>CM075351.1:154398000-155827500 GCA_037693485.1 Kitagawia praeruptora | reverse complement strand
TTGTAATAGCACTTTGATTATCACAATATATGGGAAACTTAGAAAGAACTAACCCATAGTCCAGCAGTTGATTCTTCATCCATAGAATTTGTGCAAAATAGCTTCTTGCAGCAATGTAATTAGCTTCATCATTAGAAGTATATATGGATTTATGCTTCTTGCTATACCATGAAATAAGTTTGCCACTTAAGAATTGGCAGCTTTCACTTGTGCTTTTCCTATCTATCTTGCACCCGACGGCACCCGAACACACCAAGGCACCAGTAGGCACCTGTGTCATCGAAAATTTCTTGTAGTGCTAGCTCATTCACCAATTTAACAAATGTAGCTTCACAAAGAGGCTTTGTGAAAATGTCAGCTAGTTGCTGGTCAGTCGCGACAAAGTGCACTTTCACGGTACCTTCTATCACATGTTCTCTTATAAAGTGGTACGTTATGCTGATGTGATTTGTCATTAAATGTTGCACTGGATTACCTATCATTGCAATATCACTTTTATTATCACAATATATGGGAATCTTAGAAAGAACTAACCCATAGTCCAGCAGTTGATTCTTCATACATAGAATTTGTGCAAAACAGCTTCCTACAACAATGTAATTAGCTTCATCATTAGAAGTATATATGGATTTATGCTTCTTGCTATACCATGAAACAAGTTTGCCACTTAAGAATTGGTAGCTTCCACTTGTACTTTTCCTATCTATCTTGCACCCTGCAAAATCAGCATCTGAATACCCAATTAGCTTTAAATCAGGTTCTCTAGGATATTAGTGAAAGTGTTTTGTCCTAAATCCAAATCATGTATGATGAGTTAGGAAGAACTTTCATGTATTCTTATTTTCATTTATATTAATAAAAGACTTATTTGCTTTTATTTCGGGCTTTATCTATTTAACTTGTTTTAAATAAGATGTTCCATAGTTTAGAGTAAAGCTTCTAGAATTATAATGAGATTGTAATAGTGAGATCTAGAAGATGATAATTCTAGACTTAAACTGTTCCCAATCATAGGATAACTAATTGGAAGTTAGTGAATCCGTAAAGATCGGTACATGCTATGCTTGCTCCTTTGAGGAGGATGTTTGTTCTCATAGACATTTGTGTGGTGACACTATAGATAGTATGTAGGTGCTTATTAGGGAATAAGTTCGCTGAACGTGACTTGATAAGTTAAACAACTAATAGAGTTTACTCACGTGTCGATAGTTGTTAACTGAGTGATAGTTTTACAAGTGTCCTTAGACTTGAGATCGTTAAAGTAATCTTGTATATAATGAACTATGCTTTAGTTTAGTCCTTAGTCTTAAGGACATCCATAGGTCTATTCTGGGCACAGGGATTTGTGTATGGAGATAATTAAAAATCAACAAAGAATCTACCCTTTTTAGTAAAGGAAGTGAATATCCTATGTAGTTCTTAGTATGCGAGTTCGGGAATCTCTGGCCAGAGTGAATGAAATTAGAAAGGAGTTTCTAATTTGCATTAAGACGAACTTCGCATCACGAATGAGAAATCATATGATTAAATTAGATAGGCTTGACACGAGTTCCATGCCTTGTATTTAATCGGGATATTGTAGGGTAGAAGGAATTGATTGTACGGTAACTAGTCGCTGACAGGTTCTGTATATATTCTAAGCAGTGAATTCGTATTATCCGGATAGTCGCGATATGCTGAGAGGTATCCCTCACGATGTAGAATAAATATAATTAATCAGTTAATTATATTTAATGAATTATTGGAATTCATATAAATATTAAATAAAATGTTTATTATTATTTATTTCTACTACCGGCTTAATATCGAACCTACAGGGTCACACCATAAAAGAATATTTTCTTTGATGAAAAGATTTAAATTATGAAAGAGAGAATTATTTTTTAAATAGTTTAGAAAAAGAAATAATAATTAAAATAGTTTTTAATTATCATTAGAGCATGTTATAAGATAAAATGAGGAGTTAATATCTGATAAGTGGATTTTATATCCACTTGTAGCGTTCCATATCGGCTTAAATTGATCGACTTTGTCTCAAGTTTGTTGTAGATTTGTTGTGTTTTGTGTACTTGTGCAGGGTTGCAAGAATGTCGATTATGGTTGATGCTTCTGTCGTTTTTGGAGGTTAAATTGATTAAAATTTGGATTTTCCGGGAAGGTTGCGCAGCCTACATTGTTTTGGCCATATCTGGAGTTCTAGAAGTCCGTTTTCAATGATCTTACTGTCCACACGAAGCTTGGGAGATTTTCTACAGCATGGAACAGGTCTTCCATGCGCAGGCTGCGCGTGGTGGGCGCAGGCAGCGTGGTAAGCAAACTGATGGGAGCAGGGAAATTACTGTTTTGCCCTTTTCAAGTTCTAATTGTATTTTGGGCAGTTTTTGGTACCTTAATTGAATTCTAATTGTAATAGAAGGTAATTTCTTGCTGGGAAAGAAATCTAGAGCCTATATAAACACACCATACCATTGTAATTTGTATCACCATTACATATCAATTACTTAGGTTTATTTGTATCTTTTCATACTTTGTTTTTATCATGGTTTCATCAGATCCCATGATGACGAGCGGTTCGATTATGAACTAATCGTTGTCATGGGATTCTAACGGATTTATTTATGGAGCTTTAGTATCTTGATGCTTAAAAGATCTGTGTGTGATGTATATCTGATATCCTTGTATGGTTGTGCTTAATTGTTAGATGCGTAGCTAACATCTAATCTGTTAATCTCTTGTGAAGTGAAAGTGGATCTTGAGATTTAGAACTTTCCATGCTAGCATAGGTTCATGATTGTTTATCAACCTGATTCGTAGTATGAGATGAGAATACTTGTATTGCCCTATGTGATCTTAATAGACAACTTGTTCTTCAAGCGTTATGTTTTCAAATCTTATAGAGATATAGGGTCTAAGCATAATTGGTGTCTATTCATCCTCTATCTCTTTTGTGGATGTATGTTTAGTTTGGTATTCATATACTGAGAGGTAGCGTTTACTTGTTTCGTGTTGTCTGATCAGATATCATAACCATCACATACATTGATTAAAGGCATCAACTCTAAGCAAAGTATTTAATGAAGTTAGGATCCCATGTTTACTCTTGTAGAAGTAATTCGATTTTAATTTTCATTAGATAATTAATTCTTAGATTGTTTATTTGTTTTATTTAGTTAATTTTAGTTAATTAAAACCCAAATTTATTAATTGTCTTAGCAGTGAATAAAAACCAGACATTGTTGAATATGTGCGTTAACTGAATTGAAACCTAAACCAGATCTCTGTGGGAACGAACTTTACTTATATCTATATTACTTGTGACCACGTACGCTTGCATGATTTATTGCAAACAAGTTTTTGGCGCCGCTGCCGGGGATCATCGGTGTTTTATTTTTGGTTTATGTGCTTGTCAATAGTGGTCGTTAGAGTTCACTGACTCAGATTTGTTCTTATCTATCTTATTTAGTTCGGTGTGTTCATGTATTTGAGTGTTTGAAGATGGCATGCGAGGAGTTGCCATGGTGGGCATATTCGAGGACATCCATGCCTCAGCAATGTGAGCAGTGTTTGGGCTTTCATGAGACCTCACAATATTGTTACTACGAAGGAGTTGATCCATATGTCACTTATGAGGAACAACCATATTTTCAATATCATCCTCAACAGTACCAGCAAGATGTTCCAAATATGTCATATTTCTTTGGTAGTGAAGAGTTTCAACATCAGCAACCTACACCTACTTTTCAGTCAGATGAGGTTGATGCTGTGGAGGAGATTAGGATGCTTGCAAATAGTAATGAGGAGTCTATCAAATCTTTGGAGACACTAGTTGCTCAAGTTTTTAGTGCCTTGGAACAAGAGAAACAGCAATTCATACTAGAGGCAATTCCAGAAAATAACGGTGACTTGGAGCAAGGTACTGCATGCATAATTGAGGAAGACAAATTCCAAGGTGAGGTGAGCATTCGCAAGCCATGTGAGGAATTTGATCATGCTAGAATGGTGGATGATTTGGAAAGGGCACTATTTGGGACAAACACTGTTGAGTTATACAAATTTCAAGAATTGGTATGTGCGTACCAAGAGGCTGATGAACATGGAAAAGATGCAGGTCTTCTACTTGTCTCAGAGTATAAAGATGGAGGTAGCGCATTAGAGCCAATGGAGGAAGTTCACTTTGAGGAACCAAAGGCTTCAGCAACTTACATTTACCCTCCTCCATTATATTCAAGTGAAGCCCGCGAATGTGTGCTGTTCTACAAATTGACAGATTTTGGGTCAACAGATGAAGACATTGGAATAGGACATAGTTGTTATACGAATAGGCCAAAGGAGGAGAAGGGGCAAAAAGTGTGCCGCCGTGATGACGATGAAATCTCACGAAGAGATGACCAGGCAAACTATTATCATCCTTAATGGAGGCTTGGAAGTAACGTCAAGCTATTGACGTTAAAGGAGCGCTTCGTGGAAGGCAACCCACGCATTAGTGTAGGAAAAAAAAATTGAGTGTTGTTTTCAAAAAAAATTTAAAAAAAATAAAAAAATCACGCGACATAGCGCCAGGTCCGTGCCACAGCGTGGCCATGTTTCTGTCCAGAGGGGTATAACACGAGTATGTGTTGTGTTGTTAAAAAAAAATGCAAAAATCGTGAACAAGTTTTCAACAGTGGGTGACACGCGCCAGAGCGCCCAGGACGCGACCTAGCGTGTAAAACCTTCTGGCCAGGTTAGTTATGTATGTGTATTTATATGTTTTAATATATTAAAATCAATTCATCTCCTAAATCAATTCCAACCCCTTTTCTAATTATTTTCTCCACCTAAAATCCTAATTCTAGTCTTATATTAATTCCAAATTATTCCCAATCCATCTCCTATTTCAAATTTTTTTTTTCCCAAATTTATATACCCATCTATATATACACCTATATATACACACAAATCCTACCTCATTCCAATTATATTTCCTACAATCAATTTCAAGGCTTCAAGATTCAAGTTTGAGGGATTTTTAATTGCAAGCTTCACCTCTCCGGTTCGTATTTGGGGTATATTTCTTCCTTTTATTTTGATATTACGAATTACGTTCTTGCATTATTAGGGTTGTGTGTTCTTGATTATTTGGGGGTATTTGTGAGTTCGAATTTTTTTGTGGATTTTGGTGAATTTTTGTGAGTTGGGTATTGATTTTTATGGCACCTAAGCGTCAACGAGGTAGTACTAGTACCCGTCCAACCTCGGATGAGGATGCTAGTGGAGGTAATGGGGAGAAATTTGTGTCGGTGGAAGCTCAAAACGAGTATGATAAATTGATGGCGAGGTCAATTGCTAAAGAAAGAGGGTTTTTGCTGGTCACCCATTCGGATTTGGTTCGTAGGACGAGTGGGTATGTTTTCTGCTTTCCCTCGTATTTACTTCCATTCAATGCGGATATTGAATATTTTAAGTTTGGGGGTGGTTTGGGGGATAAGTAGTGTATATGTATTCATGTAGGATTTCATGCTTTGCATATTAGTAGTAGTAAATTATGCATTTATGTTCGTGTTATCTACATTTGTTTCATATAGGATATTCTATTTTTATGTTCGTATATCATGTGAGTTCATAATAGTTTGTAATTGCACCCATGCTTGATAGGAATTTTGTGTTGTTGACGCTTTTGATTGAGAAGTGATATGCTTTGGTACTCTCCTAGAACTAAGTGTAGCTTCGTCATTTTAGAATCCTATGAGAGTCGTCTGACCTTTTCCCCCCCTCCCCCTTCGCCCTCCCTTCTCCCCCCTTCCCGCCTCTCTCCTTCCCCCTCCCTCTCCCTACGCCTCTCTACTCTTTCTTCCCTCCTCCTCTCTCCTTTCTCTTCCTCCGCCTCTCTCCTCCCTTCTCCCTTCTCCCTCATTTTCTTTCGATCTTGTTTTTCCAGATTCAATAAAATTGATTAGCTTTGCTTTCGTATCGATCTATGTGTTTTTTGTTTTCGTCTCGCTTTATGCATGTTTTCTCGCTTTATGTGTGTGTCTCACTTTATGTGAGTTTGTGTGTTATCAGTGAGAATGATTTTTATGGAATTTTGGGAGATCTGGATTACTACATCAGTTATACTTTCGGCATGTCTATAGTTGGATTCTGGCATGTAGATAGCTGGGGTATGCTTGGAACTTTCGGCATGTCTATAGCTGGATCCCGGCATGTAGATAGCTGGGGTATGCTTGGAATGGTTGTGACCGCATGTGCTCACCTTTCACAAATTATAGTTGTTCATTATTCGAGGACTATTGTTTCTCATTGCTTAGTTTTTGCAACTGAGTCGCCTGAACACCGCAACAGCCGTGGAACTATTGTGAAGGTCAATTGTGAAGCTACCATTTTCGGAACCGATGTTGGCTGGATTACTCGAGAAGCCTTTGTATTCATTTTCAATTTCAAGAATCCATGGATTCAGTATGTTAAGCAGTCTGGAAACAATACGGCTATTTGTTTAGCTCGCTTTATTGTTTATCAACCTGATTGCATTGTCAGTTGGGGATTTGTCCCGGCTAGACTTGTTTTAATTTAATGATATGAATTTGCATTTTGTCAAAAAAAAAAAAAAGAACACGAACATATGAACTCACATGATCAATTAAAACTTTATGATCAATTAAAAAAAGAACACGAACATATGAACATATGAACTCACATACTCAACAGGTTAACTATTTTAGACATGTAATTGCACACACATACACTAGTAAGTTGAAGCTAGTAGATTTATTGAATGTTGTAAGTGATTAGAAGGACATGAATATGTGCAAGATGATTTAGTTTGCATGCTTTGAATACAAGTCGGTGCATTAGAGATATTTTTGCTTGGGATTGAGTATCTTTTACCACCAAGTGAGTTTCTGAGCCTTATTGCATATTTGTTGCAATTTATTCGTTTGCTTGAGTGTCCACGGATTGTTTGCATTGCTAGCAGTTGTTTGAGATCTTTCTTGAAACGCATGACATTATTTGACGATTAAAATGATAAAGGCATTTAGGAATAACCACATATTTTCCCATATTACCACACCATATTTACATGATCAATTAGTTAACCTGTTGAGCTTAATTGTAAGAAACCAGATTTTTCGGTAGAATTAAAACTTTTCTTATTAAGAATAAGTATATACGTGAATAGTGTTTGTCATGCGTGAATAGTGATTTTGGTGGATGAATAGTGAATTTGAGGATTAAGAAAATTTTTCATGTCATCTATGTACGAGACATAGGATGGATATTCTGAAGTCATATTAGTGATCTACAGAGTAAATAAGTGTATGTAAATGTGATCGGAATTAAGAAATTCCAAATTCTATTTTTGTGTAATATTTGACCGATCAGTGAATTATATATCAGTAATATCAAGAAATGAGATATTTAATTTGAGGAATTGAGGAGTTAATATTTTGGAATTTTATTATAATTTATTTGAGAATTTAGAAAGAAAACCTCTGAGACAGTGAAATGGACGTTCTAGAAACCTCTGAGATATTAAAACGAGATTAAGCGATTAAGCGAACGGATCATGGATTAAGGATTATACCATGGTGGAGTAATAAAATGCAACGTATGAGTTGTAACGTATTAATTTTATTCAAGAAACGACAAAGAAATCAAAGCGGTGTAAACGAAAAACAAATAAAGGGACTAAAGTGCAAGAAACAAAAGCTAGGGACTTGGTTGCAAATGGAATGGATAAGGGAAATCCAAGGGAACCAATGAGAGGTTGACAACACTAAAGGAGAAGATGCATCCAAGTTAAAAAGCTATTATACATGTATTATTACACAAAACAAAACACCAAGAACACTCCATTCTGCCAACCAAGACAGCAGCTCAGTAAAATGGGCCTAGAGCCTTCATTACTCAATGAAATTTCGTGTTCTTTATATGGTTAGAAAGCTGTTAAGATGCTCTACAACTTTCCTTTAGAAGCCTCGATCAGAAAAGCTCGGTAAGGGCCTCGTTACTCATGATCTTTCAGTTGGGTTCTAATAACTCCGAATTACTAACTTTGTTTTCTTCATTTATTTTGATCATCCAAGCTTATCCAAGGCTATACAAGGACTATACAAGGTTTAGAAAGCTATTACACACATCAAGGAAGGTAACCATCTTTTCAAACCCTAGGAACTTTGAGTTTTAGTGGTTTAATAAGTTATAAAGCTTTGATGCATGTTTAGGACCTTGGATCTATGATTAGGCTTGATTGATTGTCACAAATGGTATCCTAGTAGCATAGGCAGTGGATACCCTTTGTTGAATGTTAAATTTGATGTGTGGGTTGTTTGGAGTGGATGTTATGATAATTGGAGTAATTGGAATTTTGGATTATTCGATTTATAGCCGTCGTAATGACGAAATTTCGTTAAGGCATGAAAACAGTCCCCACCCGAGACATATAACCTCTGTAAATGTCGAACCACTGACATGCTAAGATAGCCCATGTCATAATCTTCGTTTTTATATAAAGTTCATGTGAAACTGATTTACGGTTTAAGAGATATCGCGAAATTCGTAAAAGTGGTGCGATCACGTAAGTGCTATGTTTATGACTTCAATTGAACCCGTTAATGAAACATTTTTGGTGGCGAATCAAGTTTATTAAATACTAGATATCATAAGGTGTATGTGTGCAAAGGAATCACCTCGAAAGAGTAAATGGTTGATTTTATAGAAAAGTTTAAGTCGGGGTCGCGCAAGTGAAAACCACTGAAAACGATACTTAGAAACCAATGTTCTAAATGGTTAAGTATAACTTGGAATTGCGGATGGATTTTGAACCAAACTTATGACGTAAGTATTTGACTACCAACATGGACTTAGTATGCGCTAGAGCGAGCAAGTAATGCTTTGGTTGTGTTGTTGCATGTTTACACCTTGAATTAAGAATGGTTATCCATGGGATTAACGGTATGTTCTTATTTGACTTTGTCTAAATGGAACGACATCATCGCGAGCCTTATCGTATCTCGAGTACCAGGCAAGTGTTCTAAACCATACTTTGTAGTATTGGTTCTATATTCCTGTTTTGCCATGTATAGAGTTATACAGATTTGCAGTTATTGCTTATGTTGCCATATATATATAGTTGGCCTTCTGATTCACATATAAGATTTGAGATGAATAGTTATGAACCAGTGAATCTTGTAGCTCTAAGTATAAGAGCATACTTCTTGTGTTCGACTCTAGACCGGGAGTCGGTATTTGGATATATGTAAATAGTCGTGGAAACCCGGAGGGATTCCAACGGCAAAGTACTATGTACTCTGAGGAATGTTATTTAGTATTATTACTATAATTTCAAAAAGTATTTATTACTCGAGTCAAATTCAAGGATTGTTATTCGAGTATTATCTCACTTGAGAAATATTAATCAAATATGATTCATGTAAGAGTATTATTGAATATTTTACGATATATGGGGCAAGGTGTATGGATAGTTATTTTGACTTGATGTATGGTCATACTTGCTTTGTGCTTTTGATAAGATGACTTATAGACTAGATGTGATCTAGTATCTATAAGCCAGGATTATGATAGCCCTTAGTGTAGGGCATATGTTTTGAATATTTTGTTACGAACCGCGAGGCGGTGTATCGTATACGTTTTGAGATTATTTTCTGAGTATTATCTATCGAGTAAATAATATTCGAGGATTATATTTACGTGGAGAATATCATTTCAAATATATATTTAAAGTATGATTTCATATCATCTATTATTTATTTATTAAATGAATATTATTTTGAATATTCATTTCAAGGCTTTTCCAATTATTATTTGATGATTAATTACTTAATGGATATTCTCCCTAATACTCATTTAAAGGTTTTCTTATTATCATTTGGAGGATTAATCAAGTAGTGAATATTAATTTCAATATTCACTTTGAGATTTGAGTATAATTACTTTGATAAATTTTTACTATTCAAATATCTTGATAAATATTATTGTAAATATATAATTCAAATTTAATTTCTTCTATTCAATTATTTATTTATTAAATGAATATTATTTCAAATATTCATTTAAAGGTCTTTCTTATTATCCTTTAAGGATGGTTTAGTTATTGAGTATTATTTTCAAGATTCATTTAGATTGGATTATAATTCTTTTGTTAAACTATATCCGTCAGATATTTTGATTTAATAAATATTATTTGGATATTTATTAAATACTTTCAATATAAATGGAATAGTTTATATATATAAATGCATATTTGACTTCAATAATAATGAAGTATATTATGAGTTTTATTAAAGGAATCTTGTATATTTCTGACTTCTGGATTTTCTATAAACTATGTTGGGAGCCTATCCTATTGTGCCTAACAAAGATTTTCATAAAAAGATTATAAGTATACTGTTTAGGTCCCCATGATTGCAAATCAACTTCTGGCCGTAGTGGCGTCGTTTTACTTAAAAACTGGGAAACCTTACTTGAGGAATTTGATTTTTATTTGACTTTTGGGTCGTGAGATATTGTGGTTGAATTAATTCCAATCCAAGTATTATGAGTCATGATGACTCCGGTTACTTCCTCAATACTTGAGGAGTAAATTCCTGGAACAAGTCGATATCCATTAACAAGCAACTGCTTGGGAAATATTGGTGAATTTTTCCTTTCCAATTAGATACGACTACTTTGTGGAGTCTTATCAACAAGTATATATACTTGGGGAAAGGAGGATGAGCTTTACGTTTCAGAGTCATGGATTTTACTCGAACTAGGAGTCGTGTAAGAGGCCGAGTCGCGCCGGTCCATCCCATTGGCCCAACCGTTGGCCGGGGAGATCCAGAAGGGCGGTAGACAAGTAAATCCGTCGATTCTTCCTTCTACCGGTAGTAAATTCAATTTGAACTATACATGCTGCGACTGATCATCGTAGATGGAATAGCGGGCGCGATGAATACTCCAGTATTAGTTCATCATCCAATTGTGGATATTTCTGCAACATGTACTGAAAGGTTTGTCGGTCATGTTGATATTCTGCTTATGGTTAATATAGCAGACATGATTTTACGAAAAGGTTATTGGTGTACAATGAAACCTCATCCTTTTATAAAATACAAGAACTGCTCATATTGCGATAAATATTTCAGATATATTATGATATATGACTCCCTACTCATAACAGATATTTTGACAGAAAGGTCATTATTATGATTATGAACTTATCATGTTCATTTTTAATCATTATGCTTTCCCTATTGAGGTTTCTTGGATACAGATATTTTTATTAATGATATTATGTATCCGTGGTATTATGAAAACCCCATGTATATGATGGGAGATTTTGTGAACTCTAGTAACCACTTGCTGAGCAATTATTTCGCTCATACTTGTTTGTTGTTTTTATATATTAGTCTTTCAGAAGTGGTAGACGAATGAAGCATAATCTGCATAGCTCGGAAGAAGCAGACAAGGTACCCTTATGGAGAGGACATGATCCAGAACCTCTATAGCTGGAGTAAGTTACCTGCAGGTTTATTAATGTGTAATATTTATATATATATCATATTATAAAGAATAGAGTTAGTTGCTGGTGTACTTCTCAACGAAGCTATGCTAGCATGATAAGATTTGTAAGAGACATTGTGATGTAATTGAATGGATGTAATGAAGTGATTCATGTAAAGATTTTAGTTCTTGTTTCTAGCCCTATAACTTATAAGATGCTTGGCAGTTGGGGTCTCAAGGATGTATTTCAGTTATTCAATGATTACAGATGGATTAATGTTGTTAAACAGGTGAATTGTTAATAAGGATTTCCGCGTAATGACCAAATCCCTGACCCCGGATTTGGGGGTGTTACATTAATCCTGTTTTTTCGGTGACATACCACATTACTTGCCTAGACCTTTTTCTTGTATTAGCCTTATAATAATTTGAACCCACATTGTCAAAGGCTAGTAGAGTGTTTAAGGGAGTAATAAGTTGTGTAAGGAGGGGTGTATTGTTGGTCTTACTTTTGGGGGAAATATTGAAAATTGGGTTTGTTTACTTGATAGTCGGCATGTGTAATAAAATTGTGGGATCATTGTTATTGTTTATATTATTGTTTGTGTTATATTTAGCTCTCGAAAGAAAAAAAAATGAGAAAAAAAAAGGAAAAAAAAAGGAAAAAAAAGAAAAAAAAAACAGAAAGAAAAATATATTATGAGAGCATGTTTGTGTTGTTGTGGTCCTACTTTAGTCGATTAGTCGAGCATTTTTGTTGGAAGAAAAATAATTATGTGGGGGAAAATAGGGTGTTGTGTATGATTTATTATGGTACTTACTAGCTTTTGACACTTTACCTGATTTGGCTTATTTGACATACCTTGTCCCTAGCCCCGTTACAACCCAAATAAAGACCTTTTGATTATCGTCATTGATGTATGTTGTGTTAAGAGTTAGATTGATACCAAATGTCAAGCATGTTTATGATTTTGTTGGAATTGAGTGATACACTTACCCTTGTTCTTGAGTGAATATTCTTTTGTGAGTGGATTGTGAGTGTTTGCTTGTTTTTGCGTATGAGATCCCGAGTTTTGTCTCAAAGATGTACTCTTGTAGGCTTAGCGTGATTACTAATTTATTCGTACATTTGACATGGGCTTTTGAGAACTTATGCATGTTCATTGAGTAGACTATGTGAATACTTGCACTTTCGACACCAAGTCATCGTATTATTACTTTGATTCTTAAGTTGATATGGCATGAGAGGATTTGAAGGTGTGGTGATGTATTAGTAGTAAATCATTTACATTTTCATTTAGTTGCGTTCATGCATTACATTACATTAGGTTAGATGGATTTTGTGGGTACATTCGCTATAGGCCCTCACGAGACCTTACTCATCCACTAGGGCTACCTAGGGGTTTAAAGGGCTTGTTGCATATGCCAAATGCAACCGTGATCACCTACGGAAGTGGTACTAGTTAGTTAGTTGTAATTGTTTATGCTTGAGGACAAGCATCGGTTTAAGTTTGGGGGTGTGATCATAAGTGGATTTTCACTACGCCATAGATGGCCTATAGCAACCTTTTGGCATGGGTGTTACCACTATGGGTGTTACCATAGCTATGAAAATTTTGACATATCGCAACCTTTTGATTGTGGTGTTACCATAGGTACAAAAGTATGTTTCTTTAGTTATAAAAGGTGTTAAAGTGGGCTAACACCATGAGGTGTGTTACCATAGAGTATTCATTAACAAAATTTTTATTTAATTTAAAATTAATGATTTAATAATTATGACTTTAAAAATAATTAATTTTAACAAAATCATTGAAATAATCATTTTAAAACGTAATATTCCATCAAATAAATAAATTATTGATTTTTCATAAATATTAAATTTTGTTTATAAATTTCAAATAAAAAGGTTTTAAAATATAAAGTAATATCCAAACATTATTAAATTTTAACTAAATTCATTAAAAAATTTAATAGAGAAAATAATAATTTGCAGTAACTATGAATTATTTCAAATTAATGGAAATAATAAATTGAAAAAATATAATTTAATACCAACAAATTAAGATAAATTTAAAATACTTTTAAAGAAATAAAAATGAAAAGTATACTGCATTATTGAGCTGGTTGCAAACAAAAAGAGAGTGGGCGGTAAACAAAAAAGAGAGCGACAAATGTGACAGCCCCAAATCCGGGGTCATGAATCTAGGTCGTCACGGACCAATTTCCACTTATTAATATTCTTCTCTTGGCAGCTGGAGTATAAATGCATAATAAAACTCACCCTAGACCCCACACTTAAATATTAACACACACACCAGTCATATGCTCAGAGAACAACATTCACCATAATAAAAGTTTAGAGTTAAACAGTTATTACAAACCCAGAATCATCCTTAAATACATTGTTGAATAATACTTCGACATGAAGCATTTCAACAATCAAAAGTTTATTACATGCTTACATACTTAATTATACA
This sequence comes from Kitagawia praeruptora, assembly GCA_037693485.1. Taxonomy (NCBI): domain Eukaryota; kingdom Viridiplantae; phylum Streptophyta; class Magnoliopsida; order Apiales; family Apiaceae; genus Kitagawia; species Kitagawia praeruptora. Next base: position 155,813,539 of record CM075351.1, on the reverse strand, counting down.
TAAGGCTCTCAGGTTCCATCTGCCTCTACGCTACCTCAGGAATCGATGCCAGCGCGCTCTCATAAGGTCGCCTTCCCCCTACCCTCTTGCGGGGCGTTCTGCGTAGTATCGGCATACCTAGCTGTTATATAAATAAGTAGCAAGAGTGAGCTATAATAGCTCAGCAAGATAACTTCTATCTACCAACATCAAAGGAAAATAAACCATTATATATATATATATATATAATAGACAAAAGCAAACTTCAGTTATTATGGAAGAATTTTATTTCCATTCAATATGCATATACACTTTCCCATTATCCTTGTACAAAAGAAATATATAGTATCATTCCATCAGTCTCGCTTCTAATATCATATAATATCAGTTTCTCTTCTTGAATGCTGTAACAATCAATATACCATCTCAATGTACTTTTCTAGGATAATACGAAAACTTGAACAAATCTTTCATTATCATTTTCTCATTTCCTTCATATACAACGATTATATAATTTAACATAAAATCAGTTTCTCTTCATCTGTAACAGTAATTCCATCTTTTCATATCACTTTTCTATTTTCAGTTATAGAAATCTGAAAACCATTTTCAATTCTTTCTTTCAAGTTTTGGGGATATCTGCTGGCGCCAGATACGTAGGACGATGATCAGTCGCCTGACCGTATCCGCTCTCTGTTTACTACTAGTAGAAGGGATGATCCCTACCTGGTAATCAACTCTGGAGGAAGGCTACCTGCTACATCCTCCCTTGGCATCTTCGTGCCGTAAGAAAATATTGAATGCTGGACTGTGCCACTCCCACACAGCCTCTTACGCTTACTGTTGCAATCCCCCTTTTTCAAATCATTTTACCATTATCAAATACCATTTCACATTTTTCCATTTTTCCGTTTCCATTCGCATTTCCATTCACATATATCATTTCCATTTCCATTTATCATCACTTTTAAAATATTTATGTCATAATACTTTGATTATGACTCAGACATCTCTTCTATATTCGATGAAATCAAATATGTTCTTGTATACATAGAGTATTCCATTTATTCTAGAAGTATTAAATAATACTCAGTAATATCTGTCACAACATTTAGAAAGAATATTTTTAACATAATATTATAAATCATATAACCCTAGATAATAACTGATACCATTCCTTTATATATAACTCTAGATAACAACTGATATCATTCCTTTATATATAACTCTAGATAACAACTGATACCATTCCTTTATATATAACTCTAGATAACAACTGATACCATTCCTTTATATATAACTCTTAATCATAAGGCATGTTCACTTCATGCACAATCATCTCTATGTATATCCATATCGATCTCATACTCATATCCATATCCATATTCATATCATACTCATATACCTCTCCTTTGAATATCAATAATCAAGGAAAACAAATTTTTAACAATATAGTAACAATAGCATCACATATATATATATTCCATGAAATCAAGTTTCTTTGAAGATAATAATTTCCAAGTAGGGATAGAAAAGATCTTGCCTGGATCTCTAAAGCGAGTAGGTAGGATCCTGAGTTCGTCTCCCGTCTCTATAGGAATGAAAGGATCACCGTTAGTACATATCCCACTTAATCACCTGATCTCTATACAATAACACCCTTGACACATATTATAGTTTTTTTATGCACCAAAAGTTTACATGAACTTAACCATTTCTAAACTCGATCTAAGTTTTAGTGTATTCCACCATTTCCCTTAATAACCACACTTGATTGTAAAATTTCTCATAAATTCTCAAATTCGAATTTTAATTCTAGGTCTGTGGTGTTTTAATCTCTGTTCAACCTACTATATTGTCCCAAAATTTCATAACCTTTAAAAATGTATAGGTATGGTAATTATAGCCTCAAAGTTGACACAATTACGGTTTCTCGGTTTTCGAACGTCTTTCACTAAAACTGACTTTTCTCCCAAACCGTTCATCAGATTTTAACGCACCTTATATCAAAACAATCTATGAACCAAGCTCTAGCCTTTCATGATCAGTTGGTGCTCTGGACAGGAACCTACCGTGTGAATATGGGTGCAAAAAACAGGGCATCTTTTGGTTTAACGAAAATCGGACATTATAACGGCTATATTTTCATACTTTCCAAAATCAAACTCCTCCAAATCAATCATCCACCTTATACACCATCACCTACACCATGTGGTCATCATACCAACCATGGTTACAATAAACAACCCACTTCCATATTTAACTTAAACCACTTACCAACACATATATCATCATGAATAATCACTTATCATAACCTTAATCACTAAACTTTCTATAATCCATCATATATTCAAAGTAATACTAAAGGGTCTTGAGATTTATACCTTCTTGAAGCTTTAAAAACCCTTATCAAGCCTTGGGATATGCTTAATCAACCTTATACTAGCTTGGATCAACTAAAGAAATCATAAAAACAAAGTTAGTTTCTAAGGGTTACTATTTATCATCACTTTTGTAAAAATCATAACAAATCGAAAAATAAGAGTTTGGCTCTCAAATTTTTACCACATCTTGGCCTCTGTATAAGCTTTGATTTGAGCTATAGATCACCAAAAACAAAGCTTCCTAGCTATGGTTTTTAGCCCTGTTTTTCCGTTGGACATGAACTGGACAGGTTTGGTTCTCCCACTTTGAGCATGGATTTGACTAGGCTATACTGCTTGTATTCTCATGAAATTTGGGGCGAATAATACCCATGGAGTGGAGAGGTTGTGGTTCAAATTTGGTGATTTTATCATGTATAGAAATGGAGATATGAATTTTTCTTTGAGTTGTGTTCTGGTTTGGCAGTTTTGAAGAAAATGAGATGGAGAGCTTTTTCCTTTCTTTCTTTCACTTGTTCAACTAAGTTTTGATCAAATAATGTTGATAAGATCAGATGGGGTGGCTGAGTATGATCCTTGGGATTTGTGCAAGGTGTATCCAAGAAGTTTGATAGATATTTGTTTGGTTTTTGGTTTGTTTTTACCACCTTATCCTTGCATTTTCATAATTCTTCCACTCTTGTCCTTGCCCCTTGGCTTTCACCATAAGCCACTTAATTAAATCAATAAGTCAACTCCTTGTTTTGTATTGGGCCAAAGTTTGGTCTTCGTTCAAATTTCTCTCGTCATTTGATTCATCGATTGATTTCTGCGATCGTCTCAGTGGTTTCTCCTTTGTAAATTCCTTGGATATATAATATCCTCTCCCACATCATATATTAGTGTGTTAGGGTGATTCTAATCCTCAAGTAGGTATTAGATCCCATATCCTTGGTATATTCTATTTTTCTCAGAAGTTGCTCTCCCGGTTATCTCTCGGGTTCTCAAGCATTCCCAAACTCGTTTAACAACCTAAATTCCCTTGGCATTTCCTTGACTTGATCACTCCTTGGTTTAACCTAATTTCACTAATTCCTCAATATATAATTTCCTTCAATATCTCCATGCTCCTTAATATCCAATAGAAGCTTATTCGAAATCAAAATCCTCAAAATCCATATTCAGGAATTTCTGAAATCTATCGTCATTTCGAGTCACTTAATTTCATTGTATAACACTAATATGGTTTCTGTTTACTCATTTTCTGTTTCTCTTATAGAGTACCTACATACCATTTCCATAAATCCTCAAAATTTACTATTCATTTGATCACTGTAGCATTGCTAAAGTTAGGGGATATTACAGTCTTCCCCCCTTAAAAGGATTCCGTCCCGGAATCACGTTGAAAATGTCCATAGGTACCTTTTTCATCCACACCTTCTAATTCCACACTACTTCCTTTATCCTTTTTCCCTTCATAATATCTCTATCTTGTTTGCGCAAAAATACACTAACATAAACTTGCTTGTCATTCATCAACATGCCATTTTGCTTTTCAATAGCAGTACTTTCACTATCTTTTCCTTGCAAATCTCCTCCTGTATTCAGTCATTCTATCTTATCTCATCTCTCCTTCCTCTTTTTGCTTAAGGGTATCGGCCACCACATTGACCTTCCCTGAATGGTAGTGTATCTCACTATTGTTTAACTATGTTTTGATCTCTATCATGACATAAAATATTAATACTCCAACATTTGTATGTATCACCTCTGAAATTTCCTTTTATTATTCTCATCAAAATCTTTACCTCAAGTTTTACTCATTCACACCTTTTGGATTAATCCTTTGAATACTTAACATCTTTAATCTCTCTCTGCTACTTAGGGTATTAGTCACAATATTGGCCTTCAATTACCAATAGTTATTGCACCTTGAAATCCTTCATTAATTATCCCCACTTCCTATGTTTATCCTTATTCTGACTCTATCCTCAAAATGCACCTTACTCTCAATAATAAATCTCAATCATGCCTTAAAATTCCTCATTTTCTTTTCTCTTACTAATCATCAAATATTCCCATTTCTTCTCACGAAATTCCTTCTTCTTTTATATCGAAACGCTTCTAACTCCAATTATCCCTTATTGAAATTTCCCTTGAAATCTCGAGTTTCCTCATATAATCACGTATATTTTAAACTTTGCTTCCATTTTTCCATCCATTAAGGAAATCTTCTATATTCGAAACAATTTATAGAATTTAAGAAACTTTGATTTGAAACGAACCCAGAAATAAATAACCTTTATTCGAAACAAAAGAATATTTGAGAAATCAATATGATGGAAGAACCCGTACGTCACACAAGTGAGGGCGTCCCCTCCGACTTTCTATCACACAGACAGATTGTCCCCGTGTATACATATAGGGCTATTCCTCTAAGTTGGAGTAAGAAATATAGAGGGAAATTTAAATCACGATGATAAATACCATCTTCCGAAAATAATCTTAGAGGAATATTTTGACTAAGATAGATAAAATACAATTTTGAAACACATTTCAAGGGTACCAGAAAGTTTTGAAAAGATACAGGCACTTAATAAATAAGAGGTGCCAGATCAAAACTGGAATTACCCATCAGTGGAGGAAAATTTAAAACTCAGTATATAATTTAGCAGGGCTTTAGAAAATTTGAGAATAGGTACCGTTAATAGCTTCTGCCCAATTGAAAATCCCAATAATGGAAAGTTTTCCTCAAATACCATTTATCTTAGACTGCATATTTCCCAAAATTTCTTAAATTTGGCACTTATCCTTTAGCCTTAAACTATCGTCTTATATTCCCAATTATCGTCATTTACCTAGTCTTGACTTGGCTCGATACTTTCTGCCTTTATCCATAATAGAACACAACCCTCTAATCGATATACTTACGTAATATTGATCGTCTTAGTCTGGCACTGCTCCGGTATCAAGGATCCTTCAAATTATACTTCTAAATTGTATATTCTAACATACCACACATACTCACAATATTTTCTAACGTACACTTCCCGTTACCTCAAATATTCCCTTTCTCATATCGATCTCGCGTGCTACATAAACTTAACACTTTTGGCACACTACGCCATAAACAGCCTATGGTAACACCACGACTGTGTTACCTTAGACCCTAAAAAACGTTACCAAAGGCCAAAAAAAGGCTAAGGTAACACCTTAGCTGGGATAGTTTTGTTCTATGTAACCTTTGGGGTCTAAGGTAACACCTCGACACACATAAGCTAACATAGGCAAATTCGTTACCATAGACCTATAAGGTAACACACTAAGCAATTCTATAGCAACACCAAATCTATGTTACCTCAGATGTTATAATTTTGCAAAATTATTAATTAATTATGTGGGCCCCACAAGTGTTTCACATTTTAAATTTTATTGACAAAATAGAAATATAACATTTAAATATTGCATTTTCAAGAAAAAAAAATAATAAAAATGAATTCAATTCATGTTTTCATTCACCAAAAATGTCATCCAACATCATTCCAATACCATCATCTACTACTAAACCAACCATATCATCTATAAATATTCACCAACACTAATTATTGAATATAACTTAAAACATACAAGTACTACATGGTTATTTTTAAAATATAACCAGTATCCTGGTACTCCTTGCTAATGGACTTTTGACGAAAAACTTCAAGAGCTCCACTTGTTGCAGACTAGCATGATATCCATTTAATCTCTAGTTCTCTGAGATTTCCATGAGTGACTTCAGGTAAATGACTATCATTCATCTCTGATTGTCTTATTGAGCTTGAGATGAATAGCTGAAATCCAAGTAGAAGCAAAAGGTCACATTGACACTTTCACAAGGCTCTTCACCTGCATTTTGAAGACGTGCAGTTTTAGAGAAAGAAATCAAATGGTTTCCAAAGCTATGCTGCAATCAAAATGTCAAGTTCTTACCTCTATCACCAGAGATAGTAGAAATAATATGGGTTGGAACTCGTACTTTTCCACTCTTGATTGCAAAAAAAAAAAAAAAAACTTTCCTGTCAATGCTTAACTGTGAATCAATACTGGTAAGTTGGGGTCTGTCTTGGAAAATATTTAACGAAAACAGCATTTAAGAGTCTTACTATCAGCAATACTGGTAAGTTGGGGTCTGTCTTGGAAAATATTTGGAAGCTTGTATATTCCTAAAGATGCAGCAAGCAATCCGTGTACAACAACATCCGCAAGAGAAGAAAGTGAAGTCACTAAGTACAATAATTCTGTTTATGGTTTATCAATCTAGAATTTTTCAGTAACAGATATACATAAATACTGAAGCATTTATTGACCTGCATATCTCCTGATAGGGGAGGTAAAATGTGTATAAAGCAGCGCTGCAAGTCCATAGTGGAAAAACTCTGGAGGGCTGAGATCCCCGCTACAGAAATAAACAGCCTGAATTTGCAAAGTAAACCCATTAACAGATGCAAGTATAATTTTTCACACACAGAAAACAAATCTAGCTTACAAGAATGATAAAGTAAAAATACCTGTGACATGCATCTCATTGCAAGTATACAGATCAATTTATTGAAGTATGGATCATCACCCTGCGACATTGTTATTGTGCATTTTGACGATTAATAACTTCACAATAAACATATCTACGAATCTGCAATGTGTAGTAAATTGTAATATATTTCAAGTCTAGCTAAAGAATAATATATTTAATAATTAATACATATAGAAATTAGAATTACCAATCATGCACTTAAATCAAACATATCTGCACAGACAGCCCGAAATAGGCAGTATTTGATTCATACCTTGAGATGTTTGTGATGTGCGTGGCTAGAAAGACAGTTGCAACAGAAAGACTCGACACAGTCGATACAAAATCCATCCTCTTTATTCTTCCTGAAATTTGCATGATTATTACATGGATTGAAAAACAACTATGTGCACTAAACTTTGACCCATGCTAACTTTCACGGATATTTTCTGCAATATAATACTTTCCGTATTAAAAAGTAATATGGATATGACAAATTATTGTAAGATTATCACAACAGCACAAATTATTAAATGATTGATGATGTTACTTACAGCAAGAGAAACCATGTAGTGTATAGATATCGCTGCTTGGTTCCAGTACTTCGGCAAAAGTAGTAACCTGTTAGCATTACCAAATTTACAACTCTAACATCAAGTAATGCAGTTGAAACAACTAATTAATTAAAAAGAAATAAAATTCCATCTCCTAACATTAGCTACTTCTTTATTTTTGTCGCATCTCCGTCCCATAAACACCAAATGCATTTCAGACCATACGTGCAACTGTAAACTGTTCGCACTTATTCACGCAAGAGAACGTGGTCAACAAGTAATATAGAGTAAATAGGATTCGTTCCCACAGAGACTCAAATTGTTCGTTATGTTCACTTATGCACCAGCTTATGATTTACACTCACTGCTAAGACAATCACAATATTGGTTTGATTTAACTATTGATTAATTACCAAATAAGCCAATTACGAGGGAATAACTTAACTTTAACTTTATAATAAACAAACATGGGATTTCAATTTCATTTACTACTTCATCTAGAATCTTATGCCCTTTAGCCTAGCATGTGACAGAGTTGATTACTGATTAGATGCACTAAACTGATACATACCAACTTTCGTTATGCATATACCATCCTACTGATCATCCACAATTGATAGAAGTCAAGTAGTCACCAAATATGTGTAGTCCCTATATGTCTATAGCAATTGAACACATACCGGTTGAGAATCAAGCACCCATTAAACCACATAGTCGATGCAAGACGGTTAGAATCACATCACAAATTAATACATGTTCTTCACATGCATAAACCTATGCTAGCATGAATTGTTCTAAACCCTAGATCCACTTTCGCATTCACTAGGATTAAACAAACAATTACAAGTGTTCGCGACGCACTTATAACGAATAAGCATAAACATACTAGGCAATCAATACATTCAATCACACACCAAGGCATAAAAACACTCAATTACTAGAATCCATAGCAAAATCCATTAAAACCCCATGATAACGAATTAGCCCATAATTGACCTAATTGTCATCATGGGTTCTATTGAAAACATAATTCTAAAATAAACAAGTAAAAATAGAGAAGAAGAAATAAGGTTTAGAATTAAATCCCCACAATAGAAGAATACAAAAGTTTCAAGAATAATCCTTGCTTGTCACTAGCTTGGAAGAATTCCTTCTCCTTTTCTCTCTTCTCAAAAACTAGGTTATATTACGTAACGTGTGTCTTATGATTACAAGGGTTTGATGTTGATATAGGCTTTTCCTCCCTCTTGCCCAATAAGAAAAAACCTAAAAATACAATTTAATTCGAAACAGGATAGAATTTCAGAATTTCCAGCGAGTTCGGGCGCACCCTGCGCGGTAGCAGCGCACCCTGCGCGGTTAGCTCCTGTTCAGAATTATAGAAAATTTCCCAGGCTTCGCGTGGACAGCTTATGGGCCTCAAACGGACTTGTAGAACTCCTGATATGGCCAAAACAGTGAAGACTGCGCAACCTACCCAGAAAATCCGAATTTTGCACAAATTGCTCCTTTCTCCTCCGTTTCTTTTGCAATTCTTTCGCCACTTCCCGTTCTTCAATTCTTAAGCATTATGGTCTTCATGTTAGCCTAGGGAAATATGCCATCCTTCATTCCATTGCGCAAATCATCTCAAAAATTGACGAAAATACTAACCCTAAACGATATTTCACAAACCTGCACAACTAAACACAAACACATCAAAACTACAACAAACTTGAGGCCAAAGCAATCAATTTAAGCCGATATAGAATGCTCCAAATGGATATAAACTCCACTTATCACACCCCCAAACTTAAACCGATGCTTTTCCTCAAGCATAAACAATTACAACTAACTAACTAACTAGTACCACTTTCGTAGGTGATCACGGTTGCATTTGGCATATGCAACAAGCCCTTTAAACCCCTAGGCAGCCCTAGTGGACGAGTAAGGTCTCGTGAGGGCCTATAGTGAATGTACCCACAAAATCCAATGCAATGCAATGCATGAATGCAACTACTATGAAAATGCAAGATCCCCTTCAACTCACCAAAACCAACTAACAAGCAAATATCTCAATGAACGTAACAAATCCAAGCAGAGCTCGACTAAGTCCCCGTATACTAACAATACATGAACAGAAACGTGCGTGTGTGCAATGCTCATCAGAAATACCCCCAGAACTAGGTCAAAAATCTTACATGCTTTCCGTCAAGACAATCACAGGTTTATAACTAGAATAGACTGTAGACACTCCATAACCTAGGAACACCTCCACCCTCATCCAAGGTAGACAGGAACTCATGCTTTATTACTATACTACGACACTACATATACAATACGCATGCTTATTTAACCGTGCAATGAATGAGACCCCAAAAGACTTATACAATAATACCCATGTAGCGAGTGTTGGGTCAGTGGATCCCAGACTATAAAGCCTTAGGTCACTAGGACTAAGTCCCCTCAGACTTAATTACTCGAGTATTAAAGAGCTCACTCTGGTTAATTTTGCATTTAAATTATTTATATGACTCTTTTTTTCTTTTTTTCTTTTTTTTTCTTTTATATTTTTTTTTCTTTTTTTTTTCCCGCAATCTGGAATGAGCCTTTCTCATTTCCAACCCTAGACTACTCATATAAATATGAGCTGGCTACTAGCCATTTGACGCCTAGCCTTTATTGACAAATATTAACAACTAGCATGAAAATTCCTGGTTTCCCCCAAACTTAGACTTAAATGTTCCTACGCTATAAAGGGAATAACGAAAATTCTAAATATAAACAAGTGATTAAATCTCAAAACATCCCACAGGCATGACCCTAACCTAGCCCAGCAGCACCCCAATGAGACTGTGTAATAAATTTTGTTCCCGTAACATGCAAGTCAATTTCATAGAAACTATAAATCAGCCCTCTACTCATCATCATCACACCCAAATCAACATCCACCTATCAATCAGAATCAGCTCGTCCTAAGGGATCATGAAATATGCATGCCATGAAAATGCAACTAAATGAAAAACTCACATGGTATACGAAAATAAAACAAAATGTCCTATATGAACAAACGTAGATAATACGAACATAACAATCAAGCATGAACTATCACTACTATGCAACATGATATCCTATATGACCACAAAATACAACAATACATACAACTACTATCCCCCAAATCACCCCCAAACTTAAAAATTGCAATGTCCTCATTGAAGGTAAATAAAAAGGGTACAAGAGATACTCCCCTACACGCCGGCATCTCCACCCTCCTCGGGTGGTGTGTCTGGTGGTGGATAGACGTGGAGGCTCCAACACAACTGTTGTTTTATTCAAAAGCAAGAAATCATGGGTTGCCTCCCACGAAGCGCCTTTCCTTAACGTCTTTAGCTAGACTTGGCCACAATTTTCATCTTGAAAATTTTCTACAACGCATCTCTATAAGGCCATTTAATGATCTTTTCTGGAGCGACATCTCCAACGACAAGCTTTACCCGTATTCGCTCCTCACAAGATCTCTTAACAACATTCCCCCGCCTACCTGAAAAGTTAGCAGCAATAACAATAGCAAGCAAAGGATTTGAATTACAAGAAACATACCCCAGGTGAACTAGCAATGTTTTTAGCTCAAGTTCGGGAGCTCCTTCAAATGATGGCTTAAGGCGCACCTGAGAATTCCAGAGATCTTCCACTCCAAGCAACTTATGTGGAATACGTAGCCCCATTAACCAAGGCACTGTAATCCTCAGTTGGCCATGCTTTGCCTTCTCCTTCTCCGTGTCATACTTTTTACTCTGCCCTGCATCAACCAATTTCAAGCTAAAACACTCCTCATCCTCCGCCGTCAAATTCATGGCTAGAGTTTGCTTTTGAAGCCTCTGTGGATATGGAGGAGGAAAATCGATTTGGACGATCTCTGTAGTCTTCTCCGGAGTAGATTTGTCAACATGAGTGATGCTCTTTTCCTCTTCGGCCTCCAACTGGTCGAAGTCAGATTGCAACGGAGCGGCATTCAACAACTGAACATGCTCTCCTAATTCATCATCTTCCACACTGAGACCCTCTTCATCCTTCGAAGGAAATAGCATAGCCACTTGATCCTTGGAATTTTCTTGATCTTGGGCTGATTCTTCAAAATTTTCAGATTGCAAAGGAAGTGGTTGCGGCTGATTATTCAGAATCGAGTTTTCTGGACATTCTGAATTTTCTGATTGGTTTGCCTCCGACTCTGCTTCCTTATCATCTTCATGTTCTGCTTCTTCCCCATCTTTGCCCTCAGACTCTCCTTCATGAACTACGATCATGGTCTCACCCGTGGCTAAGAAAGGCCAGTCAAGACTGATAGGAAAGTTCTTGTCCTCCTCCTTTACAGCTAGGCCTTCTGTGTCACTTGCAATTTGATTCAATGTTTGTAATGCATTTGCAATTTGACCAATCTGATCTCCTATTCTCTGGAGAGACAATGCATTGCTTTTAGCCATCAACCTCAATTCTTCTAATTCAGCTTCTTCGGTCGACTGTTGGATAGACCAAGTCTGAAATTGCTGCTACTGAAATTCAGGAGGTTGAAAGTGTTGATGCATTGGGGCATACTGATGCTGAAATTGTTGCCCCTGTTGCTGCTGAATTCCCCCTGGACTGTATGGATCATCTCCAAACTGCTGATTTTGGAGCGGGTAGAATGGATATTGAGATTGCTCCATACCACTCTGATTGTAGTCCCAGCTGAAATTTGGCCGATTTCTGTTATACTCACATTGATGAGTGTAATGTCCACCTGCACACAGCTCACAAACAATTACGAATTCCTGCTCCCAATAATCCATCAAATAAAAAAAACGTCCGAGTCAGTGAATTTAACCCAAATTGATGACAAGATCATAAACTAAACAAACAATGAACCGAGTCCCCGGCAGCGGCGCCAAAAACTTGTTCGCACTTATTCACGCAAGAGAACGTGGTCAACAAGTAATATAGAGTAAATAGGATTCGTTCCCACAGAGACTCAAATTGTTCGTTATGTTCACTTATGCACCAGCTTATGATTTACACTCACTGCTAAGACAATCACAATATTGGTTTGATTTAACTATTGATTAATTACCAAATAAGCCAATTACGAGGGAATAACTTAACTTTAACTTTATAATAAACAAACATGGGATTTCAATTTCATTTACTACTTCATCTAGAATCTTATGCCCTTTAGCCTAGCATGTGACAGAGTTGATTACTGATTAGATGCACTAAACTGATACATACCAACTTTCGTTGTGCATATACCATCCTACTGATCATCCACAATTGATAGAAGTCAAGTAGTCACCAAATATGTGTAGTCCCTATATGTCTATAGCAATTGAACACATACCGGTTGAGAATCAAGCACCCATTAAACCACATAGTCGATGCAAGACGGTTAGAATCACATCACAAATTAATACATGTTCTTCACATGCATAAACCTATGCTAGCATGAATTGTTCTAAACCCTAGATCCACTTTCGCATTCACTAGGATTAAACAAACAATTACAAGTGTTCGCGACGCACTTATAACGAATAAGCATAAACATACTAGGCAATCAATACATTCAATCACACACCAAGGCATAAAAACACTCAATTACTAGAATCCATAGCAAAATCCATTAAAACCCCATGATAACGAATTAGCCCATAATTGACCTAATTGTCATCATGGGTTCTATTGAAAACATAATTCTAAAATAAACAAGTAAAAATAGAGAAGAAGAAATAAGGTTTAGAATTAAATCCCCACAATAGAAGAATACAAAAGTTTCAAGAATAATCCTTGCTTGTCACTAGCTTGGAAGAATTCCTTCTCCTTTTCTCTCTTCTCAAAAACTAGGTTATATTACGTAACGTGTGTCTTATGATTACAAGGGTTTGATGTTGATATAGGCTTTTCCTCCCTCTTGCCCAATAAGAAAAAACCTAAAAATACAATTTAATTCGAAACAGGATAGAATTTCAGAATTTCCAGCGAGTTCGGGCGCACCCTGCGCGGTAGCAGCGCACCCTGCGCGGTTAGCTCCTGTTCAGAATTATAGAAAATTTCCCAGGCTTCGCGTGGACAGCTTATGGGCCTCAAACGGACTTGTAGAACTCCTGATATGGCCAAAACAGTGAAGACTGCGCAACCTACCCAGAAAATCCGAATTTTGCACAAATTGCTCCTTTCTCCTCCGTTTCTTTTGCAATTCTTTCGCCACTTCCCGTTCTTCAATTCTTAAGCATTATGGTCTTCATGTTAGCCTAGGGAAATATGCCATCCTTCATTCCATTGCGCAAATCATCTCAAAAATTGACGAAAATACTAACCCTAAACGATATTTCACAAACCTGCACAACTAAACACAAACACATCAAAACTACAACAAACTTGAGGCCAAAGCAATCAATTTAAGCCGATATAGAATGCTCCAAATGGATATAAACTCCACTTATCATAAACATAAAGGCCTTGGAAATGAAACTAGTTTCTGCAGTTCTGAATTCAGAAATTCTGCTCTATTTTGAACAACCATTTAGAGAGGGTTAGGAACCTAATTACTTAATGATCAGTGAATAAGAATTGTAGGTATATGTCTTGAGGTTATGCTTGTGAAATATCTCGGCTACAATATTTATCGATCGTGTTTTATAAGTGAATTAGCGGAGGCATCTGCTGCTGTTTCTGAAAATGCTGCAGAGCATAGCAGATTTTGAAATTATGCTGTAAATTGAAAAATTCATAAAATATCACGAATTTTGGATATGTCATAGCTCTTACTGTCTAGTTTACTCAGAAAAAAGAACTAAGTAAATAGAATAAACTAATCAGAGGTTAGAGGCTTTGGAGTGGGGCTGGTCAGTGTTGTCAGATTTTAGGAAAAAAACTGCTACGTGGGGGTTATGTTGGAGGAATCATCCGGACTGATTTAAAATGCATTAAGATCTAAAATTGGATCTGTCTAGTTATATGAATATTGATTTCTTTATATTAACGTCAAATGCTTTAAGGTACAAGGGTGTCACAATTTTTAAATTGTTTCTTGACATAGCCTATCTCACATGAATGCAAATAATTAAAAACCTGAAAATTTATGTGTTTGTCTACACAACACAAACGTGCGCACATACACACACAGTCCTAATCACAAGTTCTGCCTTGATATATTGGCACAAAACATATAAATGGATTCATAAACAAAAGTCTCGGCATGATCTTAGAACTCAGATTACCTGCTTGTAAGCGGTTGTTTGGTAAAGAGGTATGTTAGATATTGATTCAAGAGATGATCAGGATCTGGGCATTACTGATCAGATACTGATGCTGACGTCATCAGGAATGCACCGTCAGTATTGGACTATCAGGATTAGAAGCTGGTCAGTATTTGATGAAGATTCTCATCAGACCAGAGATCAAGGAAGATTGATATGTCGGTTCCTAATTTGTAGGAAGGCAGCTATCATACAAGATATGCATTCAGAGATATATGTAATTGATTTAGAATATCTTGTAATTGATAGTGCAACTGTGTACATTATATAAACACAGTTTAGGTTTTACATTTTGTAATCGCTTACACGAGTTATATTGTAACCTAGCAGCTCTTAAGAACATAAGAATTTCTTAAGAGAGTTTTGTAACAGTTTTATATCAGAGTTAATAAAGCTGTTATTGATTCATACTTGTGTTATTTGTTTTTAGTCGAAAATCTTATACAATTGTATTCAACCCCCTTCTACAATTGTTATTTACTGGGCAACAATTGGTATCAGAGCTAAACTGATTAATTTTAATCAGTAACGATCTTAAGATGTCGACAAGCAAGTATGAAAGCATTAAAATTCCAATTCTCAAGAGGACCGAGTATCCAACCTGGAAAGTGAAAATGTTGATGTATCTAGAAGCAACTGATCCTGACTATCTTGACAGGATCAATGTTGGACCATTTCTTCCAACAAAACTAGTTGCAAGAACAGAGACTGTTGCTGAACACTATGTCATTAAGGCAAAGAATGAATGGACGACAGAAGAAAAGGTTCAAGTACTCAAAGATGCAAAGGTAAAGAATATTTTGCATAACAGTCTTGATAATGTCATGTCTAACAGGGTAATAGCATGCAAGACTGCGAAGGAAATTTGGGATACTTTGGAAACTCAATGTCAAGGTACTGAATCTATCAAAAGAAACAGAAGGGCTCTGTTAATTCAGGAGTATGAGCAATTCGATGCTAAATCTGATGAAAGCCTTACTGATATGTACGATAGATTCTTGACTTTACTGAACAATCTATCACTGGTTGGCAAAGAGTATGATCCAGAGGATTCGAATACCAAGTTTCTCAGAGCTTTAACTGAAGAGTGGGATACTCAAGCTTCAATCATAAGGCATCAATATGATTTGAAGATGCTGTCTCTTGATGAAGTCTATGGAATGCTAAGAACTCATGATCTTGAGGTTCAACAGAGGAAGAACAAGAAAAATGTCAAAGCAAAATCTGTTGCTTTGAATGTTGAATCAAAATCAAAGGGAAAAGCTGAGGAGGTTTATAACCGAAAGAGTAGAGTGGAAGAGTCAATTCCTGATGACTCATCATCAGATACTGATACTGAGTCTGATCCTGATACTGATGATGACTCTACTGATTCTGATATGATGGAAATGGTTGCTATGATAGTCAAGGGCTTCAAAAAGATGAAATTCAGAAAGGCTAGGAAGCAAGGGAAATTCCAGAAGAAAACCTTCAATGCTGACAAAGACAGGTACAAGAAGAAAGAAGGCAAAAGCAGCAAGTTTGACAAGTCAAAAATCAGATGCTATAACTGTGATGGGATGGGTCATTTTGCAACTGAGTGCAAGAAGACCAAAACCAAAGCTCTCATTTCTTCAAGTAAGGATTGGATGGACTCATCATCTGACTCTGAAGAGGAGAAAGTGAATTATGCTTTGATGGCTAAAACTGATGAGACTTCTGCTGGTGAAACCAAGGTATCTGAAGTTTTATTTGATTTTGATACTAATAATGTTTCTGAGCTAAGATCTTTCTTAAAATCTCTGCATATTAGTTTTAGGAGTCAATCTCTTGAAAATACAAGAATAAAATCTGAAATGGCAGAGGTTGTTAAGAGAAATGATCATCTAGAAGCTGAGTTAATTTTCTTGCATGAAGTTCAAGCTGAATGTGATAATGCTAAACACATGAAACTTGAAATAGAGTTTAAATGTAATGAACTTGAGAGGCAACTTAAAGATGCTAATGAAAAACTCAGAACCTGGACACATTCTGGTACAAAAACTCATGAAATCATTTCTGATAAAAACTGGAAAGAGTGTCTAGGGTATAAACCAGAAAATGAGAAAAAGGACAAAGGAAAGGTTGTTTCATCTAACCCTGGAAGAGTTATAGTTAATAACTCAACAAATCCAAAAACCTACAGATATGTTACAGACAGTACCAAAACCAAACTAAAGCCAGTTAATTATGTGTATCCAGAAATTCCCAAATCTACTTCAGAAGAGGGGTCTACTTCTACACATCATTCTGAGTCTAGAACTGTCAAAAACAAAAATGTAGGTCTTTTGTCCAAAAAGCAATTGAGGGACAGAATCTGTGAGGTAACAGATAGGAAGAGAGTTCCAACTGTCAAAAGGAACAGGAATGGTAAAGTTGGAATAAACAAGGAGAATAATTATAAGTATATTCCGAATGCACCAAGAAAAATATGTTTTAACTGTGGTAATTCTAATCATCTTGCTATTGATTGCAGGAGGAGTAAAAAGAAGCCAACTGTAGTTCCTAAGTCTGACTTTAGGAATAAATCAGTATTCTATAAACCACAGAATCCTTGTTTCCATTGTGGCAGTAAATGGCATTCTATCTATACATGTGAAGAATACCATAATTTGTACTATAATTATTATGAGCCTTTGCCAAAGTTCAATAAAAGTGCAAATTTTGGAAAAACAAAGAACTTGAATTCTAATCATGCATCTGTCAAGAGAAAGACTAATTCTGATGGAGTTAATTCTGATAAAAATGTCTTTACAAGAAAATCTTCTACTGATAAAGATGTTAAATTGCATGAAAAGAGAACCCAACAAGTGTGGGTTCTTAAAAATTCTAACTGAGTTCTTTGTGATTCTGATTGCAGGGTAAAAAGAAAAATGTGTTAGTCATGGATAGTGGATGTTCTGTGCACATGACTGGAGACAAAACCTTGCTATCAGAATTTGAGGAAAAGGCTGGCCCAACTGTGTCTTATGGGGATGGCAACATTGGACAAACTTTGGGATATGGCAGCATTGTAATTGGAAATGTCATCATTGAAAAAGTAGCTCTGGTGAAAGGACTAAAGCACAATCTGTTAAGTGTTAGTCAGATCACAGACAGAGGTTATCGTGTCAACTTTAATGATACTCATTTTGAAGTAATCAGCAAATCTACAGGAAAGATTGCATTAACAGGTCAAAGACATGGTAACATTTATGAAGCCAACATTCACACTAATACTGAAAATCCAACTACATGCCTCATCAGTAAAGCATCTGTAGATGAAAGTTGGAATTGGCATAAGAAGCTTTCTCATCTCAACTTCAATAATATAAATGAGTTGGTTAAGAAAGACTTGGTAAGAGGATTACCAAAGGCTCTATATACTCCTGATGGACTCTGTGATGCTTGTCAGAAGGCTAAACAGAGAAGGACATCATTCAAGAGCAAATCTGAATCCTCAATTGATGAACCATATCACATGCTACACCTCGACTTGTTTGGACCAGTGAATATAATGTCCATCAGTAAGAAAAGGTATACTCTAGTCATTGTTGATGAATATACTAGATTTACCTGGGTTTATTTTCTTCACAGAAAAGATGAAACTGCTGAAATACTGCTGGACCATGTTAGACTTATTGAAACTGGTACGGAATACAAAGTCAAGATTCTGAGAAGTGATAATGGGACTGAATTCAAGAATTCAGCAATGGAAGAGTTCTGCAAATACAAAGGAATAGTTCAACAATTCTCTGCTCCTGGCACTCCTCAGCAAAATGGAGTAGTTGAAAGAAAGAACAGAACTCTTATTGAAGCTGGTAGAACTATGTTGGAAGAAGCTAAACTACCTACATATTTCTGGGCAGAAGCAGTCAACACAGCTTGTTACACTCAAAATATTACACTAATCAACAGACATGGTGTAACTCCTTATCAGATGATTAAGGAAAAGAAGCCGAGTTTGAAGCATCTACATGTGTTTGGCTGCAAGTGCTTTGTTCTAAGACCTCATCCAGAACAGCTAGGAAAATTTGAGACAAAAGCTGATGAGGCCATCTTTATTGGCTATCCAACAACAAGAGCCTTTAAAGTCTATAATCTAAGAACAAAGACAGTCATGGAGTCTATTAATGTATCTTTTGATGATAGAAAGTTAACAGGAATTCAAGAAGACTCTCATGACAGTTTGACTTTTGCAAATGAAGCTACCAACAATCCTGATGAAGTCACGTCAGATACTGATATTCTGTCAGATCCTGACGATCGATCAATTCCTGATCAAACACCTGTTACTGATGATGACTCAAATAATGCAAATGTTGAGGGGGAGCAAGAGCGAGACATCACTAGTGATGATTCAACTCAAACATCAAGTAGAGATTCATCGGAAACAGACTCAAGTGACAATCAAGATAGTACATCAGAAGAAGATAGCACTATCTCAGGGGGAGCTTCTAGCAACTCTAGTTCTTTTGAAGAAAACACCAATCCAGGGGGAGCATCCAGTTCAAGAAATGACTTACCATCAGCAAGGAAATGGACAAAAAGTCATACTCCTGATTTAATTATTGGGAATCCTGAAGCAGGTGTTAAGACAAGAAGTGCAACTCAAAATGAATGTTTATATAATAACTTTCTGTCAAAGGAGGAGCCCAAGAAAGTTGAAGATGCACTTAAGGATGCTGATTGGGTGACAGCTATGCAAGAAGAACTGAATGAGTTTGAAAGAAATGAAGTCTGGAAACTTGTACCAAGACCCAAAGGAAGGTCTATTGTAGGTACAAAGTGGGTATTCAGAAATAAGACTGATTCAGATGGCACAATTGTGAGAAATAAAGCAAGACTAGTAGCAAAGGGGTATTCTCAACAGGAAGGAATAGATTATGATGAGACTTTTGCTCCTGTTGCAAGACTGGAGGCCATCAGAATTTTTCTGGCATATGCAGCCCACAAGAAATTTAAAGTATTCCAGATGGACGTAAAAAGTGCTTTTCTCAATGGAGAACTGGAAGAGGAGGTATATGTTGAACAACCTCCTGGATTTATTGATCCCAAACATCCAGATCATGTCTATAGACTGGATAAAGCACTTTATGGACTAAAGCAAGCTCCAAGAGCCTGGTATGAAACCTTAGCTCAATTCTTACTGGAAAGTGGATTCAACAGAGGTACAATTGATAAAACCTTATTTTACTTGAATCATGGTAAGGATTTGCTGTTAGTTCAAATATATGTTGATGATATCATTTTTGGGTCAACTAATACTAAGCTGTGTGAGAAGTTTTCAAAGCTAATGCAGTCGAGATATCAAATGAGCATGATGGGTGAAATGAGCTATTTCTTAGGTCTTCAAGTTAAACAGACTGATGAAGGGATTTTTATCAATCAGTCAAAATACACAAAGAATTTACTAAAAAGGTTTAACATGCAAGACAGCTCTACAGCTTCCACTCCTATAGCTACAGCTACAAAGCTTGATCCTGATCAAGGAACTGAAGTAGATGTAACCAACTATAGAGGGATGATTGGCTCACTCTTATATCTAACTGCTAGCAGACCTGATATCATGTATGCAACCTGTCTATGTGCAAGATTTCAAGCAAATCCTAGAGAACCGCATCTCATTGCAGTAAAAAGGATTTTCAGATATCTAAAGGGCACATCTTCTCTTGGCCTTTGGTATGCCAGAGAATCAGACTTTAGTTTGTGTGGCTATTCAGATGCTGATTTTGCTGGATGCAAAATAGACAGGAAAAGTACTTCAGGCAGTTGTCAGTTTCTTGGAGGAAGACTAGTTTCTTGGTTCAGTAAAAAGCAAAAGTCTATCTCCACATCAACTGCAGAAGCTGAGTACATTGCTGCTGGAAGCTGTTGTGCTCAGATCATGTGGATGAGAAATCAGCTAATGGACTATGGTTTGTCATTTTCAAAAATACCTATTTATTGTGATAACCAAAGTGCTATTGCTATGACAGGAAATCCAGTTCAACACTCTCTTACAAAGCACATCAGCATCAGGTATCACTTCATAAGAGAACAAGTACTGGAAGGAACAATTGAACTTCATTTTGTTCCTACTGATCAACAGTTAGCTGATATATTCACCAAGCCACTACCTGAGGCTACTTTTACAAAGTTGGTGAATGAACTTGGAATGGTAAACTATGGCAGTTCCTGAGAAAAAGAGGTCATCAGATACTGACAACTTGCAAATACTGATGGAAAGTCAATCCTGACAGTGGTCAACGTCGAATCCTGATGCAACGATTCGATAATCAGTATTTTGTCAGAATCTAACTGTCTTCATTTTATCTCAATTTCCTGATTGAAGCTAAGTTTAATGTTATTGAATTCCTGATAATGTGATCACTTTAATTAGTCCTCATATTTATTTTCAGATAACATGTTAAGTCAGGAAAAACACTGAATAGAACATAAAAACAAGACTTTTTCATTGATAATAAGAAAGAGTTTACATTCAAAGATTACATCTTTTGTGTTCTCTATCTACTAATCTATTCAACAGGAAATAAGAGACCAATCCACTCCATTGTTAATAGCCATCCCAGATCCCATCTTTGCCACTTTGTTTGGGTGGAAGTTGAAAGGGATAAGGTTATTTTTGCTGACATATTTATTAACAATGGTTGATGGAGTTGGATGAGGATGCCTTAGATGAAAGCCATGCGAATGCTGTTTGAAGGGAAGCATCAATGTCGATCACTTTTGCAGGTTTTTCCTTCTTGATTTCTTCGAGACCTGCATCCATCTGCAACCAGAGAGTCTCCAGTTGTCTTTCCCAGTCGAAAGCATCAAACTCTTCACGAGTATAACTAAATATATCTCTTTTCTCTAAGAGATGGAGGTTTTTCTCAATGATGGTAAGATTCGACATTGCTAAAACTTTTGATGAGAAGGGTTTTTCTGATTTTTCTTAACAGGAGAGAATGAAGCGTTAAAGAAGTAAGTGAACAAGTCTCTAAGATTAAATAGAGGAGGGTGGAACGAGAATATGAAACGATTCATATTACTGGTGCAAGTACCAGGTATTATTCAATTGTGATGTTTTAAATTTCTTTATTTAAAACAAAATTACCATGTTTTATTTTGGTCACAATTTTATTTTCCGAATAATATGTAGCGCGTGTGCACACTCGATGCTTACACACAGTTATATATGTAAGTCACGACGCGTGTAATCCTCACCACTCTCTCACGTAATTTGGTCCATTACTTTAGCCTAAACGAATGATTTACTGACACCTGTTTTTGAGAAGTTACAAGTATTGTCCAAAATCAATTAAGTTTACTAATTGATTTAGTTTTCTCAAACTATCAGTAAAGCATCGTCTCTCCTTGTCTTTACACTATCAAACCCTAATTTCAAAATTAACACATCTTTTGTGTTTGAAATTGCAATGGAGAACTTATTCATGAACAGCAAGGTGGTAATCAATGGAGTTACGTTTAATACTAATAACTTCACTGCAGTTCTAGATCATCAGGACTTGCCAAGTGATTTCCACATTATTCAGGACTTTTTGGCCTCAAGCCCAATCAATTATGCACTAACACAACCTGCCAAGATATCTTTTAAGTCTGTTATGCAGGTGTGGAACACAAGTGTTTTTGGGAAAAGTCATCCATCAGAAAATCCTCAGATGAGCTTTGAATATGACAATGTTACATACTATGTGACACCTGAGATTGTCAATGCAGCCCTACATTTACCATCAACAATTGGTAACCCTGTGTTCAAAGTTACTGATGCAAAACTTCTTGAGTATGTTGTAAGCTTGGGTTACAATGGAACACCAAAGAAGTTTGGAGAGCTCTACAGGACAAAGCTCAAGAAGGAATGGAATTTCTTCTTTGACACTATCAGCAGATGTTTCTTGAACAAAGTGTCAAACTTTGATGCCTTACCCACAGGTTCAGCCAAAATTGGGTACTCTCTAATTCATGATCTCTCATTTGATTATGGTTCCTTTATACTGAAGGCATTAAGTGAAAGAAAGGCAGATAAATGTGGTTATGTTTGCTTTCTTAGATTCTTTCAATTAATATTTTTCCACTTATGTCCTCATGCTGTTTTTGAGAATGATACAGTTTTGCCGATTTGTAAAATCTCAGAAAACAATATAAAGAGTCTAATCAATTCTGATAAGGCAAATAAGTTTGTGGGATCTCCATACATTCCTGAAGAAGTATGGTCTCTTTTAAGAAAGAGAATGCCTATTCAATATGGCCCAGCAACTGGTGCTATGGAACAGGACCTTACACATCCTATTCCTGACACAAGCACACAACCTAAACACTTACCTAAACAGTTAACCACCTCTGATGTCTCACAAAAGGCATCAGTTGTAAAATCAAAGAAATCAGCTAGATCTGATGTGTCTAAGAGGCAATCAGGGTCAAAGGATTTCTCCACTCCAACTCATTCTCAAATGAAGTCACAAGGGGGTGGACAAAGAGTTGTTGAAACATCTGGTTTGGATAAAGGAACAGGAGTGAAAAGGAAAGTTGTTCAAGGAGATATTTCTGATTCTGATGATGATACAATGCCTATATCAGTCTTGTTGAAAAAGAAGGAGATTGATGTTGCTGATACAAGGGAAGTGGCTATCTCTGAAAAGCCAAAGAAAAGAAGAAGATTAATCAGAAAAGGCAAATTTGTTGATCATACAGAATTTCTGAATCTTACTAATGATATGGAAGGCAATCCTGATGTTGTTAATCAGGATGTGGTATCATCAGTTCCTGACGCTACTGCTAATCCTGACATCTCTACTCCAAATAATTCACCTGTGAAGACTGTTGAGATTTCTGATTCTCCAGCATCTGCATCTCCAAAGAGAAGAATTATTGAGATGTCCGTTGATGAAGTAAATGCTATTGCTGCTCAGCTGGGTGTTAAACCTTCACCTCTTGAAGTAAAAACTGCTGAAGCAAATGTTTTTCACAGACATAAGAAACAGAGGACTACAGTGTCATCTCTGAAAGGATCCAGCCCACAAGAACCTGAACTTCAAAGAAGTTCAGAAGCTATTGCAGATCCAGTCACACAAGAACCACCTACTCAAAGTGTAGGTGCAGACATTTTTGAAGGAATAGTCCCACAAGAACCATCTTCGCAAAGCGAAGGTGCAGACAAGAATATTCCTGCCCCACAAGAACCATCTTCTCAAACTGAAGATGCTGGCACACTCACATCAGCAGGGGAGTTTCCTGACAATGCTCAAGGAGCTTCTGAAATTGAAATTGAACTTGCTAGAAGTCTGGCAGAAAAAGCTGCTCATGATTTGCACATTGCTGAATGTGACAGAGTGATTGCTGACACTGCATTTGAGGGAAGTACACAAGAACCTTTGACTCAAAGTGTTGAAGAAGCTTCAAAACCTCAGACTACACAAGAACCATCAGTAGCAAATACTGATGCAAGTCATGCTATAGTTGCAGTGGTCAATCCTGATGAAAGTACTACTGATTCACTTATTCCATTGCTTATTGAGCCAATTTCAGCACGGCCAATGGATTCGTTAACTACTTCATCAGGTAACATTTCTTTATCTACTTCATTTACTACTGATAGTATGATTACAGATAGACCTGATAACAGGGATACCTCTATTTGTATGACTTCAGACAACTCTTCTCAGCCACCTCTTATTTCTTCACAATTAATGAGCCAGAACCTTTCTTGTGAGATTGAGAGTGAACATTTAGAGAAAAAGAAGAGTGATGAGAGGCAGTCTCCTGAACTGGCAAAAGGAGAGGTAGAAAAGAGTGAGAAGTTATTAACTTCTAGTGAGGTAGAAGTTGCTATTGAAAGCAACTTAGGTAACATTGTGAGAAGTGATGAGATCACTTTAAAAGAAAAGAGAGATTTAGGACATGTTACTAATTTGTCTGCAGGTCATCAGGATTCACCAGCTGTATCTACTGGTGTTTTGAAACTGAAAGGTATTATGCTTCCTGATGATGATGTTGAACATAATCTTCCTGAGGCTGGTGGTGGCTCAGATGATGATGATCATGCTGATCTTGAAACAAGGCAAATGCAGGCGGCTATAAAAGCAAGTCTCCGATCTAATTATGGGTCTTCAAGTAGATACATGCAGTCAATGACTCAAGAAGAATTCAGAGGGGAGTATAGTTCACTTATTCCTTCTGATACTCGAGCTGCAAGGGGACATGAATGGGATACAGAATGGAATGAACCCACTGCTGAGATGAATTTTCAAAATGCTCTGTTTCATTCTGGTCATATTGCTACGCGGATGCCGACACCTGAACTTAAGGCTCTTCTCAAAACCAATGCTCTTCTCGCAAAGGGATTGAGGAGTGAGATTGATTCAATGAAGGCTGCAACAGAAAAATTTCAAGCGGGTATTCAAACATCTGTTTCCATATCTGCTACTGCTTCTCAAGCACGCCTTCTCGCAGATGATATTAAAGCTCTTGACAGGAGATTGGATTCTAGAATGACGGTCTTGGAATCTAAAGTTGATACTATCGATGAAACCCTCAAACTTATATTGTCGTTCTTCATTCAGGACGATACTGATGTCAAAAAGGGGGAGAAGATAGTCAAAACAAAATGTTCACCTGATCCTGTTGTACAAAAGGATGATAATTCTGGAAATGATGGTGGTGCTAAGTCACATCATAAAGTTGAAACCTCTGATGCTGCTTTAGTGACAAAGAGAACGAATACTCAAACTAAGCAGTCAACTCATGTTTCTGAATCTGGAAAGAAGACAGTGACACCTAGTCAAACTCTGTCAACCATTCCTGAGGATGATGTTTATGTGGAACAGGATGAAGATGCTGCTAATCTGTTTCATGAACTTGACACTGGGGATGGTCGTGTTCTTAAATTATTTCATAAAGATAAAAGAGTTCAACAGTATCATGCTGAGAAAGCACTTGTCTTATCTACTGAAGAAAATCCAAACATGACTACTGATGAATTCTTAGAAGAACAGAACAGGATCCTTGAAGAGCTTGCAAAACAGAATAAAACTCTTGCTGCAAGAAGAGGAAGAGGCAGAGGAGGAAGATACAGAAATCGGGGAAGATTATCTGCTCAAACTAGTTCAAGGCAAACAAGATCTAGTGGAATCAAACTGAAAGATGTTTCTGAAAGTGAAAAGAAGAAAACTCCACTATCTCTTGCATCAACTCCAGACAACAGATTCAATGCTCCTGAAGAAATTGTAGAGGAGATATTACCTTTGAAAAGGAAGAGTAAGGCAGCTGCTCAATCTACTGCATTTAATGAGAAGTCAGTCGTTGTTTCTGATTCTGAAATCTTAAAAGAACTTAAGATTATGATTATTAAGGTTGTGGTTGAATTTCACAATGTGGAAGTTTTTGAAGATACATTGGAGTATGAACAAGAAAACTTCAGAAGATTTGAAAGAGAAAGTGAAATCAGTGCTAAAGCCACAAAAGCAGAAAAGATAACAACCAGAGATTATTTAAGAAATGTTCATAGATCAGACAGGAAGTTATGGTATGATAGAGATAGATCTGTTCCTGAACATCAGCAGGATTATCCAACTAATGAGAAGAAGAAGAGTAAGAAGAAGGAGGTGGATAAGGTTGATTATAGGAAACCAGTTGTATTCATATCAGCTGGATTGATAAAAGAATCTTTTTTGATCAATGAATTTCTGATTGTTAAAACAGAGTCTACTACTTTTATTGCTGAAAATCCACCAAAATGGGTGAGTATGCAATCTGGCTTGAAAGGATGGGAACCTGGCACAAGAGGAGGAATTGGATATAGTCATGCACTGGTTATTTTCATTGCACAAACTGATCAATATGCTCTAGTTGATAAGATTGGGGATGAGTTAACTGTAGATCATCTTTGGAAACTTGAAGCTGTTGCTATTATTGCTGACTGTCATGCTGATGCAAAGAAAATAGAGAAGCTGGTGTACTTCATGAAAGATGGAAGTGTGAAGAAGATTCCTATTCATGAATTGTTGTGTAAATCTGCAAAAGAACTGAAATATGTTCTGTATCTTCTCAGAAGTAAAAGAATAAATGTTCGTGAAAGAGAAGTTTATCAAAATTGGTGCGTCATGATTTACTGGAAGATTAGACAGAGATTCATGGATGGAGGAACAAGGTATGATGGCAATTATATTCCTATGTACTTAAATTTAAGAGATAGAGAGGTTGAAATGAAGAAAGGTACAGCTGTTAAAGAAGTGTATCTAGGCATGGAACAACTGTCTCTAAATCCGGATGGAAAGGAAATTGCTTATGTGTTGCTAGGTGACTTAGATCTTCCAAGAAACTCAATTAAGAACATCAGGGCAGCTATTTATCAGATTAATGAGGAAGATGAAGAACTCAAAAATCTGAAGAAGAAACTGATTCAAATTCTTGAAAGCAAGGAAGAAGAATTGTTATCTGAATTCTTGAGACTGAATCTGTTCTATCAAAGAATTTCTGAAACTATTCCTGATGATTTTTAGAAGGTATTTTGTTTTGAGTTTTTGACATCTTGAATCAAGGAATTTGTGCTTTGTTTTATAAAGAACAAATTGGGGGAGATTGTTAGATATTGATTCAAGAGATGATCAGGATCTGGGCATTACTGATCAGATACTGATGCTGACGTCATCAGGAATGCACCGTCAGTATTGGACTATCAGGATTAGAAGCTGGTCAGTATTTGATGAAGATTCTCATCAGACCAGAGATCAAGGAAGATTGATATGTCGGTTCCTAATTTGTAGGAAGGCAGCTATCATACAAGATATGCATTCAGAGATATATGTAATTGATTTAGAATATCTTGTAATTGATAGTGCAACTGTGTACATTATATAAACACAGTTTAGGTTTTACATTTTGTAATCGCTTACACGAGTTATATTGTAACCTAGCAGCTCTTAAGAACATAAGAATTTCTTAAGAGAGTTTTGTAACAGTTTTATATCAGAGTTAATAAAGCTGTTATTGATTCATACTTGTGTTATTTGTTTTTAGTCGAAAATCTTATACAATTGTATTCAACCCCCTTCTACAATTGTTATTTACTGGGCAACAAGGTATACTCGTCGAATGAAAAGGATCACACTTAGCTTCAAAAGACCGAACCATTACTTTACCTTCAAGAGTTTGCCAGTGAGTCTACATAGCTGCATAGCTGGACAAGAAAATCATTATCATAGTACATGACTTCATATATTTGGAATCTCAGATGTAATAACTTGTAATGATAAATAGGTTCAGATTGCGCTTACAACTCCGTAGGTTTTTCAACATACAGAATGTATTTACATACATTTGCATACAATCTATTTGCACAAAAACATACATTCATATACAAACATAAACCCATAATCAATCAAAGTTAATAACACACACACAAACTAACATATAGATACATATATTTACATATATTACCAGCCATGAAGGCGCTTATGAAGGTTAATAGTGTACTCTCTAGTGACAACCTCTTCCTTTCGTCCTTTGGTCTTACCTACAACAAAAAACCCCCCAAATCAAATCAAAGGCTGCTTCTCATTAAACCCAGGTCGAACCCTAATTGGACCCTAATTGAACCAAACTTCGATTAATCCGAGAGAGAGAGAGAGAGAGAGAGAGAGAGAGAGAGAGAGGGACTGAGTGAGAAGTGAGAGAACGAGAGAATGAGTTTGGTTATTTCCCCAATTCCCCGTATTTGTGAATTTTCATTTTCCCCAATTTCCCCCACTTTGTCTTTGTGAATTTTGGTTTTACCGCTCAGCATATTTGTTTGCCGCTCCTCAGTCCTCAACCCCATCATCTCAATAATTTCAGTGTATGCTTTCTAGCTTTTTTTTCTTCTAAAAATTATATTACATGTTTATATTAATATATTGAATATCAAATAATAATTACTGAATCTATTTTCAGTTATTTTGTTCTTACAATCTATTCCAAAATCTATTATTCATATTAGGTTTCACAAGTTGTTACTTTCTCTAATAAAATTTGTAATGATTTTAATCAAAATTTAATAATTTTTGAATAATTATTTAATTATTTCAAAACTTTTTTAATATAATTTTATTAAAATTATTTTATAAAATATAAATTATTCAACTATTTCATAAAATATTTGATTTGCCCGCTTTCATTTTCTTTGCCGTCCAACCAATCCCCATTTGTTTTTTCAATTTTTCATTACGTTACCTTTTTTTCATTTTCTAATATTACAAAAATTATTAATTTTCTTACAAAAAATTGTATGATTATAAAGTTTATTATTTTAATTATTGAATAATAATTTAAAATTATTAAATCCTGTTATTTTCTCCAATAATTTTATTAATGAATTTAATCAAATTTTAATAATTTTGAATTTTACTTTATTTTAAGATATTTTCAATAAAATTATTAAAAATTATATTAATATTGTAAAAATATAAATAATTCAATTATTTGATAGAATATTATTTTTATAATAATAAATTCAGTGACTTGATTAAAATTATTTAATTTTAAAATTTAATAATTATTAAATCGTTAATTATAAATAAAATTCAAAAATATGTTAATTATACTCTAAGGTAACACAGCCCTTGGTGTTACTAAGTTTAACACCTTCCACAGCTATGGTAACATACCTTTAAGGATATGGTAACACCAAAACTAGAGTGTTGTAGTAGGTCCAAAATTTCATAGCTATGGTAACACTCGAGAAGGTAACACCCCCCTCTAAGTGTTGTATAAAGCCATCTATGGCGTAGTGGCATAATAACCTTTATTAGCAATAATCTATAAAATTATAATCACTACTTAGAATAAACGCTTCGTTCGATAAACCACCCTTGAACTCGATGTGAGTTCACAATTTCTATTATTACTGATATATTTATTATTATCACTATTGTTCCTGAGCATTATGACTCTTAGCTCTGATACCAAACTGTGACAGCCCCAAATCCGGGGTCATGAATCTAGGCCGTCATGGACCAATTTCCACTTATTAATATTCTTCTCTTGGCAGCTGGAGTATAAATGCATAATAAAACTCACCCTAGACCCCACACTTAAATATTAACACACACACCAGTCATATGCTCAGAGAACAACATTCACCATAATAAAAGTTTAGAGTTAAACAGTTATTACAAACCCAGAATCATCCTTAAATACATTGTTGAATAATACTTCGACATGAAGCATTTCAACAATCAAAAGTTTATTACATGCTTACATACTTAATTATACATAAGGCTCTCAGGTTCCATCTGCCTCTACGCTACCTCAGGAATCGATGCCAGCACGCTCTCATAAGGCCGCCTTCCCCTACCCTCTTGCGGGGTGTTCTGCGTAGTATCGGCATACCTAGCTGTTATATAAATAAGTAGCAAGAGTGAGCTATAATAGCTCAGCAAGATAACTTCTATCTACTAACATCAAAGGAAAATAAACCATTATATATATATATATAATAGACAAAAGCAAACTTCAGTTATTATGGAAGAATTTTATTTCCATTCAATATGCATATACACTTTCCCATTATCCTTGTACAAAAGAAATATATAGTATCATTCCATCAGTCTCGCTTCTAATATCATATAATATCAGTTTCTCTTCTTGAATGCTATAACAATCAATATACCATCTCAATGTACTTTTCTAGGATAATACGAAAACTTGAACAAATCTTTCATTATCATTTTTTCATTTCCTTCATATACAACGATTATATAATTTAACATAAAATCAGTTTCTCTTCATCTGTAACAGTAATTCCATCTTTTCATATCACTTTTCTGTTTTCAGTTATAGAAATCTGAAAACCATTTTCAATTCTTTCTTTCAAGTTTTGGGGATATCTGCTAGCGCCAGATACGTAGGACGATGATCAGTCGCCTGACCGTATTCGCTCTCTGTTTACTACTAGTAGAAGGGATGATCCCTACCTGGTAATCAACCCTGGAGGAAGGCTACCTGCTACATCCTCCCTTGGCATCTTCGTGCCGTAAGAAAATATTGAATGCTGGACTGTGCCACTCCCACACAGCCTCTTACGCTTACTGTTGCAATCCCCCTTTTTCAAATCATTTTACCATTATCAAATACCATTTCACATTTTTCCACTTTTCCGTTTCCATTCGCATTTCCATTCACATATATCATTTCCATTTCCATTTATCATCATTTTTAAAATATTTATGTCATAATACTTTGATTATGACTCAGACATCTCTTCTATATTCGATGAAATCAAATATGTTCTTGTATACATAGAGTATTCCATTTATTTTAGAAGTATTAAATAATACTCAGTAATATCTGTCACAACATTTAGAAAGAATATTTTTAACATAATATTATAAATCATATAACCCTAGATAACAACTGATACCATTCCTTTATATATAACTCTAGATAACAACTGATACCATTTTTTTATATATAACTCTAGATAACAACTGATACCATTCCTTTATATATAACTCTAGATAACAACTGATACCATTCCTTTATATATAACTCTTAATCATAAGGCATGTTCACTTCATGCACAATCATCTCTATGTATATCCATATCCATCTCATACTCATATCCATATCCATATTCATATCATACTCATATACCTCTCCTTTGAATATCAATAATCAAGGAAAACAAATTTTTAACAATATAGTGACAATAGCATCACATATATATATATATTCCATGAAATGAAGTTTCTTTGAAGATAATAATTTCCAAGTAGGGATAGAAAAGATCTTGCCTGGATCTCTAAAGCGAGTAGGTAGGATCCTGAGTTCGTCTCCCGTCTCTATAGGAACGAAAGGATCACCGTTAGTACATATCCCACTTAATCACCTGATCTCTATACAATAACACCCTTGACACATATTATAGTTTTTTTATGCACCAAAAGTTTACATGAACTTAACCATTTCTAAACTCGATCTAAGTTTTAGTGTATTCCACCATTTCCCTTAATAACCACACTCGATTGTAAAATTTCTCATAAATTCTCAAATTCGAATTTTAATGCTAGGTCTGTGGGGTTTTAATCTCTGTTCAACCTACTATATTGTCCCAAAATTTCATAACCTTTAAAAATGTTTAGGTATGGTAATTATAGCCTCAAAGTTGACACAATTACGGTTTCTCGGTTTTCGAACGTCTTTCACTAAAACTGACTTTTCTCCCAAACCGTTCATCAGATTTTAAAGCACCTTATATCAAAACAATCTATGAACCAAGCTCTAGCCTTTCATGATCAGTTGGTGCTCTGGACAGGAACCTACCGTGTGAATATGGGTGCCAAAAACAGGGCATCTTTTGGTTTAACGAAAATCGGACATTATAACGGATATATTTTCATACTTTCCAAAATCAAACTCCTCCAAATCAATCATCCACCTTATACACCATCACCTACACCATGTGGTCATCATACCAACCATGGTTACAATAAACAACCCACTTCCATATTTAACTTAAACCACTTACCAACACATATATCATCATGAATAATCACTTATCATAACCTTAATCACTAAACTTTCTATAATCCATCATATATTCAAAGTAATACTAAAGGGTCTTGAGATTTATACCTTCTTGAAGCTTTAAAAATCCTTATCAAGCCTTGGGATATGCTTAATCAACCTTATACTAGCTTGGATCAACTAAAGAAATCATAAAAACAAAGTTAGTTTCTAAGGGTTACTATTTATCATCACTTTTGTAAAAATCATAACAAATCGAAAAATAAGAGTTTGGCTCTCAAATTTTTACCACATCTTGGCATCTATATAAGCTTTGATTTGAGCTATAGATCACCAAAAACAAAGCTTCCTAGCTATGGTTTTTAGCCCTCTTTTTCCGTTGGACAGAAACTGGACAGGTTTGGTTCTCCCACTTTGAGCATGGATTTGACTAGGCTATACTGCTTGTATTCTCATGAAATTTGGGGCGAATAATACCCATGGAGTGGAGAGGTTGTGGTTCAAATTTGGTGATTTTATCATGTATAGAAATGGAGATATGAATTTTTCTTTGAGTTGTGTTCTGGTTTGGCAGTTTTGAAGAAAATGAGATGGAGAGCTTTTTCCTTTCTTTCTTTCACTTGTTCAACTAAGTTTTGATCAAATAATGTTGATAAGATCAGATGGGGTGGCTGAGTATGATCCTTGGGATTTGTGCAAGGTGTATCCAAGAAGTTTGATAGATATTTGTTTGGTTTTTGGTTTGTTTTTACCACCTTATCCTTGCATTTTCATAATTCTTCCACTCTTGTCCTTGCCCCTTGGCTTTCACCATAAGCCACTTAATTAAATCAATAAGTCAACTCCTTATTTTGTATTGGGCCAAAGTTTGGGCTTCGTTCAAATTTCTCTCGTCATTTGATTCATCGATTGATTTCTGCGATCGTCTCAGTGGTTTCTCCTTTTTAAATTCCTTGGATATATAATATCCTCTCCCACATCATATATTAGTGTGTTAGGGTGATTCTAATCCTCAAGTAGGTATTAGATCCCATATCCTTGGTATATTCTATTTTTCTCAGAAGTTGCTCTCCCGGTTATCTCTCGGGTTCTCAAGCATTCCCAAACTCGTTTAACAACCTAAATTCCCTTGGCATTTCCTTGACTTGATCACTCCTTGGTTTAACCTAATTTCACTAATTCCTCAATATATAATTTCCTTCAATATCTCCATGCTCCTTAATATCCAATAGAAGCTTATTCGAAATCAAAATCCTCAAAATCCATATTCAGGAATTTCTGAAATCTATCGTCATTTCGAGTCACTTAATTTCATTGTATAACACTAATATGGTTTCTGTTTACTCATTTTCTGTTTCTCTTATAGAGTACCTACATACCATTTCCATAAATCCTCAAAATTTACTATTCATTTGATCACTGTAGCATTGCTAAAGTTAGGGGATATTACAACAAAGGAAAATTTAGAATCAGGTAGGGGGAAATATTGGGGAAAAAACACAAGTAGGGGAAAAATTGGGGAAAAAACACAAGTCTCACTTCTCTCGCCTCTCTCACTTCACTCTGTTTCCATTAGGGTTTGAGTGGGTTCAAGAGATTCAGTTCAATTCGATCTTTTTATGATCGATTTATGGCGATTCTGTGATGTTCTTGATACTATCTCATCCATATATCAAAAGCCGTTGTCTTTTCTCTGGCAAATCATGTCGTGACCATCTCATTTTCCGGTGAGTTTCAACCTTTATTTGATATATCTGTTTGTTGCCAAGTTTAGAAATAACCCCTCAGTCTTGTTTGATGAAATGCCTCAGTGAATAGTAAAAATTGAAAATTATCAACCAAAATGTTAAATTTAAGTGAATTTGATATAAATGGTTATTAAATATGTTTATAGTAAAAAGGCATTTATCTATATGTTATATATATGCCTTAATGTGCAGAATTTGATATTGTTCATATTGGGATATGAAGGCCTAGATATGGAGTAGCTCCCCTCTGTGACTGCTTGGTCTGCTACCATAGCTCATATGTCACAGTTGTTTGATGGAGTTTACCTTGCTACTGAGTTCTTGAGATAGGTTACTTGTTCGAAGATGGCAGAGTAGACTTTCGCAAAAAAGTAACCTATAAAAAAAATGTTCCCTATGAAATACTCAGTTGCCTATGTTGATGATTTATCACTTGTATTTGCTACTTACATATGCCACCTTCTATCAATTTTATAGTTTAGATGTATATGTCTATTTTCTCACCGTTTGTTATTGATCAAGGTTCTGCTTTTAGATTTCCAGAGATATGCAAAACCTTCATGTCTTATCTCAGCAAAATTTGTATGGATCTGGTCTTACGGACATAAATTCTACTATACAGCTTTGTTTGATAGATGAAGATGGTAATTCAATCTTGCAGAGGTTACCTGCAAGTTCAAGTAAAGAACACCATATGCAATCAGACAATGAGGTTGTCTCTGATGAACCCCATTTTCTTCGAGGGACTTACACTTTAGAAGATTATAGCGATCTGGATCAGCCCTAAATCAGGTCAATACTTTATCAGGTTTGCTGTACTGATTGATTTTATACTTGTATTCACTTTTCCACTCAGCACAATTATTAGATTCACCTTTCACTGTGTTGCCTCTACTTGTCGCGATCTTTGGAAGATCTTGTTCAGATGCGTCAATCAGTTGCGTGTATAGTAGAATGCAGGGTGTAACTGTTAAGGAGACGGTAAATAGACATTACACATATCTTTCTTTTTTGTTTAGCTTTCACTCCCAAAAGGTTTTTATGTTATATAATCCATGTATACTGCCTTTTCCAGGAAGTGACACGCACCTTGCAACACCATGTTGAACGTGATAATGAAGGCAAATGTGCTAACAGAGCCTTTTCCGAGTTGCTCTATGGTATTTCTGAGAGATTTGATTGGGATAAAGTAATGGAAGGCGATTATATTATTGGACTCAAGCAGGTGGTTCTTTTTTTATAACTTTCCTTCTAGTCTAAATATCTCTATATTTTCAGATTGTTTTCTCTATATTTAACGGCAAATTCACCTCTAAAAAAATTTCTGCTATCAATTATTTCTTTTTCCTCATTTCCCTGTTTGTAATTGCTGTTTATTCATGAAAGTCTACATCTATTATTGAGCAGGGGAACCTGGTGGGTATGTCTTCTATTTTTTGACAAGCAACATGTATCATTGTGCTAATCTGCTTTTCTAAATAATCCATTATATTTATGAACATAATAGACACATGTTTTTCTGGATAAATTTAATTTGAGGAATACAACATCTAGTTATTGTGTATTCAGTCGTGAAGCTTTTATATAGATTATGTGACCTTTTATTGGTTAGCAGAGAGTTCGTAAACCATTTATTTTGGAGTAGGACACTCATTTTCTTGTGGATATAGAAAGTTATAATGTAGCTACTTCTAGTTGCATAAATGCTCTGCATATCCTGTTGAATCTGTACATGGTTGTCATGACTTCCTCGTATTCACAACTAGTAGGAAGGTAGGTATGCTGCTATCGACTTGGAATCTGGGAGAAAGTTGACTAACTTTTCCTATCAGTCGACTAATTGGAACGGCCAGATGATTCGATTCATCAAGGTTGACTGACTTGTCTTACAACTATCAATGTATAATAGGCATGAGGAAAACGATTTCAAATTTATGGGACAGGCCTGTAAGTGATGTAGGTCACCTCCATTAATTAGAACCACAAGATAGCAAACAGATGAAATCATGATAGCTACTAGACCTGTTAATCTACAGTTAGTTGGATATTTAATTTCATCAGTCGACCATAATTTGAATTGTCATTGTTCTGTTTTTTCACTACATAATTGGTGCTTTATTCTACAGCTAGGCACCAACATTCTTCATTGCTGAGATTATGTGCTTGTACATACATACATATTCTCTTGATTGATCTTATAATTATGACGGGTATGATGTTAGATATGCTTGTTTGGTGCTCTACGATTATTCTTTTTTATACATATCCAGTTTTTAAACGTGAAATCTAAGTTGGTGATCATACTTATTATTCCAGGAGATTGCATCAAAAATTTCTTTTGCGGCTATAGGTTTGCTTGACATGTTCAACACCAGCGGGGCTGTAGAGGAGTTCGAAGTAAATCTTGCTTCAGAGATGAAATCAGAGCTCTGCGATGATGAACACTCGTCAGAGGAAAAATTGACAACTGCAGTTATTGGACTCAGGGTAAGAGGATGTGGCTAGTTTGGCGCTTATTCATCTAAACTCCCGCTGAAATGCACAGTGGAAAAAGCAGTTAAGAGGGTTGTCTTTTGAAATTTACCATGTTATTAGCTCTAGTACTTGTACATTTTAAGTTTTGTTCATTAGCTAGTGTTGGTAGATATTTTTGGATGATTTGGTTGGTTTTGTACTAGATGATGTTACTGAAATGATGTTGGATGATGTTATTGAAATGTAATTAATTTGGTTCTTGAATATTTAAATGTCATAATTTTTTTTGTTATTCAAATTAGTTATAAATGATTTTAATTATGTAACACTCAATGTGTTACAATTGGTAAAAGAGGGTGTTACAATAGATTGTGGACCCCACCTAGATGTGGGTCCCACAGTTGTCCATGTGCAAAATTATATCCTCTATTGTAACACACAAACTATGTTGCTGTAGAGTGTTTAAGATGTTGCTATAGAGGTCTTTAGTAACCACATTTGCTATGTTACCTTAGGTTGTGTTTTGATGTTACCTTAGATATCTATAGTTACTGCTGAGGACCTAACACAGCTGAAGTGTTACCATTGCCCTATTTTGGCCTATGGTAACTTCAAACAGTGGTCTATGGTAACACAGTTTGCGGGTTGCTATAAGCAATCTATGGCGTAGTGTTTATATCCACTTGGAGCGTTCCATATCGGCTTAAATTGATTGACTTGGTCTCAAGTTTGTTATAGATTTGATGTGTTTTGTGTAGTTGTGCAGGGTTGCAAGAATGTCGATTATGGTTGATGCTTCTGTCGTTTTTGGAGGTTAAATTGATTAAAATTCGGATTTTCCGGGAAGGTTGCGCAGTCTACACTGTTTTGGCCATATTTGGAGTTCTAGAAATCCGTTTTCAGCGATCTTACTGTCCATGCGAAGCTTGGGAGATTTTATACAGCATTGAACAGGTCTTCCACGCGCAGGCTATGCATGGTGGGCGCAGGCAGCGTGGCAAACAGATTGATAGGAGCAGGGAAATTACCGTTTTACCCTTTTCAAGTTCTAATTGTATTTTGGGCAGTTTTTGGTACCTTAATTGAATTCTAATTGTAATAGAAGGTAATTTCTTGCTGGGCAATAAATCTAGAGCCTATATAAACACATCCTACCATTGTAATTTGTATCACCATTACAAATCAATAACTTAGGTTTATTTGTATCTTTTCATACTTTATTTTTATCATGGTTTCATCAGATCCCATGATGACGAGCGGTTCGATTATGAACTAATCGTTGTCATGGGATTCTAACGGATTTATTTATGGAGCTTTAGTATCTTGATGCTTAAAAGATCTGTGTGTGATGTATATCTGATATCCTTGTATGGTTGTGCTTAATTGTTAGATGCGTAGCTAACAT
This sequence comes from Kitagawia praeruptora, assembly GCA_037693485.1. Classification (NCBI taxonomy): domain Eukaryota; kingdom Viridiplantae; phylum Streptophyta; class Magnoliopsida; order Apiales; family Apiaceae; genus Kitagawia; species Kitagawia praeruptora. The sequence continues at coordinate 155,775,699 of CM075351.1, read as the reverse complement.
CTAATCTGTTAATCTCTTGTGAAGTGAAAGTGGATCTTGAGATTTAGAACTTGCCAAGCTAGCATAGGTTCATGATTGTTTATCAACATGATTCGTAGTATGAGATGAGAATACTTGTATTGCCCTATGTGATCTTAATAGACAACTTGTTCTTCAACCGTTATGTTTTCAAATCTTATAGAGATATAGGGTCTAAGCATAATTGGTGTCTATTCATCTTCTATCTCTTTTGTGGATGTATGTTTAGTTTGGTATTTGTATACTGAGACATAGTGTTTACTTGTTTCGTGTTGTCTGATCAGATATCATAACCATCACATGCATTGATTAAAGGCATCAACTCTAAGCAAAGTATTTAATGAAGTTAGGATCCCATGTTTACTCTTGTAGAAGTAATTCGATTTTAATTTTCATTAGATAATTAATTCTTAGATTGTTTATTTGTTTTATTTAGTTAATTTTAGTTAATTAAAACCCAAATTTGTTAATTGTCTTAGCAGTGAATAAAAACCATACATTGTTGCATAGGTGCATTAACTGAATTGAAACCTAAACCAGATCTCTGTGGGAACGAACTTGACTTATATCTATATTACTTGTGACCACGTACGCTTGCGTGATTTAGTGCAAACAATATATATAAGGTATATTATTAAAAACCCTAGGATGAGCCTATAAATAGAATGTGATGGCTCATCCATTTGATAACTTTGGTTTTTGGAAAACCCTAGAAGCCATTACAAAGAACAATTACAAAAGGCATGCAGGTTTATTGCTACCATTACATTAGAGGTAAACATCATATATGCAACAAGAATGTCAGACAGACTAGTACAGAAAAGGTAAGAAACACATAATCATAAATTCTGGTGCAGTGAATCTCACTTCTTTCCAAGAAACTAATCCATTTGAATTACCCATCGACCAGTTTTATGCGAAGTTACTCCACTGTATTTTGAGATACCTCTAGACAATCCATTTCTCTGACGACGAAGTATCTGGACAAATTCTTCTTTTGTCATGTCCTTTCTCTACAAATAAATTTCAGACATAACTTACACAACTTAGATTTGAAGACAAAATAAATGATCTATGATAACAAGCTGTGATATAGAAACCATATATAAGACTCACCTATTTAAGATCATCTTCATATATGTAAAACAACAAACCTCTGTATTGCTATACTTCCGTGATTTGATTCAAAAATCACAGTGCATTTTTAGTTTTAGAATGCATTTTAGCATAAATTTCCATATATACATATATAAATTGTAATATTTCAATGTCTTCAAACATGTTATCCGCTGAAACTCTACATAATGTTACTCTACTACGATTCTGTAAAATACTGAGATATATTGGAAGTTTGAACCGCATAAAGGTCATTGTTTTTGAAGTAGTTTCTGTTATTTACTCAGAAGGAGATAGTAAATTACAGTGAGCATAATACTGAGTAATGCAGATGGTATAAATACCTGTTTCCGGAACAAAGCCTCTTGATTGAGCATTGTCTGCCTTAAAATTTCTTTAAAAGAGTAAGTATGCATTTGGATGAGCTCCTACTTAGTAAATATAAAATTAGACATGATTTAATTGAACACACATACATACAAATAGTAAAACCTTAAGAAGGGATATGAAAACAGATAGAGATGTTCGAGCATTAATTGTCTGACCTTTGGGCACAACTGCTAGATCATTTCCTACTTCAAGGGCTTTTTCGCTGACAACTTGATGTATCTGAGTAAGCACTTCTGTGAAAGCATCTTCAACATTCATGGACTCCAGAGCAGACATTTCCATAAAGAAGGTCTTCTCCTTCTCCGCAAATGCCATTGCTTCCTCAGTGGTGACAGCGCACAGATGACGCAGATCCGCTTTATTCCCCACAAGCATGATCACAATATTAGAATCAATGTGATCACGGAGTTCATTTAGTCATCTCTCTACATTCTCAAATGTGACATTTCGCGTGACATGTTAGATATCACCTCTACGTAATGCATACGGTCACTTAGTCCAAAGCAGACAACTAAACAATATTGATTCTTCTATTTTAATTTCAAAACCGAAAAACCTTATGGTCAGTTAATATAGATAAAAAAATCAATTTTCAGAAATTGAGCAACCAGCGTAGACAATAACTTACGCTTCCTTCAACACTACAATGATTAATTAGTAAATAATTCAATTTCAACTTAACCTAGCACAAAAATCATCGAAACACATCCAGTCGAAATTGACATCTGATCTAACCAATGCGCTTTACTTAATCAAAACAAACAGAAATCACTTCAAGTCACAAAACCTCAGATCTCACAATAACAAATTCAGTACAAAAATACTTAACAATGTAAAGATCTCAAAGCTAAAAGCACTTTAATTCAAAATTAACAACTAAAACAAAACAAAATAGAGAGAGGGGGGGAGGGAGAGAGAGAGAGAGACCTTTCTTTACCAGTAGTATCCCAAATTTGAGCTTTAATGACTTTATCATTGATGTACAAATCAATAATTCACAAGATAAAAGTTGAGAATGGTATCTGTATTGGTGGATAACCTAGTTGATAGTGGGGCGATTTAAGCTTCAATTTCGCCTAATTAACACCAATCGAGCCAATTTCAAACAAATTAAAACTAGGGTTTTGCTTAATTGAAAAGCAATTTGAGGATTTTGGGTTTGTTTAGCCAAAAACTAGAGTTCTTAATTAATCAAGGGGAGATGGTTTGTTAGTTTGAGAGAGAGAGAGAGAGAGAGATGGGGAGGTGAGCAACGAGAGAGAGATAGTCAAAGACGGTGAGATGTCGTGAGAGAGAAAGGCAGGGAAGTAGGTGTTTATGTTAGATGTAGTTCATAATATGACAGGAGTGTTTTATTATGTATATATTTTCTATTTTCTTAAATTTTTAATTAAAGCTTTAAGCGTCGGCATTCTTAGGCCCGATGTTATATGCCCAGTATAAATGATCAATAGCGTCGGCTGAGTAATGACCAACGCTAAAGGATCGGTTTTAGGTGTCGGTTGAGAAAACACCGATGCTAAAAGAGTCATTTTTAGGCGTCGGTTGTTTATGACCGACGCTAAATGATAGGTTTTTATGCGTTGGTTGTTTATGCGACGCTAATGGTTGGTTTTAGGCATCGGTTGAGTGAAAACCGATGCCAAAGGGTAAGTTTTAGGTGTCGGTTGTTTCATGACCGACGCAAAAGATCCAACACAAATGACATTAAGCATTGGTTAAGCTAGCAACTGATGCCTAAAGTATGTATAGGCCACGGTTCTCTATTTAACCGACGCTAAAAGTGCGACGCTAAAAACCTATTTTGTACTAGTGTGAGGAGCAACTGCTAAGACCGTTCATCCATTTTTCTACTTCTAAAAGGGGTGCTTTCGATTCCAAATTGTTTTTACAAATTTTTTTATATGTGTGAGTTGGAATATTATGAATAAATTGTTATTCGTCGCTTCCGCATGCTTAGATAATCCTTCAATTAGAGACCCATTGAACTGGTTCCCTTGAGATATCTAAAGATCCTTTTCATAGCAATCAAATGAGGTTCCCTTGGATCATCTTATAACCTTACATAGAGACAAGTTGCATACATGATATCTGGTCTACTTGTAGTTAGGTAGAGTAAAGAGCCAATCATTCCTCTGTAACTCGAAACATCAACTGCCTCACTGGTGGATAAGTCTAATTTGGTGGAAGTGGCCATCGGTGTAATGTTAGTTGAACATTCAAGCATATTAAACCTTGTAAGTACATTTCTGGTGTACTTAGCCTGTTTTATGAAGATTCCTTCAATAGTCTTTTTAACATGTAACCCTAAAAAATAGCATAGCTCTCCCATCATACTTATCTAATACCCAGACTGCATTAACTTAGAATTTTTTTGACACATCTTGTCATTAGTAGAACCAAATATAATACCATCTACATTAATTTGAACTAACAACAGGTCCTTACCCTTATTCAAGTAAAACATGATCTTATCAATGGTACCTCTAGTAAAGCCACTTCCCAGTAAAAATTGAGCTGGAGTATCATACCATGCCTTTGGAGCCTATTTTAGTCCATAGAGTGCTTTATCCAACCTGTAAACATTATCCGAATACTTGGAATTTATAAATCCAGGAGGTTGATCAACAAAAAATTTCTCCTGTAATTCACCAATTGAGAAATGCACTCTTTACATCCATCTAGAACACTTTTAACTTCATATTAGAGATGTAGGCCAAAAAGATTCTTATGGACTCAAGTCTTGCAACTGGTGCAAAGGTCCCATCATAGTCAATTCCTTCCTGTTGGGAATAACCTTTAGCAACCAGTCGGGCTTTTTTCCTTGTGATTATGCCTTCACTGTCCATTTTGTTTCTGAATACCCATCTGGTACCTATTATAGATCGTCCTTTTGGTTTAGGCACCAGTGTCCATACTTTGTTCCTTTCAAATTCATTAAGTTCCTCTTGCATAGCAGTGATCCAGTATGCATCATCAAGAGCTTCTTTCACTTTGTTTGGCTCAATATGAGATAGAAAGAAATGAAATAAACATTCATTCTTAGTTGGTGTAAGCTGGCTTCTTGAGTCAGATGCTCCCCCATGACTAGTGGCATCCTACAATGTGTTACCTTGAGAATTTTCTTCTTCGTTATTGAATCTTTCCCCTGGAATAGTGCTTGCAGTATCTCCAGTCTCAACATCAATAAAACACTCAGTCGCAGTACTAGTACTGCCAGTAGGTGACGTACTGCCAGTCGAAGACCTGACTGTATCATCAGATTCAGCTGAATTATGCTGTTTCTCCCCCTCAACATGTGCATTGTTGATTGGTCCAACTAGAATCTCTTCAGTAGGGATAGATAATTTTTCTTCTTCATTTGCATCATTTGAAGGTATGTCTTCATTTTTGAATCTGAGTAGGTCGTATTCATTGACATCTTCAAGACCAAAAATCCTTTCATCGTCAAAAGAGACATGAATGAATTCAACAACCACTCTAGTTCTTAGATTAAAGACTCTAAAGGCTTTGGTGGATAGTGGATAACCAATAAAGCTTCCTTCATCAGCTTTTAGATCAAATTTGGTCAGATGTTCAGTATGAGTCTTAAGAATAAAACGCTTGTATCCAAATACATGAAAGTATTTAACATTTATCTTCTTACCTTTAACTTCTTCATAAGGAGTTATTCCATGCTTGTTGATTAATGTAGAATTTTGTGTAAAACAAGTAGTCTGTATTGCTTCTGCCCAGAAATAAGTAGGCAGTTTGGCTTCATCCAGCATGGTCCTTTGCAACTTCTATGAGGGTTCTGTTCTTTCTTTCAACAACTCAAATCTGTTGTGGAGTGCTAGGGGCAGAAAATTCATGTTTAATGCCTTTTTCCAGACATAACACCTCCATAGTTATATTCTTGAATTATGTTCCATTATCACTTCTTAGAATCTTGACTTGATGTGGTGATCCTCTCTCCATTACTTTAATATGCTCAATCAGAAGGGAAGGAGTCTCATCTTTCTTATGCAAGAAATACACCCATGTGTATATGGTAAAATCGTCAACAATAACCAGTGCATACTTCTTCTTGGCAATAGACATTATGTTAATTAGACCAAAGAGATCAATGTGAAGTGTTATGCCCAAAATCTCCATGGGCTAGATTTAGGCCCATTAGGCTTAAGGATCCAATCCGTATGAGTAATATGGGTTATGATTGAGGTCCCTTAAGTTAAATGGGGCTAAATAGAATGTGAAATGGATCTGGACAGGTTCAGGTTCCCGAGATACAGCTTCCCGAGAAATAGGTTTCTGTAGACAGGTTCCTAAGAGACAGCTTCCTGTACGAAAATAGATTTATGCCAGCAGATTTATAGTATGATTAAGCCTCCTATTCTTTAGGAGCAAGTCATGAACGTCAACTCCTTATTGGATTGCATTCCTTGGGTGCAGATGATCCTTGAATACTTCTAATAAGACTAGAACTTGTAAATACACTCATTGCCGAACTAGAACTTGAGTTCTACTCGACTTAGGTCGCCTATTCGTGGCTAAATCTGGAGAAAATGAGCTCCCCATGAATTAGGAACCTAGAATATTGCTGCCTAACCAGACTTCTAGTCTGAGAAGAACTACGTGAACTTGATCCTTATATGTACAAGGGTACGTAGGCACCTTGAGAACATGTTTTACAAGCCTCGCAATACACCTACGAGATTCTTGAGAACACACGACACAAGCCTCAAAGGAACTCGTGAGATTCTTGTAAACGCTCTTGAGCTCAGTTCAACCCCCACGAAAAACCTCCATTCTCCATAGATTAGTTGATCGTTAGCCTTTACAACTCACCATAAACCTCTCAAAATTTGTTACGAAATCCACTCATCAACATTGGCGCTAGAAGGAGGGGAGAGTTATCATCTTAAGAGTGGAAAGATGGCAGGTAGTTCTGATAGCGAAGTAACGCAATCTGTAGAGAAAGATCAAACACCGAAAGCAAATAAGATTACTCCTGATGACGTTTTAGAGCATCTCAAGTCGATTGGAGAGAGGATCACCACCCTTGGACATGCAACACATAAGAAGAAGAAGAAGAAGAAGAAGAAGAAGAAGAAGAAGAACAAGCCCAAAGTAAGGATGATATTCATAGTAGTCAAAAGAAGCGGTATAGTTAATAAAAAGATAAAAATAAGGGCTTTGTACTAACCCTACGCAAGCTATACATGGAGTTTCAAGCACAAAGTAGCAAAGGAACAAAAAATCAATGTAAGGAAGCTATGGATGGATTACTTGCACGAGGAAGATGTTTGAAGATAAGGATCCTAATGCAGAAATCAGAATTTTGAGGCTCCAGATTTTGATCCAACTTCGCAGAATAAACTGTTTTGATCTGGAAGGTTGTAGGCATTGTATGATATACCGTTAGAAAGGTATCGGAGTCTAGTTTTCAGCAAAATTTACGGCTCGTAAAAATATTTTTTCTACAGAAAGTTATCCCACTTTTAGTAAGGGGTGGTCAAGCTATCCAGAATGGATGTTTTTGAGTAAAAATTTTGCATGACGATGATAAAGATAAGGAAGCAAAGGATAGTGGTGCTGGTGATTTGAATATTGAAGACCTTAAGAAGATTCTGATGAAGCTCAAATTGAAGAAAATATGTAGTGCTCAACTTCCCGGATGGATATTCAATGACTTATTAGAGATTAACAAAGAATTGCGAAGCTTTTCGAATTTAGTTCTTCATTAAAGAAAAGCTTCCATGAAGAACTGGGGGATAGTATAATTACTAAAGGAATAGTTTGAAAATTGAAGATTTCAAAAATTTAACAATTCAGGTCCAAGAACCTCACCATCAAATCCAGGAACCTCACGGCTAGGATGCAGTTTTGGAACTTCAAAGCTCATCTTTGGTTCAAGAAACTTACAGATTGATTTGGCTTGGTATCTTGAAGAGAAGCATGCTTGCATCATGAACACGTCAATGAGTTTTCAAATCTTAACGGAGGCTTCCACTTCACTTCTGATCAGTCTACAGAAAGATCCAGGTGATACCTCTCCTTTTATGCTCACATATTCATAGAAAACCTCCCCGGTAAGCGCAACAAACTCTTTCTGTTAATAAAGCATGCTTAGATATTTATGTTGTTGAGGTCTTATATGCGATAAAGCTATGATTATATCTTGATTATGTTTCTAGATGTTAGAATGCACATGTACATAACAGATTGCAGGTTCCTTGTTACTTACCTGCACCTCGAAGGTTCCTTGTTACTTACCTGCACCTTGCAGGTTCCTTGTTATTTATCTGTAGCTTGCAGGTTCCTTGATAATTACCTGCCGCTTACAGGTTCTATGTATTTACCTTTAGTTAACAGGTTCCATGTATCTCACCTGAAGCTCGTAGATAACAGCTTCCAGGTCTAGTTATATTTATTTGTGTCTAGTAGATTACTCGTTATTCTCTTGTAACTGACATCTTGCAGGTTCATTGATATTTACCTGAAGCTTGTATGTAACAGCTTCCAGGTTCATTGACATTTGTTAGAAGCCAATTGTTGACAGTTTCTGATTAGCACCTTCCTGCTTGAAATTCCTAGCTAGCCGAGACCTGAATAGAAGAAAGTGTACTTACAGCAAGAGCTCCATGCCTTTAGAAGATTAATCTAGTGCTCTTCTGGATTCTCTTTGTGCTCCATTCAAGGATTCACTTAGAGCCTAGAATGATTCACTAGGTTCCCCAAGAATTTCATGTATTCATCTGGTGCCCTTCTGGATTCTCTTTGTGCTCCATTCAAGGATTCACTTAGAGCCCAGAAGGACTCACCAGGCTCTCTAAGCATATCCATGTATTCACCTAGTGCCCTTATGGATTCTCTATGTGCCCGTATAGGTTCACTTAGAGCCCAAAAGGATTCACTTGGTGCTTCATGCATCCACGCGCATTTGTTTGGTATCTTGATGGATTCTCTTTGTACCCTTTTAGGGATTCATTCGGTGCCCAATTGGTTTTGATTTTTTGCCCTTAGCAGAGGTTCACATAATGACCAGTTGGATTCACCTTATGCCCTAACAAGGATTTGCATAGAGCCCAGAAAGATTCATTTTGAAAAGCCCTGTAAGCTGCAGGCACTCGATAGCCAGAAAAGACTTATAAACACGAAAGATTCACATTGAAAAGCCCTATGAATCGTAGGCACAATTCAAAAGTCCCATAAGCATGTGGGCACCTAGTTAAAGTTTTTGGGAACCTAATCATGGGTAACCTAACCTAGAGTTTGATTGTACTTGAAAAGCCTTTAAAGGGATTCACCTTATGCCCGTACGGATTCACTTGGTGCCCCTAGCATTTGAAGGGATTCACCTTGTGCCCTTACGGATTCACTTGGTGCCCCTAGAGTTTGAAATGATTCATCATGTGCCCTATAGATTCTCTTTGTGCCCTCTTCAGGATTCACTTAGAGCCTATAAGGATTCACTTGATACCACAAAGGAATTCACTTAGTACCCAACCGGATTCTCTTCGCGCTCTTGACATGATTCACCTAGAGCCCGGATGGATTCACTTCATGCTCCCTAAAGCCAAAAAGGATTCATTTGACGCCCAGTCGAATTCTTCAAGTGCGTTTCTCAGGATTCACTTAAAGCTCAACTGGATTCATCTTATGCCCTGTCAAGGATTCACCTAGCGCCCAATTGAATTCTCTAAGTCCCCTTCCCAGGATTCACCTAGAGCTCAATTGGATTCGCCTTGTGCCCTCATCAAAGCGATACAAAGATGAATACTCTCATTTTATAAAGCTTGTATATGATCGAAACAAGTATCGTACTACTAACAGGTTTTTGATAAACAACTTGCAGCATCCTTGATGATCATCAGAAGCTTCTAGTTAGTAGCTTCCAGCTTCCGGTTTCCAACCCATAGTTTATAGCTACAGCTTCCAGATTCAGTGATATTCAGCCAAAACAAGCAGTTTTCAGTCAATCGCTTCAACAAACTATAGGAGGTTCACGCGTCATGACGGCTCGGGGGGTAGCTCAATTCCCCTATATCTTATTATTGTGAGCATGCACAAAGAAGAGCTTCCATTCCAGGTTTAGTAACGGAACCTCAATACAAATCGGCACAAGGAAGCACATATAAGTCTACTTTCATGCCTTTATATCCTTAACTATCATGCACATTTTCTGTTAATGAGAGCTTATATGCTGTCATGCTTAGATACATATAGCTTTTAATGCGCATATTGTATGATCCTTAGAAATGAAATTTATGTGAACTTGTACTTAAGATGTTATCATGCCCAATAGGTTTACAGCTTACGCAACATATATGCTTAGTTTATGATTTCGAACTTGTTAGTTGAATCAGTCAAGTAGTTAATTGATATGCCACTTGAGAAGGTAGCAACATATATAACATAGATAATCATTCATACTTGCATACATGCATCACTTATATGTGAGCTCTTTAGCTCGTATTATTAATCCATTTTTTCTAGTTTTCTTAGTATTGTGCCCAAAATAACCATGTGCTAGATTTAGACCTATTAAGTCGTAGGTTCCAGTCAACAAGTATTGTATGAGCCAAGAGACATATCTAGTACCAGATACGAAGACCAAACACAGAGAAATGAGCACTAGCTGAAAAGACAGTCAAGAGATTATGAGTATCGAGATGTTCCTGATGAACCAGTAGCTGAGTAGATTACGAATGGACCAGGTACAGTTTCCTGTAGAGAGGTTCCTGATAACTAAGTTCTGAGACATAGGTTCCTGAGAACCAGGTTCCAAGACGTAGGTTCCTGAGCACCAGGTTCCTGAGCATAGACAACAAAGATATCAAGAAGCCAGCAAGAGAGAAGTAGACTCATTATTGGAAAGTACTCCTAGGACGCAGCTGATCCTAGAGTACCTCTAATAGATAGACAGTATGTGGCATCCCATAATCTGGGGTACAGATTTGGGGCCACTAACCACAATCCACAGAACACAAACCTGGATATAAACATAATATAATAATAAAATACCCCTGATCCAAGACCGCTTACAGGTTATGGTATGAAACAAACTACCAAATTTAATTATTACAATCCAATCTCAGTATAACATTATTATACAAATTGATAAACACTAAGTTCATCTACCGAACTAGTAAACCAACCTTTGACAAGCTCAAATCACTACCCGATGAAACCAACAACTCGAACGTCACCTCTCGCTGCTGGAGCAGATAACTCACCAACCACAAGGTCCACTAATCTCCTCTATTAACTAAAGAAAATAAACACAAGCAAGAGTGAGCCAACAATGCTCAGCAAGTGTAAACAGTGATAGCAATATTAAGAACAACATAGGTTCTGTTCAACAAGAATAATCATCATACGGTACGAAAGAAATCAGCTGAAGAAATTAAATATTGTAACTTCCAGATGAGCCAACAGGACTCCGCTAAAATAAAATGCATCAACAATGAGAACTGATAAAAGTTCTGATAATTAAAGATAATCATAATAGGCTTCAAGGGAATTAGGCTTTTAAGCAACTCAACCTCAATGTATGGAATAGAATTGGATTTTATATATTTTAAAAATAATAATAAGGTTAGGCTGCTGATCAGTCACGCACTAACCCCGGACAAACGCACACAGCAATGTCCTTTAATGGATCCACGGCACACATTGGCCTTAACATCTGACCACGAATCTGGTCTCCCCGAAGGGACTCCTCTTGACCATAATATGGTCTTCCCGAAGGGACATAAAAAACATTCCAATTCTATATCCAACGTACTAGGTATCGGAACAATCGACAACCTTTGTCAATTCAACAATCTGGAAACTCACATTCCAGAACAACTCAACTCAACAAGTAGAATAAAAGGAATCAACAGTTCTATCCTCGACAGGGTTGTAAAAATCGGTAACTCGGGCCGAGTACTCGGCCGAGTACTCGTTTTGGATCCCTAAACCGATCCGAGTAGTGACTAATCGGACCAAAAACTGATTTTTGCTATAACTCGGTCAAGACTCGTGTTGACTTCGAGTAATCAGGGTCAAACTCAGGTTTGACTAAAATTTTTATTTTTTTTGCTAAGTACTAAAATATAATTTTTATTGCTCAACTTATAGACTATAGTTATAATCTAGATTCGGCCCAATTAAAAGTCCTCTCTCTCAAAGATTCTATACATACACTTATATCACGTTTTAATATTATTAGTAATATTAATATTATTACTTGGACACATGTACACTAAAATTAGAATAAATATTATTAGTGATATTAATATTATTACTTGTTAGCAGGGTTGTAATAATATTATTAGTAATATTAATATTATTGTTAAGTTTTAAGTTTAACACATGTACACTAAAATTAGAATAAACACATATAAATTATGAGAAAAAAATTAAAAAACAATATCCGATTAGTAGTCCGAGTACTCATTCTGAGTACTCGCCGAGTTTCCGATTACTCATTTTTCTGGACCAAAACCGAGTTGGTCCGATTTCCGATTTTTACAACCTTGATCCTCGATATCGACAAGTTCGATATAATAGATGGTGTGATAATTGAATAACAACAACAATAAATGTCAACAAGATCGAAAATAATTGGGGTAACAATTGAATGAACAACAATAACAATAAATATCGACGAGATCAACAATAAATGGGGTGACATCATGATCAGAATAATTAAAAGTAAATTTCACTTGAGCAAGAAGTGAAGGGAAGTACTTGCAATATGATTAACAACTGAGACTAAACATCTAATAAAATTTCTTCAACACCTTGTAAAGTTTGGACTAAATTAGGTAAATTAAGTGGTTCAAAATGAACATCTGTAAAATAATACTAGAATAATTAATTGTAAATCAGTTTGAAGAAAAACATCCCCTAAAGAGGGTCCATCAGGTGAAAATTTGTTAAAATCAGAAATTATGCTAAAAGATTTTTAAAAGGATTTAAAATCTTGGATTTCCTCAGTTTATAACGTTCCTTAAACACTTTCGAAGAAAATAAAAGAAGTGGCACTTTACTGAGGAATCCAATGACATACCATAATCTAAAATATCTCTGAAAAAAACTGTATTTGTAAAATCATTTGAAAATTTGTACTTGAGCTAAAGGTGGATGTTGATGAGTGGATTTCGTAATCAACTTATATGAGGTCTACAGGTAGTTGTATAGGCTAGCGATCAACTGTTCTTCGAACTAGGTTTGGGTTGTGTTTGTGGGGGTTGAGCTGAACTCGAGGGTATCTCCAATAATCTCAGGTGCCTTTAGAGAAAATTAGAGAACTTAATGCATCGTACCCTGAGGTGCCTACGTACCCTTGTATTTATAGGGATCAAGCTCACGTAGTTCTAATATGATTCTGTCTCTTATTGGAATAGCTGTATTCGGTCATCTAGTTCGTGTTGGACTCAGGTTCCTTTAGAGCCTTTCACGAACTAGTTTGGCTAAGTAGAGTAGAACTCGAGTTCGTACCCCACTTATGATTCTCTCATTGGTTAGAGTTATTCTAGGATCATCTGCGCCCTAGAATTATACTCAGATACCAATTCGTTTATCTGTTCTAGATGACTTCTAGAACTTTCTGTTGGCAACTCGTAGGAACCTGGTGCTCAGGAACCTATATTTCAGGAGCCTGTTTCTCAGGGACCTCCTTATTTCGGGACATATCACTTAGGGACCTCCCTTTTGGTGTTAGTACCTGCACAAGTAACAAACTAGTTAGACTGGATAACTCTTTATATGCTTTTATCATCTCTATGGCTGTTGTTATGCTAATTCGAACTCCTCGGCTGGGAGGAACCTGGTCTTCGAGTGCTCAACTCAGCTTCCTGACCATTGGGAACCTCCTAATGCTCATACTTCCTTATTCATTTCTTCTATTTGATCTTCATAACTCGTACTGGATCATTCTTCTAGCTTGTATGGATCGGACCCTATTGATTAATGGGCTTAAATCTAGTCCATGGAGATTTTGGGCACAACAAGTACCCCCCGGTTCCTTGAAATCATGTAATGTGAAAGGAACCTATTCTAATTCTACGATCAGAGGTTTAATGTTATCCCATCCTGGTAACTATATCTTGCTTCAGCATTGTATATCCAAGCCTATATGAGCTAACTCGGTATAGGAAACAGGACATAAAATATTTTCAGCTTGATATAATTTTGAGTAAGCTTCCTTTGTATTAAGGAACCTGTTATCTCGCTATTTTCTTCTTCTTACTTCAGCTCTCGAAATCATCTTGATGCTCGCTTGTCACTCAACTCCACATTTCTTAAATTTAATAATTTAAGAAGAGATAACGGTTGGTAAGCATGAGATAATTCAAAATTCGAATTAAACTTATCACTTACCAAAGCTGTAGTTAATGTATGAGTTCCCAAGGTTCACACGCCTCTGGTGCGTGTATCCATTTAATTACTGCCCCAGTAGATTGCTGCCACGTGTTCACTGCTGCCTCCTATTTACCTCGATTATATAAACACATGAATGACTTCATCTTCATTTTTACCTTTACCAAATATTTTCTAAAACCCTCGGAGAGAAAAGAGCAGAAGTTCGACGGTTATCTACTGGATCCAACCCTTCCATCGCCGTTTTTCTTCAATTTAAGGTATGATTCTGAACCTTTTCTTTCCACTCTCTCGTAACTTCGATTAGATTTTCAACTATCTGCTTTCTTCAATCTTGCACGTCATCTTTTTATGATATATGTTTGTATATAGTCTTCACATCTCACACACACAACCATTCATAATACCTTCTTTACTGGTGATTCCATCGCCGATTTGTGGTTTCATCACTATGGTTTTACTGAAAACTTTTGACCATTTGCTTGTTTTCTATTCTCAATTCGTTTCATATGCATGTCATAGTCCATACTTATCTCTATGAATACTCAACCTCCATATAACTTCTTAAAGAACTTATTTGACATAGTCACAGTAGTTCAATCGTCTCTAGACCACAGGTTTCCCTTTAAGAATTCCAAAGTCTGACCTTTCTTCGTCTGTTTCTTGCAGATGTCTTCTGATTCAACACATTCTGACTACCTTTCTTCCGTAAAACCTGTTTTTGTCGCATCTGTAAGTAATAGAACTAGGTCTAGGGTCTTGATTCCCGACACTAGTGATCCTCAAGACATTCTGATGAAACCTCCAAATGCTATTGACCCCTTAAGGCCTTTAAGCTTAATTGATTTAGGAGATGACTGGTCTGACAATGAAGAGGTATCAAAACCTGAATTTGAATCTGAGTCCTTCCTAGAACCCGACTTTCAAAGTGAGATATCTGTAGAAAGAGAACCATTCAAACAAGAGATTGTCCCTTTTTGTGAAAAATCTGATTCCATCATGACCTCAGTTAAACTGGAAAAACTATTTGAGGAATGTCACCGCCCTGTCTGTAAGATAACAATCCCAGAACCTGGTGAAAGAGCTCACAGGTTTGATTTGAAAATCCCAAAACAAGGTATCCCCCATGCTGTTATATCTGCCGCTTTCTTGAGGGTAGGTGTTTCCATGCCTCTTCATCCTTTCTTACGAGAGGTTCTTGACTTTTACGAATTAGCACCAATGCAACTCACCCCTAATTCTTATCGGTTAGCCATCAGCACCTTTATACTATATTCTAGCAAATTTACAGTTCCTTTGACAGCCCCTGAATTGGGCTATTTCTTCAGACTGAAAGACACTGGGAGAAATTCTGGCTGTTTTTACCTTTCAGCCTGGCCTTGTCACCAGGGTCAGTGCATAAAAAATGTTAAACAAAACTTTGAACAATGGCCGGAACAGTTTCTTTATTGCTATGACTGCCCCTACGTTAGATATGAGTTTAATCGTCGTCCCAATATCCCTAAGCAAACCGTCCTTACGGGAGTTTGCTTGGAAAGAGCAACTGAGATTTTGAAACTGTCAGCCTCCACTAGAGATTGTCTGATCTTAATGACCCCTGGTAACCTGATGGCTTTTGGTTTTATTCCTTCGACTTCTGGTAGGAGTTTCTTTATAGTTATGCCTTTCTTATTAACTATATTTGTGCAATTTCATTCGCTTACTTCATATATATACCTTTAACCTTAATCTACTGGCTTATGCAGACATGGCTCCAAAAGTTCCTTCATTTGTGAAAAGATCTAAAATGTGGAAGAAATTTTCAAGGTTGATGACAATATGAAAGAGGTTCCGCTTGCTGCAACTCCAATTAACCAAGTTCCAACCCCTGTATCTATCCAGACTCAACCATCGGGTTCCTCAAAACGTAAATTGGCTCAGACCACACTTGACTTATCAGGGAGCTCCCAAACCAGGTCCATGAGGAAAAACAAAGCTGTGAAGGCTGATCCTACCGCTGCCCAGAACCAGTTTAAGGACTTGATTGACACTCATGTTCCTGCTGAGACTATTTCCGGCTGGTCGAAAATGGACTCTACTGAAGCTCTGGAAGCTATGAGGTTCTCTGCGGCCCAGAACGCCTTCTTTACTCTTAGGTTCTGTGATGATTTTGCCTTGAAGATCCAATATGACCTCAGGCTGCAAGGAGAGATCTCGAAACTCAAAGAGGAGCTGGCTGCTAGAGAGGAGAGTGTGAATGTTGCCAATGCTGCGGTAAGGAGGGCTAAGGCTGTTGAAACCTCACTAAAGAATAGCAGGGATGAACTTCAGGAACAGGTGAAGAGTTTGCAGGATGAGAAATTATCCATGCTAGGGAAAGTCAATGAACTGAAAGCTCAGGTTGATGCCTTAAATGCTGCAGCCGTTACTGTCAAATCATCTCTGCTCATCCAGGAAAAAGCTAGGTATGATGAAGGTTATGACGAAGGCGTTCGTGACTACATGAGGTCCATGTGGGAAAAAATGCCCGAGCTAAACTGGTCTCTCCTAGGCGAGGACGTAGTAGGGATGATCAAAGATTTTGGGAATGAAGCTGCTGCTGCAACCTCTGTACCTCCCGTGAAAACGGTTGAGAGGTCTCCAGGTGCCAACCTTGAGACTGCAGAGGTTCCTACTCCTGAAATTGTTCAACCTATCCTTTCAACTCCTGCTGTTGCTGCCAAGGGTTCTGATGAAGTTCCTCCTTCATAGTTTCAACAAGATCCTTTTTTTTAAAAAACTTTTGATAACTTTTGATGAGGTCGCGGGCTCCTCGTAACGCCTCGCAAGATGTAACTTTAAATTTGGTTTCCATGGCCTTCGTGCCAATAACTTTTATGCTGGTTTTCTGGGTCTCTGTACCCATAACTCTCTTTATGGTTTATGATATTTTCTTTTGCTGCATACCTTTCTTCAAAACCTTATGAAATACTTCGCTGTTATGCACTAGAGAATAACTCAGCTTCCTTATTCATATGGTCAAGCTTACGTGGGCTAACCCCTTGTAAGAAACAGAACACATGCATATTTCCACTTGTTTATTCTCAAAATAAATGCAACAAACTACAGCTGAATTGTAAAACCTGTAACCTCTGTGTTTATATTTTGTATTGATAATCTAAACCGTAGTCTTCTTTAATAATTTCTTCTTCATCAAGACCAGGTTCCTCGAGTATTAATCCTGCAAAATAAACATAAAACAAAAAACAGTTAACGTTAGTAAAAGCTTTCTCTTGTTTAATTCGGGTCATCTCTTGGAAAGGTTGCCTGCCTGGCTCCCAATCCTAATCTCTAAGTCCCAACATGCCTCGAGGCATGTTGGTTCCTTTTTCTCTTGGAAAGGTAACCTGCTTGGTTCCCAGTCCTATTCTCTAGGTCCCAACATGCCTCGAGACATGTTGGTTCCTCTTTGTGCCTCGAGGCGATTCTAGGAACCTGTGCGCCGTTCTGGGAGTCCACACAGATTCCTCTTCTTCATGTGTCAGGCTAGACATCTTATGAAGGTAAATGCTAAGGATTTTATCCCTTCTTCCCATGTGCCAAAGGCGGTTCCACATGAGGGAGAGCTTATTAGGCTTCTCTTTAAGGTGCCTTTTGTCAGGACTTTAGATGCCTTTTGTCAGGACTTTAGATGCCTTTTGTCAGGACTTTAGATGCCTTTTGTCAGGACTTTAATTCTCGTGCTCAAGGAACTTGAGGCTTTTCAATCACATTTGCTCAGGAAGCTACCTGAGGCTTTGCTCAATGCCCAGGAAGCTACCTGGGACTTTGCTCAATGCCCAGGAAGCTACCTGGGACTTTGCTCAATGCCCAGGAAGCTACCTGGGACTTTGCTCAATGCCCAGGAAGCTACCTGGGACTTTGCTCAATGCCCAGGAAGCTACCTGGGACTTTGCATATCAATCAATCGAAGTCCACATATTCTGTCAATTCATATTCATACTTCGCACATACTGTCAATGCTACAGGAACCTGGTCAGTTCAGGTAACCTGCAAAATACAACACCATGCTACAGGAACCTATTAGTCTAGGTAACCTGTTTCAAAAATTTCAAATTGACATATGAAATATCAAATCATAGCATGTACAATTCTGTCTAAGTAGGAATACTACCCCCCAGTTCTTTTGGGTAATGATTGTTATGTAAAAGAACTATTAAGGAGCTATAGCTGCAAATAATGCCCTCAAAATATTCAACGTAGAGCTATACATCGCTCAATACTTAAAAAAAAAAATCGTCTTGCAAGTAGAGAGGTTCACATTAAGTACCCCCCGAGTACATGCATAATTAAAAACTGGAATCAAAATACTGGTCAGCTATAACTAATAAGCTGCCTTTATTCGTGGGCTGAAAGAGCCTTACTTTTCCTAAGAAAAAAAAATTCATAAAAGAATTACTGATAATACTTCTTGAGATGTTCTGCATTCCAAGCTCTCGGAATTAGGTTCCCATCCATATCCATCAAGTGGTAGGTTCCTTCCCAAATTGCTGACTTTATCTGGTAAGGTCCCTCCCAATTTGCTCCAAAGGCTCCATGCGCCAGAACCCTGGTATTTGGCATGACTTTCCTCAAAACTAGGTCTCCAACCTTAAAAGGTCTTGCCTTCACCTTTTTGTTGTAATACCTTCGAACTCTCTGTTGATATGCTGCTAACTTCACTTGCGAATCTGCTCTCAACTCTTCGACCATATCCAAATACAGTCTATGATTGACCTCATTACTTTCGGGATCAAAATACTTTCTTCTCAAGGAACCTGTTCCAACTTCCACAGGTACCATAGCTTCACAACCATAAGTTAGGGAAAAAGGAGACTCACCAGTTGTAGTTCTAGGCGTGGTGTTATACGACCACAAGACTCCAGGAAGCTCCTCTGGCCAGCTTCCTTTCTTATCTTCAAGCCTTGTCTTCAAAGTGTGCTTGATAATCTTATTCACTGCTTCAGTCTGTCCATTACTCTGCGGATAATATACTGCTGAAAATGCTTTTTGGATTCCAAACTGCTCACATAATCCTCTAAGCTCTCTACTATCGAACTGCTTCCAATTGTCAGAAATCAGTTTCTGTGGAATGCCAAACCTGCATACAATGGCTCGAAACACAAACTCAGTCAATTTTGACGCTGTAATCTTTGCAAGTGGTTCTGCTTCTGCCCACTTTGTAAAGTAATCGACTGCAACCACTGCGTATTTTACTCCTCCTTTTCCTTTCGGGAGCTCTCCAATGAGATCTATTCCCCAAACAGCGAATGGCCAAGGGCTAACAATCGGTTTAATAGGTGCTACCGGACGACTATCAAAATTGGCAAACCTCTGACAATTACTGCATGCCTGCACGAACTTTGTAGCATCTGCTTTGATGGTTGGCCAATAATATCCTTGTCGAAGGACTTTCATGGCTAAAGAATTACCTCCCGAATGATTTCCACATACCCCTTCATGAATCTCCTCGAGGATATACTTGCATTGTTCTCCAGCTACACACTTGAGCAAAGGCTGATTGAATCCTCGTTTATACAGAACTCCATCATAAATTACATACCTGGCTGCATGATACCTCAGCTTCCTGATATCACTTTGATTGGGAGGTAGCTCCCCTTTGTCCAGGTAACGATGTATTGGGGTCATCCAGGAATCTTCAACTGGGAATTCAATGTCCATTATCTCTTCCTTGAAAACACTAGGTTGCTCCTGGATTTGAAGTGGAATTACCCCCAATAACGTAGATTCTCTCTGTGACCCTAGCTTGGCTAATGCATCCGCTTTGGTATTCTTTCCTCGAGGTACTTGATCTAGCTTCACCTCTTTGAACCTTGCGATCAACTCCTGGGAGTACCTCAAATATAAGTCTGTTCTTGGCCCTCTCGCCTGAAAACCACCACGAATCTGCCAAACTACTAACATCGAATCACTAAACACCTTGATATTCTCTACTTTCATCTCCAAGGCTAACTTGAGACCTGCAATCAGTGCCTCATATTCTGCATCATTGTTCGTGGCTTTAAAAGCAAAATGAATTGAGCTATAGAGTTGGTGCCCTTCTGGACTAATTAGTTCTATGCCTGCACCTGCTCCACTACTGTTAGCAGCCCCATCTACATATAGTATCCACCAAGGTGCACAGTTGTCATTGTCTGTTTGTTTTTCTACCACCTCTTTTGGCCCCTCCTGGCCAGTAACCTCTACATGAGGTGGAAACTCGATTAAGAAATCTGCTAAAGCTTGAGCTTTGATTGCTGTCTTTGGCTTGTATTCTATGTCGAACTGACCTAGCTCCACAGCCCACTTTAACATTCTTCCAGAAGTTTCTGGCCTATGCATCACTTGCTTAAGTGGATATGAGGTTCTTACCTCAATCTTGTGAGCTTGGAAATAAGGTCGCAGCTTCCTGGAAGCCAGAATCAATGCGAAAACTAGCTTCTCCATTCCTGTGTACCTCGTTTCTGCATCAAGTAATCTTTTACTAACATAGTAGACTGGGCTCTGCTGTCCATTCTCTTCTCGAACCAGAACTGCACTAATGGAATACTCTGACACAGCCAAATAAAGTATCAATGTTTCTCCATCCACAGGTTTGGCTAACAGTGGGGGACTCCCCAAATGCTCCTTTAACTTTCCAAACGCTATCTCATATTCTGCAGTCCACTCAAATTTGCTTCCTTTCTTTATAGCTTTAAAGAACTCCTGACACTTATCTGTGGACTTCGAAATGAATCTATTCAAAGCTGCAACTCTTCCTGTAAGAGACTGAACCTCTCTCACGGTTCTCGGTGACCTCATATCAATCAATGCTTTAATCTTGGCTGGGTTGGCTTCGATACCCCTGTGGTTTACCATGAAACCCAGAAACTTTCCTGATTCTACCCCAAACACGCATTTTTGAGGGTTCAGCTTCATTCTGTACTTCCGTAAGATTCCAAACATTTCTTCTAAGTGCTTTACATGGTCAACAGCTTCCTTAGATTTAACTAGCATATCATCCACATATACTTCCATAGTATGGCCAATTTGGTCTTTAAACATCATATTCACTAATCGTTGGTATGTGGCTCCAGCATTAATCAATCCAAATGGCATGCATACATAGCAATAAAGACCTCTATCCGTAATAAAAGAAGTATGCTCTTGGTCAGGTTCATACATAGGGATTTGATTGTAACCTGAATATGCATCCATGAAGCTGAGGAGGGCATGTCCAGCTGTTGCATCCACTAACTGATCAATCCGTGGCAGTGGGAAGCTGTCCTTCGGGCATGCTTTGTTGAGATCTGTGAAGTCTACACAGGTTCTCCATTTCCCATTAGGTTTCTTTACCAAAACAGGGTTTGCCAACCATACTGGGTAGAAAGATTCTTTAACTAATCCTGCATCCAATAACCTGTCCACCTCTTCTTTCAATGCTTGAGCCCTTTCTCCACTAACTGGTCTTCGCTTCTGCCTCACTCCTTTCTTTTCTGGATCAATATTCAACTTATGACACATGACCCTTGGATCTATCCCTTCCATATCTGCATGACACCATGCAAACACATCCAGGTTCTTGCCCAAAAAGGTAATGAGAGATTCCTTTAAGGCTGGATCGAGTTGAGCTCCAATCTTCAACACCTTTGTACCATCTTTGTCATTGATTTTCACATCCAGAGTTTCACCAGCTGGTCCAGCCTTAACCATGGTTTCTGGCATTCGAGGGTCTAAGTCTACCTCCATCTCTGTGGTTGAGTCCTCTTGAGGTTCCTGGACGGTAGACGGTTCCTGCACTTCGTGCATGACATTCCTTCTCTTTGATGCTGGCTGACTGTCTTCATTGCTTCCATTATGTTTCAGTTTTCGGGATTTTTCTTCATCCAATCCTTCTACCATACACACGTCACCATCCTTGTCCGTAGGGGGTGCACTTTTTATCAGTAAGTACGGGGTATCTGGTTCCCGAAAAACTGGAATCTCAGCATGAGGTTCCTCTTCTATGATCTCTTCAATTCTTATAGCTCTACAGGATGCTGACACAAAACCTTCCAAAGGCGAACCGCGCAGGTCGACCGTTATTTTGTCTGGGTTTTTTCCTGGAAAATTGTCAGGAACCTCGTCCATAGGTTCAGGCAATTTAGCAGCTCTAGCAGCATGTTGCAAAGCTTTGGTGTAACACTCTCTAGACTCATACTGACATCCTCGAACTATACCAACCCCATTTGGTGTCGGGAACTTCATAGTGAGGTGGTAAATGGAGGTTATTACCCTCATCTCCTTCAAAATGGGTCTTCCCAAAATAGCATTGTAATTCATATTCTCTTCTATAACGATGAATTCTGCCAACTGCGTAATGCAACATGGTTTATCACCTAAAGTTACTGGCAAACGAATCTTACCTTTGATAGGAACCTGATTATTAGTGAATCCGTACAAGGTATCGTTTGTTGGAGTTAAATCTTTATCCAGAAAATGCATCTTCTTGAAAGCTGAGTAAGATAGCAAGTTTACAGAGCTTCCATTATCAACTAGCACTCGATGAACCTCATAAGATCCAATTCCTGCCTCAACAACCAAAGCATCAGTATGGGGATGATGTACCCAGGAAGCATCTTCTTCAGTGAAAGTAATATCTGCATCCTCTCCTTCGAACAACTTTGGGGACCTTTGTGACAGATTGTAAATACTGGTTAAAGGACGTTCTTTAGCCTCACGGGTATACCTTTCCATGGCATTCCTGCTGCTTCCTCCAATGTGGGGACCTCCTATAATTGTGCGTATGCACCCAGCCTTAGGTGGTCCTTCCATCACGACAGGTTCCTGTGTCTGTGTCTTCTGAGTCTTCTCATCTCTATACTTTTTTCCTTCCTGAGCCACCCACTCGCTCAATTGCCCTTGTCTGATTAGAGTTTCAATTAGATCTCTGAGGTGACGACAATCTGCAGTATTATGCCCATTATTATCATGGAAGTCACAGTATGGGCGTTCATTCTTATTCCCTGGGGGACCGGTTCTAAAAGGCTTCTTAAACCATGAGGACTTCTCATTCACTGCGTAAATGTGATCAATCGGAGCTACCAAAGGGGTGAAAGTTTCATAGACAGGTCTCTCATGTTTATTGCTGTTATAGGAAGCTGGTGGCGGTACCTGACTCATGACAGGTTTAGTTGGATTCACAGCTTCAGGCTTCACCTGGGACGTGCGACTAACCACCTTTTTGTTGTCACGACCATTGGGGCTTCTTTGTCTCGACCTCTTGCTTCCACTTTGCCTTACAAAATCTGGATCCTTCCTTAATTCAGCTAGAGACTCTTCCACCAGACGAAAGGGTTCTGCCTGGGCATAAAAATCTGCCAACGTCTCTGGTTCTTTTCCCTGCAGTGCTTTCCAAAAATCTGAGCCTCCTTTGACTCCAGCAATTAAGAAATTCTTTATTGTTTCCTCAGATGCTTTCCTAACTTTAGGAACCTCCACATTAAACCTCTTGAAATATTCTGTCAACGTTTCACTAGGTCTTTGTTTGATATTGGCTAAAGTATTGGTTGGTGGTGCGAATGCAACAGATGCTCTAAATTGAGTGACAAAGAGCTTCCCCATACTTGCCCAAGAACCAATCGAATCTGCAGGTAACCTTTTGAACCATTGATGGGCTCCGCCCTGTAGAGTTGCAGCCAGTAACCTGCACCTGGTGGCTTCCTTCACTTGATAAACATCCATCTCTGTGTCAAAACGACTAAGGTACTCAATGGGGTCAGTAGTCCCATCGAATTTCAACTCACTCGAAGGGATCAAGCTCACGTAGTTCTAATATGATTCTGTCTCTTATTGGAATAGCTGTATTCGGTCATCTAGTTCGTGTTGGACTCAGGTTCCTTTAGAGCCTTTCACGAACTAGTTTGGCTAAGTAGAGTAGAACTCGAGTTCGTACCCCACTTATGATTCTCTCATTGGTTAGAGTTATTCTAGGATCATCTGCGCCCTAGAATTATACTCAGATACCAATTCGTTTATCTGTTCTAGATGACTTCTAGAACTTTCTGTTGGCAACTCGTAGGAACCTGGTGCTCAGGAACCTACATTTCAGGAGCCTGTTTCTCAGGGACCTCCTTATTTCGGGACATATCACTTAGGGACCTCCCTTTTGGTGTTAGTACCTGCACAAGTAACAAACTAGTTAGACTGGATAACTCTTTATATGCTTTTATCATCTCTATGGCTGTTGTTATGCTAATTCGAACTCCTCGGCTGGGAGGAACCTGGTCTTCGAGTGCTCAACTCAGCTTCCTGACCATTGGGAACCTCCTAATGCTCATACTTCCTTATTCATTTCTTCTATTTGATCTTCATAACTCGTACTGGATCATTCTTCTAGCTTGTATGGATCGGACCCTATTGATTAATGGGCTTAAATCTAGTCCATGGAGATTTTGGGCACAACAGTGGAATATAAACATTTGCACATCATTTGAAGAATGACGTCACTTTGTAAACATGACTTGACCGACGCATTTGATATATAAATAAAACATAATTGCATCACTTGAACAATAAGTGAGGAGCGATAACACTTGCCTCGACATGCGAAGTTCTTGATCCTAAAACCTCGATCCGTTGCTTAACTTTACTTCAGTCTCTACTTCTTTACACAATGGCCTTTTACTCGGCTCTATTTCCATCTTTCCCTATGATTCGTCAACCTCTCCTTGAGTACACCTGTCAACTACGATCATAATTTCCTTCTCTAAATTCCATCTACACATGCACTGCTCTTGGGGTCGGGCCTCCTACTCGTACCTATATAAAGGTAAAGTACTACTTTAGTACCAAAACCTTATTGTCGATCTAATCTACCCGTACGCATCCTATAACGCTTTACAATTTAGAACATATTGATTATACTCATAAAATAATTTAGTACAACCATCTAATCCAAGTAAACATATAGGCCCTGTTTGGCAATTAGCTGATAGCTGTTAGCTGATAGCGGATTGAATTAGCTGTTTTGACTAGCGGATTGAATTAGCTGTTTTGACTAGCGGATTGAAATTAGCTGTTTTGAAAAAAAGTGTTTGGTAAATAGCTTTTTGAATAACTTTTTATGACACATAGCAAACCTCTAATTGAAAAAGCTCCTAAAATGAGCTTTTTCAAAATTAGTTTTTTGATCCCAAACCTCTACCTCAAACCTCTAACAACCAAACACTCACATTAGAGGTTTCATTTGGTCAAACCTCTAATCTATCCCCAAACCTCTAATTTTATCCCAAACCTCTAACTTCCAAACACCCCCATAGCACGTATAAAAATTAATACTCACGATTTACAATCACTAGCTATTCGAATACAAACAATTACTGACTAGCTTAGTATTCAACATGTACTGAATCACATAGTGTATATCCCTCGATAGCATATACCACTCCTCCTTGAGGTTTGTCAAAAAGACTAAAGAATAAGGTATTTTAGCGATACTATGCATCCCATTCTTTTACTTCAATAATACCTAATCATTCTTTTACTTAAGCGTCTAACAAGTGTGTTATAACTAAAGCATACAAATTAATGACCAACTATTATTATCTAATTTGAATCAAATTAACACAATAATACTTTCGACAGTAAAACAATCATATAAGCCACTTATCAAGTCAGATGCAAGTAGACATTCAACCTTAACAAATCACAACCCACAATCCCAAATATGGCACCACCAAACACTCTCCCCTCCCAACTTTTCTTTCCTCAGCTTCACTTTTCTTTTACTCCCTCTCGGCTCCTCGGCCTATCTCTCAATACCCCCACACAACTCAAGCACACACACACACACACTAATTAATACCCATTTGCTTTCAAGACCACATTCGATATTTATGCCTTGAATTGTAAATTATAGTTACTCCACAAAACTCTCACAATCCTATGATCACCCCTCTCTCTTTTTATTTCTCTCAATCCCCTGGCCCTTCTTGCTCCGCACCTGCAACACCTTCATACCAGATACGTAAATCACCTCCCCTGTACTTCTCACATTCACACAAATCTCCAAAACACACTCATACGACACACACTATGAGATTCACCCATACACACCCAACTACGCCACCACACTCACCTACAACACCTTCGTCCCCCCTGCATCCAACGTCTCCTCACCTTAACACAATATCAAGAGACCTGATTCACCAACCCCCCAACATATTCATTCCAGCCCTCCTTAATCTCCTTACTACGTCTCCCCTTCGAACCACGCAGCACCCAGAACACACATAGACCTGTACCACCTCACATTCACTCCGCCGAACTCCATCTCCGGTTATCACAATCCCTAAACAACCACACACACCACAATCCTTGCACCCATCGTTGAATCCACACAATGAATCACAGAAACCCACTGAACTTAGCCCCCAATTCTGACCCATACACACACCATTTATACAAACAGTTTAATCGATACCACAATCACAGAACCAGCTTGTAACTGAACGAATTAAAGAGGAATTTACGAACTCACGGTGATAGTTCACCAAATTTACAGAACCCACATAAACAGCACCCATGATAACAAAACAGAACATGGTAGAGGATTGGTTTGATTTTCTCACAATCGCAATCACCACTGCTCCGAGTTAGCCACACACACATCTCGACAACATCATACACGCACACACCATGGCTTACACACGCACACCGCACAGCACACACACATAGCCTTTGGGTGAAGAAGAGAGAAAGGATAGTGACTCGTAAGTTTAAACGAGAGAGAGATTCGAAGGGAGAGACTGAATTGAGAGAGAGATGGGAGAGAGTTTTGAGAGATTTCTTTGAGATAGAGAGAGACCGAGCTTACTCTGGAAGCAACGAGAGACTGAAGTGGATAAGATAAGGCCCAAGGCCTTTTAGAAATTAAAATATGCTGAAAACTAATTAAAAGTAATTTAATCATTTAAAAAAAATAAATTAAATCAAAATTAAATGGAAAATGGCTGAAAATTTTAACTTTAAATATCTCAAATGTAGATTACAAGATTTCTAACGCCCACATATTTTTAAAATAATTTTAGGATAAAAAATGAATTAAATATGAATTTTACAAATTTTGATCCTTTAAATACAATAAAACTCTTTAAATCATTTTAAAATACCACAACACCCAAATTAATTCACCCAAAAATTTTAAAAACTCAATAAATATATAAAGGAAATATTTCAAAAGATTTCATGATTTTCAATCCCTCCGATAATTTTATAAAATTGACAGAGGATTAAAACACATGATTTAAATATATTTAAATCCTTAAAAATACAAATAAAATACACAAACCTTCACAGCTTACCCAAATCATCATATAATCATATAAACACCATCTCACATACATTTCACCTTTACAACAATATTCACATAATATAATTCATAATTTTTATTAAATAAATAATTTCTAAATTCAAATTTTTCTAGGACGTTATATCCTTCCCCCCTTAATAGGATTCTGTCCTCAGAATCAATCCTAAGGACAAATGCCACAATACTTCTCAAATATCTTGCTTCCGCTTCCCAGGTTGTATCTTTCAACCTCTAGGATTCCATCATACCATCTCATAAATTTATAAGCTCATTCCATGAGCCCTCAATTTCTGAAATAACCTTAAGCTTTGGTTTTCAAGTCTTTTTAACTCTAAACGTTTATCACACGTGAACGAATATCTTTTCCCCGAAAATCAATATGACTTTTTCGCATAATGAACTATACCCTACGTCAAAACTATATTACCACGCCAATCCTTCGTAATAATACCACCGTGCAATTTGCCTTAATTTACAACTACCTACACTTGGTATAATTCCCACGCTTTACTTATAACCACACGATTTCAAATAGAACTTCGAGAAAAGAATCTCAAGAAATCCTCCTATCGCTTCCACTCCACTTTTCAAGTACTATGTTGATCGAGAAGGGAATAATTAAGAAGTTTCTTTCTGTCTTTATTCCCATATTTTAACCGAGTACCCAATCTGGAAACTTAACATCATTTCGTCCATTCTCAGTCACATCCATACAATCGAATACTATAATCAACATATACGTCCTTAGATGTACATCAAACATAATTTAATTAACAACTCGATTCTCACTCTTATGAAATATTCTGGTTCGCTAAATCTTTGTGAAATATAGCCTCGATTATTTGTAGCTTTTGATAGCTAATATACTTGTCACCTTGACTGTGACTTCACTCAATACAAGAACAAGATTGAAATATCCAATTTATTACCAATTCTCCGAGGTCACAACTTCACCCGATACTAATCATGAAACAATTCTTCAACAATTTCCAACAAACTCTAACTTTAATTAATCGTGAAATTTGACTTAAGATACGCCAACTCCATTACACATCTTCAACAAATAACTCACGATCTTAGAAAATACTTTAAACTATACTTATTCCGCATCCTCTGAAATCAATTTCTGAAACATAACTCTACTTACTCAACAAATTCTCGAACTTATCTCTACGCATTATTACTCCAACGCTTTACACTACTCAATTTAACCACAGAAATTGCGGCATCTATACATCGCTCGCATTTCGAGATATTACGAAATAAAGTACAGTTTCACCACTTATCCTTCCGTCTGTTCAATTTCTCTCCCGTCAACTCATTCACATTCTGGTTCACCACCACATCTCGGTACCTCTTAATTTCCTAATAATTCAGGCTGAAATGCCATGGTATCGATCACCTTCGTTGTAGACCAGGCGTTCGAACTTCCACATCTGACTTCTCAACTCTAGGCGAAAACTATCATGGTCAATTCCAACTCATGTGTCAATATTTCTGCTTATGAATATCATAAACCACGTCACCCTTTTCTACGAACCATCATAGTAATTCACAAAGTCACCTTGCTCATCTAGCTTCACTATCACTGGAGTGATTATTAATCCTCCATAGCTCTTAGAAGCTCTCTTCACGTCTATCTATTTATTCACATTTTTTTTCCTATTGGTGAACTTACCTCATGCTGAGGCTATCTGGATAAAAGCCTTCAATAATCTTTAGTAGTTCCTGGTTCATCCTTTAAAACTTTCGACCTCTGCTAGCATTATAGGCCTTTCTCAATTCATCACTGCTGCATCTTCACAAAATTCACTTTTATTCCTTCATTACTAACCACATGTCTTAAAAATTAATTCCTTTCCATTTAAACTCATATTAAATAGACTTTTAAATAATTTGCAGGGGATTTTTAGAAAATTTTGGCATGAAGTATTCGTTTATCGGACTATGGGCACAGCCCCTCAAATGCAATTCAACCCTGTTTTTACAAAAATAAAGCTGCCTCAACTTGCAGCAACATAAAAGTAAACACGTAAGAAAAGTACCCGCCTAGACATGCGACACCTAGCACATAATAATTTACATTAACACTACTACTTACGCTACACCAATGATCGTATTTCTCACGCATTTTAATGATACGCGTGACAATCAATCATTGATGTTCGTAAGCCCTAGGGAACAACCCCTAGCACTAACTATTACTTACGCTATATCAATGATCACATCACTCAAGTATATTAATTATACCCGTGATAATTAATCATTGATATTCGTAAGCCCGAGGAACTAGTTGAAGAGAATTACACAAGTCTTTAAATATTGACATTTAAGACTTGTGATCTCATTGCAACTCCTCGCAGATAAACCACAATAAAATGAATCTAACAATTAATCTTTGATAAATAACATTTTCAAACCATACAACCAGGCATTAAATTCCTATTTTAAGAAAACTTTCGACATCCACCAATAGTTCTAATTTGACTTATCTAATTTAAACCCATATACATGACCAATAATCATTCAACCACATATAATCTACCACCAGTACTCGACAAGTATAATATCCAACAAATACTATAATTCGACTTATAACATTTAGCACATCAACATTTTCAACTAGTAAAGCCATATAAACTTCAAACATTATACGATAAATAATAATTAACTAAGAATTATTAAACCCAGACATTTATCGAGTTCTCAAAAATCAACTCCCACACTCTAAATACTCGATGAGTTTTAGACTCCAAAAATATAACTCTAGCAACAATCAAGAACATAAATACCCTTAGCGACTCATAAGCCAATCATTAACTCGTCAACAAAATCATATAGCTCGACACACAAACTAATCTCAACAATTATAATTAACAACCATAGGCTTTCCGAATTAAATATGGAACTTACAATAATATTCTCGTATCTCAAATATAATCTAATTATAAAAATTAACACCCTAATCTCGCAATTAATCCCAAATTTTGATTTCCGAAAAATAATAACTAACATTTAACGACTAAATACCACTAAGCCCAACATTATTACCGAATCCACAATTAATACCACAATAATTATAACTAGCAACTATACACTTTTCCGAATTAAATTCGAAAAATCAACAATATTCATACTTTACAATATCAATCAAATTACGACAATTAACAATTTATGCTCACCATTTAAATCTACTTAAATTACGACAGTCAAACAATATCACACAAATTACATCTAATTAAATTACATCACAACAATTAACACAATTTGTCTAAATCGAATATTAAATAATTACATCGAAAAAAATAAAATAAATAAATCAAAAAGGAGATACCTTTCCGATTCCATTCTTCCCAAAATCTCTCTCCTTCCAGCCTCTCTCCCTCTCCCCCTCTCTCTCTCTCTACCACTGCCCTTCCTCTCTCTTGCACAACACCACGCCACCAGCCTTGCTGCTCGTCGCCGGCCACCACCGCCGCCGCGCGCGCGGTGGTCCCCTCCCCTGCTGCACCAGTCGCGTTTTCCCCTGCACAGTCTCCATTTCCCACGGCCCAACTAGCTCACACAGCCCACACACCCATGATTTGTATCTATCTATATGCGTATATATATATATATATATATATATATATATATATATATATATACATATATATATGCTTACTTGAATCCCCACCCCCATTTCAATTTCTTTCAAATCCCTAATTTTCTTCCCCAAATTTCTATTTCTCTCTCCCCGTTCTAGACTTCTCTCGGCTGTGTTGTGTTTTGTTTAAATGGGCTTAGCCCAAATCCTTATCTATTCTCATACTAATAATTCTTTTCGGCCCAAATAAAACACTACTGATTTGCTTTTAAAACTAATAAACAACTTCTATAAATCGAAATTAAACAACTTCTATAAATCGAAATTAAATAAAATATTCAGAAAATTAAACTTTTCATTTTTAAAATAAAGAACATAAAATCACGAGCACACACATATTTTTAAAATATTTTTCGGATCAAAAATGAATTAAATATGGATTTTACAAGTTTTGATCCTTTAAATACAATAAAAGTCTTAAAATCATTTTAAAATACCGAAACATCCAAATTAATTCACCCAATCATTTTAAAAACTAAATAATATTATAAAGATAATATTACAAGAAATTTCATGATTTTTAATTTCTCCGATAATTTTATAAAATTAACAAAGGATCAAAAATACATGATTTAAATATTTTTAAATCCTCAAAAATACACATAAAAATACACCGACCTTCACAGCTCACACAAATCATCATATAAACACATAAACACAACTTCACATATTTTTCACCTTTACAACAATATGCACATAATATAGTGCATAATTTATAATAAATAAATAATTTTTAAATTCGAAATTTCTAGGGCGTTATAGGTATGATATAATCTCTGGCAAGTGTCTTATCTTCCCACACTTATGGCACATAACTTGACTTCCGACTCGGTCACTTTTTACCATGATATTCTTTCCAGTTGTATTTACATTATCTGCGTTTACCTCAACACAATTTCAATATACTTTCTCACGAAATCTTATCTTTCGACCATTGGGTCTTATTCATCTCTGCTAATTCGCATCTTGTGGACAACTATTGTGCCCCCACTCTTCCGACTTTAGATTTACTAAATTCTACATTCTTCCCTTGACTGAATCACATTTCTTTAAAACAATTGTGAAAATTCTCTGGTTCTATGTCTTTTTCTTCTTATCATCTTACTCCATCTTGGTCAACTCTCTTCCGCTCCTATTAATCACGATTCTTTAACTGGCTCACACAAGTTATTAATTCCAAAACAATCATCGTGTTTCTTATTCAAGCTTCAATTCCTTCTAATAACTCTTACAGACAAATCCGTCCTGCTTCACTTAAGTTATACTGGTTTGAGTTCTAAAATTTATACCCAATCATTAGCCTTAAAACGTTCCAAATCCTATGATATTCTATTTACTACCTCTAAAATTAAATAGATGTCCAAAGCAATCTTTCATCAACAATATACATCACATACCAAACATCTTCATCATCATTCTCTTTTTAACCTTTAATAAAATCTGTAATATTGTGCCCTTGATACCTGCTCCTTTCTTTTTCTCAATTTTCAGTAATCTCGAATCTTGTACATGTGTTTGTCGATCTAATAAATAATCCAATTTGATATATCATATCTGTTTTAAAATCAACTTCTCAATGTGACAGCCTCAAATCCGGGGTCATGAATCCAGGCCGTCACGAACCAATTTCCACTTATTAATATTCTTCTCTTGGCAGCTGGAGTTTAAATGCATAATAAAACTCACAATAGACCCCACACATAAATATTAACACACACACCAGTCATATGCTCAAAGAACAACATCTACAATATTAAAAGTTTAGATTTAAGCAGTTATTACAAACCAGGATCATACTTAGATACATTGTTGAATAATACTTCGACATGAAGCATTTCAACAATCAAAAGTTATAACACCAACTTACACACTTAATGTACATAATCTATCAATACCCAACCGTCCGATAGCTACCTCGGGAATCGTTGCCAACACTCTCTCAAAAGTTCGTCTTTCCCGTACCCTCTTGCGGGGTGTAGTGCAGAGTATCGGCATACCTAGCTGTTGTATACATAAATAGCAAGAATGAGCTAAAATAGCTCAGCAAGATAATTTCTATCAACTAGCATCAAAGGAAAATAAATCATCATATATATATATTAAACAAAACAATTTTCAGTTATTATGGAAAGAAATTTTATTTTCGTTCAAGACATATACCTTTCAATTATCCTTGTACGAAAAGAAATATATAATATTATAATCTCAGTCTCTCTTCTAATATCATATAATATCAATTCCTCTTCTTAAATAAAATAACAATCAAAATACCATCTCAGTGTACTCTTCCAAAATAATGTGAACCCTGTACAATCTTTCACGATCATCTTCTCATATCTTTCTTAGGTAACAATTATATAAATTAATATAAAATCAGTTTCTCTTCATCTGTAACAGTAATTCCATCTTCTCATATCATTTTTCTGTTTTCAGTATAGAAATCTAAAAACCATTTTCAATTATTTCTTTCAAGTTTTGGGGATTTTCACTGTTGCCGAATACGTAAGGACGATGATCAGTCGCCCTCCATACCCGTCCTTTTTACTACCGGTAGAAGGAATGAAGGCCACCTGCTAACATCATCCCTGGAGGAAGGCCACCTGCTAACATCCTCCCGGAGGAAGGCCACCTGCTAACATCCTCCCTTGGCATCTTCGTGCCGAATCATATAATGAATGCTAGACTATGTCACACACAGCCCTGACACAGCCTTTTACGCAAGTTTGTTGCTAATCCCCCTTTTTATAAAATCATTATTCCATTTATCAACACCATTTCACATTTCCATTCCCGTATATCATTTCCATTTCCATTTATTATTACTCATATCATTTTCATTTCCATTTATCATCACCTTTCAAAATATTTATGTCATAATACTTTGATTATGACTCAGACATCTCCTCTGTATTCAATGAAATCAATATGCTTTTACATACGTATAGTATTCCATTTATCTCAAAAGTATTCAATACCATTCAATAATATTTATAATATCACAATACTTAGGAAGAATATAATATTATAAATCATATAACCTTAGATAATAACTGATACCATTCTTTTATATATAACTCTAGATAACAACTGATACCATTCCTTCATATTCCCTTAATCATAAGGCATGTTCATTTCATGCATAATCATCTCTATGTGTATTCATATCCATCTCATACTCATATCTATATCCATATACATATCATACTCATATACCTTCCCTTTTAACATCAATAATCAAGGAAAACAAATTCTTAACAATATAGTAACAATAGCATCACATATATATTTCATGAAATCAAGTTTCCTTGAAGATAAATAATTTCCACGTAGGGATAGAAAAGATCTTGCCTCAGTTTCAGTATCCTGAAGGTAGGGCTCGTGGTTCCTCCGAAGTTTCTATAAACACATAAAAGAATCGTCATTAGAGTATATTCCACTTAACACCTACCCTTATCTAGTAACACCCTTGTCACATACCGTATGTTTAACATGACCTTTATGTCCCAAAGGTTCTAAGAACTCGACCATTCTTAATCTCGATTAAAGTGTTAGCAATTCACACTATTTCCTTAACAACCACTCTCGACTGTAAAAATCCTCATAATTCGAAAATTCCACAATTTGACACAAGGTCAGTTAGTAAGGGTTCTCTGATCACCCTATTATAACATCCCAAAGTTTCATAATTTTTAAAAATGTCTAGGTAGGTCGATCATAGTCTCAAAGTTTACACAATTACGGTTTCCCGGTTTTCGAACACCTTTCACTAAAACTAACTTTTCTCCTAAACCGTTCATCAGATTTTAACGTACCTTATATCAAAACGATCTACGAACTAAGATCTATCATGTCATGGTCAATTGGTAACCTAGACAGTAGGGTACCGTACGGAGACAGGGGTCCAAAACAGGGCAGATTACATTCTAACGAAAATCGGGCATTATAACGGCTATAATTTCATACTTTCCAAATTTTTCTCACCTCCAAAACCATCACCAAACACATACATCAAACCTACACCATGTGGTCATCATACCAACCATGGATTTCCAACACAAAACACTTCCATATTTAACTCAAACCACTTACAAACACATAATCATCATAAATCATCACTTATCATAACTTAAATCACCAAGTTTTCTATAGCCAAGCATATATATTCAAAGTAATACTAAAGGGTCTTGAGATTTATACCTCCTTGAAGCTTGACAACACTTAACAAGCCTTGGGTAGTCCTTAAATAACCTTAAGGTAGCTTGGATCAACTAAATAAATCATAAAAACAAAGTTAGAAATTCGGATTCACTGGACACCAGTTGAAAGAATCGCAAAAACGAAGGCCTTACCTACGTTTTCTGGATGAGGCTTCTAAAGGAGAGTTGTAGAGAATCTCACCAGCTTTCCAACCATATAAAGAACACAAAATTCCATTGAGTAATGAAGGAGATATGGCCGTTTTTCTGAACTGATCTCTGTTTTGCCGAATTTCAAGAAATGGAGGGGGAGAGGATTTTGCTCTTGTTTTCTAATCTTCTCTTGTACTCATCTAATTAATTCTAGAGTCTTATAGATAATTATGGAAGATTATGGAAAAATCTCACTTAAAATGACTAATTTGCCCCTTGGTTTAATGTTAGTGGAAGGTGACATCAATTGGATGATCTAATAATTCTTTTTCTTGATTTTTCCTAGGTAATTTGCTAGCACTCTTGGTAATAATAATGTGGTATGTATCCTTGTAATATTACTAATCTTGGTTGTTTTATTCCCATACTTATCTAATTGCAATTCGCTTCGAATATACCTCGTTATCTCAGTGGTTCTGAAATCGTTTAACAATCCAAATTCCTTCGGTATTTCCTTGACTTAATAATCCCTTGGTTTAACTTAAATTCAATAATTCTTCAATATATAAATCCTTTAATATTTCTATGCTCCTTAATATCCAATAAGATAGAAGCTCATTAAAAATCCAAAATCCTCAGAATCCATATTCAGGAATTTCTGAAATCCATCGTCGTTTTGAGTCACTTATTTTCTTAGTACAACCCTGCTATTGTTTCCGATTATTCATTTTCTGTTTCAGTTATAGAGTACCTACCTACCATTTTCCTATTCCTCAAAATCACTATTCATTTAATCACTGTAGCATTTCTAAAGTTAGGGTTATTACAGTCTTCCCCCTTAAAAGGATTCCGTCCCGGAATCACGTGGACAATTACTCTTCTCACAAGGTGTTTTCTAATTCTCAGGTCGTTTCCTAATACCACTAAAATTTCAATCTATATTAAAAGATAAAACTACATATCTCTATCTTATTTGCGCAAAAGTACAACAACATAAACTTACTTATCATTCATCAACATGCCATTTAGCTTATCAATAGCAGCACTTTCACTGTCTTTTCCTTGCAAATCTTTTCCTGTATTCAGTCATTCTATATTATCTCATTTCTCCTTCCTCTTTCGACTAAGGGTATCGGCCACCACATTGGTCTCCCCTGAATGGTAGTGTATCTCACTATGGTTTGTCTATATTTTGATTCCTATCATGACATAAAATATTAATACTCAAATCTTAATATATCTTATCTCTGTAAAATCTTCCAGAAATTTGACTATAAGACTATTCCTTGAAACAATTGTAAGAAAATATTATCTATAATATATATATTCCCTGTTCGTACTTAAACAAGAATGTGCTTTTCCTTTATCATTGAAAAATATATTCTCACACTTTCTCTCATACTCTTAATCTCCTTTCTATAGAGTTCTCTGACCCTTAACAGATATTGATTTTCCTTATCTACATTGTCAACCTATCTACACCATTTATTGACTTAGTCGATCCCTAACCAAACATTTACACTTAAGAGGTTAAATTAGAGCGTACCTGCAATTTCCTCTGGATACCTTATCCCATATGTCTATTGTTCACTATACGCTCTTTACATCTTGCTGATCCACCTTAGTTCCTTCATGATATACTATATATTCCACCTCTGTAATTTCCTTTTATTATTCTCATCAAAATCTTTACCTCAAGTTTTACTCATTCACACCTTTTTGGATTAATCCTTTGAATACTTAACATCTTTAATCTCTCTCTGCTATTTAGGGTATTAGTCACAATATTGGCTTTCATCCACTAAAAGTTATTGCACCTCGAATCCTTTATTAATTATCTCCACTTCCTTTGTTTATCCTTATTCTGACTCTATCCTCAAAATACACCTTAATCTCAATAGTAACTCTCAATTATACCTTAAAATTCCTTATATTCTTTTCTCTTACTAATCATCAAATATACCCATTTCTTCTCATTCCTTCCTCTCTTATATTGAAACGCTTCTAGCTCTAATTATCTCTTATTGAAATTTCCTTTGGAACCTCAAGTTTCCTTGTATAATCACATATACTCTAAACCTTGCTTCCATTATTCCATCCATTAAGAAAATCTTCTATATTCAAAATAATTGATAGAATTTAAGAGACTTTGAATTGAAACGAACCCAGATATAAGCAAGGGTCCCACAACAATTTATAACATTAAGAGTTTTAAATAACTTTTATTTGAAACAAAAGGATATTTGAGAAATCAATATGATGGAAGAACCCATACGTCACACAAGTAAGGGCGTCCCCTCCGACTTTCAATCACACAGACAGATCGTCCTTGTGTATACATATATGGTTGTTCCTCTTAGTTGGAGTAAGAAATATAGAAGGAAATTTAAATCACGATGATAAATACCATCTTTCGAAAATAATCTTAGAGGAATATTTTGACTAAGATAGATAAAATACAATTTTGAAACACATTTCAAGGGTGCCAAAAAAAATTTGAAAAGATACAGGCACTTAATAAATAAGAGGTGCCAGATCAAAACTGGAATTACCCATCAGTGGAGGAAAATTTGAAACTCAATAATATAATTTAGCAGGGCTTTAGGAAATTTGTGATGGTTTCGATCGCACACACGCAGCGAAAACAGTAATATAAAATCGAAACCAAGCCCGGATCCATGTATAATAATTCGGATAATCATGGTAGAAAGAATAATTACCTTAATAAAGCTTCGTGATTGCAGAATAATAGTGATGAAAAGCACCCTCGATCACTGAGTGTTCCTCTTCGAAACCTCCTCTACGGTATCCACACGAACACCTTCAAGAACGTCTCACGATCTTGTCCGGAAGAGAGGTACTAGCCTCTAATGAAAAATATGTTTTAGGGTTAGGTTTTGTGTCTGCGGCTTCTTCTATATTTTTTTTATACGTACAAATAAAATCACCAGCCTCCAATGCTATCATCATATATTTATATGATAGTGTGAAGCTTATAAGCCCAAGTCAAAAACCTAGCCCAAGTTGATTTATTAAATAATAGAATCAAATCCTATTATTTAAATAAATAATAATTAAGTCAAACTTAATTATTAAAATCATAAAAACATATTGTTAGGAATAATTCATAAGTTGTGATGTTAAGAATAGAATTTACACATTATACTTCTTGTAATCCTGATCTTATAAAGGATTTAGCACTGTATATAGGTTTTATGTGTAAAGACAGTTATCTGTATAGTTTAGTCAGGAATGAACAGTGTATCGGAGACTACATGTCAGGAACAGAGAGCAAATCCTGATGATGGTCCAATACTGATGGTTGATCAGATACTGATGCAGTGTACAGATCCTGATATCAGTCATATTACTGATGATGTCATTATGGATGCTACAAAAACTGGCAAGTGCTATAAAACAGGATCGTTGTTTGAAGAACAAGCAAGAAGATATTATGAAGGAAAGAGTTTTTCTATTGAAGGAAACTATCGACTAGAAGGCAGAACATTGTCATGTATAGATTATATCTTTCTGTTATTAGTTGATAGGTAGCATTATAAATACTCTCTCAATATCATTGTAAAGAGCGACGAAGTTGTGAGTTTGTGTGCGTAGCTCTGTATAAGGTTTGTATTCAAGAGTACGAAACAAACAGAGAGATATTTGTATTATCAGCAGCTGCTAAAGGTATTGTACACCTTTGGTAGAGTTTGTATTTGATCTTATTAATACAAACAAGAGTTTGATTCATTCGTTTATTCTTGTTCTTATAATCAAGCAAAAATCAGACACGATTATATAACTTGTATTCAACCCCCCCCTTCTACAAGTTATTCGAGTTAACAATTGGTATCAGAGCAGGTTGATTTCGAATAATCATAAAGATCTGCAATCATGTCTGGTTACAAGGATGGGAATACTAAGATTCCTATGCTCAAGAGAAACGAATATACTCTATGGGAAGTAAAGATGTTGCATCATCTGGAAGCATCAGATCCTGATTATCTTGACAGAATCAGAGATGGACCTTTTGTTCCAACAAAGGTCGTTGGACAAGCAACTGTTGATGGTGTGGTTGTTCCAGAATGTTCTCAAAGATGCTAAAGTGAGAAACATATTATTCAACAGTCTTGATTCTGTTCTCACTAACTATGTTCTCTCTTGTAAAACTGCTAAGGATATATGGGACAATCTTAAGGTTCACTGTGAAGGAACTAAGCCTGTCAGGAAGAATATGAGGACATTACTTATACAACAGTATGAGTACTTTGAATCCAAGTCTGGTGAGTCACTTACTGATACCTTTGATAGGTTTACAAAACTCATCAATGAGATGGCCATGCATGGTAAATATTATGACTTGGAGGATATGAATACAAAGTTCATGAAAGCTTTGCCTGATTTCTACAATGAGAAGATATCTGCGATTGAGGAAGCTAATGATCTGGATGAGATTTCATTAGAGGCAGTATATGGAAAATTGAAAGCTTATGAACTTGACAAGCAGCAGAAAAAGAGCAGGAGTGAAGGAAAGATGAAGACTATTACACTTACTGCTCAATCTGAAGTAAAGAAGCTTCCTGAAGAACAGCATGAAGAGATTGCTGTAAAGAATTCGAGGAAGAAGAAAAGCAAAGAAAGTTCTGAGTCAGATACTACTGATATGGACTCTGACAACAATGATTCTGAATCTGAGATGCAAGAACTCTTTGCTATGTTTGCTAAAGCTTTCAAGAAAGGAAGATTCAACAGGAGAAGATTTAGCAAAGGACCTTTTCAAAAGAAGGAGGAGAAGAAGAGTGACAAGAGCAAAAGTACAATTGTCAAGCTTGATAAGGCCAAGATCAAGTGCTTTAACTGCAGCGAGCTTGGACACTTTGCTAGTGAGTGTAAGAAGCCTAGGAATTCAGGAAAGGGTAATGCACTTATGGTCACACAGAAAGATTGGGCTGATTCCAGTGACTCTGAAGATGAATTGGATTATGAAAACATTGCATTGATGGCCAATAGTTTAGACAAACCTGGATCTCCAAAGAAAACTTCTCCATCCTCTGTTAAGGTATCACTTCACTCTCTTGATTCATTTGATAGCTTAAATTCTGATGAAATTAGATCTATCCATGCTGAGTTTAAGAATCTTATGACTAATTTTAGAATTCTTACTTGTGAAAGAGATGAACTTAAGGTTAAGAATGATAAATTAGTTGATAGAAATAATTTTCTTGAATCTGAATTAATTCAAATGGAAGAATACAAGTTGAGTTCTGATAAAGCTAAGCATGATTATAGTGTAATTCTTGAGGCTTATGACTATGTCAGAAAAGAACTAGAAGAAGAGAGAGATGTGATTAAGACCATTAACAATTCCAGTAAGAAGACAATAGAAATCTTTGAGAGTGGAATTCGTGGTAAGGTTAATGGTTTAGGTTTTGATAAGGCTAGACAAGAAGAAAAAGTAGCTATTGTCAATGATGATAGTAAGGTAGAAGCTAACACATCTAAATCTGAAGGTAAGAAAATTGTTTCTGAACCTAATCAAGTTAAATTTGTTGATTCAAAAGGTACCCCTGTTGTACACAAGAGAATTAACAATAGTTATTCAGATGAGAAAGTGTTAGAGAAACCTAAGAATGTAAACATAGGGTTTCTGTCTAAGTCTCAGTTGAAACAGAGATTAGATGGTCTTTCAGAGTCTAGCAAGATCAAGAGAAATAGGAATGGAAAAGAAGGTATTAACAAAGAGAATAATTACAAGA
This sequence comes from Kitagawia praeruptora, assembly GCA_037693485.1. Classification (NCBI taxonomy): domain Eukaryota; kingdom Viridiplantae; phylum Streptophyta; class Magnoliopsida; order Apiales; family Apiaceae; genus Kitagawia; species Kitagawia praeruptora. Next base: position 155,734,743 of record CM075351.1, on the reverse strand, counting down.
ATGTACCTGATGCACCTAGGAAAAAATGCTATAAGTGTGGAAATCATAATCATTTGGCCCTAGACTGCAATCAAAAACCTTCTTGGAAAACTGAGTCCAGATTCCCCAAGACTCAGAAAATTCAATACCAACCACAAAAAGCTTGTTATCATTGTGGTAGTTTACTTCATTCCATTTACATGTGTAGAGAATATCATGAACTGTATTATGACTATTATTCTTTGAAATCTGAAACTCCTAGTCACAAACAGTTTGTGAGATCAGAGTCTAAAGTTGACTCTGCAACAGGTAAAATAAAAGCAAAATCTTCAAAGTCTGTTGTCTCTAAATCTAGTAAGAAAGGATCCAATCAAAGTTGGGTCCTAAAAAATTCTAACTAGTTACTTTTTGTTTGCAGGGCACAGGAAAGAAGCATTCAATTATCTTGGACAGTGGATGCTCTGGACATATGACTGGAAAGAAGTCCCTGCTTACAAAGTTTGAGAGGAAAGCTGGCCCAGTAATATCTTTTGGAGATGGCAACAAAGGAGAAACTCTGGGATATGGCTCAATTATTTTGGGGAATGTCATCATAGAAAATGTAGCACTGGTTGAAGGCTTGAAACATACTCTTTTAAGCATAAGTCAACTGGGTGATAAAGGTTACAAATCAATCTTTGACAGAGAAGGATGCAAAGTCTTGAATATGCAGAATGGAGACATTGTTCTAACTGGTCAAAGGCATGGTAACATATATGAAGCCAGCTTAAGTGATACATCTAAAGGAATTGTTAGATGTCTCTACAGCAAAGCAACAAGTAATGAAAGCTGGAATTGGCACAAGAAGCTCTCACATCTTAATTTCAAGAAGCTTAATCAACTTGTTAAACACAATTTGGTGAGAGGCCTACCTCAGGCGAATTTTGTGCAAGATGGACTTTGTGATGCATGTCAGTTTGGAAAGCAAAGAAGAACCACTTTCAAGAGCAAGACTGAAAATTCAATTACTGAACCATTTCACATGCTACATCTTGATCTGTTTGGTCCAGTAAACATTATGTCTATCAGCAAGAAAAGATATGCTCTAGTTATGGTGGATGATTTCACAAGGTTCACATGGGTGTTCTTTCTACACAAGAAGGATGAAGCTCCTCAGCAAATCATTGAACTCATCAAGAATATTCATAATAACTCTGAGTACAAAGTCAAAGTACTTAGGAGTGACAATGGTACAGAATTCAAGAATTCTACAATGGAGGGGTTTTGTGCAGACAATGGAATCACTCAACAGTTTTCTGCACCTGGTACACCTCAACAAAATGGTGTAGTGGAAAGAAAGAACAGGACTCTCATAGAGGCAGCAAGAACCATGCTTGCAGATGCAAAACTTCCAACCTACTTTTGGGCAGAAGCTATTAACACTGCATGTTTCACTCAAAACTGTACCTTGGTAAATAGTCATGGAAAAACTCCCTATGAGATGATTAAAGGAAAGAAACCAAGTGTGAAATATTTTCACATCTTTGGATGCAAATGCTATGTCCTAAAAGTTCATCCAGAACAACTTGGAAAATTTGAAGCCAAATCGGATGAAGCAATTTTTCTAGGATATTCAGCATCTAAGGCCTTCAAAGTTTATAATCTCAGAACTCACATTGTTATGGAATCAATTCATGTTGCATTTGATGATAAGAAATTTGGAATTTTGCAAACTGATGAAAGCCATGACAAATTGGAATTTGAAAATCTGAAGAATTCTGAGATACTCTCAAGTGATGATGAAGGTTCTCCAGAAGAAATTTCTATTGCTTCTCAAAGGAATGCTACTGTTGAGGGGGAGCAAATAAATCAGAGAGAACACAGTGATCATCAGGAGCAGACTAGTCTTTCAGAATCTATTCCATCAGGAATTGATGTTTCAGAGTCTACTCCATCAGGAACTGACCTTTCAGAGTCTACTGAGGAAAGATCAGTAACTAGCAGCAATATGGAATCTACTGATTCTATTGATCAAAGGAGAGTTTTTGAAGGTAGAGAGAATTCTTCTACAAGAGATACCACTAACTTAGGGGGAGAGACTAGCAGAGTTGATTTACCACCTGTTAGAAAATGGACAAAGGATCATACTGAAGATTTGATAATTGGTGATCCAAATAGTGGTGTTCGAACTAGAAGATCAATTCAAAATGAATGCTTGTATAGTTGCTTTCTCTCAAAGAATGAACCTAAGAAGGTTGAAGAAGCCTTACAGGATCCTGATTGGGTAATTGCAATGCAGGAGGAGTTAAATGAGTTTGAGAGAAACAAAGTTTGGAAACTGGTACCAAGACCTAAAGATAGATCTATTGTTGGTGCAAGATGGGTTTTCAGAAACAAGCTAGATGAATCTGGTATGATTGTAAGAAACAAAGCAAGACTGGTGGCCAAAGGTTATTCTCAGGAAGAAGGCATTGATTATGATGAGACCTTTGCACCTGTAGCAAGATTGGAAGCAATCAGAATGTTTCTTGCATTTGCAGCTCATTCAAAATTCAAGGTATGCCAGATGGATGTAAAGAGTGCTTTTTTAAATGGCAAACTTGATGAAGAAGTGTATGTAGAACAGCCACCTGGATTTGTTGATCCAAAGTTTCCAAATCATGTCTACAAACTTGACAAGGCACTCTATGGACTAAAGCAGGCACCAAGAGCATGGTATGAGACTTTGTCTAAATTTCTTCTTGAAAATGGCTTCACAAGAGGTACAATTGACAAAACTCTATTCTTTAGAAAGATAAAAGGTGAATTGCTTTTAGTTCAAGTTTATGTTGATGATATTATTTTTGGTTCTACTAATGAAAAGTTGTGTGCTAAGTTTAGCAAGCTTATGCAGTCTAAGTATCAGATGAGCATGATGGGTGAACTAAATTATTTCTTAGGCTTGCAGGTCAAACAGACTGAGACTGGTATTTTCATTAATCAGTCAAAGTATATCAAAGATCTTTTAAGAAGGTTTGATTTTCAAGACTGTGCAGTTGCAAAAACACCCATGGCAACAGCCACTAAACTAGACTCTGATCCTAAAGGGAAGAGTGTGGATAATACTAGTTATAGAGGCATGATAGGCTCATTGTTATATCTAACTGCAAGTAGGCCAGATATAATGTTTTCTACCTGTTTATGTGCTAGATTCCAAAGTAATCCTAAGGAATCTCATTTAATTGCTGTGAAGAGAATCTTTAGATATCTCAAAGGAACTCCAAATCTTGGTTTGTGGTATCCTAGAGAATCTGATTTCTTTCTAATTGGCTATTCAGACTCTGATTATGCAGGGTGTAAGATAGACAGGAAAAGCACTACAGGTACATGTCAATTTTTGGGAAATAGATTGATTTCTTGGGCAAGCAAGAAGCAACAATCTGTTTCAACCTCAACTGCAGAAGCTGAGTACATAGCAGCAGGCAGTTGTTGTGCACAGCTCCTTTGGATAAGAAATCAGTTGCTGGATTATGGTATGACACTTAGTAATATTCCTATGTTTTGTGATAATACTAGTGCTATTAAAATTGCATAAAATCCAGTTCAACATTCAAGGACTAAGCACATTGATGTCAGGTATCATTTTATTAGAGAACATATTGAGAATGGTACTGTGGAACTTCATTTTGTTCCTACTGACAAACAGCTTGCAGATATTCTAACTAAACCACTTGATGAGACTACATTCAGTAGACTAGTAAGTGAGTTAGGAATGTTAAATTTTTAGATCTTTAACATCTGCAAAAGTAGCAAGGTATGTTGTTCATAGCTTATAGACTTGATATTTCTGTCAGGATCTATATTTGATTGTTAAATGCTTGAGCTATAACACATTGCCTTGATAAATTTCAGTATGATAGACTTGTTAATAATCATCAGGATTAGATTTGTCATCAGGATGCTGACGTCATCAGTATTGTGTCAGTATCAGGATTATGAAAATTGCTTCAGATCCTGACGTTTACTTTGTGTAGTAATATGATTCTGTGATGTGTTAAGTCTATGTTAGCAAGTTTTGATATTTGCATACTGATAATTTATACATCATTCAGAAATCAAAAGACAAGCAGATAACAAGAAATTGTATTTTCATTAATAAAAATCATTACATGGAAATGAAATACAACATCTTTTTGTCTAAATTTCTACTCTATACTTGTCTTTGATATGAACTCTGAGGTACAGGACAAGGAGCATCTCAAGAAATCCATCAGGGGATGAAAGCCTCGTTTGCTCTTGGATTCCTTGTCTGGGCGACTTGAATGAGAGCAGCTAACTCAAATGAATAGCATCTCCATCAAGATCAACCTCAGACTCTCGGCCAAATTCTTCATCCTCAAGTTTTGAGGAGGTTAGGGGAAGATTGTATCCAACAGATGGATGTTCTAGGAGAAACCTCTGGATATTATCGAAAACCAATCCATTCATGATTAGTTCGATGAGAAGAGTCGTTTGTTCAAAGAGATGATCAAGAACAGGATGTTCATCGACCAAGAAAAATCTTAAAAATGGGTTTGAAGGGATTTTTGGTTTGAGAAGCATTGTTGAGAAGAAAAGAAATTGAAAGGTTATGGAGAATGGCACAAGGCGTTTGGTTCTTTTAAAGGAAGACGTGAGAAGCTGAGCAGTCACTTGGAAGTCTTAATGAAGTCAAATGCTAATTATTGCATGAGACTGTATTTCTTGTTTCAAGAAATATTGAAAATATCTAACCAATTGATTTTCTGTTCAGATTAATTGTTTATTTTCTTTTTCAGATAAAAGAAAGATGCCACGTGGAAAACTCCATATTAAGTCTCTGATGATATTGATCAGGATTTCATGAGTGATCATCAGGATTTGAAAATTATATTTTTAAATCAAATTGCATTTTGTGACTATTTTGATGAGAGGTCATCAGGAAAAGGAAGCTGATCAGTATTACTTATTTATACCCTGATTTATTTCATGAAAATCAATTTTGGATTTTATTTTCCAAAAATCGTGGGTAACCGCATTTTTCAGGGACTGACACCTGTCAATCTACGTGTCAACGTGGGATAGTGGTCTGAAAGATTTGTGAAATATATTTGTTTTGAAACTCTAATCGTGTAATTGCTTTCTCTAATCTTACATTCTCTAAAGCAAAAATCACTCTTGAGTTTTCAAAATCACTAATCCATTTCAAGAATTTTTTAAGTTTCTTTTCAGATCAAGAATGGCAGCTCAGAGAAGATTACCTAAATCAGTAGCCTTCAAGTTTGGTGACTTTGATTTTATGACAAACAATCATGTTGCAGCTATCACCAACAAGGAAGGAGTGTCATCTGATTTTCATCCAATCATGGACTTTCTGGCGTATGGACCATTAAGTTATGCATTGACAGCATCTCCACAGATTAATCAAGTAGCTGTTTCACAAGCTTGGGAGAATGCTGAGGTAATTGATTCTACTCAGAGTCAATCAGGTAAGATTGTTCTACATTTAGGACGAGATTCATTTGACATTACTGAATCTGTTGTTAGTTCAGTACTTTGCTTACCTGTTACTGATAGTTATGAGAATGTACCATCTGATGATAATATAAGAACTATGTTGTCTGAATTAGGTTATAGTGGACCTCTAGATAACATGAGCCAGTTGAATAGGTCTTTTCTTAGAAAGGAATGGTCTTTTTATTTTGATCAAATTGCTAAATGTTTTACTGGCAAATGTAGTTCTTTTCAACAAATTACTTCTGTTACATCTCATATTGCTTATAGTTTGCTTTATGACAGAGTAATTAACATTGGTCATATTATCTTAAGTCAGATGAGTATTAAACTTGGGTTAAGAGATCAAAACAGGAAAATGGTTTATTATCATAGATTTATGCAATTGTTTATTAATCATTTCATTCCTGATCTTGAAGCTAGATTTGGTAGGGAACATTGTGTTTCTTCTTATGAACAGCAAAAGAGAATTTTCTCTGATATTACAAAGAAGGACAATGAAAAGAATCTAGATGAAATACCTGCAATTCATTATCCACATCATTTTCAGGTAATTCTTAAAACTCATCTTCCTACTCTCTACAATTCTTCTTTCTTTTGTGGTGAAATGGCTCAGGAATCTCAATTGGAGGAGAACCCACCTGTGTCTACCCAAGTAGCCCAAAACATCATAGTCTCTGAAACAATTCAAGAACCAAATTTTGATCCACAGCCTATTGTTTCAAAGAAACCAACCTCTGGTGTTTCTCAAAAGACATCAGTTGTAAGGAAGAGAAGATTTGTTGTGTCAAGTAGTAGTAGTAATTCTAGTGAAGATGATGATGATTTAACTCTTGCAGAGAGCAGAATTGAAGGCTGCAATTCAACTTTCTTTGTTAGCACAAAGAGATGAAAAACCTAGTCACAGCCAGGCTGCAGTCTCACAAAAGGCTGTAGTTCTTAAAAAGGGAAAACAGTTACTGGATACTGTCTCTCAAAAGACTGTGTCTATTGAACAAAGATCTCATCCCAAGATCACTTCTGTGTCTACACCTCTTGAGTCTTCTCAGGATAAATCTTTTGCTCACTATATCAGGAGAACAAGAAGAAAGATTCAATTGTCACCTACACACACAGAGTCTAGTCCAACTAATATCATGCAGGTTTCTACAAATCAAGCTACGTCTATGTCAGTATTTGACAAGAGAGATCTGGATATTGATTCTTCATGGGAAACTACATTATCATACAGACTGGCTATGGGACTAATTTCTCTCAAAGTGAAGTTGTCAAGGCCTGTTCTAGATTTTTTGATTGAAAGAGTACCAAAACTTTTATTTCCAGATGAATATGGACTTCTACATCAAAGACTTGACTTAATGAAGATGTATTTCTATGTATCTGTCAGAAGACAATTAGTCAAGAAATTTGGACTCTCGAAGCATGTTGCACTTCAATCACTTCATGCATATTTATTTGACAAGGATGTAATTATTGAAGATGCTTTAGCTCAAGGTGAACAACTGGAGGAAGTAGATAGAGGGAAGCAGTCAACAGAAGATACTATTGCACCAGTGGTGAGTAGTAGGAAAGATCAGATCACGGTCACTGCAACACAAGAACCATCTAGTCAGAGGAAGGATGACTCAAGAGCTGTGATAGCTGATGTTGAAAGGTCTTCTGTGATGACTGAGAATGCAAGTGAGATACCCTATGATATGGGAGGAATGACTTTGGTTGATTTTTCTGAAGATCAAACAAATTTTGTTCAGTCAGAGTCTATCCACCTTGAGGGTGTGTCTCAGCAAACAACACTTAAAAACGGTGATGTACTAACTATGGTGTCTAATGAAGTATTACTGAAGACATCAGAGTCTAGTAAAGAACCTGAAAGTGGTATACTGGAGCCTGTAGTTTCTGAAAGGAAAGAAGATGATTGTATGGGTTCAGAGACTATAGCAGCTCACTCCTTGGAGAAAACCTCAAGCCACATGCCATATGAGGAACCCTCTCTCCATGTGAGTTCAGGTATAAAAACTCCTTCTAAACTCTATTTTTCTGTAGGTCATGAGAGCACTTATCCAAATTTGAGTGATACACTTGAAAAGATGGATATTGATCCACAATTTGAGAGGCTGGCTCCTGACCAGGCAAAAGGTGAGGTAGAACGAGTGTTGACTTTAGTAAGTCAAAGTGGGAATGAGGGTATGGATGATCAACTCCATAGTGAGGGAGAGAAAATTAGGAAACCATCATTTGATTTCTGGGATCAGGTTTTTCCTGAATCTTGGTCTGAAAATTTGGGTATGGATGCTGGTACTTATTCATTCATCAAAATGTATCAGAAGAATGACCTAGCACATCACAATGCAAAGCCAGAAGTTAAAGCTCAGAAGCAAAAGGAGAGGCTTGCAGAAATCATTAACAGGAGAGGTGCCAGGATAAAGCAATCTCTTGATACATATGTACCAGATGAAGATCCTAATGATCCTAGTGTTCCTTTGTATGTACTTCCAATATCAGCTAGAATTGAGACATCAACAGTCTCTGATCACTCTAAGGAGGAGTCAGGATTTGAAGATGTTAGTACACAGAATACTGGTGAAGGAGATGATGATCATGTTTCAGTTCCAGAACAGAAAGATGAAGACGTTGATACTTCTAATCAGGTTTTATTACTTGAATATCATACAACTCAAGCAACTTCTTCTACAAGACTTGAAGATAAAGTTCTTTCTGATTCTGACACTGAAGATACTAGAAGCACTTCCAACATTGAAGTTCATTCTGATGTTTTGAAAGATATTCAGAATTCTCAAATTGCTATTCAAACAAGACTTCAATCACTTGAAGATAACCAAGTCACAATTATGGAAAATCAAGCAGTTCTTATGAATCTCATTTGTTCTGTTTCAGAATCTCTTGGAATTAATGTTGCTGATGTCAAAAAGGGGGAGATAAAGTCAATTCAAAGGCAACAACAACAACACCACCAGACTGGGGATGATAAAGCTGGGGGAGATAAAGATCAGACAAAGGGTAGTAAAAAGAAGAACTAGCAGGAGTGACAGTGGTGAATCTCAGCTAGGAAGTGGTAAGGAAGAGCAGCATTAATAGTTAAAATTCTTTCTTCTAAGTACTGGATAAATGTCTACATCTGAGAAGGAGGTACTTAACTTCATAATTCTACATTTATAAATTCTATTCTGGTTGTATTGTTATATGTTTTGACATCCACAACTTAGATTTATGCTTCAGTTTGTAAAGCATAAATAGGGGGAGATTGTTAGGAATAATTCATTAGTTGTGATGTTAAGAATAGAATTTACACATTATACTTCTTGTAATCCTGATCTTATAAAGGATTTAGCACTGTATATAGGTTTTATGTGTAAAGACAGTTATCTGTATAGTTTAGTCAGGAATGAACAGTGTATCGGAGACTACATGTCAGGAACAGAGAGCAAATCCTGATGATGGTCCAATACTGATGGTTGATCAGATACTGATGCAGTGTACAGATCCTGATATCAGTCATATTACTGATGATGTCATTATGGATGCTACAGAAACTGGCAAGTGCTATAAAACAGGATCGTTGTTTGAAGAACAAGCAAGAAGATATTATGAAGGAAAGAGTTTTTCTATTGAAGGAAACTATCGACTAGAAGGCAGAACATTGTCATGTATAGATTATATCTTTCTGTTATTAGTTGATAGGTAGCATTATAAATACTCTCTCAATATCATTGTAAAGAGCGACGAAGTTGTGAGTTTGTGTGCGTAGCTCTGTATAAGGTTTGTATTCAAGAGTACGAAACAAACAGAGAGATATTTGTATTGTCAGCAGCTGCTAAAGGTATTGTACACCTTTGGTAGAGTTTGTATTTGATCTTATTAATACAAACAAGAGTTTGATTCATTCGTTTATTCTTGTTCTTATAATCAAGCAAAAATCAGACACGATTATATAACTTGTATTCAACCCCCCCCCTTCTACAAGTTATTCGAGTTAACACATATCTCATATATCTTTGCATTTTATTATAGCTTAATTAAGTCCCACTTAATTTATATAATAAAATCCATCTTTTATCATTAATTAATTTAAATTCATAATTTAAATTAATTCTTCCTTTAAATGTTCTATGTGTGTGACCCTATAGGTTATTATTTAATTGGCAATAATTTTATTCTCCAATAAAATTATAAACAATGAGCGGCATCTAGTAATACATCATTGCTACCCAATTAAATAATAATTAAATCGTGATTCGATATACCTTTTTGTGATTAATGTTCCCGTGTAATATAATCCCTTTAACCAAATATTATAGATTAAACTTGAGGCATGTTTATTGTCATCCTCTTCATAATTTAATCCGGGTTTACTTGATACATGAGTAGACTATTAAAAAACAAATCATCATTTGAGCACGGCCATGCATTTTATAGTATCACTCAATCAAGAGGCCAATAATATCTCTCCTAATTATAGGAGGGTTAAATCCTTTATCTATCATTCATATTTCTCATACGATTCACAATATACCCGATGTCCACTTTTATCATCACCCAGTCAAAGGTAACTTTTAATGTAGTCAAAGTATATTATCCTCGTATAGAAATATAATGATCTCAAGTCAAAGGATCATTACACCATTATCACTGTGAGTCTTTCTTATGACTTAATTTATATGCAGAATCTCACGGTGGGTCTGTCCAGTACCATGTACCCCTACATGTACCTATGTATTGACTTTAGTATCTCCATACTTATAACCAATGAGATGTGGTTATCAGTCAAAAACATACTAGTCTATTTATGTATTATTATTGTCCTGTATAATAATACTCGACTAGGGACTTTTAAGAATATGATATATTATATAATCTCAAATTCAAGTTATATATACTTAAACTATATAATGTGTATCATTATTCTTAGGACATTTATTATGCTAACAAATATCGCAGTAATTAGAGTCATAATAAATACTTTTATTTAATAATCAAATGACATAATGTTTATTCAAGAAACAATGTATTGCCTCTAGGGCACCTACACTAACAATCTCCCACTTGCACTAGAGCCAATTCCCCATGTTTCTAATACCCATGGAACTAGTATGACCATCGTGCTTCTGCTGCGAAAAAGCCTTGGTCAGTGGGTCCGCAACATTATCATTAGTATGCACTTTACATATATGTATATCTCCTCTCTCGTTTATCTCTCGAAGAAGATGATATCTTCTAAGTATATGCTTTGCCTTGGAATGGGACCTTGGTTCCTTAGCCTGCGCAATGGCTCCATTGTTATCGCAATACAGATCAACTGGATCTGCGATAGACGGAACCACACCAAGTCCGGTAATAAATTTCCGAATCCAAACAGCCTCTTTGGCTGCTTCACTGGCGGCAATATACTCAGCTTCCATTGTAGAATCAGCTACTGTCTCTTGCTTCGAACTTTTCCAGCTTACAGCACCTCCATTTAGACAAAACACGAATCCAGACTGGGACACAGAATCGTCCCTATCTGTCTGGAAACTAGCATCAGTGTAACCTTTTACGACCAGCTTCTCATCTCCTCCGTATATCAAGAACGAATCTTTAGTCCGTTTAAGGTACTTAAGAATATTCTTGACAGCTGTCCAGTGACCCTCACCTGGATTAGACTGGTACCTGCTCGTCATGCTTAAAGCATACGAGACATCAGGACGAGTACATATCATTGCATACATTATAGAACCAATTGCCGAAGCATATGGTACTTTACTCATACGGTCCTTATCATCTGATGATTTAGGACAGTTTTCTTTTGAGATCACTATCCCATGAGACACCGGGACAAAACCCCTTTTTGCCTCTTGCATTCCAAAACGATGCAATACTTTGTCAATGTATGTACTCTGACTTAGGCCGATTAATCTTTTAGATCTATCTCTATAGATCCTGATCCCTAAGATATAGGTAGCATCGCCTAAGTCTTTCATCGAGAAACTTTTTCCCAACCAAGTCTTCACAGCCTGTAGAGAAGGAATGTCATTCCCAATTAGTAATATGTCATCCACATATAATACTAGGAATGCCACATGGCTCCCACTAACCTTCTTGTAAACACACGGCTCATCCTCATTTTGTTTGAAGCCAAACTCTTTGACTGTTTCATCAAAACGGATGTTCCACCTCCTTGAGGCCTGCTTCAATCCATAAATAGATCGTAGCAACTTACAAACCATTCTAGCAAACTTTGGATCGACAAAACCCTCAGGTTGTGTCATGTACACATCCTCTTCTAAGCTTCCATTTAAGAAAGCAGTTTTGACATCCATTTGCCAGATTTCATAGTCATAATAAGCCGCTATCGCAAGCAAAATCCTGATGGACTTGACCATAGCTGTAAGAACCCAGATTTTTGGTAGAATTAAAACTTTTATTATGTAATTAGATGGGAATGAATAGTGGTTATGACTGCGATGTAACGAAGGTCTATTAAATGAATGGAATGGATTTGAATTCAATTATTTATATGTCATGCAGAATACTTTTGGTTGACGGCATAGATAAGAATGATCTATCTCCCAAGAATATAAGTATATTACTTCAAGTAAGATTATTCTTGTGTCATCCAAATCAATATCTATTATAAGTCCAGCGGTTCCGTAAAAAGGTTAAAAAGCACTCGAGAGTGAACCAGGTTCATTTTCCTAATTATAGGAATTAAATAAAAATAAGTGATGAATAGTGATTTTGGTGGAATTTGGAATATTATTATAATAATGTTATACCCGGTATTCGGAACGGATTTCTGAGTTCGTATTAGTGATCCAGGAAGAAAATAAGTGTATGTAAAAGCTGTCGGATTCAGAAAAAGAGCACTTTTATTTTCTCCGAGAATTCCCTGGACACTACAAGACTTAAGGATTTATAAAAGGGAATTAAGGAATTTAAATTCGAGAAGTATTAAGAAAGATGAGGAATAGTATTATAAATATTAAGAAGGTTTTCGGTAAAACCCTAACTAGAAACGAATGAGTTATTCCCACGAACGATCAATCGAATCGAGCAATAACCGGACAAAAGAGCAAGCAGAGACTAAGATGCATGCATGTGCTATGTATAAAATATCTAGTAACCAAACTAGAATCAAGGAACTAGCATCTTAGAGAATGCAACTAAGTACTTAGCAAGCAACTACCTAGTTAAGCTCTAAACCACCACATTTTCAACACATGTCTTGCCATTTCCTCATCCAACACCTCACTACTTTAATAAAGTAGCTTTATACAAGATATTATGTTGTAAGTGGATGAGAGTGGATGAGATTAAATCAAATAAAATCAAAAGAAACCAAGCAAGAACATCCATCTCTCTCTTTTATCTCCATTCGGCATTACCTCTAATTCCAAAACAAAAATCAAGCTTCCAACCATCACTTGACCTTGTAATTTTTATGGTGAGTTCCATAATTCATAAAAGTGATCTCCTAAAAATTTCAAAGCCAAACACCTTTGTTTCCATTTTCAAAGAATTCATCAAAGAGGAGGGTGAATAGTGATTCTATGAACTAATCTTGTTTTTTCTTGTTTTTCATGATGGATTTAGCAAGCTTAAGCACTTCTAAGGACCATACCAAGCATAGTGAGGCTAGATCATACTCCAAGGAAGGTATAACAACTTGAAACCCTAGGCTTTACCTTGAGATTTTGCATGCTCTTGATGGGTTTTAGTATAAGATGTGATATTAGCATGATTATAAGCATGATTAAGATGTAGTTTTGATAAATGTTAAAAATAGTTTAGATGAACGGAAAGGCATTGCTTGGCCTCAGTTCATGGTGATATATCATGTATATGTTGTTTGGGATGGATACCTTGATGATTGGAAGGTTTGGAATTTAGAAATATTCGGTTTATAGCCGTCGTAATGCCGAAATTTTGTTAACATTAAGAACACGAATTTAACATAAGGTATAACTCACTGTTTAGCTTCGAATTATGCCATGATTAGCTATATTATGTTATGAGCTTCGTTTTGATATAAAGATCGCATGAAACAGACTTACGGTTTAGGAGTTATGATTAAATTCGTAAAAGTGGTTCGGAACCGTAATCAAAAGTTCGTAATTGAAATTGATCCCCTTTAATATTGCGAAATCAGTGGCGAATCTTGATAATTAAATAATAGGGATAAAAAGGAAGGTGTGGGAGAAGACCGCATGTCAAATGGATCGTTTTCCGATTTTATAAAAATGTTCGAATCTAGGTTAAGTGCGAAAGTACCCCTAAAAGGTATACTTGGTTATAACTTCGGTAAACCATTTAGAAAACGATCTATAAATATCGAGGTCTAATATTTCGACTTTAAAACTTATACGATTTAAATACTTACCATATGTAAGTGTAATGTCATGCTTTAGTAACGAACAAGTATCGGGTAATAAAAGCAATAATGAGAGTGAATTAGAGGGGTATAACGAAACGACTTGAAAACGTGTTTCGATTTAAGTTAAGTTTATACGTAACCTTTTGAAAGGTGTTAAGTGATTAATCCCGAATGCCTTGGCTAATTATAGATCATCAGGCTGACCCGGGGCACGCTACTACTACCCCTACTCATACTCGATTTCCAGGCAAGTTTCAAATCCTCCTTTAAGGCTGTTGTTGTGAATATATATATATGTTTCTGTTACAGTACATATGCCATAGCATGCATGCCTACTTTTAAAAGTCATATTGATATACTTGTTCCCTGAATTATTGTTGGCTTATAAGCTAGATAGTTATTGTATCAATTATAAGCCGGAAATTTCTAAGACCCTTAAGCGAAGGGCATCTGAATCTCATTCTTTGACTATAGACCGGGAGTCGTTATTCCTTGATATATTGATATTATTTTCAGAGGAAAATAACTAAGTAAATATTTTCCATTTATTATCTGGCGAATATTATTGGAATATTCCCTTGAGATTATTTGATAAATATTATTCGGATTATCCATTAGATGTTTATTTATTCGAGTAATATTATATATTTAATATTCATCTAAAGTCGATTAAATATTCGAATATTATTTCGAACTCTCAGTTAAGTTATTTAATTAGAGAATATTCATTCTTATTTACTCGATAAATATTATTTTGAATATTCATTCGAGTTTATTTTTTTAATGAATATTATCTTAATATTCCTTCGAGCCTTATTTATTTAAATGAATATTAATTCGAATATTCATTCAATCTCTATTTATTTTATAAATATTAGTTGAGCATTGATTCGAACTTCAGTTATTCGATAAATATTATCTTCGACATTCAGTTAAAGTCAATTCTATTAGTGAACATGATTTTAAATGTTCATTCGATATTCATTTCTTCGATAATTATTATTAAGTCGAATATTCATTATTTATTCAATGAATATTATTTCAAATATCCATTTGACGATTATTTCATCAATAAAATACTATTATTACTAATGGGAATATTCATTATTCGTCCAATGAATATTATTCTGAACAGTTATTCAAAGATTATTCCGAGCAACACCTTTCCAATACCCGTGACTCAAGAAATATTCTTGGAATATTTATTTAACTCTTCTAACTCGTTTCTAAGATACTTGGTTTCATTCACATAGTATCATCAACCCTCGAATATTATATAAATTATTTTATAGTCCTATTATTGTTATTATATTATCAAGGAAGGTTCTCAGTAATTCCATTCTTCCTTCGATTCGAATATAAGGGAACCTGACTTGAAGAATGTTATTTATATTGTGACTGCCCGGTCATAAATTATTCGTTCACTCGCAACTTGGTTGCTATTTGTTAACTCGAATAACTTGTAGAAGGGGGGGTTGAATACAAGTTATATAATCGTGTTTGATTTTTGCTTGATTATAAGAACAAGAATAAACGAATGAATCAAACTCTTGTTTGTATTAATAAGATCAAATACAAACTCTACCAAAGGTGTACAATACCTTTAGCAGCTGCTGACAATACAAATATCTCTCTGTTTGTTTCGTACTCTCGAATACAAACCTTATACAGAGCTACGCACATTCACTAGTTCGACTCACGCCTCACACGCTCTTTACAATGATATTGAGAGAGTATTTATAATGCTACCTATCAACTAATAACAGAAAGATATAATCTATACATGACAATGTTCTGCCTTCTAGTCGATAGTTTCCTTCAATAGAAAAACTCTTTCCTTCATAATATCTTCTTGCTTGTTCTTCAAACAACGATCCTATTTTATAGCACTTGCCAGTTTCTGTAGCATCCATAATGACATCATCAGTAACATGACTGATATCAGGATCTGTACACTGCATCAGTATCTGATCACCCATCAGTATTGAACCATCATCAGGATTTGCTCTCTGTTCCTGACATGTAGTCTCCGATACACTGTTCATTCCTGACTAAACTATACAGATAACTGTCTTACACATAAAACCTAAATACAGTGCTAAATCCTTTATTAGATCAGGATTACAAGAAGTATAATGTGTAAATTCTATTCTTAACATCACAACTTATGAATTATTCCTAATAATCTCCCCCTATTTATGCTTTACAAACTGAAGCATAAATCTAAGTTGTGGATGTCAAAACATATAACAATACAACCAGAATAGAATTTATGAATGTAGAATTATGAAGTTAAGTACCTCCTTCTCAGATGTAGACATTTATCCAGTACTTAGAAGAAAGAATTTTAACTATTAATGCTGCTCTTCCTTACCACTTCCTAGCTGAGATTCACCACTGTCACTCCTGGTTCTTCTTTTTACTACCATTTGTCTGATCTTTATCTCCCCCAGCTTTATCTTTATCTCCTTCAGTCTGGTAGTGTTGTTGTTGTCTTTGAATTGTCTTTATCTCCCCCTTTTTGACATCAGCAACATTAATTCCAAGAGATTCAGAAACAGAACAAATGAGATTCATAAGAACTGCTTGATTTTCCATAATTGTGACTTGGTTATCTTCAAGTGATTGAAGTTTTGTTTGAATAGCAATTTGAGAATTCTGAATATCTTTCAAAACATCAGAATGAACTTCAATATTGGAAGTGCTTCTAGTATCTTCAGTATCAGAATCAGAAAGAACTTTATCTTCAAGTCTTGTAGAAGAAGTTGATTGAGTTGTATGATATTCAAGTAATAAAACTTGATTAGAAGTATCAACGTCTTCATCTTTCTGTTCTGGAACTGAAACATGATCATCATCTCCTTCACCAGTATTCTGTGTACTAACATCTTCAAATCCTGACTCCTCCTTAGAGTGATCAGAGACTGTTGATGTCTCAATTCTAGCTGATATTGGAAGTACATACAAAGGAACACTAGGATCATTAGGATCTTCATCTGGTACATATGTATCAAGAGATTGCTTTATCCTGGCACCTCTCCTGTTAATGATTTCTGCAAGCCTCTCCTTTTGCTTCTGAGCTTTAACTTCTGGCTTTGCATTGTGATGTGCTAGGTCATTCTTCTGATACATTTTGATGAATGAATAAGTACCAGCATCCATACCCAAATTTTCAGACCAAGATTCAGAAAAAACCTGATCCCAGAAATCAAATGATGGTTTCCTAATTTTCTCTCCCTCACTATGGAGTTGATCATCCATACCCTCATTCTCACTTTGACTTACTAAAGTCAACACTCTTTCTACCTCACCTTTTGCCTGGTCAGGAGCCAGCCGCTCAAATTGTGGATCAATATCCATCTTTTCAAGTGTATCACTCAAATTTGGATAAGTGCTCTCATGACCTACAGAAAAATAGAGTTTAGAAGGAGTTTTTATACCTGAACTCACATGGAGAGAGGGTTCCTCATATGGCATGTGGCTTGAGGTTTTCTCCAAGGAGTGAGCTGCTATAGTCTCTGAACCCATACAATCATCTTCTTTCCTTTCAGAAACTACAGGCTCCAGTATACCACTTTCAGGTTCTTTACTAGACTCTGATGTCTTCAGTAATACTTCATTAGACATCATAGTTAGTACATCACCGTCTTTAAGTGTTGTTTGCTGAGACACACCCTCAAGGTGGATAGACTCTGACTGAACAAAATTTGTTTGATCTTCAGAAAAATCAACCAAAGTCATTCCTCCCATATCATAGGGTATCTCACTTGCATTCTCAGTCATCACAGAAGACCTTTCAACATCAGCTATCACAGCTCCTGAGTCATCCTTCCTCTGACTAGATGGTTCTTGTGTTGCAGTGACCGTGATCTGATCTTTCCTACTACTCACCACTGGTGCAATAGTATCTTCTGTTGACTGCTTCCCTCTATCTACTTCCTCCAGTTGTTCACCTTGAGCTGAAGCATCTTCAATAATTACATCCTTGTCAAATAAATATGCATGAAGTGATTGAAGTGCAACATGCTTCGAGAGTCCAAATTTCTTGACTAATTATCTTCTGACAGATACATAGAAATACATCTTCATTAAGTCAAGTCTTTGATGTAGAAGTCCATATTCATCTGGAAATAAAAGTTTTGGTACTCTTTCAATTAGAAAGTCTAGAACAGGCCTTGACAACTTCACTTTGAGAGAAATTAGTCCCATAGCCAGTCTGTATGATAATGTAGTTTCCCATGAAGAATCAATATCCAGATCTCTCTTGTCAAATACTGACATAGACGTAGCTTGATTTGTAGATACCTGCATGATATTAGTTGGACTAGACTCTGTGTGTGTAGGTGACAATTGAATCTTTCTCCTTGTTCTCCTGATATAGTGAGCAAAAGATTTATCCTGAGAAGACTCAAGAGGTGTAGACACAGAAGTGATCTTGGGATGAGATCTTTGTTCAGTAGACACAGTCTTTTGAGAGACAGTATCCAGTAACTGTTTTCCCTTTTTAAGAACTACAGCCTTTTGAGAGACTGCAGCCTGGCTGTGACTAGGTTTTTCATCTCTTTGTACTAACACAGAAAGTTGAATTACAGCCTTCAATTCTGCTCTCTCTGCAAGAGTTAAATCATCATCATCTTCACTAGAATTACTACTACTACTTGACACAACAAATCTTCTCTTCCTTACAACTGATGTCTTTTGAGAAACACCAGAGGTTGGTTTCTTTGAAACAATAGGCTGTGGATCAAAATTTGGTTCTTGAATTGTTTCAGAGACTATGATGTTTTGGGCTACTTGGGTAGACACAGGTGGGTTCTCCTCCAATTGAGATTCCTGAGCCATTTCACCACAAAAGAAAGAAGAATTGTAGAGAGTAGGAAGATGAGTTTTAAGAATTACCTGAAAATGATGTGGATAATGAATTGCAGGTATTTCATCTAGATTCTTTTCATTGTCCTTCTTTGTAATATCAGAGAAAATTCTCTTTTGCTGTTCATAAGAAGAAACACAATGTTCCCTACCAAATCTAGCTTCAACATCAGGAATGAAATGGTTAATAAACAATTGCATAAATCTATGATAATAAACCATTTTCCTGTTTTGATCTCTTTGCCCAAGTTTAATACTCATCTGACTTAAGATAATATGACCAATGTTAATTACTCTGTCATAAAGCAAACTATAAGCAATATGAGATGTAACAGAAGTAATTTGTTGAAAAGAACTACATTTGCCAGTAAAACACTTAGCAATTTGATCAAAGTAAAAAGACCATTCCTTTATAAGAAAAGACCTATTCAACTGGCTCATGTTATCTAGAGATCCACTATAACCTAATTCAGACAACATAGTTCTTATATTATCATCAGATGGTACATTCTCATAACTATCAGTAACAGGTAAGCAAAGTACTGAACTAACAACAGATTCAGTAATGTCAAATGAATCTTGTCCTAAATGTAGAACAATCTTACCTGATTGACTCTGAGTAGAATCAATTACCTCAGCATTCTCCCAAGCTTGTGAAACAACTACTTGATTAATCTGTGGAGATGCTGTCAATGCATAACTTAATGGTCCATACGCCAGAAAGTCCATGATTGGATGAAAATCAGATGACACTCCTTCCTTGTTGGTGATAGCTGCAACATGATTGTTTGTCATAAAATCAAAGTCACCAAACTTGAAGGCTACTGATTTAGGTAATATTCTCTGAGCTGCCATTCTTGATCTGAAAAGAAACTTGAAAAATTCTTGAAATGAATTAGTGATTTTGAAAACTCAAGAGTGATTTTTGCTTTAGAGAATGTAAGATTAGAGAAAGCAATTACACGATTAGAGTTTCAAAACAAATATATTTCACAAATCTTTCAGACCACTATCCCACGTTGACACGTAGATTGACAGGTGTCAGTCCCTGAAAAATGCGGTTACCCACGATTTTTTGGAAAATAAAATCCAAAATTGATTTTCATGAAATAAATCAGGGTATAAATAAGTAATACTGATCAGCTTCCTTTTCCTGATGACCTCTCATCAAAATAATCACAAAATGCAATTTGATTTAAAAATATAATTTTCAAATCCTGATGATCACTCATGAAATCCTGATCAATATCATCAGAGACTTAATATGGAGTTTTCCACGTGGCATCTTTCTTTTATCTGAAAAAGAAAATAAACAAGTAATCTGAACAGAAAATCAATTGGTTAGATATTTTCAATATTTCTTGAAACAAGAAATACAGTCTCATGCAATAATTAGCATTTGACTTCATTAAGACTTCCAAGTGACTGCTCAGCTTCTCACGTCTTCCTTTAAAAGAACCAAACGCCTTGTGCCATTCTCCATAACCTTTCAATTTCTTTTCTTCTCAACAATGCTTCTCAAACCAAAAATCCCTTCAAACCCATTTTTAAGATTTTTCTTGGTCGATGAACATCCTGTTCTTGATCATCTCTTTGAACAAACGACTCTTCTCATCGAACTAATCATGAATGGATTGGTTTTCGATAATATCCAGAGGTTTCTCCTAGAACATCCATCTGTTGGATACAATCTTCCCCTAACCTCCTCAAAACTTGAGGATGAAGAATTTGGCCGAGAGTCTGAGGTTGATCTTGATGGAGATGCTATTCATTTAAGTTAGCTGCTCTCATTCAAGTCGCCCAGACAAGGAATCCAAGAGCAAACGAGGCTTTCATCCCTTGATGGATTTCTTGAGATGCTCCTTGTCCTGTACCTCAGAGTTCATATCAAAGACAAGTATAGAGTAGAAATTTAGACAAAAAGATGTTGTATTTCATTTCCATGTAATGATTTTTATTAATGAAAATACAATTTCTTGTTATCTGCTTGTTTTTTGATTTTTGAATGATGTATAAATTATCAGTATGCAAATATCAAAACTTGCTAGCATAGACTTAACACATCACAGAATCAGATTACTACACAAAGTAAACGTCAGGATCTGAAGCAATTTTCATAATCCTGATACTGACACAATACTGATGACGTCAGCATCCTGATGACAAATCTAATCCTGATGATTATTAACAAGTCTATCATACTGAAATTTATCAAGGCAATGTGTTATAGCTCAAGCATTTAATAATCAAATATAGATCCTGATAGGAATATCAAGTCTATAAGCTAAGAACAACATACCTTGCTACTTTTGCAGATGTTAAAGATCTAAAAATTTAACATTCCTAACTCACTTACTAGTCTACTGAATGTAGTCTCATCAAGTGGTTTAGTTAGAATATCTGCAAGCTGTTTGTCAGTAGGAACAAAATGAAGTTCCACAGTACCATTCTCAATATGTTCTCTAATAAAATGATACCTGACATCAATGTGCTTAGTCATTGAATGTTGAACTGGATTTTCTGCAATTTTAATAGCACTAGTATTATCACAAAACATAGGAATATTACTAAGTGTCATTCCATAATCCAGCAACTGATTTCTTATCCAAAGGAGCTGTGCACAACAACTGCCTGCTGCTATGTACTCAGCTTCTGCAGTTGAGGTTGAAACATATTGTTGCTTCTTGCTTGCCCAAGAAATCAATCTATTTCCCAAAAATTGACATGTACCTGTAGTGCTTTTCCTGTCTATCTTACACCCTGCATAATCAGAGTCTGAATAGCCAATTAGAAAGAAATCAGATTCTCTAGGATACCACAAACCAAGATTTGGAGTTCCTTTTAGATATCTAAAGATTCTCTTCACAGCAATTAAATGAGATTCCTTAGGATTACTTTGGAATCTAGCACATAAACAGGTAGAAAACATTATATCTGGCCTACTTGCAGTTAGATATAACAATGAGCCTATCATGCCTCTATAACTAGTATTATCCACACTCTTCCCCTTAGGATCAGAGTCTAGTTTAATGGCTGTTGCCATGGGTGTTTTTGCAACTGCACAGTCTTGAAAGTCAAACCTTCTTAAAAGATCTTTGATATACTTTGACTGATTAATGAAAATACCAGTCTCAGTCTGTTTGACCTGCAAGCCTAAGAAATAATTTAGTTCACCCATCATGCTCATCTGATACTTAGACTGCATAAGCTTGCTAAACTTAGCACACAACTTTTCATTAGTAGAACCAAAAATAATATCATCAACATAAACTTGAACTAAAAGCAATTCACCTTTTATCTTTCTAAAGAATAGAGTTTTGTCAATTGTACCTCTTGTGAAGCCATTTTCAAGAAGAAATTTAGACAAAGTCTCATACCATGCTCTTGGTGCCTGCTTTAGTCCATAGAGTGCCTTGTCAAGTTTGTAGACATGATTTGGAAACTTTTGATCAACAAATCCAGGTGGCTGTTCTACATACACTTCTTCATCAAGTTTGCCATTTAAAAAAGCACTCTTTACATCCATCTGGCATACCTTGAATTTTGAATGAGCTGCAAATGCAAGAAACATTCTGATTGCTTCCAATCTTGCTACAGGTGCAAAGGTCTCATCATAATCAATGCCTTCTTCCTGAGAATAACCTTTGGCCACCAGTCTTGCTTTGTTTCTTACAATCATACCAGATTCATCTAGCTTGTTTCTGAAAACCCATCTTGCACCAACAATAGATCTATCTTTAGGTCTTGGTACCAGTTTCCAAACTTTGTTTCTCTCAAACTCATTTAACTCCTCCTGCATTGCAATTACCCAATCAGGATCCTGTAAGGCTTCTTCAACCTTCTTAGGTTCATTCTTTGAGAGAAAGCAACTATACAAGCATTCATTTTGAATTGATCTTCTAGTTCGAACACCACTATTTGGATCACCAATTATCAAATCTTCAGTATGATCCTTTGTCCATTTTCTAACAGGTGGTAAATCAACTCTGCTAGTCTCTCCCCCTAAGTTAGTGGTATCTCTTGTAGAAGAATTCTCTCTACCTTCAAAAACTCTCCTTTGATCAATAGAATCAGTAGATTCCATATTGCTGCTAGTTACTGATCTTTCCTCAGTAGACTCTGAAAGGTCAGTTCCTGATGGAGTAGACTCTGAAACATCAATTCCTGATGGAATAGATTCTGAAAGACTAGTCTGCTCCTGATGATCACTGTGTTCTCTCTGATTTATTTGCTCCCCCTCAACAGTAGCATTCCTTTGAGAAGCAATAGAAATTTCTTCTGGAGAACCTTCATCATCACTTGAGAGTATCTCAGAATTCTTCAGATTTTCAAATTCCAATTTGTCATGGCTTTCATCAGTTTGCAAAATTCCAAATTTCTTATCATCAAATGCAACATGAATTGATTCCATAACAATGTGAGTTCTGAGATTATAAACTTTGAAGGCCTTAGATGCTGAATATCCTAGAAAAATTGCTTCATCCGATTTGGCTTCAAATTTTCCAAGTTGTTCTGGATGAACTTTTAGGACATAGCATTTGCATCCAAAGATGTGAAAATATTTCACACTTGGTTTCTTTCCTTTGATCATCTCATAGGGAGTTTTTCCATGACTATTTACCAAGGTACAGTTCTGAGTGAAACATGGAGTGTTAATAGCTTCTGCCCAAAAGTAGGTTGGAAGTTTTGCATCTGCAAGCATGGTTCTTGCTGCTTCTATGAGAGTCCTGTTCTTTCTTTCCACTACACCATTTTGTTGAGGTGTACCAGGTGCAGAAAACTGTTGAGTGATTCCATTGTCTGCACAAAACCCCTCCATTGTAGAATTCTTGAATTCTGTACCATTGTCACTCCTAAGTACTTTGACTTTGTACTCAGAGTTATTATAAATATTCTTGATGAGTTCAATGATTTGCTGAGGAGCTTCATCCTTCTTGTGTAGAAAGAACACCCATGTGAACCTTGTGAAATCATCCACCATAACTAGAGCATATCTTTTCTTGTTGATAGACATAATGTTTACTGGACCAAACAGATCAAGATGTAGCATGTGAAATGGTTAAGTAATTGAATTTTCAGTCTTGCTCTTGAAAGTGGTTCTTCTTTGCTTTCCAAACTGACATGCATCACAAAGTCCATCTTGCACAAAATTCGCCTGAGGTAGGCCTCTCACCAAATTGTGTTTAACAAGTTGATTAAGCTTCTTGAAATTAAGATGTGAGAGCTTCTTGTGCCAATTCCAGCTTTCATCACTTGTTGCTTTGCTGTAGAGACATCTAACAATTCCTTTAGATGTATCACTTAAGCTGGCTTCATATATATTACCATGCCTTTGACCAGTTAGAACAATGTCTCCATTTTGCATATTCAAGACTTTGCATCCTTCTCTGTCAAAGATTGATTTGTAACCTTTATCACCCAGTTGACTTATACTTAAAAGAGTATGTTTCAAGCCTTCAACCAGTGCTACATTTTCTATGATGACATTCCCCAAAATAATTGAGCCATATCCCAGAGTTTCTCCTTTGTTGCCATCTCCAAAAGATATTACTGGGCCAGCTTTCCTCTCAAACTTTGTAAGCAGGGACTTCTTTCCAGTCATATGTCCAGAGCATCCACTGTCCAAGATAATTGAATGCTTCTTTCCTATGCCCTGCAAACAAAAAGTAACTAGTTAGAATTTTTTAGGACCCAACTTTGATTGGATCCTTTCTTACTAGATTTAGAGACAACAGACTTTGAAGATTTTGCATTTACTTTACCTGTTGCAGAGTCAACTTTAGACTCTGATCTCACAAGCTGTTTGTAACTAGGAGTTTCAGATTTCAAAGAATAATAGTCATAATACAGTTCATGATATTCTCTACACATGTAAATGGAATGAAGTAAACTACCACAATGATAACAAGCTTTTTGTGGTTGGTATTGAATTTTCTGAGTCTTGGGGAATCTGGACTCAGTTTTCCAAGAAGGTTTTTGATTGCAGTCTAGGGCCAAATGATTATGATTTCCACACTTATAGCATTTTTTCCTAGGTGCATCAGGTACATTCTTGTAATTATTCTGTTTGTTAATACCTTCTTTTCCATTCCTATTTCTCTTGATCTTGCTAGACTCTGAAAGACCATCTAATCTCTGTTTCAACTGAGACTTAGACAGAAACCCTATGTTTACATTCTTAGGTTTCTCTAACACTTTCTCATCTGAATAACTATTGTTAATTCTCTTGTGTACAACAGGGGTACCTTTTGAATCAACAAATTTAACATGATTAGGTTCAGAAACAATTTTCTTACCTTCAGATTTAGATGTGTTAGCTTCTACCTTACTATCATCATTGACAATAGCTACTTTTTCTTCTTGTCTAGCCTTATCAAAACCTAAACCATTAACCTTACCACGAATTCCACTCTCAAAGATTTCTATTGTCTTCTTACTGGAATTGTTAATGGTCTTAATCACATCTCTCTCTTCTTCTAGTTCTTTTCTGACATAGTCATAAGCCTCAAGAATTACACTATAATCATGCTTAGCTTTATCAGAACTCAACTTGTATTCTTCCATTTGAATTAATTCATATTCAAGAAAATTATTTCTATCAACTAATTTATCATTCTTAACCTTAAGTTCATCTCTTTCACAAGTAAGAATTCTAAAATTAGTCATAAGATTCTTAAACTCAGCATGGATAGATCTAATTTCATCAGAATTTAAGCTATCAAATGAATCAAGAGAGTGAAGTGATACCTTAACAGAGGATGGAGAAGTTTTCTTTGGAGATCCAGGTTTGTCTGAACTATTGGCCATCAATGCAATATTTTCATAATCCAATTCATCTTCAGAGTCACTGGAATCAGCCCAATCTTTCTGTGTGACCATAAGTGCATTACCCTTTCCTGAATTCCTAGGCTTCTTACACTCACTAGCAAAGTGTCCAAGCTCGCTGCAGCTAAAGCACTTGATCTTGGCCTTTTCAAGCTTGACAATTGTACTTTTGCTCTTGTCACTCTTCTTCTCCTCCTTCTTTTGAAAAGGTCCTTTGCTAAATCTTCTCCTGTTGAATCTTCCTTTCTTGAAAGCTTTAGCAAACATAGCAAAGAGTTCTTGCATCTCAGATTCAGAATCATTGTTGTCAGAGTCCATATCAGTAGTCTCTGACTCAGAACTTTCTTTGCTTTTCTTCTTCCTCGAATTCTTTACAGCAATCTCTTCATGCTGTTCTTCAGGAAGCTTCTTTACTTCAGATTGAGCAGTAAGTGCAATAGTCTTCATCTTTCCTTCACTCCTGCTCTTTTTCTGCTGCTTGTCAAGTTCATAAGCTCTCAATTTTCCATATACTGCCTCTAATGAAATCTCATCCAGATCATTAGCTTCCTCAATCGCAGATATCTTCTCATTGTAGAAATCAGGCAAAGCTTTCATGAACTTTGTATTCATATCCTCCAAGTCATAATATTTACCATGCATGGCCATCTCATTGATGAGTTTTGTAAACCTATCAAAGGTATCAGTAAGTGACTCACCAGACTTGGATTCAAAGTACTCATACTGTTGTATAAGTAATGTCCTCATATTCTTCCTGACAGGCTTAGTTCCTTCACAGTGAACCTTAAGATTGTCCCATATATCCTTAGCAGTTTTACAAGAGAGAACATAGTTAGTGAGAACAGAATCAAGACTGTTGAATAATATGTTTCTCACTTTAACATCTTTGAGAACATTCTCCTTGTCCTTATCTGACCATTCAGATTTTGGCTTCTCTGCTGTATGTTCTGGAACAACCACACCATCAACAGTTGCTTGTCCAACGACCTTTGTTGGAACAAAAGGTCCATCTCTGATTCTGTCAAGATAATCAGGATCTGTTGCTTCCAGATGATGCAACATCTTTACTTCCCATAGAGTATATTCGTTTCTCTTGAGCATAGGAATCTTAGTATTCCCATCCTTGTAACCAGACATGATTGCAGATCTTTATGATTATTCGAAATCAACCTTCTCTGATACCAATTGTTAACTCGAATAACTTGTAGAAGGGGGGGTTGAATACAAGTTATATAATCGTGTCTGATTTTTGCTTGATTATAAGAACAAGAATAAACGAATGAATCAAACTCTTGTTTGTATTAATAAGATCAAATACAAACTCTACCAAAGGTGTACAATACCTTTAGCAGCTGCTGACAATACAAATATCTCTCTGTTTGTTTCGTACTCTCGAATACAAACCTTATACAGAGCTACGCACATTCACTAGTTCGACTCACGCCTCACACGCTCTTTACAATGATATTGAGAGAGTATTTATAATGCTACCTATCAACTAATAACAGAAAGATATAATCTATACATGACAATGTTCTGCCTTCTAGTCGATAGTTTCCTTCAATAGAAAAACTCTTTCCTTCATAATATCTTCTTGCTTGTTCTTCAAACAACGATCCTATTTTATAGCACTTGCCAGTTTCTGTAGCATCCATAATGACATCATCAGTAACATGACTGATATCAGGATCTGTACACTGCATCAGTATCTGATCACCCATCAGTATTGAACCATCATCAGGATTTGCTCTCTGTTCCTGACATGTAGTCTCTGATACACTGTTCATTCCTGACTAAACTATACAGATAACTGTCTTACACATAAAACCTAAATACAGTGCTAAATCCTTTATAAGATCAGGATTACAAGAAGTATAATGTGAAAATTCTATTCTTAACATCACAACTTATGAATGTTGGAACACTGTTCATTACGTGTACCCACTCATTATTCGAGGGGTAAGAATGTTGGAACAAGTCATTATCCATTAACAAGCAGCAGCTTGGGAAATATTGGTAAATTTTCCTTTCCACATTAGATACGACTACCTTGTGGAGTCTTATCAACAGGTATCATACCTGGGGAAGAGGGGAACGAACAATACATTTCAAAATGATGGATGTTAAATGAACTAGGAGACGCGTAAGTGGCCGAGTGGCGCCGGTCCAGCAATAGCCCAACCGTTGGCTTAGGAGTTCCAGAGGGCGGTAGACAAGTAAATCCGTCGGAGCTACCTTCTACATGTAGAGAATGACTGATGAGATGCATGACATACGACTGATCCCCGTAAACGTCAGGGCATCTGGCGCGGCAATGCTCCCGTATTAGTTCATCACTCAATGTTGGAAATTCTCTGCAACACCATCATAGTTGGCAGAGTTGAAAAGCATTTCAAATTGGAATTGCAATATCATTCTGCAAGTTCCTATTTTTATGAAAATGATGCTATCTTGCTTATTTTGGCATAGCATATGCTTCCACAAAATATACATCTATTGAGTTACCTTGTAACTTCATCCTTTATATTAAACTGGCAATATTTTCTCTAATGCATGGCACATGATTTCGAAACATATCTTTGAACTGTCTTATATATTACTGCTCAGATATATATTGTTGGTGGGCTGTTGCTCACCCTTGCTTATTTATTATGTCACAACAACAGCTAGGTCACATGGCCCACGTCAGGCGCACTCGGCGCAAGCAGGTTACCCGCCCCACAGGGCTACCCGTTGATATCATCGCTGCCATTGCTGAGGTAGCATAGATCAGCAGCCTTTGATTACCAGTCTAATTATATGTATCAATAATGATTAATCAACGGCAAAACTTTTAAACTTATGATGTTATCCTTTTGGCTTGTAATAACTTTTATTCGTAAACCAGTAATGCAAGACTTATTTCAATTTCATCTCTAGGACTATAACTGTGTGTGTGTGAGTGGTTATTATTGTGGGGTCACAGCGGGTGATTTATTTATTGTGGACTCAAGTAAAGTATTAATCATGGAAAATAAGACCGTAACGACCCGATCCCGGACCCCGGATCTGGGGGTGTTACAGAAATGGTATCAGAGAGAGAGTTATAAATTCCAAGAGATGATGCGACGCTATACAATAATAAATTCACTAAGATAATAAGAACTCTTGCCAAGTTCACTTAAAACCCTTATGGGAACTTTTAAGTATCATGATAGTAATATAATTCGTCATTGTGTAGGCGAGCGACATCTCGGATCCGGAGGAGTATGAGAGACAGCACGATGATGCGATCCAGGCCGCCGAGGGCTCAGCGATGGTAGATTCAGATGCTGATACTGATGTTGTTGAGTCAGAGGAGGAGGACCCTGAGGTCCAGGTTGATGCTGATACTGATGTCATGGAGTCAGATGATGAGGACCCTGAGGAGGCCCAGCTTGTTCCTGATGATAGGGTGATGGAGGATGACACTGACATGACCACGGATCAGGTGGTACCGGTAGATGAGGGTGACGAGGGAGATATAGATGAGCCAGTAGTTGGTGTTGTAGGGAGTTCTGGACTTCTTGTGCCACTCCTCTCTGATGAGAGAGCCCCTACCCCGCCACCACTACCTATGAGCCCATTGTCAGATGAGTTTGAGGCATTAACCCCAGAGCCACAGCAGGCAGAGGCTGCCCTTCCAGCAGATCCAGCCCCTCCACCCCATGGTCCGACAGGGGACGTCCCAGCATGTTTTCACCACTATGTTGTGGGCAGACTTACTTCTGAGGTAGCCGTGGCTGAGGCCAGGCTGGCAGAGTCCCGCAGAGAGCTAGCCGTAGAGAGAGAGGCCCGGTTGAGGCACCTGGGTGGTAGGCGTGCCAGAGCTAGAGATATGTATAGGCAGGTGACCGGCATAGAGCTGAGGGCCCGTGTGAGGGTGCGACGGTTACCCAGTGATGGGCATGGCATGGTATCCAGGGCTGATGCGGAGGAGATTTTCCGCCTTGCTATGAGGAGGGTTCTAGATTTGGCCCGCCGTCGTGGCTGACTGCAGGGTTAGTGATGTATTGGTCTAGTTGTCTAGTCTTGTACGGTCATAGTAGTGCCGATTTTTGGTAGGGATAGTTTCAGCTTGTAGTTCCCTGTTGCAGACTAGACAGATAGACAGCTTATTTCACTTTTGACTAGTTATTATTCGGATGGTTGTATTTCTTTTAAAACTGTTGTTGTATGTCGGATGTTGTACCGTTTGGTACTTGGTATATATTTATTTCCCTTTTCAGTCATTTCAGTTTTCTTATGACGCGATCACTAGTTTATCATATTATATCTGTCCGTACTGCTTTCGGCTAAAACTGCCATGATATATAGAACTGTGGGATCCTAAATCCATTTATGCATCCATACTGTGAGGAGAAACCCTCTAAAATAGGTAAATAAACCTAATGTATATTGTCCAAATTTTCAGTAAAATGCCACCAAGAAGAATGGGTACTAGGGCTAACCCCCACGAGTCTACTGACCAAGAAAGTCACAATCAACATGAGGAAAATTTTGAGTATAATGAAGAACAGGATCAGGACTATAATGAGCAGGAGGATTCCCATTATGGGATGGGGGATGAAACTTTCTATACTGCAGAGTTTGAAGAGGAAATAGAAGAAGGGGAAACTGAAGTCGAGCATCAGGGGGAGAATCAGGGCGAAAACCCCATGGGACAATTCATGGATCTGCTAAGACAGAATTTGAACCAATATCCCCAACCACCCCAAGGAAACAATACCACTGTGGCCAATTCCTTTAGGGCCTTCAAGTCCCTCAAACCCCCAGAGTTTCACGAATCGGCTGACCCCGTAGAGGCAAGGGCCTGGGTCAAGGAAATGGAGAAATCTTTCGAGATTCTGAGTATTGGGGAAGCCCAAAAGACTATCTTTGCTACCTACTTACTAAAGGGAGAAGCCAATTATTGGTGGGAAGCCAAGAAGAATATGGAGACAGATGCTATAGTAACCTGGGATAGGTTTAAACAATTGTTTTTAGAGAAGTATTTCCCAAAGTTTATGAAAACCCAGATGGAGCTTAAGTTTTTGGAACTGAAGCAGAACAATATGACAGTGGCTGATTATGAAGCCAAGTTTACTGAGTTATCACGATTTGTACCAGAGTTTGTGGACACTGAAGAAAAGAAAGCTAACAGGTTTCAGCAAGGGCTGAAACAGTGGATTCAGAATAGAGTGGCCGTTTTAGAGATTACTGATTATGCCACCTTGGTGCAAAAGGCAACCATTGTGGAAGCAGGGAGCGATCAGATGCAAAGAGAGAGAGAGAAGGGGGGATTAAAGAGAAAGCATGCCAGCATGGGCGGAGGTTCCGCAGGGGGAAGGCCCCCGAATAGGTTCAACCGAGGAGCAATTTCCCTACCTGGGAGGAGCGTTGGGTTTAAACCACCTGGGAGTGCAACTGTGAGCCAGGGCGGCCAACAAGCAGGAGTGTCCCGTTCCCATCATTCCAGACCTCCACTACCAGTATGTGCCACTTGTGGGAAGAGACATTCCGGGGTGTGTACTCAGAAACAGACGGTCTGTTATAAGTGTGGGCGAGCAGGCCACTATGCCCACCAGTGTGCCGCGATTGCTCCTACTGCCAGCAAAGGCACTACTTGCTTTCAGTGTGGTCGTCCAGGTCACATGAGGAGGGATTGCCCAATGAACAAACCAGCAGCCTCAGGGGCAAGCAAAGCTGCCTCCAACAGGCCACCAACTGCTAGAACTTTTAACATGACAGTACAAGATGCCGTGAGGAACACGGATGTGATAGCAGGTACATTTTCCCTCAATTCAGTCAGTGCAAATGTTTTATTTGATTCTGGGGCAACTAAGTCTTTTATATCTAGAGATTTTGCACATAAATTGAAACTTAAAACTCAACCACTAAGGGAGTCTTTGCAAGTAGAGATAGCTAATCAGGAAGTCGTTCCAGTTAATCAGATTCACTCCGATTGCAACATAGAAATAGGAGGACGATCCTTCTGTGTTGATTTGATCCCTTTTAAGCTAGGGGAATTCGATGTTATTTTGGGAATGGACTGGTTGTCTCGTAATAATGCGCCAATAGATTGTAAAGGGAAAAAGGTTAAGTTGAAAACCCCAGGAAATAAGGAAATAGTGTTTAAAGGGTTACGACAGACCCAGACCATTCTAACCATGGCACAGACCAAGAGACTGCTACGAAAAGGAAACGAAGCTTATTTAGCTTACGTTATCGACACCCAGAAAGAGGCGCCCAAGATACAAGACATTCCGGTGGTTAACGAATTTGAAGATGTGTTTCCTGAAGATCTTCCTGGATTACCACCAGATAGAGTGATTGAGTTTGCTATCGAGTTAGCCCCGGGGACGGCGCCAGTTTCAAAGGCCCCATACCGATTAGCACCAGTGGAAATGAAAGAGCTAGCAAAGCAATTACAGGAATTGTTGGATAAGGGTATGATAAGACCCAGTGTGTCGCCTTGGGGCGCACCAGTATTGTTCGTCAAGAAAAAGGACGGGAGTATGAGGTTATGCATCGACTACCGAGAGTTGAACAAGCTAACAATAAAGAATAAGTACCCGTTGCCCAGAATTGATGATTTGTTTGACCAGCTAAGAGGAGCTGTGTATTTCTCCAAGATTGACTTGAGAACCGGATATCACCAGCTGAAGATTAAACCTGAAGATATTCCAAAGACTGCATTCCGTACTAGGTATGGACATTATGAGTTCTTGGTGATGTCATTCGGATTGACCAACGCCCCAGCAGCTTTCATGGATTTAATGAATAGAGTGTTCAAGGAATATTTGGACCAGTTTGTTATAGTCTTTATTGATGATATTTTGATCTACTCAAAGACAGAGGAAGAACACGCTGAACATTTGAGGATAACCTTAGAGACGCTCCGGAAAGAGCAATTATATGCCAAATTCTCAAAGTGCGAGTTCTGGAAAAATGAAGTACAATTTTTAGGGCACGTAATCAACAAAGAAGGAGTGCTAGTCGACCCCTCCAAGATAGAGGTAGTTTCAAATTGGGAGCGACCAACCACTCCAACAGAGGTAAGGAGTTTCATAGGGTTAGCAGGATATTATAGACGATTTGTTCAAGATTTTGCAAAGATTGCAGCCCCGTTAACTCGACTTACCCGGAAAACTGAGAAATTTGAATGGACTGAAAAATGCGAGAAGAGTTTTCAAGAGCTGAAGAAGAGGTTGGTAACGGCCCCAGTATTGGCGTTGCCTAATGGAAAAGGAGATTTCGTGATTTACAGTGATGCTTCGCATAAAGGATTGGGATGCGTGCTTATGCAGCACGGCAAGGTAATAGCATATGCGTCAAGACAATTGAAGGATTACGAGATCCGATACCCCACCCATGATCTAGAATTAGCAGCAATTGTTTTTGCCTTAAAAATTTGGAGGCACTACTTGTATGGAGAGAAGTGTGAGATTTACACCGACCATAAGAGCCTCAAGTACATTTTTACGCAGAAAGAGCTTAACATGCGCCAGAGAAGATGGCTAGAGCTAATCAAGGATTACGACTGTGAGATTCGTTATCACCCGGGCAAAGCCAATGTGGTGGCTGACGCCCTTAGTAGGAAAGAGAAGCTCAAAATGATAACTACAGAGGAAGAATTGATAAAAGACTTTGAGAGGCTGGAAATTGAGATTAAGATACCTGAAGAGGGTCAAGAAAAGTTGATGGAAATTCGGATCCAGCCTCTACTATTGGAAAAGATTAGGTTATGCCAAGAACAAATGATGGAAGCAGAAAAGAACTCGACAGAGGAATTAATGACTGGGGAAGAAATCAAGTGTGAAAAAGATAAAGGAGGAATCATGAGATATATGTGGAGGATATGGGTCCCAAACGATCAGGAACTCAAGGAAGAAATTCTATATGAGGCACACAACTCAGGATAATCAGTGCACCCCGGTAGCACCAAGATGTATAGAGATTTGAAAGAGTACTACTGGTGGCCCAACATGAAAAAGGACGTGGTAGAATGGGTAAGCAAATGCTTGACTTGCCAGAAAGTGAAAGCAGAGCACCAGAGGCCCAGTGGACTTCTGCACCCCTTAGAGATTCCCGAATGGAAATGGGAACATATAGCTATGGACTTCGTAGTAGGTTTGCCAAGGACCAAAGCGAATCATGATGCCATATGGGTGATTATAGACCGACTAACAAAGTCAGCTCACTTTCTTCCTATCAATGAAAGGTACACGGTCGATAGGCTAGTAGATATCTACCTCAAAGAAATAGTGGCGCGACATGGAGTCCCAGTCGCCGTAGTATCTGACAGAGATCCCAGATTTAACTCCAGGTTTTGGAGGAGCTTTCAGGAATGTGTGGGAACCAGGCTAAACATGAGTACAGCTTACCATCCCCAGACAGACGGGCAAAGTGAAAGGACCATCCAGACACTAGAAGATATGTTGAGAGTCTGTGCTATAGACTTTAAAGGAAATTGGGATGACCACTTGCCATTGATTGAGTTCTCCTACAATAATAGCTTTCATTCAAGCATAGGGATGCCGCCCTACGAGGCCCTTTATGGAAGGAAATGCCGATCTCCCTTATATTGGGATGAAGTTGGAGAGCGAAAGATGCTCGGGCCTGAGATGGTCCAACGGACTAAAGATGCAGTGGATCTAATCAGAGGACGGCTGGTAGCAGCCCAAGACCGATAAAAGAAATATGCCGACTTAGCTCGGAAAGGAAAAGAATATGAGGTGGCAGACCTAGTGTTCTTGAAGGTGTCTCCTTGGAAGGGTTTAATGAGGTTTGGAAAGAAAGGGAAGCTGAGCCCTAGATATATTGGGCCATTTGAGATCTTAAGACGTATTGGGGAGCTAGCTTATGAACTGGCATTACCCCCAAACCTGCAGCAAGTGTATAATGTGTTCCATGTCTCAATGCTAAGAACATATAACCCAGATGCCAAGCACATAGTGGAATATAAGCACGTGGACATGCAACCAGATTTGACCTACGTAGAGCAACCTGTGGAAATCATAGACAGAAAAGATCAAGTGCTCCGAAACAAGGTCATCAAGCTTGTCAGAGTTTTATGGCAGAACCACAACATAGAAGAATCAACCTGGGAGCTAGAAAGTGCAATGATGGAAAAGTACCCCCATTTATTTTCAAGCTGATTCCGGGACGGAATCCTTTTAAGGAGGGGAGACTGTAAGAACCCAGATTTTTGGTAGAATTAAAACTTTTATTATGTAATTAGATGGAAATGAATAGTGGTTATGACTGCGATGTAACGAAGGTCTATTAAATGAATGGAATGGATTTGAATTCAATTATTTATATGTCATGCAGAATACTTTTGGTTGACGGCATAGATAAGAATGATCTATCTCCTAAGAATATAAGTATATTACTTCAAGTAAGATTATTCTTGTGTCATCCAAATCAATATCTATTATAAGTCCAGCGGTTCCGTAAAAAGGTTAAAAAGCACTCGAGAGTGAACCAGGTTCATTTTCCTAATTATAGGAATTAAATAATGTTAGGTCGAATACACAATAGGTAATCAAATACTGTATGAGTAACTTAACAAGAACACACTGTTTAATACTTAAAAACTGTTTGGAATTAACAATTCCTCTCTCAGTGATGTAAAATATCACAGAGAGCTGCTTAGGTTACAATCAATGAATTTCTCAATGTTCGATACCCTTCTAGGGTTAACCTAACTGTATTTATAAAACATACAGCTTCGTACAATCAGTAATTGATTCTCCTATAATTAAGCTATACAATTGATATCAATCACGATTGCTTCAAATCTTCCAAGTCAACTCAATCTCTTTGACAGCTTTCCAATCTTCAAAGATATTGCTTCCATATTTATCTTGTATCAATCTTCAAACACTGTTGACTCTTCAGACATTACCGCTACAGAGTTTAACAATCTCTGTTGCGCTTCCAGTCAGTGTTTAACTAAACTCTGACTGCTTCCAGCTAAACTCTGTTTTGTTACTTTAGCTTCCAAACACTGTTCTCATCAATCATTTCTAACAATCTCCCCCAACTTGTTCATTAGCAAGAATGTACAAGTTTACAGTAAATGATGATGTCAAAACAAATACAAAGTCTACAGTGTTTAACAAACAGAGTTTAAGCTTTTTCTTAACAAATTCTACAGAAAATAAGAAAATCCTTACAGACTTCAAATTCTAATCTCTTGAAGATCTGGCATTGTTCTGAGATAGTCTATAAGCAATCTTCTTTCAGCATTTTCAAGCTCTATCTGCATAGCTTCCTTGATTTCTCTCAACTGAGGATCATTCTCATCAGTCTGATAGATAGCAGCTCTAAGATCGTAGATTTTGTTTCTCCTCATTTCATTTCCCAACCTGATATATTTCACTTCCTCAGACTTCACATTAAAATCCAGAACAGTAATTCCAAGATCTGTCTTCAGCTTTGTAGTCCCCTTCTCCATTTCTATCAGATTCCCATTCCAGTCTCTGTACTTTGGAACATACTTGCTGTTGTACTTCATATTTCTTCTGGCAAGATTTTGAATCATCTTTTGTCTGAGTACATTTGCAACTGACTGAGCTCTTTGATTTCTTACTCTGAAAAGATACAGAACATATTCTAGTTCTTCCAAGTATTTTAAATCAATATCCTTCTCATCAACTTTAAACACTGTTCCATCAGCCATGAAATATAGCAGAAAATCCTTCTCTAAACTCTTCTGATTAACAAGCTGTACTGACTCCAGTCTGTCTAAACTCTCTTGAGTGACACCACGACCTGGAACAGCCAATGAAGAAGGATCTCTGGGACCAACATATTGTCTTGTGTCTCTGTGTGAGCCTATGCCTCCTTTGTTGTATCCGATTTTACCAGATAAGGCTCTACCATCAGTGAAATCCATTGGAACTGTAGCTTCTAGCCTTGAATCATGAAGAACACCTTTTCCAAATGTTGATTTCAACTGAGAAGACAATAATGGTGTGGTCACAACTTGTGCAGTAACAGAGGTTGTGTCTTCATTCTTCTGTACAACATGTGTATCAACAGAGGTTGTAACAATACTTTTCAGCTTTTGCTTAGCTTCTGCATCTGTTGGTTTTCTGAACACTTGCATCCTTTGATTTGTACCAACTGGTTCTTTGATTTGAATACCTTTAAGAACAGGCTTTGCAGCTTTAACAACTTTCACATTCTTCTTTAATTTATCAGACTTTAAAGCCTTCAAATGTTTTTCTTGCAGACTCTTCTCTTCAGCTTTAGCATATTCTATAGTAACTCCTTCTGCATTCTCTTCCATAAAAAGCTTAACAGCTAACTCCTCATCAGTCTTTGGATTTGATATTAATTCCAAACTCTTGGTTTTTGAAGTACCTTGAGTTTCAGTGTTTATTCCAACAGACTGTGACTTAAGAGATTTGCCAGATCTCAGAGTTAGTGTTTCAGAGTTTAAAGCCTTACTCTTATCACTTGCCCCTCCATCTCCAGCATCATCCTTCTTTTCAAGCAGAGTTTGAGAAATTTTACATTTAGACTTAGCAACTCTCTCCCCCTTTTTGACATCATCAGGAATGAGTATAGATGTAATGAGCTCCAAAGAGTTATCAATGGAATCAACCTTAGCAAACAAGGCAGTTTGATTTTCTTCAACCTTTCCTAGCCTGGCAAAGAGAGTATCTTGAACTTTAGAAAGCTGTGCAGCTTTGATTTTTGACTCTCTTTCCATTGTCATTTCTCTAGTCTGTATCTCAGTTTTCAAAGAAGCAATTTGTTGTTTTGTTTCAGCAAAATTTCCATCCAGAGTTTTGACTTGTACCACAGTTGCTTAACAAAATCTCTGGATTTGAAATTTGACTAGCAGTCTGCTTAACAAAATCAGCTGCTCTCCCTTTTGGAAAAATACAGTCTTGTTTATACCAATTAGCAGCAGATTTAGCAAGGTACTCTTCTTCAATTGCATGAGATGGACAAGGCTGATCAAAAGGTTTATGTTTATTATCAGTCTGTGCTGGTGCACTCAGAAAAGAATCAGAGTTTGCACTGTTTTCAGATTCATCTTCAACACTTGCATCATTTGCTTGAGCATCTTGTAAAGAACCACTGTGCTGAGCTGTGTCAGCCACAGTTTCTGTAACAACTTCTGCAATCTTGTCAATAGTCTCCTCATGTTGCACAGGCTCTGCAACAGAGCTTGCATTTGTAGCTTCAACAGGCATAGATTCAGAATTTTTCTTAGTTGCTTGATCAACCTCATCACCTTTGTCTGGAATTGGAGAAGCATTAGATATTAGCTCTGTGTGTGATGCTGCAGCTTCAGAAAAATTAACTGCAGGCTCATCAGCTACACCAGGAGCTTCAGTGTGAACAACAGGTGAGATAGAAACAAGAATTGGTTGAAATGAATCAAGAAAATCATTCATTGGTGAAAAACCATTTCTGTAATCCTCTTCTACAGGAATGTTATCCTCTGTAGGTACTTCAACATTAACAGCATCCTCTGCAGGCATTTCAACCTCTGCAGGTATTTCAACATTGACAGGCACAGCATCCTCTGCAGGTATAGCAACATTCTCTGCAACCTCAACAGTAGGTGTTTGCTGTGAAACCACCTCTGGAGCTTCAATAACATGCTCATCATCAGATTCTGAAAGAATTAATCTCCTCTTCTTGACTTGAGACACTACAATCTCCTCTTCTTCTTCACTAGAGGTCTCCTTAGGTGGTGAAAGTGAAGGTCTGTTTGCCTTTTGTTTCTTTCTTCTGGTATAAACAGCTCCAGGTAATATCTGTTTAGCCTTTGAGTGTTTAGTGTTTTGGGCAGTGTGTATTTTTCTTTTTTGTTTGGATTTAGGTTTTTCAGTAGGTGCTGTCTCAGAGTTTAAGGTTTCAGAGTTTATTGGTGGAGAGTTTATTGGTTCTGGTTGTGGTTGATAAGATGTAGTAGGTACAGTGGTTGTAGGTGTTGTAGGTGTTGTGGGTGTTGATTCAGAATGTATGGTGTCTAATGGTTCAGGCATGTGTTGTGGTGATTGAGAATCCTGAGGTTGGTTAACATAGTTTTGTAAGGCTAGTGGCATAAACATATCAGGTATTTGCTGTTTAGTAACATCTTTATTTGTCAAATCAGAAAACATCCTTTTAGCAACTTGAAAAGGCTGAATGACATCAGCTTCATCAATTGTAAGATTAGGCACACAAGCAGTAAATAGTATTTGACAAAATCGAGCAAAATAAACAGAAGTAGGCTCAGACAAACGCTCTCCCAAATTCATTAGCACTAGTCTACCAAAATCGAAATTACCTCCATACAGTAGAGCATGGCCAATTTGAAGAGTGTCAAGAGGAAGTGCATCCCAATTTGTTGTCTTCTTTCCAAAAGTTCTTGTAATGCAATCGAAAAAGAAACTCCATTCATTTCTCAAAAGTGGCCTTCTCAGAGACCCCAGCTTATTCAAATTTCCTGCACATCCAATTTGCTGCAACATTGTCCTCAAGTGGTCGTGACCAACAACACTGTAAGAAGTGTGAGTCTCAAAATCGAAAGCATCCCTAACCGTAGTTGGAGTAATGATATACTCTGATTCAGCATGAGTAAAAGTGATTGTTGGAATGCCAGACTCTTCTCCATCATCATATACAGAGTTTGTCCAAAAAGTAGCAATTTGTGAAGCAGAGAGTATTGGTGGTGCAGTTAAAGCCTTCCCTATTTCAGAATCTTTCAAGAAATTTTGAAACAAATGAAACACCTCTGGAGCATTTGCATTCTCCAGTGGAGTTGCATAGTTGCTAGGAAGAAAAATTAACCCTGCTGCATCAAACGCTTTGGTTGCCATTAGTAAGATATGATACGAAGATATTCAGAGAAAAGATGTATGGTAAGTGTTTACCAAAATGTGAAGGAGAGTGAATAAGAATTTTGAAAGTGATTGAGTATGCAAGTAATTGTGAGTGGTTGAATATTAATCGATGTGAAGTGAGAGAACAAAAACGATTAGAGTAAAACCAAAACTCAATCGTTTATTTAATGAAAGCGCGCAATTGATTGTAGAGTAATGTGTAAGTGGGACACTATCATGGAACACGTGTCAAACAACTAATGGATCACTTAATAATTACCGCTGTCATTCCTATAATCACGACACTTTGACATATTTACACTAATTAACAGTTGTCAACTACCCCAATTACTCCAAAATAGTCAAATCATCTCAATGAAACTTTACCTTAGAGTACTTAACACAACTCAACAGTGTTTATCAATTTTCCAACTTTATCATTGAAACCCTTTCAAAAATTGCACAGTTGTGAATATGAGTGTGTGTGAAGCAGAGTTTACCAAAATCAATTTTTAGAGCATCTAATATTTCATAAAATCCATAACAAAAAAATAAATAAACACTGAATGCACAAACTCTCATAGTAAACACTGATTGTTTGATGAATGCTAAACTCTGTAGTTACTGTTATACAGAAATCTGAAAACTTCTATTCCCATTGATGTCCATGATTATCCAAGTAAGCACACAGTCTTTGAAGACTAAAAGATCAAGAGATAGAAATTAGAGCATCATTCAGTGAATAACAATCATGAACTTGATAAACTCACAAACTCTCAAAGCACACAGGTGTTTAGGTGAAGTGTTTACACTCACATTCAATCAGGAAAAGCAGATTCTACCATATGCTTGAATGTCCACCAAATCTACACTACTTTGAGTACATGTATGCACAAATCAAAAGGACTTTATTCAGGGCTGTAATGAGGTAAGATCAAACAGATGAGAAGAGATGTTTTATTCATGAGTGAATTTCAAACTGAACATTTTAATAGACCAAAGTGTTCAGTCACACTGTTAGTACATATTTGCACAAGGTCAGTATATATGCCCTTTTTTTTTCTTTTTTTCTTTTTTTTATTTAACATATATACTGAAAAACTTTTCTTTTCTTGAGAAACACTCATCTGCTTGATTTTTTTTCAAAAGAATATAACTGCTCTTAATACTTCAGAGTATAAGAAAAATGAGCAGTTAATTAGGCTCAAAGGGGTTTACTAAGGGTGGTATTTATGAACAGTGTTTATACAGTGTTTGAACAGTGTTCAAAAGAATTTTGAACAGTGTTTGAAGGAATGGTAAATCCTATTGCCTTTATCATTTTCATGCACACACATATCATGTAGTCTCAAAGTGGTTTAATACAAGTTCTAGAGAAACATACTTCCTGATGAACATCACACAACAATAAATACTGATTGATAGAAAATGTATCAATCACTGATTTGGCTCAAACTCTCACAGGGTGTAAACATGAATCTGAACTCACCAAACTAATCAATGACACATCTCAAGTTTTATGGTTTTCACAAGTACAAACAAGGAATCATCAGGAACCATACCTTTGGGAACAGAATGTCACTAATCAGAGTTTAGAGTTCATCAATAACCAAAATTATTTATGAGAGGCAATGCACACAATATTCATAAACTCAGAGTTTAGGACTGAATAAACTAAGAGATGCCATAAATATGAAACAGTATCATGCTGTGTTGATTTACTGCACAAAATCTGATTAGATTACAGTGACTCAGAAAGAATCATGATTTAATTACTGAGAATCATGCTTCATACATTTTTCTTCATTGGTGTTTTCATTCCGACAATAATCAATTCTGAATTCACTGAGTGTATCCAACATGATAACAGTGTTTAACAGACAGACATGCTGACAGAGTTTAACAAGGTTTAAACATAAGCATGCATAACAGAGTTTAATACTAAGGTTCACATAGCACTTAACAATTTGCATAACATGAGCAATAAGTTTTTGAGTCTAACCAACATCACTAGTCAAAACTAGAGACCATTCCTAGTTCATTGACCAGTCTTGTAAATGTAGCTTCACTCAATGGCTTGGTGAAGATATCTGCAAGTTGTTTTTCTGTAGACACAAAGTGAAGCTCAATGTTGCCTTCCTCTACATGCTCTCTGATGAAGTGATACCTTATGCTGATGTGCTTTGTCATTGAATGTTGTACTGGATTACCTGTCATTGCAATAGCACTTTGATTATCACAGTAAATAGGTATCTTGGTATACCTCAATCCATAATCCAGCAGTTGATTCTTCATCCATAAAATCTGTGCACAGCAGCTACCAGCAGCAATATACTCTGCTTCAGCTGTAGATGTAGATATTGACTTCTGTTTCTTGCTGTACCAGGAAACAATTCTGTCTCCCAGAAATTGACAACTTCCACTGGTGCTTTTTCTGTCTATCTAACAGCCTGCAAAGTCTGCATCTGAATAACCAAGTAGTTTAAACTCTGATTCTCTTGGATACCACAGCCCCAAAGTTATAGTGCCCTTGAGATATTTAAAAATCCTCTTTACTGCTGTTAAATGTGGTTCTCTTGGATCTGCCTGGAACCTTGCACACAAACAAGTGGCATACATGATATCAGGTCTACTAGCTGTTAAATAGAGTAGAGAACCAATCATTCCTCTATAACATGTCATATCTACTGATGACCCTACATCTTTGTCCAATTTTGTTGCAGTTGCCATGGGAGTTGTTGCAGATGAACAGTCAAGCATGCCAAATTTCTTGAGAAGATTTCTGGTATATTTTGCTTGATTTATAAAAATTCCATCATCTGTTTGCTTCACCTGTAGGCCTAGAAAATAACTAAGCTCTCCCATCATACTCATTTGATATCTTGACTGCATGAGTTTGGCAAACTTCTTACAAAGTTTATCATTAGTAGATCCAAAAATGATGTCATCTACATAGATCTGAACTAAGAGCAAGTCACTACCAGATTGGAAGTGAAACAGAGTTTTGTCAATAGTACCTCTGTGAAATCCACTTTCTAGTAGAAATTTGGCAAGAGTTTCATACCATGCCCTTGGTGCCTGCTTAAGTCCATAGAGTGCCTTGTCTAACCTGTAGACATAGTCTGGATATTTTGTATCTACAAAACCTGGTGGTTGTTCCACAAACACTTCTTCTTCAAGTT
The DNA here is from genome assembly GCA_037693485.1 of Kitagawia praeruptora. Lineage (NCBI taxonomy): Eukaryota > Viridiplantae > Streptophyta > Magnoliopsida > Apiales > Apiaceae > Kitagawia > Kitagawia praeruptora. The sequence goes on along the minus strand of CM075351.1, from coordinate 155,692,195 downwards.
TTCCATTTTAAAATGCACTTTTTACATCCATCTGAAACACTTTGAATTTCTTATGAGAGGCATATGCTAGAAAGATTCTGATTGCCTCCAATCTAGCAACTGGAGCAAATGTTTCATCATAGTCTATTCCTTCCTGTTGTGAATAGCCTTTTGCAACCAGTCTTGCTTTGTTTCTTATGATAACACCCTCACTGTCAGTTTTATTTCTGAAAACCCATTTAGTACCAACAATGGATCTGTTCTTGGGCCTTGGTACAAGGGTCCACACTTCATTTCTTTCAAATTCATTTAGCTCTTCTTGCATTGCTGTTATCCAGTCAGCATCTTTAAGAGCTTCTTCCACTTTCTTTGGCTCAGATTGTGACAAGAATGCATGAAACAGACATTCATTTGTTGTTGCACTTCTTGTCCTTACTTTTGCATCTGGATCACCAATAATTAAATCAGGTGTGTGTGACTTAGTCCATTTTCTTGCAGAAGGCAAACTGCTTCTGTCGTCATATGATCCTCCCCCTTGATCCATGCTCTCCTGATTTTCTTGGTGCCTCTCTTCATTTTCTGATGCTCCCCCTGAATGTGACTGCTCAGAATTATCAACAGAGTTTGAATCAACAGAGTTTGATTCAGAATTATCAACTGAGTCACTATCAGTGTTTGAATTATCACTCTAATGTGATTCTTCATGCTCCCCCTCAACTGGTTCTTCCCTTGTTTCTGATTGAAGAGTTTCTTCAGTATTTACCAGTAGAGGTTCAGAGTTTAGATCAACAGAGTTTGTCAGATCAGTCTGATCAGAGTTTACTTTTTCAGAGAATAAGTCTTCATTTTCAAAGTGGAGTAGATCATGTTCATTGACATCTTCAAGTCCAGTTATTTTCTTGTCATCAAATGACACATGAATTGATTCCATGATCACTCTAGTTCTCAGATTATAAACTCTGAATGCCTTAGTTGACAGTGGATAGCCAACAAAAATTCCTTCATCTGCCTTTAGGTCAAATTTGGTCAACTGTTCAGGATGAGTCTTCAACACAAAGCACTTGCATCCAAAAATATGAAAATATTTTAGATTTGGCTTTTTCTTCTTCACCATTTCATATGGTGTTTTACCATGCTTGTTGATCAGTGTTGCATTTTGAGTAAAACAAGCAGTTTGAACTGCTTCTGCCCAGAAATATGTTGGCAATTTTGCTTCATCTAGCATGGTTCTTGCAGCTTCTATCAAGGTTCTGTTCTTCCTCTCCACTACACCATTTTGTTGTGGAGTGCCAGGTGCAGAAAACTCCTGTTTGATTCCTTTGCTCTTGCAAAATTCTTCCATTGATGAATTCCTGAATTCAGTTCCATTGTCACTTCTGATTATCTTCACTTGATTTTCTGACCCTTTGTCCAGTTGTAAAATATGTTCTGTCAGTGTTAATGCAGTTTCATCCTTCTTTGCAAGAAAATATACCCATGTGTATCTGGTATATTCATCAACAATGACTAGAGCATATTTCTTCTTTCCAAGAGACATGACATTCACTGGTCCAAAAAGATCAACATGTAGGAGATGATAAGGATCAACAATTGAAGACTCGGATTTGCTTTTGAAGGAGGCTTTTCTCTGTTTGGCCTTTTGACAAGAATCACACAGGCCTTCTACATTCAACAAAGACCTTGGTAGACCTCTTACAAGATCATTCTTTATTAGCTCATTGATGTTGTTCAGATTTAAATGAGAGAGTTTCTTGTGCCACTTCCAACTCTCTTCACTGGACATTCTTGTTGACAGACACACTGCTTTGCCATCAGTGTTTGTTGACAATTTAATTTCATAGATGTTACTGTGTCTGTTTCCAACTAGAGCAACTTTCCCTGTAGATTTACTGATCACTTGACAATATTCAGGCTGAAAATCTACATGATATCCTCTGTCACAGATTTGACTCACAGATAGCAGATCATGCTTGAGTCCTGGAACCAGAGCTACATTTGTGATGATGACACTCCCAAGATTAATATTGCCATATCCCAGAGTATGTCCTATGTTGCCATCTCCATAGGAAACTTTTGGGCCAGCCTTCTCCTCATACTCTGATAGCAGGGCTTTATTTCCTGTCATGTGTCCTGAACATCCACTGTCCACGACTAGGGTACTAACCCTGTTGCCCTGCAATCACAAACAATCACTGATTATTAGTTTTAAGGATCCAGACTTGCTTGGATCCTTTGGCTTTCTTAATTCTGTTAGCTTTTGCAGCGGAATTCACATTATCAGAGTTTAAGCTAACTTTTTCAGAGTTTACATTTGCAGAGTTTACTTTAACCCATTTCAAATTTGGCTTGGGTTCATAGTAATTATAGTAAAGAGCATGATAATCTCTGCAAGTGTAAATAGAATGCCATGTACTTCCATAGTGTGTACATAAAGTCTGTGGTCTAGTCCTCACATAATCATTTTTAACTGCAGTTTTAGAGGGCAAAGAATTAATGTTCTTATTCTTACTGCAGAAACTAGCAAGATGATTAGTGCTACCACAATTAAAGCATGTTTTTCTAGGAGCTAATGAAGCAAGCATTGGTTTAATTCCTGATGTTATGCCTACCTTTCCATTTTTGTTTTTCTTAGGCATTCTCTGTTTGTTGACAGATTTTATCTCTTTAAGCTTATGCTTGAGTTGTTTATCTGTCATTAAACCAATGTTAGCCTCTTTAACAAAAGTCTTAGCATATGATTCTTTAACAGCCTTTTTCTCAGCTTCAGTCTTAGGTCCACCTGTTCCCATAACATTTCCTTCAGATGAACGATGTGGTCTAACTTTTACCAAATTTTCAAATCTAAGTTCATCTCCTTCAGAGTAACCTAGACCTACTGTATCTGACTGAAACACTTCTTGAGTGTCTTTACCAGAGTGTGTCCAAGTTTTAATAATGTGTTTAGCATCCTCCAATTCAGATTCTAGTTGCTTATACTTACCTAGCAACTCCTGTTCAATAAACATTGCATCATCTCTCTCTTTCTGAACTTTATTCATGTTCTCTAGCTGTTCCTCAACAAGTTTATTTCTATCTTTGAGTTGAGAGCACTCATTTTTTATCCTCTCATTTTCTAAAGTCTGATCCCTATAACTGATATGTAATGCTTTAAGATAAATTCTAAATTCAGTTATATTATCAGTATTATAAGCATAGGTAGTTGGGGGTACCTTTAGATCATCATCTTCATTCTGAGTAGTAGCCATGAGTGCATAGTTCACTTCCTCATCTGAATCTGAAGTGTCTGCCCAATCTCTGCCTTTGGTGTAGAGTGCCTTTTCAGTTTTACCCTTCTTGCACTCAGGAGCATAGTGACCCATCTCCTTACACTTGTAGCATTGAATCTCAGACTTATCTTTCTTACCAGATTCGAAGTCTTTTCCCTCAGATTTCTTGAAATTCTTCTTGTCAGGCTTAGAGTAGTCCTTGGAGAATCTCTTTCCCTTCTTGAAGTTCTTGAATCCCATCTTCTTGAAGGTCTTTACCATCAATGCAGCCATTTGCATCATCTCTTCATCATCTTCAGAATCAGATGTTCCATCTGTGTTTGAGTCAACATCAGTGTTTGATGACTCACTTTCTAAGTGTATGACTAAAGCTTTTCCTTTTGCCTTTCTTCTTGATGCTTCCTTCTTTGATGGTTTCTCCTCAACCTTAAGAGCAACAGACTTTGACTTTCTACTTGATCTTTTGTTTCTCTGCTCCAATTCCAATTCATGGGTTTTGAGCAGTCCATAAATTTCATCAATCTCTGTTTCACCAAGTTCATAGTTATCTCTTATGGTGGTTGTTTTCACATCCCACTTTTCAGGTAGAGAAAGAAGAAACTTGAGATTTGAGTCTTCTAAATCATACTCTTTGTTAACCAATGACAAATCATTTAGCAATTTACAGAATCTGTCAAATGTTTCTGTCATGGTTTCTTCAGACTTTGCCTCAAAATGCTCATACTCCTGAGTGAGTATGTTTCTTCTATTTTTCTTGATTGCAGGAGTTCCTTGACACCTAACCTCAAGTGCATCCCATATTTCCTTTGCAGTTGTGCAATTAATCACTTTATTAGACATAACATTGTCTAAAGCACTGTGAAGTAAATGTCTTACTTTTGCATCCTTTGCAATAGATGAAAGATCCTCAGCAGTTAGATCTTTCTTTTCTTTTGGAATGACCTTTGATTCCTCACCAGCAGCAGCAGCAGATAACTTTGTAGGTTTGTAAGGACCTTCATATATTCTATCAAGATATTCTGGATCTGTAGCCTCCAGAAACATGGTCATCTTTACTTTCCAAATTGCATACTCTAATGGCCTAAGTATAGGAACCCTAATTGTTTCATACTTACTAACAGTAGTAGGAGCTTTCTCAGATGGTGGAGGTATCTCTGCCATTGATTATTATTGTGTTTGGATCTTTAACTGTAATAAAGTAACAGATTGTCTCTGATACCACTTGTTAGGTCGAATACACAATAGGTAATCAAATACTGTATGAGTAACTTAACAAGAACACACTGTTTAATACTTAAAAACTGTTTGGAATTAACGATTCCTCTCTCAGTGATGTAAAATATCATAGAGAGCTGCTTAGGTTACAATCAATGAATTTCTCAATGTTCGATACCCTTCTATGGTTAACCTAACTGTATTTATAAAACATACAACTTCGTACAATCAGTAATTGATTCTCCTATAATTAAGCTATACAATTGATATCAATCACGATTGCTTCAAATCTTCCAAGTCAACTCAATCTCTTTGACAGCTTTCCAATCTTCAAAGATATTGCTTCCATATTTATCTTGTATCAATCTTCAAACACTGTTGACTCTTCAGACATTACCGCTACAGAGTTTAACAATCTCTGTTGCGCTTCCAGTCAGTGTTTAACTAAACTCTGACTGCTTCCAGCTAAACTCTGTTTTGTTACTTTAGCTTCCAAACACTGTTCTCATCAATCATTTCTAACAAATAAAAATAAGTGATGAATAGTGATTTTGGTGGAATTTGGAATATTATTATAATAATGTTATACCCGGTATTCGGAACGGATTTCTGAGTTCGTATTAGTGATCCAGGAAGAAAATAAGTGTATGTAAAAGCTGTCGGATTCAGAAAAAGAGCACTTTTATTTTCTCCGAGAATTCCCTGGACACTACAAGACTTAAGGATTTATAAAAGTGAATTAAGGAATTTAAATTCGAGAAGTATTAAGAAAGATGAGGAATAGTATTATAAATATTAAGAAGGTTTTCGGTAAAACCCTAACTAGAAACGAATGAGTTATTCCCACGAACGATCAATCGAATCGAGCAATAACCGGACAAAAGAGCAAGCAGAGACTAAGATGCATGCATGTGCTATGTATAAAATATCTAGTAACCAAACTAGAATCAAGGAACTAGCATCTTAGAGAATGCAACTAAGTACTTAGCAAGCAACTACCTAGTTAAGCTCTAAACCACCACATTTTCAACACATGTCTTGCCATTTCCTCATCCAACACCTCACTACTTTAATAAAGTAGCTTTATACAAGATATTATGTTGTAAGTGGATGAGAGTGGATGAGATTAAATCAAAGAAAATCAAAAGAAACCAAGCAAGAACATCCATCTCTCTCTTTTATCTCCATTCGGCATTACCTCTAATTCCAAAACAAAAATCAAGCTTCCAACCATCACTTGACCTTGTAATTTTTATGGTGAGTTCCATAATTCATAAAAGTGATCTCCTAAAAATTTCAAAGCCAAACACCTTTGTTTCCATTTTCAAAGAATTCATCAAAGAGGAGGGTGAATAGTGATTCTATGAACTAATCTTGTTTTTTCTTGTTTTTCATGATGGATTTAGCAAGCTTAAGCACTTCTAAGGACCATACCAAGCATAGTGAGGCTAGATCATACTCCAAGGAAGGTATAACAACTTGAAACCCTAGGCTTTACCTTGAGATTTTGCATGCTCTTGATGGGTTTTAGTATAAGATGTGATATTAGCATGATTATAAGCATGATTAAGATGTAGTTTTGATAAATGTTAAAAATAGTTTAGATGAACGGAAAGGCATTGCTTGGCCTCAGTTCATGGTGATATATCATGTATATGTTGTTTGGGATGGATACCTTGATGATTGGAAGGTTTGGAATTTAGAAATATTCGGTTTATAGCCGTCGTAATGCCGAAATTTTGTTAACATTAAGAACACGAATTTAACAGAAGGTATAACTCACTGTTTAGCTTCGAATTATGCCATGATTAGCTAGATTATGTTATGAGCTTCGTTTTGATATAAAGATCGCATGAAACAGACTTACGGTTTAGGAGTTATGATTAAATTCGTAAAAGTGGTTCGGAACCGTAATCAAAAGTTCGTAATTGAAATTGATCCCCTTTAATATTGCGAAATCAGTGGCGAATCTTGATAATTAAATAATAGGGATAAAAAGGAAGGTGTGGGAGAAGACCGCATGTCAAATGGATCGTTTTCCGATTTTATAAAAATGTTCGAATCTAGGTTAAGTGCGAAAGTACCCCTAAAAGGTATACTTGGTTATAACTTCGGTAAACCATTTAGAAAACGATCTATAAATATCGAGGTCTAATATTTCGACTTTAAAACTTATACGATTTAAATACTTACCATATGTAAGTGTAATGTCATGCTTTAGTAACGAACAAGTATCGGGTAATAAAAGCAATAATGAGAGTGAATTAGAGGGGTATAACGAAACGACTTGAAAACGTGTTTCGATTTAAGTTAAGTTTATACGTAACCTTTTGAAAGGTGTTAAGTGATTAATCCCGAATGCCTTGGCTAATTATAGATCATCAGGCTGACCCGGGGCACGCTACTACTACCCCTACTCATACTCGATTTCCAGGCAAGTTTCAAATCCTCCTTTAAGGCTGTTGTTGTGAATATATATATATATATATGTTTCTATTACAGTACATATGCCATAGCATGCATGCCTACTTTTAAAAGTCATATTGATATACTTGTTCCCTGAATTATTGTTGGCTTATAAGCTAGATAGTTATTGTATCAATTATAAGCCGGAAATTTCTAAGACCCTTAAGCGAAGGGCATATGAATCTCATTCTTTGACTATAGACCGGAAGTCGTTATTCCTTGATATATTGATATTATTTTCAGAGGAAAATAACTAAGTAAATATTTTCCATTTATTATCTGGCGAATATTATTGGAATATTCCCTTGAGATTATTTGATAAATATTATTCGGATTATCCATCAGATGTTTATTTATTCGAGTAATATTATATATTTAATATTCATCTAAAGTCGATTAAATATTCGAATATTATTTCGAACTCTCAGTTAAGTTATTTAATTAGAGAATATTCATTCTTATTTACTCGATAAATATTATTTTGAATATTCATTCGAGTTTATTTATTTAATGAATATTATCTTAATATTCCTTCGAGCCTTATTTATTTAAATGAATATTAATTCGAATATTCATTCAATCTCTATTTATTTTATAAATATTAGTTGAGCATTGATTCGAACTTCAGTTATTCGATAAATATTATCTTCGACATTCAGTTAAAGTCAATTCTATTAGTGAACATGATTTTAAATGTTCATTCGATATTCATTTCTTCGATAATTATTATTAAGTCGAATATTCATTATTTATTCAATGAATATTATTTCAAATATCCATTTGACGATTATTTCATCAATAAAATACTATTATTACTAATGGGAATATTCATTATTCGTCCAATGAATATTATTCTGAACAGTTATTCAAAGATTATTTCGAGCAACACCTTTCCAATACCCGTGACTCAAGAAATATTCTTGGAATATTTATTTAACTCTTCTAACTCGTTTCTAAGATACTTGGTTTCATTCACATAGTATCATCAACCCTCGAATATTATATAAATTATTTTAGAGTCCTATTATTGTTATTATATTATCAAGGAAGGTTCTCAGTAATTCCATTCTTCCTTCGATTCGAATATAAGGGAACCTGACTTGAAGAATGTTATTTATCTTGTGACTGCCCGGTCATAAATTATTCGTTCACTCGCAACTTGGTTGCTATTATTCATGGTATTACGTGTACCCACTCATTATTCGAGGGGTAAGAATGTTGGAACAAGTCATTATCCATTAACAAGCAGCAGCTTGGGAAATATTGGTAAATTTTCCTTTCCACATTAGATACGACTACCTTGTGGAGTCTTATCAATAGGTATCATACCTGGGGAAGAGGGGAACGAACAATACATTTCAAAATGATGGATGTTAAATGAACTAGGAGACGCGTAAGTGGCCGAGTGGCGCCGGTCCAGCAATAGCCCAACCGTTGGCTTAGGAGTTCCAGAGGGCGGTAGACAAGTAAATCCGTCGGAGCTACCTTCTACATGTAGAGAACGACTGATGAGATGCATGACATACGACTGATCCCCGTAAACGTCAGGGCATCTGGCGCGGCAATGCTCCCGTATTAGTTCATCACTCAATGTTGGAAATTCTCTGCAACACCATCATAGTTGGCAGAGTTGAAAAGCATTTCAAACTGGAATTGCAATATCATTCTGCAAGTTCCTATTTTTATGAAAATGATGCTATCTTGCTTATTTTGGCATAGCATATGCTTCCACAAAATATACATCTATTGAGTTACCTTGTAACTTCATCCTTTATATTAAACTGGCAATATTTTCTCTAATGCATGGCACATGATTTCGAAACATATCTTTGAACTGTCTTATATATTACTGCTCAGATATATATTGTTGGTGGGCTGTTGCTCACCCTTGCTTATTTATTATGTCACAACAACAGCTAGGTCACATGGCCCGCGTCAGGCGCACTCGGCGCAAGCAGGTTACCCGCCCCACAGGGCTACCCGTTGATATCATCGCTGCCATTGCTGAGGTAGCATAGATCAGCAGCCTTTGATTACCAGTCTAATTATATGTATCAATAATGATTAATCAACGACAAAACTTTTAAACTTATGATGTTATCCTTTTGGCTTGTAATAACTTTTATTCATAAACTAGTAATGCAAGACTTATTTCAATTTCATCTCTGGGACTATAACTGTGTGTGTGTGAGTGGTTATTATTGTGGGGTCACAGCGGGTGATTTATTTATTGTGGACTCAAGTAAAGTATTAATCATGGAAAATAAGACCGTAACGACCCGATCCCGGACCCCGGATCTGGGGGTGTTACAATAGCTACCGGTGAGAAAGTTTCATCATAGTCAATACCATGAATTTGCTTGAAACCTTTCGCCACCAGTCTTGCTTTGTAGGTCTGTAAATTTCCATCCATGTCAGTTTTCTTCTTGAAAACCCACTTGCACTCTATGGGTTTAACCCCATCAGGTGGTGCAACCAAAGTCCATACTTTGTTTTCATACATGGAATCCATCTCAGATTTCATGGCTTCCAGCCATCTCTCAGAATCTGGACTATTCATAGCATCCTTGTAGGTGAGAGGCTCATCATTATCTACAAGCATCACATCGCCATCTTGAGTCAGAAGAAATCCATATCTCTCTGGCTCATGGCGAATTCTACCAGATCTACGAACAACCTGTGTTTCTTGAGCATTATCATTATTCTGCTCTTGTTCCACCTCAGGTTCAATGCTATTTTGTGGTTCTCGATCTTCATCGAGATCTACAGTTCTCCCACTGTCTCTTTTGGAAACAAAATCCTTTTCCATGAAGACAGCATCTCGAGCAATGAACACTTTCTGCTCAGAAGGACTATAAAAATAATACGCCTTTGTTTCTTTAGGGTATCCCACAAAATTGCACTCTTCGGATTTAGGTCCAAGCTTGTCAGATACTTGACGTTTTACAAACGCCTTGCATCCCCAAACTTTCATAAAGTTCATGCTTGACCGTTTCTCCTCCCATATCTCATATGGAGTCTTTTGAACCTTCTTGGTTGGAACACGGTTAAGTGTGAAAGCCGCTGTTTCTAGAGCATAACCCCAGAAACTTATTGGAAGATCTGCATGACTCATCATCGATCGTACCATGTCCAACAGGGTACGATTTCTCCTCTCTGAAACTCCATTCCATTGAGGTGTACCTGGCGGAGTGAGTTGTGATACAATACCACACTCCTTTAAATACTCTTTAAATTCAGTGCTTAAGTATTCACCCCCACGATCGGATCGTAAGATTTTAATACTTGCACCTCCGCCTATTTGCTTCTCTACTTCAGCCTTGTATTCTTTGAATTTTTCAAAAGAATCGGATTTGTTCTTCATAAGATATACATATCCATATCTACTGAAGTCATCAGTAAATGTTATGAAGTAGTAGTAGCCTTCTCTAGCCATCACACGCATTGGGCCACATACATCACTATGTATTAGCTCCAAACGTTCAGTGGCCCTTTGACCCTTACCAGTAAAAGGGGCTTTAGTCATCTTACCAAGCAAACAAGATTCGCATTTTTCGTATGATTCAAAATCAAACTTATCCAAGTATCCATCCTTATGTAATTTGGATATGCGTTTCTCATTTATATGGCCTAGACGACAATGCCAGAGGTATGTTTGATTTGAGTCATTAACTTTAAGTCGTTTGTTTTCTATGTTATAGACAGGATTATCTAAATCAAGAACATATAAACCATTAAATAAACGCGCAACACCATAGGTTAAATCATTTAAAGCAAAAGAGCAACTATTGTTCTTTATTGTAAACGAAAAACCTTTCTTGTCCAAACAAGAAACAGAAATAATGTTTCTGCGAATCGCAGGCACGTAAAAACAGTCTTCAAGTTCTAAAACAAGCCCAAAGGGCAAAGATAAATAATAAGTTCCTACGGCTAAAGCAACAACTCTTGCTCCATTGCCTACTCGTAGGTCCACTTCTCCCTTAGCAAAAGTCCTACTTCTTTGCAGTTCCTGCACATTTATACAAATGTGAGAAGCACATCCAGTATCCAATACCCAAGATGTAGAAATAGACAGATTGACTTCTATAACATAAATACCTGAAGTAGAAGCTTGCTGAGCCTTCTTCTTCTTCAGATCCTCCAAATAAACATGACAGTTTCTCTTCCAATGACCAGGCTTGTGGAAATAGTGACATTCACCTTTGTCAGCATTTGCGACATCTCCCTTCGGCTTTTTAGCCTTTTTGAAAGAGGGCTTAGAAGGACCAAGATCTTTTGATGCTACCTTTTTCTTGCCCTTCCATTTCCCTTTTCCCTTAGCACCTTTCTTGCCCACCATCATTATGGGAGCTTTCTCAGGTGCCTTGACCATATTTGCTTCAGTAGTCCTCAGCATGGCCAATAATTCCATAGGAGTCTTATCTTGCTCAGTCATATTAAAAGTCATAATGAACTGAGTATAGTCGCTGTTCAAAGATTGCAAGATTATATCGACTTGAGCCTCTCGCTGAAGCGGGAAACCCAAACGAGAAAGGTAATCACAATACCCAATCATCTTTAGAACATGTGGTCCAACTGGTCCGTTGCCCTGCTTGCACGAGAAGAGTGCTTTGCTTGTGTTGAACTTTTCCACACGAGCCTGTGATTGAAACATCGTCGAAAGATGTTCAAACATAGTATAAGCATTCATATCAAAATGCTGCTTCTGAAGCTCAGCATCCATAGTGGCAAGCATAAGACAGGCCACATCAGTCGCATCATCAATATGCTTCTGATAAGCATTTTGTTGAGCAACAGTGGCATTGGCAGCAAGGGCTGCCGGTGGAGGAATGTCAATCACATAAGATTTCTTTTCCTGCATGAGAACGATTCTCAAATTCCTAGACCAGTCAAGGAAGTTTGATCCTGTCAGCTTGTCCTTCTCAAGGACTGATCGTACAGAGAAAGTGTTGTTTGTGTTTTGTGCCATTTGTTTTCTACAATGATAAAATGCATAAGATAAGATAGATTGTTATATTAATTATGTTCAAGTGATTATGACATATTCATAATATATCTCCTACTATTTTTATCAAATTAATAGCCCTTACTATCAATTCGGAAAGAATATCCTTTAAATCTTTCTAGTGAGCCAAGATCCATATTTCATCATGTCCTAAGTCAACCACTGGTAGTCCTTAAAACGTGATTATTTAGGTAGACAACAATTGTCAATTATATCATATATAATTCTTGGATAGTTTGGTGAACAACAATTGTTCTTATCTATCTAATAGATTTTAAACCAAACTCTATGCTTCTAAGTTCATAATAATTGAATATAACCGTTTATTTTCATTTTATTATGACGACTCAGTTAAGTTAGACCCAATGATAGTTACATTTTTTAAAAAACAAGAAAAGGGCAAATGATGCTCTCTCTTCCAGCTTCTTCATGTCTCTTCCCCGGTCACCGTTGACCGCCTTCTTCTCCTTCTCAGGTACTCATCTGACTACACGCTCCTCTTTTTCTTTCTCTTCTCCTCTTCCTCGTCCCTTTCGTACTGTTTTTTATCTCGATCTGTTCTTATGGGTTCACGCAATTCTGAGCACTCTGGATCCATGGATTCCGATGAGTTCTCAAACTTCATTGGTCACAACTATTTAGCCCCTTTGTTACCTGCTTTTAACTTGCATCCCCAGCTTCAACTAGAGGCTGATTATGTTATGGGGGAGCCTCTATCTCCTGCTGCCCAACAAAGAATGCGAGATCAGATTCAACTCATTCTTGATGATGGAACTGAGTTGCCTACTAGTGGTCCTACCATTGCAGCCTCCTCTAAATCTAGCCACGAGCCGTCAACTCGTTCGCCTGATGAGGTCAATTCTTCGCAAGTTAAAGAGGGATATATTCAATTGCCTCTTTTGGAGGAAGGTGAGATTGCTACTGATGGACCTAAATTCGCAAAGAAGACAGTTACTTGGAGCAACATTGTTACTAGGAATTTGGTTCATGAGGACCCTGCAGATGGGATAGCAGATATTAGTTATAATGAAGATGGGACTGCCACAGTTAAATTTCCTGATGAATTCTTTGTGAGAGCAAACAAGCAATGGGAGACGAGTATAATTGGATATTTCATTGGAGGATCTTTCACTTTTAAATACATCAGGGAGCAAGCCCAGAGATTTTGGCGGAATCGAGGTTTAACAGGGGTTTATTACAATTCTAAAGGTTATTATACCTTTAGGTTTGCCACTCTAGAGGAGAAAAACACAGCCTTAGGATTAAATACAATCCAAATGGGGGGTAAAACTTTGTATTTGATGCCTTGGACTCATGGCAGCAAATTCAAACGCAATGTTATTGATAAGGTGCCTTGCTGGATTCGTTTGGTGGATGTTCCTGACATACTATGGTTCAAGGAAGCTCTGAGTTCGATTGCTAAAACAGTTGGTCAACCCCTAAAATTTGATGCAGCTACAGCAAGGTTCGAACCACTAAAGTACGCTGGGATTCAAGTTGACCTTGCATACTCTGCTCCACGACCTGATTTTGTTAGAGTTCCTATGCCGAACTCTACTGAAGAAGTGAAAATTGAAATCCAATATGGTGAATTACCTTACTCTTGCAGTCTTTGTCAAGCATTTCGTCATTCTTTGGCCAGATGCAATAATAATCCAGAAAGGGTTACCAAAAAATCAAGAAAAGATCAGAATTCTACTAGTAGGCATGGGGTCTCTGGTTCGTCTAAGTCCCCTGTGTCACCTTCTAAGAATGACTACTTAAAAAGCATGGAGATGGTTCCTTACACCGTTGGGACATTTTGTGGATGTGATGTAGTTATGGACGAAGACGCCATTATAGAGGAACTGAATAAAGAGGATGGCATGCTCGAAAGGGATAGTGTAAACTATGACTTGAATAAAGGGGATGACAATCTTGAGGAATTTGATAAAATACCAGCAAATATTGATCACACGCTCGTAAACCAACAGGCGGATGACGGCCTTCCTATTGCTACTGACAATGGCTTAGGGGTTATCACCAACTTGGTTGTCGATTTTACTAATACTTCTCCAGGAAAACAAAAGAAACGTGCCCAATCTCCAACACGATCAATGATTTCTAGTCAATCATCATTACCTCATAGCAAGAAAAAACTCGTTGATTCAGAAGGTTTTATCCACGTTCCACACAAGAGAAGCAGTAGGCTGGCTGGTACGCCAACAACACTTCATCACCTTTAATGAATTTCTCAGTTTGGAATGTTAGAGGCCTCAATAAGAGTACCCATCAGGATGAGGTAGTTCATTTTATTTCAAATAATAAAATTACTTTTATGTGTTTAGTGGAAACTAAAGTCAGAGTTCAGAATTCGGTTGCTATCTCCAAACGAATAAACAAGAAGTGGCATTGGCTCTTTAATTATGATGAGCATGAGTACGGTCGTATATGGGTTGGTTGGGACCCTACAGTCTGGTCAGTTAGGGCTTTATCGAAGTCTTCTCAGCAAGTCACTTGTTCTGTTACGTTTCTGGAGAAACAAATTGCTTTTACTGTAACGTTTGTTTATGCCTTGAACAAACCTCACGAGAGGGAACCTCTGTGGGCAGAAATTGACCGTCTTCATCGGTATATCTCTGGTCCATGGTGTTTAAATGGCGACTTTAATTGCATTCTATCTTTAAATGAAGTTAAAGGGGGGCGTGAACATTGGACATCGGGAATGCAATCTTTTCTTGATTGTGTTTCTAACTGTGCTCTTGGTCACATTAAAACTGTGGGTTCGTTATTCACTTGGACTAATAAGAGGTATGATCTTATTCAAAAAAGATTAGATCGAATGTTGGGAAACATGGATTGGTTTAATGTCTTCAGCGAAGCTTCAGTCACGGTGCATCATCGAGGAATTATGGATCATTGCCCGCTAACTTGCTCAATTCCTTTGCAGCTAGAGAAAATTTCTAAGCCTTTCCAATTCTTCAATTTTATGATTGAAGCGGAGGGTTTTCAGGAAGCAGTTACTAAGGCCTGGGATAGTTGCTGGTTTGCGGATCCTATGGCAGTTTTATTTCGTAAGCTCAAAGAGGTCAAAAAATCTTTAATCACCTTAAACAAGAAGCATGGTGATGTCCACAACAATGTTGTTCTTGCTCGTGCTGTTTTATCGGACTTACAAGACAAGCTAATTCTAGATTGTGATAATCAAAACATGTTACTGTTAGAGTCTCAGGCTTGTGGAAATCTGGAAAAGGCTCTTCTCGAGGAGGAACGATTCCTACTCCAAAAATCAAGGGTAAAATGGCTTCATGTGGGGGATGGAAATAACCGATTCTTTTTCAACCAAACAAAGGCAAATAGGAATGTTAATAAGCTGTTGGTCATTAAAAACAGTGATGGAGCTTTGGTTTCAGGGCACAAAAATGTCTCCAAGGTGGCGGTTGATTATTTTTCTGGTACCCTGGGCACCTCTGTCGAAATGCAAGCTTTTGATTTTGATAGTTTCGACTGTGCTTCGATTTCCTCTACTCAAGCAACTTTACTAGAAGCTCCAGTCACCAATGAGTTAATTCTGGCAACTCTAAAGCATATGAAAAGAAATAAGTCCCCTGGGCCAGATGGCTTTACTGTTGAGTTTTATTTAGCTGCTTGGGACGTGGTGGGTCCAAATTTTTGCGAGGCAGTCAGGAGCTTTTTTGAAGATGTGTCCTTATTCAAGCCGCTTAATGCTACTAGCATTGCTTTAATCCCAAAGAATACCACCCCAGATTCTATGCTAGATTATCGCCCTATCTCTCTCTGCTCTATTCCTTACAAATGTATTGCAAAAATTCTTGCATCCCGTCTCAAGATGGTAATGCCCAGTATTATTGACAAAGCTCAATCTGCATTCATTCCAGGACGCAATATATCTGACAATGTTCTCATGGCCCAAGAAATTTTCCGAGGTTATCATAGAGACAGTGGTATTCCAAAGTGTGCGTTGAAGCTTGATCTTCACAAAGCGTTCGATTCGTTGAATTGGAACTTCATTTTAGGTGCTTTGCATAAGTTGAAATTCCCAAATAAATTCATAAATTGGATTCATTTATGCATTTCTACTACTACTTTCTCTGTCAAGGTAAATGGATCGCTGTGTGGTTTTTTTGAAGGGAAAAAAGGCATTAGGCAAGGGGATCCTATCTCCCCATATATATTTTCGATTGCTATGACTATCCTGTCTTCGATGCTTGCCAAGACTCCACCTGATTTTAAATACCATTGGAAGTGCAAAGATTTAAAACTTACGCACCTTCTTTATGCCGATGATGTGTTGCTTTTCTCAAATGGTGATAGAGATTCTGTTTCCCATCTCATGAACTGCATCTCTCGTTTTTCCTCTTCAAGTGGTTTAATTCCAAGCATTGCTAAGAGCACAGTTTTTTTCGGGAACTGCGACGCTGATTTTGTTAGATGGTTTGATTCATCTTTCGGTATAGCACATGGAAATCTCCCGGTTCGTTTTCTAGGGGTTCCCTTAATTTCATCTCGCCTAAGCCACAATGACTGTCAGCCTCTTCTAGAAAGGATTACTAACAGGATTTCTTGCTGGACCTCTATGCTGCTTTCCTTTGCGGGTCGTGTGCAACTAATTAAGTCAGTCCTAACAGCTGTTCTATCTTTCTGGAGTAACCACTTTGTTCTTCCTACCTCTGTTCATGGTAAACTCAAATCAGTTTTTACTAGTTTCTTATGGAAAGGAGATGCCAGTTCTCGAGGAGGTGTCAAAATTAGCTGGGACAAAGTTTGCATGCCAACTGGAGAGGGCGGGCTGGGTATTAAGAATTCAAAAGTTTGGAATCAATCTCAAATTTTACACCACTTATGCCGTATTGTTTGTAAGAGCAACGCCTTGTGGCCTGTGTGGGTTAATTCTACTTTTTTAAAGAAAAATCATTTCTGGAATATGCATATGCCCAACGACTGTTCATGGATTGTTCGTAACGTCCTCAGGTTACGTCCTATGGCTATTCAACACATGATCTTCAAAATTGGAAATGGCTTGAACACCTCTCTTTGGTTCGACCCTTGGTGGGATGCTAAATGCCTGGCTACAAGCAAGCATGATCCTATTATTGCTCAAGCAAATGGTACTTCTGAGGCTTCTGTAAACACTATAATCAATACGGGAGCGTGGGTTTTACCTCGACCTTCTAACAGGATTCATCACCTAAACCCGGGTTTGGCTAACCTGTTTGAGCAGTTCAACTATCCTACGTTTGATCTTAATGTTGCTGATTCAATCATTTGGAATAGCTTGCCTCTTCGGAAACTAAAAACCTGGGATATTTGGGATTCCATTAGAGTCTCTTCTACGACGGTTGCTTGGAGTACGTGTGTCTGGCACAAGCTTAGGGTGCTTCGGTATGCTCACCATGAATGGATTCTTTGCCATGGTCGTCTTCCTACTTTGCAGAGACTTTTCTCATTTGGTTTGGAAGTTTCACAGCAATGTCTTTTCTGTATTGCTGGTTCTGAATCTGAGACACACCTGTTTCTGGAATGCCCTTACAGTAGGTTCATCCTTTCGAAACTGGCGGGATTGCTAAAGGTCGACTTCGACGGAACATCGTGGGTTAAAATCTTGCTATCTTTGGAAGGCATAATTGACATCTTTCATCGTAATATGGCTTTTCTTGTAGCACAGATTTACTCTTACCACGTTTGGAGAGAAAGGAATGCGAGGTTACATGATTCAGGAGTTTCAGGCCCAAACAAGTTGATCAAGGGTATAATGATGGATCTTAAAGCTAGGCTTATTGCTTCGAAATGGTTCATTAACCATGCTAACTTAGATTTGTATAGGTGGTTATTTATTTGATTTGTTAGGGCTTGTTGCCTTTTGCATTTTCTTTTCTCTCCTGGCCTTAGCTGGGTTGTAGCTGGATCTCTCTTTGCCATGGCTTAGAGCTTGGGTGTATCCCTTCTTCTTTTTTATATAAAATATATTTAGCAAAAAAAAAAAAAAGTTAGACCCAATGATACAACGGCCGAATATAACCGTTTATATTCGTCGCATCTCACCACGATAGACAGGAGTCCCCTGCCACTGGCAGTCATTCCCCTTATCGATCTAGGATTTGATGAGTGTTCATTCATTGGAAAGCATCCGATTAAAACTTAATATTTTATTAAGGGGTTTAGAATTAAAACGATCATGATCCCATCATAAAGAGATTCCCAATTTTTCCTTGAATTAAATACTTCAAATCAATATTCATCAATAGTTTGATTTCCAGGTTGTTGGAGGAGTCACAAGTGGCCTCACTTAATACCCAACTTCCTTACAGGTAAAACCTATTTTTGACAAAATCTCCCCATATCTAAATAATTGAAAATTCGTATTTAATTCCGTGTTTCATAAACACAGAAATCTCATGATCATTTGTTCATTTTAAAATCTCGAATCGTTACAGATTTTATCTTGTTTAGCATGGCAAGCATGGCATGGGTGACGTATCAAATACATGCATACATAATTAATCTAATTAAAACATGCATACATTTGCTACTCTACACATGCATCATATGTAAAGTGCATCACATAAAATAATATGCTATGATTATGGCCCAATCCTATGCGATTTTTTCCAAGCTAATGGAAAAATCAAGGTCAATCTATGGTGGTAATAACTAATTATTACAAAATCTCTTGCTTCGCTTCCAAAGCTGCCTTGATTGCCTCCAAGCTCCTCTTGAAACATTTTAAAAAAGAACTCGAGTTGCATTCGAGATGAAATAATTACAAAAAGAAAAGAAAAACGACATGCAAGTCGTATTTAATTATTACAAACCATAAATTAAAATTAATAAAATAAATTGAAAACTAGGTCTTGGGGCCATAACCATGCATCATGCTCACATAGCAATTAAAAGCATCACATATTGTATAATCACAATTTTATACAACATAAATTAAATATGATCAAATCATAAATAATAAAATTAACGCACTTTAATTAATCTAGTAATCAAAATTACTAATTAATAAACTTTTTGCATACTCCAAGTTAAACATTAAAAATTATAATTTAATCTAGCATGCAAAACCTAGCTGAAAAAAAAAATATTTTTTTTTTTAATAAAACAGCTGATACGCATCTACAGTATGCGCAACAGACCTAATCTGTTAATTCTATCAGACACGCATTCTAAGTATGCGCATTAGACTGAAACCCTAGCAGATACGCATAATAAGTATGCGCATCACCTGTACATACAATTTTTCTGCAGTTTTTCAGAAGACCTAGAACGATCGTGTGATCACTTTTTAGTTGCGATTTTGATTCCAGTCTTTGTATATAGACCCACGAATACACAGCAGCACTTACATAATCAAACAACACCGATTCATGAATGTTTTAAAATCTAAACCTAGTAGATATATATATATGTAAACACGTATGTATATGTTTTACGCATGAACTGAACTTCTGCCTATCTGATTCGACTCCAACTGATTTTCAGAAGTTAATGTTACGAATTAATCCCATTAATACAGAACAGATCATCTAGACGTAATAAAACAGAAGAAAACGAATCATGCAGATCGTCAATACCATGCAGTTCGTCGGGAAAACAAAATACAGAACTGGGCATTCATAAAACAGATCGTATACAACATATATAACCAGATTATCATATTATACAAGCAGCTCTGATACCATTGATGGTTTCGATCGCACACACGCAGCGAAAACAGTAATATAAAATTGAAACCAAGCCCGGATCCATGTATAATAATTCGGATAATCATGGTAGAAAGAATAATTACCTTAATAAAGCTTCGTGATTGCAGAATAATAGTGATGAAAAGCACCCTCGATCACTGAGTGTTCCTCTTCGAAACCTCCTCTACGGTATCCACACGAACACCTTCAAGAACGTCTCACGATCTTGTCCGGAAGAGAGGTACTAGCCTCTAATGAAAAATATGTTTTAGGGTTAGGTTTTGTGTCTGCGGCTTCTTCTATATTTTTTTATACGTACAAATAAAATCACCAGCCTCCAATGCTATCGTCATATATTTATATGATAGTGTGAAGCTTATAAGCCCAAGTCAAAAACCTAGCCCAAGTTGATTTATTAAATAATAGAATCAAATCCTATTATTTAAATAAATAATAATTAAGTCAAACTTAATTATTAAAATCATAAAAACATATCTCATATATCTTTGCATTTTATTATAGCTTAATTAAGTCCCACTTAATTAATATAATAAAATCCATCTTTTATCATTAATTAATTTAAATTCATAATTTAAATTAATTCTTCCTTTAAATGTTCTATGTGTGTGACCCTATAGGTTATTATTTAATTGGCAATAATTTTATTCTCCAATAAAATTATAAACAATGAGCGGCATCTAGTAATACATCATTGCTACCCAATTAAATAATAATTAAATCGTGATTCGATATACCTTTTTGTGATTAATGTTCCCGTGTAATATAATCCCTTTAACCAAATATTATAGATTAAACTCGAGGCATGTTTATTGTCATCCTCTTCATAATTTAATCCGGGTTTACTTGATACATGAGTAGACTATTAAAAAACAAATCATCATTTGAGCACGGCCATGCATTTTATAGTCTCACTCAATCAAGAGGCCAATAATATCTCTCCTAATTATAGGAGGGTTAAATCCTTTATCTATCATTCATATTTCTCATACGATTCACAATATACCCGATGTCCACTTTTATCATCACCCAGTCAAAGGTAACTTTTAATGTAGTCAAAGTATATTATCCTCGTATAGAAATATAATGATCTCAAGTCAAAGGATCATTACACCATTATCACTGTGAGTCTTTCTTATGACTTAATTTACATGCAGAATCTCACGGTGGGTCTGTCCAGTACCATGTACCCCTACATGTACCTATGTATTGACTTTAGTATCTCCATACTTATAACCAATGAGATGTGGTTATCAGTCAAAAACATACTAGTCTATTTATGTATTATTATTGTCCTGTATAATAATACTCGACTAGGGACTTTTAAGAATATGATATATTATATAATCTCAAATTCAAGTTATATATACTTAAACTATATAATGTGTATCATTATTCTTAGGACATTTATTATGCTAACAAATATCGCAGTAATTAGAGTCATAATAAATACTTTTATTTAATAATCAAATGACATAATGTTTATTCAAGAAACAATTTATTGCCTCTAGGGCACCTACACTAACAATTTGAAAGTAGTTGCCGTTAATAGCCTCTGTCCAATTGAAAAAAAAATCCCAATAATGGAAGGTTTTCCTCAAAATACTATCTATATCTTAGACTGCGTACTCTCCAAAATTTCTTAAATTTGGCACTCACCATTTATCCTTAACCTATCGTCTGCTATTCCCAATTATCTTCATTTACCTAGTCGTGACTTGGCTCGATACTCTCTGCCTTTATCCAAGATAGAACACAACCTTCTAATCTATATACTTACGTAATGTTGATCGTCTTATCCCGACAATGTTCCGGTATCAAAGACCCTTCAAACTATACTTTATAATTGTATATCCCAACATACCCTGTATACTCACGAGATTATCTAACGTACACTTCCCGATACATCAAGTATTCCCTTTCTCATATCGATCCTGTGTACTACATAAACTTAACACTTTTGGCATAACAACCTTTTTATTTAAGTCAATCTCGGAATGTCTCAGTCTGTCTTGGTCCTTAAAGTATATCTTGGCTTTACCGACCAACCTCAGTTTCACCCTTTCATCTCCACAAACAATCAGTGTCTATTCACCAATCCACTTACAATATTTCTTCAAACTCCCTTAAACACAAGAAGACTTTAAATACCCTTAACCTTGGCTCACTAATCTCCTCTCCCTATACTAAAACATAAACTTTTATTAGTAATAATCTATAAAATTATAATCACTACTTAGAATAAACGCTTCGTTCGATAAACCACCCTTGAACTCGATGTGAGTTCACAATTTATATTATTACTGATATATTTATTATTATCACTATTGTTCCTGAGCATTATGACTCTTAGCTCTGATACCAAACTGTGACAGCCCCAAATCCGGGGTCATGAATCCAGGCCGTCACGAACCAATTTCCACTTATTAATATTCTTCTCTTGGCAGCTGGAGTTTAAATGCATAATAAAACTCACAATAGACCCCACACATAAATATTAACACACACACCAGTCATATGCTCAAAGAACAACATCTACAATATTAAAAGTTTAGATTTAAGCAGTTATTACAAACCAGGATCATACTTAGATACATTGTTGAATAATACTTCGACATGAAGCATTTCAACAATCAAAAGTTATTACACCAACTTACACACTTAATGTACATAATCTATCAATTCCCAACCGTCCGATAGCTACCTCGGGAATCGTTGCCAACACTCTCTCAAAAGTTCGTCTTTCCCGTACCCTCTTACGGGGTGTAGTGCATAGTATCGGCATACCTAGCTGTTGTATACATAAATAGCAAGAATGAGCTAAAATAGCTCAGCAAGATAATTTCTATCAACTAGCATCAAAGGAAAATAAATCATCATATATATATATATTAAACAAAACAATTTTCAGTTATTATGGAAAGAAATTTTATTTTCGTTCAAGACATATACCTTTCAATTATCCTTGTACGAAAAGAAATATATAATATTATAATCTCAGTCTCTCTTCTAATATCATATAATATCAATTCCTCTTCTTAAATAAAATAATAATCAAAATACCATCTCAGTGTACTCTTCCAAAATAATGTGAACCCTGTACAATCTTTCACGATCATCTTCTCATATCTTTCTTAGGTAACAATTATATAAATTAATATAAAATCAGTTTCTCTTCATCTGTAACAGTAATTCCATCTTCTCATATCATTTTTCTGTTTTCAGTATAGAAATCTGAAAACCATTTTCAATTCTTTCTTTCAAGTTTTGGGGATTTTCACTGTTGCCGAATACGTAAGGACGATGATCAGTCGCCCTCCATACCCGTCCTTTTTACTATCGGTAGAGAAGGAATGAAGGCCACCTGCTAACATCATCCCTGGAGGAAGGCCACCTGCTAACATCCTCCCGGAGGAAGGCCACCTGCTAACATCCTCCCTTGGCATCTTCGTGCCGAATCATATAATGAATGCTAGACTATGTCACACACAGCCCTGACACAGCCTTTTACGCAAGTTTGTTGCTAATCCCCCTTTTTATAAAATCATTATTCCATTTATCAACACCATTTCACATTTCCATTCCCGTATATCATTTCCATTTCCATTTATTATTACTCATATCATTTTCATTTCCATTTATCATCACCTTTCAAAATATTTATGTCATAATACTTTGATTATAACTCAGACATCTCCTCTGTATTCAATGAAATCAATATGCTTTTATATACGTAGAGTATTCCATTTATCTCAAAAGTATTAAATACCATTCAATAATATTTATAATATCACAATACTTAGGAAGAATATAATATTATAAATCATATAACCTTAGATAATAACTGATACCATTCCTTTATATATAACTCTAGATAACAACTGATACCATTCCTTCATATTCCCTTAATCATAAGGCATGTTCACTTCATGCATAATCATCTCTATGTGTATTCATATCCATCTCATACTCATATCCATATCCATATACATATCATACTCATATACCTTCCCTTTTAACATCAATAATCAAGGAAAACAAATTCTTAACAATATAGTAACAATAGCATCACATATATATTTCATGAAATCAAGTTTCCTTGAAGATAAATAATTTCCACGTAGGGATAGAAAAGATCTTGCCTCAGTTTAGGTATCCTGAAGGTAGGGCTCGTGGTTCCTCCGAAGTTTCTATAAACACATAAAAGAATCGTCATTAGAGTATATTCCACTTAACACCTACCCTTATCTAGTAACACCCTTGTCACATACCGTATGTTTAACATGACCTTTATGTCCCAAAGGTTCTAAGAACTCGACCATTCTTAATCTCGATTAAAGTGTTAGCAATTCACACTATTTCCTTAACAACCACTCTCGACTGCAAAAATCCTCACAATTCAAAAATTCCACAATTTGACACAAGGTCAGTTAGTAAGGGTTCTCTGATCACCCTATTATAACATCCCAAAGTTTCATAATTTTTAAAAATGTCTAGGTAGGTCGATCATAGTCTCAAAGTTTACACAATTACGGTTTCCCGGTTTTCGAACACCTTTCACTAAAACTGACTTTTCTTCTAAACCGTTCATCAGATTTTAACGTACCTTATATCAAAACGATCTACGAACTAAGATCTATCATGTCATGGTCAATTGGTAACCTAGACAGTAGGGTACCGTACGGAGACAGGGGTCCAAAACAGGGCAGATTACATTCTAACGAAAATCGGGCATTATAACGGTTATAATTTCATACTTTCCAAATTTTTCTCACCTCCAAAACCATCACCAAACACATACATCAAACCTACACCATGTGGTCATCATACCAACCATGGATTTCCAACACAAAACACTTCCATATTTAACTCAAACCACTTACAAACACATAATCATCATAAATCATCACTTATCATAACTTAAATCACCAAGTTTTCTATAACCAAGCATATATATTCAAAGTAATACTAAAGGGTCTTGAGATTTATACCTCCTTGAAGCTTGACAACACTTAACAAGCCTTGGGTAGTCCTTAAATAACCTTAAGGTAGCTTGGATCAACTAAATAAATCATAAAAACAAAGTTAGAAATTCGGATTCACTGGACACCAGTTGAAAGAATCGCAAAAACGAAGGCCGTACCTACGTTGTCTGGATTAGGCTTCTAAAGGAGAGTTGTAGAGTATCTCACCAGCTTTCCAACCATATAAAGAACACAAAATTCCATTGAGTAATGAAGGATATATGGCCGTTTTTCTGAACTGATCTCTGTTTTACCGAATTTCAAGAAATGGAGGGGGAGAGGATTTTGCTCTTGTTTTCTAATCTTCTCTTGTACTCATCTAATTAATTCTAGAGTCTTATAGATAATTATGGAAGGTTATGGAAAAATCTCACTTAAAATGACTAATTTGCCCCTTGGTTTAATGTTAGTGGAAGGTGACATCATTTGGATGATCTAATAATTCTTTTTCTTGATTTTTCCTAGGTAATTTGCTAGCACTCTTGGTAATAATAATGTGGTATGTATCCTTGTAATATTACTAATCTTGGTTGTTTTATTCCCATACTCATCTAATTGCAATTCGCTTCGAATATACCTCGTTATCTCAGTGGTTCTGAAATCGTTTAACAATCCAAATTCCTTCGGTATTTCCTTGACTTAATAATCCCTTGGTTTAACTTAAATTCAATAATTCTTCAATATATAAATCCTTTAATATTTCTATGCTCCTTAATATCCAATAAGATAGAAGCTCATTAAAAATCCAAAATCCTCAGAATCCATATTCAGGAATTTCTGAAATCCATCGTCGTTTTGAGTCACTTATTTTCTTAGTACAACCCTGCTATGGTTTCCGATTATTCATTTTCTATTTCAGTTATAGAGTACCTACCTACCATTTTCCTAATTCCTCAAAATCACTATTCATTTAATCACTGTAGCATTTCTAAAGTTAGGGTTATTACACTCAATCTTGCTCAACCAATTCTTCATCAACTTAATTGCAGCTTTGACCACTTAGGATGTCGTTGCGTCTATCTTCGCGGCTTTTCATCGCTGGTAATCCAAAATAATCCAGGTTTCTGACAAAGAAAGTCAATAGAATGAATAGGTATCAATATGAATGTACACTGGATTTTGTTTGACAAAATGTTTCGTGAAAGGATTTAACCGAGAGATCAATATGATCATTGAACTATTATCAGGTTGTATTTGCCACTTAGGTCTACCTCCCTAGTACAAAAAGATGGCCAGTCTTTAGTACTTTCGTGATAAACACAATCAGTGGAATCCCACCAGACTTCTATCACAGAGATAAAATGTCCCTGAATCCCCTATATGCATAGGTTGTTCATCTCAGTTTGAATAAAGAAGATCAAGTATTCAGGAAAAATAGAAAGAATTCAAAAGTCTAAAAAATTCTCATGTATAGAGTTGGACCAAGTGTCTTCCGAAAATAAGGATATTTCTGAAAGAATAGGATTAAATTCAAGTAATCAATAGAAGTATAGTTGATCACCAAAGGTATGGATCAACTATTGATTAAACAAATATTCAAGAAATTCATAATTATTCATAATCTCACTCTTGTCGGTTAAGTACTAATATACCTAGATGCCAAAACCGACCTGACAATAATGAGTTGAATAACCACGAAGATCTCAATTCATTCTCGATTTTAACCGTCACTGCGCAACGAATGATGCAGTGACAATATAAACCGTAAATTCGTTTACAACAATTCAGAGCAACAACAAGAATCAAATGAACTGCCCAAATGGGGAATCAATTAAGAATTCAACCGAGATCAACGGCTAGTAGCGTGCAGCTATGCCCACACCTCCAACTCATGCCAACAATCGCTTCCCACATCTTATTTCTAGTCTTCTCGCACTCTCGTTATTACGTTCGCATCGTAGCTAAAGTCGTAAAAAAGTTCTAGAAAGTACGCGAAAGTCTCAAGATAATGTCATTCAGACAGGTAGCTCCAACTGCTCCGTCAGCTCATGCGGCTCTAGATTAACCGCCTCGCCCATAACCAAATCTTCGAACGAATCGAACTCCTACTCGCGTAATATGTTGAGAGACCGTACAACGACGTCGCCATACTCGTCAAAATATCCTAAGGCGAACCTTATCCTAAATCGTTCTACCTAACGCCTTTCTCACACACGTATACCCACCCATCCTAACTGTTTCAGTGACCATAACCTGTAGCTCTGATACCAACTTTGGCATCCCATAATTCGGGGTATAGATTTGGGGTCACTAACCACAATCCATACAACACAAACCTGGATATAAACATAATATAATAATAAAATACCCCTGATCCAAGACCTCTTACAGGTTATGGTATGAAACAAACTACCAAATTTAATTATTACAATCCAATCTCAGTATAACATTATTATACAAATTGATAACCACTAAGTTCATCTACCGAACTAGTAAACCAACCTCTGACAAGCTCAAATCACTACTCGACGAAACCAACAACTCGAACGTCACCTCTCGCTGCTGGAGCAGATAACTCACCAACCACAAGGTCCACTAATCTCCTCTATTAACTAAAGAAAATAAACACAAGCAAGAGTGAGCCAACAATGCTCAGTAAGTGTAAACAGTGATAGCAATATTAAGAACAACATAGGTTCTGTTCAACAAGAATAATCATCATACGGTACGAAAGAAATCAGCTCAAGAAATTAAATATTGTAACTTCCAGATGAGCCAACAGGACTCCGCTAAAATAAAATGCATCAACAATGAGAACTGATAAAAGTTCTGATAATTAAAGATAATCATAATAGGCTTCAAGAGAATTAGGCTTTTAAGCAACTCAACCTCAATGTATGGAATAGAATTGGATTTTTATATATTTTAAAAAAAACAATAAGGTTACGCTGCTGATTAGTCACGCACTAACCCCGGACAAACGTACACAGCAATGTCCTTTAATGGATCCACGGCACACATTGGCCTTAACATCTGACCACGAATCTGGTCTCCCCAAAGGGACTCCTCTTGACCATAATATTGTCTCCCCGAAGGGACATAAAAAACATTCCAATTCTATATCCAACGTACTAGGTGTCGGAACAATCGACAACCACTGTCAATTAAACAATTTGGAAACTCACATTCCAGAACAACTCAACTCAACAAGTAGAATAAAAGGAATCAACAGTTCTATCCTCGATATCGACAAGTTCGATATAATAGATGGGGTGATAATTGAATAACAACAATAATAAATGTCAACAAGATCGACAATAATTGGGGTAACAATTGAATGAACAACAATAATAATAAATATCGACGAGATCAACAATAAATGGGGTGACATCATGATTAGAATAATTAAAAGTAAATTTCACTTGAGCAAGAAGTGAAGGGAAGTACTTACAATATGATTAACAACTGAGACTAAACATCTAATAAAATTTCTTCAACACCTTGTAAAGTTTGGATTAAATTAGGTAAATTAAGTGGTTCAAAATGAACATCTGTAATATAATACTAGAATAATTAATTGTAAATTAGTTTGAAGAAAAACATCCCCTAAAGAGGGTCCATCAGGTGAAAATTTGTTAAAATCATAAATAATGCTAAAAGATTTTTAAAAGGATTTAAAATCTTGGATTTCCTCTGTTTAGAACGTTCCTTAAACACTTTCGAAGAAAATAAAAGAAGTGGCACTTTACTGAGGAATCCAATGACATACCACAATCTAAAATATCTCTGAAAAAAAACTGTATTTGTAAAATCATTTGAAAATTTGTACTTGAGCTAAAGGTGGAATATAAACATTTGCACATCATTTGAAGAAGGACGTCACTTTGTAAACATGACTTGACCGACGCATTTGATATATAAATAAAACATAATTGCATCACTTGAACAATAAGTGAGGAGCGATAACACTTGCCTCGTCATGCGAAGTTCTCAATCCTAAAACCTCGATCCGTTGCTCAACTTTACTTCAGTCTCTACTTCTTTACACAATGGCCTTTTACTCGGCTCTATTTCCATCTTTCCCTATGATTCGTCAACCTCTCCTTGAGTACACCCGTCAACTACGATCACAATTTCCTTCTCTAAATTCCATCTACACATGCACTGCTCTTGGGGCAGGGCCTCCTACTCGTACCTATATAAAGGTAAAGTACTACTTTAGTACCAAAACCAACCAAAACCTTACTGTCGATCTAATATACCCATACGCGTCCTATAACGCTTTATAATTTAGCACATATTGATTATACTCATAAAATAATTTAGTACAACCATCTAATCCAAGTAAACATATAGCACGTATAACAATTAATACTCATGATTTACAATCACTAGATATTCGAATACAAAAAATTACTGACTAGCTTAGTATTCAACATGTGCTGAATCACATAGTGTATATCCCTCGATAGCATATACCACTCCTCCTTGAGGTTTGTCAAAAAGACTAAAGAATAAGGTATTTTAGCGATACCATGCATCCCATTCTTTTACTTAAATAATACCTAATCATTCTTTTACTTAAGCGTCTAACTAGTGTGTTATAAGCAAAGCATACAAATTTATGACCAACTATTATTATCTAATTTGAATCAAATTAACACAATAATACTTTCGACAATAAAACGATCATATAAGCCACTTATCAAGTTAGATGCAAGTAGACATTCAACCTTAACAAATCACAGCCCACAATCCCAAATATGGCACCACCAAACACTCTCCCCTCCCAACTTTTCTTACCTCGGCTTCACTTTTCTTTTACTCCCTCTCGGCTCCTCGGCCTATCTCTCAATACCCCCACACAACTCAAGCACACACACACACACACACTAATTAATACCCATTTGCTTTCAAGACCACATTCGATATTTATGCCTTGAATTGTAAATTATAGTTACTCCACAAAACTCTCACAATCCTATGATCACCCCTCTCTCTTTTTATTTCTCTCAATCCCCTGGCCCTTCTTGCTTGGCACCTGCAACACCTTCATACCAGATACGTAAATCACATCCCCTGTACTTCTCACATCCACAAAAATCTCCAAAACACACTCATACGACACACACTCTAAGATTCACCCACACACACCCAACTACGCCACCACACTTACCTACAACACCTTCGTCCCCCTGCATCCATCGTCTCCTCACCTTAACACAATATCAAGACCTGATTCACCAACCCCCCAACATATTCATTCCTGCCCTCCTCAATCTCCTTACTACGTCTCCCCTTCAAACCACGCAGCACCCAGAACACACATAGACCTGTACCACCTCACATTCACTCCGCCGAACTCCATCTCCGGTTATCACAGTCCCGAAACAACCACACACACCACAATTATAAGAACCCAGATTTTTGGGTAGAATTAAAACTTTTTATTATGTATTGATGTAAGAATGAATAGTGGTTACAACTAGAATGTAATACTGGTTTTAATGAATGAATAATGAAAGGATATATATTCCAAGGTTATATGTCCTGAAGGATGCTATTGGGTGATAACTTAGATTAGAATAATCTATCTCCTAGAAAGTTAAGATAAGATTCCCTAGAGGGAAATAGATACCCTCATGTCATCCAGATCGATATCGGTTACAAGTACGGAGGTTCCATGAAAGAGTTAAGGAACGCTCGAGGTAGCACAAAGATATTTTCTAAGCACTAGAACTAAAAAGAGAATAAGTGATGAATAGTGTTTTTGATGGAAATAAGAATATTATGAGACGACACTATATAGAAGTACCCGGAATGAAAATCTGAGTTCGTATTAGTGATCCAAGAGGAAAATAAGTGTATGTAAAGGTTGTCGGATTCAGAAAAATAGCACTTTTATTTTGTCCGAGAATTCCCTGGACACTGCAAGACATAAGGAATTATAAAAGGGATTTAAATAATTTAAATTCGAGAAGTATTAAGAAAGATGAGGAATAGTATTATAAATATTAAGAAGGTTTTCGGTAAAACCCTAACTAGAAACGAATGAGTTATTCCCTCGAACGATCAACGAATTAAGCAATAAACGGACAAAGAAACAAGCAGAGGGAGCAAGAGTCATGCACAAGCCACTAGAAAATATCTAGTAACCAACATAGTTACATGAGTAACTAGAATCAAGGGAATCAACTAAGTACTTAGCAATCAAACCATTTGGTTAGCCTTAAACCACCAAAAGATCAACACATGTCTTCCTAATTTCATCACCCCTTGCATCATCACTTTAATAAAGCAACCAAGGATGAGATATTATCTAAAACCATTCACTTTATGCATTATTTTTCAAGACAACCAAGCAAAAACACAAACTCTCTCCAAGAACATCACATTCGGCTATTCCTTAAATTCAAAGATCAAAATCCTACTTCCAACCATCATTTGATCTTGAAACTTTTTATGTGAGTCCTATAATTCATAAAAATGATCTCCTCAAAATCCTAGCTTCAATCTCTTCTTTTTCCATTTTCAAAAAAATCATTAAAGAGGAGGATGAATAGTGTTCTTCAAGAACTAACTTTGATTTTCATGTTTCTTTGGTTGATCTTAGGTTTGTTAAGGCTAGACAAGGACCATACCAAGCTTTGTAAGGCTATATCACACTCTCAAGAAGTTATAACCCTAGGCATACTTTGAGTTTATGCATGTTCTTGATAGATTTAAGTGTTAGGAGCATGTTAGTGATGTTATAATCATGATTATGTAGTAGATCTAATGGATTTAAGAGATGATGATTATGTTGGTTTAATATTGTGTTCTTGAGCTTGTTGAGATGAGAATCATGTGTATAAGTTGTGTTGGTGCCCGGTGTGGCTTGGTTTTGGTGTTACGATTATTAGAACGTTCGATTTATAGCCGTTGTAATGCCCGATTTTCGTTTAATCTTGAAATCCGAACTTGTCAGTAGATGTAACTCACTGCTTAGCTTCGACTTATGCCATGATTATCTAGATCATGTTACAAGCTTCGTTTTGATATAAAGATCGCATGAAACGGACTTACGGTTTAGGAGTTATGATTAAATTCGTAAAAGTGGTTTGAAACTGAGAATGCGAATTCGTAATTGAAATTGAACCATGTAAAATAAGTATCGCTGTGGCGAATCTTGGTAATTAAATATTAGAGATCATAAGGATGGTGTGAGAGAAGACCTCGTATTAAAAAGATCATTTTTCGATTTTATAAAAATGTTCGAATCAAGGTTAAGTACGAAAGTACCCCTAAAGAGTATACTTGGTTATAACTACGGTAAACCACTTAGAAAACGATCGATAAATCTCGAGGTATAATCTTTCGACTTTAAAACTTTTACAAATCAAAAACTGACTATATGTAAGGGTAATGACATGCTTTATTAATGAACAAGTGTCGGATAATAAAAGCAATGATAAGAGTGAATTAGAGGGGTATTACGAAACAACTTGAAAACGTGTTTCGATTTAAGTTAAGTTCATACTTAACCTTTTGAAAGGTGTTAAGTGATTAATCCCGAATGCCTTGGCTATTTATAGATCATCAGGCTGACCCGGGACACGCTACCACTACCCCTGCCCGTACTCGATTTCCAGGCAAGTTTCCAATACTTGGAACTGTTGTTGTGATAATATATATGATGATTGTTGTATACACATGCCATAGCATGCGTGTCTACTTTCAAGTCTATTGATATACTTGTTCCCTGAATTGATATTGGCCTATAGACTAGATATGAATTATCAGTTATAAGCCGGATTGTCTTGTTAAGACCCTTAGTGAAGGGCGTATGATATTCCTTCATTAAATATAGACCGGGAGTCGGTATTTTGTAATATAGAGATAGTCGTGGAAACCCGGAGGGATTCCAGTGACAGTTTATTGAGGAATGTTATTTATGAACATTATTTATATTTTCCATGAAGTATTAATTACTTGAAATTATTCGAGGAATATTGTTTGAATATTATCTCAATCGAGAAGTACTACATGAATATTATTTTGAATATTCATTCGCGTTTATTTATTCGCTGAATATTATTTTAATATTCATTTGAGCTTTAATTACTTAAATGAATATTAGTTTCGAATATTCATTTAGAGTTTGATTATTTAAATGAATTATTACTTTGATATTCATTGGAATTTTATTCATTAAATGAATATCACTTTCGGATATTCATTTGAGTTTTATGTAATTGATAAATATTATTTTAAAAGTATTCTTTGGAAGTTCTAATTACTTAAGGAATATTATTTCGAATATTCCTTTAAGGTTTTGATTACTAAATGAATATGATTTGGATATTTATTTAGAATATTATTTGCTAAATGAATATTATTTGGATATTTATTTAGAATATTATTTGTTTAATGAATATCAATTGAATATTCATTTGGGATTTATTTATTAATGAATATTATTTTGAATATTCATTTAAGATTTTATGTACTTAATGAATATTATTTAAAAGTATTCATTCGAAGTTCTATTTACTTAAGGAATATTGCTTCGAATATTCCTTTAAAGTTTTGATTACCAAAGAATATTAGTTGGATATTTATTTAGAATATTATTTATTATATGAATATTATTTCAAATATTCACCTAAGGTTTGATTTATTTAGTGAATATTATCTTAAACATTTATTTGAGTTAAGTTAATTAATGAATATTATTTTGAATATTCATTTAAAGAAGAGAGTTATTCAGTAAATAATTCTATATAATCATTCAAGGATTACTTACGAGCAATATTATGATGTATTCATATTCCTTAATTATTGTTGATTTAATAAAAATTCTTGGAATATTTATTTCAATTCTTTTAAGTTCTTTTTATAATGATTCATATTATTCAAAGATTATCTGTCACCTTCAGATATGGTGTAAAATATTTCAGAGTCTTTTATGATTATTTTATCAAGGGGAGGTTTCCAAAAACTCTATTTTCATTTAAATCTCTCTTATAAGAAGATTTAAATACTCGCTCAACTTCCAAAAATATATAAGGGGACCTCACTTGAGATATGTTATTTATTGGACTGCCCGGTCCTATACTTGCTAAACTATCTTGTCACTCATATCTTGATTCTTTCAAACATCGATATGAATCTGTTTGGTTACCTCCTCAACGCTCGAGGGGTAAGAATTGATGGAACAAGTTTATATCCATTAACAAGCATCAGCTTGAGAAATATTGGTGAATTTTCCTTTCCAACTGGATACGACTACTTTGTGGAGTCCTATCAACAAGTAATATACTTGGGGAAAGAGGGAGGAACTTTACGTTCAGAGTCATGGATGTTAAATGAACTAGGAGATGCGTAAGTGACCCAGTGGCGCCGGTCCAGCAAATGGCCCAACCGTTGGCCGAGGGGGTTCCAGAGGGCGGTAGACAAGTAAATCCGTCGGTGCTTCCTTCTACATGTAGTAAACAAGAGGTGGGGAGCATAACATGCGACTGATCATCGTGTAAATGCTATGTCTCCTGGCGCATCAAACTCCAGTATTAGTTCATCTCTCAATGTTGGAAAATTTCCTGCAACATTATCATTGTTGGCAGGTTTGAATAGTGTTTGAACTGGAATTGCAATATTCTTCCTGCAAGTTCCTCTTTTATGAAAATTTGATAATATCTTGCTTATCTTTGACATAGCAGATATCTCTTCAGAACAATTATATTTTGAGTTACCTTGTAACTTCATCTCATACCTTATATTGGTACTACGTTCGTTAATGCATGGCATATGGTTTCGAAGATATTTTGGACTGTTATACATTATCACTGTTCAAATTATATTTTGGTGGGCTATTGCTCACCCTTGCTTTATTTATTTATATCACAACAACAGCTAGATCAGATGGCCGCGCAAGGCGTACCAAACATAGGCAGGTGTCAGCCGTCAGAGGATTAACCGCTGAGGTCATAGCTACCATTGCTGAGGATGCAGCTTCTGGTAGGCTAGTTGTTAGCATTTGATCATCAAATGTATTTATTATATGGCATATACCAATGGATGGCAAAGAATATGTAATGGTAAAATTGTAATTCTTTGGGTTGTAAGAACTCAAACTTATGATTAATAATATTGATGGTTACTCTGATTTCATCTCTGGGACTATAACGGGTGTGTTTTATGTTGTTGTTTGGGTCACAAGGTTGTAAATTATATTATGTTGGTTTTGTGGATGGATATTGAGACCGTAGCGACCAGATCCCCGACCCCGGATCTGGGGGTGTTACAACAATCCTTGCACCCATCGTTGAATCCACACAACGAATCACAGAAACCCCCTGAACTCAGCCCCCAATTCTGACCCATACACACACCATTTATACAAACAGTTTAATCGATACCACAATCACAGAACCAACTTGTAACTGAACGAATTAAAGAGGAATTTACGAACTCACGGTGATAGTTCACCAAATTTACAGAACCCACATAAATAGCACCCATGATAACAAAACAGAACATGGTAGAGGATTGGTTCGATTTTCTCACAATCGCAATCACCACTGCTTCGAATTAGCCACACACACATCTCGACAACATCATACACGCACACACCACAGCTTACACATGCACACCGCATAGCACACACACACAGCCTTTGGGTGAAGAAGAGAGAAAGGATAGTGACTCGTAAGTTTAAACGAGAGAGAGATTCGAAGGGAGAGACTGAATGGAGAGAGAGATGAGAGAGAGTTTTGAGAGATTTCTTTGAGATAGAGAGAGAGACCGAGCTTACTCTGGAAGCAACGAGAGACTGCAGTGGATAAGATAAGGCCCAAGGCCTTTTAGAAATTAAAAAATGCTGAAAACTAATTAAAAGTAATTTAATCATTTTTAAAAAAAAACAAATTAAATCAAAATTAAATGGAAAATGGCTAAAAATTTTAACTTTAAATATCCCAAATGTAGATTACAAGATTTCTAACGCCCACATATTTTTAAAATAATTTTAGGATAAAAAATGAATTAAATATGAATTTTACAAATTTTGATCCTTTAAATACAATAAAACTCTTTAAATCATTTTAAAATACCACAACACCCAAATTAATTCACCCAAAAATTTTAAAAACTCAATAAATATATTAAGGAAACATTTCAAAAGATTTCGTGTTTTTTAATCCCTCCGATAATTTTATAAAATTGACAGAGGATTAAAACACATGATTTAAATATATTTAAATCCTCAAAAATACAAATAAAATACACAAACCTTCACAGCTTACCAAAATCATCATATAATCATATGAACACCATCTCACATACATTTCACCTTTACAACAATATTCACATAATATAATTCATAATTTTTATTAAATAAATAAATTCTAAATTCGAATTTGTCTAGGACGTTATACAGTAGATAGTCAAGCAAAAAGCAGCTTAGATCTCGAGCAATCAAGTTATGATTTTCAAGGTTAACCTCGTGCCCTTCTAAGGATTCATCTAGTGCCCTATTGGATTCATTTTGTGCCCTCAGCATAGGTTCGCGTAACGCCCAATTAGGTTCACTTTATGCCCTCATTTGGATTCACGTGGTTCCCTTAACAATCTTAAGATTCACCTTGTCCCTTTTAAGGATTCATCTAGTCCCCTATTGGATTCGTTTTGTGCCCTCAGCATAGGTTCACATAATGCCCAATTAGGTTCACTTTATGCCCTTATTTGGATTCACGTGGTTCCCTTGACATTCTTAAGGTCCACTTAGTGCCCAATTAGATTCGCTTTGTGCCCTTGTCAAAGGATTCACTCAGCGCCTAATTGGATTCACTTTTTGCCCTTGTCACGATTCAAGCAAGAAGATAAAGACCCGCATGGTTCACTCAGAAGAAACTTGCGAGCACTGAAGGGATTAGACCTTAAAATATCAAGCTATTTAGGTTCCTCTCGCATCCTATGACTTCGAGGAACCGGGGGGTACTTGTTGTGCCTAAAATCTCCATGGGCTAGATTTAGGCCCATTAGGCTTAAGGATCTAACCCGTATGATTAATACGGGTTATGATTAAGGTACCTTAAGTTAAATGGGGCTAAATAGCATGTTAAATGGATCTGGACAGGTTCAGGTTCCCGAGAGATAGCTTCCCGAGAAACAGGTTCCTGTAGACAGGTTCCTGAGAGACAGCTTCCTTTACGAAAACAGATTTATACCAGCAGATTTATAGTATGATTAAGCCTCCTATTCTTTAGGAGCAAGTCATGAACGTCAACTCCTTATTGGATTGCATTCCTTGGGCACAGATGATCCTTGAATACTTCTAATAAGACTAGAACTTGTAAATACACTCATTGCCGAACTAGAACTTGAGTTCTACTCGACATAGGTCGCCTATTCGTGGCTGAATCTGGAGAAAAGGAGGTCTCCACGAATTAGGAACCTAGAATATTGCTGCCTAACCAGACTTCTAGTCTAAAAAGAACTACGTGAACTTGATCCCTATATATACAAGGGTACGTAGGCACCTTGAGAACATGTTTTACAAGCCTCGCAATACACCTACGAGATTCTTGAGAACACACGACACAAGCTTCAAATTAAGGAACTCGCGAGATTCTTGTAAACGCTCTCGAGCTCAATTCAACCCCCACGAAAAACCTCCATTCTCCATATATTAGTTGATCGTTAGCCTTTACAACTCACCATAAACCTCTCAAAATTTGTTACGAAATCCACTCATCAACATGAAGTAAATAGAATGGATCCACAATAAAAGACTCAATTTTACTCCTGAAGGATGTTTCCCTTTGTTTTGCTTCCTGACATGAATCACACAAGCCATCAGGAGAAAATTTAGCTTTAGGTAATACTCTAACCAAATCCTTCTTGACTAGCTCATTGATGTTATTGAAGTTTAAATGAGAAATTCTCTTATGCCATTCCCAGATTTCATCAACTGAGGCTCTGCACATTAAACAAATAGTAGCTCCTCAATCATTGGATATCAGCTTGGCTTTATAAATATTACCATATCTATAAACATTTAGTGCAATCTTGCCAGTCTGAGTACTAACAATATCACAATGCTCAGCATGAAAATGCACATGATAACTTCTTTCACAGATCTAAGTCACACTTAAGAGATTATGCTTCAGACCTGCAACCAAAGCTATTTTTTCAATGATGACACTCCCAAAATTGATTTTGACATATCTCGGTGTGTGTCCAAAGTTTCCATCTCTATAGGATATATCTGGGCCAGCATTCTCCTCAAACTCTGATAATAGGGCATTATTTCCTGTCATATGGCCTGAACATCCACTATCTAGAACAAAGACATTCTTCATGTAACCCTGCAGTCACCAAGCAAATTAGTTATAGGTTTTAAGGATCCAAACTTACTTGGATCTTTTACCCTTCTCATACTTGTTACTCTTAGCAAAAGAAGATTTAGTTTTTAATTTTTCAACAGTACTGGTGCCGGAAACAGCAGCCCCACTGAGAGTGCCAATGGGCGTACTGGGAGAACCACTAGCGACTGTTACATCAGAAATAACAATATGATTTCGAAGACTATTGCTTGAAGGATTAATAGAAGCATTTTTAACATTAGGAAATAGTTCATAATAAGTATAGTACAAACTATGATAATCCTCACAAGTATAGATCGAATGCCATTTGCTTCCATAGTGGAAATAAGGATGTTGTGGTTTATATGTGACAAAGTAATTCCTAGGTTTAAGCTCATGAACTACTTTTACAATGTT
Organism: Kitagawia praeruptora; assembly: GCA_037693485.1. Lineage (NCBI taxonomy): Eukaryota > Viridiplantae > Streptophyta > Magnoliopsida > Apiales > Apiaceae > Kitagawia > Kitagawia praeruptora. The sequence goes on along the minus strand of CM075351.1, from coordinate 155,653,834 downwards.
ATTTTTCCTGCATTGAAAATCAAGATGATTTGTCCTTCCTTAATTATAACAAGCCTTTCTAGGAGCATGGAAGTCAGTCCTATAGTTATTGCTTTTGTTTACACCTTCTTTTCCATTCATTTTCCTCTTAGGCTTAACATCCTTATTAACCAATTCATTTATCATTTTTTTAAGTTATTTCTGAGACATGAGACCAACATTGAGTGTTTTAGAGTCAGTCTTCTTAGATACAGTTTTTCCAGATTGTCCCTCAGCTAGAATCAATTCCCTAGTACAGACTGGTTCATCTTTCCCAATAGCTCGAACAAAACCTTTAAACTCTTTCTTAGGTAATTTTGACTTAGACTTAATCTTATTATTTCCCTCCTTTGAGGAGGTTGGCTCGATTGCAGTTGGTTCATTTCCTATGCCTGCTCTAGATCTATCATCATGGAGAACATCAAAGGGCTTAGTAGTCTGAGACCAACTGCTTATGATCTTTTGTTCTTTTTCAAGCTCAGCTTCTAGTTTCTGAATTTTCTCATCTCTCAGTGACACATGATATAAAGCATTTTCTTTCTCTTGCCTGTCAATTTTCATCTCTTCTAGGTTATCTTCTAGATTTATGTTTATCTCTCTTAACTATGTAATTTCTTTCCTGACTCTCTTACATTCAAGAGTCCTGTTAACTAAGTTCTTATGCAGACTAATACAATAACGTCTAAGTTCGGAGATATTATCAATGTCATATGTATAAGTAGTAGTGGGTACCTTATCATCAGGTTCAGAATCAACAGTGGCCATTAAAGCATAGTTGACTACCTCATCGGAATCTGAGGAGTCAGCCCAAGTTATGCTTGAGATTAGTGCTTTTCTTGAATCTTTACTTTCCTTAGGCTTTTTGCACTCAGGAGCATAATGTCCCATCTCATCACAGTTGTAACATTTGATCTTGGACTTCTCTGATTTTCCTAATCTAGAACCCTTGTAATCTTTCTTCTTGTACTTATCACTATTGATGGAGGATTTTCGTAATCAACGTGATTTTCAGAGGCCCACTGGAATTTACAAGTGTAACACATGTAATTGGCTGTTTTTGGTGATTTGGGTGTGATTTGATGGTGGGGGTGAGCTGAGCTTGAGAGGTTACGAGAATCATCGCAGGTTCCATTAGCAAGATCTGTGGCCGTTTTCTCAAGGTGCCTACGTACCCTTGTTTATATAGGGATCAAGCTCACGTAGTTCTAATACGAAGCTGATTCTTCTTGACCAGCTGTATTCGGTTGCCTAATTCGTGTAGGACTCAGGTTCCTTTAGAGCCTTTCACGAACTAGTTGGCTAAGTAGAGTAGAACTCGAGTTCGTACCCTACTATAATTCTCATGTCTATTAGAGGCATTCTAGGATCAACTGCGCCCTAGAATTACACTCCAATAATAATTCGGTCTCTTTCTGATTGGTTACGCTCAGGAACCTGGTGCTCAGGAACCTATGTCTCAGGAACCTGGTGCTCAGGAACCTATATTTTGGAACCTGGTTCTCAGGAACCTCTGTCTAGGAACCTGTTTCTCAGGAACCTCTCTACAGGAAACTGTACCTGCACAAATAACAAATATATTAGTTCGGGGAGCCTCTTTGTGGTTCCCATATGCTCTTGCTGTCTTCACTACTGCTGCTAGGCTGTCTTGAACTCTTCTGCAGGGAGGAACCTGGTCTATTTGTAATCTACTCAGCTTCCGGTTCATCAGGAACCTTATAATACTTGTAGCTTCTTGACTGTCTACTTAGTGAGTGCTCATTTCTTCATGTCTAGTATTCATATCTTGTACTGGATCTATCTTATGCCTCATATAGATTGGACCCTATAGCTTAATGGGCCTAAATCTAGCCCATGGAGATTTTGGGCACAATAACTACCCCCCGGTTCCTTGAAGTCATGCAATACGAAAGGAACCTATTCAACTTTCTGATATGGGGTCCAATGCTTAACCACTTCTCTTAAAATGTATTACTTCAACAACACGTATCCAAGCTTACATGAGCTAACTCGGCGTAAGAAACAGGACACATAATGTTTTAGTAAACATAGTATTGATCAGCTTCTTTCTTGGTGAGGAACATGTTCTCTTCTTCTTCTTCGAAACTCATTCTTCTGACAAATCTTCACTCTTCAACTGCTAGTCATTCTCTGAACATTTTTCTAATAACTTTGCAAAACTTCTCCAAGGACACTTCTGAGGTTTCGGGATGTTATCATACTTCTGCTTACTCTTGTATCTTCTTAGGTGATCTTCGTCTTCAATGTCTTCACATGTCTTTTGTATATCTAGAAGTCTTGAAAAGCGAGTGGCACCTCAACAGCTTCCAATCAAGAGGTTCAACCTTTATTTACTCCTTTTGGGAAAATGCATAATTTTCACATCGTGCATCCAAGCTTACATGAGCTAACTCGGCGTAAGAAATAGGATACACTACGCTTCTGTATGCAAATTCAAAATTAAATCCTCAAATCAAAAATCAAAGAATCCTGCTGAAAACTAACCTGGAAACTTTTCTGAAGCCGTCTTTCCGAAGATCATCATTACTAGACTGCGAAACTCATCGAAACTCATCATAAATACTCTCTGGTTGCTCAAGCAATACTTCTTTCTTCTTCCGAACTGACTTGTATGAACTGATCTCTCATCCAATTCTTTCATAAAATACGTTGGCAGCTTGCTTATAACCCCAGGAATGTCCATTATTCGTAGGATGAAACAACCCTGGAACCTCTTGAACCATCTAAATAGCTTCCCAGAAACCTCGGCTGCTCGCTCTACTTGGAACTTTCAAACCTTTGTAAACTTAGAACCTCTTGTCTTCATACTTCGAGTAGTTTTCAAAACCATAATCTAAACCATAATCTTTCTTGATAACTTCTTAACTTTTCATTGCTGAATAACTAGACCAGGTTCCTTGTGAATAGCTATTGATGACTACTAATCCTGCAAAGCAAAGAATAAACATAAACAGAAACTAGTTAATGTTAGTAAAATTTCTCTTGTTCAATTTGGGTCAACTCTTGGAAAGGTCACCTGCTTGGTTCCCAATCCTAAACTCTAGGTCCCAACATGCCTCGAGGCATGTTGGTTCCTTTTGTGCCTCGAGGCGATTCTAGGAACCTGTGCGCCGTTCTGGGAGTCCACACAGATTCCTCTTCTTCATGTGTCAGGCTAGACATCTTTTGAAGGTAAATGCTAAGGAACTTATTCCTTCTTCCCATGTGCCAAAGGCGGTTCCACATGAGGGAAAGCTTATTAGGCTTCTCTTTAAGAACAAGTGTGCCGGTCTAGGCTCCACACAAGTTCCCACTTCTTCTCATGCCAGTGGCAGCTCCACGGAGGGGTGAAACATATAGTTTCAGGTTCCTGTATGCCAGTCTCGGCTCCATACAGGTTCCTTTAAGGTGCCTTTTGTCAGGACTTTAGGTGCCTTTTGTCAGGACTTTAGGTGCCTTTTGTCAGGACTTTAATTCACGTGCTCAAGGAACTTGAGGCTTTTGGCAACAATGTCGTGCTCAGTGAGCTGAGGCTTTTCAATCACATTTGCTCAGGAAGCTACCTGAGGCTTTTCTCGTGCCTAGGAAGCTACCTGGGACTTTTTTTTTCTCGATGCCCAGGAAGCTACCTTGGACTTTTTCTCGATGCCCAGGAAGCTACCTGGTACTTTTTCTCGATGCCCAGGAAGCTACCTGGGACTTTTTCTCGATGCGTGCTCGATAAACTACCCAAGGCTTAATTCATATCAATCATTCGTAGTCCACGTATTCTGTCAAATCGTATTCATACTTCGCTCATACTGTCAATGCTACAGGAACCTGTCAGCTCAGGTAACCTGCAAATACTGTCAATACTACAGGAACCTGTTAGTCAAGGTAGCATGTTTCAAAATACAAGTACTAAAACTAGCACTTAAAAAGTTTCAAATTGGCATGTGAAATAGCTAATCAAACATGCATATTATTGTCTAAGTAGGAATACTACCCCCAGTTCTTTTGGGTAATTACTGTTACGTAAAAGAACAATAAGGAAGCTATAATCATCATCGTCATTCTAAGAATAAGGAAGACTAACCTCTTCATAAGCAAAATAGATCTTCTTCTACTATCATCAATGCTTGCTGAAAGAAATGTCATGCTGTCTAATCAAAATACTAGTGTTAGATATAATTGATGTGATTTAATGTCAGTGTTTAAGGGTTACAGGTAAAAAGAGTTTAACTTATTGGTTGAAAGCAGTTGTAATAGAGTTTGAGTATACGCTGATAGCTGGAAGCGCAAACGCTGACAGGAGAAAGCGTAAACACTGCTAGCTGAACACATGGAAGCGCAAACACTGTTAGCTGGAAGAGCAACAGAGTTTGCTAAAGTCTGTTTACTGGAAGCGTCTACAAGTCAACAGAGTTTAAAGATTAATTTAATATTAATATGGAAGCGATATCTTTGAAGATTGGATAGCTGTCAAAGAGATCGAGTTGACTTAGAAGACGTGTAGCAATCGTAATTGATATCAATTGTATAGCTTAATTTTAGGAGAATCAATTAACGATTGTACGTAGCTGTATATCTTATAAATACAGTTAGGTTAACCCTAGAAGGGTATCCATCGTGAACGAATATCATTTTTGTAACCTAAGCAGCTCTCTGTGATATTTTACATCACTGAGAGAGGAATTATTAATTCCAAACAGTTTTAAGAGTTAAAACGTGTATTCTTGTTATTTACTCATACGGTACTTGATTATATATATTGTGTATTCGACCTAACAAGTGGTATCAGAGCCAATCTGTTACTTTATTACAGTTTAAGATCCAAACACAATAGTAATCAATGGCAGAGATTCCTTTTCCATCAGGTTCTGAGAAAGCACCTACTACTGTTAGTAGGTATGAAACAATTAGGGTTCCAATACTGAAGCCATCAGAATATGCAATCTGGAAGGTAAAGATGACCATGTTTCTGGAAGCCACAGATCCAGAATATCTTGATAGAATTTATGAAGGTCCTCATAAACCTACAAAGTTAACAGCTGCTGCTGCTGGTGAGGAATCAAAGGTGGTTCCTAAGGAAAAGAAAGATCTATCTGCTGAGGATCTTTCATCTATTGCTAAGGATGCCAAAGTAAGGCACTTACTTCACAGTGTTCTTGACAATGTTATGTCTAACAAAGTGATTAACTGCATGACTGCAAAGGATATATGGGATGCACTTGAGGTTAGATGTCAAGGAACTGCTGCAATTAAGAAGAACAGAAGGAACATACTCACACAGGAGTATGAGCATTTTGAGGCAAAGTCTGAAGAAACCATGACAGAAACATTTGATAGATTCTACAAACTACTCAATGATCTATCATTGGTTAACAAAGAATATGATCTGGAAGATTCAAATCTCAAGTTTCTTCTCTCTCTTCCTGAAAAGTGGGATGTGAAAACAACCACCATAAGAGACAACTATGATCTTGCTAACACTGAGATTGATGAAATCTATGGACTGCTCAAGACTCATGAATTGGAAATGGAGCAGAGAAACAGAAGATCAAGCAGGAAGTCAAAGACTGTTGCACTGAAAGTTGAAGAAAAATCTTCAAAGAAGGAAGCATCAAGGAAGAAGGCAAAAGGAAAGGCCTTGGTCATTCATTCAGAAAGTGAGTCATCAAACACTGATGTTGACTCAAACACAGATGGAACATCTAATTCTGAAGATGATGAGGAGATGATGCAAATGGCTGCATTGATGGTAAAGACCTTCAAGAAGATGGGATTCAAGAACTTCAAGAAGGCAAAGAGATTCTCCAAGGATTACTCAAGGTCTGATAAGAAGAATTTCAAGAAATCTGAGGGAAAGGACTTCAAATCCGGTAAGAAAGATAAGTCTGAGATTCAATGCTACAAGTGTAAGGAGATGGGTCACTATGCTCCTGAGTGCAAAAAGAATAAAACTGAAAAGGCACTCTACACCAAAGGCAGAGATTGGGCAGACACCTCAGATTCAGATGAGGAGGTGAACTATGCACTCATGGCCTCTACTCAGAGTGAAGATTCTGAACTAAAGGTACCTCCAACTACTTATGCTTATAATACAGATAATATAACTGAATTGAGAATTTATCTTAAGGCATTACACATCAGTTATAGGGATCAGACTTTAGAAAATGAGAGAATCAAAAGTGAGTGTTCTCAACTCAAAGAAAGAAATAAACTTGTTGAGGAACAACTTGAAAACATGAATAAAATTCAGAAAGAAAGAGATGATGCTGTGTTTATAGAACAGGAGTTGCTAGGCAAGTATAAGCAACTAGAATCTGAATTGGAGGATGCAAAGCACATTATTAAAACTTGGACACATTCTGGAAAAGACACTCAAGAGGTCTTTCAATCAGACACAGTAGGTCTAGGTTATTCTGAGGATGATGTGCTTAGGTTTCAGAATACAGTCAAGATTAGACCACCTCTTTCTACTAAGAAATTTGGAACATTTGTTCATGGTACTGTTAAAACTGAACATGGAACTGTTGAACATGAGCCAGTAAAAACCTGTGTCAAACAGGTTAATATTGGTTCAATGACAGATAAACAACTTAAGCATAAGCTTAAAGAAATAAAATCTGTCAACAAACAGAGAATGCCTAGGAAAAACAGAAATGGTAAGGTAGGCATAACATCAGGAATTAAACCAATGCTTGCTACATTTGCACCTAGAAAAACTTGTTATAATTGTGGTAGCACTAATCATCTTGCTAGCTTTTGCAGGAAGAACAAAGACATTAATTCTTTACCCTCCAAATCTGGAGTGAAAAAGGATAATGTCAAACCAAGACCATAAACTCTGTGCAAACATTGTGGAAGTAGTTGGCACTCAATTTATACTTGCAAGAATTATCATGCTATTTATCATAATTATTATGAACTGAAACCTAATTTGAAATGGGTTAAAGTTGATTCTGCAAGTACTAAGAATGAAAATGTTAGTTTAAACTCTGATAATGCTAAATCCGCTGCAAAAACTAACAAATTCAATAAAGCAAAAGGATCCAAGCAAGTCTGGATCCTTAAAACTAACAATCAGTGATTGTTTGTGATTGCAGGGCACCAGGGTAAGTACCCTAGTCGTGGATGTTCAGGACACATGACTGGAAATAAAGCCCTGCTATCAGAGTATGAGGAGAAGGCTGGCCCAAAAGTTTCCTATGGAGATGGCAACATAGGACATACTCTGGGATATGGCAATATTAATCTTGGAAGTGTCATCATCACAAATGTAGCTCTGGTTCCAGGACTCAAGCATGATCTGCTTTCTGTGAGTCAAATCTGTGACAGAGGATATCATGTAGATTTTCAGCCTGAATATTGTCAAGTCATCAGTAAATCTACAGGGAAAGTTGCTCTAGTTGGAAACAGACACAATAACATCTATGAAATAAAATTGTCAACAAACTCTGATGGCAAAGCAGTGTGTCTGTCAACAAGAATGTCCAATGAAGAGAGTTGGAAGTGGCACAAGAAACTCTCTCATTTGAATCTGAACAACATCAATGAGCTAATAAAGAATGATCTTGTAAGAGGTCTACCAAAGTCATTGTTGAATGTAGAAGGCCTGTGTGATTCTTGTCAAAAGGCCAAACAGAGAAAAGTCTCTTTCAAAAGCAAAACTGAGTCTTCAATTGTTGATCCTTATCATCTTCTACATGTTAATCTTTTTGGACCAGTGAATGTCATGTCACTTGGAAAGAAGAAATATGCTCTTGTCATTGTTGATGAATACACCAGATACACATGGGTGTATTTTCTAGCAAAGAAGGATGAAACTGCATTAACACTGGCAGAACATATAATACAACTGGACAAAGGGTCAGAGAATCAAGTGAAGATTATCAGAAGTGACAATGGAACTGAGTTCAGGAATTCAACAATGGAAGAATTATGCAAGAGTAAAGGAATCAAACAAGAGTTTTCTGCACCTGGCACTCCACAACAAAATGGTGTAGTGGAGAGGAAGAACAGAACCTTGATAGAAGCTGCCAGAACCATGCTAGATGAAGCAAAATTGCCAACATATTTCTGGGCAGAAGCAGTTCAAACTGCTTGTTTTACTCAAAATGCAACACTGATCAACAAGCACGGTAAAACACAATATGAAATGGTGAAAAAGAAAAAGCTAAATCTAAAATATTTTCATATTTTTGGATGCAAGTGCTTTGTGTTGAAGACTCATCCTGAACAGTTGACCAAATTTGATCTAAAGGCAGATGAAGGAATTTTTGTTGGCTATCCACTGTCAACTAAGGCATTCAGAGTTTATAATTTGAGAACCAAAGTGATCATGGAATCAATTCATGTGTCATTTGATGACAAGAAAGTAACTGGACTTGAAGATGTTAATGAACATGATCAACTGCACTTTGAAAATGAAGATTTATTCTCTGACAAAGTAAACTCTGATGAGACTGATCTGACAAACTCTGTTGAGCTAAACTCTGAACCTCTACTGGTAAATACTGAAGAGACTCTTCAATCAGAAACAAGGGAAGAACCAGTTGAGGGGGAGCATGAAGAATCACATCAAAGTGATAATTCAAATACTGACAGTGACTCAGTTGATAACTCGGAATCAAACTCTGTTGATTCAAAATCTGAAAGCTCAAATTCTGAGCAGTCACATTCAGGGGAAGCATCAGAAAATGAAGAAAGGCACCAAGAAAATCAGGAAAGCATGGATCAAGGGGGAGGATCACATGATGACAGAAGCAATCTGCCTTCTGCAAGAAAATGGACTAAGTCACACACACCTGATTTGATTATTGGTGATCCAGATGCAAGAGTAAGGACAAGAAGTGCAACAACAAATGAATGTCTGTTTCATGCATTCTTGTCACAAACTGAGCCAAAGAAAGTAGAAGAAGCTCTTAAAGATGCTGACTGGATAACAGCAATGCAAGAAGAGCTAAATGAATTTGAGAGAAATGAAGTGTGGACCCTTGTACCAAGGCCAAAGAACAGATCCATTGTTGGTACTAAATGGGTTTTCAGAAATAAAATTGACAGTGATGGTGTTATCACAAGGAACAAAGCAAGACTGGTAGCTAAAGGCTATTCACAGCAGGAAGGAATAGATTATGATGAGACTTTTGCACCAGTTGCCAGATTGGAGGCAATAAGGATGTTTCTTGCCTATGCTTCTCACAAGAAATTCAAGGTTTTTCAAATGGATGTGAAAAGTGCTTTTCTGAATGGAAAACTTGAAGAAGAAGTATTTGTTGAACAACCACCTGGTTTTGTAGATCCAAAATATCCAGACCATGTCTACAGGTTAGACAAGGCACTCTATGGACTTAAGCAGGCACCAAGGGCATGGTATGAAACTCTTGCTAAATTTCTACTAGAAAGTGGGTTTCACAGAGGTACTATTGACAAAACTCTGTTTTACTTTCAATCTGGTAGTGACCTGCTCTTAGTTCAAATATATGTTGATGACATCATTTTTGGATCTACTAATGATAAACTCTGTAAGAGGTTTGCCAAGCTCATGCAGTCAAGATATCAAATGAGTATGATGGGAGAGCTAAGCTATTTTCTAGGCTTACAGGTGAAGCAAACTGATGATGGAATTTTTATCAATCAAGTAAAATATACCAGAAATCTTCTCAAGAAATTTGGCATGCTTGACTGTTCATCTGCAACAACTCCCATGGCAACTGCAACAAAATTGGATAAAAATACAGGGTCATCAGTAGATATGACAAGTTATAGAGGAATGATTGGTTCTCTACTTTATTTAACAGCTAGTAGACCTGATATCATGTATGCCACCTGTCTGTATGCAAGGTTTCAGGCAGATCCAAGGGAACCACATTTAACAGCTGTGAAGAGGATTTTCAAGTATCTCAAGGGCACTGTAACTTTAGGGCTGTGGTACCCAAGAGAATCAGGTTTTAAGCTACTTGGTTACTCTGATGCAGATTTTGCAGGCTATAAGATTGACAGAAAAAGCACAAGTGGAAGTTGTCAATTTCTTGGTGACAGACTTGTGTCTTGGTACAGCAAGAAACAAAAATCAATATCAACATCTACAGCTGAAGCAGAGTATATTGCTGCTGGTAGTTGCTGTGCACAGATTCTATGGATGAAGAATCAATTGTTGGATTATGGGTTAAGGTATAGCAAAATACCTATTTTTTGTGATAATCAAAGTGCTATTGCAATGACAGGTAATCCAGTACAACACTCAATGACCAAGCACATCAGCATAAGGTATCACTTTATCAGAGAGCATATAGAGGAAGGCAATATTGAGCTTCACTTTGTGCCTACAGATCAACAACTTGCAGATGTCTTCACCAAGCCTCTAAGTGAAGCAGCATTTACAAGACTGGTCAATGAACTAGGGATGGTATCTGGTTTTGACTAAACATGTTGGTTAGACTCAAAATTTTCTTATAAAATATACTGCTCATATTTCTGTGAATTGCTAAAGTGCTATGTGAACCTTGTTTACTAAACTCTGTTATGCATACTCTGTTCACATGTTTTTATTCTCACACTGGTAAACTCTGTCAACATGATTGTTGGTCAGACACTGTTAATATGTTTGATAAATTCAGTGAATTCTGAAGTTGATTCTTGTCTGAATGAAAATACCAATGAAGAAAAATGTATGAAGCATGATTCTCAGTGAATAAATCAAGATTCTTTCTGATTCACTGTGATCTAATCAGAAACTGTGCAGTAAGTTTACACAGCATGATACTGTTTCATATTTAGAGCACCTCTTAGTTTATTTGATCCTAAACTCTGAATCTATGAATACTGTGTGTATTGCCTCTCATGAATAACTTCTGATATTGATGAATTCTAAACTCTGATTAGTAACACTCTGTTTCCAAGACATACATAGTTCTTGATGATTCTTTGTTTGCACTTGTGAAAATTTTAAAACTTGAGATGTGTCATTGTTTAGTTTGGTGAGAAACAGTTCATGTCTGCACTATGTGAGATCTTGAGCCGAATAAGTGATTGATACATTTTATATCAATCAGATTTTATTGATGTGTGATGTTCATCAGTAAGTATGTTGCTCTAGAACTTGCATTAAATCATTTTGAGACTACATGATATGTGTGTGCATGAAAATGATAAAGGCACTAGGACTTACCATCTTTCTTCAAACACTGTTCAAAACTTCTTTGAATACTGTTCATAAACACTGTTCATAAACACTACCCTTAGTAAACCCCTTTGAGCCTAATTAACTGCTCATTTTTTCTTAAACTCTGAAGTATTAAGAGCAGTTATATTCTTTTGATAAATCAAATGCAAGCAGGTGAGTGTTTCTCAAGAAAAGAAAAGTTTACTCAGTATATATATAATAATAAAAAAAAAAGAGGGTATATATACTGATCATCTTGTACAAATATGTACTAACAGTTTGACTGAACACTTTAGTCTGTTAAAATTGTTCAGTTTGAAATTCACTCATGCTAAAAACATCTCTTCTCACCTGTTTGATCTTACTACATTACAACCCTGAACAAAGTCCTTTTGATTTGTGCATATATGTAATCGAAGTAGTGTAGATTTGGTGGAAATTCAAGCTTATGGTAGTATCTGCTTTTACTGATTGAATTTGAGCGAAAACACTTCACCTAAACACTTGTGTGCTGTGAGAGTTTGTGAGGAAATCCTTGACATGTAACTCACTGAATGATGCTTTGATGTTTATCTCCTGATCTTTTTGTCTATAATGACTGTGTGCTTACTTGGATAATCATGAACATCAATGGGAACAGGGATATTCAGATTTCTGTAATTTAAGGAACTACAGAGTTTAGCATTCATCATATACTTTGTGTTTAATATGAGAGTTTGTGCATTCAGTGTTTAATGATTTGATTTATGGATTTTATGAAATATTAGATGCTATAAAAATTGATTTGGTAAAATCTGCTACTCACACACAAAAATCATGACTGTGCATTTTTGAAAGGGTTTTTGTGACAAAGTTTGAAAATTTGACAAACACTAATTGATTGTGTTAAGTACTCTAAGGTAAATTTTCATTAAGATAATTTGAAAATTTTGGAGTAAATGGAGTGGTTGACAACTGTTGATTAGTGTATTTAGTGGTAAAGTGTCTTGATAAATGGGACGACAGCAGTAATAATGGCTTTTACTGCGTGTGAATTAAGTGAATCGTTGCATGTTTGACACGTGTCCCACTTTCACCCACTCACTCATCATTATGTACCACTTTCGCACTTCTCAAGGGAACAGTTGCGTGTTTTCAAGTAAAAACGTTTGAGTTTAATTTTTAATTACTACTCAAATTACTTTTTGCTACAATCATTACTCACCCACTCATATTCACTTTACCAAAACACAGATCTCTCTTGTTTTTCACTTTGGCATTTTCACAAACACCTTTCTTGCATATCATTTTCACAGTTGTTTTTTGCTTATTTCTTGATCTAATGGCAACAAAACCTTTCACTTTGTTTGGTCTACGTTTTGTGCCTAACAATTATGCAGCTCTACTTGAGAACGATCGTGCTCCTGAAGCGTTTCATCTAATGCAAAACTTTCTTCGCAACTCTGAAATTGGGCAAGCGTTGGTTGAACCGGATACTCTATCGGCTTCTCAGGTTGTCAACTTCTGGCAAAACTCAAGGTATATAGAAGGAGGTGAAAATGGAACTCCGTCTATCATCTTCTCTCATGAAGAACAAGAGTTTGTGATTACTCCACAAACTGTTCGCGATACCATGGATTTCGACACACATACTTCGTATGCTGTTGTCTCTGAGCAAAATCTGAGAGAGATGCTAACAGAGATTGGGTATATGGAATCCCTTGCAAAGCTGGGCAGTGTAAGGAGGCCGAATCTGAGAAAAGAGTGGAACTTTTTCTTTGACTGTATCACCAGGACATTCCAGAAGAAGGTCACCAACTGGGATGCTATTCCAATGGACAGTCTGCAAATTGGGTATTCTCTACTCTATGGCAGTAATTTTGATTTTGGTCGTTATGTGTTAATGAATTTGGGTGATAAGTTGTCAGAGTCTACTACAGTTTATTTTGCTAGGTTTTGTCAACTTTTGTTCAATGCATGTGTACCTGGGTTAACAGTTGATGAAGCTGATGAGATTCAACCCTTTAGAGTCACTAAGAGAATATTCTCTGATATGACTAACAAAGATGTTGGTAAAGACATACCTCCTTTTGTATTACCACTTGCCTTACAGAACTTTGTCAATCAACCACAAGATCCCCAATCACCGCAACATGACCCACAACAAACACAACAACCAGAAGCACAAAATATGCCTGAACCTTTAGACACTGATCGTACAGAAACCATACCATCTCAACCTATACAATCACCTGAGCCAACACCAACAACCACTGTTAATCCTACATCACCACAAACACAAACTGAACAAATGAATCCTGAAACAACAAACCCTGTCACTACTACTCACCCACAACCACCATCTAAGTCAAAAAGGAAGAAGCATGCTGCAATTAACACAAAACATTCTAAGGCTAAACAGACATCTCCAAAGGCTATTTATTCCAGAAGATTCAAAGAAAGAGCAAATAGACCTTCAACACCACCAGCTGAGGACAGTTCTAGTGAAGATGAAGAACTGATTGCAGTGCCTCAAGCTAAGAGGAGAAGGCTCATTCTGACTGATTCTGATGATGAGCATGTTGATGAGGCTCAAGAGAAAATCTCTATTGATATTCCTACTGGTGAGACAGAGGTTATCATAGAACTTATTATAACAGAATCAGGAGCAAAGATTGCTGAACCAGAATCTGCTAAGGTTCAAGAAAATGAAGTTGTTAGAGATGCTTTGCCTACAATGGAAGAGTTTGATGAAACTCCAATTTCTTTTAATAATGAAGCATCTACTCCAACACTCATGGAGGTTACACATTCTATTGATACTGGTGTTGCTGATGGGCCTACTGTTGTTCTTGAAGACACTGAGGTTGCATCACACAATGAATTAAACTCTGATGCCCATCATGTTTCTGATCATGGTGAGGAGATTGATAAACCAGAGAAGGTTATTTCTTCAGAGCAGATTCAAGCTGATAAAGGAAAACAGGTTGCTCAAGAACCTGTTGATGCTCAAGATGAAGACATTGCTTCTGTTGCCCCTACTAATGAGTCAATGAGTGATTCAATTGAAGACAAGAGTACAGGAGCTGAAAAAGCACAAGCTCAAGCTGATGGTCAGAAAACAGGAGAAAAACCAGATTTTGCTGGGCCTTCTGTCAATGAAATTGATGACAATTATTTGACCAAACAAACTGCTGATTGGTACAAGTCAGAGTGTATTTTTCCTCCTGGAAGGGCAGCTATGTTTCTCCAGGCAAATTCTTCGAAGATTACAAATCCAGATATTTTCACTTGTTTACAAGGAACAGTGATTCAGATCAAGACCTTGAATCATAGATTTGATGATACTCAGAAATCTATTGTTGATCTTCGAACAGAGGTTGCTACTCATGAGGAGAAATCTCAACTAGCTAATGCTAAGCTTTTTCAACAATTCTCCAGAGCTCAAGCAAATTTTAATGACAGACTGAGCAAAGTTGAACAGAATCAGCTTTTACTGACTGAGAAGGTTGATTCCATTGCAAACTCTCTTGAGTTAATCACCTCAATTCTGATTCAAGATGGTGATGATGTCAAAAAGGGGGAGAGAATTGCTAAAACCAAGTGTAAGCAAACTCAAACTCTGTCAAAGAAAGATCATCTGGATGATGAAGGTGCCAATGCTGATAAGGGCCTAAGAAGTGCAAATCCTAGACAAGGACATGGAAGGTCTACGAGGTCAAAGCCGAATTTGGTGATAGATACAAATATTCAGAGTACTTCTAGTTCAAAGCCAAAGGATTTGTCATTCACTGACAATCCACAAACAGATGAACAATTGGCTGCAAAACTCTTTCGTGAAGAGAATGCTGAAGCTACACTTGAGGACATACAAGCTGAAGAAAAGCTGTTGCAGAAAGAGCATTTAAAAGCTCAAAAGTCCAAGAAAGTGAAGAAAACTGTTAGAGCTTCAAAGTCTTCAAGGCCTGTAATGAAAGGTATTGAGATCAAAGAAAAATTATCTGGTATTCAAGAAGAAGAAGAAGAAGAAGATAAAGGAAAGCTGATTAGAAAATCTTCTCTTGATGCCAAGCTGAAGTTAAAAGGGGTGATGGGTGAAGAGAGCAAGAGTAAGATGATAGTTACAACCTCTGTTGATACACATGTTGTACAGAAGAATGAAGACACAACCTCTGTTGCTGCACAAGTTGTGACCACACCACTATTGTCTTCTCAGTTGAAATCAACATTTGGAAAAGGAGTTCTTCATGATTCAAATCTAGCAGCTACAGTTCCAATGGATTTCACTGATGGTAGAGCCTTATCTGGTAAAATTGGATACAACAAAGGAGGCATAGGCTCACATAGGGATAAAAGACAACATGTTGTTCCCAGAGATCCTTCTTCACTGTCTGTTCCAGGTCGTGGTGTCACTCAAGAGAGTTTAGACAGACTGGAGTCAGTACAGCTTGTCTATCAGAAGAGTTTAGGGAAGGATTTTCTGCTATATTTCATGGCTGATGGAACAGTGTTCAAAATGGCTGAGAATGATATTGATTTAAAATTCTGGGAAGAACTAGAATATGTTCTGTATATTTTCAGAGTAAGAAATCAAAGAGCTCAGTCAGTTGCAAATGTGCTTAGACAAAAGATGATTCAGAATCTTGCTAGAAGAAATATGAAGTACAACAGCAAGTATGTTCCGAAGTACAGAGATTGGAATGGGAATCTGATAGAAATGGAAAAGGGGACTACAAAGCTGAAGACTGATCTTGGAATTACTGTTCTGGATTTTAATGTGAAGTCTGAAGAAGTGAAGTATATCAGATTGGGGAATGAAATGAGAAGAAACAAGATCTATGATCTCAGAGCTGCTATCTTTCAAACTGATACTGAGCATAACCCCTTGCAAGTCGAAACTTCCTAGTTCCACCAACTATAGAAAGTTCGTTCACATCTGCAAATTGACACTACTAGAAAAACAGCATTAGACATCGCACATTAAACATCAGTTAGAAAAATCGCTGATGTTAAAAGCATTTTTTACATCACCGAATTAAAAAGTGATGTCTTTTTAATATCGATACATCAGTCAATAACTAAAGCGATGTCTAAGCCCTTTAAAAAAAATATGAAACCCGCTTCCCCTCCCTTTTCTCCCCGCCCTTACCAAAAATTTCAATTTTAGTTTCCCCCTTAGAATATTCCCCCCCTTTAACATATTTCCCCCTTCCTGTTTCTAATTAAGACACCTCTCTCCCAAAACACAAGATCATATTTTGAGACTTAAAATTTCACGCCGCTCACACCACCAAAACCCTAGACCTTGAAATCGTTTTTCCGATCAAAATATCCATCGGTTGTCATAATTTGTTTGTGTTAATTTTAGTTGGTAATAATCATGTGTATAAACGCCATGATTAAGGTATCTCATTCGAACCCTTGTATTTTGATTTAGTGATGAATGTTGAACTGAGATGGTTGTTTGATACTAATTTGATTGATATTTGATCAATCAATTCTCTGTGTATTTCTTAATTTACTATACTACAACAGAGCTTATGTGATCTTATGTCGCCTGCAGTCAAGGTGTTTGACGGTTTGTCTGAGAGAATTTCCGCTTTATCTTTGGAGATTTTTTCTTTGCATACTACTCCTGGTTTGTCTGTTGATTCCAACCTTGTGGTTGATGGGTTGCTCACTTCCAAGAAGCTTCAAAATTCGACTCCTCCCAGCCTTGCGGACAAGGTGTTCGACGATATGTCTGAACCATCTTTTTGCACTGATTTGGAGACGGTTTGTCCTGCTACTTGTTTTAATAATTCTGGCAATACTATTGTTCCTATTATGAACACTAATTCTGATTGCATTGCAAAAAGAAACTATGGTTCATTGTCTGAAGTGATTACCATTTTCTTTGTAACTAATTAACAAGCTTGGAGCTTTAACTAAAAGAAATCCGCACCAGAGCATGCACTCTTGTATGTTTTAGTTTCATTGGTTATATTCATCAAGCTTCCTTGCTATTTGTCAAAATCTGAAAGGCAGAAACGTTATTAATTATTTAGTCCTTGCCCTACACATGCATGCTTGATAACTGGTGGGTTTACGGTTTAACAACTGGAGCTACTTCAAGTAACAAAATCTATCATCCGTATTGTAATTATAGACTTAATGCTAAACATCTGTCACTTAAGAATTGTTTAGTGATTCTTTTATGCAGAGTTCAGAAGTATGTTTGTTGTGAATATGTTATAATAAGATAACTAGCAAAAATACATGTTGTAATCTAGAGTAACAGAAGGCAATTTTCAGAATGTATATTCTGGTAAAAAACTGGAATCAGCATAGTGAAGTTTGTAAACAGCCTGTAGAATATAACATGTCATACTTTTGTATCTAAAAAAGTAATATCAGTATGTTTAGTAACCAATAACTAATGTAGTTCTAGTATCATACAACATGTTAACTAATCTTGTCTGATCTATATATATTTTCAATCTTAATCAGAATTTAAGAGACTTGGCTGGGTCTGAGAGGATTGCTAAAACTGGAGCTAGAGGAGTCCGGTTGAAGGAAGGAAAATACATAAACAAGAGCTTAATGGTTCTTGGCAATGTGATTATTAAATTAATTAATAGCGCAAAGCAGAGGTATGTATGACCACCTGTTAGTTAGAAACTAGGTCTGCAACATAACCAGTACAATTAAATGCAATCATAACCAGTACAATTGCAGCAGCAACTAGGTCTGCAATATCAGCCAAATCTCTTGCAGGGTGACATGCAGCAAAAGCTTCAGACGCTTCAGCAGAAGCAAGTTTTTCAACCTCAAAGAGCCATGGCAGAGGCATCGTCAATTATGTACTTCTAGACTTGTAGTTTATGTTGATGGGGAAATGTAGCTGGTAAACTATGTTTGGGATGAATTATGTAGTTTGTAAATGATGGTTTGAAAATATATATAGTAGTTGGTTTTGATATATGTAGTTTGTTTGGATTGGTGGATGATGTAGTTGGAATCTTGGTAAATTATTGAATGTTTGGTTTTACAACATTGGTTTGGTTCTTTAATTTTGGTATGGTAATTTAGTTTTCGGATGAATGTTTAGTTTTTGGGCATTTCATTGAAACAGGGGATTCATGAATTAAAAAAGAAAACTAACATCACTTTACAAACAAAAGAACTGATGTTACAGAATATAATAGATATCACTAAATAATAGAAACCGATGTGAAAATACAGATACTACATCGCTTCTAATATAAGACTGATGTCTTAATGGCTTATAGACATCGGCTAAAAAGCGATGTCTAAGACCCCTACCTTTTACATCGCATGCAAAGACATCGCTTGCATTTTCAAAAGACATCAGCTAATAAGCGATGTCTAAGGCAGTTTTTCTAGTAGTGTGATTGTAAACGCCTTGTAACTCTATGGAGCTCAAGTTGTACTCTTTATTGCTGAACGCAATCGACATGGTCGAGTACCAACTATGGCCACCCCTTTGCGATACCATGACAAAGCCTTCTCCCCAACCAATTCTGGGAGCGTTACACTCTGGAGTTAAGGTGAGGAAGTCCCCAAAGCTGTAAAATGAACCAAATTCACTGAGTGACCACTTGGTGTTCTTTGGGCCCGCAATGGGAAGATATGTTGACCGACCATGATGTCCGACAAATACATGGACATTTGTGTTGTTTTGAGAATCTTACCCCTAGCTTCTGTAACTACTAGTGTTAGAGCAGAAAGGCCAAGAAAAAGAAGGCAGAGCTTGTTGCACAGTGGTGTGAGGGCTGCCATTTTTCTTGAGCTAACAACTAGGGTTTCGTGGTTTGTTTAGTTTGAATGATGTTTCAATTATTGAGCTAACGCTTTAATAGACTTATTCCTCTGCTTGTGCGCACATTTTTTAGTATGCTTCAAGTAAGACTGGATATGTTTTAGTGATAATTAGTGGTAAAGAGTGAGCAACAGAGCCTAAAAAAACATGCTACTATTAGCCAGTGAGAACGTCTTCGCGTGGAGCAGTTGCCGTGTTAAAAAAATTGCTGCATATGCTCGAGTTTTAAATAATTGATTTGTTTATTGAAAGAAAAAAACTTATTACTCTGGATCTCTGGACGGTGGGCCGTTAGAGTAATAGATTATTGGTGCAGATCTGATTATTGTAATTGTATGTGCATGTCCAGGCCCTGCCATTTCTAAGAATTTGGGCTCAGGAAACTGCAAGCAGATGTATGTATATTACTTATTCAGGTCGACAATGTACAGTTTAACATGTGTTTGAGCCAAGGTTGTAAAAATCGGAAATCGGTCCAACTCGGTTTTGATCCAGAAAAATGAGTAATAGGAAACTCGGCGAGTACTCGGAATGAGTACTCGGACTACTAATCGGATATTATTTTTTTTCATAATTTATATGTATTTATTCTAATTTTAGTGTACATGTGTTAAACTTAAAAAACTTAACAATAATATTAATATTACTAATAATATTATTACAACCCTGCTAACAAGTAATAATATTAATATTACTAATAATATTTATTCTAATTTTAGTGTACATGTGTCCAAGTAATAATATTAATATTACTAATAATATTAAAACGTGATATAAGAGGACTTTTAATTAGGCCGAATCTAGATTATAACTATAGTTTATAAGTTGAGCAATAAAAATTATACTTTAGTACTTAGCAAAAGAAAAAAAAATTAGTCAAACCCGAGTTTGACCCCGGTTACTCGGAGTCAACCCGAGTCTTGACCGAGTTATAGCAAAAACCGGTTTTTGATCCGATTAGTCACTACTCAGATCGGTTTAGGGGTCCAAAACGAGTACTCGACCGAGTCGAGTACTCGGGCCGAGTTACCGATTTTTACAACCGTGGTTTGAGCAGATAGATATTACGAAACACCAAATAAAATTACAATAAATACAAAGCAAAACATGTGATCCAAATTTGTTGTACGCAACCGAAAAAAATTAAAAAAAAAACATGTCTTATTTTTAAAGATAAAACAAGTACTTATTTTAGTCATAAGAAAAAATTAAAAAAAAAATTACGACTTCATCTTGTACGACTTTATAACAAAACTCCACTACAAGTATTTTTATTAAATTCGAAATTAATTATTAGAATTATGAATTTTTGTAAACATGATTGGTTGAATATCTAAAAGTTAAAAGGAAAGGTAAAAAGTGATAAAATAAAAATATATATATATTTAAATTTTGAAAAACAAGTAACAAATTTTTTTTTGAAAAAACTTAAATACGATAAAAAAACATAAATGATAAAATTAGATTAAAAAATAAAATAATAAGTAACACTATAGGAGGACGAAGAAAAAATGGCAACATCATATTCACAACAACAAAAAAAAAAAAATAGAAAGTAGCACCGGATAATTAAAATAAAAAGTTAGAAAATGGTAACAACATACTAATAAAACATATTTGAAACGGTAAAGAGTTCACTAAAAGAAAAACGGCTAAATATGACCGAAAAAATTCGGTCATATTTAGCTAAATTCGACCGAATTCGGTCAAATTTAGCTAAATATGACCGAATTTCTGTTGGTCATATTTGCGCTGGTCAAATTTAGTAATTCGGTCGAATTTAGGATAAATTCGACCGAATAATTCGGTCATATTTAGGATAAATTTGACCGATTAGTGCGGTCAAATTTAGGATAAATTCGACCAAATTTGGTCAAAATTAGTAGTATTAAATTCGACCAATTTTGGTCAAATTATAAATTCGACCGAAATTTCCAAAATTTTGAAAAATTCAAATTTTGGCGAAAAATTCAAAATTTTAAATTTCGGCGCCCAAAGTGTACTAAATTCGACCGAATTTGGTCGAATTTATTACACTAAATTCGACCAAATATAGTCGTATTTTTATACTAAATGTGACCAAATTCGATCGTATTTAACGTGCACTAATTTTTTTTTAAAAAGCAGCAGAATCTGCTGCTCAAGAATTGAACATCATGTGGGATTCATTCTGGTAACTAGAACATCAAAATTGGAGTTCAATAACACTTCGAGAAGTGCTTCGATCCTCAAGAACACGAAGAACACGAAAATCAAACTTCGAATTCTATACGTTATTGAACTCGAAATTCAACATATAATATATGAAATTGACTAGAAAAACATACTCTACACGATGGTAACATCAAAATCAGCAACCAAACACGTTTACAAAAATTCATAATTTTAATAGGTAATTCGAATTTAATTAAAAAAAATAGGAGAAATTCATAAATTATACCCCACCAAAATCTGATCATGTTTTTGGATAGAGGATGATGAGGGCTTCGATTCGACTATAAGAACGTTGAAATCGGACACCGATAACGCCTCCAAATGTTGGTTTGATTCTTGAAAACTCAAGAACATAAAAAAACAGAAAAATAAAAATAAATTGATGGGGGCGGGGGGCGGGGGGCGGGGGGGCAGGCGGGGGCGGGGGGCGGGGGGAGGGGGAGTTCAGTACGCAGATTGTTGGGGTGGGGGGTGGGTTTAGTTTTATGTGTGTATATATATTATATATATGTATGTTAGTAAAATGTATGGCTAGGATTAGTTTTATTTAAGGGTCTAGATTGCTTGACTCTCAATCCATGTGATACTAAATTGACCAATGAGAGATAGCCACGTAGACGATGACTGAGAAATTCAAATATAATGATAACACGGCTAAATTTGACCAAATATGGTCGAATTTAGGAGCTAAATTCGACCAAATATAGTTGAAATTAGGAGCTCGGCTAAACTCGACCGAATTCAGTCGAATTAATATTTGGTTAAAATTCAGTTGAATTGATTAATTTAAAAAATTAATAAAAATTGGAATAAAGGCCAAAAAATTAAATAAAATAGAAAAAAAAAGCATTTTTTTTCCAGAATTTATAATCACCCACGTAGTCATACAACCAAATTTTATGTTCAAAAATAGACATTTTTTCTATTTTTATTTAATTTTTTAATTTATTTTACAAACTAGTTAAAAAATGGGGAAAAATTAAAAAAAAATGGAAGATTAGTGAAGGTAGGTTAAGATTCATCTCACAAATAGTGAGTATGACTACTTTGGTATGCATAAATTTTAAATTGAATTTTGGATTTATTTTCTATTTTTATTTTATTTTCCAAATTAGTTGACTGTTAAATTATCAAACCAAATTAATTTATTTTTTTCTGAAATTTTGGCAATAACATTAAAAAGGATGGATTTCGACCACCATGTGGTTGGGTCATCGAGAAATATTTTTAAAAAAATAGAGACAACAATCAGTGACAAAGCACTAGTTACTAGTACCAGTTAGAATAGTAGTGATCTACTAAGATCTCCAACCAAAATAATTTTTTATTTTTTGAAAATTTGGTAATATCACTAAATTATATATATCTTGACATCCGTACGGTTGGATCGTCGAAAAACATTTTTTAAAAAATAGAGACAAAAATCCGTGACAAAGCACTAGTTACTAGTACTAGTTAGAATAGTAGTGATCTACTAAGATCTCCAACCAAAATAATTTTTTATTTTTTGAAAATTTGGGAATATCACTAATTTATATATATCTTGACATCCGTACGGTTGGATCGTCGAGAAATATTTTTTAAAAAATAGAGACTATTTGCAATTTTACTAAACTAAGTTTCAAATTGTAAAAATACTAATCCTAACCCTAATTCTCCCCCTTCCCCTTTCCTCAATTTCTCTCTCCTCCCCCTATCAACACTGCCGACTTCACTTGTGTTTTTTTTTTTTTTTAGGTGGGAGCTATTTTGGTGGATTTGGGTTTCCTGGCCCCGCAGGGGCATATTCAACTAAATTTGCAACTAATTGCAACTGAATGCAACTAAATTTCTGATTTCAAGTTCCATTTGTCAATTGTCATTTTCGACCTCATTTTTGAACTCTATTATATATATATATTTAAGATGTGTGATATTTTGGTGGATTTAGGTTTCCTGGCCCCGCAGGGGCATATTCAACTAAATTTGCAACTAATTGCAACTGAATGCAACTAAATTTCTGATTTCAAGTTCCATTTGTCAGTTGTCATTTTCGACCTCATTTTTGAACTATATATATATATATATATATATATATATATATATATATATATATATATATATATTTAAGATGGGTGATATTTTGGTGGATTTAGGTTTCCTGGCCCCGCAGGGGCATATTCAACTAAATTTGCAACTAATTGCAACTGACTGCAACTAAATTTCTGATTTCAAGTTCCATTTGTCAGTTGTCATTTTCGACCTCATTTTTGAACTCTATTATATATATATTTTATATATATATATATATATAATATATATATATAATAGAGTTCAAAAATGAGGTCAAAAATGACAAATGAAAAATGGAACTTGAAATCAGCAACTTAATTTCTGATTTCAGTTGCATTCAGTTGAATATGCCCCTGCGGGGCCTTGCAACCCAAATCCACCAAAATCACCCAAACCAATAATATGTAGTTGCAACTAGTTGTAACTAGTTGAAAGTAGTTGAAAATAGTTGCAACCAGTTGTAACTAGTTGAAAATAGTTTCAACTAGTTGAAAACAGTTGAAAATAGTTGATTTGGTTGAATATTGCCCCTGGAGGGGCCTTGGAACCCAAAATCACTCAAACCAATAATATGTAGTTGCAACTAATTGTAACTAGTTGAAAGTAGTTGAAAATAGTTGCAACTAGTTGAAAATAGTTGAAAACAGTTGAAAATAGTTGATTTGGTTGAATATTGCCCCTGGCGGGGCCTTGGAACCCAAAATCATTTAGTTGAATATTGTCCCTGGCGGGGCCTTGCAATCCAAATCCACCAAAATCACCCCACCTTTTTAAAAAAAAGTTGCATTTGGTTGCATTTAGTTGAATTTGATTGAATGTGGTTGCAAACAAAAATCCACCCAAATAGCCCCCATCTTTAAAAAAAAAAAAAGTATACAAAGTCGGCGGCGTCTGTGCAGGGGGAGGAGAGAGAAAATTGAGGGAGGAGGGGCCTAGTATTTTGGCAATTTGAAACTTTGTTTTGGTAAAATTGCAATTTATTAAGGAAGGTGGTATTTTTGCAAAAAGAAACTTTAAATCTAGTATTCTTGGTAAATATCCTAAAATAAATTATTTTTTTAATAAATTATGATGTGAAAACTAATTATATATTTTTTAACAAATTAAGTGCTAAGTGTATTTCTTTTTATTCTTTTTCAATCCAATTAGATGGACAACTTTTTAAATAACGAACCACCCGTAGCGCAGTCTTCTAATGATCTTGGTCGTGTAAAACACAAACAAAATAAGCTAAGCCTGATCGTGTAAAGGCAAGATAGATAAGTCACCTACTAACGGAAGATATTTCTCAACATCCACATACTCATAATTTCGCTTTACTATTCCAGCAAACCTCCAATTTCGTGTTGTTACGAAATTCCTCCAACAACATTTGGCGCTAGAAGGAAGGGTTTTAATTATTTAAGGAGGATGAATAATTCATAATTGGTGTTAAAACAAAATCAAAGTGGTTCTAACAGGATGGCGGTGGAGGGATCAATAATCACAAAAATCATGACGGCTCGGAGCATGAAAGACGAGACAAAGGCGATGCACAGCGGAGGAAAAAAAAACAGGGTGATGCACAGCGGAGGAAAAAAAAACATGGTGACAGACAGCACTGGTGGACACATGCGGCGGGCCCTGATGGAAGATTCAAAGAAAACACTACAAGCAAACAACATGTAGCACAGGAACGAAGCAAAGCACGGCTAAAAAAAAAAACAAAAAGGCGTGGCAGAAGTCTTCCCGGGACAAAAAATAAATAAAACAAAAGAAGCCAAGTAACTTTAAAAAAAAAACAAGTTACGTGAGCCAGGCAGCCAGCACACCCCGGCGAAAAAAAAAGGACCAAAGCAGATGGTGAAGCACCGCGGGAATTAAAAAAAAAAGGGAAAAGTAGCTGACAACAAGAAGAAACGCAGCAGGCATGCGACTCGAAAATAAAACGACTCGATTTCAATATCCAAAGATAAGTTTTCGATCTATCTTTTTATTTTCTGCAAATTGATATTTCTGCCAATACATGCATGCATAATTATGTTTTTTAAATATTTTTCAGAAAAAATATTTACTATTTAAAATTCGCGCGAGCTATCTATTTTTTTGCTTGTAAAATAATTGAAATTTGGAAATTATCGTACAAGATATTTATGTTGATGAATTGGAGACATTTATAATTTGATGAATTGTGGATTTATTTTACAATCCCGTACGAGCTGCATTATTCTCAAGAAAGTAAAAAATACATATACGAGACGCATAATTTTGTAAAAGATTTTCTACAAAAAGGAGCATTATTTTCGAAGAAAATAAATATCGCGACACTCTTAAAAGAGCATATTTATTATTGCGTTTGGATTTGCAAAAGATTTTTCATATATCGTCGCGATAGTGCATATATGTCAAAAATATTTTCAAACTTGCGAACTAAATTGTCAAGTAGGGTAGCCTGGACAAGCTATAAATCTCGGAATGCAACATGTTTAGTAAAGTGCAACACCCTCTGGATTATTGAAGGCCCATGAGATATCGCTATATCGAATGGGTGGAGGCATCCCTATGCAAACTATCTTTATTGAAGGCCCATGAGATCTCTCTATATCGAATGGGTGGAGGCATCCCTATGCAAACTAGTTCGCCAGATCTACATCTACATCTTTTATTCACAGTCTCGTCACAAACGAAGACACATCCTTATGTGGTTGCACACTTGAAAAGCGTGTATCAGTTCGGGATATATACAAGCGCCAAGGTCCTAACTAGAGAACAAGGATCGCAAAGGATTTCAAACGAATTATTTATGCTCGCGCATTTGAAAACCTTGGCAAATATATATCTTATACTGGTCATCTCATGCTATTTGTATGTTCTTGAAATAAAATATTCCATATATTTTTTAAGTATTAAATATTAGAAGTATTTTTTGTACAATTGTGTTAATATATATTATAAATTTTAATAAAAATA
Source organism: Kitagawia praeruptora (assembly GCA_037693485.1). Classification (NCBI taxonomy): domain Eukaryota; kingdom Viridiplantae; phylum Streptophyta; class Magnoliopsida; order Apiales; family Apiaceae; genus Kitagawia; species Kitagawia praeruptora. The sequence goes on along the minus strand of CM075351.1, from coordinate 155,627,657 downwards.
TAAACTGGTCATGTTGGGTCTATCAAGATCCATTTTAGGAACTTAACAAAAAAAAAAAAAAAAGATCCATTTTAGGAAGTCCTTGCCCGCCCATTATTTTTGAAATATCCACCATAACTAGACCTGGCAAAATGGGTCTGGATCCGAAAAACCGAACCGAAATATGTGGAACCGAATCCGAAATTGGATCCGAAATAGATTATCCGAAATTGTATCCGAAATCGAAACAATCCGAATCCGAACCGAAACCGGTTCAATTTAATCAAATCCGATAACAATCCGAAAATCGATTTGACCCGATCCGAAAATTAACCGAACCGGAAATTTAACCAAAAATTATCCGAAATACTGTATCCAATGATAACCAAGTATCCGATTATAATAAGAACCGATCAAATCTGAATAAAAATTTACCCGAACCGAATATGACTTGAATCCGATGTAAATCCGAAACTAAAAATAACTGAATCAAAAAATATCCGATAAAATAATTTTATATAGATTAATATTTTCTTGACCTTTATTTGTTTAGTTTTGTCAATTTTTATATTTTCTGATTTGCTATATATTTATTATTGTCATTGAATATTGCTTACGATATTTTGTATATAATAATATTTTAATTCAATTTGCAAATATAAATTAATAAATTCTCCACATAATTCGCAAAAAAAAAAATAGATAAATAAATTCTGCATATTCCTGGTAGAAATTAAAGTGCATTCACTTATATAGCACTTATTGAAGCGCTGTCTAAGTGAGTGCATTCACTTCCATAGCGCTTATGGAAGCGTTATATAAGTGATTTATCTAATTTTGACATATTCGGTCTTATTTAATAAATTTTGACACATGTATTTTTTTAAAAATATTTTTTATTTTTTAAAAATTTGGAAATATCACTAAATCAGATATATCTTGACATCCGTACGGTTGGATCGTCAAGAAATAATTTAAAAATAAAATAAAATCAACAATCCGTGACAAAACAATAATTACGAGTATTAGTCAATTCGGTAGTTGACTACTAAGATCTCCAATCAAATTAATATTTCATTTTTTGAAAATTTGGGAATATCACTATATTAGATATATCTTGAGATCCGTATAGTTGGATCGTCGAGAAATAATTTTTAAAAAATAGAATCAACAATCCGTGACAAAGCACTAGTTACGAGTACTAGTTAGTTCGGTAGTTGACTACTAAGGACTCCAACCAAATTATTTTTTTATTTTTTTTTAAATTTGGTAATATCACTAGATTAGATATATCTTGAGATCCGTACGGTTAGATCGTCGAGAAATTATTTTAAAAAAATAGAAACAACAATCCGTGACAAAGCACTAGTTACGAGTACTAGTCAATTCAATAGTTGACTACTAAAATCTCCAAGCAAATTAATTTTTTATTTTTTAAAAATTTGGGAATATCACTATATTAGATATATCTTGAGATCCGTATGGTTTTATCGTCGAGATTTTTTTTTTAAAAAAGTTAGAATCAACAATCCATGACAAAGAACTGGTTACGAGTACTAGTCAATTCGGTAGTTGACTACTAAAGTCTCCAACCAAATTAATTTTTTATTTTTTGAAAATTTGGGAATATCACTATATTAGATATATCTTGAGATCGTACGGTTGGATCTTCGATAAATAATTTTTAAAAAATAGAATCAACAATTCGTGATAAAGCACTAGTTACGAGTACTAGTTAGTTCGGTAGTTGACTACTAAGGACTCCAACCAAATTATTTTTTTATTTTTTTTTAAATTTGGTAATATCACTAGATTAGATATATCTTGAGATCCGTACGGTTAGATCGTCGAGAAATTATTTTAAAAAAATAGAAACAACAATCCGTGAGAAAACACTAGTTACGAGTACTAGTCAATTCAATAGTTGACTACTAAAATCTCCAAGCAAATTAATTTTTTATTTTTTAAAAATTTGGGAATATCACTATATTAGATATATCTTGAGATCCGTATGGTTTTATCGTCGAGAAATAATTTTTTAAAAATTGAATCAACAATCCATGACAAAGCACTAGTTACGAGTACTAGTCAATTCCGTAGTTGACTACTAAGATATCCAATCAAATTAATTTTTTATTTTTAGAAAATTATGTATATCACTAAATTAGATATATCTTGAGATCCGTACGGTTGGATCGTCGAGATATATTTTTTAAAACATAGAATCAACAATCCGTGACAAAGCAGTAGTTACGAGTACTAGTCAATTCGGTAGTTGACTACTAAGATCTCCAACCAAATTAATTTTTTATTTTTTGAAAACTGGGAATATCACTATATTTTATATATCTTGAGATCTGTACGGTTGGATCGTCGGGAAATAATTCTTAAAAATAGAATAACAATCCGTGACAAAATACTAGTTACGAGTACTAGTCAATTCGGTAGTTGATTACTAAGATCTCCAACCAAATTAATTTTTTATTTTATGAAAATTTGGGAATATTACTAGATTAGATATATCTTGAGATCCGTAAGGTTGGATCTTCGAGAATAATTTTTAAAAAATATAATAACAATCCGTGACAAAATACTAGTTACGAGTAATAGTCAATTCGGTAGTTGACTACTAAGATTTCCAACCAAATTAATTTATTTATTTCTGAAAATTTGCGAATATCACTAAATTAGATATATTTTGACATCCGATAGTTGGATCGTCGAGGAATATTATTTTTAAAACGAAACAAAAAGCCGTAACAAAGCATTAATTACTAGTACTAGTCAATTTAGTTGTTCATTGCTAAGATCTCAAGCCAAAAAAAAAATTTGGTTTTTGGAAAATTTGGGTACATCAAAAAATTAGATATATCTCGACAATCCGATCTGAACCGAATGTTCCTACATCCAAACAAAATCCGATCCGAACATTAAAAATCCGAAAGAGAACCGAAACCAATTTGATCTGATCATAATCCAAAATTTATCCGATTTTAATCCAAATTTTACCCGAACCGAATCAGATCCGATCCGAACCGAATAGGCTCTAAATAGTACCTTAACCGAAAGTGGATCCGAACCGAATCAGATCCGATCCGAACCGAACAGGCTCTAAATAGTACCTTAACCGAAAGTGGATCCGATCCGAAGTAAATCCGATCCGAAACCGATCCGTTTACCCGATTTGCCAGGTCTACCATAACCCCCTCATTTGTCCAAGACGTTATTTTAACGGGATGGACAAGTTGAGCTACGCAGGTTGTCCCGACCATGAACAGCTCTATCTTGGGGTAGGAGTAAAAGTCTTGGTAAGGGAGGAGTCCTTGTAGGTTAAGGGTCTTGGAGAAAAATGACTCATTATGGATGAGCACTACTAGCCTCCTTCTCGAAAGCAACTTCCTGGGCGGATTTTGGAAGGTCCCCCTCCCCCTCCCCCTGGGTTGGGTTAGGAGCAATATGGGCATCTAGACCTGTTAACTCGAATAACTTGTAGAAGGGGGGGGGGTTGAATACAAGTTATATAATCGTGTCTGATTTTTGCTTGATTATATGAACAAGAATAAACGAATGAATCAAACTCTTGTTTGTATTAATAAGATCAAATACAAACTCTACCAAAGGTGTACAATACCTTTAGCAGCTGCTGACAATACAAATATCTCTCTGTTTGTTTCGAACTCTCGAATACAAACCTTATACAGAGCTACGTACTCTAACTTACAACTTCGTCGCTCTTTACAATGATATTGAGAGAGTATTTATAATGCTACCTATCAACTAATAACAGAAAGATATAATCTATACATGACAATGTTCTGCCTTCTAGTCGATAGTTTCCTTCAATAGAAAACTCTTTCCTTCATAATGTCTTCTTGCTTGTTCTTCAAACAACGATCCTGTTTTATAGCACTTGCCAGTTTCTGTAGTATCTATAATGACATCATCAGTAACATGACTGATATCAGGATCTGTACACTGCATCAGTATCTGATCAACCATCAGTATTGGACCGTCATCAGGATTTGCTCTCTGTTCCTGACATGTAGTCTCCGATACACTGTTCATTCCTGACTAAACTATACAGATAACTGTTTTACACATAAAACCTATATACAGTGCTAAATCCTTTATAAGATCAGGATTACAAGAAGTATAATGTGTAAATTCTATTCTTAACATCACAACTTATGAATTATTCCTAACAATCTCCCCCTATTTATGCTTTACAATCTGAAGCATAAATCTAAGTTGTGGATGTCAAAACATATAACAATACAACCAGAATAGAATTTATAAATGTAGAATTATGAAGTTAAGTACCTCCTTCTCAGATGTAGACGCTTATCTAGTACTTAGAAGAAAGAATTTTAACTATTAATGCTGCTCTTCCTTTACCTCTTCCTAGCTGAGATTCACCACTGTCACTCCTGGTTCTTCTTCTTACTATCCTTTGTCTGATCTTTATTTCCCCCAGCTTTATCTTCAGTCTGGTGGTGTTGTTGTTGTCTTTGAGTTGTCTTTATCTCCCCCTTTTTGACATCAGCAACATTAATTCCAAGAGATTCAGAAACAGAACAAATGAGATTCATAAGAACTGCTTGATTTTCCATAATTGTGACTTGGTTATCTTCAAGTGATTGAAGTCTTATTTGAATAGCAATTTGAGAATTCTGAATATCTTTCAAAACATCAGAATGAACTTCAATATTGGAAGTGCTTCTAGTATCTTCAGTATCAGAATCAGAAAGAACTGTATCTTCAAGTCTTGTAGAAGAAGTTGCTTGAGTTGTATGATATTCAAGTAATAAAACCTGATTAGAAGTATCAACATCTTCATCTTTCTGTTCTGGAACTGAAACATGATCATCATCTCCTTCACCAGTATTCTGTGTACTAACATCTTCAAATCCTGACTCCTCCTTAGAGTGATCAGAGACTGTTGATGTCTCAATTCTAGCTGATATTGGAAGTACATACAAAGGAACACTAGGATCATTAGGATCTTCATCTGGTACATATGTATCAAGAGATTGCTTTATCCTGGCACCTCTTCTGTTAATGATTTCTACAAGCCTTTCTTTTTGCTTCTGAGCTTTAACTTCTGGCTTTGCATTGTGATGTGCTAGGTCATTCTTCTGATACATTTTGATGAATGAATAAGTACCAGCATCCATACCCAAATTTTCAGACCAAGATTCAGGAAAAACCTGATCCCAGAAATCAAATGATGGTTTCCTAATTTTCTCTCCCTCACTATGGAGTTGATCATCCATACCCTCATTCTCACTTTGACTTTCTAAAGTCAACACTCTTTCTACCTCACCTTTTGCCTGGTCAGGAGCCAGCCGCTCAAATTGTGGATCTAAGTCCATCTTTTCAACTGTATCACTCAAATTTAGATAAGTGCTCTCATGACCTACAGAAAAATAGAGTTTAGAAGGAGTTTTTATACCTGAACTCACATGGAGAGAGGGTTCCTCATATGGCATGTGGCTTGAGGTTTTCTCCAAGGAGTGAGCTGCTATAGTCTCTGAACCCATACAATCATCTTCTTTCCTTTCAGAAACTACAGGCTCTAGTATACCACTTTCAGGTTCTTTACTAGACTCTGATGTCTTCAGTAATACTTCATTAGACACCATAGTTAGTACATCACCGTCTTTAAGTGTTGTTTACTGAGACACACCCTCAAGGTGAATAGACTCTGACTGAACAAAATTTGTTTGATCTTCAGAAAAATCAACCAAAGTCATTCCTCCCATATCATAGGGTATCTCACTTGCATTCTCAGTCATCACAGAAGACCTTTCAACATCAGCTATCACAGCTCCTGAGTCATCCTTCCTCTGACTAGATGGTTCTTGTGTTACAGTGACTGTGATCTGATCTTTCCTACTATTCACCACTGGTGCAATAGTACCTTCTGTTGACTGCTTTTCTCTATCTACTTCCTCCAGTTTTTCACCTTGAGCTGAAGCATCTTCAATAATTACATCCTTGTCAAATAAATATGCATGAAGTGATTGAAGTGCAACATGCTTCGAGAGTCCAAATTTCTTGACTAATTGTCTTCTGACAGATACATAGAAATACATCTTCATTAATTCAAGTCTTTGATGTAGAAGTCCATATTCATCTGGAAATAAAAGTTTTGGTACTCTTTCAACCAGAAAGTCTAGAACAGGCCTTGACAACTTCACTTTGAGAGAAATTAGTCCCATAGCCAGTCTGTATGATAATGTAGTTTCCCATGAAGAATCAATATCCAGATCTCTCTTGTCAAATACTGACATAGATGTAGCTTGATTTGTAGAAACCTGCATGATATTAGTTGGACTAGACTCTGTGTGTGTAGGTGACAATTGAATCTTTCTCCTTGTTCTCCTGGTATAGTGAGCAAAAGATTTATCCTGAGAAGACTCAAGAGGTGTAGACACAGAAGTGATCTTGGGATGAGATCTTTGTTCAATAGACACAGTCTTTTGAGAGACAGTATCCAGTAACTGTTTTCCCTTTTTAAGAACTACAGCCTTTTGGGAGACTGCAGCCTGGCTGTGACTAGGTTTTTCATCTCTTTGTGCTAACAGAGAAAGTTGAATTGCAGCCTTCAATTCTGCTCTCTCAGCAAGAGTTAAATCATCATCATCTTCACTAGAATTACTACTACTTGACACAACAAATCTTCTCTTCCTTACAACTGATGTCTTTTGAGAAACACCAGAGGTTGGTTTCTTTGAAACAATAGGCTGTGGATCAAAATTTGGTTCTTGAATTGTTTCAGAGACTATAATGTTTTGGGCTACTTGGGTAGACACAGGTGGGTTCTCCTCCAATTGAGATTCCTGAGCCATTTCACCACAAAAGAAAGAAGAATTGTAGAGAGTAGGAAGATGAGTTTTAAGAATTACCTGAACATGATGTGGATAATGAATTGCAGGTATTTTATCTAGATTCTTTTCATTGTCCTTCTTTGTAATGTCAGAGAAAATTCTCTTTTGCTGTTCATAAGAAGAAACACAATGTTCTCTACCAAATCTAGTTTCAACATCAGGAATGAAATGGTTAACAAACAATTGCATAAATCTATGATAATAAACCATTTTCCTGTTTTGATCTCTTAACCCAAGTTTAATACTCATCTGACTTAAGATAATATGACCAATGTTGATTACTCTGTCATAAAGCAAACTATAAGCAATATGTGATGTAACAGAAGTAATTTGCTGAAAAGAACTACATTTACCAGTAAAACATTTAGCAATTTGATCAAAGAAGAAAGACCATTCCTTTCTAAGAAAAGACCTATTCAACTGGCTCATGTTATCTAGAGGTCCACTATAACCTAACTCAGACAACATAGTTCTTATATTATCATCAGATGGTACATTCTCATAACTATCAGTAACAGATAAGCAAAGTACTGAATTAACAACAGATTCAGTAATGTCAAATGAATCTTGTCCTAAATGTAGAACAATCTTACCTTATTGACTCTGAGTAGAATCAATTACCTCAGCATTCTTCCAAGCTTGTGAAACAGCTACTTGATTAATCTGTGGAGATGCTGTCAATGCATAACTTAATGGTCCATACACCAGAAAGTCCATGATTGGATGAAAATCAGATGACACTCCTTCCTTGTTGGTAATAGCTGCAACATGATTGTTTGTCATAAAATCAAAGTCACCAAACTTGAAGGCTACTGATTTAGGTAATCTTCTCTGAGCTGCCAATTTTGATCTGAAAAGAAACTTGAAAAATTCTTGAAATGGATTAGTGATTTTGAAAACTCAAGAGTGATTTTTGCTTTAGAGAATGTAAAATTAGAGAAAGCAATTACACGATTAGAGTTTCAAAACAAATATATTTCACAAATCTTTCAGACCACTATCCCACGTTGACACGTAGATTGACAGGTGTTGTGCCCAAAATCTCCATGGGTTAGATTTAGGCCCATTGGGCTTAAGGATCCAATCCGTATGATTAATATGGGTTATGATTGAGGTCCCTTAAGTTAAATGGGGCTAAATAGCACGTGAAATGGATCTAGACAGGTTCAGGTTCCCGAAAGACAGCTTCCTGTAGACAGCTTCCCGAGAAACAGGTTCCTGCAGACAGGTTCCTGAGAGACAGCTTCCTGTGCGAAAATAGATTTATTCCAGCAGATTTATAGTACGATAAAGCCTCCTATTCTTTAGGAGCAAGTCATGAACATCAACTCCTTATTGGAATGTATTCCTTGGGCGCAGATGATCCTTGAATACATCTAATAGGATGAGAACTTGTAAACATACTCCTAGTCGGACTAGAACTCGAGTTCTATTCGACTTAGGTCGCCTATTCGTGGCTGAAATCTGGAGAAAAGGAGGTCCCCACGAATTAGGAACCTAGAATATTGCCGCCTAACCAGACTTCTAGTCTAAAAAGAACTACGTGAACTTGATCCCTATATATACATGGGTACGTAGGCACCTTGAGAACATGTTTTTACAAGCCTCGCAATATACCTACGAGATTCTTGAGAACACACGACACAAGCCTCAAGGGAACTCGCGAGATTCTTGTAAACGCTCTCGAGCTCAGTTCAACCCCCACAAAAAACCTCCATTCTCCATAGATTAGTTGATCGTTAGCCTTTACAACTCACCATAAACCTCTCAAAAGTTGTTACGAAATCCACTCATCAACATTGGCGCTAGAAGGAGGGGAGAGAGTTATCATCTTAAGAGTGGAAAGATGGCAGGCAGTTCTACTAGGGAAGCAACACAATCTGTAGAGAAAGATCAAACCCCGAAAGCGAAGAAGATTACTCTTGCTAACGTCCTAGAGCATCTAAAGTCGATTGAAGAAAGGCTTACAACCCTCGAACAAATAACACCAAAGAAGAAGTCGAAGTTGGCATCAAGAAAGAAGGGTAAGAAAGCTAAGAGTTCTTCAAAGAAGTTGGACATTGGCAAAGAAGAACGTGAAGAAAAGGCTGAGGAAGAGATCGAAGATCCAAAGAAAGTTACTGAAGGTGAAGAAGATGGTGAACCGAAGGATAAACAACCTCCTGTTAAGGAACCTTCCATCGAGATAATTAAAGATGATTCAAGTTCAGTCGAGATCACGAACGATTCGTGTATAGCAGATTCACAGGAAGCCGATGATAAAGATAAGGAAGCAAAGGACGGTGGAGCTGGTGATTTGAATGCTGAAGACATCAAGAAGATTCTAGTGAAACTCAAGGAAGAAAAGCAGTCAATAACAGGTGCGATGACCTCATCTCCATTCACCAAGAAGAGATGGATGTTTATCAAGTTAAGAAGCCAACAAGGTGTAGATTATTGGCTGCAACCCTTTATGGTGGAGCTCATCAGTGGTTTAAGAGGTTACCATCAGATTCTATAAATTCCTGGGAGAATATGGGGAAACTCTTCGTTACTCAGTTTAGAGCTTCCATCGCTTTTGCACCCCCAACCAATACCTTGGCCAATATCAAGCAGAGAGCAGATGAAACCTTGACAGAGTACCTCAAACGTTTCGATGCAGAGGTTCCTAGAGTTAAGAAAGCTCCTGACGAGGTCATTATGAGCTTCCTAATTGCTGGAGTAAGAGCTGGTTCAGACTTCTGGAAGGAGCTACAAGTACGTGAACCTGGTACACTAGCTGAGTTCTATAAACAAGCTGAACTATATAAATGTGTGGAAGAATCCTTGTTGAAGTTGAGAGAAACAGAAGATCTTGGAGATGAAGCTAGTCACAAAGGAAGCAAGCGAGAGAGGTCTCCAAGCCCGCAAGCATATGTTATTGGGGATCGAGCTTCCTCCAAAAGAAGTAAAGCAAATTTGAAGACAAAGTGCGATAGTTATACCTCTTTGGTTGCTCCAGTGGACCACATCTTCACGGTTTATAGGAAAGAAGGAATATTTGTAAAGCCTGCACCTTTACCAATAGGAGCAAGGAAAGATCTAAAGAAATATTGTGACTTCCATGAGGATAATTGCCATGATACTTCCGAATGCAGAGCATTGAAAGACCAAATTGAGGAATTGATTGAAGCCGGGAAGCTCGCGGAATGGATAGCTCGAGGTGACCAGTAGTTGAAAGTTTGAGAGCTTCCTTAAAGTATAGTTGGGAGACCTTTATTTATATATGTATTTCCTTCTTAGAACTGGGGGTAGTGCATGTATACCTTCCTAGCAAGTAAACCTATTTCTTTCGAGTAGTTTTCAACGAAATTATGAGTAGTTCTTTTCCTTGTATTACGTCATACATGAGCTTATATTTAGCTTGTAAAACAAGGAACATACCTCATTCAATTCAGTGACCTGCGAGAAATACCTCACAAGTAATTTCTTTAAGTATCTCTTGTTTCTTACAATGAGTTAGCTCGCGTAAGCTTAGAGGTACTGTATTGGGATATTTGTATAGAGGTTCATTCTCAGCATGTTTCGTAAGAAGATAAAGAAGAAAGGAGAAGACATGTTAAAGCTACAAGCAAGAATGATGTGAAGAGGTTATAGTATTTATTCGAGCGTTAAAGAAAATTCGACATAGTTGAAGATTTTGATGAAGAGTATCTACAAGAATATGATATGAGCATCTTGAAGAAAACACACAGTACTCAACTTCATGGATGAATATTCAACGACTTATTAGAAATTATCGAAGAATTGTGAAGCTTCTTGGAGTTAGTTCTTCATCAAAGACAAGCTTCCCTGAAGAACTGGGGGGTAGTACAATTACTATAGCACATGGTACTTTGAAAGTTGAGGATTTCAAAGTTTTGAGAATTCAGACCAGGAACCTCACCACCAGGTCCAGGAAGCTCGCGATTTGATTCAGGAACCTCACGGCTAGGATGCAGTTTGGAAACCTCATAGCTCATATTTGGTTCAGGAACCTTGAGGATTGATTTGGTCTAGTATCTTGAAGAGCAGCATGCTTGCATCATGAACACATCAATGAGTTTCCAAATCTTAACGGATGCTTCCACTTCACATCTGATCAGTCTACAGAAAGATCCAGGTGATGCCTCTCCTTTTATGCTAAGATACTCGTAGAAAACCTCCCAGGTACGCTCAGCAAACTCTTACTATACCTAAAGCATGCTTAAACATCTATGATATTGTGGTCGTATATGCGATAAAGTTATGATTATGTATTGATTATGTTTCTAGATGTTAGAATGCACATGTACCTAACATATTACAGGTTCCTTATATTTACCTGCATCTCGTAGGTTCCTTGATATTTACCTGCACCTCGCAGGTTCCTTGATATTTACCTGTAACTTACAGGTTCCATGTATTTACCTTTAGTTAACAGGTTTTGTGTTACTCACCTGAAGCTCGTAGGTAACAGCTTCCAGGTCTAGTTGCATTTATATGTGTCTAGTAGATTCCTTGTTATTTTCCTGTAACTGACATCTTGCAGATTCATTCATATATACTTGAAGCTTATATGTAACAGCTTCCAAGTTCATTGACATTTGTTAGAAGCCAATTGTTGATAGTTTCTGATTAGCAGCTTCCTACTTGAAGTTCTCAACCAGCCGATACCTGAATAGAAGAAAATGTGCTTATAGCAAGAGCTCCATGCCTGTAGAGGATTAATCCAGTGCCCTTATGGATTCTCTATGTGCCCGTATAGGTTCACTTAGAGCCCAAAAGGATTCACTTGGTGCTTCATGCATCCACGCGCATTTGTTTGGTATCTTGATGGTTTCTCTTTGTACCCTTTTAGGGATTCATTTGGTGCCCAATTGGTTTCGGTTTTTGTCCTAAGCAGAGGTTCATATAAACAACCGGTTGGATTCACCTTATGCCCTTACAAGGATTTGCATAGAGCCCAGAAAGATTCACCTAGAAAAGCCCTGTCAGCTACATGCACTCGATAGCCAGGAAAGACTTGCAAGCACGAAAGATCCACATCGAAAAGCCCTATGAATCGTAGGCACGCATTCAAAAGTCCCATAAGCATGTGGGCACCTAGTTAAGGGTTTTGGAAATCTGAGCATGGGTAACCTAACCTAGAGTTCGCTTGTATTTGAAAATCCTTCAAAGGGATTCACCTTGTGCCCTTACGGGTTCACTTGGTGCCCCTAGCATTTGAAGGGATTCACCTAGTGCCCTTACGGATTCACTTGGTGCCCCTAGAATTTGAAATGATTCATCATGTGCCCTATAGATTCTCTCTGTGCCCTCTTCAGGATTCACTTAGAGCCTATAAGGATTCACTTGATGCCACAAAAGAATTCACTTAGTGCCCAACCAGATTCTCTTCGTGCTCTTGCCATGATTCACCTAGAGCCCGGATGGATTCACTTTGTGCTCCCTAAAGCCAAAAGGATTCATTTGATGCCTAGTCGAATTCTTTAAGTGCCCTTCTCAGGATTCACTTAAAGCTCAACTGGATTCGTCTTATGCCCTGTCAAGGATTCACTTAGCGCCCAATTGAATTCTCTAAGTGCCCTTCCCAGGATTCACCTAGAGCTCAATTGGATTCGCCTTGTGCCCTCATCAAAGTGATATATATATATGAATACTCCCACTTATAAAGCTTGTATATGATCGAAACAGTTTATAGCTACAGCTTCGAAGTTCAGTGATATTCAGCCGAAACAAGCAGTTTTCAGTCAACCACTTCAACAAGCTATAGGAGGTTCACGCATCATGACAGCTCGGGGGGTAGCTCAATTCCTCTATGTAAGCTTGCACTGAGAAGAGCTTCCATCTTCCAGTTTCAGTAACGGAACCTCAATCCGAACCGGCACAATGAAACACAGATAAGTTTTACTTTCATGCCTTTATATCCTTAACTATCATGCACATTTTATGTCAACGAGATCTTATATTCTGTCATGCTTAGATGCATAAAGCTTTTAACGCGCATATTGCATGATCTTTAGAAATGAAATTTATGTGAGCTTATACTTAGGATGTTATCATGCCTTATAGGTTTATAGCTTACATAACATATATGCTTAGTTTATGATCTCGAACGTGTTAGTTGAATCAGTCAAGTAGATAATTGATATGCCACTTGAGAAGGTAGCAACATATATAATGTAGATAATCATTCATACTTGCATACATGCATCACTTGTATGTGAGCTCTTCAGCTCGTATTACTAACCTATTTTTTCTAGTTTTCTTGGTGTTGTACCCAAAATCACCATGGGCTAGATTTAAGACCTATTAAGTCGTAGGTTCCAATCAACAAGTATTGTATGAGCGAGGAGATAGATCTAGTACGAGATATGAAGACCTAACGTGGAGACATGAGCATTAGTTGAGAAGACAGTCAAGAGATTATGAGTATCAAGACGTTCCTGATGAACCAGTAGCTGAGCAGATTACGAATGAACCAGTTTCCTCCCCGCAGAAGAGCCCGAATTAGCCTAGCAACAGCAATGAGAACAACAAGAAGTACATGGGAACTACAGAAACGCTCCCAAGACTAACAAATTTGTTATTTGTGCAGGTACAATTTCCTGTAGAGAGGTTCCTGAGAACCAGGTTCCGAGATAGAGGTTCGTGAGAACCAGGTTTCTGAGCATAGACATCAGAGATATCAAGAAGCAAGCTAGAGAGACGCAGAATCATCATTGGAAAGTACTCCTAGGACGCAGCTGATCCTAGAGTACCTCTGATAGACAGACATTAGATAGTCAAATGAAAAGAAGCTTATCAGATGAAGTAGCCTCTCGAGCAATCAAGTTATGATTTTCCAGGTTAACCTCGTGCCCTTTTTAAGGATTCATCCAGTGCCCTATTGGATTCGTTTTGTGCCCTCAGCATAGGTTCACATAACGCCCAATTAGGTTCACTTTATGCCCTTATTTGGATTCACTTGGTTCCCTTGACAATCTTACGATTCACCTTATCCCTTTTAAGGATTCATTTAGTGCCCTATTGGATTCGTTTTGTGCCCTCAGCATAGGTTCACATAACGCCCAATTAGGTTCACTTTATGCCCTTATTTGGATTCACGTGGTTTCCTTGACATTCTTAAGGTTCACTTAGTGCCCAATTAGATTCGCTTTGTGCCCTTGTCAAAGGATTCACTCAGCGCCTAATTGGATTCACTTTGTGCCCTTGTCACGATTCAAACAAGAAGACAAAGACCCGCATGGTTCACTCAGAAGAAACATGGGAGCACTGAAGGGATTGGATCTTAAAATATCAAGCTATTTAGGTTCCTCTCGCATCCTATGACTTCGAGGAACCGGGGGGTACTTGTTGTGCCCAAAATCTCCATGGGTTAGATTTAGGCCCATTGGGCTTAAGGATCCAATCCGTATGATTAATATGGGTTATGATTGAGGTCCCTTAAGTTAAATGGGGCTAAATAGCACGTGAAATGGATCTAGACAGGTTCAGGTTCCCGAAAGACAGCTTCCTGTAGATAGCTTCCCGAGAAACAGGTTCCTGCAGACAGGTTCCTGAGAGACAGCTTCCTGTGCGAAAATAGATTTATTCCAGCAGATTTATAGTACGATAAAGCCTCCTATTCTTTAGGAGCAAGTCATGAACATCAACTCCTTATTGGAATGTATTCCTTGGGCGCAGATGATCCTTGAATACATCTAATAGGACGAGAACTTGTAAACATACTCCTAGTCGGACTAGAACTCGAGTTCTATTCGACTTAGGTCGCCTATTCGTGTCTGAAATCTGGAGAAAAGGAGGTCCCCACGAATTAGGAACCTAGAATATTGCCGCCTAACCAGACTTCTAGTCTAAAAAGAACTACGTGAACTTGATCCCTATATATACATGGGTACGTAGGCACCTTGAGAACATGTTTTTACAAGCCTCGCAATATACCTACGAGATTCTTGAGAACACACGACACAAGCCTCAAGGGAACTCGCGAGATTCTTGTAAACGCTCTCGAGCTCAGTTCAACCCCCACAAAAAACCTCCATTCTCCATAGATTAGTTGATCGTTAGCCTTTACAACTCACCATAAACCTCTCAAAAGTTGTTACGAAATCCACTCATCAACAACAGGTGTCAGTCCCTGAAAAATGCGGTTACCCACGATTTTTGAAAAATAAAATCCAAAATTGATTTTTGTTGATGGAGGATTTTCGTAATCAACGTGATTTTCGGAGGCCCGCTGGAATTTACACGTGTAACACATGTAATTGGCTGTTGTTGGTGATTTGGGTGTGATTTGATGGTGGGGGTGAGCTGAGCTTGAGAGGTTACGAGAATCATCGCAGGTTCCATTAGCGAGATCTGTGTCCGTCTTTTCTCAAGGTGCCTACGTACCCTTGTTTATATAGGGATCAAGCTCACGTAGTTCTAATGCGAAGCTGATTCTGCTTGACCAGCTGTATTCGGTTGTCTAATTCGTGTAGGACTCAGGTTCCTTTAGAGCCTTTCACGAACTAGTTGGCTAAGTAGAGTAGAACTCGAGTTCGTACCCTACTATAATTCTCATGTCTATTAGAGGCATTCTAGGATCAACTGCGCCCTAGAATTACACTCCAATAATAATTCGGTCTCTTTCTGATTGGCTACGCTCAGGAACCTGGTGCTCAGGAACCTATGTCTCAGGAACCTGGTGCTCAGGAACCTATGTCTCAGGAACCTGGTGCTCAGGAACCTGTATTTCGGAACCTGGTTCTCAGGAACCTCTGTCTAGGAACCTGTTTCTCAGGAACCTCCTTATTTCGGGACATATTGCTTAGGGACCTCATTGTAGGTACTTGTACCTGCACAAATATCAAATATATTAGTTTGGGGAGCCTCTTTGTGGTTCCCATATGCTCTTGCTGTCTTCACTACTGCTGCTAGGCTGTCTTGAACTCTTCTGCAGGGAGGAACCTGGTCTTCTAGTGCTCAGCTCAGCTTCCTGATCATTAGGAACCTCCTGATATTCATACTTCCTTAGTCATTTCTTCTATCTGACCATCACAACTCGTACTGAATCTATCTTCTGGCTCGTATGGATCGAACCCTATAGCTTAATGGGCCTAAATCTAGCCCATGGAGATTTTGGGCACAACAAGTACCCCCCGGTTCCTTGAAGTCATGCAATACGAAAGGAACCTATTCAACTTTCTGATATGGGGTTCAATGCTTTATCACTTCTCTTAAAATGTATTACTTCAACAACACGTATCCAAGCTTACATGAGCTCACTCGGCGTAAGAAACAGGACACATAATGTTCTAGTAAACATAGTATTGATCAGCTTCTTTCTTGGTGAGGAACATGTTCTATTCTTCTTCTTCGAAACTCATTCTTCTGACAAATCTTCACTCTTAAACTGTTAGTCATTCTCTGTACATTCTTCTAATAACTTTGCAAAATCTCTCCAAGGACACTTCTGAGGTTTCGGGATATTATCATACTTCTGCTTACTCTTGTATCTTCTTAGGTGATCTTTGTCTTCAATGTCTTCTCATGTCTTTTGTATATCTAGAAGTCTCGAAAAGCGAGTGGCACCTCAACAGTTTCCAATCAAGAGGTTCAACCTTTATTTACTCCTTTTGGGAAAAATGCATAATTTTCACATCGTGCATCCAAGCTTACATGAGCTAACTCGTCGTAAGAAACAGGATACACTATGCTTCTGTATGCAGATTTCAAATTAAATCCTCAAATCAAAAATCAAAGGATCGTGCTGAAAACTAACCTGGAAACTTTTCTGAAGCCGTCTTCTCGTAGATCATTATCATCAGACTGCGAAACTCGTCATAAATACTCTCTAATTGTTCAAGCAATACTTCTTTCTTCTTCCGAACTAACTTGTACGAACTGATCTCTCATCCAATGCTTTCATAAAATACGTTGGCAGCTTGCTTATAACCCCAGGAATCTCCATTATTCGTAGGATGAAACAACCCTGGAACCTCTTGAGCCATCTAAATAGCTTCCTAGAAACCTCAGCTGCTTGCTCTACTTGGAGCTTTCAAACCTTTGTAAACTTAGAACCTCTTGTATTCATACTTCGAGTACTGTTTCCAAAACCATAATCTAAACCGGTACCTTTCTTGATAACTTCTCAACTTTTCATGGCTGAATAACTAGACCAGGTTCCTTATGAATAGCTGTTGATGATTACTAATCCTGCAAAGCAAACAATAAACATAAAACAGAAACTAGTTAATGTTAGTAAAATTTCTCTTGCATAATTCGGGTCAACTCTTGGAAAGGTTGCCTGCTTGGCTCCCAATCCTAATCTCTAGGTCCCAACATGCCTCGAGGCGTGTTGGTTCCTTTTTTTTTTTCTCTTGGAAAGGTCACCTGCTTGGTTCCCAATCCTAAACTCTAGGTCCCAACATGCCTCGAGGCGTGTTGGTTCCTTTAGGGTGCCTTTTGTCAGGACTTTAGGTGCCTTTTGTCAGGACTTTAGGTGCCTTTTGTCAGGACTTTAGGTGCCTTTTGTCAGGACTTTAGGTGCCTTTTGTCAGGACTTTAGGTGCCTTTTGTCAGGACTTTAATTCACGTGCTCAAGGAACTTGAGGCTTTTGGCAACAATGTCGTGCTCAGTCAGCTGAGGCTTTTCAATCACAGTTGCTCAGGAAGCTACCTGAGGCTTTTCTCGTGCCCAGGAAGCTACCTGGGACTTTGCTCAATGCCCAGGAAGCTACCTGGGACTTTGCTCAATGCCGAGGAAGCTACCTGGGACTTTGCTCGATGCCCAGGAAGCTACCTGGGACTTTGCTCGATGCCCAGGAAGCTACCTGGGACTTTGCTCAATGCCCAGGAAGCTACCTGGGACTTTGCTCGATGCCCAGGAAGCTACCTGGGACTTTGCTCAATGCCCAGGAAGCTACCTGGGACTTTGCTCGATGCCCAGGAAGCTACCTGGGACTTTGCTCAATGCCCAGGAAGCTGCCTGAGACTTAACTCTTGCTCAGGAAGCTGCATGAGGCTTAATTCAATGCTTGCTCGGGAAGCTGCCCGAGGCTTAATACTTGCTCAGGAAGCTGCCTGAGACTTAACTCTTGCTCAGGAAGCTGCCTGAGGCTTAATTCAATGCTTGCTCGGGAAGCTGCCCGAGGCTTAATACTTGCTCAGGAAGCTGCCTGAGACTTAACTCTTGCTCAGGAAGCTGCCTGAGGCTTAATTCAATGCTTGCTCGGGAAGCTGCCCGAGGCTTAATACTTGCTCAGGAAGCTGCCTGAGACTTAACTCTTGCTCAGGAAGCTGCCTGAGGCTTAATTCAATTCTCAACACAATCTGTCTACAAGCTAATTCTGATCAATCAATCGTAGTCTGCACATTCTGTCAATTCATACTCATACTTCGTGAATACTGTCAAAACTACAGGAACCTGTTAGTCAAGGTAACCTGCAAATACTGTCAATGCTACAGGAACCTGTTAGTCAAGGTAACCTGTTCCACAATACAAGTACTAAAACTAGCACTTAAAAAGTTTCAAATTGGCATGTGAAATAGCTAATCAAACATGCATATCATTGTCTAAGTAGGAATACTACCCCCCAGTTCTTTTGGGTAATTACTGTTACGTAAAAGAACAATAAGGAAGCTATAATCATCATCGTCATTCTAAGAATAAGGAAGACTAACCTCATCATAAGCAAAATAGATCTTCTTCTACTATCATCAATTCTTGCTAAAAGAAATGCCATGCTGTCTAATCAGAATACTAATCTGGCGAAGACTTACGTGATCCTTTATGGATAGAAAGCTCTCACGGTTTGTTCACCAGAATCTCTTCATATGAACCTGTTAGCTACAGGTGAACTTGGAAGCTGTTGCTATGAGCTTCCGGTATAAATGAACCTGAAATTACAGGTGAACAACATAAGATCTGTTAACTACAGATATATAATAAGGCAAATCTAATTGGGCTCTAGGTGAGTCCTGAGAAGGGCACTTAGAGAATCCATAGGGTGCAAGGTAAATCGTCTCAAATGCTAGGGGCACCAAGTGAATCTGGGCACAAGGTGAATCCCTAAGAATTCTTGATGTATGTACACTTTCTTCAACTCAAGTGTCGGCTGGCTAGAAACTTCTAGCAGGAAGTTGCTAATCAAAAGCTGTCTACAAATGGCTTCTAACAAATATCAATGATCCTGAAAGCTGTCACATAAAAGCTTCAGGTATATATGAATGAACCTGTAACATATCAGTTACAAGAAAATAGCGAATAATCTACTAGATGTTGGTAAAATAGCTATACTTGGAAGCTATTACAAGAATCTCCATATGAGTAATGTAGAACCTGTTAGCTACAGGTAAATATAAATGAACCTGGAAGCTACAGGTATATTTCAAGGAACCCGCGATCTGCAGGTAAACATTAAGGAACCTGCGATGTGTAGGTATGTGCATTCTAAAAACATAATCAAGACATAATCATAGCTTTATCTCATGTAAGACCTCAACATCATAGATACTCATGCATGCTTTATGTATAGCAAGAGTTTGTTACACGTACCTGGGACGTTTCTACGAATATATAAGCATAAATGGAGAGGTATCACCTGGATCTTTCTCTAGATTTGATCTGCCGTGAAGTTGAAGCCTCCGTTAAGTTTTGAAAACTCATTGACGTGTTCATGATGCAAGCATGTTGCTCTTCAAGGTACTAGACCACTCAATCCGCAAGGTTTCTGAACCAAATCTGAGCTATGAGGTTTCCGAACCTGATCGTGAGGTTCCTTAACCTGAATTCTCTTAAAATTTTGAAATCCTTGATTTTTGCAATAGTAATTATACTACCCCCCAGTTCTGCAGGGAAGCTTGTCTTCGATGGAGAACTAGATTCTGGAAGCTCCATAATTCTTTATTAACCTTGAGGCAAAGTGCTCAATTTCTCTCATCATAACAAATATCATCTTCTCTGGTCTTGTTAATACCACTTCTAATCATCATGTCAACTACTCTCTAACAAGTTGCTGAACATTCCTCTGTGAAGTTGACTAATGCGCGCTTTCTTCAATTTGAGCTTCATTTCTTTTTGATTTTCAAGAGGTTCCCTTCTATCTGTTGGGTGACCTGAACTGTTCAACTTTATCAAAGCTACTCTTGTCAGAATCAGATTCTTGCATCTACTCTTCATCAAAATCTTTAACTGTATCTGATCTCTTCTTCAAATCATACTGATTCTTCTTTAATGCTTTTTTCGATACTGTAACATCTTCGTGCCATTCTTGCTTATAGCTTCAACTTTTCCTCTAATTTCTTCTTTGTCATATGACTTCATGAGTGAGGTATGTTCTTCTTGAGACCTCATTTTTTCCCATTAGAAAAAATTCTTGTGTAAGGGGGGAGACCTCTGGTTCCGGGAACCTCCTGTCAGTAGGTCTTTTTTCATTCTAAATCATCTTGCTATATCTTTTTCTCTCATTCCTTTTCAACCTCTTATGACACATGCTGAGAGTGAACCTCTATATCAACTACAAATGTCCCAATACAACACCTCTAAGCTTACGCGAGCTAACTCATTGTAAGAAACAAGAGATGTTGAGAGAGACTATTTGCAAAGTATTTCCAGCAGCTCACTAAATTGAATGAAACTTCTTACTTTCTTTCTATAACGTTCAACGAGCAATCCTGCATGATATCTCAATTTTGCAAGCATATATGCAATGCAACAATTTATATATTCATGACATAATTAATGCACATTAGTGAATATGATAACTAGGACACATAATATGCACATGCATTTTATTATGTATTTCTCATGCAAATATTTGCTTTAGGTCATATATGAAGAATATTAAATCTAATTTCTTTTTAATGACTTTCTTAATTTTATTGGCATACTAGTCAAATAAATTCTCTTACTATGTTGCTTCAGGGATCTAATGCTAAACTTAATTCATCACTTCTATTTCTAGCTTTTATCTCTCTAGGATGCATACTAGTCATTTTATTCTATTCATTTAACTATGTTTGGCATGGATTTTCTATATTTAATCAAGTATTTTAATGCATGAATGACATAAAATGTATACCTGTTTGCAGAATTAAATAATAAAAAGAGAGTAGAAAACTTAGCTCATGGTGCTGCTCCTGATTGAATCGGAATGTGCACTCCATTTTTTATTCATACTTCAAACATCAGCCACTATCGTGCCACTATCATACCTCATCCTTGCTTTTTTCTTATTGGCGCTTTTAATACCATAACGCAGATTTTTTTACTCAGAAACGCCATTCTGAACAGCTTGACCACTCTTCACTAATTATTGCATAACTTCCTTTCCAACGATATATCTTACTGCACCTGCAACTTTCCAGATCAAAACAGTTTATTCGGTGAAGTTGGCTCAAAAACCGCAGTCACAGAATTCGGATTTTCAGCATTGGGTTCTTTTTTGCTTCCAGGATTCTGTGATTTGATATACTAATTTTATCTTCACTCCTTAGCTGCCTCTTAGCTATACTCTGCTTTTAAATCAAGTAACCAGCCACCACACAAAGCTCAAACTCAAACCATGACACGTGTTACCAGCTGTGTCCTCCCTGACCATTGTGCTTCTTTGTTTGACCTGGTACTACTACTCTATTTGTTTCTCATTACAGCTTCATGATCTGGTCCCGTAAGTGTATAATATGGACCACTCTTTTTTTTTTTACTTAAAGTAATATGCCTAGAGCTTCTCCATATTCATTGCATACCCATTCTTTTGTCACCAATGCAGCATCATCATCTCTTTCATACTAGTAATAAGTGCTACTAGACAGCCGCGTTTGAGGTTTCTGTTAGTGTCAAACTAGCTCATCATCATCGAAGTTACAGGAATGTGCTATTTAATTTTCTCGGTTACGAGGTTCCAAGTATGAGTGTTAAGAACCACCACTGCCATAGCTGCTCATTCGAACTCAGCTTTGCTAGTTGTTCTCTCCTCTTTGTTCGGACTCCATGACATAACAAACGAATTGACCCAATAAGCTTCATCGGGTTCTTTTGAATAGGATCAAACTTTATTAACTCTTGCATCTCCTTGTTTGATACGACATCAGTGACGTACTATCTTTTTTAATCCACTCCCTCTCACGTGTATGGGATCAGTACCGTATCCAATTGTAAGGTAAGAAAAATCAACATGAACTTACACTACCACTAGAGAGACGGAGTAAACAATACAATTCTGCCTACCAGACCATGTAATTGTTGCATGCATGTGTCTCCTGGTTGTCACACCCTTCCGAAGATCTCACAGCGATAGCCCAAATTCTGTACGCATGATAGAGTCGTCGTGAATGTGTTCAATTTTTACAATTTAAGCGCCTGGTTCGTGTCTTGTCATTTTCAACCATAAACTCCGTCGATCTTCTCATATAATCACCTGGGTCTGGGTTAACTCCAGTTCATCACAACCACAACACCTGTTGTTGAGTTGAGAATCTTATTATTGGTCATCATCTACTGATACGCCTTCGATGTAATAAGACAGAACTATTGCTTCTGTATATTGATACACATGTATACTGAATCTTCTTTAATAATCGTTGTCGTCTTCACCATTTACCACTATCATTGTTTCCTTTGGCACTTTTCAAACCAATCGCAACTAACATCTCCCTTGACGACTTATGGGTGTATGACAGACATACATATGGATAATTCACTTGGTATAAGGCAATCAGATGAACTACTTAACGAACAGATTCTTCGAGTTCTTCTTGTGTCTCCTTCACCACCTGTTTTTTATTCTCACGGTCCACTGTCTTTAATAAGATTACCACGATCCTCCACTGCTGCTAGTACACTAATGGTTCTGTAAAACAGAACTCGTACTTCATAGTAATACTTGGTTTGAGATTCTCAATAACCATAGCTGTTAGTTTTCTGCATTCACCACTTCGATCAAACACGTACCCATACCAGACCACATCACGCACGAATTCACCAACAAAACAGCTACGGTCCTCCATTGATATCTAATCGATAACATCTTGCGAGCACGCCAATACATCACATTTCTTTCTCCGTTCACAATTGATGAGCACCTTACCCACCTCTGGCTTCATTAACCTTCTCTGCTAATTGCTGCGATCAACGCCACGATGCCAAACACAGGCTTTTATTTACTCTTGTCAACAATTGTCGATGGCTCGGTCTTACGTCTTCCTCTAAGAAATTATAAGTACATCAGTTCTGGTTTCCATGTTTTCACTTCCAGTTACATCACTACAATACTCGTCCACGTTTGATGCAACAGTAGTATCAAAAGTACCACCATATATGCCAATGCCAGTTCCATGTCCTCGTTTCCAGGTGTTTGCAAACTAGATGCATACATGCTTTTAACATTATTGAAACACAACCGTAGATGTTTCCTGTGTATATAAGTGCAGGTTTTCCTAAGCCACCATGGATGCACGTCTACTACAATATGTCACCACTTTCAGTATTCATTAAATCATCTATACATCATGTTTGGATATAGCAGCAGCAACCAATTCCATTGTTTATGTCCACATCCTTTCCATCACAGCCTGTAGATTGTTACTACGTAATATGGTCGTCATCAATACTCTTTGCTTCAATGATTCATGGCATCCACAGCGTACTCTTGTTCTCAATTCTGCGTAGTCTTTAACAAAACAAGGTACCACACATATGCTTTTTGATCATCATATTCATGTCCTTATTTCTTGCAGCTTGTATCATCTTAATGCTTCACCGCAAGACGTCCTCTCCTGACCTGTATGCACATGCGCTCCTGAACGTATACAGCCTCTAGGCTGATACCATAAAGATCGAACCTCGAAACCTGAACCAACGTTTTCCTTCCCCTTGACTGTAATCGAACATCTAAACGATTGCACCCTACGAGCATGTTTGCACACTGTTGCTTCCTCTGTCCATATACAGTTAAGCACCTTATCCACCTCTGCTCCATCGATCATCTCTGGTGATTGTAGGGATTATTCTCAACGCCAAACACAGGACCTAATATCTGTTCTCACTTTTACTCCGGTTCTACTCCGGTTATGAGTCAAACCTCCGAGATGTAGTCCCACAAGCATATTTATGCAACCATAGATACATCGCTGCTGGCTTCTGCATCTCTGAAACACTCGACCCCTGTGACTTTTTTTTTGTTTTTGTCGGCCTTGAATGCTTAGTTCAAAGTGTCAATATACGGGTCTCTGATCACCGTCCGGTTGTACATAGTTTTTAATAGTGTCCAGCGTTACTCATTGTCGATTAAAGATTTCTATCGTTGAGACGCCGCTGCTATCATCTGTATTATCTCCCCTGGTACATGATTAATAAAATCTTCTACCCTGGTTTGATACGTTAGTAGTGACAAGGTACTGCCATATCCTTATATGTCCATGTCGTCTTGTTTTAACACCCACCAGTGTTTACGTTTGGTTTGGGTTATCCAGAGAAGTACCCCATGGAATCTGCATCTAATTAATCTTCACGCTGCTTCTCCAACAGGGAACCCTAGTTTTCTTTGCGTATAGTTTTTTGTTAACAACATCTGCTATGAACGTAAGTAAAATCCCCAGAATTAATAAACACCCATCTTTTATTTGATTTCTCGTTTGTCCTCCACAAACGAGCAAGAAACCCCTCCTTCTAGCGCCAATGTTGATGGAGGATTTTCGTAATCAACGTGATTTTCGGAGGCCCGCTGGAATTTACACGTGTAACACATGTAATTGGCTGTTGTTGGTGATTTGGGTGTGATTTGATGGTGGGGGTGAGCTGAGCTTGAGAGGTTACGAGAATCATCGCAGGTTCCATTAGCGAGATCTGTGTCCGTCTTTTCTCAAGGTGCCTACGTACCCTTGTTTATATAGGGATCAAGCTCACGTAGTTCTAATGCGAAGCTGATTCTGCTTGACCAGCTGTATTCGGTTGTCTAATTCGTGTAGGACTCAGGTTCCTTTAGAGCCTTTCACGAACTAGTTGGCTAAGTAGAGTAGAACTCGAGTTCGTACCCTACTATAATTCTCATGTCTATTAGAGGCATTCTAGGATCAACTGCGCCCTAGAATTACACTCCAATAATAATTCGGTCTCTTTCTGATTGGCTACGCTCAGGAACCTGGTGCTCAGGAACCTATGTCTCAGGAACCTGGTGCTCAGGAACCTATGTCTCAGGAACCTGGTGCTCAGGAACCTGTATTTCGGAACCTGGTTCTCAGGAACCTCTGTCTAGGAACCTGTTTCTCAGGAACCTCCTTATTTCGGGACATATTGCTTAGGGACCTCATTGTAGGTACTTGTACCTGCACAAATATCAAATATATTAGTTTGGGGAGCCTCTTTGTGGTTCCCATATGCTCTTGCTGTCTTCACTACTGCTGCTAGGCTGTCTTGAACTCTTCTGCAGGGAGGAACCTGGTCTTCTAGTGCTCAGCTCAGCTTCCTGATCATTAGGAACCTCCTGATATTCATACTTCCTTAGTCATTTCTTCTATCTGACCATCACAACTCGTACTGAATCTATCTTCTGGCTCGTATGGATCGAACCCTATAGCTTAATGGGCCTAAATCTAGCCCATGGAGATTTTGGGCACAACAATTTTCATGAAATAAATCAGGGTATAAATAAGCAATACTGATCAGCTTCCTTTTCCTGATGACCTCTCATCAAAATAATCACAAAATGTAATGTGATTTAAAAATATAATTTTCAAATCCTGATGGTCACACATGAAATCCTGACCAATATTATCAGCGACTTAATATGGAGTTTCCACGTGGCATTCTTCTTTTATCTGAAAAAGAAAATAAACAATAAATCTGAACAGAAAATCAATTGGTTAGATATTTTCAATATTTCTTGAAACAAGAAATACAGTCTCATGCAATAATTAGCATTTGACTTCATTAAAACTTCCAAGTGACTGCTCAGCTTCTCACGTCTTTCTTTAAAAGAACCAAACGCTTTATGCCATTCTCCACAACCTTTCAATTTCTTTTCTTCTCAACAATGCTTCTCAAACCAAAAATCCCTTCAAACCCATTTTCCAGATTTTTCTGGATCGATGAACATCCTGTTCTTGATCATCTCTTTGAACAAATGACTCTTCTCATCGAACTAATCATGAATGAATTGGTTTTCGAAAATATCCAGAGGTTTCTCCTAGAACATCCATCTGTTGGATACAATCTTCCCCTAACCTCCTCAAAACTTGAGGATGAAGAATTTGGCCGAGAGTCTGAGGTTGATCTTGATGGAGATGCTATTCATTTAAGTTAGCTGCTCTCATTCAAGTCGCCCAGACAAGGAATCCAAGAGCAAACGAGGCTTTCATCCCCTGATGAATTTCTTGAGATGCTCCTTGTCCTGTTCCTCAGAGTTCATATCAAAGACAAGTATAGAGTAGAAATTTAGACAAAAAGATGTTGTATTTCATTTCCATGTAATGATTTCTATTAATGAAAATACAATTTCTTGTTATCTGCTTGTCTTTTGATTTTTGAAATGATGTATAAATTATCAGTATGCAAATATCAAAACTTGCTAGCATAGACTTAACATATCAGAGAATCAGATTATTACACAAAGTAAACGTCAGGATCTGAAACAATTTTCATAATCCTGATACTGACACAATACTGATGACGTCAGCATCCTGATAACAAATCTAATCCTGATTATTATTAACAAGTCTATCATACTGAAATTTATCAAGGCAATGTGTTATAGCTAAAGCATTTAACAATCAAATATAGATCCTGACAGGAATATCAAGTCTATAAGCTAAGAACAACATACCTTGCTACTTTTGCAGATGTTAAAATCTAAAAATTTAACATTCCTAACTCACTTACTAGTCTACTGAATGTAGTCTCATCAAGTGGTTTAGTTAAAATATCTGCAAGCTGTTTGTCAGTAGGAACAAAATGAAGTTCCACAGTACCATTCTCAATATGTTCTCTAATAAAATGATACCTGACATCAATGTGCTTAGTCCTTGAATGTTGAACTGGATTTTCTGCAATTTTAATAGCACTAGTATTATCACAAAACATAGGAATATTACTAAGTGTCATACCATAATCCAGCAACTGATTTCTTATCCAAAGGAGCTGTGCACAACAACTGCCTGCTGCTATGTACTCAGCTTCTGCAGTTGAGGTTGAAACAGATTGTTGCTTCTTGCTTGCCCAAGAAATCAATCTATTTCCCAAAAATTGACATGTACCTGTAGTGCTTTTCCTGTCTATCTTACACCCTGCATAATCAGAGTCTGAATAGCCAATTAGAAAGAAATCAGATTCTCTAGGATACCACAAACCAAGATTTGGAGTTCCTTTGAGATATCTAAAAATTCTCTTCACAGTAATTAAATGAGATTCCTTAGGATCACTTTGGAATCTAGCACATAAACAGGTAGAAAACATTATATCTGGCCTACTTGCAGTTAGATATAACAAAGAGCCTATCATGCCTCTATAACTAGTATTATCCACACTCTTCCCTTTAGGATCAGAGTCTAGTTTAATGGCTGTTGCCATGGGTGTTTTTGCAACTGCACAGTCTTGAAAGTCAAACCTTCTTAAAAGATCTTTGATATACTTTGACTGATTAATGAAAATACCAGTCTCAGTCTGTTTGACCTGCAAGCCTAAGAAATAATTTAGTTCACCCATCATGCTCATCTGATACTTAGACTGCATAAGCTTGCTAAACTTAGCACACAACTTTTCATTAGTAGAACCAAAAATAATATCATCAACATAAACTTGAACTAAAAGCAATTCACCTTTTATCTTTCTAAAGAATAGAGTTTTGTCAATTGTACCTCTTGTGAAGCCATTTTCAAGAAGAAATTTAGACAAAGTCTCATACCATGCTCTTGGTGCCTGCTTTAGTCCATAGAGTGCCTTGTCAAGTTTGTAGACATGATTTGGAGACTTTGGATCAACAAATCCAGGTGGCTGTTCTACATACACTTCTTCATCAAGTTTTCCATTTAGAAAAGCACTCTTTACATCCATCTGGTATACCTTAAATTTTGAATGAGCTGCAAATGCAAGAAACATTCTGATTGCTTCCAATCTTGCTACAGGTGCAAAGGTCTCATCATAATCAATGCCTTCTTCCTGAGAATAACCCTTAGCCACCAGTCTTGCTTTGTTTCTCACAATCATACCAGATTCATCTAGCTTGTTTCTGAAAACCCATCTTGCACCAACAATAGATCTATCTTTAGGTCTTGGTACCAGTTTCCAAACTTTGTTTCTCTCAAACTCATTTAATTCCTCCTGCATTGCAATTACCCAATCAGGATCCTGTAAGGCTTCTTCAACCTTCTTAGGTTCATTCTTTGAGAGAAAACAACTATACAAGCATTCATTTTGAATTGATCTTCTAGTTCGAACACCACTATTTGGATCACCAATTATCAAATCTTCAGTATGATCCTTTGTCCATTTTCTAACAGGTGGTAAATCAACTCTGCTAGTCTCTCCCCCTAAGTTAGTGGTATCTCTTGTAGAAGAATTCTCTCTACCTTCAAAAACTCTCCTTTGATCAATAGAATCAGTAGATTCCATATTGCTGCTAGTTACTGATCTTTCCTCAGTAGACTCTGAAATGTCAGTTCCTGATGGAGTAGACTCTGAAACATCAATTCCTGATGGAATAGACTCTGAAAGACTAGTCTGCTCCTGATGATCACTATGTTCTCTCTGATTTATTTGCTCCCCCTCAACAGTAGCATTCCTTTGAGAAGCAATAGAAATTCCTTCTGGAGAACCTTCATCATCACTTGAGAGTATCTCAGAATTCTTCAGATTTTCAAATTCCAATTTGTCATGGCTTTCATCAGTTTGCAAAATTCCAAATTTCTTATCATCAAATGCAACATGAATTGATTCCATAACAATGTGAGTTCTGAGATTATAAACTTTGAAGGCCTTAGATGCTGAGTATCCTAGAAAAATTGCTTCATCCGATTTGGCTTCAAATTTTCCAAGTTGTTCTGGATGAACTTTTAGGACATAGCATTTGCATCCAAAGATGTGAAAATATTTCACACTTGGTTTCTTTCCTTTGATCATCTCATAGGGAGTTTTTCCATGACTATTTACCAAGGTACAGTTCTGAGTGAAACATGCAGTGTTAATAGCTTCTGCCCAAAAGTAGGTTGGAAGTTTAGCATCTGCAAGCATGGTTCTTGCTGCCTCTATGAGAGTCCTGTTCTTTCTTTCCACTACACCATTTTGCTGAGGTGTACCAGGTGCAGAAAACTGTTGAGTGATTCCGTTGTCTGCACAAAACCCCTCCATTGTAGAATTCTTGAATTCTGTACCATTGTCACTCCTAAGTACTTTGACTTTGTACTCAGAGTTGTTCTGAATATTCTTGACAAGTTCAATGATTTGCTGAGGAGCTTCATCCTTCTTGTGTAGAAAGAACACCCATGTGAACCTTGTGAAATCATCCACCATAACTAGAGCATATCTTTTCTTGCTGATAGACATAATGTTTACTGGACCAAACAGATCAAGATGTAGCATGTGAAATGGTTCAGTAATTGAATTTTCAGTCTTGCTCTTGAAAGTGGTTCTTCTCTGCTTTCCAAGCTGACATGCATCACAAAGTCCATCTTGCACAAAATTTGCCTGAGGTAGGCCTCTCACCAAATTGTGTTTAACAAGTTGATTAAGCTTCTTGAAATTAAGATGTGAGAGCTTCTTGTGCCAATTCTAGCTTTCATCATTTGTTGCTTTGCTGTAGAGACATCTAACAATTCCTTTAGATGTATCACTTAAGCTGGCTTCATAAATGTTACCATGTCTTTGACCAGTTAGAACAATGTCTCCATTCTGCATATTCAAGACTTTGCATCCTTCTCTGTCAAAGATTGATTTGTAACCTTTATCACCCAGTTGACTTATGCCTAAAAGAGTATGTTTCAAGCCTTCAACCAGTGCTACATTTTCTATGATGACATTCACCAAAATAATTGAGCCATATCCCAGAGTTTCTCCTTTGTTGCCATCTCCAAAAGATATTACTGGGCCAGCTTTCCTCTCAAACTTTGTAAGCAGGGACTTCTTTCCAGTCATATGTCCAGAGCATCCACTGTCCAAGATAATTGAATGCTTCTTTCCTGTGCCCTGCAAACAAAAAGTAACTAGTTAGAATTTTTTAGGACCCAACTTTGATTGGATCCTTTCTTACTAGATTTAGAGACAACAGACTTTGAAGATTTTGCATTTATTTTACCTGTTGCAGAGTCAACTTTAGACTCTAATCTCACAAACTGTTTGTGACTAGGAGTTTCAGATTTCAAAGAGTAATAGTCATAATACAGTTCATGATATTCTCTACACATGTAAATGGAATGAAGTAAACTACCACAATGATAACACGCTTTTTGTGGTTGGTATTGAATTTTCTGAGTCTTGGGGAATCTGGACTCAGTTTTCCAAGAAGGTTTTTGATTGCAGTCTAGGGCCAAATGATTATGATTTCCACACTTATAGCATTTTTTCCTAGGTGCATCAGGTACATTCTTGAAATTATTCTCTTTGTTAATACCTTTTTTTCCATTCCTATTTCTCTTGATCTTGCTAGACTCTGAAAGACCATCTAATCTCTGTTTCAACTGAGACTTAGACAGAAACCCTATGTTTACATTCTTAGGTTTCTCTAACACTTTCTCATCTGAATTACTATTGTTAATCCTTTTGTGTACAACAGGAGTACCTTTTGAATCAACAAATTTAACATGATTAGGTTCAGAAACAATTTTCTTACCTTCAGATTTAGATGTGTTAGCTTCTACCTTACTATCATCATTGACAATAGCTACTTTTTCTTCTTGTCTAGCCTTATCAAAACCTAAACCATTAACCTTACCACGAATTCCACTCTCAAAGATTTCTATTGTCTTCTTACTGGAATTGTTAATGGTCTTAATCACATCTCTCTCTTCTTCTAGTTCTTTTCTGACATAGTCATAAGCCTCAAGAATTACACTATAATCATGCTTAGCTTTATCAGAACTCAACTTGTATTCTTCCATTTGAATTAATTCAGATTCAAGAAAATTATTTCTATCAACTAATTTTTCATTCTTAACCTTAAGTTCATCTCTTTCACAAGTAAGAATTCTAAAATTAGTCATAAGATTTTTAAACTCAGCATGGATAGATCTAATTTCATCAGAATTTAAGCTATCAAATGAATCAAGAGAGTGAAGTGATACCTTAACAGAGGATGGAGAAATTTTCTTTGGAGATCCAGGTTTGTCTGAACTATTGGCCATCAATGCAATGTTGTCATAATCCAATTCATCTTCAGAGTCACTGGAATCAGCCCAATCCTTCTGTGTGACCATAAGTGCATTACCCTTTCCTGAATTCCTAGGCTTCTTACACTCACTAGCAAAGTGTCCAAGCTCGCTGCAGTTAAAGCACTTGATCTTGGCCTTATCAAGCTTGACAATTGTACTTTTGCTTTTGTCACTCTTCTTCTCCTCCTTCTTTTGAAAAGGTCCTTTGCTAAATCTTCTCCTGTTGAATTTTCCTTTCTTGAAAGCTTTAGCAAACATAGCAAAGAGTTCTTGCATCTCAGATTCAGAATCATTGTTGTCAGAGTCCATATCAGTAGTCTCTGACTCAGAACTTTCTTTGCTTTTCTTCTTCCTTGAATTTTTTACAGCAATCTCTTCATGCTGTTCTTCAGGAAGCTTCTTAACTTCAGATTGAGCAGTAAGTGCAATAGTCTTCATCTTTCCTTCACTCCTGCTCTTCTTCTGCTGCTTGTCAAGTTCATAAGCTCTCAATTTTCCATATACTGCCTCTAATGAAATCTCATCCAGATCATTAGCTTCCTCAATTGCAGATATCTTCTCATTGTAGAAATCAGGCAAAGCTTTCATGAACTTTGTATTCATGTCCTCCAAGTCGTAATATTTACCATGCATGGCCATCTCATTGATGAGTTTTGTAAACCTATCAAAGGTATCAGTAAGTGACTCACCAGACTTGGATTCAAAGTACTCATACTGTTGTATAAGTAATGTCCTCATATTCTTCCTGACAGGCTTAGTTCCTTCACAGTGAACCTTAAGATTGTCCCATATATCCTTAGCAGTTTTACAAGAGAGAACATAGTTAGTGAGAACAGAATCAAGACTGTTGAATAATATGTTTCTCACTTTAGCATCTTTGAGAACATTCTCCTTGTCCTTATCTGACCATTCAGATTTTGGCTTCTCTGCTGTATGTTCTGGAACAACCACACCATCAACAGTTGCTTGTCCAACGACCTTTGTTGGAACAAAAGGTCCATCTCTGATTCTGTCAAGATAATCAGGATCTGTTGCTTCCAGATGATGCAACATCTTTACTTCCCATAGAGTATATTCGTTTCTCTTGAGCATAGGAATTTTAGTATTCCCATCCTTGTAACCAGACATGATTGCAGATCTTTATGATTATTCGAAATCAACCTGCTCTGATACCAATTGTTAACTCGAATAACTGTTCGCTATTTTCTCTACGCAAGTGTACGCAGTCCAAAAGCAATATAGGGAAATAAGGATCGTTCCCACGAAGACTCGGTTATTTTAGTAAATATGTCTATTCAACAATGTTGGTTAATTATAGAAGCTTGAACGAACTAAAATGGTTTATTTGCAGATAACAATTAACTAATGAAGTAACGGCTAATTTGTTTAAAATAATATGATAGAGGCATGGGGTCCTAATTTCATGAATGTTTTAACTCTTATTAATTATCAAGAAGTAATGTGTTACAATTATTAAGAAAGCTAGCGGGAACACGACACTAATATGAGCCATCTTTCAATTAACTCACACCATTCCAAATAAGCATCCACAAAAGAGATAGAAGTTATAAGGGCATCAATTATATCCAAAACACTATATGTCTATGTGAATGGGTGATACAATCGATTTAATTACAAGTTCCGCAATTAACTACATAGGGGAATAATGTTCTTTCGAAACTATAATCCGAAATGCGGAGAAGCCGACATACCTATGCTAGCATGGCAAGCCCTAAATCTCTAAATCCACTTTCGCAATCATTAGAGATTTGGCACAATAGATGTTAGCTATTCACCTATATTCAATTAAAACAACCATGCAAGGCAATCTTATATAGAAATTGTAAACACAAATTATCTATCAAATTAACATGAGCATTAACAATTCATTACATTAGAACCCCATGAAAGTGTTTAGTTCATAATTAAACTAGGCACCTTTATGGAATTAAATAAAATCATGGCAGAAAATTTCATAAAATTAAATATAAAATTACAAGATTAAAAATAAAAATAATTAGAATTAAAATAGCTTTCGAAAATTCAATTTTTACAATTAATTAAAAGCAATAGAAACCGATTAAAACTAAATTAGGAACAAAAAGCAAATGAAAAGATCAATTATTATATATATATAAACAAAAGCATCGGACAAAAAGTAAAAGACTCACCTGGCTGAACTGAAACTGTCGGCAAGGATTATCACGAACTTACTCTCCTGATCCGCGCGTGTACCACACGCGCCAGCTTTAAAGAGAAACTTCCCGCGCGTGGCTTGCACGCGGCTTTCCTGCGTCTGGTCTTGGCAAAGTACGTGTGACTCACTGGCAGGCTTTGTTTGAACAAATTGAGTTTACAGAAAGTGAACGAATTCTTTATAATAAATCAAAGACTGGTTGTGTACCCAAATTGCTTTACAGCCCTCCTGATAATCCCCTTAAAATCTTAAATTAATTCTTATAATAATTTTTTTTAGAAATTTTTAAGTGTATAAAATAAAATAAAATTACAGAAATTCAAGTGTTTAAATTATAATAACATTACAGAAATTTAATTTATATAAAATAAACTGTTTGCAGAAATTCAAACTGTATAAAATAAAACTGAAATTACAACAGAAATGATGAAAGATTTTGGAGAGAGTACAGAATGCAATTTCAGTCTCCGGGGTCTTTTTAAAACTAAGCACATCTCACCTATTTATAGTGCAATTTAGCACGTTATGTATTACAAAGTCAGAAGTATTAAAAGTCCTGCCTAATTTCTAACCACTCTTCTGACAATTTCACACGCTTCCAACCACTTGCCCTTTTTTTCCACGCGGTCATTTGAATTGTAATATTCAGCTCCGTAGAATTGCTTTTTAACCCGCACAGCTTATAATCTTTAATTAATAAATAATTATTTTAATCCAGATATTATAAAAATAAATATCTAATATTATTAGATATTTATAAATATAATTTTCTAAATTAATAAAATTATTTAATAATATAAATAAATCTTTATTGTCTAAGATGCGGTCTCTGGTCGTCTGGAACCGGACTCCTTTTGCTTAACAGAAATTATATCAATTCCAACCGGGGTTCCAGCTTTAAGAAAATATCACTTTCCATATTTTTGTGATAATTCTTATTTCTTCATTGCTCGTCCAGATGCAAGTTACGGTCTCTTGATGCTCTAAAACCGGACTCCTTTTGCTTAGAAACAAATATAACAATTCCAACCGGGATTCCTGTTTTAAGAATATATCACTCTGAACATCTTTATGATAATTCCTTTTCCTCGTAGCCAATCCATCTGAGCAAGAAATCCACCGTCTTTTAATCTTTTATCGCCAGGATACCTGAAGCTGTGAGTTCTGCACTACAAAGACTTGAAACAACATAAAACTAATTAAAAGACACAACATACTTAAGGATAAACCACCAATTTAGGTCCATTTAGCGCATAATAAGTGGATATAAAATCCACTTATCACACCCCCAAACTTAAAATGATGCTTGTCCTCAAGCATAAACAATATATTTATATACGACTAACTAGTACCACTTCCGTAGGTGATCACGATTGCATTTGGCATATGCAACAAGCCCTTTAAACCCCTAGGCAGCCCTAGTGGACGAGTTAGGTCTCGTGAGGGCCTATAGCGAATGTACCCACAAAATCCATTCTATAATGCAACTAACATGCAACTAACTATATGTATGCAACTACATGAAAAATGCAAGGATCCCTTTTAAACTAACCAAAACCAACTAGCAAGCAAATACCTCAAAGAATGCAACTAAATCCAAATAGAGCTCGACTAAGTCCCTGTATACTAACAATACATGACAGAAACGTGCGTGTGTGCAATGCTCATCAGAAATACTCCCAAAACTAGGTCAAAAAACCAAACATGCTTTCCGTCAAGACAATCACAGGTTTATAACTAGAATAAACTGTAGACACTTCATAACCTAGGAACACCTCCACCCTTATCCAAAGTAGACAGAAACTCATGCTTTATTACTATACTACGACACTACATATACACTACGCATGCTTATTTAACCGTGCAATGAATGAGACCCCAAAAGGCTTATACAATAATACCCATGTAGCGAGTGTTAGGTCAGCAATCCCAAACCACAAGGGCTTTAGGTTACTAGGACTAAGTCCCCTCAGACTTAATTACTCGAGTATTAAAGAGCTCACTCTGGTTAATTTTGCATATAATCAATAGGACTTCTGACTCTTTTTTTCTTTTCTTTTTTTTTATTATTATTATAATTATTTTTATTTTTTTTTTCTGGAATGAGCCTTTCTCATTTCCAACCCTAGACTACTCATATAAATATGAGCCGGCTACTAGCCATTTCACGCCTAGCCTTTATTGACAATTATTACCACTTAGCATGAAATCCCTGTTTTCCCCCAAACTTAGATTTTAGTGTTCCTACGCTATCAAGGGAATAACGAAAATTCTAAGAATAAACAAGTGATTAAATCTCAAAACATCCAACAGGCATGACCCTAACCTAGCCCAAAAAGCACCCAATGAGACTGTGTAAAAGTTGTGTTTCTGAAACATGCAAGTCAATTTCATAGGAACTATAAATCAGCCCTCTACTCATCATCATCACACCCAAATCAACATCCACCTATCAATCAGAATCAGTTCGTCCTAAGGGATCATGAAGAATGCATGCCATGAAAATGCAACTAATATGACTCACATGGTAAAACAAACAAACAATAACAGAATGTCCTAAATGAAACAACATAGATAATACGAACAAATATGCATGAATTACTACTAATATGCAAAACATGATATCCTACATGAACACAATGACTCACAAAAACTACTAACAAATATACATACTACTTATCCCCTAAACCACCCCCAAACTTATAATATTCAATGTCCGCATTGAATGGAAGTAAATACAAGGGATAGTAGAGGACATACCTGAAAACACCGAAACACATGGGTTGCCTCCCACGAAGCGCCTTTCTTTAACGTCTTTAGCTAGACTTGGCCACCTTCGCACTTCAATCGGTAGTACCAAGAACTGCGGTTTCTGCTTTGCTATTCACATGTTCACCAACATATGGCTTCAACCTCTGTCCATTTACTTTGAAAGCTGCTTCCGGTGTTTTATCAAAAATTTCCACTGCACCATGTGGAAACACCGTTTTAACCGTGAATGGTCCTGACCACCTTGACTTAAGTTTCCCTGGAAAAAGTCTGAGACGAGAGTTGAAAAGCAAAACTAACTGCCCTGGTACAAAAGACTTTTGCACCAAACGTCTGTCATGCCATCTCTTGACCTTTTCCTTGTATAACTTGTGATTTTCATAAGCCTGTAGTCGAAGCTCATCCAGTTCATTAATCTGAAGCATTCTTTTCTCACCTGCTGCTGCCAAGTCAAAGTTCAACTTCTTCAGCGCCCAATAGGCTTTGTGTTCTAGTTCGGCAGGCAGATGACAAGCCTTGCCATATACTAGCTGATAAGGTGACGTGCCCAAAGGTGTTTTGTAAGCTGTTCTATAAGCCCAAACAGCTTCATCAAGTTTTAGTGACCAGTCCTTCCTTGAAGGATTCACGACCTTCTCTAGGATCCGTTTTATCTCTCTGTTGGAAACCTCTGCTTGGCCATTCGTTTGAGGGTGATAGGCCGTAGCAATTCGATGATTTATGTTGTACCTTGCCATCAATGCTGTGAACTTGCGGTTGCAGAAGTGTGATCCTTCGTCACTGATAATTACCCTTGGAGTTCCGAAACGTGTGAAAACTTGCTTATGCAAAAAATTCAGCACCACTTTAGCGTCATTGGTCGGCAAAGCCTTCACCTCGACCCATTTAGAAACATAGTCCACCGCTAGCAAGATGTACTGATTATTGCATGAAGAAACAAAAGGACCCATGAAATCGATCCCCCACACATCGAAAATCTCTACTTCCAACAGCATATTCAGAGGCATCTCATTCCTCCTAGAGATATTACCAGTTCTTTGACATCTATCGCATCTCAACACAAACTGATGCGCATCTTTAAACAGCGTTGGCCAGTAAAACCCAGCCTGAAGTACTCGAGTGGCTGTCTTCTCTCCAGCATAATGACCTCCGTAAGTGGTAGAATGGTAGTCATGCAAAATACCTTCAACCTCACTAAACGGAATGCACCTCCGAATCACCTGATCAGCTCCCTGTCTGAATAAGAAGGGTTCATCCCATCGGTACCATTTTACATCATGAAGAAACTTCTTTCTTTGGGCATAAGAAAATTCCGACGGAATGACATTGCTTACAAGATAGTTCACAATGTCTGCAAACCATGGCTCTTCAGTTTGCACCCCAAAAAGTTGCTCGTCAGGAAAAAATTCGTTGATGAGAGTTTTATCCGCTGAGTTACCGTGTTCCTCTAACCGAGACAAGTGATCAGCCACCTGGTTCTCAGTACCCTTTCTATCCTTGATTTCCAAGTCGAATTCTTGAAGCAACAGAATCCAACGAATCAACCGTGGCTTAGCATCTTTCTTCGACATTAGGTATCGAATGGCTGCATGATCTGTAAACACCACTACTTTAGTTCCGAGCAAATACGATCTGAATTTCTCGAAGCTATATACAATAGCTAAGAGTTCCTTTTCTGTAGTAGTGTAATTCAGCTGTGCATCATTGAGAGTTCTGTTAGCATAGTAAATCACGTGAAACACCTTATTCTTCCGTTGACCAAGAATAGCTCCCACTGCATAGTCACTTGCATCACACATTAATTCAAAAGGTTCACTCCAATCAGGTGCAGTGATAATGGGCGCAGTTGTCAATTTCTTCTTTAAGAGCTTGAATGCCTCCAAACAATCTTCGCCAAATTTAAAAGGAATATCCTTTTCTAACAGATTGCACAAAGGTTTAGATATTTTCGAAAAATCTTGGATGAATCGCCGATAAAAACCCGCATGACCAAGAAAACTGCGAATTCCTTTAACTGAAATTGGTGGAGGGAGATTTCCAATCGTCTCCAACTTAGCCTTATCCACTTCTAGCCCCTTACCAGATACCTTGTGCCCAAGAATGATGCCTTCCTTTACCATGAAGTGACATTTTTCCCAGTTGAGTACTAGATTAGTCTCAACACATCGTTTCAACACCATGCCTAGATTTCTGAGGCATTCATCAAATGATTTCCCGAAGACTGAGAAATCATCCATGAACACTTCCACATTGATACCAATCATATCCGAAAAAATTGCCATCATACACCTCTGAAAAGTAGCAGGTGCACCACAAAGTCCGAAAGGAACGCGTCGGAACGCAAAAGTGCCAAAAGGACATGTGAAAGTGGTCTTCTCCTGATCTTCTAGAGTAATACCAATCTGATTATATCCTGAATAACCATCCAGCAAGCAATAGAATTCATGCCCAGCCAACCTGTCTAGCATTTGATCAATGAATGGAAGGGGAAAGTGATCCTTCCTTGTAGCTTTGTTCAGCTTCCTGTAGTCCATGCAAATTCTCCACCCTGTAACTGTACGAGTCGGAATGAGCTCGTTCTTTTCATTGGCAACTACTGTCATGCCTCCTTTCTTAGGCACACATTGCACTGGACTTACCCATGAACTGTCTGAAATGGGATAGATGATACCAGCATCTAGCCATTTGAGAATTTCTTTCTTTACCACTTCTTTCATGATAGGATTTAACCGCCTTTGGTGTTCCACTGTTGGTTTACTCCCTTCTTCCAATGGAATTTTATGTTGGCAATATGCGGGACTGATTCCTTTTAGATCCGCAACAGACCAACCAATGGCTGATTTGAATTCTCGAAGAACTCTCAAGAGCTTGTCTTCCTCGGAGTCTGAAAGGTTAGCAGATATAATCACAGGTAAAGTGGATTTTTCACCAAGGGAAGCATACCGTAAGTGATCCGGTAGTGGCTTGAGCTCTAGAGTTGGAGCTTCTTCGATAGACGGCTTTAATTGCTGATGTGGTCCTTTTAATTCTGGCAGTCCCAGCGATTCAACTGGTCTTTCAAATTTTCTTTGCCACGGCAAAGCATCCAGATATTGCAATTGTTCATCAATGTCATCTTCATCTAATGAATACTCCCCACTGAGGGCCTTTTCCAAAGTATCATTCATGAGCGTGTGCCATAACTTTTCTTGCACCGTAGACTCAATCAAGTCTATCTTCAGACACTGCTCTTCTTCTGTTGGGAATTTCATAGCTGTGAAAACATTGAAGGTGACAATTTGATCGTGCACCTTCATCGTCAGTTCCCCCTTTTGGACATCAATCAACGTTTGTCCTGTTGCTAAAAATGGCCTACCAAGAATGATAGGAATCTTCTTGTCCTCTTCGAAATCAAGAATGACAAAATCAGCAGGAAAGATGAGTTTGTCTACTTTCACCAACACATCTTCAACAACTCCCCTAGGATAGGTGATAGATCGATCAGCCAACTGAAGGGACATACTTGTCGGCTTTGGTTCAGGAAGACCAAGCTGCAAGAAAACCGAGTATGGCATAAGATTGATACTTGCTCCCAGATCACATAAACATTTGTCGAAAGATAATCTCCCAATGGTGCATGGTATTGTAAAACTCCCTGGATCTTTCAGCTTAGGCGTCAACTTTTGCTGCAATACCGCACTACATTCTTCCGTCAAAGCAACGGTCTCTAAGTCTTCAAGTTTTAATTTCCTCGAGAGAATGCCTTTCATGAATTTGGCATAGCTTGGCATTTGTTCGAGAGCTTCAGCAAATGGAATGTTGATATGTAACTTTTTAAAGACTTCAAGAAATTTGCCAAACTGCTTGTCTAATTTCTGTTTTTGTACTCGTCGAGGAAATGGTGGAGGTGGGTAGACTTGCTCTTTTTGCTCGAGGACAGCTTGTTTAGGAGTTGGCATATTTTCTTTAATCTCCTCCTTTGATTCTGATATATTGCCCATGTCCTTTGTGTCTCCCAAATCTGCTTTTTCTGTTCCGTTGTCTGGCAGAATTTTTTCTGTATCCTTTAGCTCAGCATCCTCCGTGATTCTCCCTGATCTGAGGGTAATTGCTTTGATGTGCTCGTGATTATCCTTTTTCCCAGGATTAAGTTCAGTGTCACTGGGGAGTGTTCCTTGTGGTCGGCTCATCATGAAACTAGCGAGTTGACTCAATTGAGTTTCCAGATTTTTAATGGAAGCCGCTTGGCTTTTTTGGCCCAACCTCAACTCCTCTAATTCAGTCTTTTCATTCGAAGATTGTCCAGAATTTCCATAAGATTGTTGTTGTTGAAATCCTGGGGGCTGAAATTGTCTAGGAGCATAAGGTTGTTGAAAATGTTGCCCCTGTTGTTGCTGGAATCCAGATGGATTATACTGCTTTGCTCCAAATTGCTGATGATTAGATTGTTGGTAGGGCTGATGTGATTGTTGTGCTCCTCCTTGATTATTGCTCCAACTGAAATTTGGATGATTTCGGTTGTTCGGATGGTAGGAATTTGGAGCTGGCTGTTGCTGTCTCTGGAAATTGCTTACGAACTGAACCGACTCGTTTGAGATGGCACATTGGTTTGATTCATGTGCGCCCGCACACAACTCACAAACACTAGCAATTTGATGAAATCCTTGTGCTGTCAAAGAGTCTACTTTCAATTTCAAGGCCTCCAGCCGAGCTGCTAAGGAAGTGGCTTTGTCGATATTAAGAATTCCTGCTACCTTCTGTTGTGGCATTCTCTGAGTTGGGTTTTGATATTCATTAGCTGCCATCATCTCGATAAGATCGTAGGCCTCCTCGTAACTTTTAGCCCATAATGCTCCCCCTGAAGCTGCATCTACCATTGGCCTTGATTGCATTCCTAGCCCATTATAGAAACAATTTATGATCATCCAGTTTGGCATGCCGTGATGTGGACATTGCCGAAGCATTTCTTTGTATCTCTCCCAAGCTTCACATAAAGTTTCACCAGACTGCTGAGAAAATTGAGTGATAGCATTCCTTATAGCTGCAGTCTTAGCCATGGGGAAGAATTTGCTAAGAAACTTTTGAGCTAGATCAGCCCAAGTGGTGATAGATCCTGGTGGTAGAGAGTGTAGCCAACCCTTGGCTTTGTCTCTTAATGAAAACGGGAAGAGTCTCAACTTCACAGCATCATCTGACACATTGTTGAATCTGAATGTGTCGCATATTTCTATGAAGTTCCTGATGTGTAAGTTAGGATCTTCCGTTGCAGTTCCTCCGTACTGTACTTGATTCTGCACCATCTGAATAGTACTGGATCTAATTTCAAATGTAGGAGCCGTAATTGCTGGCCGAATGATGCTTGACTGGATGTCATCAATCTTCGGTTGCGAGTAGTCCATTAAAGCCCTTGCTGCTGCAGGTGCAACTACTTCGCCTTCTCCTGCCATCTTGTGAATATTTGCTTGTTCAAGTACTTGTTTGGCTTTTAATGCTTTAGAACGTGTTAGCATAAAAATCCAAGTATCTGCTCAACAAATAATTACTTCACAAAAATATAAGATAAAATGTTCAAGTCAAACAAATTAACTTCTATTGTAGTAAAACACATGAACAAAAATAACACCGAGTCCCCGGCAGCGGCGCCAAAAACTTGTTCGCTATTTTCTCTACGCAAGTGTACGCAGTCCAAAAGCAATATAGGGAAATAAGGATCGTTCCCACGAAGACTCGGTTATTTTAGTAAATATGTCTATTCAACAATGTTGGTTAATTATAGAAGCTTGAACGAACTAAAATGGTTTATTTGCAGATAACAATTAACTAATGAAGTAACGGCTAATTTGTTTAAAATAATATGATAGAGGCATGGGGTCCTAATTTCATGAATGTTTTAACTCTTATTAATTATCAAGAAGTAATGTGTTACAATTATTAAGAAAGCTAGCGGGAACACGACACTAATATGAGCCATCTTTCAATTAACTCACACCATTCCAAATAAGCATCCACAAAAGAGATAGAAGTTATAAGGGCATCAATTATATCCAAAACACTATATGTCTATGTGAATGGGTGATACAATCGATTTAATTACAAGTTCCGCAATTAACTACATAGGGGAATAATGTTCTTTCGAAACTATAATCCGAAATGCGGAGAAGCCGACATACCTATGCTAGCATGGCAAGCCCTAAATCTCTAAATCCACTTTCGCAATCATTAGAGATTTGGCACAATAGATGTTAGCTATTCACCTATATTCAATTAAAACAACCATGCAAGGCAATCTTATATAGAAATTGTAAACACAAATTATCTATCAAATTAACATGAGCATTAACAATTCATTACATTAGAACCCCATGAAAGTGTTTAGTTCATAATTAAACTAGGCACCTTTATGGAATTAAATAAAATCATGGCAGAAAATTTCATAAAATTAAATATAAAATTACAAGATTAAAAATAAAAATAATTAGAATTAAAATAGCTTTCGAAAATTCAATTTTTACAATTAATTAAAAGCAATAGAAACCGATTAAAACTAAATTAGGAACAAAAAGCAAATGAAAAGATCAATTATTATATATATATAAACAAAAGCATCGGACAAAAAGTAAAAGACTCACCTGGCTGAACTGAAACTGTCGGCAAGGATTATCACGAACTTACTCTCCTGATCCGCGCGTGTACCACACGCGCCAGCTTTAAAGAGAAACTTCCCGCGCGTGGCTTGCACGCGGCTTTCCTGCGTCTGGTCTTGGCAAAGTACGTGTGACTCACTGGCAGGCTTTGTTTGAACAAATTGAGTTTACAGAAAGTGAACGAATTCTTTATAATAAATCAAAGACTGGTTGTGTACCCAAATTGCTTTACAGCCCTCCTGATAATCCCCTTAAAATCTTAAATTAATTCTTATAATAATTTTTTTTAGAAATTTTTAAGTGTATAAAATAAAATAAAATTACAGAAATTCAAGTGTTTAAATTATAATAACATTACAGAAATTTAATTTATATAAAATAAACTGTTTGCAGAAATTCAAACTGTATAAAATAAAACTGAAATTACAACAGAAATGATGAAAGATTTTGGAGAGAGTACAGAATGCAATTTCAGTCTCCGGGGTCTTTTTAAAACTAAGCACATCTCACCTATTTATAGTGCAATTTAGCACGTTATGTATTACAAAGTCAGAAGTATTAAAAGTCCTGCCTAATTTCTAACCACTCTTCTGACAATTTCACACGCTTCCAACCACTTGCCCTTTTTTTCCACGCGGTCATTTGAATTGTAATATTCAGCTCCGTAGAATTGCTTTTTAACCCGCACAGCTTATAATCTTTAATTAATAAATAATTATTTTAATCCAGATATTATAAAAATAAATATCTAATATTATTAGATATTTATAAATATAATTTTCTAA
Source organism: Kitagawia praeruptora (assembly GCA_037693485.1). Classification (NCBI taxonomy): domain Eukaryota; kingdom Viridiplantae; phylum Streptophyta; class Magnoliopsida; order Apiales; family Apiaceae; genus Kitagawia; species Kitagawia praeruptora. Next base: position 155,584,096 of record CM075351.1, on the reverse strand, counting down.
ATTAATAAAATTATTTAATAATATAAATAAATCTTTATTGTCTAAGATGCGGTCTCTGGTCGTCTGGAACCGGACTCCTTTTGCTTAACAGAAATTATATCAATTCCAACCGGGGTTCCAGCTTTAAGAAAATATCACTTTCCATATTTTTGTGATAATTCTTATTTCTTCATTGCTCGTCCAGATGCAAGTTACGGTCTCTTGATGCTCTAAAACCGGACTCCTTTTGCTTAGAAACAAATATAACAATTCCAACCGGGATTCCTGTTTTAAGAATATATCACTCTGAACATCTTTATGATAATTCCTTTTCCTCGTAGCCAATCCATCTGAGCAAGAAATCCACCGTCTTTTAATCTTTTATCGCCAGGATACCTGAAGCTGTGAGTTCTGCACTACAAAGACTTGAAACAACATAAAACTAATTAAAAGACACAACATACTTAAGGATAAACCACCAATTTAGGTCCATTTAGCGCATAATAAGTGGATATAAAATCCACTTATCAATAACTTGTAGAAGGGGGGGGGGGGTTGAATACAAGTTATATAATCGTGTCTGATTTTTGCTTGATTATATGAACAAGAATAAACGAATGAATCAAACTCTTGTTTGTATTAATAAGATCAAATACAAACTCTACCAAAGGTGTACAATACCTTTAGCAGCTGCTGACAATACAAATATCTCTCTGTTTGTTTCGAACTCTCAAATACAAACCTTATACAGAGCTACGTACTCTAACTTACAACTTCGTCGCTCTTTACAATGATATTGAGAGAGTATTTATAATGCTACCTATCAACTAATAACAGAAAGATATAATCTATACATGACAATGTTCTGCCTTCTAGTCGATAGTTTCCTTCAATAGAAAACTCTTTCCTTCATAATGTCTTCTTGCTTGTTCTTCAAACAACGATCCTGTTTTATAGCACTTGCCAGTTTCTGTAGTATCTATAATGACATCATCAGTAACATGACTGATATCAGGATCTGTACACTGCATCAGTATCTGATCAACCATCAGTATTGGACCGTCATCAGGATTTGCTCTCTGTTCCTGACATGTAGTCTCCGATACACTGTTCATTCCTGACTAAACTATACAGATAACTGTTTTACACATAAAACCTATATACAGTGCTAAATCCTTTATAAGATCAGGATTACAAGAAGTATAATGTGTAAATTCTATTCTTAACATCACAACTTATGAATTATTCCTAACAAGACCAATATGTGAGCGTCCTAGTCTGCTGATATGTGAGCCTCCTAGTCTGCTGAGAAGGCATCCAGCTAGCTATGGGCGTCCATCTTAAGTAATATGATGATGGTGGACTCCTTGGCGGCATCTAGGAAGACCTCTGAGGCTGGGTGCATCCCGGGGTCGATATTTTTACCCATATCAATTGGGTTATTGGGTTTTCATAGTTGATGGATTTTATTGCAATTATCTCCTTAATCTAACATAACAAATAATTATATTAGTACAAAAATGTGCAGAAGTGAAAATAAAACTTTGAATTAATTTGTTGATTTTCATTTTACTACAATAGCTCATTAATTCTTGAGCAGAATGATCTGAAAAAACAGTTGATCAATAAAGATCTTATTCATAAAAAAACAACTACATGGATGCGACTTTTTCCCACACCTTTCAAAGGTACAAGTTTGAGTTAGAGAACCTTGGGGTTGGAATGGCAACAACAGGTTCCTTCAGCTTCACCACTATCCCGAATTTATCAGATAAGTCCAAATTTGCACCCTCAGGCAATCTCCACTCAAACATATGTAAAAACGAGGCTATCATGTATTTCCCCATTCTGTCCGCTAAGGAGATTCCAGGACATACTCTTCTTCCAGATCCAAAAGGAAGATAGCTGAAGTTGTTACCCAAGGAATCATATTTCCCAGCATTAATGCTTCCCAAGAACCTCTCAGGTTTAAATTGAGAAGCATTCTCCCAAATGTCAGGGTCGTTTTGAATGAGGCCTACATTAAGGAAAATCCGTGTTCCTTTTAGTATTTTATAGCCTCCTATGATTGTAGCTTGGTTTGAGGTACGAGGACCGGCCAAGGTAAGCGGTGGATGCCGTCGCAGAGTCTCCTTAATGACGGCCTCCAGATAAGTTAACTGGTGCAGGTGAGACTCTTCGACCTCGTTGTTGGAACCCACAACTTCTTGAAGTTCTTGCTGAACTTTCTTCATGGCTTCTGGATTCTTAAGAAGCTCGGCCATTGCCCAGTCCACTGTGGTTGATGTGGTGTCCGTTCCCCCAATGATAGTATCCTACATTATATACATAACTCAAACATTAAAAAATATGTTCTCTGAGAAATTTAAGACTTTAAATCAGCAATTAGTATGATACTAGTATTTTTGCTTACCAAGAGAAGGGCCTTTAGTTGTGTCAATGTGATTGAGGACTCAGCATCTTCTCCCTCGTGAAGCTCCAAGAGAAACTGCACAAACTCTTTTCTGGAGTTAGCATCTTTGTGGTTTTGGAAAGTCATGTTAGCAGTTTTTCGTTGTTCGATAACAGAATCCAACAAGTTCTCGAATGCACTAGTGACCCTCTCAGTGTCCTTCTTTACACCTTGAAGATCAAGCCATGCAAGTGAAGGGATGAGATCTGAAATGTTTGCTTTCCCCAGTAGATACATTAGCTCTGACGCAGTGTTCTTGATCTCGGCTCCGTCGTTACTGGCCTTCTCTTCTTGTAGAGAATCACCTAACATCATGCTCATAACTGATCTAAAAGCCGTCACAAATGCTATGTTTCCGATATCAACTGTTTTTCCAGCATCAGCATAAATTTCCCGGATGGATTTCTTGAATTGTTCTTTCCTCAAAACATACAAGTTATCGAGAATAGTTTTTCCCATCATGTCACGAACAAAGATCCTCCGAAGCCTGGTCCACTCAGGGCTGTAATCTCGAAAGGTAATATCTTGTGCTCCCAGGGAAGCAATCTTGGCGGCAACTGTAGCATCACGGTTGGCGCATACCACGTCATGATCACGAACTACTTCTTTGACAAGTGCTGGTGTATTCACTACTATGCATAACTTGTTCCCCAGCCAAAGCTTGTAAATCGGGCCGTATATACCGGCCAGTTTGGTGAATTCCTTGTGAAGATCAGGACCCAAGAAGGGAAGATAGCCGAGTAAGGGCAAGCCCCGAGGGCCTGGTGGGAGCTCCTTCAGCTTCTTGGACTTTTGCCGGAGATATAAGACGAGTGTTAAACTCGTAATCAGAAGGACGATTACGCTAACAACCGTTTCATTACCGATTCCACCATCCAACCATCTCCGCCACATTGAGGAAGATGTATTGCTACTCCACATGTTATGTTTGGTGTGATAAGATGAACGGCTAAGGAAAGCTTTATGTAACATGTTATCGATGGGCCCATGTAACATATGGCTGCCATATTTGACTCGAGTAAATTGTGTTATTTTGTTTATACTTTCAATTATTATTTCTAATTTTTAACAATCGAAAGAATACAAATAACTAACGTAAAGAGAGAAGTTGATCCCCACATATGTAGAATACATGAATTCTATTTCGTAATAATATATATATAATTATATTCAATAAAATATTTTCATAAAACTCAACAATGGTAAACAATTATTATTACACAAAGTGTGTGAGACCGTGGTAACTCGTGCTTTAAAATGGGTAACTTAAATATCACATGATATCAAGACCGTCTCAAGAAAATTGAAGGCCCTAGGCAAAAACTAAAAAGAGGCTTTAAATTATTTTTCCCGCGCTCTATGCAAAATTTAAAAAGGATACATTTTTATTTCACATATAATAATAGAAAAAAACTTTATATAAAATGCACTTGATAAACAACTTTCTTATTATAACTTCATTATGAAATAAGCATAAAAAAATGTATTACATTCTTGAGAATTTAACCAATTCTTCTTGCCTTCTTATTTGCAAAAGATGTGATTAAATTTCTGTAGTCAAGTCTAGCTACAATCTTCTTCTCCATCGATAACATAGCTAAACTATTCAGCCGATCCTGAGACATTGTTGAACAAAGATAATTTTTTATGAGCTTTACTTTAGAGAAACTTCTCTCTGTTGTATCCACTGTAACAAGTATAGGTATAGTCAATATAACACTTCAATTGATTTTGTTTATCTCTGTGGCATTGACTCTTTCATCAACTCGAACTTCGACAAATCATAATTCATAACTCTAACAATAAAATCATCTTAAAAATAACTCAATAAATATTGGTTAAAAAAACATACCTTATTTACTTTATGTAAAGATGAATAAAGTGTGTATTAAGAAAGATAAAAAATACGGGAATAAGAAAATATGTACAAAATTATGAAGAAAATGAGAGTTTATATAAGGAAAAAAGTAACATAAAATCTTTTTAATCTACCTTAATGATTAATATATTAAATTGAGAAGTTATAAGCCTACATAAAGTATGTTGAAGGATGCCAAAGTGAAGAATTTCCTACATACCAGTTTGAATGTTGTTTTGTCCACAAAGGTAATTGGCTGTTCTTCTGCCAAAGCTATATGGGAAGCCATTGAAGTCAGGTGTCAAGGAACTGAAGCCATTAAGAAGATAATACGTCTATACTTGTTCAAGAATATGAACATTTCTCTCTAAGCCCGAGGAAACTATGACGGATACCTACAACATATATTATGAACTTCAGAATGACATGCTATTGGTAGGTAAAATTTATGAAATTGAAGATGTTAATTCCAAGTTTCTCAATGCTAGCTCTTCTTGATCATTGGGATATAAAAGCTACCACCATTAAGAGCATTTGTCAACTTGACAAGATGTCTCTTGATGAAATCTATGGGCTACTCAAAACCCATGAGCTGGAGATGGAAGAAAGAAGAGTCAAAAAAATCTCATCAAGGTCAACTGCATTGACCATACAAGAAACACCAATGCAAGAAGCTGAAGGCTCCAAGAGGAAAGTCAATTTTGTTGAGTCTCCAGTTGAGTCATCAGATGGGAACCAGGAGCTGATGAAAGTGAAGTTGAAGCATCTGATGATGAAGACCTGAAGAAGATGGTGGGTTCTATAGAAAACATGATTCTAGAAAACAAATAATAATAGAAGAGAAATAGGGTTAGAAATAAATCCCCAAATAGTGTAGAAGAGTACAAAAGATCTAAAATAGATTAGGCCTCCTTGCTTGTCACTAGCTTGAAGATCCCTCTCTAAATCTTGTTCTAAGATAATAAAAGACGATAGATGATTCTCCCTAACGATGATAGATATGTTTTTATGTCTAAGATAATACATATAAAGTCCAGCTGCTTGCCCTAATAAAATGGGCCCAAAACATTTTGACCCGGAAGAAAATTAAACTAGATCATAAAAAATCTCCAAGGCAGGGACTGCATAGCGCTGTTACTCGAGATAGAGCGCTGCTGCGCCTAATTTAGCGCAAGAGTGCCTCCTACTCCCTGTGATACCGCGCTATAGCGCTAGCAACTCGCGCCCTTGCGCCTGCTAGGTCCTGGAACATGTTGCGTTGTTACTTCTTGAAGCCGCGCTGTAGCGCTCAAGACTTCCGCTGTTGCGCCTGTTCACCCCTGGACAGCCTCAAATCCTTCTTCTTCTTGACTTGTTTCCCACTCCAAATTTCTTCCACAAACTGCCGTCTTCACTCATCGAACATACACCACCATTAACTCGATTTAGCTCCATAACGCCTTCAATGCAACAACCTACACAAATTACACGAAAACATATCAAACTACAACGAAACTCGAGAACTTACAAACGTTTTAAGTCCGAACGGAAGGTAAATAGTGGATATAAAATCCACTTATCAAGGATCACCAAATGTACTTTTATCACCAAATTTGGTGACCCAAAACTCATTTGGTGATCTTGGGTCACCATTTTAGTGTTGCATTGGAGTGAGTTTTACACTATATCCATCACTATTATAGTGATTTAGTGATGAATTGGAGTTACTCTTATACCAGCATTTCACAATAGTTGTAGTTCATCAACCAAGGGCCTCAAATAAAAATTTAAATCTCTCGTGGGGCTTTACTTCCATGGAATGAGTAGTTTCGTGAACATGTAGGATCCTGCATGCACATATATGGTGGGAGATTGTACAAAACCATGACAACTTGCCAAATAGATTATTATTTTGCAAATAATTGAACCCATAAGTTGTGAGCAAATGTCTTAAATTATAAACCTCCTTCTCAAAGTCAAGATATTTCCTATTAAATTGCTTATACTCTTTTCCATATGTAGGATGGGTCAACATCTCCTCTATAACATGGTAGTTCATGTACTACCTCATATCTCCCGCTATATGAGATGACATATACATGCGCTACGGACAAGGTATGAGTGAAAAATATTTAAGTATCTTCCTCAAAATCATCTTATTCCCACCCTCACTAACTTCTTTGTAACAACTTGCTTGATAAATTTTTTATTTTTTATATCATTATCTTTACCATAAAATAACACGTAATCATTCTCGTAAACATGATATTTTATTTCCCAAGTTTAAACCCTTCATCATTTTTTTTATATCATACTCCCTCCGTCCCAAAAAACTTTTCCCATTTCCCTTGGACACGTTTGCCAACGCACACTTTTAATCGTTAATATCTTTAATTTCGTATTAGTATTCAATATAAAAACTTCACTGTATTAAAGTACTCATAAATACGAATCCAACAAGATCACTCATGACTATATTTGATTTTATAGATTAGACGAAAATTAGTAATTTGTCTCTTGTTATGAACAGTACCGACATATCAAATGAGAAGAACATTGTGGCACAGAGGGAGTAGTATGTTGACAAGAAGGTGTGGCTTTTTTAATAATACATACATAAGAAGCCTTAACAACTAATTAAATCCTCTTTGACCACAACCATGAGCACTCTTAAATAACTTTGTAACAAATGATAATATCCTGAACTTAGTATTCCTTCATATATCGGTACCCTTGCCTTTTTAAGTGAGTTTTAGAATAAAGATGATTCATCCACTACACCATAAAACGCATATTGCAACGACAAGAAAACATTGCCTTAAGGCCTATATTCGTTGCAGTAGAGTCTATGGCAACAAATTTGCAAAATTTGAGCGTTGCATCCGGTTGCCTTGCAATAGGTCGATTTAGCAACGTTTTTGGTACCATATAGCAACATAATTAAATCATTGCAATAAATTTCAGTAGCAACAGTTTAGACTCTATGGCAACAATTAAAAACTATTGCAGTAGCATAAGAAGCTAGTTTATTGACACTTAAAGGCAACATTTTTCAGACCAATTGCAATGATTTTTTTTAGATTAATGCAACATATTTTGACCCTATTGTAACATTTTTTCAAAAAAAAAATAGTAGGATCAGGCTGAAAATACACTAAACCAGGCCATTTATAGCCACAATCCAAGCATCATCAATATTTCATAAACCAGGGCAACTTAATGCCAAATATCCAAATGTACCATTACAGGGCTATGACCAACAATTCAAAAGCAGCACCATACAAACCATTCAAAATGTAAAGCAAAATTAAAATGACTAAGGCGCATACAAATAACTACGAAACAGTCATGCGCAAATTTAAATATAAGGTACATCAAGAACAACAACAGCTCCACGACTCAGAATGCCTGAAGTAGGAAGTCCAGGGTTAACACTTTCCGGCAGTGAATCAGGTCTCAGCTGCCTGCTGCTCTCTTGAAAGGGTGCTCCAGGTAGTGGATGAAGAAAAGGACGGAATTCAACAACTCCACTAGGTTGCACAATAGCACCATTAATATTCCTCCAGGGTTCAGAATGGTGTCCATCTATATACCCGAGCAACCCACCATTCTGTTCCATAGGGAATTCACCAAATCTTGAGTCTGGCCATTGCTATTATGGGACCTTGCTGGTGCCTTTATCCTTCCTTTAACTGCTTATGGTCTATAACCAGGTGGCGCGCAATTCTGCAAAATGTTCACAATATTAGTAGCAAATATGGAGTCACGCCATAAAAAAACAATATAGTACAACTGCTAAGGTAGAGTTACAAAGATATGTTCGCATACTTACATGAAAATTCTGTTTCACGATATCAACACAATTAGTTTTGCAATAAAACCAAGGCAAAAAGGGTGCGCACCAGCTTTTGCAATTAGATATGTTCCCAATCGTAGTGCTGCAATAATAAAGAACTTAAAAATTTTAATACCAGATTGGCATGATCATGACAGTTGTCTTCCCATACAATAGGACAGTAGTGTTTGAAGCTGCGGATAGTAAATATGCAGGTAATAGATTAGCTTACAAGGTGATCTTCATTTTATGTAATATACATATAGGATAAGGGGTCTCTAAACTTTTATAAAAGGTATGTCTTGAGCAATCTCTAGTGACATCACGACAAGCTATTTATTAAGAAAACCAAGGCAAAAGGGTGCGCACCAGGATTATTTACCATTAGCTGTAAGTGAATCCGTGGAGGGAACATTCACTGATCTAACAGGTCCCTGGACCTCACTACCCTGGTCATGACCATTACTAGTGCCCTTCCCTTCATCAAGTTCTTACAGGTCCCTGGTATGTGAATTGGTTAGCATATTCCCATTCATAATTAAAGAGAGTTAACTATAATAATTTAAGAGAGTTAGAAAATGGATTCCACCAAAGTAGAGCCACCAAAGTAGAGCCAGCATTCAGATGATCGCGAGGCATAATTATGTGGAAACAAAGGCAACTAGGCCCCTTAAGCAATTTACATATAGCTTACTGTTAATTGCTTTTCTGTTATATATAATTAAAGTTAAGACATTAATCTTACACGTAAAACTAAATAGTAAAAAAAAATTAATTCAACTCTATCCTAACTGCATATCTTTTTTAAGACATGGAGTGCTATAAATATATTGTTATACAAAACTAAGATAGACAACATGTAATAAATTGACTCCTAATATGTACTCTCATCAATGTCGTATGTTACATCTTTCAGTTCAGTGTCAACAAGCTCCATATCTTTTGCAGCTAGAGACAAACTTACCAAGGAATTACCAGGATCATAACCAAATATAAGTGACGCAGATTGCTAAAAGCTGCTGTTCAAATTACTGTGAAATGTCTTGGTGGTGATGGTTATAGTAAGCACAACTTAATGCAGCCACGGTTACTAGATTGACTTGTCAGGCTCAGAAGACCGACAAAGAGGTACAATGCTGTAAATAGATACCAGAATAGAGGTGAGAATATGCTTCCATCAGCGTAAACTGGGAAAAATTCAAACGAAAACAGGAAGTTATAGGTCCAATAAAAGCCTTAAATGAAGCCATATTCATACTCAAGTGTATATTTGATACAAGCCTTGTTGTAGTGAAGGTAATTAGCTTTTGTTCCCAAAACAATAACTGTTTGATACAATGGAAGGAACCCAGCACCTTACACACAACTCAATTTAAGATAAAACAAAGAAAAAGGTAGAAGTAACATTTAGGCTTAATATTTAATTGTATGCCTTACCTTTAAATCTGGAGTAAAAACAATGCAAAGGGGACCATTATGAACTATACACAAATTTTGATACACAAGCTCACGCAATGAACAACAATTTCACCAGACACGTTCTGGTGTTCACTAGGTATATCAACGTACAAAAGCTCTTTCAGAATACCACTGCCATAACTAACTGTGGATACTACAGGCAGCATTTCAGCTGTAAATAAAAGGTCGAAAGGCAGAACAGGAGAAAATGTAAGAGCTAAAACAGGAGAGAAAAAATTAGATTGCAAACCATAACCACAACCAGGCTTCTGCTTGCATACTTGACACTGCCACGCCCTCTGTAAATGAAGTAAAAAAGATTGTTTTAAGACACGAGACATAAACAATCCATAATCAGCAATACATATGCCAGAGAGTGCTTTGTTAAGATGAACAACTAGTTAAGCAAGAAGAACATTGCAAAATACACTTGCACCAAAATTTATCAAACAGTCTAGAATGTTGTCTAATCAACTTCAGATGTTATATAAAGAACCAACAGACATGTAAAAATCATAAATTACTTGTATTAATATCCAGGTAAATTTTCACATAACCGACCTGAGCAAAAGGAGCAGTCTGTTTAGGGCGATTCATGCATAACAAGACTTAATACTCTCAAAGACAAGTCCCAATTCTAAATTTCTTTACAAAGAAAGAAAAATCAACATAAACCCCAACTTTAAGAAAATTCACAACATGAACCCTAGAAACAAAGGTAAATCCCCAATTACACAAATTGAACTAACATAAGAAACATAAAAACCCTAATTAAGAACACAGAAAAGAGCAATTGAAAAATAACGAATAAGATGTGAGCATGTAAAAAACTCGATTCAAAACTACAGAACAATGAGGAATATTCGTGCTTTAATCTTTACTCTAAAGAACATGAATGCTCGATTTATAATCAATTTGAGGGAAGAGGATTTGGGATGGATGATTTACCTTTGTTGAGCCTTAATCTTCTTCGAACTTGAGTATTCAAGCTTGAGTTCCTCTATCGAGCTTGAGTTTTGTCTGCAATGTGTCTGTGTTGTGTTGTGTCTGTGTGAGTGTTAGTGAATTTTATTTCATATTTCTTTTTTTTTTGTTATTTTTGGTAAGCCGGCAAAAGAATGTAAAGATCCCGCTCAACATTTTCAACACATTTTAGAAGCCCGCCAATTGTTTGGGCCCAAAAATCAAATATACTGCAACGATTTAAGAAAATTGTTGCAATAGAATGAATGTTTTTAACTCTCTTAAATTTTTTCAGTGCAATTGCAACGCTTTTCAAAGGCATTGCAATTGATGTGATTTGGTTTCTCAATAGCAACGTTTTTTAACAAACTCTTAGAAAAATGGTTGCAATAGCCAATTTATGGTGTAGTGATCGTTAAGATCAGACTTATTTGACTCAGAATAATTAGTTTTCATATTACCTTGACTAACAACATCCCTCAACATCTCATAACTATCAAAGAAATCATCATTGTCATTGAGATTATATCTCGAACAACTTTCAAATATTAGCTATTGTTGAACTACTTGACCATGGGAAGTCCGAACCTTGTAGCTCTCACTCACTCCATTACATATAAAAATCACCATTGACTTCATTACTTAACTTGAAGCAAATATTCAAACAAATACATGATAGAACCACGTCAACATATTGTGGCTTGACACCATAACCGCCAACGCACTTGTAGTCGAAACTTCTAATCATTAATTAAACATATACTTGTAGCAAATGAAATAAATGATAGAACCACGTCTATTGTGGCTTGACACCATAACTGTCTGAGTAAGTGCGTTGATATATCATTAATTGACATCTGACCTTATAATAAAATGTCTTCTTATTTTCTTACTGTTAATCGTATTAGTATATAATCAGTCATAATATCCTATTAATAGTTATACGAGTTAATCTCAACCGTTATACTAGTTTATCTCAACAGTCATACTAGTGAATCAGAAACTATACACATTTGACAACAACCAAATAGAGATTGTAATTGATAAATCTACTACCAAATGATGACAACTCTAATGATAAAAAGATTACTTACAATGATGATTGGTGAAATGTGTTTGTTGATTGCACAAGTATAGGTTGTAGCAGAAAAATATAGTATGAAAGAATGTGGAAGAATAAGAGGAGCAAAAGAAAATGAGAAAGAATGAGGAAGAGAAATCAAGAAATATTATGTATGTATGATTACCTTCTGACGAATTATCACTCTTCCGTCGAAATATTATTATTAAACGTCATTATTAATAAAATTTATTAAGTTTTCTTGTTTCACGATAAACAAGGTAACCGTTACTAGTTATACCTAAATATAAAATTCTAAAAAATAAAATAATAGTCATTTTTACAACCAATATCAAACTTACCATCTTAATGTGAGACAATAAGTTAAGAGGGGGTATTCTATTCATCGCAAGAAGCCTATGGACACGAAAATAACTTATTTTAAGGGGTTGCAATAAAAAAGTGAAAGTAATGATGGAATGAGCATTGTCATAAGTAAAATATGCTTCGTGCACAATTTGTCTTGTGTCGTTTATTTATTTTTTCTTTTTACTGTGTAGATCCTAAAGTGGAAAGTTTAATTCTCGAAATCGCTTAGATGATTTAATTTTCAAAATACTATGCATTAGATTTCACACAAAAATAATAAAATTATAAAGAGTGGACAGGTCCCAAGAGCCAAAAATCCTTGGGCGTGTACAGTTGAAGAATGGGCTTGGAAGAAGGAAATGTGCCAAGTTAGTAAAACATGCATAAGCTAGTTAAAATATTGTTTAGACTATACTGAATCCTACATCTACTGTGGCATCCCATAATCTGGGGTACAAGATTTGGGGCCACTAACCACAATCAACACAACATAAACCTGGACATAAGCCAAATATATATAATATAATACCCTGATCCAAGACCGCATACAGGTTATGGTATGAAACAACTATCAAATTACATTATTACAATCCAATCTCAGTGTTATGCCCAAATATGGCATAATATCTAAATTGATTTAATTAGCTAAATTGATGGTTTATAATCTATGATGGGCCTAGAGGATGAAGATTGGGTCACTAAAGCCCATTATTGGAATCAGCCCAACGTGCCTTGGCAAAGGGATCGCTACAGGGTTGCACCTCGCAACACAGAGCCTCGCTGGCGATGTCCATCAATGGATCGCTTCGCTTGTGCATCACATTTATCACTTACAGCAAGATCACTCTTCTCTGGAAGGCTCATAGCGAGGCCTCCATGAGGTCGCCTGGGCGGACTGGGATCGCTTCGCATGGCCAGGCCTTCATGAGGTCGCATGCAAGGGCCCTGATGGATATTTTGTTGGATAAGTCTATCCGTTCAAGGTCATGGGCTTCTACAGCTGGATCATGAATTAAGGATAAGATTGGTGACTCATTGCCATGTCAGCCCTAGATACATGGGCTTGGACCTTGGCTTATCTCTTAAAACCCTAGCCCGTCTAGGTAACTTGTGGCCCAAGAACTACGTCAGGCTTGATCCCTATAAATAGGGTACGTAGGCACCTTGATACGGGATGACAAACAGTTTACCTGAAATCACCTATCAAGCTCAGCCACATTCATACACACAAACCCTAATCACTCTTCTTCCTATAAGCAAAATATCCGTATTTTGCTCCACCAATCCAGCAAACCTCCGCAAACATTGTTATACTAATTTCTCCCTATAACATTTGGCGCTAGAAGGAGGGGCAAGTCATTGATTGGGAGAACGATGACTAAATCTCACAAGAAGAGGAACGGAGAGGGGGAGACCCCGGGGTCGCATAGGAGAAATAAAGACGATCCCCAGAAGAAGAACCCATCAGAAAGCGAGGCCCGTAGAGAAGGTATCGTGGAAGAGTTTGGGGATGATTTTGAAAAGGAGCAAACACCCCCTGTTGTCCAACAGACAGCCTTACCTGGCGGAGTCATGTCGTTCTTGAAAGGCCTGGGCGACCAAATGATCGAGGTGAGGGCCTCGGTGGCCAAAATGGAGAAGCGACATAATTCTAGGGGCTTCAAGAGGAATATGAGGACAGGGGATCGAACCCACCAAGCAGAAAGTAGCAAGGGTCCCACCAAGAGGCTAATTGGGGACTTTGATGATGTAGTGACAGATCGAACGAACCCTGATTGGGAGGAGGAAGTAGCTACGAATGATAAAGAGGGATCGAAAGCGAAGCCCGCCTCGTCGGAAGGACGGTCCGTTAGTGTCTTTGACCGTGTTGGAAAGAAACTTAGTGAGCATGATCTTCGTCTCAAGTTGGAAAAGCTCAAGTCTAACAAAGATGGAGGTCCCAAGGATAAGAGTAAGGGCTCTCAACCCGCATCTCCTCGAAAAGATCGTGAGCGGTCATATCGTCGCAATGACAGACCCCCCTCTCCTCGCAGAGAGCGCGAGCGGTCTCATCATCGCGAAGACAGACCCCCTTTCAATCGAGAAGGAGAACGATCCCCACATCGCGAGGGAGATCCCAAAAATAAGGAACGCAGAAATGATCAAGAAGCGTCTAGTGCCCCTAAAAAGACTCAGTCTCATCATGCAAGTACTGGAGGAAAGAAGGATGGGAACAAAGAGGGCAGGATTGGTGACTATAAGCTGGAAGAGTTGAAAAAGGCCCTAGATGCAATGGATAGTGAGAAAGGAATTTTTAGCACAATGGGCTCTACTTCGCCCTTTACACATGAAATTCGGACCGCTCCATTACCCTTAGTATTCCGAGGTCATCACTCTGATATGACCTACAATGGGAATACTGATCCAGCGGAGTTTGTGGTCCGATTCAACAACGAGATGGATGTATATCAGGTCTCACTTCTCGCGAGATGTAGGTTGTTTGCGGCTTCGCTAAGAGGAAGCGCACAGCAGTGGTTCTCGAAGCTAGGAACCCTGGTTGTCATTGATTCATGGGAGCAGCTCGTGGACATATTCATTAAACAGTTTCAATCCTCAATGCTCTATGCACCTCCTGTGTCCACATTGGCAAACATAAAGCAGAGGGAAGGGGAGACTCTCCATGATTACTTCAAAAGGTTCAATGCAGAGGTACCTCGCGTGCGAGGCGCAAATGACGAGGCTGTGAAGAATTTCCTCATTGCAGGGGTAAAAGAAGGAACTGATTTTTGGAAGAAATTACAGGAGCAAACCCCCAACACACTCTCAGAGTTACATAAGGTCGCTGAGCCCTTTAAGCGTGTTGAAAAGTCGCTTGCAGATCTTAAGAAGAATGGTGAAAGGGGTAATTGGAATAAAAACAGGGGAACGAAGAGGAAGGACTCCAGAAGTCCTAAACGAAGGCGGGATCGAAGTAGGAGCCCCAGCCCGAAAAGGAGAGAGCGCGATCCGCCTAGGCGATCCCCGCCTCGAGCTCGCCCTGCCAGAAGCGAAGACAAATTCATCCCTCTGGTGGCCCCAATTGATCATATCTATGCAGTCAATGCAAGCAAGGGAATATTCAGGAAACCTGCACAGATGGGCCCAAAGGGGACTGCGGACACTAGCAGGTATTGTGCCTTTCATGAACAAACAGGGCATGATACAACGACTTGCAGGGAACTCAAGCAACAGGTGGATCAATTAATTCGAGATGGGAAGTTAACTGAGTGGGCTGTTCGCGAGGTAAAGAAACACAATCCCAAGTCTGGTCTCGGTTACAATCAAGCCCCACCACCCGAACAGAATCCAATCATCAATGAAAGAGAAACGCGAGGAGGAAGTATTCATGTGATAATTGGAGGACCCCATATTGGGGGAAACAGCAATAAGGCCAGGGAGAGGTACGCTCGCGAAGCTAAGGAGCGACCCCTCACTAATGTCCACCACCTGCAGGAACGACCCCCAAAGCTTTTTAAGGGGGAAGACACAAATATCATGTTTACTGAAGAGGATGCAAAGTGGGTGCATCACCCCCATACAGATGCCCTCGTTGTCCGAATTCGTATCGGGTCACAGAATGTTTACAGAGTCCTTGTGGACAATGGGAGCGCAGTGAATGTCCTGACCTACGAGGTCTATCAGAAAATGGGGTATGTGGACAAAGACCTTATCCCAACAGTGGGACATCTTTATGGTTTTACTGGAACTTCAGTTAATGTCAAGGGTCTCATAAGGCTCCCCGTTACTTTAGGGGACGAGCCCTGTATCACCACCCAGCTCGCAGACTTCATGGTGGTTGATCAACCTTCAGCCTATAATGCTATTGTGGGGAGGCCGATTCTAAAGGAAATGAGGGTGGTCACTTCTATTTACCACCTCTCTATGAAATTTCCCACTCCGCATGGGGTTGGATGTGTCAAAGGGTTGCAACATGAATCTCGTGAATGCTATAACAAGGCCCTCAAGTCAGCAGAAAGAGGAAGTAATTCTATAACTGATAAAATGGAATGCGAAGAGGAAAACCGACCTCGCAAGGCAACTTTTGTACCTCCAACAGGTGTTAACATGATCTCAATTGAAGAACTCCCAGCTGATTATTTTAATGATATGGGAATTCAAGTAGAACCAGTACCAGGTGCTTTGATGATGGGGGCCTCGCAGCCAGTGATGGTTCTCCAAGAAGGGATCGTTGAAGAAGCCACCGATAGTGACAGCGAGGAGAGCCCAGAGCAGGTCGCTGTGCGAGCCCGAAAGGGAAAGTGGGTTCGCAAGGAAACATCTACCTTGTCAGAACTGCCAAATGGAATTACACAAACAACAACTGTTGTTACAGAGTATGGGCATGCGAATAACAATTCTTGCGAGGCGGAATCAAGTCAGGCTCGTGAATATGATCTAGACCTTGATCCTCGCATCCCAGAACATGTAGAGCGAGCCGGGGCAGCTGAAGATACAATTCCTATCCTTGTTGATGAACAAGATCCCTCTAAGGTGTTAAAGATAGGATCGCAACTCAGTCCTGATTTGAGAAAGAGGCTTGTCGCATTTTTGAAGGCCAACCTCGATGTGTTCGCATGGTCTCATGAAGATATGGTTGGGATCGATCCCAATGTAATGTGTCACAGATTAAATTTGGATCCAAACAAGAAGGGAGTCAGACAGAAACGACGACCTATTAGTGGAGAGCGAGCTCAGGCTCTCAAAGATGAGGTCGACAGGCTACTCAAAGTCGGGCTCGTTAGAGAATCATTCTACCCTGATTGGCTCGCGAACCCTGTCCTCGTGAAAAAGCCAAATGGAAAGTGGAGGACCTGTGTGGATTTCACTGATCTCAACAAACACTGTCCCAAGGATAGCTTCCCACTACCAAGAATCGACCAGTTAGTGGATGCAACAGCTGGGCACGCACTCCTTTCCTTTATGGATGCTTATTCTGGGTACAATCAAATACCCATGTATGGTCCCGATCAAGAACACACCTCGTTCATCACAGATAGAGGGCTCTATTGCTACATAGGGATGCCCTTTGGCCTCCTCAACGCTGGGGCCACTTACCAGAGGCTCGTTAACATGATGTTTGAAAAGCAAATTGGAAAGACAATGGAAGTTTATGTAGATGACATGTTGGTCAAGTCTAAGGAGGCTGGGGATCACATCTCTCACCTCGCAGAGATGTTTGATATATTAAGGAAATACAGGATGAAACTAAACCCCCAAAAGTGTGTCTTTGGGGTCGAATCAGGAAAATTTTTGGGGTTCATTGTCAACCATAGGGGAATCGAGGCGAACCCTGCAAAAATAAAGGCTTTGATGGATATGCGATCCCCAAGAAGTGTGAAAGAAGTTCAGAGTCTAACAGGAAGGATCGCAGCCTTAAATCGGTTCGTTTCTAAATCATCAGATAAGTGCCATGAGTTCTTCAAGGCGATCAAAAGAATTGGAAAAAGCTTCGAATGGACCCCTCAATGCGAGGAAGCCTTTCAAAATATTAAGGAACAGTTGGGCTCGCCACCTGTACTCTCTAAGCCTAAGGATGGAGAAACACTCATTCTCTACCTCGCTGTGTCAGAACATGCGGTCAGTGCAGTATTGGTTCGCGAGGAGGAAAAGGTCCAATATCCTGTATACTATGTCAGTAGAAGAATGTTAGACGCTGAGACCCGTTACACAAACATGGAAAAGCTAGCTTATGCCTTGATTTTGGCCTCGCGAAAGTTACGGCCTTACTTTCAGGCTCATAGCATTGAAGTTCGCACAGCCTATCCATTGAGGCAAATAATGCACAAGCCAGAATCTTCAGGGAGATTGTTAAAATGGACAGTGGAACTCAGCCAATTTGATATTGAGTTTAGACCTCGCGGTCCTATAAAGGGGCAGGCACTTGCGGACTTCATTTTGGAATTTCCTTCCCAATCTGAGGAAGATAACTTGGCTATTTTGGCGACATCAGTGGACACACCTAGCGAGGCCAAAAAGGAAAATTCCGCCTCGTGGTGGGAATTGTATGTGGATGGGGCATCTAACAAAGGAGGAGCTGGGGCTGGGATCGAGTTGGTAACTCCAGAAGGCCACAGGATAAAGAGTGCAGTACACTTCGCCTTTGAAGCTTCTAATAATGCAGCAGAATACGAGGCCCTCATTATTGGTCTCAAACTTGCATTGGAAATGAAAGTTGAAAACCTCACAGTCTATAGCGATTCTATGCTGGTAACATATCAACTTTGGTGTGGATGGCAAGCTAGAGGGGAACAGATTGAGCTGTATCTGCGATGTGCACAAAAGTTGGCTAAAAGGTTCAATAATATCAGGGTGGTTCATATTAGAAGAGAAAAGAATCAAGGGGCAGATGCACTGGCAAAACTAGGGTCGCGCCGCGAGGCCACTTTACTTGGAATTATACCACTGGAGATTCAAACAAAGCCTAGTGTGCCAGAAGAATTTGTCATGGAGGTAGCGACCCCAGGGGTAACTTGGATGACTCCAATATGGGAATATGTGAAAAGTGGAATTTTGCCTCAAGATAAAAGAGAAGCGAGGAGGGTCAAGTATCAGGCTGCTCGCTATGTTATTTACGATGAGGTTCTGTATCGAAGAGGGTTCAATACCCCTTTGCTGCGATGTGTAGACGGTGAGGAATGCACCTATATTCTGAGAGAGGTGCATGAAGGAATATGTGGCAATCACTCGGGGGGTAGTTCGTTGGCACAAAAGATCCTTCGTCAAGGGTATTATTGGCCTACATTGAAAAGAGATGCATTTGAATTCTCAAAGAGATGCGATGCCTGTCAGAGGATCGCCAATTTCAGTAACGCCCCTGTCTCTCAGCTAACCTCGCTAACGAGCCCGTGGCCCTTCGCCATGTGGGGCATTGATCTAATTGGAGAACTCCCAAAAGGTAAAGGAGGACTTAAATATGCAGTTGTGGCTGTTGATTATTTCACCAAGTGGGCCGAGGCTGAGCCACTTGCAACCATCACTGCGAAAAAACTCAAGGACTTCGTGTATAGAGCTATTGTGTGTCGTTATGGGATCCCTTATCAGCTCATTTCAGATAATGGGAAACAATTTGACAGTAAGGAGATGAAAGAATTTTGTGAAAATCTGGGGATAAAAAAGAGTTTTTCAGCTGTAAGCCACCCCCAAACAAATGGACAAACTGAGGCCATCAACAAAATCATCAAGCATACTTTAAAGGCTAAGTTAGAGGAAAGCAAGGGCAACTGGCCTGAGGAGTTACCAAGGGTCTTGTGGTCATACAACACGACCCCAAGGACCACTACTGGGGAAACCCCGTTTTCTTTGACTTATGGTTGTGAGGCCATGATCCCAGTGGAAGTAGGCTCGGGGTCATTTAGAAGAGAGCATTACAATCCCGATGCGAATGAAGTAAATCATAGACTTTATCTGGACATGATAGAAGAAACTAGAAGCGAGGCCCAACTACGCCTCGCAGCTTATCAACAGCGAACAGCAAGGTACTACAATGGGAAGGTACGAGCACGACCCCTACAGACAGGTGACTTAGTGCTCAGAAGGGTCATGCCTAACACTAAGGTCCCGGGTCATGGAGTTTTTGGTGCTAATTGGGAAGGTCCTTACAAAATCTATGCTACTATGACAGAAGGAACCTACTATCTCAAGGATATGAAAGACAAGAAAGTTCCGCGAGCTTGGAATGCGGAACACTTGCGTAAATATTATCAGTGAGGGCCTCGCCCTTGGCAGTCTCTATCTATTTAGCATGAGTAAATTCATACAAAATACTGGGGGGTAGTGATCATATAGACACCTCCCCTTTATGATGTGATGATCTTTGGGCCTCGCCCCACGTTTCTGTTATTGGGCCTCGCCCCACTCTTCATTTTACGGGCCTCGCCCCGCTTGTTAAAAAGAATTGGGCCTCGCCCCTATCAATAAAACTGGGCCTCGCCCCATTTATTTGCATATGAGTTCACTTACTTTATGAAGTTGATTCTTATCTTGCGTATAAAATAGATTTGCTTGTTAGCATTTACGTTTTAAAATCCAAGCCATCTCAACGATGCAGGGATCATATTTTATGAAATCTTTGGGCTTTGCCCCTACTTTATCAATTGCAGGGTCATGCACCTACCCTAAGGAAAAAAAAAGGGAATGCACAAACTAGCAATTGCGAAGAAAAAGCAGCAATAATTCATTGTACAGGGTCTCAACGCGATCCCAAAGAAGTTCAAAAAGTTAACGGACAAAATAATATTACATCTTGCGAGGTATTCAAAGGGTACCCGCATCCCTAGTTCAAGAATTCAAAGACATTAATGTAAAGGGGGGTTCAAACGGCCTTGTCTTGGCGAGTTTTGGCTGCCTCCTCTGCGAGCCGCGCCTCCTCAGCAATCCTCGCCTCCTCAGCGACCCTGGATTCTTCTTCGAGCCTCGCTTCTTCAGCATCCTCTTCAGCTATTTGCTTCTTGAGGGTCTCGGCGAAGTCAGCATTCCCAGGCCCAAGTTGATCCCAATCAAAATCTGGGATCGTTCGGATGAATTCTTTCATGAAAGTAACTTGGCCTTTGGCGAGGAATATGCTTTCAGCATTGTCCAGGGAAGCTTGAGCGGCAGTCAGATCGCCATTCAGCTTTGCGATCTCCTCCTCCTTCTTCTTCAGGGTCGCCTCGCTTGTTTGCTGCAAATCTTTAAAAGATTTTTCAAACTCATTTCTTTCTCGGCGGGCATTTTTGAGCTCTGTGCGGAGATTAGCAGTGTCGTGAGAGAGTTGCTTTTTGAAGGTTTCCTCCAAGGACCGCTTGTCTTCAGCCTTTTGGAATTCAAGAACCTTGGCCTTGTTCTCCAGCCTCATAAAATCCCTGGTGTGAGCAGATTGGCGAATGAAGGCTTCGGCTAAGCACTTTGTTATCGCAGCCGCATTCTCTTCAGGGGTCGCTGCCGACCACCAGTGGGAAGTTTCAGCCTCTTTAGCATATTTGGTCCCCAGAGAAGCGAAGAGATGCTGACCAGCGGTCCCAGGAACAATTCCAGAAGGAGGTCGAACAAGTCCATCCTTCTGTTCTTCTGTTCTGGGCCTCTTCAATGAAGCTTGATCAGGAGAGTTCTGGGCAGCATCGCTAGCAATGATGGGCTGAGTTGTAGGATCGCTAACCACTTTCAGCGGAGTTGCGGATTTGGTGGGAGGAGTTTTCAAACTCGAGTTTCTTTTGGCCGCTGCACCTTTCTTGCCTTTCGGCTGAAGGAATGGAGGAACTGGGCCGCTTTGATTTGACATACCTGAACAGTGAGACAAAGGACAAGTTAATAAACAGTTCAATCAAATATATGCGAGGACAAGTATGATACAGTTGCACAAATAAAATAAGTAATGCGATCCTAGAGTCCTTTGGCTATTAGGTATACCCTCATCTACTATCTCCACGTGAGAGGACGAGGCCTCTTCTTGCGCTTTTCTTTTTCGCAAAGACCGTCTCGCGGTAGAAGGCCCCGCTTCGGGAGTAGATCCTACACCTTCCTTAAGAAACCCACAGTCGATAAGGTTTCCCAAGGATAGGAGGGTTCGAATATTTCTTTCTGCGGGGGTGGATTTGGTTAACACTTCATCAGCACGGCGCTTTTCTTCGCCCTTTAGAATGGTGCGAACTGGACCAACTGCGATGCCAAGGGAGTTGTTAAATTCGAATATTTTAAAATAATAATAATGAAGTTCGTTATTTGAAGAGATGTCTCACCAGGCAAGTAGTTGAAACTTGTCTTCACCCTGGGGACCTCGTGAACATACAGAAAGGGTTCCTTCCACGAGCCAGCATTGCTAATTCCTCCAGGCAAGAGATTCTTTTTGTTGAAATCAGGCCATACGGAGAAATAAACGTAGCCAAAATCTTTTTCTCCGCATCGCTTGAGTTGGAGAAAGTAACCCATAGTCTTCGCGTCCATGGGTGGGTATCCCAGCTTGTGATAAAGGATGTAGAGGGCAATCATGGATCTGTACCCATTGGTGCTGATTTGAATGGGTGCGAGGTAGTACGACTCGCAGACATCTCGGATAAAAGGGTGAAGGGGCGAGGAAACACCAATCTTCATCAGGGGCACCGTCAAAACCATCCTCGGTACCCTGCCACCATTCTCCTCATGATTAAAGCGGTAGCATCGCATTTTCTTTTTGGGTAGGATAATTTTACCCTCGGGACGGAACTTCTCAACCCCTTCTCTGATTGTCCTCTCAGTGAGGGTAGAAGACATGTCGCGACAAGCGAGTATGCGAGGCTTGCCTGGTTTAATCTTCGAGCCCGGCTCGATATCTTCAGGGCGAGGCCCATCAACGTATATAACCCCTTCTAGCTCTGGTTGAGGAGTTGGTACATATGGTGTAGGAGATGCTTCAGGGATGTAGTTGTAGTCTTTAAAATTGACGACCCTGGACACCTCATCGAAACCACCATCATCTGAGGATGGTTCTTCATAATCATCATCATCAGAGTTAGCTTCGTTGTCTGCACCTCCTTCGATGTCATAATAGGCTTCGCCTAATGAATCTACTGGAGAGTCACTAATGGTTATGGGAGAGATGGGTTTGGTTGGAGGTAAGTTACTAAGGATATGTACCACTTGCGAGCTGAAGGCTTCCCCTTTCTTCATGAGAGCCTCTATCTCTTGTTGGTCTTGTGTTCTTTCAAGTTGGGGCTCGCTCTGTGCCGGGAGTATATCTAAGGATTGATCTCGTGAGCTCGATGGACGTTTGGATCGCCATTTGTTTAAGGGTACTTCCCTGGTATATTCTTCATGTGACCACAGAGGGTCAAAGTATAATTTGAAGGAGCTTTCGCTTGTACTTGTTGCTTTTGCGATGTTAGTAGCAGCCTCGCTGCTAATTCGTATGTTTGGAATAGAAGGTGTCTTTGAACTGTCAGTTGACATCTGCAAAAGAGGTTGAGTAATTCAGTGTGTGCCCTTACAGAAAACAAAGGGGGATAAAGGGAGAAAAGAATAAATAAATAGAGAGGTACTATGTGTTCCTAGGAATCGCGTCAGGATCTATGAAGGGAACGTTTCTACGCTTCTAAGGGAAGGATCGCAGATCTATCTCAACGAGGTGGGATCGCTGCTTGAAATTAACGTGATAGGGTCGCGACTAAAAATGGTGGCATCGCATACGACTAAAGCTATCTAAACATGCAATTAAAATGAAGAACAATTATTTAAATGCAAGAAGAGAGGAAAGACTTACTTTTTCTTGATAAAGATTGAAGAAAATTGGAAGAAGGTTGGGATCGCTTGAGAGATTCTTTGCGTTTGATCTGGGAGCAAACTGGCAGCACTTTGACAAGATGTTTGTGAGAATGAAAAAAGGAAATGATAGTGACAGGGTATATATAGCCCTCAGGAGAGAGAAAGGTATGGGACACGTGTTGCAATCTCAGCCATTGGACACACATCTCAAGACACAACAGCTGTCAAAACCTTTCCGATTCTTGGGGTCGCGACTACTCCAACGGTTATATCTATTCTTGGATCGTTTCGTGGTGACAATTGATGATTCTTGAGTCCATATCGCATCTCTAATGGCAACCTGGACTCGGGGGGTAGTTGTTATGCCCAAATCTGGCATAATATCTAAATTGATTTAATTAGCTAAATTGATGGTTTATAATCTATGATGGGCCTAGAGGATGAAGATTGGGTCACTAAAGCCCATTATTGGAATCAGCCCAACGTGCCTTGGCAAAGGGATCGCTACAGGGTTGCACCTCGCAACACAGAGCCTCGCTGGCGATGTCCATCAATGGATCGCTTCGCTTGTGCATCACATTTATCACTTACAGCAAGATCACTCTTCTCTGGAAGGCTCATAGCGAAGCCTCCATGAGGTCGCTTGGGCGGACTGGGATCGCTTCGCATGGCCAGGCCTTCATGAGGTCGCATGCAAGGGCCCTGATGGATATTTTGTTGGATAAGTCTATCCGTTCAAGGTCATGGGCTTCTACAACTGGATCATGAATTAAGGATAAGATTGGTGACTCATTGCCATGTCAGCCCTAGATACATGGGCTTGGACCTTGGCTTATCTCTTAAAACCCTAGCCCGTCTAGGTAACTTGTGGCCCAAGAACTACGTCAGGCTTGATCCCTATAAATAGGGTACGTAGGCACCTTGATACGGGATGACAAACAGTTTACCTGAAATCACCTATCAAGCTCAGCCACATTCATACACACAAACCCTAATCACTCTTCTTCCTATAAGCAAAATATCCGTATTTTGCTCCACCAATCCAGCAAACCTCCGCAAACATTGTTATACTAATTTCTCCCTATAACACTCAGAATAAAATTTTTATACAATCTTATAACAACTAAATCAATTGTCAAACTAGTTACCAACCTTGACAAATTCCAAAACCACTACCCGACGAAATCAACAACTCGAACGTCACTTCTCGCTGCTGGAACAGTAATACCAACTGACCACAAGGTCCACTAATCTTCTCTATTAACTGGAGAAAATAAACAACAAAGCAAGAGTGAGCCAACAATGCTCAGCAAGCGTAAGCAGCTATAGCAATATCAAGAACAATATAGGATCTGATCAACAAGATTAATCATCATATGTTGCAAAAGAAAGCAGCTGAAGAAATTAAATATGGTAACGCAAAGATGTGCCAACACTGCTCCGCTAGAATAATTATATCAACAACGAGAACTGATAAAAGTTCTGATAATCAAAGATAATCATCATAGGCTTCAAAAGAGTCAGCCTTAAAGCAATTCAAACTCAATATATAGATAAGAATTGGATTTTTATATATTTTAAAAAAAACATAACAAGGTTAGGCTGCTGATCAGTCACGCACTAACCCCGGACAATCGCACACAGCAATGTCCTATAATGGATCCACGGCACACATTGGCCTTATTAACTTCCGACCACGAATCTGGTCCGACCCCTTACGGTCCATATTTTAAAATATTCCAATTCTATATCAAATGCTCTAGGTGTCGGGACAATCGACAACCTTTACCAACCAACCGACTGGAAAACTCATGTTCCAGAACAACTCATAATTCGAGAGTCAATAAAGAATTCACAATCAACAGATGTCGACGAGTTCGACACTATAAAGGGGTAATAAAGGAAGAACAATAATCTCAAGAGGTATCGACAAGTTCGATACGAATAATTGGGGTCATACATCAGTAAATCAATCGAAGAAAGGATTTACTGGCAACATGATTAACCACAATTGAGAATATACGGTAAAACGAGGATATAGTCAAGTGCTAAACATTTAATAAAATTCTCTAACACCTTGAAAAGTTTGGACAAAAGTAGGTTAGTTAAGTGGTTCAAAATTAATATTTGTAAAATAATTTCAGGATAATTAATCGTCAATCAGTTTGAAGAAAACATCCCCTAAAGAGGGTTCATCGGGTAAAAATATGTTAAAACTCAGAAATTAGGCTAAAAGACTTTTATAAGAATTAAAAATCTTGGACTTCCTCTGTTTAGAAAGTTTCTTAAATACTTTCGAAGAAAATAAAAGAAATGGCACTCTACTGAGGAATCCATTGACATACCACAATTTAAAATATCTTTTGAGGAAAAAGGGTATTTGTAAGATCATTTGAAAATTTGCACTTGAGTTATAGGTGGAAATATAAACATTTGCACGTCATTTGAAGGACGTCACTTTGTAAACATAATTTGACCAACACATTTGATAAATAAATAGAATAGAATTGCATCACTTGAACAATAAGTGAGGAGCGATAACACTTGCCTCGTTACACGAAGTTCTCGATCCTACAACATTGATCCGTGACTCAACTTCACATCAATC
Source organism: Kitagawia praeruptora (assembly GCA_037693485.1). NCBI lineage: Eukaryota > Viridiplantae > Streptophyta > Magnoliopsida > Apiales > Apiaceae > Kitagawia > Kitagawia praeruptora. The sequence continues at coordinate 155,558,306 of CM075351.1, read as the reverse complement.
TCCACTTCTCTTCACGTTGATCCCTTACTCGGCCCTACTTCCATCTTTTCTTCCTAATTCGCCAATTCATGTCAATACCCTCGTCGGCTTCGATAACTATCTTCCTGCTTAAATTTCTATTTACTCATGCACTGTTCTTGGCTGGTTCTCCTACTCGTACCTATGCCAACCAACCAAAACCTTACTATTAATCTAATCTACCCATACGCGTCCTATAACGCTTTACAACTTAGCACATATAGGTTATACTCATAAAATAATTTAGTACAATCAAATAACTCACATAAACATGTACTGCCAATTAGCAATTAATACTTAATACATAAACATACATCTATATTCTTCTTACTAAAACTCTTTATAACTTATACTGATTTACCGAAATTTCGACAACACTTCCTTTAAAATATGACCTGCCTGTGGAATACAATCGACCAAATCAACAATCAAACCATTCCAAAATCAATTACTAATTCCAGCTTATAATGTATAAGCTACAATTATTATTACTACGAATTATCCTGCTTAATAAACTAACAAGGCCAAACCATTTAGTATACACAGATAACACATTTTCAGATAGATAGTAATTACACTAACTATCTTACACATATGAATATGAACAACTCACACCACCACTTTATACACTCATGGCACCTCTACCCTGCACTTATATACATACCTTGCCCATAACATTATTCTTGCCGTAAATAAAGAATGTATTCAACTAATAGTTGAACATTCCCCCATATAGTAAGATTTATTCATAATTTAACACATATAATCAGTCAACGAGCATCATTTATAAACCATCGATTCATATCAACCGAGCAAAATTTTATAATCGCAATATCATAACTCTTTCGAAGCTTTAACACTTAAACATGTATATACTAGCAGAACATCATCACATATTAATAAACCACGCAGTTGAAGCACAAGTTTACAATCTCCCTTTACTCTGTTATACCTCTTTCGGTATTGCACCCCAACCGACAAACTTCCACTATATTTAAAATACACAGCAACATCTTCTACGGCCCTTCACCCCTGCACAGCCGCACCTCCATCTATTCCACCATTTCCGCTACCTTTGACCATGACTACGTCGCTATCCCTCCTACAATAGCGACACCATTGAACCCAACCATCCCTCTCTATGATTTACCACCATTAACAGTCGAACTCAAACAGTAGACAAGAGCCCCAAACTCGATACAACAGTCTTCACCATATACATATATGACACTCAGCTTGAATCACCTCAAGACCACACAACCCAGAACTCAGCTATACATTTCAATTTCCCACACCATCGCAGCTGCTAAACACACAATTACTAGCATCACTTAACCTCACCAACCCCCAATTTGTACCAACAAGGATAACAAATCACACACAACCAAATACAAACAAGCCCAAGCAGAACCAATAGTATTACCCGGTTCGAATCGAACCCACACAGACAGCTTGTAGATACAACCACGCAGCAACCACACTACCATTCGACACACCCATCACATAACACCCACAACGTAGTAAACCCACACTCGTTTAACACACCAGCACACAACAACGACAATAAGAACATGGGAGGGAAAGACACAGCTTAATCACGCACACTGAAACATACACAACCCACACCACAATCGCAGGTAACAATAGAAGAGAGATGGAGATTGTTTTACTGGTAATAACCAAGGAGAAATAGGTCTTGCAGCCAGCACCCACGAATTCGTAGCTAGAAACTCAGAAAAAACCGAACCAGAGGAAGAGAGGAGTGATTTGAGACAGATTGAGAGGGAGAGATTTTGAGAGAGTGGGAGATAGCTTAAGAAACTCGGGTAAGACCGAGAGTGATTGAGTGGCTAAAATCCAATCTGCTGTTTAGATAAGGTAAGGAGATAAAGGGCAGTTTGGTAACTTACATGCTGAAAACAACTAAAACTCACTTTAAAGCAATTTTAAAAATCGAAATTAATCAGAAATTAGTAGAAAAATGAATTACAAAAATTCAAAATATAGTTTATGAAATTACAAACATCCCCATATTTTAAAAATATTTTTAGGATAAAAAATGAATTAAATACGGATTTTACAAGTTTTGTTCCTTTAAATGCAATAAAATTGTTAAAATCATTTTCAAATACTTAAACACCGAAAATAATTCTCCCAAAAATTTTAAAAACCAAATGATTTCATAATTATAACGGCACGAAAATTTCATGATTTTTAACAACTCCGATGATTTTATAAAATCTCCGAAGATCAATAATGCATGATTTAAATAGATTTAAATCATCAAAAATGAAATTAAAAAAATGCACGGACTTACACGACACACATATATCATCATATAAACATATAAACACGGTATCACATATAACTGACATTCTCAAAGATTTTCACATAATATATTCCACATTTAATGTGACATCCCAAAAATCCGGGGTACAGATTTGGGGCCACTAACCACAATCAACATAATATATACCTGGATATATACATAAAATGATAATAAAATACCCCTGATCCAAGATCGCTTACAAGTTATGGTATGAAACCAACTATCAAATTTAATTATTACAATCCAACCTCAGAATAAAATTATTATACAATCTCTTAACAACTAAGTCCACTGTCAAACTAGTTTACCAACCTTGACAAATTCCAAAACCACTACCCGACGAAATCAACAACTCGAACGTCACCTCTCGCTACTGGATCAAGAAAACTCATCAACCACAAGGTCCACTAATCTCCTCTATTAACTGAAGAAAAACAAACAACAAACAAGAGTGAGCCAACAATGCTCAGCAAGTGTAAACAGTGATAACAATATCAAGAACAATATAGGTTCTGATCAACAAGATTACTCATCATATGGTACGAAAGAAATCAGCTGAAATTAAATATTATGACTCCAAGATGAGCTAACAAGGCTTTGCTAGAATAAATTGCATCAACAATGAGAACTGATAAAAGTTCTGATAATCAAAGATAATCATCATAAGCTTCAAAGGAATCAAGCTTTGAAGCAACTCAACCTCAATGTATAGATTAGAATTGGATTTTTTTTATATTTAAAAAAAATAGTGGAGTTAGGCGGCTGATCAGACCCGCACTAACTCCGGACAATGCACACAGCAAGGTCCCTCTAAATGGATCCACGGCACACATTGGCCTCAACTTCTGACCATTAAACTGGTCTCTCCGAAGGGACATCTGCTGACCATTAATATGGTCTCCCCGAAGGGACATCTGCTGACCATTAATATGGTCTCCCCGAAGGGACATCTATTTTAAAAAAACATTCCAATTCTATATCCAACACAATAGGTGTCGGAACAATCGACAACCTCTATCAACCAAACAATCTGGAAAACTCACGTTCCAGCACAACAACTCAACTAGTGGAATGAAAAGAGAATCAACAATTCTATCCTCGATATCGACAAGTTGGATATATAAATGGGGTGAAAAATTAAGAAAGAGCATCAACACTAGATGTCGACGAGATCAACAACAATTGGGGTAATAATAGATAAAGAACCACAACAATAATAAATGTCGACGAGATCGATAATAAATGGGATGACGTCATAATCAGAATAATTAAAAAATATATTTCACTTGAACAAGAAGTGAAGGAAAGTACTTGCAATATGATTAACAACAACTGAGACTACAAGAATAAGTGTATAGTCAAGTGCCAAACATCTAATAAAATTTACCAACACCTTGTCAAGTTTGAATCAACATACGTGAATTAAGTAGTTTTAAAAAAATGATCCTTTGCAAAATAACTCCAAGATAATTAAATTGTAGGTCAGTTTGGAGAAAAAAAATCCCCTAAAGAGGGTTCATCGGTGAAAATATGTCATAATCAGGATTCGCGTTAAAAGATTTTTATAAGATTTTAAAATCTTGGATTCCTCTGTTACAACGTCTTTTAAACATTTTTGAAGAAAATTAAATAAAATAAATTAAAATAAAATAAATGGTACTCTCCTGAGGAATCCAATAACATACCACGTTTTTAAAATATCATTGAGGAAAAAGGTATTTATAAGATCATTCGAAAATTTGCACTTGAGCTAAAGGTGGAAATATAAACATTTGCACGTCATTTGAAGAAGGACGTCTCTTTGTAAACATAATTTGATCGACACGTTTGATATATAAATAGCACAGAATTGCATCACTTGAACAATTAGTGAGGAGCGATAACACTTGCCTCGATGCATAGTTCCCAATACCAACATCTCGATTCGTGGTTAGCTCCACGTCGGTCTCTACTTCTCTACACGTCGTCCTCTACTCGCTTATACATATGTCCTTTCCAATAACCATATCCTTCTTGCGCTTCCATCTACACGTGCACTGCTCCTAGCCAGGCCTCCTACTCATACCTATATCAAGGTAAAGTACTACATCAGTACGAACCAACCAAAACCTTACTAATCATTCTAATCTACCCATACGTTCCCTATTACGTTTTACACATACAATACATATATCACATATCATAAGTTTATGGTGGAATTTTGACAGCACTTCCTTTGTATTATCACACTACCTGTTGAAATACAACCGCCCCCAGACAATCAATACAATCTTTCTGGCACATATAAACTCGATTTCACTTTAGCTATCAACTTAACAATCAAGTCACAATTTCCATCAGTACTTACAATCTTACATCTTCACAATTTAAAATTTTATCAGTTAAGAATTTTTATGATTAGAAGTACTAATTCCCTTCTTTTTATTCAATACATTCGAACACACACTCATATATACTAAATTCGATTCCAACCATAACCAAATTAGTTCCCAACCGAAATCTCCTCATAAAATATCTCAACACAATTTTTTAGCATCTACACAATAGGCATTACCATAAAAAAAATCGACACACAAACTCAGCTTACCATACACAATCATGCCAAACATTTTGTACTTCACTATTACAACATTCGATCGTTCCCAGACCAACTCACACCCACAATTATGCCACCCACACGCGAACACCATCACTCTCGCTTAAAAACCCACACTGACCCGTGCATTTGAACACAGACTACACCCCCTGTCTCATTCCTAGACTTTACACTATAACCATACACACGACAACACTGGTACTTCCGCAACCATTTCATATGGCACCCCAGTACATCAGCAGATAAGCACACACAGCCACACAACCCCTCTGCAGCCTCTTTACAACACCCCTTGATTCTTCTCCTTTCTCAATCTCTTTCACCACTTCAACACTGTTTGCACTAAAAACACGCAAGCGTACGTGGTCACAAGTAATATATAAGGTTAAGTCCAAATTCGTTCCCACAGGGATCAAGTTATGGTTCTATTCAGTAAATATGCCTATGCAACAATGTATGGTTATTATGCACTGCTAAGACAATAACAATTTTGGGTTTATCAAACTAAATTAACTAAGACACAAATTAACAAAACTAAGAATTAACTAACTAACAAGAATTAAAATCTAATTACGTCTGCAAGAAAAACCATGGAATCCTAACTTCATTAAATACTTTGCTTAGATCTGACGCCTTTAATCACTATATGCAATGGTTATGATATCTGATCGAATAACACGAAACAAGTATACGTTACTTCTCAGTATACGAATACCAAACTAAACATACATCCACAAAAGAGATAGAAGATGAATAGACACCAATTATGCTTAGACCCTATATGTCTATAGAATTTGAAAACATAACGGTTGAAGAACAAGTTATCCATAAAGATCACACAGGGCAGTATAAGTATTTTCATCTCACACCACGAATCATATTGATAAACAATTATGAACCTATGCTAGCATGGCAAGTTCTAAATCTCAAGATCCACTTTCACTTCACAAGAGATTAACAAATTAGATGTTCGCGACGCATCTATCTATTTAGCATAACCATACGAGGATATCAATTATACACTACACACAGATCTTTAAAGCATCAAGATACTAAGTTCCATAAATAAATCCGTTAGAATCCCATGACAACGATTAGTTCATAATCGAACCTCTCGTCATCATGGGATCTGATGAAACCATGATAAAAATAAAGTATGAAAATATACAAATAAACCTAAGTAATTGATATGTAATGGTTCTACTCCTAATGATGATAATGATCTTAATGATCTTTACAAGGGTTGGATGTGTTTATATAGGCTCTAGACATCTTGCCCAGCAAGAAAATACCAGATCAGAATTATAATAGAATTTCTGCAAAATACGTTTCCTAAACTGATTCTGATTTAAAGGGAAATTCGTAGCTGACTTTTCTCAGATATTCTGGAACGTTCCAATCGTAATTGGACCTCTGGACCACTTTAGAATGATAGAGAATTCCGTTATCTTCGCGTGGACTGCTTACGGGCCCCAAACGGAGTTGTAGAACTCAAGATATGGCCAAAATAGTAAAAACTGTAATTTTTCAGGGGCAACTTGCGCCCAGCAGTCTGTTCTTCACGCAAATTGCTCCTACCCGGCACAATTTGCTTGTGATAATCCTATCCCAAGTTGTATAAAATGTCTCAGGCTTCGCGTGGGCAGTAAGATCGCTGAAAACGGACTTCTAGAACTCCAGATATGTCCAAAACAGTGTAGACTGCGCAACCGTCTCAGAAATCCGAATTTTAATTAATTTGTTCTCCAAAAACGATAGAAGCATCAACCATAATCAACATTCTTGTAAATCTGCACAACTAAACAAAATACATCAAAACTACCACAAACTTGAGTCCAAGACAATCAATTTAAGCCGATTTAGAATGCTCCAAGTGGATATAAAATCCACTTATCACACCCCCAAACTTAAACCAATGCTTGTCCTCAAGCATAAACAATTACAACTAACTAACTAACTAGTACCACTTCCGTAGGTGATCACGGTTGCATTTGGCATATGCAAAAAGCCCTTTAAACCCCTAGGCAGCCCTAGTGGACGAGTAAGGTCTCGTGAGGGCCTATAGCGAATGTACCCACAAAATCCATTTAACCTAATGCAATGCAATGCATGAATGCAATTAATATGAAAAATGCAATTAATCTAGTACTAATATCCTACCATACCTTCAAATCCTCTCATGCCATATCAACTTAAGAATCAAAGTAAATACGCAATGTCTTGGTGTCGAAAGTGCATGTATTCACATAGTCTACTCAACGAACATGCATAAGTTCTCACAAGTCCATGTCAAATGTAAGAATAAGTTAGTAAACATGCTAAGCCTACAAGAGTACATCTTTGAGACAAAACTCGGGATCTCATACGCAAAAACAAGCAAACACTCACAATCCACTCATAAAAGAATATTCACTCAAGAACAAGGGTAAGTGTATCACTCAATTCCAACAAAATCATAAGCATGCTTGACATTTGGTATCAATCTAACTCTTAACACAACATACATCAATGACGATAATCAAAAGGTCTTTATTTGGGTTGTAACGGGGCTAGGGACAAGGTATGTCAAATAAGCCAAAACAGGTGAAGTGTCAAAAGCTAGTAAGTACCATAATAAATCATACACAACACCCTATTTTCCCCCACATAATTTTTACTAAAACAACACTCGACTAGTCGACTGAAATAGGATCGTAACAAACACAAACATGCTCTCATAATATATATTTTTTCTTTTTTTTTTCATATTTTTTTTCTCTTTTTTTTTTCTTGTTTCGGTTTTTTTTTTTCCTGTTTTTTTTTCTTTTTTCGAGAGCTAGATAAAACAATAATATAAACAATAACAATGATCCCATGAATTTATTACATATGTCGACTATCAAGTACACAACCCAATTTTCAATATTTCCCCAAAAGTATGACCAACAATAAACCCCTCCTTGCACACCTTATTACTCCCTTAAGCACTCTACTAGCCTTTGACAATGTGGGTTCAAATTAATGTAAGGCCAATACAAGAAAAGGTCTAGGCAAGTAATGTGGTATGTAACCGAAAAATAGGATTAAGCTCAACGGGTTAACTAATTGATCATGTAAATATGGTGTGGTAATATGGGAAAATATGCGGTTATTCCTATTGCCTTTATCATTTTAATCGTCAAATAATGTCATGCGTTTCAAGAAAGATCTCAAACAACTGCTAGCAATGCAAACAATCCGTGGACACTCAAGCAAACGAATAAATTGCAACAAATATGCAATAAGGCTCAAAAACTCACTTGGTGGAAAAACATACTCAATCCCAAGCAAAAATCTCTCTAATGCACCTACTTGTATTCAAAGCATGCAAACTAAATCATCTTGCACATATTCATGTCCTTCTAATCACTTACAACATTCAATAAGTCTACTAGCTTCAACTTACTAGTGTATGTGTGTGTACAAGAACAAAGCATATCACTTCTCAAACAAAAGCGTAACAACACAAAATTCCTATCAAGCATGGGTGCAAATGCAATCTATTATGAACTCACATGGTATACAAAAATAAAAAACAGAATGTCCTATATGAAACAAACGTAGATAACACGAACATAAATGCATAATTTACTACTACTAATATGCAAAGCATGAAATCCTACATGAACACAATGACTAACAATCATATAAATATACACTACTTATCCTTCAAACCACCCCCAAACTTAAAATATTCAATGTCCTCATTGAATGGAAGAAAATACAAGGGAAAGTAGAAAACATACCTTGGGTTGCCTCCCAAGAAGCGCTTCTTTAACGTCAATAGCTTGACATTACTTCCAAGCCTCCATTAAGGATGATAATAATTTGACTGGTCCTCTCTTCGTGAGACTTCATCGTCATCACGGCGGCACACTTTCTGCCCCTTCTTCTCGCTTGGCTTATTCGTGTAACAACTATGTCCTATTCCAATGCCGTCATCTGTTGACGCAAAATCTGTCAATTTGTAGAACAACACACATTCGCAGGCTTTGCTTGAATATAATGGAGGAGGGTAAATGTAAGTTGCTGAAGCCTTTGGTTCCTCAAAAAGAACTTCCTCTATTGGCTCTAATGCGCTACCTCCATCTTTATACTCTGAGACAAGTAGAAGACCTGCATCTTTCTCATGATCATCAACCTCTTGGTTCTCACATACCAATTCTTGAAATTTTTTCAGCTCATCAGTGTCTGTCCCAAATAGTGCCCTTTCCAAATCATCCACCATCCTAACATGATCAAATTCCTCACATGGCTTGTGAACACTAACCTCCTCTTGGAATTTGTCTTCCTCAATTACGCATGTAGTACCTTGCTCCAAGTCACCATTATTTTCTGGTGTTGCCTCTAGTATGAATTGTTGATTCTCTTGTTCCAAGGCACTCAAAACTTGAGCAGCTAGTGTCCTCATAGAATTGATAGACTCCTCAGTACTCTTTAGAAGCATCCTAATCTCCTCCATAGCATCAACCTCATCTGACTGAAAAGTAGGAGTAGGTTGCTGATGTTGAAACTCTTCACTTCCATAGAAATATGACATATCTGGAACATCTTGCTGGTACTGTTGAGGATGGTACTGAAAATATGGTTGTTCCTCATAACTCAGAGGTTGAGATTGCCACGGGTCATGTTGCTGCAGAAAATTCTGGTTCTGCTGTTGTAGAATATTCTGAGGATAGTAAGGCTGTGCTCCATATTGTTGACCTTGATACTGCTGATAAGGCTGCTGAGGTTGTTGAATACTACCTTGGTTGCTCCAGCACTGATACGTCTCATGTGCGCCCGCACATAGCTCACAAACACTAACCACCTGCTGAACTCCATAGTAAGATAGAAAATCCATCTTCAACGTCAACGCTCTCTAACAAGTACCTGAAACACCAACGAACTAAACAAGATAGGTGAGAAAAAGAAATCCGAGTCAGTGAACTCTAACGACCACTATTGACAAGCACATAAACCAAAAATAAAACACCAATGATCCCCGGCAGCGGCGCCAAAAACTTGTTTGCACTAAAAACACGCAAGCGTACGTGGTCACAAGTAATATATAAGGTTAAGTCCAAATTCGTTCCCACAGGGATCAAGTTATGGTTCTATTCAGTAAATATGCCTATGCAACAATGTATGGTTATTATGCACTGCTAAGACAATAACAATTTTGGGTTTATCAAACTAAATTAACTAAGACACAAATTAACAAAACTAAGAATTAACTAACTAACAAGAATTAAAATCTAATTACGTCTGCAAGAAAAACCATGGAATCCTAACTTCATTAAATACTTTGCTTAGATCTGACGCCTTTAATCACTATATGCAATGGTTATGATATCTGATCGAATAACACGAAACAAGTATACGTTACTTCTCAGTATACGAATACCAAACTAAACATACATCCACAAAAGAGATAGAAGATGAATAGACACCAATTATGCTTAGACCCTATATGTCTATAGAATTTGAAAACATAACGGTTGAAGAACAAGTTATCCATAAAGATCACACAGGGAAGTATAAGTATTTTCATCTCACACCACGAATCATATTGATAAACAATTATGAACCTATGCTAGCATGGCAAGTTCTAAATCTCAAGATCCACTTTCACTTCACAAGAGATTAACAAATTAGATGTTCGCGACGCATCTATCTATTTAGCATAACCATACGAGGATATCAATTATACACTACACACAGATCTTTAAAGCATCAAGATACTAAGTTCCATAAATAAATCCGTTAGAATCCCATGACAACGATTAGTTCATAATCGAACCTCTCGTCATCATGGGATCTGATGAAACCATGATAAAAATAAAGTATGAAAATATACAAATAAACCTAAGTAATTGATATGTAATGGTTCTACTCCTAATGATGATAATGATCTTAATGATCTTTACAAGGGTTGGATGTGTTTATATAGGCTCTAGACATCTTGCCCAGCAAGAAAATACCAGATCAGAATTATAATAGAATTTCTGCAAAATACGTTTCCTAAACTGATTCTGATTTAAAGGGAAATTCGTAGCTGACTTTTCTCAGATATTCTGGAACGTTCCAATCGTAATTGGACCTCTGGACCACTTTAGAATGATAGAGAATTCCGTTATCTTCGCGTGGACTGCTTACGGGCCCCAAACGGAGTTGTAGAACTCAAGATATGGCCAAAATAGTAAAAACTGTAATTTTTCAGGGGCAACTTGCGCCCAGCAGTCTGTTCTTCGCGCAAATTGCTCCTACTCGGCGCAATTTGCTTGTGATAATCCTATCCCAAGTTGTAGAAAATGTCCCAGGCTTCGCGTGGGCAGTAAGATCGCTGAAAACGGACTTCTAGAACTCCAGATATGTCCAAAACAGTGTAGACTGCGCAACCGTCTCAGAAATCCGAATTTTAATTAATTTGTTCTCCAAAAACGATAGAAGCATCAACCATAATCAACATTCTTGTAAATCTGCACAACTAAACAAAACACATCAAAACTACCACAAACTTGAGTCCAAGACAATCAATTTAAGCCGATTTAGAATGCTCCAAGTGGATATAAAATCCACTTATCAAACACCACAAAACATTACCCACTATCACAACCATTGTAACCCAGTTAGTACTCCGTAACCAGAGGTAGGAACCAGAGGTAACATACATGATTTTTAACACTAAATCGTTGACAGTCCTTAGCAAAAATCAGAACAATCCTAACGAATAAAAATCGCCCACACCATACACGGCAAACACACACTACCAACACGCGCACACCCACTTCTGTACACTCCCACACAGTATAAACTCGCCTCCATACACTTACCCAAACCCCCAATTTTGAACAATCACGTATACCCACACACAAATCAGCACATACACACAACCTCTGCACACACTCTGTTTGAAGGAAAACGAAGGGAAGAGGGAGAGATTCTTGATAGAAAGAGGGAGAGAATCCGAGAGATTGAGAGGGAGGATTAAACGCGCGATAGAGAAGATTTGTGAGAAAGAGAGAGATAGCCAAGAACAATAAAGAGAAATGAAGAAGGATCGGGAAGCTGGTGGCTGCTATTATGATAAGGCCAAGGGCATTTTGGTCTTTTTACTATGCTAAACAAACTAAAATCAGTTAAATCACTACTAAAATCGAAATTAAATGGAAAATAGTTTAGAAATTAGATTTTTAAAATTTTAAAATCAAAAGCACGAAATTACAAGCACACACATATTTTTTAAAATATTTTTAGGATAAAAAATGAATTAAATATGAATTTTGCAAGTTTTGATCCTTTAAATGCAACATAACTCTTAAAATCATTTTAAAATAGTAAAACACCCAAAATAATTCTACCAATAATTTTAAAAATTAATTAATATCATAGAGATGATGACACAAAAGATTTCATAATTTTTAACAACTTCGACGATTTTATAAAAATCTCAGAAAATCAATAATGCATGATTTAAATGGATTTAAATCCTCAAAAATACAAATAAAAATACACGGACTTACACGACACCCGTAAATCATCATATAAACACGTGAACATAATATCACACATACTTAACCTTCTAAAAAAATCACATCATACTTCACATTTAATATTAAATAAATACTTATAAATTCGCGATTTTCTAAGGCGTTATATCCTTCCTCCCTTAACAGGATTCTGTCCTCAGAATCAATCCTGAGAAATAAGTGACACTACTTTTCAAACATTCATTCCAATTTTCTCAATTTGGATCCTTAACTTTAGGACTCCTCTATATTAACTCATACATCGATAGACTCATTTTGTAAGCCCTCAAACTCCAAGATATATTTAAATCTTACCCTTACAAATGAAACGTTTACTACTCTTCGACGAATGCCTGATCTAAAGAAAATCGGGCATGACCTTTTCGTATAACGGACTATACCCTGAGTAACAACTTCAAATACCAACCAAATCATATTTAACAACTCATTTTTGTACCCCCAACATTTCACGATCTCAATTTAATCATACACAATGCTAATCTTGCCTTGACTTGCGGTAAACATGTAATTAAATAAATCTGCCCTGACTTGCAGCAACCATATAAGTAAAGAAATCTGCCTTGACTTGCAGTAAACAGGTAAATAATTAAATCCATGATACCTTGATTCAATCTGTCAACCAAACCTCATGTCATCCATTCTCGATCGTGTCCTTGAAATTGAATACTACAATCAAGCACATACGTCATTAGATATACGTCAAACATGATTCGATTAACAACTCAATTCTCACTCTTATAAAAAACATTTTTATCTTCGCTATTTACAGTTTTGAAAACCAATAAACTTCATAATCTTGACTTTAACATAACCCATTCCAAGAACAAAATCTTGATTAACGGGTTTATAATATCAATTATTCCGGGGTCACAGCCCCCTCGATACCAACCACAAAACAACTTTCAATTCAATACTTCCCCACAAACTCTAACTTTTATAACATGAAATTCGACTTAAGATACGTTAAGTCAATCGTACGTCTTCAACAGATAGCTCACGATCCTCGAAATCATCTAAACATCGCTATCCCGCGTTCTCTGAAATCAACTCCCGAATCATAGTTCTGCATACTCAACAAGGTCTCGAATTTGACTCTGCGCTCTATAACTTCAGCGTTTAACACTGATCAAATTAGCCACATAAATCATGACATCTATTCGTCACTTGCATTTTGACTATTCTGAAACAATTACATACTCAATACTTGTCCTTCTGACCTCAATTTCCTTTTTTTTTTCCCATCAATTCATTTACACTCTGGTTCGTCACCTCATCTCGGCACCTCTTAATTTCATGATAACTCCCGCTGAAATAATACAATATGAATCACCTTCGTTGTAGACTAGGCGTTCGAACTTCCACGTTTGACTTCTTAACTCTTATAAACTTTTTTTTTTTCGCACTTCACTGTCCATTCAAAACCTTTTGTTCTCTCTCTGGTAGAATTGATCACTACGGTAACTATCTCGACAAAATCTTCGATAATCTTCAATAGTCCCTAGTTATTCTCACAAAACTTCTGACCTCTAATGGCCTGTTGTGTTCTTCCCACTTCATTACTGCTTCATCTTCACAAATTTACTTTGATCTTATCCATTTCCAACCACATGTCTTGAAATTAGGTTCCTTCTCATCCAAAATTCACATTAAAATTCTTGTGATTTTTTTTTTTTTTTTGGAACTTCTTAAAGCCATTCTGTTTTGAAATCTTATTCATTGTACCTATAAAGCGGTAAATGCTCTCGTTCAATAAACACCATCACCAACAATTCATCGTATCCATATCAATTCAAAATGCTGCTTCAAAATTCTTAGGGTTTCTATCTTCAGATGGTCTTAATCCATTCATAAATCAACTTTAAGCAAAACATCCCCCTTTCAAATGGGTTAAAACAACTCATCCAACCTTGATAAAAACAAAATTCTATTTTTAAAGATCAATGTATACTTCTATTTATCTTCTTCCTCATTAAGAACAGTACTGCTGCATCATTCTGAGATGTACTAAGTATTACTACCCCTTTTCTTGCAAAAATCCGTTAATCAATTTGTTATCTCCAACATGTCCCCTGATGTCATTCAATATTGAATTCCTTGAACCGATCCTATGTTTGGAAAAATAAATAACAAATAACTTTACATTTATAGTTGGTGACAATCCTGGTAATCCATCAAAATATACCTTCGAAAATCTTAATAATTGAAATCGGTTTCGACTTAACCATTTCCTTTCTGATATCTCCTTCTTGTGCAAAACAACTTCATACTCTCGGTAAAATCATTTCTTGGTCTGCCTGACCGCTAAGACTTCTATGTCTACTTCCGGTCTCAAAACACCACTTTTACATCTCTTGAAAATCAAAGTCTCACTTCTTTGCCCTCACAATTTGTTTATACTTCGTAGTTAGCTACTCAATCCAATCTTGTATCGCAATTAACTTTTTTCACTTCTTTCACATTTAAATTCTTGATAACATTATTTATAGTCATAATGAATTTCTAGCTTCCTAGTAATTTATGGAAAACAGTTCCGTGACTTTCATCATAGGGTCCACTAGTATTAATATGATACAATCTCTGGCAACACGTCTTCTCTTTCCCCCGCGTACGGCACATAACTTTTGATCTCTGATTCTGTCACTTATTACCACACTATTCTATCCGATTACACTTGCAACTTTCTGTATTTATCTCAACACAATTTCAATATACTTTTTCTCAAAATCTTATCTTCTAACCATAGGATCTTGGTAAATTCTACTAATTCTCATTATGTGGGCATCTACTGTGGCCCCGTTCTCCCTGCTCTACATCTTCTAAATTCTACATTCTTCCCTTAACTGAATTACACGTTAAAACACTTCTAAAACTTCATGGTTCACTGTCTTCCTCTTCTTATCATCTTGTTCTACTTTGGTCAACTCTCTTCTACTCTTAATAATCAAGACCCTTCAAATTGAGTTCACACAAGTCATTAACTCCCAGACAATCATCTTACTTATTCAAATTTCATTTCCTTCCGATAGTTCTTACAAACAAATCTGTCATGCTTCATTCTGCTTTACTCAAATTATCCTTCCTGGGTTCAAAAACCTTATATCCAACAACAGGTTTCAAAATATTCCGAATCTTATAATATTCCACTTACTATCTCTGAAATTAAACAGATGTCCAAAACAATCTTTCATTAACACTAACTGTCACCTACCAAACATCATCATCATCATTTTCTTTTCAATCTTTAATAAATCCTCATTCTTGTGCCCTTGATACATACTTCTTTCTTGACTCAATATTCATTAATCTCGAATCTTGTACATGTGTTTGTCGATCCCATAAATAATCCAATTTGATATGTCATCTCTGTTATAACATCAACTCATCAATCTTGCTCAACAAATTCTTCGTCACTTAATCGCAGATTTGACCACTTAGGATGTCATTGCGTCTATCTTCGCGGCTTTTCATCACTAGTAATCCAAAATAATCCGGGTTTCTGACAAAGGAAGTCAATAGAATGAGTAGGTATCAATATGAATGTACACTGGAATTTTGTCTGATAAAACTTTATGGAAAATGATTTAACCGAGAGATCAATATGATCTTTGAACTATTATCAGGTTGTATTTGTCACTTAGGTCAACCGCCCTAGTACAAAAAGATGGCCAGTCTTTAGTACTTTCATGACAAACACAATTAGTGGCGTCCCACCAGACTTTTATCACAAAGATAAAATGTCCCTGAATCCCCTATAAATATAGGTTGTTCGTCTCAGTTTGAATAAAAGAAATCAATTATTCAGGGAAAATAGAAAGAAAAAGTTCAAGAGTCTCAAAATTTTGTATAGAACGTTGGATCAAGTATCCTCTGAAAATAGGGATATTTCTGAAAGAATATGATTGAATTCAAGTTAATCTGATATACGAAACTCATCATCAATGCAAGTATTGTCGATTAAACAAACGTTCAAGAAATTCATAATTATTCATAATCTCACTCTTATCGGCTAAGCATTAATATACCTAGCTGCCAAAACCGGCCAGACAATAATGAGTTGAATAAATAAGAAGATCTTCATTCATTATCGATTTTAACCGTCACTGCGCAACAAATGCTTCAGCGACAATATAAACCGTGAATTTGCTAAAATCAATTCAGAGTAAGAACAAGAATCAATTCAAATGCCCAAATGGGGAATCAATTAAGAATTCAACCGAGATTAACGGCTAGTAGCGTGCAGCTATGCCCACACTTCCAACTCATGCCAACAATCGCTTCCCACATCTTATTTCTAGTCTTCTCGCACTCTCGTTATTACGTTCATATCGTAGCTAAAGTCGTAGAAAAATTCTAGAAGATACGCGAAAGCCTCGATATAGTGTCATTCAGACAGGTAGCTCCAACTGCTCCATCAACTCATGCGACTCTAGATTAACTGCCTCGACTAAATCTTCAGACGAATCGAACTCCTACTCGCGCGATACGACGAAAGACCGTAAAACGCCGCAATATTCGTCATAATAACCCAAGGCGAACCTCAACCTAAATCGTTCTATCTAACGTCCGTCTCACACCCGTATACCAACCCATCCTAATCTATTTCAGTGACCATAACCTGTAGTCTCTGATACCAACTGTGACATCCCAAAAATCCGGGGTACAGATTTGGGGCCACTAACCACAATCAACATAATATATACCTGGATATATACATAAAATGATAATAAAATACCCCTAATCCAAGATCGCTTACAAGTTATGGTATAAACCAACTATCAAATTTAATTATTACAATCCAACCTGAGAATAAAATTATTATACAATCTCTTAACAACTAAGTCCACTGTCAAACTAGTTTACTAACCTTGACAAATTCCAAAACCACTACCCGACGAAATCAACAACTCGAACGTCACCTCTCGCTACTGGATCAAGAAAACTCATCAACCACAAGGTCCACTAATCTCCTCTATTAACTGAAGAAAAATAAACAACAAACAAGAGTGAGCCAACAATGCTCAGCAAGTGTAAACAGTGATAACAATATCAAGAACAATATAGGTTCTGATCAACAAGATTACTCATCATATGGTACGAAAGAAATCAGCTGAAATTAAATATTATAACTCCAAGATGAGCTAACAAGGCTCTGCTAGAATAAATTGCATCAACAATGAGAACTGATAAAAGTTCTGATAATCAAAGATAATCATCATAAGCTTCAAAGGAATCAAGCTTTGAAGCAACTCAACCTCAATGTATAGATTAGAATTGGATTTTTTTTAATATATTTAAAAAAAATAGTGGAGTTAGGCGGCTGATCAGACCCGCACTAACTCCGGACAATGCACACAGAAAGGTCCCTCTAAATGGATCCACGGCACACATTGGCCTCAACTTCTGACCATTAAACTGGTCTCCCCGAAGGGACATCTGCTGACCATTAATATGGTCTCCTCGAAGGGACATCTGCTGACCATTAATATGGTCTCCCCGAAGGGACATCTATTTTAAAAAAACATTCCAATTCTATATCCAACACAATAGGTGTCGGAACAATCGACAACCTCTATCAACCAAACAATCTGGAAAACTCACATTCTAGCACAACAACTCAACTAGTGGAATGAAAAGAAAATCAACAATTCTATCCTCGATATCGATAAGTTCGATATATAAATGGGGTGAAAAATTAAGAAAGAGCATCAACACTAGATGTCGACGAGATCAACAACAATTGGGGTAATAATAGATAAAGAACCACAACAATAATAAATGTCGACGAGATCGATAATAAATGGGATGACGTCATAATCAGAATAATTAAAAAATATATTTCACTTGAACAAGAAGTGAAGGAAAGTACTTGCAATATGATTAACAACAACTGAGACTACAAGAATAAGTGTATAGTCAAGTGCTAAACATCTAATAAAATTTACCAACACCTTGTCAAGTTTGAATCAACATACGTGAATTAAGTAGTTTAAAAAAAATGATC
Organism: Kitagawia praeruptora; assembly: GCA_037693485.1. Lineage (NCBI taxonomy): Eukaryota > Viridiplantae > Streptophyta > Magnoliopsida > Apiales > Apiaceae > Kitagawia > Kitagawia praeruptora. The sequence continues at coordinate 155,539,812 of CM075351.1, read as the reverse complement.
CTTTGCAAAATAACTCCAAGATAATTAAATTGTAGGTCAGTTTGGAGAAAAAAATCCCCTAAAGAGGGTTCATCGGTGAAAATATGTCATAATCAGGATTCGCGTTAAAAGATTTTTATAAGATTTTAAAATCTTGGATTCCTCTGTTACAACGTCTTTTAAACATTTTTGAAAAAAATTAAATAAAATAAATTAAAATAAAATAAATGGTACTCTCCTGAGGAATCCAATAACACACCACGTTTTTAAAATATCATTGAGGAAAAAGGTATTTATAAGATCATTCGAAAATTTGCACTTGAGCTAAAGGTGGAAATATAAACATTTGCACGTCATTTGAAGAAGGACGTCTCTTTGTAAACATAATTTGATCGACACGTTTGATATATAAATAGCACAGAATTGCATCACTTGAACAATAAGTGAGGAGCGATAACACTTGCCTCGATACATAGTTCCAAATACCAACATCTCGATTCGTGGTTAGCTCCAAGTCGGTCTCTACTTCTCTACACGTCGTCCTCTACTCGCTTATACATATGTCCTGTCGAATAACCATATCCTTCTTGCGCTTCCTTCTACACGTGCACTGCTCCTAGCCAGGCCTCCTACTCATACCTATATCAAGGTAAAGTACTACATCAGTACGAACCAACCAAAACCTTACTAATCATTCTAATCTACCCATACGTTCCCTATTACGTTTTACACATACAATACATATATCACATATCATAAGTTTATGGTGGAATTTTGACAGCACTTCCTTTGCATTATCACACTACCTGTTGAAATACAACCGCCCTCAGACAATCAATACAATCTTTCTGGCACATATAAACTCGATTTCACTTTAGCTATCAACTTAACAATCAAGTCACAATTTCCATCAGTACTTACAATCTTACATCTTCACAATTTACAATTTTGTCAGTTAAGAATTTTTATGATTAGAAGTACTAATTCCCTTCTTTTTATTCAATACATTCGAACACACACTCATATATACTAAATTCGATTCCAACCTTAACCAAATTATTTCCCAACCGAAATCTCCTCATAAAATATCTCAACATAATTTTTTAGCATCTACACAATAGGCATTACCATAAAAAAAATCGACACACAAACTCAGCTTACCATACACAATCATCCCAAACATTTTGTACTTCACTATTACAACATTCGATCGTTACCAGACCAACTCACACCCACAATTATGCCACCCACACGCGAACACCATCACTCTCGCTTAAAAACCCACACTGACCCGTGCATTTGAACACAGACTACACCCCATGTCTCATTCCTAGACTTTACACTATAACCATACACACGACAACACTGGTACTTCCGTAACCATTTCATACGGCACCCCAGTACATCAGCAGATAAGCACACACAGCCACACAACCCCTCTGCAGCCTCTTTACAACACCCCTTGATTCTTCTCCTTTCTCAATCTCTTTCACCACTTCAACACCACAAAACATTACCCACTATCACAACCATTGTAACCCAGTTAGTACTCCGTAACCAGAGGTAGAAACCGGAGGTAACATACATGATTTTTAACACTAAATCGTTGACAGTCCTTAGCAAAAATTGGAACAATCCTAACGAATAAAAAAAAAATCGCCCACACCATACACGGCAAACACACACTACCAACACGGGCACACCCACTTCTGTACACTCCCACACAGTATAAACTCGCCTCCATACACTTACCCAAACCCCCAATTTCGAACAATCACGTATACCCACACACAAATCAGCACATACACACAACTTCTGCAAACACTCTGTTTGAATGAAAACGAAGGGAAGAGGGAGAGATTCTTGAGAGAAAGAGGGAGAGAATCCGAGAGATTGAGAGGGAGGATTAAATGCGCGATAGAGAAGATTTGTGAGAAAGAGAGAGATAGCCAAGAGCAATAAAGAGAAATGAAGAAGGATCGGGAAGCTGGTGGCTTCTATTATGATAAGGCCAAGGGCATTTTGGTCTTTTTACTATGCTGAACAAACTAAAATCAGTTAAATCACTACTAAAATCGAAATTAAATGGAAAATAGTTTAGAAATTAGATTTTTAAAATTTTAAAATCAAAAGCACAAAATTACAAGCACACACATATTTTTAAAATATTTTTAGGATCAAAAATGAATTAAATATGAATTTTGCAAGTTTTGATCCTTTAAATGCAACATAACTCTTAAAATCATTTTAAAATAGTAAAACACCCAAAATAATTCTACCAATAATTTTAAAAATTAATTAATATCATAGAGATGATGACACAAAAGATTTCATAATTTTTAACAACTTCGACGATTTTATAAAAATCTCAGAAAATCAATAATGCATGATTTAAATGGATTTAAATCCTCAAAAATACAAATAAAAATACACGGACTTACACGACACCCGTAAATCATCATATAAACACGTGAACATAATATCACACATACTTAACCTTCTAAAAAAATCACATCATACTTCACATTTAATATTAAATAAATACTTATAAATTCGCGATTTTCTAAGGCGTTATATTTAATATTAAATAAATATTTATAAATGCGCGAATTTTCTAAGGCATTATATCCTTCCCCCCTTAATAGGATTTTTTTCGTAAGATAATTGGGCATGTGCCGAAGTGAATCCTTATTTTTATTGTGAACCGGGTGCAATACAAGGAGTAGACAAATCATCCCACAGTTTAAAACCCAATGGGGAAAAGAAATGCTTATACTGCTTTTCCCTGTGACTATGAATACAATGACATAAGAAGCCTGTGTTGGACAAAAGAAGTAGGAAGTTAATTAAACATGCAAAAGCCTATGTTGACAACACTAAACCCTCCATCAACCATAATATTCTGACCACTCACATATTTGGCTTCATCACTCCCCAAATACATAGCAGCTTCTGCAATATCTTCAGGCATGAGGATAGGTCCTTTTAGGTTGTGGTAAATCCGATAATTACCATCATCACCCAACATGTCCCCAGCCAGTGACTTCACCATGGGCGTCAGAACAAAATAAGGAGACACACAGTTCACTCTAATGCCAAACTGGCCTAGCTCCACGGCCGTGTTCTTCATCAGCCCTAACACGCCGTGCTTAGAGCATGCATAAGCATGCGGACCTGCGCCGCCTACCACAGCTGTAGCGCTTGCTGTCATTATGATGCTGCTGCTGCAGACTGGCTTCATTACTCGAGCGGCGTGCTTTGTCCCTAGAAAAGCTCCCACCAAGTTCACTCCGACCACCTTCTCGAACTCTGCCTTTGTGTTGTCAAGAATGTCTGGCTTGGCTGCACCAGATATACCTGTGTACCCGAATTTTTGTTCAACATTATGTGTACAGTATAAAAAAATAACAACAAAGTAGATCTTAAAACGCAAATAACCCTGAAGAAAAAGTAGATGTAAAAATGTAGTAGTGTGGCCAGAAATTACTCAATCAAAGAAGATAGTTTATATGTATTTGTTGGAAAATAATCTTAAACTTGTTTTTATTTGTAGTAAATTAATAATATTTTCTTATTTGATTTGTTACGACTTAGTCATGTTGTTAGTGGAGTAATTGTAGGACTGAGAATAAGTGGTAGAGGATTAATAGGAGTTGTTAGGCCCATTAGTAGTTTTTCCTGATTTATAGCTACTAGTACGTTAGTTCCTTTCTATATATAGTGTATCATTGATTAATGGAATAAGCAAGTATTTTTGGCGTGTAAATTCCGTGTGTGTGATTTGTGTTTCACCAGTGAGATGTAAACACTTATATTTAACACTTGGTATCAGAGCTTTGGGGGAGGGGGTTCAAGGCTTAACAGCTTTCCCTTCGATCCTTGAGGCATAAGAAGGTGGTTACATGTGGTACAATATCTGCACTTGCAGAGGATGAGTATATAGGCAGCGATGCAGGCTTCCTGAAGAACTTATTTACAAGGATGCTGGTGTGTGTGCTGAGATGAGGCAGACAAAGAATAGAAAAAGAATTGATGGTGGTGAGAAGTGCATCACAGATGGAGAGAAGTGCTCCAAAAATCAAAGATATGTTGATGAGAAGTGCATCAATCGAAAAAAATCATAGAGAGAAGTGCTCTATATCCAAAATATATGTTGGTGAAAAGTCCATCAACAAACGCTAGGTGATGAGAAGTGCATCACACAAATGAAGAAGACAAATGTTTCGTAAGTTTAAGAATTAAGATTATGGGGGAGATTGTTGGAAAATAGTCTTAAACTTGTTTTTATTTGTAGTAAATTAATAATATTTTCTTATTTGATTTGTTCAGCTGACGACTTAGTCATGCTGTTAGTGGAGTAATTGTAGGACTGAGAATAAGTGGCAGAGGATTAATAGGAGTGTTGGTTCCGATCTCAAATACGCAGCGAAATCGAAAAATAAAATTGATCGAAACCAAACCCGGGATCCATGTATAATGCTTGGATAATCATGGTAGTAAGAAAAATACCTTTTGAAGCTTTACGATTATGGATGTCAATTAGAGATCCTAGCTTTTCACGATCGTTGAGTGCTCCTCTTCGAAGCCTCCTCTACGGTATCCACACGAACACTCCAAGAACGTTTCTTGATTGGAAGAGAGGTACTAGCCTCTAATGAAATTTTGAGATCTTGTTTCTCGGGTTTATATTTTTGTGCGGCCAGGGATATTGTTTTCCACGTGAAAATCTAAACACCCCTTTACAATCCTTATCAATATATATAAGGTGTTATGGAGCATAAAGCCCAAGCCCAAAAACTTAACCCAACTTGATTAATTAAATAATAGAATCATATCCTATTATTTAAATCAATAATAATTAAGTCATACTTAATTATTAAAGTCATATCTCATTTGTATTTTATATAGCTTAATTAAGTCCCACTTAATTAATATAATAAAATTCAACTAATCATTAAATTAATTTAAATTCATAATTTAAATTAATACTTCCTTTAAAGTGTTCTTTGTGTGTGACCCTGTAGGCTATTATTTAACTGGCAATAATTTTATTCTCCAATAAAATTATAAACAATGAGCGGCATCTAGTAATACATCATTGCTACCCAATTAAATAATATTTAAATCGTGATTCGATAAAACCTTTTGTGATTAATGTTCCCGTGTAATATAATCCCTTTAACCAAATATTATAGATTAAACTCGAGGCATGTTTATTGTCATCCTTTTCATAATTTAATCCGGGTTTACTTGATACATGAGTAGATTATTAAGACAAATCATTATTTGAGCACGGCCATGCATTTTATAGTCTCACTCAATCAAGAGGCCAATAATATCTCTCCTATCTGATAGGAGGGTTAAATCCTTTATCTATCATTCATATTTCTCATACGATTCACAATATACCCGATGTCCACTTTTATCATCACCCGGTCAAAGGTAACTTTTAATGTAGTCAAAGTATATTATCCTCGTATAGAAATATAATGATCTCAAGTCAAAGGATCATTACACCATTATCATTGTGAGTCTTTCTTATGACTTTATTAACATGAAGAATCTCACGGTGGGTCTGTCCAGTACCATGTACCCCTACATGTACCTATGTATTGACTTTAGTATCTCCATACTTATAACCAATGAGATGTGGTTATCAGTCAAAAACATACTAGTCTATTTATGTATTATTATTGTCCTATATAATAATACTCGACTAGGGACCTTTAATAATATGATATATTATATAATCTCAAATTCAAGTTATATACTTAAACTATATAATGTGTATCATTATTCTAAGGACATTTATTATGCTAATATATCGCAGTAATTAAAGTCATAATAAATACATTTATTTAATAATCAAATGACATAAAGGTTTATCAAGATAAACAATGTATTGCCTCTAGGGCACTTACACTAAGAATCTCCCACTTGCACTAGAGCCAATCATCCATGTATCTAATACCCATGGAACTAGTGTGACCGTCGTGCTTCTACTGCGACATGCCTTTGGTCAGTGAGTCTGCTATGTTATCATTTGTATTTGCTTTACATATGCGTGTATCACCCCTTTCATTTATCTCTCGAATAAGGTGAAATCTCTTGAGTATATGTTTGGATCGGGATTAAGATCTAGGTTCTTTAGCCTGTGCAACGGCTCCATTATTATCGCAATACTAGTTTATGGGATCTGCGATCGATGGAACTACTCCCAATTCAGTAATGAATTTTCGAATCCAAACATCTTCCTTTGCCGCTTCACAAGCTGCAATGTACTCAACCTCCATCGTAGAATCAGCGACTGTTTCTTGTTATGAACTATTCTAGCTTACAGTAACTCCATTTAGACAAAACAAAAACCAGACTATGATACAGTATCATCCCTGTCTGTTTGGAAACTTGCATCGGTGTAACCTTTTACAATCAGTTTCTCCTCTCCTCCATACTCCAAGAATATGCTCGTCATGCTCAAAGCATACGAGACATCAGGACGAATACATACCATTGCATACATGATAGATCCAATTGCTGAGGCATATGGAACCTTCCTCATGTTGTCCTTATCATCCAATGATTTCGGACACAGGTCTTGAGAGATCGTTATCCCTTGAGACACGGGGACACATCCCCTTTTCACATTTTGCATACCAAAATGATGCAAAATCTTATTAATGTATGTACTCTGACTTAGACCGATCATCCTTCTAGATCTATCCCTATAGATCCTCATTCCTCGAATGTAGGATGTATCTCCTAAGTCTTTCATAGAGAAGTTGCTCCCTTACCTAGTCTTAACATGCTTTAGAGAAGATATGTCATTCCCCATTAGTAATATATCATCAACATATAATACTATGAATGCCATATGGCTCCCACTAACCTTCTTGTAAACACAAGGTTCATCTTCGTTTTAATCAAAGCCATACTGTTTGACTATTTCATCAAAAATGAATATTCCATCTCCTAGAGACTGGACTGTTCATAGCATCTTGGTATGTGAGAGGCTCATCTTCATCTATGAGCATCAAATCACCTCATTGAGTCAAGAGAAATCCATATCTCTCTGGCTCATGGCGAATTCTACCAGATCTACGAACAACCTGTGTTTCTTGAGCGTTATCCTGCTCCTGTTCCACTTCAAGTTCAATGCTATTTAGTGGTTCTCGATCCTCATCGAGATCTATAGTTCTCCCACTGTTTCTTTTAGAAACAAAATCTCTTTCCATAAAGAAAGCATCTCGAGCAATAAACACTTTCTGCTCAGAGGGACTATAAATACGCCTTTATTTCATTAGGGTATCCCACAAATATGCACTCTTCGGATTTAGGTCCAATCTAATCTCATACTTGACGTTTCACAAACGCCTTGCATCCCCAAACTTTCATAAAGTTCATGCCTGACCGTTTCTACTCCCATATCTCATATGGAGTCTATTGAACCTTCTTAGTAGGAACACGATTAAGTATGAAAGCCGTTGTTTCTAGAGCGTGACCCCAGAAACTTATTGGAAGATCTGCATGACTCATCATCAATCGCACCATGTCCAACAAGGTACGATTTCTCCTCTCTGAAACTCCATTCCATTGAGGTGTTCCTAGCGGAGTGAGTTGTGATACAATACCACACTCTTTTAAATACTGTTTAAATTCGGTGCTCAAGTATTCACCCCTACGATCGGATCTTAAGATCTTAATACTTGCACCTCCGCCAAATTGCTTCTCTAATTCAGCCTTATATTCTTTGAACTTTTCAAAAGAATCAGATTTATTCTTCATAAGATATACATATCCGTATCTACTGATATCATCAGTAAATGTTATGAAGTAGTAGTAGCCTCCTCTAGCCATCACACGCATTGGGCCACATACATCACTATGTATTAGCTCCAAACGTTCAGTGGCCCTTTGACCCTTGCCAGTGAAAAGGGCTTTAGTCATCTTACCAAGCAAACAAAATTCGCATTCAGAGTATGATTCAAAATCAAACTTATCCAAGTATCCATCCATATGTAATTTGGATATGCGTTTCTCATTTATATGGCCTAGACGACAATGCCAGAGGTTTGTGTGATTTGAGTCATTAATTTTAAATCGTTTGTTTACTATATTATAGACAGGATTATCTAATATGAAGAACCTACAAACCATTAACAAATGTGCAATACCATAGGTCAAATCATTCAAAGCAAAAGAACAACTGTTGTTCCTTATTATAAATGAAAAACCCTTCTTGTCCAAACAAGAAACAGAAATCATATTTCTGCGAATAGCAGGCACGTAAAAACAGTTATAAAGTTCTAACACAAGCCCCGAGGGCAAAGATAGATAATAAGTGCCTACTTCTAAAGTAGCAACTCTTGCTCCATTACTAACTTGTAGGTCCACTTCTCCTTTAGCCAATGTCCTACTTCTTTGCAGCTTCCCCACATTTCAACAAATGTGAGAAGCACATCCAGTATCCAATACCCAAGATGTAGAAGTAGACAGACTGACTTCTATAACATATATTCCTGAAGTAGAAGCTTGTTAAGCCTTCTTCTTCTTCAGATCCTCCTTCAATCTATCCTTCTCAAGGATTGATGGAACGGATAGAGAGTTTGTGTTGTTTGTCATTATTCAGTATCTACATTGTTAAAAGCACAAAATAAACATTAGATTGTCTGAGTTATTATTACTATGTTCAAATGATTATGATATATTCATAATATATCTCCCACTATTTTTATCAAATTAATAGCCCTTACTATCAATTCGGAAAGTATATCCCATAATTCTTTCTAGTGAGCCAAGATCCATATTTCGTCACATTCTAAGTCAACCACTGGAAGTCCTTAAAATTGATTATTTAGGTAGACAACAGTTGTCAATTATATCATATATAATTCTTGGATAGTTTGGTGAACAACAATTGTTCTTGTCTATCTAATAGATTTTAAACCAAACTCTATGCTTCTAAGCTCATAATAATTGAATATAACCGTTTATTTTCACCTTATTATGACGACTCAGTTAAGTTAAACCCAATGATACAACGGTCGAATATAACCGCTTATATTCGTCACATCTCACCATGATAGACAGGAGTCCCCTGCCACTGGCAGTCATTCCCCTTATCGATCTAGGTTTCAATGAGTGTTCATTCATTGGAAAGCATCCGATTAAAACTTAATATTTTGTTAAGGGGTTTAGAATTAAAACAAACATGATCCCATCATAAAGAGATTCCCAATTTTTCCTTGAATTAAATACTTCAAATAAATTTTCATCAATAGTTTGATTTCCAGGTTGTTGGAAGAGTCACAAGTGGCCTCACTTAATACCCAACTTCCTTACAGGTAAAACCCGTTTTTGACAAAATCTCCCCATATCTAAATAATTGAAAATTCGTATTTAATTCCATGTTTCATAAACACAGAAATCTCATGATCGTTTGTTCATTTTAAAATCTCGAATCGTTACAGATTTTATCTTGTTTAGCATGGCATGGGTGTCGTATCTAATACATACATTCCATCCTACTTATCTATACATCACATGCATAAACATACATCATATGTAAAGCGCATCAGATAATTAAATATGTTATGGTTATGGCCCAATCCTATGCGATTTTTCCAAGCTAATGGAAAAATCAAGGTCAATCTATGGTGGTAATAACTAATTATTACATAATCTCCTGCTGCGCTTCCAAAGCCGCCTCGATTGCCTCCAAGCTTCCTTTTGAAACAATTTACAAAAGAACTCGAGTTGCATTCGAGATAAAATAATTACAAGAGAAAAAAACGACATGCAAGTCGTATTTAATTATTACAAACCATAAATAAAAATAATAAAATAATTACAACTAGGTCTTGGGGCCATAACCATGCATCATGCTCACATAGCAATTAAAGCATCACATGTTGTATAATCACATTATTATTCAACTTAAATTAAATATGATCACATCATAAATAATTAATTAACACATTTTAATTAAACATTAATATAGTAACCAAATTACTAATTAATAAAACTTACATGCTTTAATTAAATATTAATTCAGTAATCAAAATTACTAATTAATAATATTCCGCATTTTCAGGTTAAGCATTATCGCATATAATATTAACCCTAGCATGCATAAGCAGAAAACAGATAGCCATTTAACAGGAAAGTCAAAAGCAAAGGCAGATACGCATCTACAGTATGCGCATCAGTGGATACGCATACTGTTCATGCGTATCACCTATCATATTCCTTCTGCAGTTTTTCCAGAAAAACCCAGATCGTATATGTTCATATAGAAACCAAATCATGATTATACGAACTAACACATGCCTTTTAGTTAAACAGAATCATATTCAGTATCATTAAACGTTGATTTTCATAAAATCTAGCATGCAGTTATGTACTTTACGTAAAGAACATGTTTTTCGTATGTATGTATATAACGTATTCATGGCTTACTAACAAGGGTGAATTCTTGTTACATAACCTACCAGATATCATCTCGTTACTACACTACAGATGAACAGATATCGGAGGAACGGAAGCATGATGTGCATACGTTAGCATGGCAGCAGTTATATGTATGAAAATATGAACACATATGTATATCCACTGTGCTTTGACTCCGAAATATACATCCTTATAAACTCTTGCAAGCACAACGCATGGCAGACTTGTGTTCACTAAACGCAGTATATCAGACGCATGGCATTACCGGAAACTTATGCATACTGATCTTAGTTAAGGCGACAAACAGATAGCATCATACATGTATCCTATACATCTATCAAAACATGCTTGCAGACAAGACTTGACTTGATGAAGAAACATACATTAATCTGACTAGTAGTAACCAGAATACATAGCATACCAAGCATGTTTTTATCGACAATCGAAACATGTATAGCAGTTTTGCAGAAAACGTATTAACATGTATGAGAGACATCAGTTTACGCTGGTTTTGTCCAGAGAAACCAGGACGCATACAATCGTAATTATATATTGTAATTCTGTAGAACCCGTATATATATATATGTATCTTATACATAGGCTACCAGATTCTCTGAGAAACAGAAGCACAAAAGCATGAATCGGAAAAACCGCAGTCTGCTAACTTATACAGGACATAGTAGTCACGATCTTCTTAATAACATAGCAAAACGATAATATTAAATATGTCTTAGCATGTACAGAAGTCGTGTGCTAAGACCCAGCAAAACCACGCAGCAGAATGGACGCAAACAGACTTTAAAATGATAGACAAAACTTGTATGATCGTAAAACCAAAAAATACGCACAGACGCATTAATTGATAAACACACTCAGTTTATATTACTATCATTAACAACTTGAGCATACACTTGGTACAGGTGCAGGACAGACATGATAGTAACTAAAATCGCAGCAAACCAGACGCACAATTACATCAAAAGCGCAAACCTCAGGAGAGCTAATTTAACAGATCATACGAACATATTAGATGGGCTTACTATAGTATCTCATACACATATAACATGATTATCAGCATACAGAAAACGTAGCAGACACATAATCACAGCCATGTGATAATCAGTAAAGCGTCAGAAAAATCCAGAAGCCATAAAATTTTATTACGGTGCCAGATAAAATTCAACAGAAGGGTTAAACGTATGTATCATATACATCAAACAACACCAGATTATCCCATTAAACATGTAGCTCTGATGCCATTGTTGGTTCCGATCTCAAATACGCAGCGAAATCGAAAAATAAAATTGATCGAAACCAAACCCGGGATCCATGTATAATGCTTGGATAATCATGGTAGTAAGAAAAATACCTTTTGAAGCTTTACGATTATGGATGTCAATTAGAGATCCTAGCTTTTCACGATCGTTGAGTGCTCCTCTTCGAAGCCTCCTCTACGGTATCCACACGAACACTCCAAGAACGTTTCTTGATTGGAAGAGAGGTACTAGCCTCTAATGAAATTTTGAGATCTTGTTTCTCGGGTTTATATTTTTGTGCGGCCAGGGATATTGTTTTCCACGTGAAAATCTAAACACCCCTTTACAATCCTTATCAATATATATAAGGTGATATGGAGCATAAAGCCCAAGCCCAAAAACTTAACCCAACTTGATTAATTAAATAATAGAATCATATCCTATTATTTAAATCAATAATAATTAATCATACTTAATTATTAAAGTCATATCTCATTTGTATTTTATTATAGCTTAATTAAGTCCCACTTAATTAATATAATAAAATCCAACTAATCATTAAATTAATTTAAATTCATAATTTAAATTAATACTTCCTTTAAAGTGTTCTTTGTGTGTGACCCTGTAGGCTATTATTTAACTGGCAATAATTTTATTCTCCAATAAAATTATAAACAATGAGCGGCATATAGTAATACATCATTGTTACCCAATTAAATAATATTTAAATCATGATTCGATAAAACCTTTTGTGATTAATGTTCCCGTGTAATATAATCCCTTTAACCAAATATTATAGATTAAACTCGATGAATGTTTATTGTCATCCTTTTCATAATTTAATCCGGGTTTACTTGATACATGAGTAGACTATTAAGACAAATCATTATTTGAGCACGGCCATGAATTTTATAGTCTCACTCAATCAAGAGGCCAATAATATCTCTCCTATCTGATAGGAGGGTTAAATCCTTTATCTATCATTCATATTTCTCATACGATTCACAATATACCCGATGTCCACTTTTATCATCACCCGGTCAAATGTAACTTTTAATGTAGTCAAAGTATATTATCCTCGTATAGAAATATAATGATCTCAAGTCAAAGGATCATTACACCATTATCACTGTGAGTCTTTCTTATGACTTTATTAACATGAAGAATCTCACGGTGGGTCTGTCCAGTACCATGTACCCCTACATGTACCTATGTATTGACTTTAGTATCTCCATACTTATAACCAATGAGATGTGGTTATCAGTCTAAAACATACTAGTCTATTTATGTATTATTATTGTCCTATATAATAATACTCGACTAGGGACCTTTAATAATATGATATATTATATAATCTCAAATTCAAGTTATATACTTAAACTATATAATGTGTATCATTATTCTAAGGACATTTATTATGCTAATATATCGCAGTAATTAAAGTCATAATAAATACATTTATTTAATAATCAAATGACATAAAGGTTTATCAAGATAAACAATGTATTGCCTCTAGGGCACTTACACTAACAAGGAGTTGTTAGGCCCATTAGTAGTTTTTCCTGATTTATAGCTACAAGTACGTTAGTTCCTTTTTATATATAGTGTGGGTGTTTGGGGTATCTTAAAAAATGTAGCTTATGACTTATAAGCACTTATGTCATATAAGTGATAAGTAGAGCATAACTTATAAGTCAGTAAAGTGTTTGGTAAATCAGAACTTATAATCAGTAAACTGTTTGGGTAAATCAGAACTTATAAGTTAACTTTTTTCTATAATTTTCAAAATATTTGTTTTTTATATTTAACAATGGATGTCAATGAATAGATCTCGATGAGTAGAGAAATTTGAGATATACATATCAATTTTCTAATGAATGGATCGAGAGATATATGATTTTGAAGATTTGAAGGATATTATATATTGCGTATATTGAGAAATAAGTTATAAGCATAAGTTGAATGTTAGGATTTCCTAACATTCAACTTATTGGATTATAAGTTATAAGTTGAGCCAAAACTTATTTTGGCAAACACCACCCATAAGTGCTTATGGCCTTATAAGGCATAAGTTTGCCCCAATAAGTGGAGTCAAACAGGCCCAGTGTATCATTGATTAATGGAATAAGCAAGTATTTTTGGCGTGTAAATTCTGTGTGTGTGATTTGTGTTTCACCAGTGAGATGTAAACACCTATATTTAACAGTATTTACCTGCATTGTTGTACATGATGTCTAGCTTTACATGCTTGGTCATGGCAGTATTAATAAGGTTTTCAACGTCTTGTTCCTTGGTTATATCACAGTGGACAAACGAACTACTATTAGACACGTCATTTGAGTTGATTTCCTTGCAAAGTGATTGGCCTAGATTGTCTTGGACATCAGCGATCAATACTTTAGCTCCCTCCCTGCCGAAAAGCCTGGCAGTGCTCTCTCCAATGCCGCTGGCTCCTCCTGTGATCACTGCCACTTTACCTTCCAACCTATACCACGATATGATAAAAAGAACAATCAATCAATATGTATATTAGAGAGAGATGGAGAGGAGGAAGAAAGAGTGTGTGTGTGTGTGAGAGAGAGAGAGAGAGTTTGTTTGTTACCTCCTAGCAGCTGCAACCAAGGAAGCCATATCGTAAAATCTCTAAACTTTCTATGAATTATGAACACTCTTGGGAGATAGATCTGCTAGTACCTCTTTGCAGAAGTGTGAGTTAGCGGAACTTTAACCAAGTGCCAATTATTTAGAATTTTTTTTTTGGAATCCATAGGTTAATATTTAATTTGTCTGACATTTGTATAAATATATAAGGATATTTAATTTAAGGAAGGGATATGTGCACTACATTGATAAGGCACACTCTGAATCTAATGAATAGACAAATGTATCCTTAATTTATGGTTAATCGATGTAATAAAATTACTTCTAATTAAATTATAAGAGTTTTTTTAATTGAAAAAGTAATTGTATTAATCAACCAAAATCCATAGGGTAAATATAATTAAAAAATAACTGGGGATTACCCTTTTACAATAGTAGCTATACTAATATTAGTTAATTTTCCCATCTTTGCGAGATTATGCGCCTCCGTATTCATCCTTCTTCTTTCATGAATAAACAATTTTTTCTTGAAATTGAAACATATATCACAGATAATTCCTACAAGCGTTTCATTATAACCCAAATACGAAGTCTTACTGGAGCACAAGTCAATAGCCTCTCTACAGCCAGATGCAGTCACAATCTTCTCTACCTCTTCCATCTCCAGACAAGCCTCTATCCCAGCTAAGATTGTCATGATCTCAGCTTCTAGCATCAATTGACACGTCCCCACGGGCTTTGCACCCGGAAATAATACCAACCTTTTCTGATCACGCAACAAAAAACCAGTAAACGATTCCACACCTTGTCTCTTATACGTTGCATCTGTATTCAATTAATGCCAACTCGTATTCAGAGGTACCCATCTACCATCATTATCCTCCAATTCCATACTAACAATTCTCATTTCCTCCATTTCCCCCTCTCATATCTCATCCACCATAATTGGAGCCATATCAATAATATAATCAATGCCCACCATAACAGTGCACTAAAAATAGTTGACACTTCCATTCCACGAACCTCCAATACATTTTCGATTCAAGCCTTGCAATTGCCTCCTCTCCCCTTATACGGTCTATGTTTGATCCCACTCGTGCTCCATACCTCACAAATCCATTTGCACTCATTGAATAAATGTAGAGCCCAAATCCCCCTTTCACTACAAAATGCACACCATGAATTCTTTATTAGTTTCCTTCTACACATGGTAAATCCCCATTCAAAAAACTCCACATGAAGTGCCTGATCTTGGGTTGTATTTGAATTTTCCATATAACTTTCCATAATGTATCACCACCATATTCCGGACTAGCCATGTCGAGATTCTCCATCACATCCTTTAATACTTTCCAATAACCAACTTTAATAGAAAAACATCCATCCTTAGTTCCATTCTAATACCAAGAATCAACACCACCACCCCTCCTAACATGAACATTTTGACCAACTTAGAGTCTTCCTCCAGAAAGCACCGATCTACCATCTCCTTATCCCATTCAATCGGAAATTCTTTATGAAGATAATTGACTTTGTTAGATGGAGGTCTCTCCTTGAACACAAGAGGTCGTCCATGATTCAGCCCACTATTCCATTTATCTTATAATATATCAATATTCAGCCCATCTTCTACCTATCTATAACATCCCAACTCCATAATCCATATCACGTTCATCATGCTAAACCATATATCACTTCCCCATTTTCCTTTCTCTACTTTCATCACCGATGAGTTAGGAAATTAAGTAGTGTACTTTGAAAATCCTACTACATAGCGATTCAGGAACTGTAATTCATCTCCAAAGCTGTTTAGCAAGTATCACCGTGTTGAATATATGTAACGATCTGAATCCTAGTCCACCCTCCTCCATGTTTCCACATAACTTTTCATATGATTGCAAATGAATACCCTTTTCCTTTTAACCTTTACTCCACCAATATCTACAAATATATTGTTCCATCTCTTTAGCAAAACAACTCATAACATAGGTTGAGATCGCTTGAGCCACTACCTTCACCATCACTTCCTTTCATGCTTTCGAGAGTAATTTCTGTTTCCACCCCTCCATCTTATTCTCAACTCTTTTCTTCAAAAATTCAAAGGACTTCTTCTTCTCGTTCCCAATAATCATTGCCATACCTAAATATACAAAAAAAAATCAGTCACTTCTTTCACCTCAATCAAGTCTACCATTTCCTCCATAATCCATATCACGTTCATCATGCTAAACCATATATCACTTCCCCATTTTCCTTTCTCTACTTTCATCACCGATGAGTTAGGAAAGTAGTGTACTTTGAAAGTCCTACTACATAGCGATTCAGGAACTGTAATTCATCTCCAAAGTTGTTTAGTAAGTATCACCGTGTTGAATGTATGTAACGATCTGAATCCTAGTCCACCCTCCTCCATGTTTCCACATAACTTTTCATATGATTGCAAACCTTTTCCTTTTAACCTTTACTCCACCAATATCTACAAATATATTGTTCCATCTCTTTAGCAAAACAACTCATAACATAGGTTGAGATCGCTTGAGCCACTACCTTCACCATCACTTCCTTTCCTGCTTTCGAGAGTAATTTCTGTTTCCACCCCTCCATCTTATTCTCAACTCTTTTCTTCAAAAATTCAAAGGACTTCTTCTTCTCGTTCCCAATAATCATTGCCATACCTAAATATACAAAAAAAAATCACTCACTTCTTTCACCTCAATCAAGTCTACCATTTCCTCCATAATCCATATCACGTTCATCATGCTAAACCATATATCACTTCCCCATTTTCCTTTCTCTACTTTCATCACCGATGAGTTAGGAAAGTAGTGTACTTTGAAAGTCCTACTACATAGCGATTCAGGAACTGTAATTCATCTCCAAAGTTGTTTAGTAAGTATCACCGTGTTGAATGTATGTAACGATCTGAATCCTAGTCCACCCTCCTCCATGTTTCCACATAACTTTTCATATGATTGCAAACCTTTTCCTTTTAACCTTTACTCCACCAATATCTACAAATATATTGTTCCATCTCTTTAGCAAAACAACTCATAACATAGGTTGAGATCGCTTGAGCCACTACCTTCACCATCACTTCCTTTCCTGCTTTCGAGAGTAATTTCTGTTTCCACCCCTCCATCTTATTCTCAACTCTTTTCTTCAAAAATTCAAAGGACTTCTTCTTCTCATTCCCAATAATCATTGCCATACCTAAATATACAAAAAAAAATCAGTCACTTCTTTCACCTCAATCAAGTCTACCATTTGCTCCATAATCCATATCACGTTCATCATGCTAAACCATATATCACTTCCCCATTTTCCTTTCTCTACTTTCATCACCGATGAGTTAGGAAAGTAGTGTACTTTGAAAGTCCTACTACATAGCGATTCAGGAACTGTAATTCATCTCCAAAGTTGTTTAGTAAGTATCACCGTGTTGAATGTATGTAACGATCTGAATCCTAGTCCACCCTCCTCCATGTTTCCACATAACTTTTCATATGATTGCAAACCTTTTCCTTTTAACCTTTACTCCACCAATATCTACAAATATATTGTTCCATCTCTTTAGCAAAACAACTCATAACATAGGTTGAGATCGCTTGAGCCACTGCCTTCACAATCACTTCCTTTCCTGCTTTTGAGAGTAATTTCTCTTTCCACCCCTCAATCTTATTCTCAACTCTTTTCTTCAAAAATTCAAAGGCCTTCTTCTTCTCGTTCCCAATAATCATTGTCATACCTATACAAAAAAAAAATCAGTTACTTCTTTCACCTCAATCAAGTCTACCATTTCCTCCCTCCTTATTCTGCTAACACCCCTCCTGAAACATATTTTTTTTTATTTCTAAATGTTGATTCTTTGACCAGATTTTTCTTCGTACTCCTGTAAGATTTCCTTCAATCTTTTCCTTGATTTATATCAACCCCCAAAAATACTAATGAGTCACCAGCAAAAAGAAAATGATAAATTTGGGAAGCTCCCATGCAAATCCTAACACCATGCAATACAATATCTTTTTTCGCTCTCCTAACTAGAGAAGTAAAACCTTCAACACAAAGTAGAACGAGATACAATGAGAGAGGATCCCCTTGTCTTATTCCTCTATTTGGTACCACATTCTCACACACTTTCCCATTAACTAGAAAAGATAACGTAGCATATTTGACATAAAGCATCACCGTTCTATGAAATCTTTCCGGAAAATCCATTATTTTCATCACTGCTTCAATAAAGCCCCAATCCATCATATCATATGCCTTACTCATATCAAGTCTCAGTGCACAATACACATTCCAGCTCGTCTTATTCCCCCTCATAGCATGAAACATTCCATATGCTACCATAACATTATCCGTTATTAATGTTCCTGGTACAAAAGCACTCTGCTCTTGGGAAATCACATGATTCAATACCCTTTTTATTCTATTAGCAATGCACTTTGTAGCAAGTTTGTGTACCACATTACACAAGCTAATTGGCCTCAAATCTTTCATCTATATGGGCTTCTTACATTTTAGAATTAAAGGTATGTGGGTAAATGATTCAGCCCCTCAGTCATCTTTTCATCATTCAAAACTCCAAACACCTCCTTGCCAATTAGACTCCAATATTGCTTATAAAAAAGAACCGGGAATTCGTCTAGCCCTGGAGCTTTGGCCCGTTCAAACATATATAATGCTGATTTGACTTCTTCTTCCACATAATCTTGTTCCAAGTCTCTCTTGCTTATTTCATCAATCTCTGTCGTTGCCTAACTATCATTATCCAACTCTGTCACTCCATTTGGTTATCGTATTTTCTGCTCTTATGAATTCTGAAGAAAATGAGGTTGATTCGGAGGTTTTAGAGCTAAATTCTTCTACGACCGCACATCAGCGACCGACCATGGTCGCAGAAGATCCTCTTCCCGCACATCTGAAAAACCTCCCCGCTAATCAGCAACTGACTCTATCGGTCGCTGATAAGTCTATGTGGCATCCGGTTGACTCTGTGGTCAATAGGGCTGTTTACGAACTGAGCCGAGCCGAGCTTTGACCGAAACGAGCCGAGCTTTGATCTTAACGAACCGAGCCAAGCTTTGATCTTAACGAACCGAGTTGATTTCTTAAGGAACCAAACCGAGCTTTGACCGAACCGAGCCGAACTCGAGTTGTTCATGAACAGCCTCGAACCGAGCCGAGCTCGATCCGAGCTCGAGCTGTTCGCGAACAATTAATTTTGTTGGAGATCTTAGTAGATCACTAGTATTCTAACTAGTACTAGTAACTAGTGCTTTGTCACGAATTGTTGTTTCTATTTTTTAAATAATATTTTTCGATGATCCAACTGTACGGATGTCAAGATATATCTAATTTAGTGATATTCCCGAATTTTCAAAAAATAAAAAATTAATTTGGTTGGAGATCTTAGTAGATCACTACTAATTTAACTAGTACTAGTAACTAGTGCTTTGTCACGAATTGTTGTTTCTATTTTTTAAAAAATATTTCTCGACGATCAAACCGTATGGATGTCTAGATATATCGAATTTAGTGATATTCCCAAATTTTTAAAAAATAAAAATTAATTTGGTTGGAGATAAAAAAATAAAAAGTAAATATTTTGATTTTTTTCGAGCTTTAACGAGCCAACGAGCCGAGCTCGAGCCGAGTCGATCTCGAGTTGAACCAAGCCGAGCTTTTATCGAACCGAGCTTAACGAACAAAAATCTTGTTCGAGCTTGAGCCGAACCGAGCTTTTATCGAGCCGAGCTCGAGCTGTTCGTTAAAAGCTCCGTTCGTTTACAGCTCTAGTGGTCAACATGGCACGAAGAATTTCGATCGCTGAAACTTTGGCACCAAAATTTTATTTGCACAAAAATATTTCCGGCTATCGAACTCCATCTTCAGTCGGTCATTGTTACGTATTAGCAAACAATATCAGCTTTTGTCACTGATTTCCGTCGCTGAAAAATGTATCAGCGACTGAATTTTCGGTCGCTGGTAGTATCGATCATTGATGACTGTTTTTCTTGTAGTGATTTGTGTTGATGGCTCAAAACTATGATCCTCAGATCTAGCATTTCTTGTAGCATCTTCTTTAGGATCTAATTTCCCACTTAGATTCTCATTGTATATGGTATCCATTTTGTACAGAAAGGTCAGAACCATGGGTTTCAGATCCAGACTCTAATTTCACATTTGGATGATGATTATATGTGATCTCTATGGACGAGTTACTTTCTAATATCTTCAAATTTAGAGAATGTCGATAGAAAATGTTATCGAAAGAGAGAGATACAGTGGAGCAAGAAAAAGATAGTAGTACAATGAGAGAATAGTATATTACTCTTACAATTGATGGTCAACTAACAATGAAACTAGTCACCTCTAATGAAAGTTTATTAAAAAAAAATATCTCCCAACAAAAAATGGTAATTCATAACTTATTAATCATATGAGGAAACATGCAAATGATCATTTGTAATATAGCCAAGAAATCTTAAGATGTGATGTGATGTGAAACCTATACAAGTGTTAAAGTAGTTTGAATTAGTTTGAAAACAGTATGTGATGTGTGGTGCATTTGTAAAGTAGCTTTTATTATGTTGTGAAGTTGTAAAGTAATTTTTGCTGCGTTGTAAATTGTAAAGTAGTTCAAGTAGTTTGTGTTGTGTGGTATAGTTGTAAAGTAGTGAGGAATTGTCTTTCAGTACTTTTAAATGTAAAGTATGTTTTTGTTATGTAGTGTGTTCAATAGTTTGTATTGTAAATTACAATACTTTGCATTATGTAGAAGGAGCATTTTAAATTGCAGTGTGTTTTACAGGTGGACAACAATAAAAAGTGGCCAAATATTTATTGGTGTTACTTAGGACCTTCAAAATAAGAGATTTAATATGCCAGCTAAGATCTTAACCAATGAAAATGTATCTGTATCATCGGGTTAAGTGTCTAGTTAGACTACCACCTTTTCACCATATAACCTTTGTATATGGACGTTAAAAAGACAATTCGTAAGTTATTGTGCTTAGTCACTAGAGACCGAATCTAATGTTTTCAAATTTTAGTCTCTACACATGAATTTTGAAGAATAAAAACTTCTGCTTTTGGTTTGACATATTTTGACGTTTTTGTATTTATAAATTTGCGGTCAAAACGCTGATTGACCTCAATCAACAAATCAAAATATCACCGGCCTTCTAGCATTGGTCATGAGGAGTACCGAAGAGTGTGTAAGACCAACGCTCCTAAAACGTCGACATGGATGTTCACCGAAGTATTGAGGCATTTTACCCCATCGACCAAGCCCTTGATTTGTATAATCGAATGAGCAGTCTACTAAATGGTAGATGGTTAAAAGATATGTAGGTAAATAAATTAAGGCAATGACTAGGTTTTTTTAAATATATAGAAAGAAGCAGTTGTAGTGTATTCTAAGAGGTTTAAATATGTTCATAAAGTCTCACATTAAGCTTAGTTTGAGATCGAGGTAAATTATGCCTTATAAGAGGTCACTGGTTTAAAATAAGTCGTATGAATATTATTCAATTGACCTATTTTAATTATTTAGTAACCCATTTTAAGACATATTTCAGTAATTGTAAGTCACATGCTTCATCCTATTTGTAAGCATCGAGGATTCAACTCGACTTAAACAAGAACGTAATAGTAAATAGTGCATCATCTGTCAAGGGAACCTCAGATAGTATCATCTGTGAGAAGAAAGAAGGTTATAGTCAGTCTATAGTCTTGAAGGATTCTACATTGAAAGAAGTTCCTTCGTTCATGCCTCAGTAGAAGACAGTTCAAGACAACAGATCTATTTACAGTGATAGAGGTTTCTCCAGGACAGCTACAGAAGTACAAAGAGTCATAGCTAGTGGTATTTGATCGAGAATAAATCACTTATCAAGTCAACAAGTTGAAGAATATTTTCTGAAGCCTAGTCGTTCATGAACCAGACAGTACATCGAGCGTCAACAATTTTCAGTTAAATTTCTTCAATATCATCAAGTGATTTAAGGATTTGGTTTGACTAAGGACTTGTTTTAATTCCATCTTAAATAATTAAATTTACTTTAATTATTTTAATCAGTAAATTAATTTATCAAGAATTAATTTATTGCTTAAATTGATTAATGAATTATTTAATTTGTAAAATTCAGAAATTCTTTAGTAAATTATTAATTATTTAAACAGAAATTCTGTTTATTTAATTATAAGTAAATTTTGGTATGACTTTCAACAGTCATACCGAGGTTACTTTCAATAGTCATATCGAGGTTCTGGTCAACAGTCATACCGAGCAACAGTCTGTATAACAGTCATACCGAAGGCAGCACACAACAATCTTACCGAGTCTTTTGAACAGTCTCTACAACAGTCATATTGAATCTGTTTTCAAGAGTCTTATCGGGAGTCAGCTTGCAAGAGTCTTACCGAGAATTTATTCAAGAGTCTTACCGAGAATTTATTCAAGAGTCTTACCGGGAATTCTTTCAAGAGTCTTACTGAGGTTTGATTCCAAGAATCTTACCGAAGGTTGCAGAAGAGTCTTACCGAAGTCATAACAAAGAAAGTCTGCTCAACAGTTTGTTGAAGAGTCTTACCCAACAATCATACCGAGCAGTTTTTAGGTTTGCAATTACCACAATATTGCCAAGAATGCGTTGTTGTACTAGAATTATTCCACTTGTATATTTTAGTGTTTATTCGAATAGGTTTTTACCTTTTGTTATGCCCAAATCTGGCATAATAATTATCATGATTTAATTAGCTGAATTAATGGTTCATTATCTATAATGGGCCTCGAAGATGACAATTGGGTCACGCAGCGAAAACTGGAGTAAAAATAAATCGAAACCAACCCGGATCCATGTATAATAATTCGGATAATCATGGTAATAAGAATATTTACCTTATTATAGCTTTATGATTGTCGAATAATGGAGATGCAAGCGTCCCAAGATCACTGAGTGTTCCTCTTCGAAACCTCCTCTACGGTATCCACACGAACACCTTCAAGAATGTCTCACGATCTTGTCCGGAAGGGATGTACTAGCCTCCAATGAAAGAGATGTATTTTAGGGTTTCGGTTTAGGTTATGCGGCCAAGCTGTGAATGGGTCGTACCAAAATCACAGCCCCCTTTACTATCATTATATATATATATATATATATATATATATATATATATATATATATATATATATGATAGTGTAAAGCATAAAGCCCAAGTCAAAACCTAGCCCAAAATCTGATTTATTAAATAATAGAATAAAATCCTATTATTCAAATAAATAATAATTAAGTCATACTCAATTATTAAAATCAGAAAAACATATCTCATATATCTTTGCATTTTATTATAGCTTAATTAAGTCCCACTTAATTAATATAATAAAATCCAACTTATCATTAATTAATTTAAATTCATGATTTAAATTAATTCTTCCTTTAAATATTCTATGTGTGTGACCCTATAGGTTATTATTTAGTTGGCAATAATTTTATTCTCCAATAAAATTATAAACAATGAGCGGCATCTAGTAATACATCATTACTACCCAATTAAATAATAATTAAATCGTGATTCGATAAAACCTTTCGTGATTAATGTCTCCGTGTAATATAATCCCTTTAACCAAATATTATAGATTAAACTCGAGGCATGTCTTTAGTCATCCTCTTCAACATTTAATCCGGGTTTACTTGATCCATGAGTAGACTATTAAAAACAAATCATTATTTGAGCACGGCCATGCATTTTATAGTCTTACTCAATCAAGAGGCCAATAATATCTCTCCTAATTATAGGAGGGTTAAATCCTTTATCTATCATTCATATTTCTCATACGACTCATAATATACCCGATGTCCACTTTTATCATCACCTGGTCAAAGGTAACTTTTAATGTTGTCAAAGTATATTAATCCTCATATAGAAATATAATGATCTCAAGTCAAAAGATCATTACACCATTACCATTGTGAGTCATTCTTATGACTTTATTAAACATGAAGAATCTCACTGTGGGTCTGTCCAGTACCATGTACTCCTACATGTACCTATGTATTGACTTTAGTATCTCCATACTTATAACCAATGAGATGTGGTTATCTGTCAAATAACATACTAGTCTATTTATATATTATTATTGTCCTATAATAATAATAATCAACTAGGCACCTTTAAGAATATGATATATTATATAATCTCAAGTTCAAGTCATGTACTTAAACTATACAATGTGTATCATGATTCTAAGGACATTTATTATGCTAACAAATATATCGCAGTAATTAAAGTCATAATAAATACATTTATTTAATAATCAAATGACATAAGGTGGCGTTTGGGAACTACAATTTCATTTGAAATCCATGATTTCAATTCCAAAATTTGAAATCCATGATTTCAATTCCAAAATTTGAAATCCATTATTTCAATTCCAAATTATTTGTTTGGTATGTATGAGAATTTCAAATTCAGAAATTTTAAAATTTGAAAAATTTTTGCTTAAAAAATTTATGTTCTCGAGAAATTTTTCCCGGGAAAAAATTTCACGAGAATTTTTTCCCGGAAAAAAATTTCTCGAGATAATTTTTCCAAAAAAATATCTCGAAAAAAATTTACCAGAAAAAAAATATTCGATAAAATTTTCCAGAAATAAAATTCCTCGAGAAAATTTTCCCGAAAAAAATTTCTTGAGAAAAATTTCTCGAAAAATTTTCTCGAGAAACTTTTCCCGAAATAAAAGTTCTCGAAAACATTTTTCCAGAAAAAAAATTTCCGAAAAAAATTCCTCGGGAAAAATTTCTAAATTTCCCCAAAAAAATTCCTCGAGAAAATTTTCCAGAGAAAAGAAAAAATTCTCTAAAAATGTTTCCCGGAAAATAATTTCTAAAAATTTCTCGAGAAAATTTTTCCCGAAAATAATTTTTCAAACAAAAAATTTCCCGAGAAAAACAATTTCTCTAAAAAAATTCCAAAAAAAAAAGTGATGCTCATGTATTTTGGTGGAGAAGAATTTCAAATGACTATCTTTCAC
Source organism: Kitagawia praeruptora (assembly GCA_037693485.1). Taxonomy (NCBI): domain Eukaryota; kingdom Viridiplantae; phylum Streptophyta; class Magnoliopsida; order Apiales; family Apiaceae; genus Kitagawia; species Kitagawia praeruptora. Next base: position 155,514,492 of record CM075351.1, on the reverse strand, counting down.
TTGTAATTTCAAATTACAAAAAAAATAGTTAATATTGAATTGGTATGGAATTCATCAATTCCAATTCCAAATTTTTTTAATCTTACCAAACACTAAATTTGGTCAATTCCAGGAATTCAAATGAAATCCAAGTTACCAAACAAGCCATAAGGTTTATTCAAGGAATAATGTATTGCCTCTAGGGCACCTACACTAACACCCTCGAGATCATATGAGTATATATACTTACTTGGGTCCACTTCGCATGACTCGATCCCTCGAGGTCACATGCTGCTTCTCTACTAGCCTCGCCTAAGAGGTCTTGATTCTGACCATGCAAGACCATTGGTTTCCTTCTCTGAGCCATGGATCATGGATAGAATTGGTGACTCATTGCCATATCAGCCCTAAACGAATGGGCTTGGGCCGTGACTTATCTCTTAAAACCCTAGCCCGTCTAGGTAACTTGTTCTCTAAGAACTACGTACGGCTTGATCCCTATAAATAGGGTACGTATGCACCTTGATACAGGAGAGAAATAGTTCACCCCTGAAAATCACCTATCAAGCTCAGCCACATCTATACACACAAACCCTAATCCCTATTCTTCTTATAGCAAAATATCCATATTTTGCTCCGTAAATCCAGCAACCTCCATAAACATTGTTATACCAAATTCTCCTTATAACATTTGGCGCTAGAAGGAGGGGCTAGTCATTTATTGGGAGAACGATGACTAAATCATACAAGAAGAAAAATGGGGAAGGAGAGACTCCGGGATTGCATAGGATAAATAAGGATGACTCTCAGAAGAAGAATCCACCAGAGAGCGAGGCGCGTAAAGATGGGATCGAGGATGAGTTTGAGAAGGAGCAAACACCTCCTGTCCAACCGGTGGCTTTAACTGGCGAAGTCATGTCATTTTTGAAAGGCCTCGGTGATCAAATGATCAAGGTAAAGGAAAAGATGGCTAAGATGGAGAAGCGACATAGTTCTAGAGGCTTCAAGAGGAATACAAGGACAGGGGATCGAACTCATCAAGCAGAAAGTAGCAAGGGCCCCACCAAGAAGTTAATTGGGGACTTTGATGATGTGGTGACAGATCAAAAGAACCCCGACTGGAATGAGGAGGAAGCTACTATGGATAAGGAGAGGTCGAAGGCGAAGCCCGCCTCATCTGAAGGAAGATCCGTTAGTATCTTTGACCGAGTTGGAAAGAAACTCAGCGAGCACGATCTCCGTCTCAAGTTGGAGAAGCTCAAAGCTAACAAGGATGGAGGATCTAAAAATAAAAGCAAAGGCTCTTCTCGACCTTTGTCTCCTCGTCGAGATCGCGAGCGGTCACATCACCGCGATGACAGACCCCCCTCTCCTCGTCGAGAGCGTGAGCGGTCCCATCATCGCGATGACAGACCCCCGTCTCATCAAGATCGCGAGCGGTCCCAACACCCTGAGGAGGAACGTAAAAAGAAGGATCATAGAAATGATCAAGAAGAGTCTAGCATCCCAAAGAAGACTCAATCTCATTATGCGAGCACTAGAGAAAAGAAAGATGGAAACAAAGAGGTCAAAATTGGGGACTATAAGCTGGAGGAATTGAAAAAAGCATTGGATGCGATGAGTAATGAGAAAGGGATTTTCAGCAATATGGGCTCCTCCTCACCTTTCACTCATGAAATTCGCATTGCTCCACTGCTAGCAGTGTTTCGAGGTCATCACTCTGACATGACCTATAATGGGGAGACTGACCCAGCTGAGTTCGTTATTCGGTTCAATAATGAGATGGACGTGTATCAAGTATCCCAGTTAGCGAGGTGTAGGCTGTTTGCAGCTTCGCTAAAGGGAAGTGCCCAGCAATGGTTTTCAAAGCTAGGATCCCCAGTTGTCATAGATTCTTGGGAACAGTTCGTGGACATCTTCATCAAACAGTTCCAATCTTCAATGCTCTATGCAACTCCTGTGTCCACATTGGCAAACATAAAACAGAAGGAAGGAGAAACTCTGCATGATTACTTCAAGAGGTTCAATGCTGAAGTGCCTCGCGTGCGAGGTGCAAATGATGAGGCTGTGAAGAATTTCCTTATTGCTGGGGTGAGGGAAGGAACTAAATTCTGGGAGAAACTACAGGAGCAAACCCCTGTTACACTTTCGAAGTTGCACAGGGTCGCTGAGCCCTTCAAACGCGAGGAGAAATCACTAGCAGATCTCAAAAGAAATAGTGAAAGAAGAAGCAGTGGAAATGGAGGCAGGGGAGTGAAAAGGAAGAATTCTCTGAGCCCAAGGCGGAGACGGGATCGCAGCCCTAGCCCAAAGAGGAGGGATCATGACTTCATAAGGCGATCCCCTCCTCGAGATCGCTCCACAAGAAGCAAAGAAAAGTTTTTCCCACTGGTTGCTTCGATTGTTCATATCTATGCAGTCAATGCAAACAAAGGGGTGTTTAAGAGACCCACACCAATGGGTTCAAGAGGAACTTCAGACACTAGCAAATATTGTGCCTTCCATGAACAAGCAGGGCATGATACTAATAATTGTTGGCAACTTAAGCAGCAAATTGATCAGTTGATCCGAGATGGAAAATTAACTAAGTGGGCGGTTCGTGAAGTAAAGAAACATCAAATTGATTCGGTTAAACCAGGTTGGGGGTATCATGTTGTGCCACATGAGAGGCAAGATGAACCTCGCAAAGACAAGGAAGAACGAGCTGGAAGTATTCATGTAATCATTGGAGGCCCACACATTGGGGGATAAAGTAACAAAGCTAGGGAGAGATATGCACGCGAGGCCAGGGAGCGACCTCTCACTAATGTGCACCATCTACAAGAGCGACCCCCAAAGTCTTTCAAAGGCGAAGATACAAACATCATGTTTACAAAGGAATATGCGAAGTGGGTTCATCATCCCCATTCTGATGCACTTGTGGTTCGAGTTCGCATTGGATCCCAGAACGTTTATAGGGTCCTTGTTGATAATGGGAGTGCTGTGAACATTCTTACATATGAAGTCTACAAAAAGATGGGATATGTTGATTAGGATCTTATACCCACGGTGGGGCACCTTTATGGGTTCACTGGAGTATCTGTTAGTGTGAAGGGCCTCGTTCGACTTCCCATTACTTTAGGGGACGAGCCCTGCATCACCACACAGATTACTGACTTCATAGTAGTAGATAAACCATCTACTTACAATGCCATAGTGGGGAGGCCCATCCTAAAAGAAATGAGGGTGGTGACGTCTATCTACCATCTCTCTACGAAGTTTCCCACCCCACATGGAGTTGGTTGTGTAAAAGGAATTCAACATGAATCTCGTGAATGTTATAATAATGCTTTAAAGGCAGCAGAAAAAGGAGGTGGTTCTGTGTCAGGAAAATTGGAATGCAATATAATATCAATTGAAGAACTCCCAGATGATTACTTTGAAGGCTTGGGTATTCAGGTGGAACCAATCCCAGAGGCCCTCATGTTGGAGGCCTCGCAGCATGTGTTAGTTCTTCAAGAGGGGATCGTCGAAGAGGCTAGTGATAATGAGGAGAGCCCAGAACAAGCTGTAGTGCGAGCCCGAAAGGGGAAGTGGGTTCGCAAGGAAACTTCAACTGTGGTGGACTTGCCTAATGGAATAACTCGGGAAACTACAATAATAGATTAATATGGTCATGTGGGAGCGATCCAGCTACAGAAACGATGTCAGCTTCACCACAAAATGGAGTCACGAAAAGGAATGAAGTAGAGTCTAGCACGGCTCGCGGATTCGAGCTCGATCTGGATCCTCGCATCCCGGAATATGTTGAACGAGCTGGAGCTACAGAAGATACCATCTCTATCCTGGTTGATGCCAAAGAACCGTCCAAGGTGCTAAAGGTCGGGTCGCAACTCAACCCTGGGCTTCGCGAGAGGCTTGTCAATTTTCTCAGAGACAATTTGGATGTGTTTGTTTGGTCCCATGAAGATATGATTGGGATTGATCCTAGTGTCATGTGCCACAAGCTTAACTTGGATCCAAACAAAAAAGGAATAAGGCAAAAGAGGCGACCCATTAGTGGTGAGCGAGCCGAGGCACTTAAAGAAGAGGTCGACAGACTCCTCGAGGTCGGCCTCGTTAGGGAATCTTTCTACCCTGACTGGCTCGCGAACCCTGTTCTTGTGAAGAAACCCAATGGAAAGTGGAGAACATGTGTGAATTTTACCGATCTCAACAAACACTGTCCTAAGGATAGTTTCCCACTTCCAAGGATCGATCAGTTGGTGGATTCAACAGCTAGGCACGCACTTTTTAGCTCTATGGATGCCTATTCGGGGTACAATCAAATACCAATGTATGGCCCTGACCAGGAACACACCTCGTTCATCACTGATATGGGTCTCTACTGTTACATAGGGATGCCTTTCGGTCTTCTCAATGCTGGGGCCACTTATCAACGGCTCGTTAATATGATGTTCGAGAAACAAATTGGAAAAACAATGGAAGTGTACGTAGATGACATGTTGGTAAAATCTAAAGAAGCTGGGGATCATATCACCCACCTCGCAGAGATGTTTGACATACCGAGGAAGTATAGAATGAAGCTCAACCCCCAAAAGTGTGTGTTTGGGGTCGAATCTGGTAATTCTTTAGGGTTCATTGTCAACCATAGAGGTATCGAGGCCAACCCAGCAAAAATAAAAGCCTTAATGGAAATGAGATCGCCCAGAAATGTGAAGGAGGTACAAAGCCTCACAGGAAGAATAGCACCTCTTAATAGATTTGTTTCAAAATTATCAGACAAGTGCGAAGAGTTCTTCAAGGCAATCAAGAAGGTTGGAAAGGATTTTGAATGGACCCCGTAGTGCGAAGAGGCATTTCAAAAAATTAAGGAGCATTTGGGGTCGCCACCTCTACTCTCCAAGCCTCGTGAGGGAGAGACACTCATTGTATACCTCGCGGTGTCAGAACATGCGATCAGTGCTGTTTTAGTTCGCGAGGAGGAAAAAGTTCAGTATCCTGTCTACTATGTTAGTCGAAGAATGTTAGATGCAGAGACTCGCTATACCAATATGGAGAAACTCGCTTATGCCCTGGTATTGGCCTCGCGGAAATTGAGGCCATATTTTCAGCCTTACAAAATTAAGGTTCGCACATCTTATCCTCTAAGGCAAGTGATGCACAAACCAGAAACATCAGGAAGGCTCTTGAAGTGGACTGTGGAACTAAGTCAATTTGACATTGAATATAAGCTACAAGGGCCTCTAAAGGGTCAGGCCCTAGCAGATTTCATACTTGAGTTCCCTCCATACATTGAACAAGGCTCTTGGGCTCTCATACCGATCCCTAAAAAGGTCAATAGCGAGGTTAAAACTGAAAATCCGGCCTCGTGGTAGGAACTTTATGTGGATGGTGCCTCTAATAAGGAAGGAGCTGGAGCAGGGATCGAACTTGTTACTCCCGAGGGTCACAAGATACGTAGTGCAGTTCATTTTTCGTTTGGAGCATCTAACAATGCAGCTGAATACGAGGCCTTGATCATTGGCCTCAAACTTGCAATTGAAATGAAAGTTGAAAATCTTAATGCGTACAGTGATTCTATGCTAGTCACATGCCACATTGGATGCGGTTGGTAAGCCAGGGTGCCTCAATCGAACTCTATCTGTGATGTGTGCAGAGATTGGTGAAATCGTTCAAACAAGTTAAGGTGGAATTTATCAGGAGGGCAAAAAATCAAGGTACCGATGCCCTAGCAAAATTAGGCTCGCGTCGCGAAGCCACTTTACTTGGGGTTATACCATTGGAAATTCAAACCAAGCCTAGTGTCCTTGAAGAGTTTATTATGTAAGTCGCGAGCTCAGAACCAACATGGATGGCCCCTATATGGGAGTATGTGAAGAATGGGGTACTACCTCAGGATAAAAAGGAAGCAAGGAAGGTCAAATATCAGGCTGCTCGCTATGTTATTTATGACGAGGCCCTGTATCGAAGAGGGTTCAACATTCCACTCTTAAGATGTGTAGATTGCGATGAATGTAACTATGTATTAAGAGAGGTCCATGAAGGTATATGTGGAAATCACTCGGGGGGTAGTTCGCTGGCACAAAAGATTCTTCGTCAAGGATATTTTTTGCCCACACTAAAAAAAGATGTTTTTGAGTTCTCAAGGAAATGCGATGCTTGTCAAAGGATCGCTAACTTCAGCAATGCAGCGGTTTCTCAGCTCACTTCGCTCAAAAGCCCATGGCCCTTTGCTATGTGGGGTATTGATCTAATTGGGGAATTACCCAAGGCTAACGGGGGAGTTAAGTACGCAGTGATGGCAGTAGATTATTTCACTAAGTGGGCCGAGGCTGAGCCACTTGCAACAATCACTGCCAAGAAGCTAAAGGACTTCGCAAATAGAGCAATCGTGTGTCGTTATGGGATCCCATATCAACTCATATCAGATAATGAGAAACAATTTGACAGCAAGGAGATGAAAGAATTTTGTGAGAATTTGGGGATCAAGAAAAGTTTTTCAGCTGTTAGCCATCCTCAGACAAATGGCCAAACTGAGGCTATCAACAAGATAATCAAGCATACTTTAAAGGCGAATCTAGAAGAAACCAAGGGTAATTGGCCTGAAGAATTACCAAGGGTCTTGTGGTCATACAACACGACCCCAAGGACCACTACTGGAGAGACCCCATTTTCTTTGACCTATGGATGCAAGGCCATGGTCCTAGTGGAGGTTGGTTCGGGATCGTTCAGAAGGGAACACTATGACCCTGAGTCTAATGAAGTTAATCATAGGCTCTATTTGGATATGATTAAAAAAACAAGAAGCGAGGCCCAGCTACGCCTCGCAGCTTACCAACAAAGGACCGCAAGGTAGTACAATGGAAAGGTCAAGGTGCGATCCCTACGTAAAGGCGACCTAGTACTCAGAAGGGTCATGCCTAACACTAGGGTCCCGGGTCATGGAGTTTTCGGTACTAATTGGGAAGGACCCTACAAGATCTATGCAACTCTGTCAGAAGGTACTTATTATCTCACTGACATGGAGGACAATGCTATTTCGCGAGCCTGGAACGTGGAACACTTGAGAAAGTACTATCAGTAAAGGCTTCGCTTCTGGTAGTTTCTATCTATTACCACTACTTAACATGAATAAATTCATACAAAGTATTGGGGGGTAGTGATCATATAGACACCTCCCCTTTATGATATAATGACTCTAGGGCCTCGCCCCTACTTATCAACTTTAAGGCATCGCCCCTACCTTGTATTATATGGAGACATTTCTACTTATCAACTTTAGGGCCTCGTCCCTACTATGGCAATAAATGAGTTCGTTTACATTCATTATTGTTTATTTATATTTTTGCATTCAAGCTTCACTTGTTTGTTTGTTAGAATTTCACATTTTAAAGGACTAGCTCAGCACAACAATGCGAGGCTACTCCCTTTCATACAGCAATCTACAGAAAAGCAAAATATGACTCACAGCGGTTCGCATCTAGCGATCTCATGAGAATGGATCGCACTTTAAACTTCATACTTAAGAAGATACTAAGCTAATGAAGACAATCTACATGAAGATTTATAGAAAAGGAAAACACAACACTTCTACGACGACAATTAAACAAAGGCAATTATATTGGAAACACAAAATAAAGTTAACAGATCGCTATGCGATCTCAGAATTCTTGGACCAGCACAAAAAATATTGTTACAACTTGCGAGGCATTAAAAGGGAGCCCGCATGATAAATTCAAGATTGCAAATTATAATTACAAGTCAAGTAGCAGTTTTGTCTTCGTTGGCTTTGGCTGTCTCTTCAGCTAGCCTTGCCTCCTTAGCGGTCCTGGTCTTCTCTGCCAATTTAGCTTCCTCTGCGAGCCGCTCCTCCTCAGCCTCTTCAGCTGCGATTTCCTTCTTCAGAGTTTCAGCAAAGTCAGCATTGCCTGCTCCAAGCTGATCCCAATCAAAATCAGGGATCGTTCCGATGAATCCCTTCATGAAGCTAACTTGCCCCTTGACCAGGAACGCATCTTCAGCGGTTGACAGAGTGGCTTTAGCAGCGTTTAGCTCATTGGTTAGCTTTACGATCTCCTCATCCTTCTTCTTGATGGCCTCTTCACTGGATTTCTGCAGGTATTTGAGAGATTTTTCAAAATCATTTCTCTCCCAGCGAGCTGTCTTCAAATCTGTTCGAATCTGGGTAGTGTCCTGGGACAGTTTCTTCTTGAATGTCTCTTCCAGGGATCGCTTGTCTTCAACCTTCTGAAACTCAAGGACCTTAATCCTTTTGTCAAGTTGAGCGAAGTGTTTAGTATGAGCGGCCTGACGGATGAAGGCTTCAGCTAAACACCTGGTTAAGGCATTTGCATTCTCTTCAGGGGTTGCCTTCAGTAGCAGTAACGACCCCGGAAGGTGGTCGAGAGGATCCGTCCCTAAGCACATCTGTCCTGGGTCGCTTCGAAGGAGTTTGATCAGGAGAGGTCATGGCCTGTTCCCCAGCTATGTTAGATTTGGCTGGGGGATCGTTGACGATCTTCTTGGGAGGAGCTGTTGGTTTTGCAGGAGCCTTCAAGGTAGATTGTACCTTGGAAGTAGGGCCCTTCTTGGCACTCAGGAAAGGAGGAGATAGGCCCTCCGACATGCCTACAAAAGGAAAAAGACAAGTTAAAAAAAATAGTTCAATAAATTATATGCAAGAGCAAGTATAATGCATTTGTATAAATGTAAAGGTGGTGCGGTCCCTAAGTCCTACTGCTATTAGTGTATACCCTCTTCTGTTATCTCTATACGGGAAGACGAGGTCTCCTCGTGTAATTTCCTCTTCCGCGAGGACCGCTTCGCAGTTGACGACCCCACTTCAGGGGTGGACCCTATTCCCTCCTTGAAAAACCCACACTCAATAAGGTTTTCTAAGGACATTAAAGTTCTAATGTTCCTCTCTTCCTTGGTGGACTTCGTTAGTACTTCATCAGCTCGTCACTTCTCTTCGCCTTTAAGAACAGTGCGAACCAGACCAACTGCGAGGCCGGCAAAGTTATTAATTTCAGAGGATTAAATTAAAATAAAGAAGTACGATCTGGATAAATAACTTACTAGGAAGATAGTTGAAGCTAGTTTTGATCCTAGGAACCTCGTGTATGTACAGGAACGGTTCCTTCCACGAGCCAGCATTGCTTATTCCCCTAGGAAGAAGGTTTTTCTTATTGAACTCAGGCCATATGGAAAAATATACATAGCCAAAGTCTTTGGCCCCGCATCGCTTCAACTGAAGGAAATAGCCCATTGTCTTCGCATCCATGGGTGGATATCCAAGCTTGTGGTAAAGAATGTAAAGAACGATCATAGACCTATATCCGTTTGTGCTTATCTGGATGGGAGCCAGAAAGTAGGTCTTATAGACATCTCTAATAAAAGGATGGAGGGGCCACCTCGCTCTATATCAAATATAAGGGATCGCCTCGCTCTATATCAAATATAAGGGATCGCCTCGTTGACATACTCCTCTCATTGGGATCGCTTCTACAAACTAACACGGGATCGCTATCTCACTCTCTACTAGAAGGCTCATAGCTAGAGCCCTCGAGATCATATGAGTATCTATACATACTTGGGTCCGCTTCGCATGACTCGATCCCTCGAGGTCGCATGTTGCTTCTCTACTAGCCTCGCCTGAGAGGTCTTGATTCTGACCATGCGAGACCATTGGTTTCCTTCTCTGAGCCATGGATCATGGATAGAATTGGTGACTCATTGCCACATCAGCCCTAAACGAATGGGCTTGGGCCGTGACTTATCTCTTAAAACCCTAGCCCGTCTAGGTAACTTGTTCTCTAAGAACTACGTACGGCTTGATCCCTATAAATAGGGTACGTAGGCACCTTGATACAAGAGAAAAATAGTTCACCCCTGAAAATCACATATCAAGCTCAGCCACATCTATACACACAAACCCTAATCCCTATTCTTCTTATAGCAAAATATCCATATTTTGCTACGTAAATCCAGCAACCTCCATAAACATTGTTATACCAAATTCTCCTTTAACACCTTTCGATCTTGATTGGCTTTTTAGCTTGTGATTCGATTTATTACATTTATAGAAAAGTTTATGTCGAATTTTCTATAAATTGTTTTAATCATCTATGTACGAAAATTGTAACAACCTCCAAGTTTAATATAAATTTCTATTTAACTTGAATTTTGTTTCATTTCATTTCCGCACTTTAAAATTGTTAAAATTGGATTTTATCGTACAGTTTGTATTCAACCCCTCTTCTACAAACTTATTGGACCTAACAGTAATTCATTTTAATTATCCAATGACCCATTTTAAGAGAGTGACACATTTTAATGCATAAGTTTCATCGATGTCAAACTAAGTTTAGTGCAAGGCGGTCTCACGCAAGACATGCTCAAATATTGTACGAGTAATGGTGCAAAAAGTGTTATATATATATTTAACCTTTTTTCAATAATGAAATTATTGTCATTAATGACATTTATTGCTTTTACAGTGATTTTTAAAAAATGTATTATACATTATTTAAAAACGCACAGGTACCTTATGAAAAAATCCTAAAGTGTATAATATTATATAAAATATATTTATATTTAATCGAAAAATATGGTGATTAAAAATTATATTACTTATTGATATAATTATTTATTGAGTAACTTTTTAGCATTGTTTTAAAAAAATCCCTCAAAAATAATGAGTGCAAAGTTGCCTATGAGCATCTCCAATGGTTTAGTCCATTTCCTTTTATTTTATTGCCACATTCTTAGAATAATTTTTAATAAATAGCTCTTCAATTGTGTTGTTGTGAAGCTGATGTAGTGATGTGGCTTTAGACACTGTCAACCACAATGTCTGTTTTCGGAAGTGACTTGCAAAATATCACAACAATGCTGAGTAATATTAATGTGTGTTGAGTAATATGCCTAGTATATTACTCTTACAATTTTTAATAAATTGGTGGTCATTTGCATGTTTCGTCATATAATTAATAAGTTATTAATTAATTACCATTTTTTGTTGGGAGATGATTTTTTTTAATAAGAGTAGTGCTACAGGTACCAAATTGGATATCAAAATTGGGTACCAAATGACATGGCAACAGACACTTGTCAATTTAAAATATTTTGATTGGAGAGCCTTGGCGGGCCCACTATAACTATAACCAATTAAAACAAGCCACATCATTTGGTAACAACTTTTGGTACCTAATTTTGGTACCTCTAGCATTTTTCTTTTAATAAACTTTCAGTAGAGATGACTAGTTTCATTGTTAGTTGACCATCAATTGTAAGAGTAACATATTAGGCGTCCGCTTAATCGTTTAAGTGCTAAAAGCTCTTCCCACCGCTTAGAACCGATTACCGCTTTTTAGAATACTTACAATATGACTCATCAATTTATTTTAGGGTATTTACCAAAAATACTATGTTTAAAGTTTCTATTTGCAAATATACTATCTCTTTGAATTAATTGCAATTTTACTATACTAAGTTTCAAAATTGCAAAAATACTACAAATTAGGTCAACCCTTCCCCCTCCCCCATGTGCCCTCCATGTGCCATCAGTTTCACCCGATTGTGTACTTTTTTTTTTAAAGGTGGGATGCTATTTTGGTGGATTTGGGTTGCAAGGCCCCGCAGGGACAACCACTTTCAACTAAACATGCAACTAAATTTCTGATTTCATGTTACATTTTTCAATTGTCATTTTCGACCTCATTTTTGGACTCTAATATATATATATATTAGAGTCTAAAAAATTGGTCGAAAATGATATTTGAAAAATGGAACATGAAATCAGAAATTTAGTTGCATGTTCAGTTGAAATTGGTTGCCCCTGCGGGGCCATGCAACCCAAATAAGCAACTGAATGCAACCACATTCAATCGAATGCAACCACATGAAACTTTTTTTTTTAAAATGGGATGATTTTGGTGGATTTGGGTTGCAAGGCCCCGCCAGGGGCCATATTCAGCTGAATGCAACCACATTCAACTGAATGCAACCAAATTCAACCCCACATGCAACTTTTTTTTTAAGGTAGGATAATTTTGGTGGATTTGGGTTGCAAGGCCCCGCCAGGGGCAATATTCAACCAAATGCAACCACATTCAACTTGTTGAAAGTGGTTGCATTCAGTTGAAAGTGGTTGCCCCTGCGGGGCCATGCAACCCAAATCCACCAAAATAGAATCCCACCTTAAAAAAAAAAGTTGCATTCAGTTGCTGATTTGGGTTGCATTCAGTTGCTTATTTGGGTTGCATGGCCCCGCAGGGGCAACCACTTTCAACTAAACATGTAACTAAATTTCTGATTTCATGTTCCATTTTTCAATTGTCATTTTCGACCTCATTTTTGGACATATATATATATATATATATATATATATATATATATATATATATATATATATATATATATATATATATATATATATATATATATATATATATATATATCAGAGTCAAAAAAATAGGTCGAAAATCACTTTTGAAAAATGGAACATGAAATCAGTAATTTAGTTGCATGTTCAGTTGAAAGTGGTTGCACCTGCGGGGCCATGCAACCCAAATCCACCAAAATAGCATCCCACCTTAAAAAAAAAAACGGCTGATTATGAAAGAGGAGGGAAGGGGGGAAGGGTAAGGATTAGTATTTTTGCAATTTTGAAACTTAGTATAGTAAAATTTCAAATAGTTATTCTTAACAAAAGTAAATGTGCAAAAATTCACTAGTACAAAATTGATCTTTTACGTCGCCTAATATACGTCGGTTCCGCTTAAAGCCGACGTATATTCAACCATTATACGTCGGTTCCGCCTAAAGGCGACGTATATTTGCATTTCTAAGTATCCTTATACGTCGGTTCCGCCTAAAGGCGACGTATAAAACACTTATATACGTCGCCTTTGTTTAAGGCGACGTATAAGATATACCTTTTACGTCGGCTTTATTTAAGGCGACGTATAAGATATACCTTTTACGTCGGCTTTATTTAAGGCGACATATAAGATGTACCTTTTATATCGGTTTTGTATAAGGCGACGTATAAGATGTATCTTTTACGTCATCCTTTTACAAAACCGACGTATAAAGTTTCATCTTTTACATCAGTCTTTATAAAACCGACGTATAAAATCTTTAATTTAATTAAAAACATAATCTTGAGTTGTTGCCCTAAATTATTATAGTCTCGGTTCTTCCCCAATTAAACTCTATCATTCCCCAATTCAAACAACACCCGATGTTATACTCCTAAATCCCCAATCTCTCTCTCAACCACCTAGACATACAACTCCCCTGTATCTATATTTGTCTTCTCCCTAACCGCCACTACAATTCCTAATTGAAGAGACGCCAGAGTTGAGAAACGGAGATAGTGATAGGAAGGAGATGGGGGAGGAGGAGATTGAGAAGTTACCACTGAACAAAACAAAACTATTACATGTGCACTGGTGGAAGCCCTTCAGGATATCTTCCGAGATATTCGAATCAAATTTATCAAGGTAGTTTCTTAGTTTTAAATTGTTTTCTTCCTTGTGTTTATTTGTTTAGAATCAAACAAAACCTTAATGTGTTTTTATTTTGCTTTTGAATATTTAAGTGGATTGCTCTCCGTTATTGATTGCAATTCGCAAACGTGTTTTTTATTGTTAGTAGAGGTCCACCTACCTTGATCTTTGTGTTCTTTTGCTGTCTCTAATTGTGCCTTTACTGTACTTCAAAAATATAAAAGCCTCAAAAATCATATGTGCACGGCAGATATTTTGAGATAATGTTGTATCATCTCTATCTCATGAATCCTAAATTTGAAAAGAGAGTTTCCCATCTTCTCAACAAGTAATACAGTTTCATGGTAGATACTAGAGAACCCAGTAGTATTAGACGCCGAACCAAGATAATACTAAGCATCCAAGCAACAGAACATATCAAATAAATGAATAATATACTTAATATAGATGAAATATGAGTACGAATAAACTAATATGGTATGAGATCTAGAGCCATAGCAGAGGCATGTAAGGTATTAACTTCAGAGTAGCATCCTATCTATTGGATAGCCGGATATGACTTGGGGAATTGAGGTGTATTTGGTATTGAATGGTATCCGGGTCATTGATGCATGTAATGGATGTGATACAGTGGTTAGGCAAATAAGAAATTTGATTGGCCTTTTTTTTTCTTTTTTGTTTTCAGTCTTTACAATTTACTAATCTTAGTTATCATATGCATTCAGCAGATGATAGCAGGTTCCCTGGGACAGGTAGAACTCTTGCTTCTAGACGGAATACAAATGCTTCTACCGTTAACTCTGACCTGGGCTTACAAGTTAGACTCTTGGATGGTAGTAGCAGCCCAAACAATCCATCAAACACAACAGTTGTAGCTGGACAGCCAATACTTGATGGACGGTACTACAAATAATTGTTTACTTGTAATAATTAAGTTGATGAGTTCCGTATTCCGTAGGTGTACTCTTGATACTTTAGCTATACCTTTTCTTATTCTATAGAAGAACATCACTGCTGCTGTTTTATTTTGTTTGTTTTCTCCTTTTTAAATTAATCATTGTAAGTATAATATAACAATCTATAAATCATGAAAGATGCAGATTCTTCCTTTTGGGAAGAGCAGAGACGTGCTACTTCTTTATCTCAAGTTGGCTTTAGATAAAATACCTGTTTCATAGACTTCAAAGTAGATTTCTTGTATATTTTTTGTAGTTTGAACAGTTTGGTACCTTTTTAATTTTAGTAACAAAACAATGGAATCGTTGCTTGATCATAATAAATTATTATTGAAAGTTTATGTATTTGTAATTAAAGTTAGTCCTTGACCTTATAGGAGGCCAGTGGTAGAAAACGCCGCCGCAGCAACAGGAACAGGAGTTCAAGGCCACCAGGTTGAGAAGATTTAAATAGCTGGAGTTTAATTTTAGGCTACCTGGTGTTTGACAGATCTTATGTACTTGTTTTGTATTTTCAGGTTCCATTTGTTTCTAATGAAGAAATTAAAAAACTTGTAGCAATGGGGTTTGAAAGGGTAACATTAAAACTAGTGTTTTTCTTTACTAATCTACTCCTTTTTTTTCAGTGGTTTATCTTTTGTCTATTTATTAGTTTTGTCATTTTTTTGCTCCATATTAAGTGATTTCCGCAATATGACCATCAGGATTTACTTGGTAAATCTGGATACTGGCATTTCTTACTTTTGGATACTTATCAATGCAAATGAAGTTTGTTTCTTTTACTGCAAATTAATTTCATAATATTAGATGAAATTAATTTTATAATATCTGAAAGTACATTGTTATTACACATCAGTTCCACGACTCATTAAGCACAAGGGGATGTGCGCAAATGAACTGACCTCTTTGAACCTTGACAAGGTATGCTTAATTTCAAGATTTTACTTAATAATGTGACTGGACACACATTAGGTGTGTTTGCTAGTTTTGATTTATTACCCTTTGTGTAGACACAACTGTTGGAAGAGCTACTGATAAAAGAGTCTGGAGGTGATGAAGACTTGCTTCTGGCAGAGTTGCAATTTGCATTTATTGCATTTCTAAAGTTTGATAAGAGACAGAGGTAACTCTTAGGGTGTCCAATGTGATTGAAGATACTTTCTAATAACTATTGTTGTCCTTTATATTAGATTATTAACGATTTACTTGCAAATTATGCATGGATAATTTTATATATGATATTAGGCCTAGGAATGTGCTATTAATTTTGAACGATACCTTGCTATTTGAAACAGTCAGATACAGTCTTGATTTTCCAAAGACAATCAGTTGCATACAGTTTTGAACATTATTTAATTTATTTAATATAACCGCGTCTACTTGAATCTCGCAATGGGTAAAGAGGAAAAATGCATAGTGCCTGTGGTAGTCATGGTTTTGTAATAGTTTAGAATAAATTACGGCATGTTTGGATATGGTTTTCCTATTTATGCAAAAATGACCCGTGGTGTGTCCCCCCTAAAACCTCATTTATGCTCTATTGCTCTGTAACCTGTACATTGGTTAATTTACTTGGCTTGGGATGATAATTTGTGGTTACTCTGTAATGTATTACAGTGCCATTTGAGGAAACTTGGGTCAACCAACAACTATCTCTGCTACACGAAATGGGTTTCACCGACAACTACGCGAACTTGCGAGCACTGAACGCCACATCTGGTAATATTTGTGGGGCAGTGGCATTACTCTTTCAGAACCTGGGTCGCTAGACAGTTTTTGGGTGCAGGAGAGCATGTAATCAACTTGGACTAATTTTACATGCAAGTCTAAAGCAGTTGGGGAAGTAAGATAATTTTGGAGGGGAGAAGCCATATTTTTAAATTCTGTCAAATTGATAATTGTAATTGCCTTTGTCGTTGGCATTTGAACTTTCTAAAGTAGGTACAACTTGAGTCTGAAACATTGTTTATCAAGACATGATAAATAATATACATGGAGATTTTAATTATTGTAGGTTTTTCATTATACAAAATTTTGTTAAAAGCAAGTTATTTGATTGTTTAACAGGTTTTTTGGTACGGGCACAAAGAAACAAAAAAAATATTTTTTTTAAATTTTTGTGGACAATATACGTCGGTTCTCACATGGGCGATGTATAAAGCATAATCTATATACGTCGGCTTTTTGGACATTATACGTCGCCTTTCTTTGACATTATACGTCGCCCATCTTCAACTTTATACGTCGCCTTTTTAACCGACGTATATTAAACTTTATACGTCACCTTTTTAACCGACGTAAAAGACTCGTGACTTTATACGTCGCCCCTCTATACGTCGCCATTTAACCGACGTATAAGACCTATTTAACCGACGTAAAAAGCCAGTTTTGTACTAGTGATTTACTTTTTCCTATTTATTTATGAAAAAAACTCTTTATTTTATTATTATAATTTTTAATTTCTTAAAAACTTGTTCACCTTCTGCAGAATCATATAACTACCTTCATCAGTCAAACCAGGACCTAACTTTTCACCTCCGGGTGCACCGCCGTACTCTTCTTTTTCACCATCACCGACACCGGAATCTCTGCTAATTACTTCCGCCATGATTTCTGCAACAACGGTAGGGTTTACCGGAAAGATGATGAAGGTAATTCCAAGGTGACCGTTTGGATGAAATGTTTTCTCCCATCATCTTTGTCCAAACTGAATTCTCATATCTTAATTTCTAAAATCTAAACAAGTATTCCCTCCGTCCCAAATTGTTTGAACATCTTTGATTTTCACGGAGATTAGGAAAATATAGTAAAAAAAAGTAAAGTTAATTGAAAAGTGGATAAAATTGTGGGACCTATCAATACTCCCTCCGTCCCTTAATGTTTTTCCTGTTTTGACTGGACACGTTTGCCAACGCAAACTTTTAAACGTTTATATCTTGAATTTCGTATTAGTATTAAATATAAAAACTTCACTGTATTAAAGTACTCATAAATACGAATCCAACAAGATCACTCATGACTATATTTGGTCTTATAGATTATGCGTGAATTAGTAATTTATCTCATGTTATGAACAGTCCCGACATATGAAATAAGAAAAACAATACGGGACGGAGGGAGTATTTAATAGTAAAAGTGAGATAGTGGAGGAAAATAGTGGGTGTAATAGTATAAAAAAGAGTATAAAATGAAGAAATAGTGGGTGTAATAGTGAAAAGTAGTGTTAAAAAATAGTAAGTATAACAGTTTCATTAGTTTTGGGACTTCCAAAAAAGGAAAGTGTGTCAATCTTTTTGGGACGGAGAAAGTACAAGAAAGAGAAATAGTCGTTGTTCCTAATCTTGTGGTAATGGTATATCATTATATGCTTCTCTTCTCTATGTATACGTACATAATATATGAATATACAGCGGAGACCAGATACTCCTTTTCCTTCTTCTTACCCACTTTTCTTTTATATATTTCTTGTGACTCAACTAAAAAAAATAAATAAGAGATGGTAATACGAAATAGGGAATGAGGGTGAAATGAAGTTATCCAAATTTGGGAAGATTTTTGGGACGATTTGTATATTCTGTTAATTTGGGACGATTTGTGTATTATGTGGGAGTAGTCAGGCAAACAAGAGATATTACTTTTGCTAAACTAAGCTAAACAAGAGTAAAAGAAGAACGGGAAGAGTATGAAGAAAGCTTCATTGTAAAATTGTATCGAGAGTGTTTACAAGAGACTAACTATATACATTGCTCTGTATTTCTATATATATACAGCTAATCAAATCTCTAACTAACTTGTCCAACTAACTTGTCCAGCTCAGCTTGCTCTGATTGGTCTATCTATGTGTGCAGGAATTGGTTTAGAAGCTTGGATGTGATTGGTACATGTGGCAGAAGTAGTGGCACAAGTATTAGTCTCAATACCCCCCCTCAAGCTGGAGGGTGTAGAATACATGCCCAGCTTGGAAAGAAGATGCTGGAATTGAGGTAAGGGTAGGATCTTAGTGAATGCATCAGCAAGTTGATTCTGAGTTGGTAAATAGGTTAGCTG
This sequence comes from Kitagawia praeruptora, assembly GCA_037693485.1. NCBI lineage: Eukaryota > Viridiplantae > Streptophyta > Magnoliopsida > Apiales > Apiaceae > Kitagawia > Kitagawia praeruptora. The sequence goes on along the minus strand of CM075351.1, from coordinate 155,496,014 downwards.
AAGAAGACCTTCCAGAACTTTATCTCGAGTAAAATGACAATCAATGTCGATATGTTTTGTTCGTTCATGGAAGACAGGATTTCTTGCAATGTGTATGGCAGATTGGCTGTCACAATGAAGTGTGATTGGTTTAAGATTGGTGAGGCCAAGTTCTTCAAGAAGGCGTACTGTCCAAGTGACTTCAGCTGCAGCAGATGCCATTGCACGATACTCAGATTCGGAGGATGAACGTGAAATGGTAGCTTGTTTCTTTGATTTCCAGGCAATGGGGGAACCACCAAGTAAAAGAGCATAGCCAGTGATGGAACGTCGAGTCATTGGACAAGACGCCCAATCGGAGTCAGAATAAGCTTGAAGAACAAGAGAATCAGATGCACTCAGGAGAATCCCATTGTTTGGTGAAGTAGAAACATATTGTAATGTGTGAAGTAAAGCTTCGAAATGTGGTGTACGAGGTGATTGTAAAAACTGGCTAAGAACTTGGACAGCATAGCTTAAATCAGGTCGTGTGTTAGTAAGGTAATTTAACTTACCAACATAAGAACGATACAGCTCAGGATCTTTAAACAATGTACCACTGTCAGCAGTAAGCTTTAAATTTAGAGGTAATGGAGTGGATGCTCGTCGAGGAAGGACAAAAGGACAATCTTTCAACAATTCTCGAGTGAATTTTTGTTGACTGAGGGTAATGCCATTGTCATAATAACCAACCTCAATGCCAAGAAAATAGTGGAGAAGGCCTAAATCTTTAATGTCAAACACTGAATGGAGATGAGCCTTGATGTGAGTAATGGTAGCAAGATCAGTACCAGTTAGGATAATATCATCAACGTAAACAGCCATAATAGCTATTAACGATCCAGTCCTTTTTATGAATAGACTATAATCGTTTTTAGACTGGATGAAACCTTGAGATGTGAGTTCCTGATGGAGTTTATCAAACCATTCGCGACTAGATTGTTTAAGTCCATAAATGGTTTTGATTAATCGACAAACCAGGTGGGAAGGAACATTCAAACCAGAAGGTGGAGTCATGTATACCTCTTGCTTAAGATCACCGTGCAGAAATGCGTTATTAACATCAAGTTGAAATAGATCCCATTTCCTGGAAGCAGCCAACGCTATAAGACAACGAATTGTGTTCATTTTTACTACAGGGGAGAAAGTCTCTTCGTAATCGATTCCATAACGTTGGTTGAATCCTTTTGCCACAAGGCGAGCTTTACATCGTTCCAATGAACCATCAGATTTTAACTTGACTCTATACACCCATTTCGAACCAATACACTTTTTACCAGGAGGAAGTGAAACTAAATCCCAAGTATGATTATTTTCAAGGGCCTTTAACTCCGTATTCATAGCTTCTACCCAAATAGGATCAGTAGACGCCTCTTTATAAGAAGAAGGTTCAGTAATATTGCATAATTGAGAAATTTGAGCTGTATGTGTTGGGTTGAAATTTTCAGAAGAAACTAAATTACAAACAGAACCATTTGTTGCTATATGACAGTGATAATCTTTAAGATAAGCAGGTGTATGACGAACCCTTACAGGTCGATCAGGTGGTGGTATCACAGTATTAGAAGATTGTGACTGTGTTGATGTGGAAGGTGGTTGAGTAGGCTGAGGAGAAATTGGTGGATCAAAATAGTCTTTGACTGGGGTCACAGTTGGAAGAAAAATAGATGTAGAATAATGATCTGTAGTAGAATGTAAGTGAAATGGAAAATGAAACTCATGAAACGTGACATCTCGTGATACAATAACTTGATTTGTGTTTAGATTTAGGACTTTGTAGCCTTTTTGATTAGGGGGATAGCCAAGAAAAATACCAGGTTCTGCTCTAGGCTGAAACTTAGAACGTTGCACTTTTAATGTTGAAACATAGCAAAGACATCCAAAAGTCCGAAGCATGTCATAATCAGGATCTTCACGATAAAGAATAGAATAAGGAGTAACATTTCCCAGACTAGATAATGGCATTCGATTAATGAGATAGGTGGCACACAATATACTCTCCCCCCAATATCGATCTGGAAGCTTTGACTGTAAGAATAATGCTCTGGCAGTTTCGAGTAGGTGACGATGTTTCCGTTCAACGACCCCGTTTTGCTGAGGAGTATGAACACATGAGGTCTGATTTACTATTCCCTTTCGCAAGTAAAATTGCTTTAAAGTACCCTCTGTTAGTTCTAAGGCATTATCAGAACGTATGCAAAGAACTTTAGACTTGAACTGTTTTTCTGCGTAATTAACAAAACATTCAAGAACACTTGCTACTTCAGACTTAGCTTTCAACAAATGCACCCATGTATAACGACTAAAGTCATCTACTATTGTTAAAAACGAATTACAATGAGTATAAGTCTTGGATTTGTACGGACCCCAAATATCAATATGGAGCATCTCAAGTACAGCTGAAGTTTTAATAGAACTGTGTGGGAATGACTTTCTACATTGTCTAGCAGCCGGACATATCTGGCAAATGACTGAATTCATACATTCAGAAATAGAACAACTTGGTTTGATAATCTTTAACTGAGGAAAAGGTAAGTGGCCTAATCTCATATGCCACAGCTTGACAGCATCAGATGAATGTGATGACAGTGCACTTGATTGTTTAGCAACAGGTTCAGTATTAACAGCATTGTGCACTGTGAACAGCCCACCATTTAGATTACCAAGAAGCATCAGCTGGTCTCTCCGAGAAGGGACCTGAACAAAGCATTGTTTGTCAGTAAAAACCATTCTGCAATTTAAATCTCTGCATAGTTGATTTACAGAGATTAGATAGAACTGGAAGTTTGGGACATGGAGTACATTTCTTAATACGATACTGTCATTAAGAACTACAGTGCCTTTGTGTAGTACTGGAACTTTTCGTCCATATGGAATAGTGATGTGAGTATCAAGATGACCAATAGGTGTATAGTCTACAAAACACTCCAGGTTTGGACAAATATGGTCAGTGGCACCACTGTCCACTACCCAATTTGACCCTGTTGTGTTACTCAGTAGACAAATTTTACCTGCTAACATAGCATAGCTGGAAGACTGTGCAGTAGATTGATCAGTTGAAGAGAATTGTTTGTTGATCAGATCAAGAAGTTGAGTATACTGCTTAGAAGTGAATGAACCATGGTTTGTTTCCTGAGTTGCAGGGCTTGAATATTGATTTGAATAGCTAGGAGCCTGAGCATTGACTTGCATTGTATCATGAATCTGAACAATAGGTTGCACTGAGTCATGGACCTGAGAATTGTCATTATCAACAGATTGAAATGTAGCAGTAGCAGCAGCTGGGGTTCTTCTATCTTTGAACCCTCTAAATCCAGGAGGATAACCATGGAGTTGAAAACATCTGTCAACACTATGCCCCTGAACTTTACAGTGAGTACAGAAATAGTTAGCACCAGGTCTAGCTGGTCTTCTTGCTCCAGTATTCTGAGGAAATTAGGCCTTGGTACAAAACTGTTGGGCCTCTGAAAATTTGCAGAACTGTTAGCAGAAAAAGGTCTCTGGAAATTATTGAAATTTCCATGTGGTCTTTTGTCTGCAACAAAAGCTAAGTTTTCTATGGTGGTAGAAACATGAGAAATATCCTTATGACTTTCCTCTTGAGCTACTAGTCTGTAAGCTTGAGATACACTTGGAAGTGGTTGCATCATCATAATATGACCTCTAACAGCACCAAACTTATCATCAAGTTTCAATAAGAATTGAAGCAATCTCTGTTCTTGTTGTTTCTTAAGAAACTTTTGACCTAATTCACAGGTGCACAGCTCACAAGTACAAACAGGTATAGGATCAATCGCATCAATATTATCCCAAACAGTTTTCAGTTTAGTATAATACTCAGAAACACTTTGATTACCCTGTGAAATTTCTGTCAATTCCTGTTCCAAAGAGTATAACTCAGTGATTGAAGAACAACCAAAACGCTCTTCTAAATCCTTCCATATAGCTTTTGCACTTTTCAGAAACAAGACACTTCTTGCAATAGTCTCATCAAGATTAAACAAGATCCAAGAAATAACTAGAGAGTTACATCTCTCCCAAGAAGTAAAGTCTGGCGATGTACTAACAGGCATAGGTAATGTTCCGTTAACGAATCCTATCTTGTTTTTAGCCATTAATGTCAACATCATTGATCTCTTCCAATTGTTGTAATTGCTACCATTAAACTTCACTGAAACAAGTTGTATCGAATGTGCATCTGATGGATGTATGTAATATGCGCTTGAAGGATCTAGATTTGGTGAAACAATCGGTGTGGTTGTGGTAGTTGTCATGATAACAGATATCAATCAATTAATTGCAATTAAATCTATCAGATTATCGATAATCAGATCTGAACATTAATCTACACAAGCACAAAGATAACAAGTTCGAGAAGAAAAATCATATCTCAGATGGATGATATCGGAGATTGTAACGGCCAGAAATCGACAACAAACTGCAGGAGAAAACGACGAACAACTCTCCGATCAAATCAACGAACAAGTCTCCGAGCAAATTGATAACAGGTCACCGGAAAAACAGAAATCGGAACAGAAATTATGAACTCAAAGAGCACGTAGGCTCTGATACCATATTACTTTTGCTAAACTAAGCTAAACAAGAGTAAAAGAAGAACAGGAAGAGTATGAAGAAAGCTTCATTGTAAAATTGTATCGAGAGTGTTTACAAGAGACTAACTATATACATTGCTCTGTATTTCTATATATATACAGCTAATCTAATCTCTAACTAACTTGTCCAACTAACTTGTCCAGCTCAGCTTGCTCTGATTGGTCTATCTGTGTGTGCAGGAATTGGTTTAGAAGCTTGGATGTGATTGGTACATGTGGCAGAAGTAGTGGCACAAGTATTAGTCTCAATAAGAGAAGCTATCATAGCCTTTTATTATATATACTGTATATACAAAGGCTAATTTAATATATAGATTCAGGTCTAAGTAGCATTGATTTGGTATATGAAGGGGGTAGTATTGGCTTAATGAACTGATTTCACAAGCAGTTCATGTTGATGGTAAGCATGCTCTTGTATAAAGCTAACTTCTGTCTTTCCATTACGCCGGCAAAATTGTTTTGATTCTGTTATTTTCGACTATTCAAATTCCATGTATGCAAAAAATAGATAATTGAACAGACTCATTGTAGCAGTTCAATAAAATTAAATTGTTTACTCATTTTATCCCTAGAAAAACGGTAGAAGACTGTCCATTTATCTCCTAAAATGGTGGAATCCACATCCACCATTGGAGATGCTCATCAAATCCGTCGGATGATTTATTTTTCTGCTTCATAAAATGTCACATCCTATCGTGTTCTTCAGCAAAATGATCAAAAGAAAAGGCATCGATAGATGCATACAAAAAACAATTTGATCAATAAAGATCTTAATAATGCTTAAGACGTAGACGTCACATAAGTTTGTGCAAGATCTAAATTCAAATGTAAAGCTCCGAGTTAGAGAATCTTGGTGTTGGAATGCCAAAAATGGGATCCTTAATCTTCACCACTATCCCATATCTATCCTCCAACTTCATGTTTGCACCCTCCGGCAATCTCCACTCAAATAAATGCACAAATGTGGCTATGATGTATTTGCTCAGTCTATCTGCCAAAGAAATCCCAGGACAAACTCTTCTTCCGGATCCAAATGGAAGGTAGGTGAAGTTGTTACCTGCATAATCATATTTTGCAGCACTGGCGCTGTCCAGAAACCTCTCCGGTTTAAACTCCAAAGGATTTTCCCAAATGCTTGGATCTCTTTGTATAGCCCACATATTCATAAATATCTTTGTTCCTTTCGGTATTGTATACCCTCCTAGGGTTGTAGATTCAATTGCACAACGAGGACCTCCTAAGGGCAGCGCCGGGTGCAATCTTAAGGTCTCCTTGAAGGCGGCATCCAAATAAGTTAACTGAGACAAGTGAGACTCTTCAACCTCGTTGTTCGCCCCCACAACTCTTTCTACTTCCTCTTGGACTTTCTTGAGTGTCACTGGATTCTTGAGAAGCTCCGCCATTACCCATTCCACCGAGCCTGATGTGGTGTCCGTTCCACCTAAGAAGTTGTCCTGTTGGAATACAAACACATGTTAAATGAGGAGTAAGTCATTTATAAATTCTATTGAAGAAGCTTACCAAGAGTAAGCCTTTAATTTCAGTCAGTGAAATTGAATATTCAGTCTCTGCCTTTTGGTGAACCTCCAACAAAGTTTGCAAATAGTCTTGTCTCGGTATTGCACTGCCTTTGGATGTGAGCATTTCGTTGGTTCGTTGTTTGATAACAGAATCCAGCATGACTTCAACCGCATGAATCACTCTCTGGGTGTCCTTCTTTACTCCTTGAAGATCAAGCCATGCAAGGGATGGAAGAAAATCTGAAATGTTTGCCCTTCCCAGGAGTGTCATCAGTTCGTGCGTGTTATTCTGAATCCCAGCATCAACACTCACTTTGTCTTCCAAATCTTGTAGCGAAGTGCCTAGCATCATGCTTAGAATGGAATTCCTAGATGTGAGATATGCCAAGTTTCCGATATCAACAGGCTTTCCAACATTTGCATAAATTTGCCTTGCGGACTTCTTAACTTGCACTTTCCTTAAAGTGTACAAGTTATCAAGAATAGCTTTGCCCATCATGTCACGAACAAAGACTTTGCGCAGCCTCTTCCACTCAGGACCATAATCGCGGAAAGCAATATCTTCCGTCCCGAAGGTGGCAACCTTGGCAGAGACGGTGGCATTACGGTTGACGAATGTAGGGTCCTGATCACGGACCACCTCTTTTACGAGCACAGGGGAAGTGATTACTACGCATAATCTGCTGCCTAGATAAAGGCTGTAAATGGGACCGTAAGTTTCTGAAAGTCTAGCAAATTGTTTGTGAAGATCGGTTTCCAATAAAGGAAGATAGCCGAGGATTGGCCAGCCACGAGGGCCTGGTGGGAGGCACTTCAGCTTTCGGTGGAGTAGCACAAAGAAAGTGATACTAGTAACCAAGACAAGGAGGATGGCTTTCAGAAGCAGGCCATATTTCTCTTTCTCGATTACATTGTCCAGCCACACAGCTGAAGATGTGGTAGACATGGTATATTTTTAGTTTGAGTACAAATCAACTATGAAGCTAACCCTTTAATAGACTTCCTAGGGTGGGCTCACGTTTTTTTTTATAGTAGCTAGTGGTGTAGAGTAAGCCAATAGAGACACGCTGCTAAATAAGTCTTGACAATATAGATATACTATGTGTTTTGAATTAACCGAGAAAAATAAAACTAAGCATTGCTTTGTCTAACGACTTGTTTTATTCAATATTGAAAGACCAAATAAATACAGAAAAGATTCACGATCAATGCCTACAAACCAGGACATGAGATCAACTAAATCAACTAAATCAACTGATTTAAATATTTAAGAATAGTGGGTGAAGTAGTGAGTATTGAATATTGTTTTTAAAGAGTAGTGAGTGAAGTAGTAAGTATTAAATATTGCTTTTAAGGAGTAGGAGATGGAGTAGTGGGTATTGAATATTGTTTTTAAGGAGTAGTGGGTGAAGTAGTGGGTATTAAATATTGTTTTATATCACTTAAAATAGAAAGTGAAAAAGTATTTTGAAAGTCCCAAAATAATAAACAAGAAATGTTTTAAGAGACGGTATCTAAGCATGCAAATAATTATATTTGCTATTATTGCCATGGTCCAGTACTAGTGATTAGTTTTTTTCTTTGGAAAACCAAATCAATCAATTATAACTCCAACTTAGCCACCAAATCTTGAATCTTGGAAACGGCTATGTGGTCAAACAAGAGCATCAGTGAACTTGAAATGCTAATGTGCAGTTTGTTGATTGCTTTTTACAGTTTTTCTTTGCCCAACAACGGGGAATAAGAACACCAACATACAACAGATTTTGGATCACATGTTTGCTTTCGGTTTCTGGATAATTTTTATGTTGGTGCTTCACAAATTTAATCCTTGATTAATGGTTTAAATAAGTATATTGGCTGGCCGATATAGACTAGCTCTTATATATACTATAATTGTCTGGATCATGAAGGCTTGGTGTTGTTTTTAACAGGAGCATGTGCATGCTGAGTACAATTTTAGTAAAACAAGATAGTCCACCTTTTAAGATCTTCTCACCAAGATACTATTTTTTATGTTTCAGGAATCTCTGACTATCTTGTTTTTTAGCATTATTTTGAGAACTTTAAATTTTCTTATTTAAAAATTGAGTTATTGGGGAACATAACGTCCACACATTTTGAGAATCTCGAACAATCAGGTCAGTACTTTCAAATCCTTTGATATCAAACTTTTTTAAACTCCAAATTCAATATACAAATCTTTTAACAACATTTTTCTCCCAAATCTTTAAAATTTAACAAATAAAATAAACAATAATAAATAAGGACTTCAAAGCTAATATGGTTTTTTTTTTTCTGCTAAGTATTTGGTGAGAGTGTGTCCCTTACCACTATTACAGCTCGTACTCTCAAATTAATATGAAATTTTATATTTATTAGTATAAATTACTATAAAATCGTTATATGTGTGTGTGTGTGTTCGACGGCCAGGGGCGGATGCAAATAAGGTTCAGTGGGGTCCCAGGACACCACTGAACTTTCAGTATATAGTATAGATGTATGCAAATTTTACTCAGTAAATGCTTGTGTTATGCTCAAATCTTGGCATAAGCCCTAAACAGGCCTAATGGGCTAGAATAAAGGTCCATAACTCATAATGGGCCTAGATATGAAGATTGGGTCACTAAAACCCACCAACATGAGTCAGTCCAATATACTATCAATCACAATGTGGAAGTTTGCGACCCCAAGCTGTGGGTCGAGTTCGCCAACAAAGTCCCTAGTATGGGATAGCATCTATCATGCATGTCTCTCTACAAGGTCCAGCGTGGCCTAGAGGTCCAGCGTGGCCTAGAATACTCTCTCTGCAAGGTCCAGCGAGGCCTAGAGGTCCAGCGTGGCCTAGAGCATGTTTACTACGAAGGCTTACGGTCAGACCCAGCGAGGTCGCGTAAGTAGTTTATCTCCATAAAAGCGAGGATCGCCTCGCATGGTCAGACCCAGCGAGGTCGCATGCGAGGCCATCTAGTCAGTTTCGCCAATAATTATAGCATCATGGTGAGCCGTGGGTTCCCTATTAATGGGCCATGGGTCATGAGCAGAATAAATGGGTAGAAAAACAACCCAAGAGGATGACTAGTGGATTTGGGCCAAGCCGAGCCCATAGAAACCCTAGCCCATCTAGATAACTTCTTCTCCAAGAGAACTACGTATGGCTTGATCCCTATAAATAGGGTACGTAGGCATCTTGTTATGGATGATTGACAGTTCACCCCTGAAAACACCATACAAGATCAGCCACAAACGATCTCCAATCTCCTTCCGTGTTCTTCGTGTTCTTAGCAAAATATCCATATTTTGCTCCGTGATTCCAGCAAACCTCCAAAATATTGTTATACAATATTCTCCCTATAACATTTGGCGCTAGAAGGAGGGCAAGTCATCATATTGGGAGAAAGATGACTGACTAGAACAAGAAGAACGGAGAGGCCGAGGAGCGAGACCCCGGGATAGCATATGACCCCGGGCTGCGACCCCCAAGGAGCGAAGCCAAGACCCCGGGATAGCTTATGACACCCAAATGCGACCCCAGGCTGCGACCCACGAGGAGGAAGACCCCCAGGAGCGACCCCATAGGAGCGAGGCCATGCTTGCACCTAGCATAGCGAGGCCGGGTTCGAGAAGGATAAGCTACATCACTATAAGCGAGGCCAAGACAAAGGTCAAGGTTCTAAGAGACCCCCTTCTCCTCGTCGAGATAGTGAGCGGTCCCATTGTCGTCACGACGGACCCTCTTCTCCTCGTCGAGATAGTGAGCGGTCTCATTGTCGTCACGACGGACCCCCATCTCCTCGTCGAGATCGTGAGACCCCCTATATGATGTAGCTAACGAGGCTCCCTCTTATGTGACCACTGAGTCCCCAATATGGAGTAACTATCGAGATCTTGAGATGCCTCCTAGCGAGATGCCTTTTAGCGAGATGCCTATTAATGAGATACCTCTACATGAGATGCTTTTTCTTGGTGAAATACCTCTACGTCGAGGAGAGGGGGGACGCCCCTGATCCTTGCCGGGGAGAGGGGGGACGCCCCTGATCCTCGCCGGCAAAGAGGAGGTCATCGACTATCTCAAGACACTGGGAAGAACAAGCAACAAATAACGAGGCTGAGCCTGAGGCTCTCATCAATTAGCCTCAAGCTCGCATAAGAGATGAAAGGAGAGAAGTCAAAGTATTTGAAGATCAAAATGAGCTCAAGACCTCAATATTTTACTACATGTGCAACAAAGGGAAGCCTGTTATGACATTGAAAAAGCTAAATGCCCTCGCTTTACGTTGAAGAGGTCAACTGCCTTGGGACAATAGTGAAGAAGACGAGTGCCCCCGGATAGCGATGCGAGGTCAAGTGTTCTGGGATAGCGTTGAAGAAGTCAAGTCTACTCATAGCGGGGTCACATCAAAATTCTTTTCATTACAAATGGTGTCAACTCCAAATAATACAAGAAGGCTGCTGAAACATGTTGATTCCTCATCACATCTACAATTATAATGAGGACTCGGGGGGTAGTGGCATTACATAAACACCACTTCTAGCAGGATATTTGAAAATTTGCAAGACCAGCACCTAGCGTTGCGAGCCAGCACCTAGCGTTGCGAGGCCAGCACCTAGCGTTGCGAGACAGCACCTAGCGTTGCGAGGCAGCACATAGCGTTACAAGGCCGTACCTAGCGATACGAGGCTGCAAACTCGACACCTTGCGATGCGAGGCCTCTCGGTCCTATAGGCGCAATCAGGATCATTTGAAGACTCCATCAGCTATCCTAAAGCACTTGAAAAAAAAAAAAAATTTAACAGATATGGAGAGGCGTTATGGAGGAATCTATACATGCTAAAATCATTCAACATGAGTCCCTTGTGCAAGCAGATACGAGGCATATAGTACTTTGCAATATCATAAACATCAAATAAAGGAGCATGAATAAAGCAAGCCAATCCAGGTTCAAGGAGTATCCAAATAAGCAAAAGAAATTAAGTATACAAACGCGAGGCAAATAAAGGGAGTGCCCGCATCTCCACTGAGTCTAGCAGATAAAGTTTAAAAGCTATAAAAAGGAAGTTATGGGGATCCATTTGCCGCTTCCTCATTCATTTCCATCTTGAGGTTATCAGCAAACTTCATAGTCTCTTCGCCCAACCGGTACCAGTCAAAGTCGTCAACCTTCTCGAGGAACTTTTTCATGAAGTCAACAGATCCTTGGGTCTCAGCTTCCTCAATGATAGTAGGGAGAGCATCAGCAGCATCTTTAACTTCATTCTCTAGCTCAGCGACGCGGTCTTTAAGCTCCTTGATCTGGGAGTCTGATTTCTCCTTCTCAATGGCATGATCCAGCTTAAGCTTCCTTCTAGCTGACTTCTCCTCGTGAAGCTCCGTCTTAAGCTTCTCAGTCGTGCCTTCAAATTCTTTCTTCCAACTATCCTTTGCGTTCTCGGCATCAGCCTGAGCCTGTGCAAGTATGGATTTGAGATTCACAATCTCTTCGCTCATCTTACTATTAGAAGAAGACAAGGCTTTAATCTCCTTGTGGTGACTCAATTGAAGGAAGAAAAGCTCAGTTATAGCTTTAGTCTGGGAAGCATTGGACTCCTCCAGAGATTGTTTGGACCAACCATACATGTCAACTTCAGAAACATGGGCATGTGCCAGCTCGCCAAATGTCTGGCGGACCAGTCCAGGGGGAGGATGAAAGGGTGAGGAACTTTTGTCGTCTTTGTTCTTCTTTAGTGGTGGTCCTTCATGAGGAATCAGTATGTCAGTGGGCTTTTTCCTGCTAGGATGGAGGGAAGAAGATGATTGTCGAAGAGGCGTTGTGAGAACGGTCTGCTTAGGAGGAGGCATGACAACATTAGACTTGGTAGCTAAACCCCCAGCAAGGGAGGAATGGTGAGTCAGATCGCCAGAAGGATTACGAGAGGTACTCGCAGCCTTGTCCTTCTTCAAGAAAGGAATCACAGAATATTTCTTGGAAGCCATGTCTGCAAGTATACAGAAGAAAATACATCAATACAAAGCAAAATTAGTAAGCAAGGCATGAAGCAACAAATTGATTCAATGCAAGTGGTATGTGATGCAGCAAGTCAGTACGAGCTACAATGCAATGCATATGGAGTAGAGGTCATCGCCTCATATTACATTTATCAACGACACGTATATCGTCTACTCCCTCGGGAGGATTGACGATCTTCTTTTTTGGGGTCATTCTCGCCCTTGGCCTTAGAAACCCACACCGAACTAAATTCTCTTCGGTAAGCAGGAGTTGAAGGTTTCTCTTCTCGGCAGGAAGTTTGAGAATGTTGTCTGCTCTCTGTTTGTGTTCGCCTTCAAGTATGGGACGTCGTGGTGTATCTGTAATGAAGCAAATAAATGTAAATATGGTTGGTGCCACAACCCACGATACTAATGAATTTCAGAGGAAGAAAGGGTGCTAAGTCAGAGAAACTTACCTTTGTTAATGTTAAAGGCGGTCGGTATGCGCGGCACATCATAAATATAGAAGTATGGACTTTTCCAGTCTCTAGGATCTCTTGAGCCACCCATAATCAAGTTCTTACCATAGAACTCTGGCCAGACAGAGAAATAAACATAACCGAATTCCTTAGCTTTACAACTCTTTTTGGTGATAAAGTAGTTGAGCTGCTCAGCGGTTAGTCCCGGGTATCCCTCGATGTTATATATGATGTATAGACCAATCATAAGTTTGTACCCGTTCGGATTAATCTGGATGAGAGCAACCTTAAAATACTCGCACACCTCGCGAATGAATGGATGAAGAGGTGAAGAAACTCCAAGTTCAAGGAGAGTAGTAGTTAAAACCATGCGGGGTGGCCTGCCCCCATTCTCTTTATGATTGAAGCGGTAACATCGCATATGCTCTTGAGGAAGGATGATGCAACCTTCTACTTGATACTTTTCGATGGCCTCTGATAGGGTATCCTGATCGAGGCTGGTTGGAAGATCTCTGCAGCAGAGGATGTGCCCTACCCTCTTCTTTCCTTGGGGATACATGGTACCTTCAAGCATTGGTTGACTAGGAGGGACATATGCTTCATCATCAGAAAGCTCAGGAACATAGTCATAATTACAAAGATTAACTGTACGGGTGACATCCTCCAACTCTTGTATGGTAAGGGACTCATCTTCATCTGTCTCCTCCTCAAGGTTTTCCTCAGTAATCTTGGTCTGAGAAGGGACCACTTCAGTTACGACATGAGCATGGACGATGCCTTTTTGCGAACACGAGCTTGAATCAATAGGCACCTCAGCTTGTATCTCTTCAGATGATGATGGGGAGGCCAAGGAAGGATGAGCATTCTTTTTAGCATGAGCCTTCTGGAGTTGCTCTGGAGCCTTTTCTTTACTTAAAGGCTGTCTCTCTGATAAGGGAATGTGGGAAGAGCTACAACTAGGGAGAGTCATCTTCTTAAGTCTCCAAGCGAATGGACGAGTCTCTTTATTAAAGCCTTTACTAGGACCTACAATGATTTTAGTCCTTCTATGCTGCATATGAGTCTATTCGTTGTCACTTCTCTTCAAAAACAAGATTGATATATGGGGGTGGATAACTCAACAAAGCAAAAAACATGAATGTATGTGTGAAGCATGTATGTGGTAATTATGCAAGCATGGAGAGCATATGGCATGGACAATCATGGTGATCATACAAGCAAAGAGGAGAAACAAAAGCAATTTAAAGGATGGAAGAATCAAACCTTATTCAGAAGATGTAAATCTGGATGAACGCGAAGAACTTGGATGTGTGTGCACTAAATAACTCGCTTAAACAAGGCACCGTAGATCTTGGAGCAAGCTTGGTGTTAAGTTATTTGGGTTCTTGAAGAGAGGTGAATAATGAATCCATGAAGGAGTATTTATAGACAAGGAACGAAGGGGCCCAAAATAATATGCGATTCAGGATTTAAAAAAAATCCACGGGTCGAAATATTTAATTTGGAGTTGGATTTATAAAAGTGGATCTATGGGCTCACGTTACATATATAAGTTGGATATAAAAAAAATCCATTCGAAAAAGTAACTTCACGAAGTCGAGAAGGAAAATTAGAAGATAAAAAAAAAAGAGGAAGTCACATGACGGCCCGCGTGTTCAAAAGCCAGATGCAAGGTGAATAAAAAATAATTTGTTGTTTATACACAGATGGGGACCATGCGGCTTTACAAAGACAAAAATTGCAAGTAAAAAATGGTGACCAGGCAGGAGGATATTGGCGTGGGACCCGCTAGTATTTCAAGAATTTCAAGCTCGTACGTGAAAGAAAAGAGGCAACATGCGGCTCATAAAAAAAAAAGAAAAAGCGAAGTGGAGCCCGCTAGAAAAATGTGCGTAAAGGACGTCAGCTTCAAGCCTGCAAAGACAAACAAGTTTCTGTGGGGTCTACAAAAATAATAAAGGAAAAAAAAACTATAAGAGTAACAAAGCTATGAAATCAGCAGGAGAATATTGCAGCCGGGCCCCACGTAAAAGAGCAACAAAACTGGAAGCCAGCTAGGAGTTATGAAAATAAAAAAACCACTGCTTTCAAGATGGAGGAGTGCTAAAAAAAAAAAAAAAAAAAAAGGGCGAGGTGGACACGACTCACAAGATGGAAACAAGGACTCATGTGAAGGCTCAATTTATGGGGTCGCATGTGGTTTTCAAATTACAAGCTAAAAAACATGTACATGTACATGTCCTTGAAAGTCATGTGAATTGATTTACAAAATCAATTAAGGGCAACAGGACCCGCGCGAGGATTATAAAATAAAAGAATTAACAAGGTGCCATGTTGTCTTCGGTGGACATGTTAAAATAGTAGAAAATGGCTTAGCTACATGGACAAAAGCACTGGTATGAGGCTGAACAAAAGTTGACAAAACATGCGGGAGTCGCGTGTAAAATTTTATTTCCAAGTGATGTGAGCTGTGTATTAAAGGAAAAAAAAAAGGGGCTCGGCTCATGGAGCGTAAAGCAGGCTGCATAAACGTAGTAAGGTGGTCAATACAAGGAGACATGGGCTCGTATTAAATTAAAAAGTTGAAAGCTTCCAAGCGAGGAGACTTCCCGAAAAATCAAATAATTATTTTGATTTTAATTTTTGAAGGAGTTCAAAATAATTTTGAAGACCAGGAAAAAAATAATTCTCCGCTACATCTGCCTGCATCGAAGAACTGGGGGGTAGTTGCCATACTTGAAAATTGATATGAATTCTAAGCAGACTCATTAAAAGAATTCAGGAGGCCTCGCGACGTATAAGGCTGCGAGGCGGCCTCGCGACGTAAGAGGCTACGAGGAGGCCTCGCGACGTATGAGGCTGCAAGGCGGCATCGCAACGTATGAGGTTGCAAGGCGGCCTCGCAATGATAAGACTGCAAGGAGGCCTCGCAGCATATGAGACTACAAGCAATCCTCTCAACTTATAAGGAGGACTCTCATCATAATAACAAGGAGCAAAGAGGAACACTCTCAACATACTTTAAGAAGATCTGAAGATACATGTGAAAGCCCGAGCTCACACATCAGTCAGACAGAAGATGTAACTATAACAATCTATGACTGCAAGGCCCTATGGGGTCGCCTCTCAAAGTCCCTGTAGAACCACATGGCATTTGGAAGTACCTTCGAGGTCACCATTACTCACTTATACATGCCTTCGCATTAATTGAAAGACACACAACACATGTCATCATCTTAGCAGCTGGGAGCAAATCTCAGAATACGACAGTTGTCTACAACCATTCAAATTCACAACAATCTATAGCGAGCACAGGCCTCGCATCGAGGTTTTGACAAAGCAGTTTTTGAGTCCACATCGCATCTCCAATGACAATATGGACTCGGGGGGTAGTTGTTATGCTCAAATCTTGGCATAAGCCCTAAACAGGCCTAATGGGCTAGAATAAAGGTCCATAACTCATAATGGGCCTAGATATGAAGATTGGGTCACTAAAACCCACCAACATGAGTCAGTCCAATATACTATCAATCACAATGTGGAAGTTTGCGACCCCAAGCTGTGGGTCGAGTTCGCCAACAAAGTCCCTAGTATGGGATAGCATCTATCATGCATGTCTCTCTACAAGGTCCAGCGTGGCCTAGAGGTCCAGCGTGGCCTAGAATACTCTCTCTGCAAGGTCCAGCGAGGCCTAGAGGTCCAGCGTGGCCTAGAGCATGTTTACTACGAAGGCTTACGGTCAGACCCAGCGAGGTCGCGTAAGTAGTTTATCTCCATAAAAGCGAGGATCGCCTCGCATGGTCAGACCCAGCGAGGTCGCATGCGAGGCCATCTAGTCAGTTTCGCCAATAATTATAGCATCATGGTGAGCCGTGGGTTCCCTATTAATGGGCCATGGGTCATGAGCAGAATAAATGGGTAGAAAAACAACCCAAGAGGATGACTAGTGGATTTGGGCCAAGCCGAGCCCATAGAAACCCTAGCCCATCTAGATAACTTCTTCTCCAAGAGAACTACGTATGGCTTGATCCCTATAAATAGGGTACGTAGGCATCTTGTTATGGATGATTGACAGTTCACCCCTGAAAACACCATACAAGATCAGCCACAAACGATCTCCAATCTCCTTCCGTGTTCTTCGTGTTCTTAGCAAAATATCCATATTTTGCTCCGTGATTCCAGCAAACCTCCAAAATATTTTTATACAATATTCTCCCTATAACAGCTTGGTTCAACGGTAAGAACTCACTGAATTTTCGTGGTTGACCCCAGTTCGAATCCTCATGACTACATTTTGGACATTTTTTCTTGCAGGAACCTATTGAATCTTGATAGATACCATACATTTATACATTTTTAACACTAAAATCCTATAGTTCAATGGTAGTTTAAGCTAAATTTGGTCAAATCAACCATGATTCAACTCCTAGATGCTGTGTTTTTACACAAAAATAATATTTTTCACTATATAAGTGCAAAAAAAGGACAAAGCAGAACTGTAATCACAATAGAGCTCGAAATTTTTTTTGCGCTACGCGCTTATACTGGCCACCAATCCTGGATCCGCCACTGTCGACGGCGTTTCATAGTGTTTGGAGTTTGGATTTGGTTGATGGTTGCTTGGCTCATACTCTCCCATGTTTCTGAGTCAACTCGTGTCACTAATCTCGGAGGAATTCCGAGTTAACCTGTGTTTTGTCTCTGTGTGTGTGATGTGTATATGATTCATTGTGATGTGGCATGTTGTTGGCCTTTTGTTTGTTTTTCTGCTGTATTCTTCAACCAAATTAATGAAATATTTCCATGGAAAAAAATATAATCTAGAATTATTAATAAACCTCATTTTAAATTTTATTTAATTATTTATAATAATTTAGGAATTTTGTAGGTTCTATGAATATATGTCTAAAAGAAATATTTATTTATTTTATTTCTGAACAAAATTGATGTTTTTATATATATATTATTTTATTAAATAATTCCAGTACTTAGAATAAGGATAAGGATTATCCAATGTTCCTAAGGTTCGACCTTGAGTTTAGTGGTACAGGTTTATTTCAACCTACCAGCCTACCACTTACTGTTACCCCACCCCATTGAGTAGGCTTATGGGGTGGCTGATTGTACGCACCCTTCCCTCCGAATAAACTCAAGGAGCAGAGAAAATATTTCCGGATAGTTCTCTAAATTAGGGTCTCTGGTAAGATTCGATCTCATGACCTCTTCGTGGGCATAACAACTAAGATACAGATCGATCATAATGAACAAATTTTTTTAATTCAATATATTATGCCATATAATACTTTAATTGTTTAGATAAAAGAATTATATATTTACTAACTGAATTCTAATAAATAATATACACCTGATAATAATTTAACTTCAAAATATAAGAAAAAATTGACAACTTTTATCTTATTTAAAAATCTGTAAATAAATTTCTCACTCAAATAATAA
The DNA here is from genome assembly GCA_037693485.1 of Kitagawia praeruptora. NCBI lineage: Eukaryota > Viridiplantae > Streptophyta > Magnoliopsida > Apiales > Apiaceae > Kitagawia > Kitagawia praeruptora. The sequence continues at coordinate 155,477,959 of CM075351.1, read as the reverse complement.
AATGAAAGATCATCACCCATAATGGCGACATATGATTTTGTTCATGCATTGAATCTAGATCGCGGGTCTCGTCTTGAACTAAGTGTAATTTAAAGACATTTTTTTGATGTATTTAACTACCTTAAATGCTGAATTTTAATTTTATATTATTAATATAGACCCCCTAAAAGATTTTTTTTTTTTTTTGCATATGTCACTATATGTGTATATCATCCATAATTAAAATAATATCATCAGAAGAAACACCTCAACAAGCTAAAAAATGAGCATCACAATTAGCACTCCTATGTTTTAAAAAAAGTCCTGCAAGTGAAATCAAGTGAATATTAAACGCAACAACTTCTGAATAATCTCAAGGCATCTTCCTCCTCACATATAAATCAATAAATAAATAAAAACAATCTGATGCCACGATGCCACATAAATTTATATCCTATATATAATAAGCATAATTAAGGTGGATATTTGGTTGTCAGTACTACCGCGAAATAAATATTAACCATTAGATCTAATCTTGATTAACGGTCTAGATTAGAGTGAAATAAATATTAAGTGTTAGATTTAAATCTTTATTAACCGTCTATATTATAGCAGTTTATGATATAGGGGCCCTAAGGCCCCTAATTGGAGTCCTAACTATAATGTAACCACATAAAGACAGGAGTCCTAACTGACATAGGTGGTGGGGGAAAACGGCGATATACCTAATGCAGCCATCAAGATTCATTAATCAACCTAAGCGAGAAGAAAAATGCTAGAGGTACCAAAATTAGGTACCAAAAATTGTCACCAAATGATGTGGCTTTGTTTTAATTGGTTATAGTTATACTGGGCCCGCCAGGGCCATCCAATCAAAAAATTTGAAAATGACAAGTGTTTGTTGCCATGTCATTTGGTACCCAATTTTTGTACCCAATTTGGTGTCTCTAGCACTACTCAAGCGAGAATAAAGTTTTCATTTTAGTTCAATAAAATAATAATCCGATCCTAATACTTATGTCAATTGTAATCCCTAAAAAATTCAAATAGGATTTTTATTACTATGATATAATTTTTTTCACAAATTTTATAAATATTAGAGGGATATTACTCAAAAAAAATAATTTAAAAAAATCTTTATATTCATCTAAATAATGATTCTTAAAGAATTCTATATTGGATTCTTATAAATTAATACCTTATACATAATAAGCATAAGAGAGATCTTATCCAAATTTTTTGTCATCGTCATTGTACTATCAAAAGCATATGATCCGTTGGATTAAAAAATTGGATTAAAAGTTATCCGTTGGATTATAAATTATATCCTTATATATTTATTTATAATTTTTACTTTGTTAATTTACTATAATACCCTTTCTTCATCGATTTGTTTTTTTCTTCATCATTATAACTAAATTTAATTTTAAAATATCTTTATAAGAGGGATCTTATCCAAATTTTTGGTCTGGTCGCAGTACTATCAAAATTATATGATCCATTGGATTGAAACTAGATGATCAAGATTAGATCACATAAAAAAGAAATTATAATCTAAAAAGGTTATAATTAGAAAATTTGTATTAGAAGTTAATTTTAAAAGAAAATTATAATCTAAAAAGGATATAATTAAAAAAGGTTGTATTATAATTGAATTTTAAAAAGAAAATTATATTCTAAAAAGAATATAATTAAAAAAAGTTGTATTAGAATTGAATTTTTTTTTTATTTATTAGTATTAAAAAATTTCATATTATCCAACGATTTTCATCTATTTATTTTAAGATCTTTGTCGTACGGAGGAATAGACGATTATCAAAATTTTGGACAAAATCTATCTTGTATAAATATATACAGAGTACTTTTTAGTTTATAACATATTAAAATATAAAACATTTTTTATGCTAGATCCAACAGTTTTCATCTATTTATTTTAAGATCTTTGTCATACGGAGGATGTTTGCACTAAATCACGCAAGCGCCGTGGTCACAAGTAATATAGATATAAGTCAAGTTCGTTCCCACAGAGATCTGGTTTTTAATTCAGTATTGTACCTATGCAACAAGGTATGGTTTTAATTCACTGCTAAGACAAATAACAAATTGGGTTTTAATTAACTAAATCTAACTAAGAATTAAATTAACAAGCTAAGAATTAACTAACTAACGAGAATTGGAATCGAATTACTTCTGCAAGATAAACCATGGAATCCTAACTTCATTAAATACTTTGCTTAGATCTGATGCCTTTGATCACTATATGCAATGGTTATGATATCTGATCAGACAACACGAAACAAGTACACGCTACCTGTCAGCATACGTATACCAAACTAAACATACATCCACAAAAGAGATAGAAGATGAATAGACACCAATTATGCTTAGACCCTATATGTCTATAGAATTTGAAAACATAACGGTTGAAGAGCAAGTTATCCATTAAGATCACATAGGGCAGTATAAGTATTTTCATCTCACACCACGAATCATATTGATAAACAATTATGAACCTATGCTAGCATGGCAAGTTCTAAATATCAAGATCCACTTTCACTTCACAAGAGATTAACAGATTAGATGTTAGCTACGCATCTAACAATTAAGCACAACCATACGAGGATATCAAATATACATCACACACAGAAAGATAATAAATCATACACAACACCCTATTTTCCCCCCCCCACATAATTTTTCTATTTTTCTCCAATAAAATCACTCGACTAGTCGACTAAAGTAGGATCACAACAAACACAAACATGCTCTCATAATATATATTTTTTTCGTTCTTTTTTTTTTCTTTCTTTTTTTTCTTTTTTCTTTTTTTTTTCTTTTCATTTTTTTTTTCGAGAGCTAAATATCAATTACTTAGGTTTATTTGTATTTTTTCATACTTTGTTTTTATCATGGTTTCACTTGATCCCATGATGACGAGAGGTTCAATTATGAGCTAATCGTTGTCATGGGATTCTAACGGATTTATTTATGGAGCTTTAGTATCTTGATTGCTTTAAAGATCTGTGTGTGATGTATATCTGATATCCTCGTATGGTTATGCTTAATTGTTAGATGCGTAGCTAACATCTAATTTGTTAATCTCTTGTGAAGTGAAAGTGGATCTTGAGATTTAGAACTTGTCATGCTAGCATAGGTTCATGATTGTTTATCAACATGATTCGTAGTATGAGATGAGAATACTTATATTGCCCTATGTGATCATTATGGATAAATTGCTCTTCAACCGTTATGTTTTCAAATTTTATAGACATATAGGGTCTAAGCATAATTGGTGTCTATTCATCTTCTATCTCTTTTGTGGATGTATGGATAGCTTGGTATACGTATACTGAGAGGTAGCTTGTACTTGTTTCGTGTTGTCTGATCAGGTCTTCTACTTGTCTCAGAATATAAAAGATGGAGGTAGCGCATTAGAGCCAATGGAGGAAGTTCTCTTTGAGGAACCAAAGGCTTCAGCAACTTACATTTACCCTCCTCCATTATATTCAAGCGAAGCCCGCGAAGGTGTGTTGTTCTACAAATTGACAGATTTTGGGTCAACAAATGAAGGCATTGGAATAGGACATAGTTGTTATACGAATAAGCCAAACGAGGAGAAAGGGCAGAAAGTGTGTCGCCGTGATGACGATGAAGTCTCGCGAAGAGATGACCAGGCCAACTATTATCATCCTTAGTGGAGGCTTGGAAGTAACGTCAAGCTATTGACGTTAAAGAAGCGCTTGGTGGGAGGCAACCCGCATTAGTGTAGGAAAAAAAAATTGAGTGTTAAAAAAATAAAAAAAATTCGAATTTTGATGTGTAACGCAGGCTGCTCCTGCGTTTCTGTTCTTTCCGCGGGTTGCAGCTGTGTAACCCAGGCTGCTCCTGCGTTACTGTCCTGGGAGCAGTTATGGTTTTAATTCAGTTTTGTACCTATGCAACAATGTATGACTATTATGCACTGCTAAGACAATTAACAGTAACGGGTTTAATAAACTAAATTAACTAAGAAGTAAACTAACAAACTAAGAATTAACTAACTAACAAGAATTTAAATCAAATTACTTCTACAACAGAAAACATGGAATCCTAACTTCATTAAATACTTTGCTTAGATCTGACGCCTTTAATCACTATATGCAATGGTTATGATATCTGATCGGACAACACGAAACAAGTATACGCTACTTCTCAGTATACGAATACCAAACTAAACATACATCCACAAAAGAGATAGAAGATGAATAGACACCAATTATGCTTAGACCCTATATCTCTATAGAATTTGAAAACATAACGGTTGAAGAACAAGTTATCCACAAAGATCACATAGGGCAGCATAATATCTCTATTTACGCCACAAATCATGATGTTAAAACACCAACCTATCCTATGCTAGCATGACAAGTTCTAAATCTCAAGATCCACTCTCGTTTTGCAAGAGATTAACATATTAGATGTTAGCTACGCATCTAAATTCATAAAGCACAACCATACGAGGATATCAGATATACATCACACACAGATCGATCTGTAAAGCATCAAGATACTAAAACTCCATAAATAAATCCGTTAGAATCCCATGACAACGATTAGTTCATAATCAAACCGCTCGTCATCTTGGGATCTGATGAAACCATGATAAAAACAAAGTATGAAAATATACAAATAAACCTAAGTAATTGATATGTAATCGTTCTCTCCAAATTACAATGGTAGGATGTGTGTATATAGGCTCTATAATTCTTGCCCAGCAAGAAATTGCCTTCTATTACAATTAAAATTCGATTAAGGTACTAAAACCTGCCCAAAATACAATTAGAACTTGAAAAGGGCAAAACAGTAATTTCCTGCTCCCATCAGTCTGAATGTCGAGCTGTCTGAGCCCACCACACGCAGCCTGCTTGTGTAAGACCTATCCCATGTTGTAGAAAATCTCCCAAGCTTCGCGTGGGCAGTAAGATCGCTGAAAACGGACTTATAGAACTCCAGATATGGCCAAAACAGTGTATACTGCGCAACCGTCCCGGAAAATCCGAATTTTAATCAATTTAACCTCCAAAAAACGATAGAAGCATTAACCATAATCGACATTCTTGCAAACCTGCACACTACACAAAACACATCAAAACTACAACAAACTTGAGTCCAAAACAATCAATTTAAGCCGATATGGAATGCTCCAAGTGGATATAAAATCCACTTAACAGAGGAATAGACTACCGATTATCAAAATTTCGGACAAAATCTCTCTTACACTTATTAATAAAATTGTATTTGATTGTGAGTAGAACTATCTTTAAATAATTATAAGGATATTTTGATAATCAAAACGAATTATAAGTAGAATTCATAAATCAAATAGGATTTTCAACTTAAAAAATCGTCAATTTTTTCTCTTTTTTGTTTCTGTGTAGATTTAATTATATTAAACCATCATTAATTTAAAGATTATTTTGTTAATTTCATGTGGGTTGTAAGCATCCAAATCAAATTTTAAAATTCAAGATAGAGTACAAATATTAAATCGAATATGTAAAATCTTATATATATATATATATATATATCAATTTTTAAACACCAATTTGATATGTAAATTAATAACTTATAAAATTTCATAAAAGTAATATAATTGTAGATATTAAAAAGGAACCACCGTTGGATTTTGAGATAGATTAGTGATAACCGTTGGATCTAATACTAAAAAAATAGTCTTTTTCTAATATTTAAAATATTCTCATTGGTTAAGTTCAAATTCCACCAACAACATATCTTTATTAAACATATATATTATTTTATAAACTATTTTTAAGAATTAGAGGTTCTATTCCCGTCAATATCATATTATAATAAAAAATTTATTATTTTGTTAATAAGTATATAATCTTATAAGCTACTCCCAAAAATTCCCTAATAATTAAAATGCATAATTAGAATAATATTTATATTCATGAAATTTATAAAATTCATAAAATATTTTAATAATAAAAACATACATATATACAACTTAAAATTTTAACGAAATATAATTAAACAGTTTACAAGCAACCGTGCATGGCACGGGTTATAGGCTATATAATTAACGTAAGAGAGTACCTATGGTATGGTTTGGTCGTCACAGTTAGATATGTCATTTCAAAAATATTATATTAACATTCTTAAATAAGATTAAATAGAAATTAAAAATCTATATTATATCTATACTATTATATTAAAGTCGAAACATTGAAAGTTTTGAAAGTTTTGGTTTTCGGTTTTGTTATCTTAATTATTAAAATAAATAATTAAATTACAAAAACAACTCAAAAAGTTAATTACTAATGTTAACGTAATTGTATTCCGATTAAAATTCCTTCATCCACATTGAGCGTCTACTTAGACCCTTTTTTCTGCTCCAACAACTCAATTACCCATTTTTTCTAAAGATTTTACTTCTAATTAAAACACTTTACCATTTAATTTAAAACCAATAACAACTCAATTACCCATTTTTTCTAAAAATTTTAGTTTTAATTAAAACACTTTACCATTTAATTTAAAACCAATATTACAATAATTAATATATATCCAAAATATCACACCATATCTTTCCGTAATTATTTTTAGTAGTAACTTTTGTAATTAAAACATGTTACTTTTTGATTTAAAATTAATCTTGCGATCACTAATATACACCCAAAAATATCTCACCATATATTCAAGAAAGAATTACCAAAATGCCTCTATTTAAGGTTGCCCGGCTCAAAATACTCATACCCAAATTGATGGCCCGATATGCCCACTTATTACAGCATTTCGGCTTCCGTATCACTTTGACAGCCGTAGTTTACTCAAATATTGATAATTTGGGCAACAGACATTCTGGTTGTCAATTGGTACATTATTAATTAAGTAGTTATTCCAAAAACCAATTGATTCCTAAAACCAACTGATTAATTACTCTTAGTTGTTGTGACATCAGACATGGCCCGCAGGGGAAGACTTTGCTCCTCACTCCTGTGGTTTTTTATAAAAATTGAACTGAAGGTACATGTATGTCGTAGTCATTTAACACAGCACACGATTTTGCGTAACTGGTGGGCATAAAGGGCCTTAATTTTGCATTAAGATATTTTGGACATTTATGTTTTAAAATAGATTAAACAGGGCCATCACCCTATATTCAAATCATTATTTTTAGTAATAAATAAGAATCGTTAGATCTAATAATAAGATATATTATATGATTAAATTAATTTACTAAAAATTCAAAGTTCGAACCCGTTGTTGTGGAATAAAAACTAGGTTATTAGATTGCGGCTAGGGTTTGCTGTATTTAATGCTAGGGTGCGTGAGCTTCGTGCTTTAATGGCTGCTCTCGTGCTCGTGGTTGAATCTGCCTCCACAAGATGCCTACGTACTTTGATGCGTATCAAAGATCAAGCCAAAAACGTAGTTCTAGGTGATGGTGCCCTCGGGGCTATGGCGGCGAGGGCTCATCTAGGACGCAGTGACTTGTATGTCCTTATTCGAGGATTAAGCCAAAACGTAAGTGACGTATTGAGCTCTGCCCAAAAACGTTGTTCTGAGAATGAGGGGTCAGATCCTTTATATAGGCTGAGGAGCCCTAAAATCGAGGTAGAATTAGGTGACTTGGTGGGCAAGTCACCGCCTTGAGGAAGGTTCTAGACTCCTTCCTTGTAGGAATCAGTTTCCTTGTTGAAATTGGTGCCTTGGAGGCTAAGTCATGCAGGAGTAATATCCTTATTTGACTCTTATTGCTAAGTTGGTTATTACCCTTAATATTAATTACGAAATTAATATTATAAATAGGGTTTGGGTCCATTTAATGGGCCCCACATTTTGACCATATTGGGCCTAATTAATGCCACATTAAATATGACTTCAGGGCTTATTTTTAACCCATATCATTTGCCCCCCAACTTCTAGGAAAACTGATCAGGTTTTCCATGAAGTTTTAATGGCCTTTTTCTCATTGTTCTCTATTGGTCTTCATCCTTAGATCCTCAATCAAGGTACTTAAGACATATTGAAGAGTAGCTAGTCCTTAACATCTTCGGCCTTGCATGGCTTTGATTGTTGCGTGTGGCTTTTATCTGCTCATCTTTTAACCTGGGTCCTTCACGGACTTAAACTCTTATTTGGTCGTGCTGTAACCTAACTCTTGACCCTTCGGGGTCTTTATTTATGCATTTGCTTGTTCTCCATTCGTGTATTCTTTTATTTTCGGTACTTGGTCATCCTTAACTTGCACTCATCAGGTGCTTGGCACATAAATAAAATCACGCAATAAATGAATGGAAAACAAACTTGCATTAATAACTTGAAATGGGTTCAACCCTTACATAAGGTACTACCGTCCTACTCGGAGCAACATGCTCTTCAATAGTTTTAATGAACCTTATTTCTACTTCAACTAGACAAATAAGAAGCTAAGTTCTACTAGGATAACTTGAGCCCATCGGGGCTTTACAAGACTAGGCCTGCACCAGATTTTGTTTCTGATGCTCCATCAAAATAGAGCACCCACCACTCCTTCTGGTCTCCTCCTTATTATTCTAAGGTTCACTTCTTGCTTGGGGTATTACCTCCTGCCCCTCGACTTCTTGGTTGCCAATGGTACATTCAACCACGAAGTCAGTTAACGCCTTAGTCTCAATGGCTGTCCGAGGCTTCTGTGCGATGTCCTCTGACGGCCTTTCTTGACGTTTCTTACTACTGCAGACATCCATGTCTTCAATCGAAAGGACCTGCCCCCCGACTCCATCAGGCCTTAACGAGGCTACATAACAGCTTCGTGCCATCTTTTGATCACCTTTATGTTCTCCAACATCATTCCTGGTCGGGAACTTGATCTTCATATGATAAGTTGAGGCGACAGCCTTGAATGCATGAAGTCCAGTCCTTCCGAGGATAGCGTTGTACGTTGAAACCGCCTTGATTACCAGGAAGTTCAACATCTGAGTGGCATCCTTGGGCTCCTGTCCAATAGTTACAGGCAACTAAATAGTCCCTTCAACTTTGGATTCTACTACATTAAATCCATATATAGGCATGTTATTGGGGGTCAACTGAGAATCACTGTACCCCATCTTCACAAATGCATCATGAAATAGAATGTCAACGGAAGCTCCATTGTTTATCAAGACTCGCTTCACCTCTGAGTTACCAATCACAAAAGTTATGACCAACGGGTCGTCATGGGGGAACTTCACCCCTTCCAAGTCTGAGTCATCAAAACCAACCACTACTTTAGTTTTTGCACGCTTCGGGGCCTCTCCCACGATGTGCATCACTTCTCTAGTATAAGCCTTCCGAGAATTCCTTGTTGTGCCGGCCGCAGTCGGGCCTCCTGAGATCATGTTGATTACTGGCCCTCGGGGCTTTGGGTTGCGATCTTGATCATCATCCCTCCTATCATACTCTCTTCTCTGATTACCACGGTCGTCACCCTTAGTAAAGTGGCTCAGTTTCCCTCTACGAATCAAAAACTCGATCTTATCTTTGAGTTGCTTGCAATCATCAGTGTCATGCCCCATATCTCTGTGGAATCTGCAATACTGATTCTTATTTCTCTTTACGGGATCACCCCTGAGTGGCTTCGGCCATCGAAAATCCTTATCCTTCTCAATGTCCAATAAGATTCGACTCCTAGGAGTATTCAACCTTGCATACTCAGTGAACCTCGGTCCTTGGTTCTTCTTAGGGGCATAGTAAGAGTCCTCGCTAGTTCGGGGATACTTGTCCCTAGCATCATACTCCTGGTCATCATACTCATGGTCTTGATTTCACTTCTTGGAGTCGTTGTTACCCTTGCCATTACCTCCGACGGCTTCTTTCTTCATGCTATCCTCAGCTTTGATATACTTGTCAGCTCTTCATTGAAGCTCGGCCATGTTTTCAGGAGGATGCTTTGCCAATGACCTTTTAAAGAATTCATTAGTAGTTCCATGTTCCAAGGCTACCATGGCCACCTTGTTTTCCAAGTCAGTGATGTTCAATGTCTCCTTAGTGAACCTCTTGAGGTAGTCTCTCAAGTTTTCGTTCTTCCCTTGCACCACGTACATGAGAGATGCGGAACTTTTTTCATGAACTCTCCCGCTGATGAACTGGCTAACAAAAACGGTGCTCAGCTCCTTAAAAGAGCCAATTGAATTCGTAGGTAGGCGGCTATACCATCTTTGAGCCATGCCCGACAGATTTTGAGGGAATGCCCTACACTTCAAGGCGTCACTTACAGGCTACAACAGCAGTGCCTTTGAGAACGTCCTGACATGATTTACGGGATCACCTGTTCCATCATAAGCCTTGATTGTCGGCATCTTGAACTTCCTAGAGATGTGAGCATTCATTACCTCCTCGGTAAACGGGGGTGTGGGATCATCAGGATCCCCAAGCGGCATCAGATCCTTGGGGTTGCTCTTGGGGGTTTCCACCCTTGTTGTTCTTCTTGTTGGGGCGTCAGCCCTTCTTTGCCTTCTCGAAGACCTTTCTAAGTCTATAATGGGAATCGGTCCTGAGGTTGGAGGAGGTTGAGTTTGATTCGATCTAGCTTGTTCTCTTGCAATATCTTCCTTTATCCTTAAAATCTTGGCTTCATGAACCTTGATTCTCTCAGTAGCTGTTAAAGGAGGTCCATCATGGATGGTTTGAGTTCTCCTTCGAGGTTCTCCACTAACATGTCGCCTCCTCGGGGCTTCATCTCGATCATCGTCATTAGATGACGAGTCATCGGTATAGGGACCAGAGTAGTCGTCATACTCTCGATCTCGGATCTGCAAGGCATGGCCACTGGGTCCAGGACCTTGAGTAGTTGGAGGATAATTAGGCAGACCATACATCGGGTTGGTATTCTTGGGGAGATCAGTAGTATGAATCTGTACCCCTGGTGGTAACGGGCGATTGGGATCAACTAGAGGGGAAACTAGCATCTGGAGAGAGCTGGTTTCTTGATTTGGGTAGACGACCATGGGTACCATTCTCTCGGCATGGGGATTCGTCCCTAGAGGGTGAGAAACCTGAGTTTGAGAAGCTTAAGTTTGAGTGATCACCCCTGTTATTGGGGGTACCCGCTCGGTGATAGGCGAAGCAGAGCTGAGGGGTAAAGCTTCAGTAGTAGTTGGTGGTGTTCTTCGCGTGGTCACCATGGTTGATGTTGGTTTCCCACAGACGGTGCCAAATGTTGTGGAATAGAAACTAGGTTATTAGATTGCGGCTAGGGTTTGCTGTATTTAATGCTAGGGTGCGTGAGCTTCGTGCTGTAATGGCTGCTCTCATGCTCGTGGCTGAATCTGCCTTCACAAGATGCCTACGTACTTTGATACGTATCAAAGATCAAGCCAAAAACGTAGTTCTAGGTGATGGTGCCCTCGGGGCTATGGCGGCGAGGGCTCACCTAGGACGCAGTGACTTGTATGTCCTTATTCGAGGATTAAGCCAAAACGTAAGTGACGTATTGAGCTCTGCCCAAAAACGTTGTTCTGAGAATGAGGGGTCAAACCCTTTATATAGGCTGAGGAGCCCTATAATCGAGGTAGAATTAGGTGACTTGGTGGGCAAGTCACCGCCTTGAGGAAGGTTCTAGACTCCTTCCTTGTAGGAATCAGTTTCCTTGTTGAAATAGGTGCCTTGGAGGCTAAGTCAGGCAGGAGTAATATCCTTATTTGACTCTTATTGCTGAGCTGGTTATTACCCTTAATATTAATTACGAAATTAATATTATAAATAGGGTTTGGGCCCATTTAATGGGCCCCACATTTTGACCATATTGGGCCTAATTAATGCCACATTAAATATGTCTTCAGGGCTTATTTTTAACCCATATTACCCGTCAACGACATTTTTAATTTAGAAATTTACAAAATAAATTTTAAACCATGCATATCATTATATAAATTTATATTAAATTAAAATTAAAAAATTATTAAAAATAAGGATTATATAAAAACATAATTATAATGTTAAATAAATTTTATAACCTATCAAAATAAACCCATGCTTCACACGGGTTATAAGCTAGTATGAAAAATAGAAGTATCTCGACATATAACTAAAGCCTCAAGAATAACACATTTAAGCTTGAATGGACTGAAAGTGGGACAAAGAAAAATCACCGGATAACATATATAGCCTCTCTAATCTCATTTCGTAAAACAAAACCACTACCCCCTACACCCCCAGGAGCAAACCATGAAACATTAATATTTAACTTAAAAACTCCCTCGTGTTAGGAATTAAGCAATAAAGAAAAGTTAGCTTTATCAACTAGTGATGAAACAAGGTCAAGTTAACGATAACCGTCCAATAGTTATTAACCATAGATTAGGTTTTAAACTGAGCATAACCCCTTGCAAGTCGAAACTTCCTAGTTCCACCAACTATAGAAAGTTCGTTCATATTTGCAAATTGATTGTAAACGCCTTGTAACTCTATGGAGATCATGTTGTACTCTTTATTGCTGAATGCAATCGACATGGTCGTGATAACTCTATATTCCGATCTGGTGTCTCCTCCGCCGTCTCACGCCCGGAATGTGGTGTAGCTGATGGTTGGGACTCTGCAAAACAATGCGGGGAGGTGGGTTTGAAACTGCGGCACCTCCGACGTGAGAATAAGCGACGGCTTTGGAGGAAGAAAGATAAGAATAAGAGTATCTAATTGTGGAGGGTGTGTGCTTATGAGTGTGTGTAAAAGTGTGTTAGAAACCGTTTCACCCAAAACCTTAAGGTGTTGGGGAAGGCCCTTTCAAGGATCTTATACTCATATATATTTAACATTCCCCCTCACTCGCAAGCCCACTATGGGGTAAGAGCCCATTATGGGGTAAGAGTGGTCACTTGGAGCCCATTTTTGGAGCAATTCCTTAGTGCCAAATTAAATTGAGAATAATGGGGGTGGTGGGGTTCGAGCATGAGACCTCCACAAACACCAGAGCTCTGATACCATGTTAGAAACCATTTCACTCAAAACCTTAAGGTGTTGGGGAAGGCCCTTTCAAGGATCTTATACTTATATATATTTAACAAAGAGAATGTCCCCATAAACCTTTGTCTCCTGGTCTATTTATAGGCCAAGGATTAGGGTTTAGGGGTAGGTACCTGCAATCATGAGCGTTGGATCCCAGGTAGATGGGACACTTGTCCATTCCTGATAATTCTCATGCGTCCAGGTGATATTTGTGGTGGCGTGTGTCCCTAGCCTGTCAGAACGTGGCATGATAAGGACGTAATTGTGCCCATCCTAGGATTCCCTTATTTGTCACTGTCATGTAGGACCACAATCATGACTCATGTTCAATCATACTTCCATGTGTACTAGGCTTAGGTCATGGGTCTGTTAGGTTCGGCCCAATCTGGACTGAAGTCTCCCGAGTGGTTCTGGGCCTGGTCCGGATTGGATGTGGCTTATCATTTTAGGTTCGGCCCAATCTGGACTGAAGTCTCCCGAGTGGTTCTGGGCCTGGTCTGGATTGGATGTGGCTTATCATTTTAGGTTCGGCTCAATCTGGACTAAAGTCTCCCGAGTGGTTCTGGGCCTGGTCCGGATTGGATGTGGCTTATCATTTGGTCACGCTAACTCGGACTATATAGGAAAAATCCTTGCCCGGATTAGATAGCATCCTGTGCTTTATTCTAGATTTTCTAAAATAGAAAGTATGAGTTAACGCAGATTATTGGTTGGAGAGAAAGACTTAACTTTGTCTATTTCTTCAAGTTTTATGGTTTGTACCAAACAACGGGCAAGGAGACAAATGACTCCCTCTGATCATATTGTCATTAGCTCCGACAGTAGTACTGGTAGCTCTCACTCTGTTAACCAACCCATCACCATAGTAGATTTTGACTGGTGTTTGATGGCCCGGAAGAAGAAGAAGAATGCTCAGGAAGTTGTAGTTTAACTCTTTACCAAGGACCAGGGTGGTGGTTAGAGTGTCGTGGGTCCGGATGGACTTTAGGGAAAATAGCCAATATTTGTTTGTTAGGAAGTATGAAGTTGACGAAAGTTTTTTCTATGGTGACCTCAGTTACCAGTATAGGCATCGACAGCCCCGCGGGATTCCTGGCCCCTATGATCAGGCTAGATTAGACACAGCTTTTTCCAAAACTGTGTTGAGTGAAGTTCCGTATCGTCTTTCATCTAAGTTTGCGGCATATTCGGATTCGGATATGGATGTCGTAGTCCGATCTATTTTTCATCTGGATTTGGATATCGAATGGCGGTGGCCCCGTCATGGGGAAAGGATTTACCACCGTCCTGCCAATGGGTATGTCGGGGTTTGGTTAGAGCATCTTCGTTCAGGGTGGACTCCGAAGTGTCACATTTTCGTAAAACACCTTTGCAAGTACGAGTATGAGATTTGTTTGATGCAACTAACTCCTAATGCAGTCAAGTGGATATCCTGGTTTCTTGCCGCTTGTCATTGCACCGGAATTTTTCCGAACTTTAAGCTTTTTCACCAAATCTTTACCCTTATAAAGTCTAGCAAAGTTCTGTTTTATGAGCTCAAGTTTCGCGGGGAGGAATTAGGTGTTAACACAAAATCACGCAAGCGTACGTGGTCACAAGTAATATAGATATAAGTCAAGTTCGTTCCCACAGAGATCTGGTTTTTAATTCAATTTAGTACCAATGCAACAATGTATGGTTTTAATTCACAGCTAAGACAAATAACAATTTGAGGTTTTAACTATCTAAATTAACTTAAGATGCAAATTATAAAATTAAGAATTAAATTAACTAATGAGAATTGAAATCGAATTACTTATGCAAGAGAAAACATGGGACTCTAACTTCATTATCTACTTTGCCTAGAGTTGATACCTTTAATCCATGCATGGGATGATTTTGATATCTGATCTGATAACACGAAATAAGTACACGCTACCTGTCACCATACGTGTACCAAACTAAACATACATCCATAAAAGAGATAGAAGATGAATAGACACCAATTATGCTTAGACCCTATATGTCTATAGAATTTGAAAACATAACGGTTGAAGGGCAAGTTATCCATTAAGACACTACACCATAAACAGCCTACTGCAACTTAAAATTTGTGTTGCGTCAAGGGTCAAATATGTTGCAGTAGGCCCAAAAAAGGGCTAAGGTAACATTTTTTTTAAGATAGCTTTTTCAATGTTGCCCTAGGGTATCTAAGGTAACATTTTTATCAGATGCCATTTTATGTTGCCCTAGAATGCTATAGCAACACAAATTTGATCTATACCAACATAAAATATATGTTACCTTTGGTGTATCAATTTTTTTAAAAAGTGGGCCCCACTATGGGGCCCACTTTTGTTGGCAACACATTTGTACCTACGACAACAATTTCTTGCCATATTTTTTTTACAATATATGGTAGCTAGTGCAACATATTAGCAACATATTACAACAAAAAATTTGAAAAGTTACTACATATATATATGATACATCCAAAAATGGTAATCTTCCAATGTCACAAATATTAACCCAATATCATCACCTTTGACAGGAAGAAATAGTTTCTAGTACAAAAAAGATGGTAGAGAAAAATCCTAATGCTCATTTCTTTCCACCCTTGGCGGCATCTCCTTAAGGTGCTTCCTCGATTTCTTGGCACGGTTCTTTCTCTCCTTAAGTTGCTTCCTCGATTTCTCAATCTTGATATCAAGTCCATTCTACCAACAAAAGCTGTCATCATTTTTGTGCATTAAGACATTATGTGGAAAAGACAGCTTAAACATACAATTTTAGACAGGAAAAGAAAGCAAGTACTACATTTTTAGGGTCTTGGACAATTAACTGCCTCACCCTAGTATACATGTGACATTTACATTACTGATGTACCTAACCATTGCAATCTAGTACTTTGTTTGTTTCACCTGAACAATTCTACCATCTTAATATGAAGCACTTACTGGGTGATTATAGATAAAATGGAGTAAGCATGCTTTGATTAACAAGAAGGACCCAGAAGATTAACGAATGACACTAAATATATGACTGGCCCTCATTTCTTGTGCCTGTGTTAAAATATTCAACAACTAGCAAGAATCATTTTAGGCCAGACATGTAAGACCTACTTGCATGAATGACATAGTTTCAATATATGAGGATAAAGCATAAAAAATAATCCATCATTATCCTTTCACTCTGACAAGTACAAAACTGAAATATGTAAACTCTAGTAAAGCGCTAGGCAAATTGATCTTATAATTAGTTAATATTCAGGTAGCGTAAAACTTACATTAATATGAAAATAATTGACAACAATTAGCTAAAAAATTTGTTCAGCGTAGTAATGTTAGATATAATTAGAAGGAAAAGTGACCAGACCGTTCTAAAATTTTCATTTGACAGCATGGAAACAAGGATCTCTTTCATCAGATGCAGTACTTGAAGAAAGTATTTTGTACTAACATTACCGCATTCTGGGTCCTTTCTTACACCTGGAGAAACATCAAAAGAAGTTACAAATATCCAATCCATAATGAAAATATAGTAACAAGCAGTTATATAGTAGAACGGGTTACATGAAAAGGGTTACTGAATATAGGTACAAGCTAATTATCTGATTTCTCCAAGTCATTCTACATTTTCTGGAAAAAATATGAGAGCAAAGTGTTCATATAGAAAAAAATTGTTATAGATTATATACAGATATTTAAGCAACAGAAACAGAAACAAGATATTCTTAAGACAGATTTCTGTATTAGTGAAATTTCAAAACTATAATACCACAGCCTAGGCAAGTCAGCATACATATACTGATATTGTAGTGTATGAGTAAAGAAGTAGAGAGAATGCTACTATAAGAGGGATATTAGCTTATAGCAAAAAAGGGCGCTACATTGCTGCTTCTAATGCAGCTTGGACCTGTATAGGAACCTGGAGTAAAGGAGCCTGAATTTCACCTTTGATTACCAAGCTAACCACAGGAAGCCATCTGGTCATCTCCTTTACTTGGTCGCAATAGAACAACGCAGCCTCCCTGGGCTAATATGTTCCTAAATTCTATCATCTTCTTGTCCTTGTTTGGCTTAAACTGAGACCCGGTGAGAGGGTTGAAAGTTTTAAGGTTGATCTTGCAAGTAATTCCCTGGACAAGATCAATAAGCCTTTTTGCATCCTCAATGCTGCAAACATAGTTAGATACTTGAGAACTCTTGTACAAGTAATTGAGATCAACCTTTAACTGCAGGAATAAACTACAAAAAAATTGGTTGAAACCAGCTTTAAATTATAGGGAAAAGCATTCTGAAAATCTGAGAAACTTGTATCCTAATGCTGGAATAGAATTCGATACTTGAGTACCCAATAGGCCAACAGTATCCTTAAAACTAAGCAGCCAAGCAGTTGAAATCAACTTCAAATTTTAGAGCTTAAAAATCTAAGAGGCTTACAAGGAACAGATTTTCTTTTCAAATTCGTACTGTCCTGATAAGATAACGACAATAACTCAATTTATTGTAAAATGCAGGAATAATTATTGTGATATGAATGCATTAGCATTGCATGCATGGTACACTGCTAAATATAAAAGAACTTAAAACATACTGTAATCAACATAAACATCAGACAGTGTAGTGATGTATAGAAACAAAAGGTTATGCTAACCTGTCATTAACTCCTGTGAGCAATTCATACTCAAAAAGAACCTTGTGCTTATGTTTTAGTTTATATTATATTATGCCTTGTTACTTGACTGTTTGTTGTAATTTATTACTGACATCTCAAATCTATTCAGAATGCTCCCTGTTATAAAAATCGTGACCTCGAAAAAGGCCAAAGAGCTTGCTGCAAGTAAAGACATGGAAGGTCTTTGAGATCTTGCAAATACAGAGGTTTGTTGACTTGAGCTTGGACCTAAATAGTCTGCTATGATAAAACCATTTGCAGGTTAATCAACACAATAATCTATTTTACCATTGAATCTTCAACTTTTCTTCTATCAGGGGATACATTTATGTCCTTATGGAGTAGTACCAAGGCGTTTAGGGATGATTAATTAACCGTAATTAAGCATTATACACACCAACAAAAGTCCCAAAAGCCCTAATTAATATGCTGTCAAATTAACACCAAAATTCAAAATCAAATTCAAAGTCCTAAAAGCCTTAATGACAAACACCCAAATGAACACAAATGAATTAAATACAAAATAATACATCAAAAACACAATTAAATACCTTAATCAAAGCTTTAAACTCGAACCCCAGAGAGACATAGAGATGGTCGAGAATACGCATATTCTTCATATCAAGTAAAAGAATAAGCATATAACAAAATAAAAATCTCTAAATACAATAAAAAACACATAGAAGAATACACTGAAAAGGGATTATACCTCAAATCGACTGAAATCCAAAGCCCCAAATCCACCGAAATCGAAAACCCCAAATCCACTGAAATCCAAAGCCCCAAATCCGAAGCCCTGAAATCGAAAAGAAAACCTAATTAGTCGAAGTTTAAGTGAAGAAATCAAATAAATAAAATTCAAAATGAAGAACCCCTAATTTTTATAAGCCCTGATTTGAAGAAACTCCAATTTAAACAAACTAATTGAAGCCCTAATTTTTAAAAGCCTCAAATCGAAGCCCTAATTGTACTAATTGAAGAGAAGAAGAAGAATGGAAGACGAGAGAGTTGAGAGTTTTACAGGAACAAGAAGGGATGAGAGAAAGCGAGTGAGGTGAGAGAGAAAAAGTGAGAAAGTTTTTTGTTCAGGCAAGTGATAGTGAGGTGAGTGAAGCCCTAATATTTTTTGTTCTAATTTGGCCGCGCATTTTTTTCACTATTAAACCGCTCAATTATTTCACCGATAACTGTGCCATTCAACAACAATTTAACTAGTGCTTTCATATTTCTGTATTTTTTAAAAAAAATCAGTAATATTTTTGAAATTGAATTTTAAATTTAATAAAATAAAGAGATTCTGAATAATAATAAATAAACATCTCAATTTTTATAAATAGTAACTCATTAATTTGATAAACTTTTAATTTTCATAAAAATGAATTGATTTCATGATAAATTTAATTTTTAAATAATAATTCAGTTTTTAATTAATAAATTAAAAATTGTGTTTATTAATGATCTAAGGCAACATATTGTGCATGTTGCCCCACATCCAACACTTTTCCAGCTAGAGCAACATTACGTTTCTGCCTAAGGTAACATAAAATAAAAACTGTTATACTAGCCTATTGTAGGCCAAAAGTAGTATACCTAAGGTAACATAATCTAGCAACACATGTGAGGAAAAGGTTGCGATAGCTTGTTTTTGGTGTAGTGAGATCACACAGGGCAGCATAAATATTTTCATCTTACACTACGAATCATATTGATAAACAATTATGAACCTATGCTAGCATGGCAAGTTCTAAATCTCAAGATCCACTTTCACTTCACAAGAGATTAAAAATTCAATTTAGATGTTAGCTACGCATCTAAAAGCATTAAGATTAACCATACGAGGATATCAAGAATTCACCACACACATATCTTTAAAGTAATCAAACTACTAAGTTACATAGATAAATGCGTTAGAATCCCATGACAACGATTAGTTCATAATTGAATCGTTCGTCACCATGGGATTTGATGAAAACATGATATTAAACAAAGTATGAATGGAAGTAATAATATTAATAGGAAAAGAACACAAAAGATGAAGTAGATCTTGATCCGTTGTTTGTCACGAGCGTTGAATCTCCTTCTCCTTTTCTCCCTTGCAATTCTAAGTTACAATAATAAAAAAAATTATTCAATTTACAAGGCTAAGATGTGTTTTTATAGGCCTAGATATCTTGCCCAGCAAGAAAAACAACCTATAATACAACTAGAAATAGGTTTGGGTACCAAAAAATACAACTAGAATTTGAATAGGGGCGAAATGGACACTTTTCAACAATTTCTGGCCGGCCAAGCGCTGCCAGCACTCCCTGGAGCGTAGCCTGCGCTCTGTTTTCTGTCCTGGGCACTATTTGGGTGCTACCATCGCTCCTCCAAGCGCTGCCTGCGCTCGAATTGCTGGTGGCTGCTCATTTTCTGCATTTTCCCTTCGTTTTTCAGCCTTTTTCTTCCGTTCTTCTTGCACTAACTTCCCGTCTTCAATTCCTTGACTTGTAATCTTCTTGATAGTTGATACTAAGACGCCATTCTTCATTCCATATCATAATTCAACTCCAAAAACAACGGAAAGTTCACCCCTAATTGACATTTCTTCAAACCTGCAAAATTAAATAAAACACATAAAAAATACGACAAACTTGAGGCCAAATACACCAATTTAAGCCGATACGGAACGCTCCTAGTGGATATAAAATCCACTTATCACACCCCCAAACTTAAACCGATGTTTGTCCTCAAGCATAAACAATTACAACTATCTAACTAACTAGTACCACTTCCGTAGGTGATCACGGTTGCATTTGGCGTATGCAACAAGCCCTTTAAACCCCTAGGCAGCCCTAGTGGACGATTAAGGTCTCGTGAAGGCCTATAGTGAATGTACCCACAAAATCCATTTACCCTAATACAATGCAATGCGTGAATGCAACTAATATGAAAGTGCAAAGATCCCCTTTAAACTAACCAAAACCAACTAGCAAGTAAATATCTCAAAGAATGCAACTAAATCCAAATAGAGCTCGACTAAGTCCCCGTACCCTAACAATACATGACAGAAACGTGCGTGTGTGCGATGCTCATCAGAAATACTCCCAAACCTAGGTCAAAAATCATACATGTCCTTCGCCAAGACAATCACAGGTTTATAAATAGAATAGAATATAGACACTTCATAACCTAGGAACACCTCCATCCTTATCTGAGTTAGCCAGAAATTCATGTTTTATTACTACGGCACATACTACTATATACAATACGCAGACTTATTTAACCGTGCAATGAATGAGACCCCAAAAAGCTTATACAATAATACCCATGTAGCGAGTGTTAGGTCAGCAATCCCAAACCACAAGGGCTTTAGGTTACTAGGACTAAGTCCCCTCAGACTTAATTACTCGAGTATTAAAGAGCTCACTCTTGTTAATTTTGCATATAAACAAATAAAAATTTGACTATTTTTTTTCTTTTTTTTTTCTTATTATATATATATATATATATATATATATATATATATATATATATATATATATATATATATATATATATATATATATATATATAGGGGGCTACTCCAATACAAACCTCCTTAAAATACAAACCTACAAACCAAGCATAATCTAATATTTCAAGCTAATCTAATGACCAAACTAGGGGTACCCCAATAAAAAAAATGCTTAAAATAATTGGCTCTATCCTACAAAAAAAATAAAATAAAAAAATAAAAAAATATCACTGTTCACGTGATGACGTGGCAGTGGATTTCACTGGTTAACGGTGCTTCGCACCTTCTTGTACGGCGCTTCACGCCTTTATCATTCTAAAGTTGTAAGGAATGGCAATCAATGGTAAAGGCAATAGACGATTGACGGGTGTGTCGAGAGCCTTCGGCCCTCATGACTACCTAACTCATCCGTTTACTGTCTTAAATGCTTCGCATTTCCACGGCAAGAATTTTTTTTTTTTTTTTGAAATTTTTTTTTTTTGTTGGATAGAGCCAATTATTTTAAGCATCTTTCTTGAAGGTACCCTTGGCGAAAACCTTAGAATAGATGAAATATAATTAATTTAGTGTTGGTTTGTAGGTTTGTATTTTAAGAGTGGTTTGTATTTGAGCACTTGCCTATATATATATATATATATATATATATATATGAGAGTAGGGAGCCTAAGATATATCTCAGGTAAATTCCCTGAGATAGCTAATCTTTATATATAAAAATGGGATGGTCATTTTAGTAAATTCAGGTATTTTTAATTAGCCCTGCGGGCCCAGCAAGATTTAAAGTATATTTGACATCTATCTTAGGAAAAATTCCCTGAGATATATCTCAGGGTCCTTTTTCTATATATATATATATATGCAATCTGGAATGAGCCTTTCTCATTTCCAACCCTAGACTACTCATATAAATATGAGCCGGCTACTAGGCATTTGACACCTAGCCATTATTTAACAATTATTAACAACTAGCATGAAATCCCTATTTTCCCCCAAACTTAGACTTTAATGCTCCTACGCCATCAAGGGAATAACGGAAATTCTAAATATAATCAAGTGATTAAATCTCAAAGCATCCGAACAAGCATGACCCTAACCTAGCCCAAAAGCACCCAATGAGACGGTGTAAAAGTTTTGTTCCCGAAGCATGCAAGTCAATTTCTAGGAACTATAAATCAGCCCTCTACTCATCATTACCACACTCAATTAGACATCTACCTACCAATCAGAATTAGCTCTTCCTAAGGGATCATGAAATATGCATGCCATGAAAATGCAACTAACATGAACTCCCATGGTATACGAAAATAAAAACAAAATGTCCTATATGAAACAAACGTAGATAATACGAACATATATGCATAATTACTACTAATATGCAAAGCATGATATCCTACATGAACACATAAATACTACACATAAATAACTATATACAATACTTATCCCCTAAACCATGGTTCCGTTCCCCCAAACTTAAAAGATTCAATGTCCTCATTGAATGGAAGTAAATACAAGGGATAATAGGAAACATACCTAAAAATATCGAAACACATGGGTTGCCTCCCACGAAGCGCTGTCGTTAACGTCATTTAGCCGGACAAATATGATTCAAATCATGGTGGCTCGAAGATCGCATTCGACTTGTCCTTAGCAGAAGGACCATTCACCCATTGTTTGACAACCTTCTTGCTATCTTTCCACATCTTTTCTAAACCAAAATTTTCTTTGACTGTTCCACCAATCAATTTTTTCTTTTTCTTCTTCACACCTCTAATGTGCTTCTCCGACTCGAGCGGCTGAACAAAACTTTCTTCATCCTTATCATCAATTTTCCACCTTCGCAACACGTTATCATGCCCCTCTTCAAAAATCACTAACTCATTATTCAAAAGGACATACCTCAAATGCGGTGGAAGTTTCCCAAGCATGACATTCGAGAGATCGTGAATCGAAGAACTGTCAATGGAATCACTGATGTGATGCTTTAGCACGTGCGTGTCAGATTTTTCACTCAACAACTGATCAAACTTCTTTCTCTGACCCGTATCAACAATTTCCACACTGCAACACTCTTCATCTTCTATCAGAAATTTCATGGCCATGAACACATTAAAGGTGACATTATGATCTTGCATCCTCATTGTAAGCTCTCCTTTTTGCACATCGATCAAAGTACGACCCGCAGCTAGAAAAGGTCGTCTTCTTCAAAATCCAGAATCACAAAATCGGCAGGAAATATGAGCTTATCAACTTTCACCAAGACATCCTCTACTATACCCCTCGGATACGTGATCGACCTATCAGCCAACTACAAGGAGATGTTAGTTGGTTTCGGTTCCGTTAAACCAAGTTGCTTGAAAACAGACAAGGGCATGAGATTAATACTAGCTCCCAAATCACATAAGCATTTGTCAAAAGACAACTTCCCAATGGTGCATGGAACTGTAAAGCTTCCTGGATCCTTAAGTTTAGGAGGCAACTTTTGTTGCAGAACAACACTACACTCCTCCGTCAAAGCCACTGTTTCAAAATCTTCCAACCTTCTCTTCCATGACAAAATATCCTTCATGAACTTTGCATATCTCGGCATCTCCTCCAATGCTTCAACAAAAGGAATGTTAATGGACAGTTTCTTGAAGACATCCATAAACTTTTGAAACTGTTTCTCTTGACTTTTCTACAAGCGTCCAGGATATGGAGGAGGCGGATAGATCTGATTATTCTTTGAAGATTGCTACAGAGTAGACTTTTCAACAGGTTTCTTGCTCTTCTCTACTTCACCATCTAGCTCATCAGCTACCAAGTCAGATTTTTCAATTCCGGGCACTACTGATTTTCCAAGTTGCTAATTCTACCCTTCTTCATCTTCCTCAGCTGCTGATTTTTGATCCCTCATGACTTTTACAGATCTCAAAGTAACTGCATTGACCTGTTCCTTACCATCTCTTCTTCCTGGATTAGCCTCCGTATCACTAGGAAGAGTTCCTTGTTGCCTACTAAGTAAGGCAATTGCAAGCTTTCCTATCTGGTTTTCCAAGGTCTTTTGAGAAACTGACAGACTTGTAATCATCATCATCAACTCATCCATTTCTGATTTTTCATTAAAAGATTGCCCCACATGAGCCTGGGGCTGTTGCTGTTGAAATCCTGGAGGTTGATATGGTTGCCTTGGAGCATACTGCTGCTGATAACCTTGATTGAATGGCCTTGCTTGCTGACCCTGAAACTGCGGCTGATAAGGTTGTTGAGCACCTTGATTGTTGCTCCAGCTAAAATTGGGATGTTTCCTGTTGCTTGGATGGTAAGTAGCTGGAACTGGTGCCTCAGGTCTCTGGAAATTACTCACGAACTGTGCTGATTTAGAAGAGATAGCACACTGATGCGTCTCATGTGCGCCCGCACATAGCTCACAAACACGAGCCACCTGCTGAACTCCATAATTTGCAAGAGAATCCACTTTCATAGTCAAAGCCTTCAACTGAGCTGCAATTGCCGAAGCTGTATCCACTTCAAACATACCTGCTACCTTGCCTTGAGAAAGCCTCTAGGTTGGATTCTGATATTCATTAGCAGCCATCGTCTCAATAAGATCATAAGCTTCATCGTAGCTCTTAGCCCATAGAGCTCCACCTGATGCTGCATCTAGCATAGGTCTAGACTGTGCTCCCAACCCATTGTAAAAACTATTAATAACCATCCAATCAGGCATGCCATGATGTGGACACATACGAAGCATCTCCTTGTATCGTTCCCAAGCCTCACACAAAGATTCTCCAGAATGCTGCTGAAATTGAGTTAGCTAGTTCCTTATTGCTGTAGTTTTCGCCATAGGGAAGAATTTAGTAAGAAACTTCTGAGCAAGATCCTCCCATGTAGTAATGGAACTAGGTGGTAGAGAGTCTCAACTTGATAGCATCATCTGACACACCATTGAACTTGAAAGTGTCACAAATCTCGATAAAGTCCCGAATATGCATGTTCGGATCCTCCGTAGGAGCACCCCCAAACTGAACCGAATTCTGTAGCATCTGAATAGTGCCCGGCTTGATCTCGAAGTTATTAGCCGTGATGGCCGGCTTGATAATACTAGACTGGATATCATTGATTTTCGGCTGAGAATACTCCTTCAAAGCCTTAGCTGCTGTTGCATCACCCATCGCTACTGTAGTTTCAGATTCCTCTTTCTTATCCTCTCTATTCTCTACAAGATCGTCTTCTGCCAGTTCTTCCAAACAAGCTTGTAAGCGTGTTCGTATACACACCTAAGTACCTGAAACACCACGAAACAAACAAACTAAATAAGAAATCCGAGTCAGTGAATGCTAACGACCACTATTGACAAGCACATAAACTAAAAATAAAACACCAATGATCCCCGGTAGCGGCGCCAAAAACTTGTTAGCACAAAATCATGCAAGCGTACGTGGTCACAAGTAATACAGATATAAGTCAAGTTCGTTCCCACAGAGATCTGGTTTTTAATTCAATTTAGTACCTATGCAACAATGTATGGTTTTAATTCACAGTTAAGACAAATAACAATTTGAGGTTTTAACTATCTAAATTAACTTAAGATGCAAACTATAAAATTAAGAATTAAATTAACTAATGAGAATTGAAATCGAATTACTTATGCAAGAGAAAACATGGGACTCTAACTTCATTATCTACTTTGCCTAGAGTTGATGCCTTTAATCCATGCATGGGATAATTTTGATATCTGATCGGATAATACGAAATAAGTACACGCTACCTATCAGCATATGTATACCAAACTAAACTTACATCCACAAAAGAGATAGAAGATGAATAAACACCAATTATGCTTAGACCGTATATGTCTATAGAATTTGAAAACATAACGGTTGAAGGGCAAGTTATCCATTAAGATCACACAGGGCAGCATAAGTATTTTCATCTTACACTACGAATCATATTGATAAACAATTATGAACCTATGCTAGCATGGCAAGTTCAAAATCTCAAGATCCACTTTCACTTCACCAGAGATTAACAATTCAATTTAGATGTTAGCTACGCATCTAAAAGCATTAAGATTAACCATACGAGGATATCAAGAATTCACCACACACATATCTTTAAAGCAATCAAACTACTAAGTTACATAGATAAATGCGTTAGAATCCAATGACAACGATTAGTTCATAATTGAACCGTTCGTCACCATGGGATTTGATGAAAACATGATATTAAACAAAGTATGAATGAAAGTAATAATATTAATAGGAAAAGAACACAAAAGATGAAGTAGATCTTGATCCGTTGCTTGTCACGAGCGTTGAATCTCCTTCTCCTTTTCTCCCTTGCAATTCTAAGTTACAATAATAAAAAAAACAATTCGATTTACAAGGCTAAGATGTGTTTTTATAGGCCTAGATATCTTGCCCAGCAAGAAACACAACCTATAATACAACTAGAAATAGGTTTGGGTACCAAAAAATACAACTAGAATTCGAATAGGGGCAAAACGGACAATTTTCAGCAATTTCTGGCCGGCCAAGCGCTGCCAGCGCTCCCTGGAGCGTAGCCTGCGCTCGAATTGCTAGTGGCTGCTCATTTTCTGCATTTTCCCTTCATTTTTCAGCCTTTTTCTTCCGTTCTTCTTGCACTAACTTCCCGTCTTCAATTCCTTGACTTGTAATCTTCTTGATAGTTGATATTAAGACGCCATTCTTCATTCCATATCATAAATCAACTCCAAAAACAACGGAAAGTTCACCCCTAATTGACATTTCTTCAAACCTGCACAATTAAATAAAACACATCAAAAATACGACAAACTTGAGGCCAAATACACCAATTTAAGCCGATACGGAACGCTCCTAGTGGATATAAAATCCACTTATCATTAGGCTTCGGTTCCGGAGATGCGAAGCCAGTGGTAATGGAGGGCTCTTTGAAAGGCTGGAATCGGTCTTGGATGATTTTGAAAGGCGTGGACATCGAATACATGCCCCTTTTTTGTGAACGAATACAGGATCTCCTGGAGTGGGAAACTTTCAAATTCGAGTGTGAACCTTTAAAAAAGCTTCACACTTTCTGTACGAGTGTCGGGTTCCAACTTACTCGGGAATCGGGATACGTTTATGGATCACAAGCAGATGTATGAACTTGGGTGTAAGTTTTTCTTTTCTCCTATTACGTCTGAAATCTAACTTGTGTTTTCGAGAGTAGGGTGTAGTCGTCAACTTGCTCATAATGCTTTCATGCTTTTCCTATTCTGCTATTCACTTGTTTGTCGTGTGGTTGTTTTCAGCCCAGAGTTAGTTGAAGGGATGAAGAAGAATCCAGCTACCGCACTCCTTGCCTCCAAAATGAAGACGTTTACGGGCATTCATCAAGTTAAGATCGATGCGAACCGGGTTCCGGACTCCTCCGAGATCAGGACCGGGGTTGGAGACGGTTCCAGTGTTCAGAAAGAAGGCGGTGGGGAATCCATGGCACCCCCCTCTGAGCTCCAAGGCCTCCCTCATAACGCAGAACATCCTGCCCAGATTGAGGGGGAGGAATCTCCTCCGTTGACAAGCCCCCTTCCAAACGTCCGAGGTTGCTCTAGGATAATCGGGGTTTCAGTCCGGATTCTAATCGGGAGTTGGGTATTGTTGCTACTCCATCCAGAGCTGGTACTAGCAAGAAAGGTCCTCCCCACCAAGTTGGGAAACGCTCTTTGAAAGAGATTGCAGAATTCGCCACCTCTATTCTTGAAGAGTCTGATTGGACTGCCATGAGGCGTCTCAGAAACTATCATGTGCTTAAGAATAGCTTTGCCGTCTGGGCTCAGGTAATTTTTAATTTGGTTACATTTTGTGATGTCTTCCCCCAGTCTCATCTTTGTTTGTCCTCTGGTATTACTATCATGCTTCTCTTTTTTGTTTCGCAGCAAGGGTTGACGTTGGCCGGGGCTGTTGCTAATGTTGAAATAGAGGAGCGGGAAGCCGAAGAGTTGAAAAAGAAACTCTCTGAGAAAGAAAAGGAGCTCCTTGACAAGGACATGAAAATTTCAGAACTTGAGAAGGCGTTGGCCGACAGCTCTCGAAAAGATGTGAAAATTCACAAATTGGAGGAGCAGGTTTCTGAATTGAAGGATGCTGCCAAGGTTGCTACAAACCGTGCCACTACCGCTAAGACCGAATCCCAAAATGTTAAGAAGCAGGATGAAGATCTAAGGGCCCAACTCCTCACAGTCCGGTCTGATGAAGTGGTCATAGCCGAATACAAGGCCTCGAAGGCTTTTAACGAAGCAGTCACCGAAGATGTTGCTGCCAAGCTTCTGCGTTGCTGGTTGGTTACCGAACGGCTAATTAGGACGGATCCAGAGCCTTCATGGGAAAAATTTACTGAGGCATATGTCGCTGTTGAAGGAGCTTTTGATGTTGATGGAACCGAACCTCAGCCCTATGACGGACCTGGGCTGATCATTGCCCCTGTTGTACAGCTTGCAGATCCGGATGATCAAGGCCAAAATTTATTTTCCATTATCCTCTGAAAACTTTGTTTTGTAATCCGAATATTTAGCTCTCGTGAACTTGTTTTTCTGAATTTTGTCTATGGTATTTTGGGACTTGTTTTATTTTCATTTCTATTTTTGTTCACATATATATTGTTGTGCTTATGTGTTGGCCCCCCAATCCAGATTGTGGTTTCAGTTTAATGCTTTTCTCTTAAGCCCAACATTGAGAATGCTGTGTAGCTTAGAAAATATTTGTAGCATTTGCCCCCCAATCCGGATTTATTTGAGAGAATTAAATCCGGATTGCGGTAAAAGGTTGAATCTTTTCTGTTAAGTCCAACATTTAAAACATTGGGTGACTTAGAGAAAATTGTAGCATTTGCCCCCCCAATCCGGATGTATTTGAGAGAATTAAATCCGGATTGCGGTAAAAGGTTGAATATTTTCTCTTAAGTCCAACGTTTAAAACATTGGGTAACTTAGAGAAAATTTGTAGCATTTGCCCCCAATCCGGATGTATTTGAGAGAATTAAATCCGAATTGCGGTAAAAGGTTGAATCTTTTCTCTTAAGTCCAACGTTTAAAACATTGGGTGACTTAGAGAAAATTTGTAGCATTTGCCCCCCAATCCGGATGTATTCGAGAGAATTAAATTCGAATTACGGTAAAAGGTTGAATCTTTTCTCTTAAGTCCAACGTTTAAAACATTGGGTGACTTAGAGAAAATTTGTAGCATTTGCCCCCCAATCCGGATGTATTTGAGAGAATTAAATCCGGATTGCGGTAAAAGGTTGAATCTTTTCTCTTAAGTCCAACGTTTAAAACATTGGGTGACTTAGAGAAAGTTTGTAGCATTTCCGGATTTTCTCTGAAAGCTGGGATCCGGATGATGGCGAAAGCAAATATTTTTCTTTTGGTTTTCTGTATTTTCCCTTGTTTTTTATCAACTTTTTCATAAATCTTCGAAAACTGTGATTTCTCCAGTCAAACCTTTTGGTTTTCGTGTTGTTAATCAGCATCAATATCAATCAACATCAATGTTCCAACCATTCCCAATGTCTTCGAAAACTGGAAATGTTTGACCTCTTCGTTATTCCCCGTCTATAAATACTCCTCCTTCACTCTCATTTTCTGCACATTACCTTTTCTTTCCAAAGCCTCCTCAGAACTCTTCTTCCTTTTTCCTTTGTATCTTCGTATTCATGGATCCCAAAAACGTGGTTTACGATTACGAAAATAACAAGATAATTGTAGACGGCATGGTTTTTGACGGACCTACCACCATGGCCGAGATTGATGCTGTCCTCAAGAAGATTGACGATGTTCTGGCTCTGCGTCGTATGGTTTTAGACGAAGCTAGGAAGAGGCGTGGTGGGCTTGGCAACGGTGGGGAGGGTGCTGGTGGCTCAGGCACTGCAACCGTTTAAATACAATCACTTTATGTTTTTGTATTTTTATAAAAGTTGTATCTCCCCCTCCCCCTTGCTTAATAAAAATGGCTTGAGAAACAGCCATAAATATTTACTTTTGTTTCTTTTGTGTTCATTTCGAGTTTGTTGCATCATTTCGAGTTCGTTGCATCTTTGTGTTTGTTTTTATTGTCTCGATGTCGAGTGATTTTGCTAGTATAACAGTAGTTTTTTCTGATTTTGTATCTCGTTTGCCTCTAGCTCGGGATCTGTCGTAGTAAACTGTCCGAACTAGAGTAGCTTTTAGCTAAGTCCAAAGTTAGTAGATTTTGGATTACTTAGAAAAATAAGTTTTATCGTGTTTGCCCCCAGTCCGGGTCGTTTCCGTAGGAATGGATCCGGGCTAGAGTGGTTGTTTTTGGCTAAGTCCCAAGCTTGAAAGCTTTGGGTTTCTTAGAAATTTTTTCGTTTTCGCCCCCAGTCCGGGTTGTTTTCGTTGAAATATATCCGAACTAGAGTAGTTGCTTTTAACTAAGTCCACAGCTTGACAGCTTTGAGTTACTTAGAAAATTTTTCATTTTCGCCCCGAGTCCGGGTCGTTTTCGTGGAAATAGATCTGGACTAGAGTAGTTGGTTTTTTGGCTAAGTCCAAAGCTTGACAGCTTTGAGTTACTTAGAAAATTTTTTGTTTTCGCCCCCAGTCCGGATTGTTTTCATAGGAATGGATCCGGACTAGAGTGGTTGCTTTTAACTAAGTCCAAAGCTTGACAGCTTTGAGTTACTTAGAAAATTTTTCGTTTTCGCCCCCAGTCCGGGTCGTTTTCGTTGAAATATATCCGGACTAGAGTGGTTGGTTTTCGGCTAAGTCCAAAGCTTGATAGCTTTGAGTTACTTAGAAAATTTTTCATTTTCGCCCCCAGTCCGGATCGTTTTCGTGAGAATGGATCCGGACTAGAGTGGTTGCTTTTAACTAAGTCCAAAGCTTGACAGCTTTGAGTTACTTAGAAAATTTTTCATTTTCGCCCCCAGTCCGGGTCATTTTCATTGAAACATATCTGAACTAGAGTGGTTGGTTTTTGGCTAAGTCCAAAGCTTGATAGCTTTGAGTTACTTAGAAAATTTTTCATTTTCGCCCCCAGTCCGGATCATTTTTGTGAAAATAGATTCGGACTAGAGTAGCTGTCGCATATTGCTTTTGCCCTGGTTCCAATCTTCCCTATGGCTCCGGATCAGGGACTTGTGTGTGTTAGTGATACAATAATTTTTGACCAAAAAATAATGAAAAGTACAAGGCAAGGCCCGGTTTCATTAATCATAACTCTCAAACTACAAGTGGATTATTCTTGCTTCATTATAGAGACTAATAATCTATCTGTTGAAGACTTTCTGGGCTCAGAGGTAGCTCCTTAATTCGTTCTTCGGGGCTTGACTTTTTCCTTACTGGTAGAACTTCTGGAGTCGGAGGCCGTGCCAAGTATTGGGCACCTCGGACTCATCCATATTGACTAGCTTGTACGTTCCAGGACGAAGTACTTCTTTGATCTTATACGGACCCTCCCATTTAGGCATGAGCTTCCCTGTGTTGGTTGGGTCCGAAGCCACCGTGTCGCGAAGAACTAGGTCTCCAACCTGAAAGTTTTATACCCTAGCCTTCTTTCCAAAATATTCCCTTGTCTTCTCCTTATACTTTTCCATTCTTGCAACTGCTTCATCCCTTATTTCATTGACCAAATCCAGATTGATTCGGAGCCCTTCCTCGTTCGCAATTTCTTCAAAGTTAATAGATCTGTGGGAGGGTGAACCCACTTCTATCGGGAGCATTGCTTCGGTCCCATAAGCCATCTTGAAGGGTGTTTCTCTAGTACTTGTTCGGGGACTAGTCATGTATGCACAGAGCACATTTGAAAGCTCTTCGGGCCACTTGTTTTTGCACTCCTGAAGCCTTTTTTCTATGCCTCTTAGCAAAATTTGGTTTGTTACTTCCACTTGTCCATTACCTTGGGGGTATGCCACCGATGACTTCTTATGTTTGATGCCCCTCTCCTTCAAGTAGTTCTCAAAATCTGAACCGACAAATTGAGGCCCATTTTCCGAGACCAGGATTTGCGGAAGCCCGAACCTCATCAATATGTTATCCATGAACCGGATACAATCTTGTTGATTTATAGTTCTCATGGCCTTGGCTTCTGCCCATTTGGTCATGTAATCAATTGCCACCAATAAGTACCTGAGATCACCTTTAGCCCGAGGGAATGGACCAACAATGTCGATTCCCCAAATAGAAAAAGGCACTAGAGACAGGACTGAAGAGGGTATAACCGGACTCTGTCTTTGCACATTGCTGAACAATTGACAATTCTTGCATTTTCTGACAAACTCCACCGCATCATTGTAAATTGTGGGCCAGTAATAGCCTTGCCTTATTATTTTGTAAGCCAGAGCCTTTGCAGATAAATGATCTCCACAGATCCCCTCATGAACCTCTTGCAGGCAGTATTCGGCTTCGGCTGGTCTAATACACTTCAAGACCGGACTGGAAAATGTTTTGCGATAGAGTTGTCCTTCTTCGAGGAAAAATTTAGTAGCTTTGGCCTTGAGTCTCTGAGCTTTATTCTTGTCTTCGGGCAATTCTCCTTTATCCAGATATAAAATCAAAGGTGTCATCCAGTTAGGTTGATCATCTATTTCCATTACTTCACCATTTTCGATGGTGCTGGACTAGCTTTGACAATGCATCTACTTCTGCATTTTCCTCTCTATTAATCTGAACCATTTCAAACCTTAGGATCGTAGTCATGTAACTTTTAACCAGAGCTTGGTACTGAGCTAGCCTTGGATCCTTGGCAATATATTCCCCTTTAGTCTGCTTCACCACAATCTGGGAATCACTGTAGACGTTCAGGCTCTGGACTTTCAAGGATCTGGCCAATCGGAGTCCGGCAAAAAGTGCCTCATACTCTGCTTGGTTGTTTGTTGCTGAGAATTTGATGGTTATTGCTTGCTGTATCTGAAAACCATGGGGACTTTTCAGGATTAACCCTGCTCCGGACCTCTCGCTCATTGAGGATCCGTCAACGTACAAGGACCAAGCCTCCGGGTCTAAGTCGTCTTCTTTCCCCGGATCCACGATCATGGGACTAGTTCGGAGTTCGGGAAAAGAACATTCCACAATGAAATCAGCTAAAACTTGGGCTTTGATTGCCGTTCGAGGTACGAATGTGAGTTGGAACTGGCTTAACTCAACAGACCAATTGACGAGTCTGCCGGACACATCTGGTTTATGAATTATCCTTCTTAGAGGTTGGTCAGTTATGACTTTGATTTCTCTCCCTTGGAAATAATGCCTTAGCTTTCTTGAAGCTGTCACCAGGGCAAAAGCAAATTTTTCCAGATTTGGGTACCTGGTCTCCGCATCTTTCAACACTTGGCTGATGTAATAAACTAGTTTCTGTTGTCCTTCATGCTCCCTAATCAAGGCTGCCCCCACAGCCAGTGGTCTGGCGGCTAGGTAAAGTGATAATGCTTCCCCAGGTTCAGCTTTTGATAGAATTGGTGGTGATGACAGGAATTCCTTAATAGAATCGAAGGCTTTCTGGCAATCCAGACTCCAGTTAATCTCTTTTTTTTTTTCGCCCCCTTAAGTAGCTCGAAGAAAGGTAAGCACCGTTCGGCTAGCTTTGGAATGAATCGCCTCAAGGCCGCTAAAGATCCTGCGAGCTTCTGAATTTCTTTCTAAGTCCGGGGTGGCTCCATTTCCATTATTGTCTTAATTTTTTCCGGATTAGCTTCGATTCCCCTCTGATTGATCATGAATCCCAAAATTTTCCAGCTTCTACCCCGAAGATGCACTTCTCCGGGTTCAATTTCATCTCGTGTTTCCTTAAATTCTCGAAACATTCCTGCAAGTCTGGAACATGTTCCTCCACTATCTTTGACTTAGCTATCATATCATCCACATAAGATTCCAAGTTTCAACCCAACTGATCCTTAAACACCTCCACCATTGCCCTTTGGTAGGTTGATCTGGCATTCATTAATCCGAAGGGCATGTACTTGTATGCGTAAACGACTCTTTAAGTTATGAAGGCGATTTTGGCTATATCGGCCGGATTCATCTTGATTTGGTTGTAGCCGGAGAATGCGTCCATGAAACTGAACATCACATGTCCCGCAGTGGCATCAATGAGCTGATCTATGCTGGGAAGAAGATATGGGTCTTTGGGGCACGCAACATTCAGATTTGTATAGTCGACACACATTCTCCATTTGCCGTTGGGTTTCTTGACCAGGACTACATTGGCCAGCCAGTCTGGATACTTTATTTCACAAATTATTCCTGCTTTGAGGAGCCTTTCAACTTCTTCGTCAATTGCCTTCTGTCGGTCCGGAGCAAAGTTCCTCCTTTTCTGCTTTACCGGTTTCTTATTAGGATTAACATCAAGGCTGTGCATAGCTACAGATTCATCGAGTCCCGACATGTCCTCCGGACCCCAGGCAAAGACATCTGCATAATTTCTGAGGAGTTGCACAAGGTTTTCCCTGAATGTTGGATCCAGCCCGGATCCTATCTTTATTTTTCGAGCCGGATTACCTTCTTCCAACTCGACCATTTCGGTCTCGACCGCCGGTTCGACCTTACCCAGATCTTTCTTTGAGACGAATTGCTGGACCCGGGCCTGAGTATTTGTTTCCAGGTAATCTCTGGCTTTGGCGATTAGTTCTTCCTTGGTCTGGGTTTCAATACTTTCGATATTTTGGACTTCATGTCCGGGCTCCTTTTTGAAGTAAGATCTATGCTTCTTTCGGCTCAAGTTCTTGTGGTACAAGGACGCTTTTCGTTTGTTCTCCGGATCAGTTTCAGCCATGATCAATGCTTGGCCATAACAACGACCTGCGGTTTCGGAGTCTCCTTTAACTTCCCCAAATCCTAATGGAGTGGGAAATTTAAGCTTTAGATGGGGTGTTGAGGTTATTGGCCGAAGCTTGGTTAGCGTCGGGCGACCGAGGATCATATTGTAAGAAGATGGAGTATTGATGACATAGAATTTTATCATATGTGTAACTTGCTTCGGGAAGGTTCCAAAATGAACAGGTAGGTACAATGTCCCCTAAATTGGGACTAAGTTGTTCCCGAATCCAAAAAGTGGGTCCTCTCTGCATTCATTCATTCTTACGCTGCCCAACTGCATTCTGTCGAATGTATGCTTGAAGATGATGTTGGCGGAGGATCCATTATCAACTAGGATTCTCTTGACTTCGTTCTCAGCGACATCTAAGCTAACCACCAAGGCTTCATTATGATTGGGATTAACTCCTTCAAAATCGGCATTGCTGAAAGTTATTACTTGTTCGGGAAAGGTCTGGATCATCATTACTTCATCTCCTGAGTCCGGACTAGGGGGAGGAGAATTTGACCCCCCCATTACCACGTTGACCACATGCTTCTTTCCCGTTTCTTTTTCCGTTGTTTTCCGAGCTATGTACTGCCCCATGTTTCCTTTTTTGATTTGATCCTCGATGAAATACTTGAGAGACAAACAGTTTTCTATCGTATGACCATGGGTTCCATGATAGTCATATTGCTTGTGTGAAGGACGCTTCTCCGGGGCAGTGATCATCGGCTTGGGTGGGTAAAAGAATGGCTTGTCCCGAACTTCTTCCTGGATATCAGCCCAGGTGCGACTGAGTGGAGTCCACTCAGGTTCTGGCTTCCGGTCAGCTTTATTTGGTTTAGCGGACATGGAGTCCGGATTAACAATTGCTGTAGTGGGCTCTGAGATTCTTTCAAAGACTGATGGTTGAGAATTCTGGATAAAGTTGGTTTGTCTGTTAGGCTTAAACCTCTTGTCGGGTTGATAACCACCACGAGAGCGATCATCGTGGGTAGTTCGGTATGAAGAATTTCCTTGTCGGGTCATTCTCATTGCCTGAAGAACATCACTTTCTTTGATAAATCGTGCAGCCATGGAGTATGCTATAGCCAGGCTTTCAGGTTCTTTGTTGATCAACTCATAGACATATCTTTCATTCTGGTCCGGATCCAGATTCCTCCGGAAGATGCTAAGGGCTTCACGCTCATCTAAGCGTGAGACTTTGTTTATCGCCTCCTGGAATCGCTTCATATAATCTGCGAGAGATTCATTATCATTTTGACGAATAGTCTCCAGATGGCACATGTGTAATTTATGAGTCCGGTTCGCTCTGAACCTCTTCAGAAAGGACTCACGAAATTCTTTCTAGGAGTGAATGCTTCGGGAAGGGATTTGGCTGAACCATCTCTGAGCCCCTCCTTTTAAGGTAGACGCAGGCATTTGGTGATGTCATTATAGTAGTAAATGAGGGCGATCTGCTCGAAGTAGTTCACATGTTCTTCGGGGTCTCCCAACCCATCAAAGGAATCAAAGTTGTAATGCTTCAGGTTCTTTTGTCTAGGGATAGCTTCCAGAGATCGGCTGAATGGGGTCAGAGTTCCTTCAATTTCGAGTCCGGAGTCCTGTCCCACTTTCTTTTGTAGCTCATGAATCATTTGCATCAAGTTATCTTCGGGCTCATCTTCTTCTGAGATAACTTCTGGACTGACGTCTCTCAGAATTCTTTTAGACCCGGAGCTCCTTAAGACTCGATCCTCCTCTTCCTGTATCCTTTTTTGGATTTTGAGTTCAAGTTTTGCCTTTTCTTCCTGCCTGATATTCTCCTTTAGTTCAGCCAGCTTTCTAAGTTTTTCAACTTCCTGGTTTTTGCTCTGAGCTTTGTTGGCTGCTTGCTTTTCTTTGCTTTTATCACCAATCCGGTCAAAGACAGATCTCCTGGATCGGTGGGAGTGTTGAGAACCCTGGGAGTTTTCAGCCTGCTCTGGTTCGGGAGGTGGCGGGTGTAAGAACCCCAAATTTTCGGTAGAATTTAAACTTTTCTTATTTGGATTAAGTGCATACGTGAATAGTGTTTCCATACATGAATAGTGTTTTGGTGGAAATTAGAATATTATTAGACGACACTATATAGAAGTATTCAGAACGGATTTCTGAGTTCGTATCGATGATCAGTGAGGGAAATAAGTGTATGTAAACGATATCAGATTCAGAAAAATAGCACTTTTATTTTCCCCGAGATTTCCCTGGACACTGAAAGATTTAAGGGTTTATTTAAGAGATTTAAGGAATTTAAATTCAAGGATATTAAAGGAGGATTAAGGATATTAGTATAAATATTAAGAAGGTTTCCGGTAAAACCTTAACGAGAAATATTTGAGATATTCCTCCGAATGATTCTTGAAATTGGGTGATAACCGGACAAAAGAGCAAGCAGAGAATCAAGATACATGCATGTGCTAGTGGATAAGAATCAAGGAACTAAGTTAGTTACCAAGGAATTAGCAACATTAGAAACTAACTAAGCTAGTTAGTAAGAATGACATCACTATACCACAAGGATTAAACACTTGGCTACATGATGAGGTATTAGAGGTGATGTAATCACTTTAATAAAGCAACCTAGCAAGATATTATCACCAATAATTCACTTTATGTATCAACCAAGCCAAAGTCAAGAAAATAACTCCATTTCTCTCCATGTTGAACCAACTGCCCAGCAAGAGCACCACCAAGAAGAAAATTCATATCTCCATATCTATCCATGATAAAATCACCAAAATTTAACCCAAGCCTCTCCACTCCATGGGCAATATTCACACAAAGTTTCATGGCAATACAAGTAGTATAGCCTAGGAAAATCACCTTCCCAAGTTGAAGAAACAAACTGTCCAGATTCATGACAGTTTCTGTGACGATTTTCAAATGGCCATATCTCCTTCGTTTATCAATGGAATTTTGTGTTCTTTATATGGTTGGAAAGCTGTGAAGATGATCTACAACTCTCCTTTAAAGGTCTTGACCAGAAAACCTCGGTAAGTCCCTCGTTGTTCATGATCTTTCCAATAAGTTATTGCAGATCCAAAAAACTATAATCATGTTCTTGTTGATTCTTGTTAGTTTAAGGTTGTGGAGGCTATACAAGGCGATACAAGGCTTAATAAGTGCATACACCCTCCAAGGAAGGTATAAACTTCAAGAACCCTAGGCCTTACTTTATGTTTATGCATGCTCTTGATGGATTTAAGAGTAGTTAGGATGTTAGTATGTTATAAGCATGCTTAGTTAGTGATTTAATGGTTTAAGTATCTTGATGAGTATTATGATAAAGAGACATGTTCTTGGACAGTAGAGATAAGATTCATATGTGTAAGAACCCGAATTTTCGGTAGAATTAAAACTTTTTATATATTGATGAAAGAATGAACAGTGACTCCGACTACAAGGTATTAACAAGGAATGTGAATGGGTATAGATTTAAATGATCATATGTCATGTAGAATACTTTTGGTTGATAGCATAAATAAGAATAATCTATCTCCTACGGATATAAGTTATATTATTCCAAGAAAGATTATTCTTGTGTCATCCGAATCAATATCTATTATAAGTCCAGCGGTTCCGTAAAAAGGTTAAGGAGCACTCGAGAGTAAACCAGGTTTATTTTCCTAATTATAGGAATTAAATAAAAATAAGTGATGAATAGTGATTTTGGTGGAATTTAGAATATTATTATAATAATGCTATATCCGGTATTCGGAACGGATTTCTGAGTTCGTATTAGTGATCCAGGAGGAAAATAAGTGTATGTAAAAGCTGTCGGATTCAGAAAAATAGCACTTTTATTTTCTCCGAGAAGTCCCTGGACACTGCAAGACATAAGGAATTATAAAAGGGATTTAAGGAATTTAAATTCGAGAAGTATTAAGAAAGATGGAGAATGTTATTATAAATATTAAGAAGGTTTTCGGTAAAACCCTAATTAGAAATGAATGAGTTATTCCCTCGAACGATCAAGGTATTAAGCAATAAACGGACAAAGAAACAAGCAGAGGGAGCAAGAGTCATACACAAGCCACTAGAAAATATCTAGTAACCAATATAGTTACAAGAGTAACTAGAATCAAGTGGATCAACTAAGTACTTAGCAACCAGACTACTAGTTAGTCTTAAACCACCACAATCTCAACACTTGTCTTGCAAATACCTCATTCCATGCATCATCCTCACTTTAATAAAGCAACCAAGATGAGATATTATCCAAGTCTCATCCACTTGATGCATTATTATCACATTAACCAAGCAAAGAACACAAAAAATATCAAACCCTCTCCATAAACATTTCCATTCGGCTTCTTGCTAAATTCAAGGATCAAAATTCTACTTCCAACCATCATTTGATCTTGAAATTTTTATGTGAGTCCTATAATTCATAAAAATGATCTCCTCAAAATCCTAGCTTCAATCTCTTCTTTTTCCATTTTCAAAAAAATCATCAAAGAGGAGGATGAATAGTAACCTCAAGAACAAAACTTTTGGATCTTGATTTTGATTGATGATCCAAGCTTCATGGAGGCTATACAAGGACTATACAAGGCTTACTAAGTGCATACACACCCCAAGGAAGGTATAACACACTTGAAACCCTAGGTCTTACTTTGAGATTATGCATGTTCTTGATGGATTTAAGCTTAGTTATGATAATTAGTGATTATAAGCATGATTATGATTGGGATTTTGGTAAGGATTAAAATAGTTTAGATGAACGGAAAGGCATTGCTTGGCCTTAGTTCATGGTTAAATTATATGTATATGTTGTTTGGAATGGAAACTATGATTATTGGAAAGTTTGGAATTTGGAAAGATTCGATTTATAGCCGTCGTAATGCCCGATTTTCGTTTAACCTTAAGTAACCGTGCATCACAGTAGCTTTTACTCACTGTTAAGCTTCGATTTCTGCCATAATAAGCTAGATTATGTTATAAGCTTCGTTTTGATATAAAGTTCGTATGAAATGGACTTACGGTTTAGGAGTTATGATTAAATTCGTAAAAGAGGTTCGAAACCATAATCGAAAGTTCGTAACTGAAATTGGAATCCCTTAACATGACTAAGTCAGTGACGAATCATGGTAATTAAATATTAGAGGTCATAAGGAAGGCGTGAGAGAAAACCACAAGTAAAATGGATCGTTTTCCGATTTTATAAAAATGTTCGAATCGAGGATAAGTGGGAAGAAACCACTTTTCGGAGGTAACATTATTCATTAAAACTTCCTGCCCTGTTTTGGCAAAATTCCGAAAAATTAATCTTCTGATCTAAGTCCAATTTTGAGTTATCTACCTTCTAGACATTCTCTAGATCATGTACGCGAAAACGGTGCGTCATTTGAGTTAACGGTTACCGAGTTATGAACGTTTTAGTGAAAGAGGTGTGAATAGTAAAGATCCGTAGTCGACCGAACTTCAAAAATACATTTCACCTATCTAGACCCGTGGCTTCGAATTGGAAATTTTATGATAAATATTACAAATACCAAAGATGATTTTATAAGTGGTTTCGTAATTAAATACGTTTCCAGTGATTTATTAAAAGTGTTGAAGTACGAGTCTCGAAATAGTGATTCTCAGAAAAGTCAACCCTAGGGGTACTACTTTGGCCACCCTTTTTGGCTAAGTTAAAAAGGGAATTTCGAGTCGACTAAAACACGAAACTTGTTAAGAATTATCAAGACCACATATTGGTGCAAAGAACGAGGTTATAATTGATTAAGTAAGATATACGAAAAATCCGACATTAAGGATGGGTTCGAGGTGTGTTTTGGACTAAACTTACATGACTTAAGTTAAGTTATACTTAACCTTCGAAATGTTAAGTGATTGACCTCGGTTG
This sequence comes from Kitagawia praeruptora, assembly GCA_037693485.1. Classification (NCBI taxonomy): domain Eukaryota; kingdom Viridiplantae; phylum Streptophyta; class Magnoliopsida; order Apiales; family Apiaceae; genus Kitagawia; species Kitagawia praeruptora. The sequence goes on along the minus strand of CM075351.1, from coordinate 155,437,224 downwards.
TTGTGACTATTTATAGATCACTGGATTGACACGAGACACACTACCCCTACAGGATTACCAGGCAAGTTTCCAATACTTGGAACTGTTGTTGTGATAATATATATAATGATTGTTGTATACATATGCCATAGCATGCATGCCTACTTTCAAGTCTATTGATATGCTTGTTCCCTGAATTGATATTGGCTTATAGACTAGATATAAATTATCAGTTATAAGCAGGATTGTTTTGCTAAGACCCTTAGTGAAGGGCGGATGATATTCATTCTTTCAATATAGACCAGGAGTCGGTATTTTGGGATATAGAGTTAGTCATGGAAACCCGGAGGGATTCCAGCGACAATTTATTTGATGAATGTTATTTATGAACGTTATTTATATTTTCATAAAGTATTGGTTACTTGGAAATTATTCGAGGAATGCTATTTGAATATTATCTCAATCGAGGGGTACTATATGAATATTATTTTGAATATTCATTCACGTATATTTATTTGCTGAATATTATTTTAATATTCATTCGAGCTTTAATTACTTAATGAATATTAGTTTCGAATATTCGTTTAGAGTTTGATTATTCAATGAGTAATTACTTTAATATTCTTGGAAATTTATTTAATGAATATTATCGTGAATATTCATTTAAGATTTTATGTACTTGATGAATATTATTCTAAGATACTCATTCGAAGTTCTATTTACTTAAGGAATATTGCTTCGAATATTCCTTTAAAGTTTGATTGCTAAAAGAATATTATTTGGATATTTATTTAGAATATTATTTATTAAATGAATATTATTTTCAAATATTCATTTAAGGTTTGATTTATTTAGTGAATATTATTTAAACATTTACTTGAGCTTATTTAATTAATGAATATTATTTTGGATATTCATTTAAAGAAGAGAGCTATTTAGTAAATAATTCTATATATTCATTCGAGGATTACTTACGAGCAATATTATGATTTATTCATATTCCTTAATTATTAATGATTTAACAAATATTCTTGGAATATTGATTTAAATTCTTTTAAGTTCTTTTTATGATGATTCATATTATTCAAAGATTATCTTTCACCTTTAGATATAGTGTAAAATATTTCGGAGTCTTTTATAACTATTTTATCAAGGGGAGGTTCCCAAAAACTCTATTTTCATTTAAATCTATCTTATAAGAAGATTTAAATACTCGCTCAAAGTTCCAAAAATATATAAGGGGACTTCACTTGAGAGATGTTATTTATTGGACTGCCCGGTCCTATACTTGCTAAAACTATCTTGTCACTCACATCTTGATTCTTTCAAACATCGATATGAATCTTTTTGGTTACCTCCTCAACGCTCGAGGGGTAAGAATTGATGGAACAAGTTTATATTCATTAACAAGCATCAGCTTGGGAAATATTGGTGATTTTTCCTTTCCAAATAGATACGACTACTTTGTGGAGTCCTATCAACAAGTAATATACTTGGGGAAAGGGGGAGGAACTTTACGTTTTAAAGTTATGGATGTGAAATGAACTAGGAGATGCGTAAGTGACCCAGTGGCGCCGGTCCAGCAAATGGCCCAACCGTTGGCCGGGGGGTTCCAGAGGGCGGTAGACAAGTAAATCCGTCGGTGCTTCCTTCTACATGTAGTAAACAAGAGGTGGGGAGCATAACATGCGACTGATCATCGTGTAAATGCTATGTCTCCTGGCGCGTCAAACTCCAGTATTAGTTCATCTCTCAATGTTGGAAATTTCCTGCAACCTTATCATTATTGGCAGGTCTGAAAAGTGTTTGAATTGGAATTGCAATATTCTTCCTGCAAGTTCCTCTATTATGAAAAGTTGATAATATCTGGCTCATCTTTGACATAGCAGATATTTATTCAAAACAAATATATTTTGAGTTACCTTGTAACTTCATCTCATACCTTATATTGGTACTACATCGTTAATGCATGGCATATGGTTTCAAAGATATTTTGGACTGTTATATATTATCACTGTTCAATTATATTTTTGGTGGGCTATTGCTCACCCTTGCTTTATTTATTTATATCACAACAACAGCTAGATCAGATGGCCGCGCAAGGCGTGCTCAGCATAGGCAGGTGTCAGCCGTCAGAGGATTAACCGCTGAGGTCATAGCTACCATTGCTAAGGATGCAGCCTCTGGTAGGCTAGTTGTTAGTATTTGTGCATCAAATGTATTTATATATATGGCATATACCAATGGATGGCAAAGAGCATGTAATTGTAAAATTGTAATTCTTTGGGTTGTAAGAACTCAAACTTGTGATTAATAATATTGATGGTTACTCTGATTTCATCTCTGGGACTATAACGGGTGTGTTTTATGTTGTTGTTTTGGGTCACAAGGTTGTAATTTAAATTATGTTGGTTTTATGGATGGATATTGAGACCGTAACAACCAGATCCCTGACCCTGGATCTGGGGGTGTTACAGAAATGGTATCAGAGAGAGCGTTATATATCCCAGAGATGACGCGACGTTAAAACAATAAATTCACTAATATAATAAGAACTCTTGCCAAGTTCATAGTCGGACTACTTAAGGTAGTACTGACATATAAAACCCTTATGGGGACTCTTAAGTATCATGATAGTAACTTAGCTCGTCCTCGTGCCGACTAGTAAGGCGATAGACCTTGAGGTGTACGAGCAGCAGCACGGTGATGCTTTATGGTATGTTGACAATAGGATTGTGAATTCGATAGAGTACCCTACTAAGGACCCGGAAAGGGTTCCAGTAGAAGAAGGGAATCCTGTTGAGGATGAGGAGTTACCCCTGAGAAAATGAGGGTTGTAGCCCGAAAGACTATAAGAGTTAAGATATAGTGCTCAGAGGAATGAGCGTAAAGAACTGAGATATTGTTAATGGAATTAAAGAGGCATATTGGATTCATAGCCGGACTACTGGATGAAGTGCCAGCAAGTAAGATGGATTTGAGGAATTACTCAAGATCTTATGTAAGGATAGATAAGAATCCTTGGAGACTTTCAGATTAATGAGAAAGGAATTAGAATGATGCATGATTATCAAAGACATTGATATAGGACGGGGAGCAGAGTCCCTAGGAACAGTTAAGACATAGATGGCAAGTGCCATATCTTCAGATAAATGGATTAGTGTGAATATTGTCAATGGTAATTCACCGTGAGAAGACAGATTTTATAGGTTTTAATTTATGAAACCAAATTGAGATTGTTAAGGTGATTTTATTCAGGGAAATGCCCATCTTATAAATGGATCAACTTAGAAAGAAAAGACATTGGGAAGTGATGGCCTGAACGGATAAAGTATATAAGGAAATAGTAAGCGAGACAATGATCTCAGAACCTACAAGAGGAAAAGACCAGTGAGTCTATGATAAACTAGTAATAAGGCTATCATCAGGAACCAATTATAAGTTCAGTTCAATTCAGTGAAATGATGAACCAGAAACATTAGATGCATGTGATTCAGAAGAATATTAAATTCTTTCTTTTCCTTGAATGGATTATGGTAGTTATCTTAGGTTTATTTTGACACTGAATCATTAATGGATTGAGTAAGGCAAGCAGTGGTTGAGATGAAATTGAGAATGCTTTTAGATGAAACCTGAATGAACAGGTGTAGGCCATGTTCTCGAAATAAGAGTTTTGGCAAAATGAAGTCCAGCAATAGGACATATGATCAATAGTGGGTAGTGTTGGTCGACCCCATCAAATTAAAGACCATTTCAAAGGAAGAAAGGTCAACCACACCGGAAAAGGTGAGAAATTTAATAAAATTCACAAGGTATTACCAAAGATTTGCTCAGGACTTTACAGAAAGTGTAGTCCCGTAACCCGACTTATTGTAAGAATAAAAGTTTGAATGGACAAGATAAACGTGAGAAGATCTTCCTGGAGCTAAAGGTAAAGTTGGTGATGACCAGGGTTGGCGTTGCCTAATAGAAGAAGGAAACTTTGGGAGATATTATGATGCAACTCATACAGGTATAGGTCTGCGCTTATGCAGCAAGACAGCATAATTTCGAATACATTTAGACAGCGCGGTTCATCAGATTCGGATGGCCTTGGTAGTGCCAATGTTGAGGAACGACTAACCCCGACGGTAGTGTTCCTTCTGAGACTAGTTGTTAAGAAGACTGGTATTTGGTAGTATCGACTAATAGGACGAATATGTATCGGGAAGATGTGGCATGTTACTAGTGGGTGAATAGATTAACTGAAATTTTCCCAAATTCTGGAAAGGAATTCAACAAATTTTGGCAAACCTTGTCTTTCTGAATATCAAAAGAATGTCACTAAAAAGGGTGGAGACCAAAGCAAACCCTATGGATTGGGTAGGATAACCGCTATGCGGGCGGGTAGACAGACCCCGATTATTATGACTGATTATAGGGATAAAATAATGAAGTTGAGATTTGAAGGAAAAAGGGAAATGTAATTAAGAAACAAGCCGGACTGAGAAATTCCGGGATTGACTTAAATGAAAAGGTTGTTATGCTAGAAGTGTTAAGCTTATGTGGTACGTGAAATTGATAAGAGAATTTGAAATGATAAAAATAAAGGAAAGGTGACCGGAGACGGTACCGAGAAGTCAAGTGAGACTTATATGGAGTAAAATTTTGAAAAGATCAAAAGGTATCAAAGAAGAAGACACTATGTCGATAATTGCTAGAAAAGTAATGATAGTAACTAAACTCACATATTGTAATGTGGCTGTTGAGGCCAAGTCACAAGTAAATATCAAGCGACTAGACCAGCAATGAAAGGACAAAGCGGGGTAGCTTCTAACCAAGTGCCAACCGCGAGAACTTGATATAAAATAAATTGAGATACATAATGATGGACTTTATAAATGCCATGGGTGTATTCGGATTAAGGATAATGACCAATGAAGGTTATGTAGATTATCAAGGATAATGCAGTGTGATGCAAAAATGTTATCTGAAACTTAGTATCCTCAAGAAAAGCAATAAATGCTAAGAGATTCACGTTGAACATGACCAATATCTCCCAGAACATCTTTGCTACCCTTACCAAGTTCTGTAAGAAAGACAGGTAGACATATGTTGTCTTTTGGAAGGTTATATAGACTGACATTCGTTTGAAAGAAGAGGTTAGCATTAGGCTACCTATAGATTATCAAGATGAGAATGATTGAAAAGAGACCCTTATTAAAGATATATGATTGAATTGCCAAGTACAGGATGTATGTATTCCTTGAAAATAAACTTAAGGATAGAATGTCCAGAGATTAAGACGAACCCTGGGGGATGCACAAAGGATTACATCACCCCTAATAAAGACATTGTGAAATCAAATAATATAAGTGAACCGACCAAGGTGTCAATAACCTGTAAGGATTTGTGGAAAGAAGTCTCGAAAAGCACATAGACGGAATCGTTAAAGAATTGGTTAATGATGTTTGATATACCCTGTAACCAGGAGATGCAGGAGGAATGATGAGAATGGCCTAAGAAACCTTATAAGGGAAGTGGTAATATCCTAAACTTTAAAAGGGAAGTTTGGTAAGGAAGGTATGACATAGTAACAATAAGGCCAGAAGAAGCATGTGTGAAACCATGTAAAAGTATGGATTGAACCAATAAGGTTGAGATTATCCCAAAAAAACAAGAAGGGAGTTAAGTAAGGAAATATCCTAGGTATGATTGGGAGTACCTGTAGTCAAGATCGCACCAGAAAGGTGGAAGCAATGACTTTTGGAAAAAGATTGGATTATGCTTTCTCTTATTCAGCAGAACTTAAGGGAGAATGCTTCCATCCTGAGTTGGAATAGATCCAGAAAACATTGATTTCAAGAAATTATTATAATCAGGAAAGGCCAACGAGGTGGCTGACACTTTAAGTATAGGGGATTAAGTATAAATGCTCATACCAAAGAAATAGAATGATAATGTAAGGACCTTGATGGTCATAATGTGGTAGAGGAAGTTACATTCCGTCTAATGATTTTGCTAGGATCAACTATAAGAATAGTTTAAGTAAAGATTCGATTCCTGATGTTGCCAGTAGCACATTACCGACATTATGAGGCTCAACGACAGGCCAGACCAAATTCCCCAAGAGACTCGCCTTTCCTTTGGAAAGAGTGGGGGGAAGTTAAGTAACAAGGAATTGGTAGTAGATGACCAGAAACAGAGATGGTACAAATACTGATAAGCTAAATGGCATGATGATGAATGATAAGCAAGTTTATGTTGGTGTATTTCTGCGCAAACAAGATAGAGTACATGAAGTTAAAGATTCGTGATGCTGAAAGGTATCCCTGTATTAAGGATTATTAAGCTTGGAAAGTGATTAAGTAAGACGCTGAGCTTCCAGTCTTCAATTAGAGATGTACGATTAAAAAATCTCCTCAACCTATCATAGCTGCGATGCTTGAAGCTTCTCTGCAATTTTATCTGCTTCATGTAATATCTACGTCAAGTTCAGGAAGCGTTCCTTATGGATAGGAAATAGTGATTATTTTGTTTTCCTAGAGGATCTTGAATTGACAATTATGATGCTTAGTTATTAAAGCACTGCGTAAACGATAAACGATGGTGATCCTTATGAGAAATTAGGTGGTAACGACTGTGGAAATGTTGAATTGAATCTAAGTTAGAGAAATCATCCAAGTTTATTTCGGATGGTGTAATTTCTGGAACGACGGGATATTTGAAATAAATGATTAGGCTATGATGGTTCATAGAATGATTATAGTAGAAATGAAGACAAGCAACTGATTGAGATGAATGAAGAGTTAAGGATTAATAAGAAAGTCAGATATGCGGACTCATGAGAAGCTCCAGTAATGAAGCGAGAAAAGTATGGAATTAACAGGGCAAAGTATTGGCCAAAACGGAACGTTGGAATTAGAAACATAAATGACATACGAATTTACCCCTTTTTAGGTTGGGGGAAGTCGAGGAAATTTGGAATAGATTGATTGAGTAATAAGGAGACTCGTGGAATGAGAAAGTGAAATCTAGATGGTTGAACAAAGGAAAGTTTGACCCCAATAAAGTGACGCGTATTGAGTAAAGGTGACGAGCGTCTCAATAAAGAGATGACAATGGAGTTAAATAACCGAAGTGAATGAGAATCAGATAATAAGAAGGATGTGATTAATAAAAGAAAAGATTGGAAAAAAACAATTATGAAAATGTGAAGCAAGGAATGTTATGAATGAACTTCCTAACGAGCTCTCGGAATGACAACCTGATAGTGTTAGTATTATGGATATGAAAGCTATAGTAGCGTGGCATGGAATATTAGTGACAATGATGTCACGCGAGAAATCCAAGATTTAACCTGAGAGGTTGAAGGATTTTCCAAAAAGTTAGTGGTGCTAATATCGAGCAAGAGTATAGGTCCATAGAATGATGGACAGAGCAGCAAGGACATGTGATATGTGAGATTACGAAAAAGTAGTATTTAATACGAATATGATTATTTTCTTCTCTAATAAACCTCTATAGTTCAGAGGAAAATTCTAAGTATGATATTTTGACAATCATGAAAACTTTCTTATATGATTCTTTGAAATTCGTTCCTTTTCTTTTCCCTTATTTATCTTCTTCTAAACTGAGAAGAACAACCCTTTAAGGAGGGGAGGTAATACTACGTGACTCTCTGTCTGTGTGATAGGAGTCTAAGTGGAATGCCATTAATTGTTTAATTGCTTGTCAAGTACTAAAGGCTGGCCCCCTTCTGTACTAGCTATGCAATATAACAAATGTTCATTGATCACAGTGATCTCTCGATAAAATTTTTCCACCTAAATATATATACATCGAGATTGCGAAGATTAAAGCGATTAGGAATTGCAAAAAAAAAAAAAAAAATTACGAGTGAGGTTATCTCCGGACTTCATAGCGCGTTAGTGATACCGAAGTCACTGCACGTACCAATAAGGTTAATAGTATAAGAACGGACAAGAGCGTATACCGGATGATGTGTTGTGTGAAAGTATCAAAGAATTGGTAGAACGGATAAAGGGTGTATTGTAACACCAGTATGATGTGCTTTAGAAAGATTGGAATGTGTAAGGATCGACCAGAGAATTGGAAAGCGAAATGACCAACAAGTACCCCATTTGTCTTCTACCTGATTCCGGGACGGAATCCTTTTAAGGAGGGGAGACTGTAAGAACCCGAATTTTCGGTAGAATTAAAACTTTTTATATATTGATGAAAGAATGAACAGTGACTCCGACTACAAGGTATTAACAAGGAATGTGAATGGGTATAGATTTAAATGATCATATGTCATGTAGAATACTTTTGGTTGATAGCATAAATAAGAATAATCTATGTCCTACGGATATAAGTTATATTATTCCAAGAAAGATTATTCTTGTGTCATCCGAATCAATATCTATTATAAGTCCAGCGGTTCCGTAAAAAGGTTAAGGAGCACTCGAGAGTAAACCAGGTTTATTTTCCTAATTATAGGAATTAAATAAAAATAAGTGATGAATAGTGATTTTGGTGGAATTTAGAATATTATTATAATAATGCTATATCCGGTATTCGGAACGGATTTCTGAGTTCGTATTAGTGATCCAGGAGGATCACTGCAAGACATAAGTAAAAGCTGTCGGATTCAGAAAAATAGCACTTTTATTTTCTCCGAGAAGTCCCTGGACACTGCAAGACATAAGGAATTATAAAAGGGATTTAAGGAATTTAAATTCGAGAAGTATTAAGAAAGATGGAGAATGTTATTATAAATATTAAGAAGGTTTTCGGTAAAACCCTAATTAGAAATGAATGAGTTATTCCCTCGAACGATCAAGGAATTTAGCAATAAACGGACAAAGAAACAAGCAGAGGGAGCAAGAGTCATACACAAGCCACTAGAAAATATCTAGTAACCAATATAGTTACAAGAGTAACTAGAATCAAGTGGATCAACTAAGTACTTAGCAACCAAACTACTAGTTAGTCTTAAACCACCACAATCTCAACACTTGTCTTGCAAATACCTCATTCCATGCATCATCCTCACTTTAATAAAGCAACCAAGATGAGATATTATCCAAGTCTCATCCACTTGATGCATTATTATCACATTAACCAAGCAAAGAACACAAAAAAATATCAAACCCTCTCCATAAACATTTCCATTCGGCTTCTTGCTAAATTCAAGGATCAAAATCCTACTTCCAACCATCATTTGATCTTGAAACTTTTTATGTGAGTCCTATAATTCATAAAAATGATCTCCTCAAAATCCTAGCTTCAATCTCTTCTTTTTCCATTTTCAAAAAAATCATCAAAGAGGAGGATGAATAGTAACCTCAAGAACAAAACTTTTGGATCTTGATTTTGATTGATGATCCAAGCTTCATGGAGGCTATACAAGTACTATAAAAGGCTTACTAAGTGCATACACACCCCAAGGAAGGTATAACACACTTGAAACCCTAGGTCTTACTTTGAGATTATGCATGTTCTTGATGGATTTAAGCTTAGTTATGATAATTAGTGATTATGAGCATGATTATGATTGGGATTTTGGTAAGGATTAAAATAGTTTAGATGAACGGAAAGGCATTTCTTGGCCTTAGTTCATGGTTAAATTATATGTATATGTTGTTTGGAATGGAAACTATGATTATTGGAAAGTTTGGAATTTGGAAAGATTCGATTTATAGCCGTCGTAATGCCCGATTTTCGTTTAACCTTAAGTAACCGTGCATCACAGTAGCTTTTACTCACTGTTAAGCTTCGATTTCTGCCATGATAAGCTAGATTATGTTATAAGCTTCGTTTTGATATAAAGTTCGTATGAAATGGACTTACGGTTTAGGAGTTATGATTAAATTCGTAAAAGAGGTTCGAAACCGTAATCGAAAGTTCGTAACTGAAATTGGAATCCCTTAACATGACTAAGTCAGTGACGAATCATGGTAATTAAATATTAGAGGTCATAAGGAAGGCGTGAGAGAAAACCACAAGTAAAATGGATCGTTTTCCGATTTTATAAAAATGTTCGAATCGAGGATAAGTGCGAAGAAACCACTTTTCGGAGGTAACATTATTCATTAAAACTTCCTGCCCTGTTTTGGCAAAATTCCGAAAAATTAATCTTCTGATCTAAGTCCAATTTTGAGTTAGCTACCTTCTAGACATTCTCTAGATCATGTACGCGAAAACGGTGCGTCATTTGAGTTAACGGTTACCGAGTTATGAACGTTTTAGTGAAAGAGGTGTGAATAGTAAAGATCCGTAGTCGACCGAACTTCAAAAATACATTTCACCTATCTAGACCCGTGGCTTCGAATTGGAAATTTTATGATAAATATTACAAATACCAAAGATGATTTTATAAGTGGTTTCGTAATTAAATACGTTTCCAGTGATTTATTAAAAGTGTTGAAGTACGAGTCTCGAAATAGTGATTCTCAGAAAAGTCAACCCTAGGGGTACTACTTTGGCCACCCTTTTTGGCTAAGTTAAAAAGGGAATTTCGAGTCGACTAAAACACGAAACTTGTTAAGAATTATCAAGACCACATATTGGTGCAAAGAACGAGGTTATAATTGATTAAGTAAGATATACGAAAAATCCGACATTAAGGATGGGTTCGAGGTGTGTTTTGGACTAAACTTACATGACTTAAGTTAAGTTATACTTAACCTTCGAAATGTTAAGTGATTGACCTCGGTTGTTGTGACTATTTATAGATCACTGGATTGACACAAGACACACTACCCCTACAGGATTACCAGGCAAGTTTCCAATACTTGGAACTGTTGTTGTGATAATATATATAATGATTGTTGTATACGTATGCCATAGCATGCATGCCTACTTTCAAGTCTATTGATATGCTTGTTCCCTGAATTGATATTGGCTTATAGACTAGATATAAATTATCAGTTATAAGCAGGATTGTTTTGCTAAGACCCTTAGTGAAGGGCGGATGATATTCATTCTTTCAATATAGACCGGGTGTAACACCCCCAGATCCAGGGTCAGGGATCTGGTCGTTACGGCCTCAATATCCAACCACAAAACCAACATAATTTAAATTACAACCTGGTGACCCAAAACAACAACATAAAACACACCCGTTATAGTCCCAGAGATGAAATCAGAGTAACCAACAATATTATTAATCACAAGTTTGAGTTCTTACAACCCAAAGAATTACAATTGTACAATTACATACTCTTTGCCATCCATTAATAGATACCATAATATAAATACATTTGAGGCTCAATTGCTAACAACTAGCCTACCAGTAGTTGCATCCTCAACAAAGGTAGCCAAGACCTTAGCGGTAAACCTCTGACGGTTGACACCTGCTTACGTTGTGTGCGCCTTGCGCGGCCATCTGATCTAGCTGTTGTTGTGATATAAATAAATAAAGCAAGGGTGAGCAATAGCCCACCAGAAATATAATTGAACAGTGATAATATATAACAGTCCAAAATATCTTTGAAACCATATGCCATGCATTAACGATGTAGTACCAATATAAGGTATGAGATGGAGTTACAAGGTAACTCAAAAATATATTTGTTTTGAATAAATATCTGCTATGCAAAAGATAAGCAAAATATTCTCAATTATCATAAAAGAGGAACTTGCAGGAAAAATATTGCAATTCCGGTTTCAACACTTTTTCACCTTGCCAACACCAACAGTGTTGCAGAAATTTCTTACTTTTAGAAGATGAACTAATACGGGAGCATTGCCGCGCCAGATGCCCTGACGTTTACGATGATCAGTCGTATGTCATGCATCTCATCAGTCGTTCTCTACATGTAGAAGGTAGCTCCGACGGAATTATTTATCTACCGCCCTCTGGAACTCCTCAGCCAACGGTTGGGCTATTGCTGGACCGGCGCCACTCGGCCACTTACGCGTCTCCTAGTTCGAATATCATCCATGACTCTGAAACGTAAAGTTCGTTCCCCTTTTCCCCAAGTGTAACACTTGTTGATAGGACTCCACAAAGTAGTCGTATCTAATTGGAAAGGAAAAATTCACCAATATTTCCCAAGCTGATGCTTGTTAATGGATATAAACTTGTTACATCAATCATACCCCTCGAGCGTTGAGGAGGTAACCAAAAGACTCATATCGATACTTGAAAGAATCAAGATGTGAGTGACAAGATAGTTTTAGCAAGTATAGGACCGGGCAGTCCAATAAATAACATCGCTCAAGTGAGGTCCCCTTATATACGTTTGGAAGTTGAGCGAGTATTTAAATCTTCTTTAAGATAGATTTAAATGAAATTAAAGTTTAGGAACCTCCCCTTGATATAAATAGTCATAAGATATTCCGAAATATTTTACACCATATCTGAAGGTAAAAGATAATCTTTGTATGATGTAAATCATTATAAAGAGAATTTAAAAGAATTTACATAAATATTCCAAGAATATTTATTAAATCAATAATAATTAAGGACTATTTTTAAATCATAATATTACTCGTAAGTAATCCTCGAAAGAATATATAGAATTATTTATTAAATAAATCTCTTCTTAAATGAATATTTAAAATAATATTCATTGAATAATTAAACTTAACTAAATATTTAAAATAATATTTACTGAATAAATCAAACCTTAAATGAATATTTGAAAATAATATTCATTTAACAAATAACATTCCAAATGAATATCCAAATAATATTCATTAAACAAATAATATTCTAAATGAATATCAGAATAATATTCATTTAGTAATCAAAACTTTAAAGGAATATTCGAAGTAATATTCCTTGAGTAAATAGAACTTCCCATGAATATTTTAAATAATATTCATTAAGTAAATCAAACCTTAAATGAATATTCGAAAGTAATATTCATTAAATAAATAAAGATCAAATGAATATTCCAAATAATAATAAGTAAGCCAAATGAATATTTGGGAATGATATTCGTCCACCAAATAACTCTAATGAATATTCAAAATAATATTCATTAACTAAATAACTGCAATGAATGATCAAAATAATATTCATTAAATAATGACATTCTAAATGAATATTAAAATAATATTCATTAAATATTCCTTCACTGAGGTAATACTCAAATAACGTTCCTCGAAAGATTCGTAATCGAATAAAAATCCTCGAAATAATAAATTTGTCGCTGGGATCCCTCCGGGTTTCCACGACTATATATATATTACAAAATATCGACTCCCGGTCTATATTTGAGGTATGAATATCATACGCCCTTCGCTAAGGGTCTTAACCAAACAATCCGGCTTATAACTGATATTTCATATATAGTCTATAAGCCGATATCAATTCAGGGAACAAGTAATTCAATATTAACTTGAAAGTAGGCATGCATGCTATGGCATATGTATAAAACAATCATCATATATACTATCACAACAACAGTTCCAAGTATTGGAAACTTGCCTGGTAATCCTGTAGGGGTAGTGTGCCTCGTGTCAATCCAGTGATCTTCCTTAGAGAGTGACATAGCCTTACTAAGCCTTGTATGGTCCTTGTATAGCCTCCATGAAGCTTGGATCATCAACCAAAATCAAGATCCAAAAGTTTTGTTCTTGAAAATCACTATTCACCCTAGGCTTTGATGAATTAATTGAAAATGGAAACAAGTGAGATTGGCTTTGAAATTTTTATGGGATCACTTTTAGGAAATGTAAGACTCACCATAATTTTTGCAAGATCAAAAGATGGTGGGAAGAGGGGTTTTGATTTTGGAATTATGGTGAAGGCCGAATGGAAGAATGGTGGTGGTGGTGACTTCCTTTTTGCTTTTCTCTATTTTCTCTCTTTTTGATTAGTGGTAAAGTGAAATTTGTTGGATATTTTGATGTATTATAGCTGCACTTACACTCCAATTACAAGTGTCAAGTAGCCTTGGTGAGTGGGAGAAAAGAGATGACATGTTGCCTTGTTGTTTACTTCTTAATCACACACCTCATCACTTTTCTTTTTCTTTTCTTTTCTCATTTCTTTTACACCAATCTAATATTAGTAAACCCTAGATGATCATGTGGTGTTTCTCATCTCATTATATATTTAATCCGTAATTCATTTCGTGTTCGCTTTATCGCTTAATCTCGTTATAAAGTTCTAGCGATTTCTAAAACGCTTATCATTCTAACTCGAGGATTGTCATTCTAATTTCTCAAATCATAATTAAATAAAATCCTTAATTCCTTGACATAATAATTCTCTTATCTTGTCCGCATTAATATGCTCTTTACTGCTCGATCAGATTTTCCTTAAAAATAAATTTTGGATTTTCTGAAATCCGATCACGTTTACATACACTTATTTGCTTCGTAGATCGCTAATACGAACTCAGAAATCCGTTCCGAATACCGGGTATAACATTATTATAATAATATTCCAAATTCCACCAAAATCACTATTCATCACTTATTTTTATTTAATTCCTATAATTAGGAAAATGAACCTGGTTCACCTTCGAGTGTTCCTTAACCTTTTTACGGAACCGCTGGGCTTATAATAGATATTGATTTGGATGACATGAGGGTATCTATTTCTCTCTAGGGAATCTTATCTTAACTTTCTAGGAGATAGATTATTCTAATCTAAGTTATCACCCAATAACATCCTTCAGGCCATATAACCTTGGAATATATATATCCTGTCATTATTCATTCTTTAAAGCCAGTATTACAATGTAGTTGTAACCACTGTTCACTCTTACATCAATGCATAATAAAAGTTTTAATTCTACCCAAAAATCTGGGTTCTTACACCGGGAGTCGGTATTTTGGGATATAGAGTTAGTCGTGGAAACCCGGAGGGATTCCAGCGACAATTTATTTGAGGAATGTTATTTATGAACGTTATTTATATTTTAATAAAGTATTGGTTACTTGGAAATTATTCGAGGAATGCTATTTGGATATTATCTCAATCGAGAGGTACTATATGAATATTATTTTGAATATTCATTCACGTATATTTATTTGCTGAATATTATTTTAATATTCATTCGAGCTTTAATTACTTAATGAATATTAGTTTCGAATATTCGTTTAGAGTTTGATTATTCAATGAGTAATTACTTTAATATTCTTGGAAATTTATTTAATGAATATTATCGTGAATATTCATTTAAGATTTTATGTACTTGATGAATATTATTCTAAGATACTCATTCGAAGTTCTATTTACTTAAGGAATATTGCTTCGAATATTCCTTTAAAGTTTGATTGCTAAAAGAATATTATTTGGATATTTATTTAGAATATTATTTATTAAATGAATATTATTTTCAAATATTCATTTAAGGTTTGATTTATTTAGTGAATATTATTTAAACATTTACTTGAGCTTATTTAATTAATGAATATTATTTTGAATATTCATTTAAAGAAGAGAGTTATTTAGTAAATAATTCTATATATTCATTCGAGGATTACTTACGAGCAATATTATGATTTATTCATATTCCTTAATTATTAATGATTTAACAAATATTCTTGGAATATTGATTTAAATTCTTTTAAGTTCTTTTTATGATGATTCATATTATTCAAAGATTATCTTTCACCTTTAGATATAGTGTAAAATATTTCGGAGTCTTTTATAACTATTTTGTCAAGGGGAGGTTCCCAAAAACTCTATTTTCATTTAAATCTATCTTATAAGAAGATTTAAATACTCGCTCAAAGTTCCAAAAATATATAAGGGGACTTCACTTGAGAGATGTTATTTATTGGACTGCCCGGTCCTATACTTGCTAAAACTATCTTGTCACTCACATCTTGATTCTTTCAAACATCGATATGAATCTTTTTGGTTACCTCCTCAACGCTCGAGGGGTAAGAATTGATGGAACAAGTTTATATTCATTAACAAGCATCAGCTTGGGAAATATTGGTGATTTTTCCTTTCCAAATAGATACGACTACTTTGTGGAGTCCTATCAACAAGTAATATACTTGGGGAAAGGGGGAGGAACTTTACGTTTCAAAGTTATGGATGTGAAATGAACTAGGAGATGCGTAAGTGACCCAGTGGCGCAGGTCCAGCAAATGGCCCAACCGTTGGCCGGGGGGTTCCAGAGGGCGGTAGACAAGTAAATCCGTCGGTGCTTCCTTCTACATGTAGTAAACAAGAGGTGGGGAGCATAACATGCGACTGATCATCGTGTAAATGCTATGTCTCCTGGCGCGTCAAACTCCAGTATTAGTTCATCTCTCAATGTTGGAAATTTCCTGCAACCTTATCATTATTGGCAGGTCTGAAAAGTGTTTGAATTGGAATTGCAATATTCTTCCTGCAAGTTCCTCTATTATGAAAAGTTGATAATATCTGGCTCATCTTTGACATAGCAGATATTTATTCAAAACAAATATATTTTGAGTTACCTTGTAACTTCATCTCATACCTTATATTGGTACTACATCGTTAATGCATGGCATATGGTTTCAAAGATATTTTGGACTGTTATATATTATCACTGTTCAATTATATTTTTGGTGGGCTATTGCTCACCCTTGCTTTATTTATTTATATCACAACAACAGCTAGATCAGATTGCCGCGCAAGGCGTGCTCAGCATAGGCAGGTGTCAGCCGTCAGAGGATTAACCGCTGAGGTCATAGCTACCATTGCTAAGGATGCAGCCTCTGGTAGGCTAGTTGTTAGTATTTGTGCATCAAATGTATTTATATATATGGCATATACCAATGGATGGCAAAGAGCATGTAATTATAAAATTGTAATTCTTTGGGTTGTAAGAACTCAAACTTGTGATTAATAATATTGATGGTTACTCTGATTTCATCTCTGGGACTATAACGGGTGTGTTTTATGTTGTTGTTTTGGGTCACAAGGTTGTAATTTAAATTATGTTGGTTTTATGGATGGATATTGAGACCGTAACAACCAGATCCCTGACCCTGGATCTGGGGGTGTTACAATATGTATAAGATGAGTATTATGCCCGGTGTGGCTTGGTTTTGATGGATTGATTTTTGGAACGTTCGATTTATAGCCGTCGTAATGCCCGATTTTCGTTAGACCTTAATAAACCATGAATAACAGTTGAGTTAAATCTATGACCTGAATGGATACGTGGCCTACCCTTGTAGATCTCGAGTCGTAGATCATTTTGGAAAAAGAATCGAAACAAATGGACTTACGGTTTAGGAGATATGATTAAATTACTAAAAGTGGTTCGGAACCGTAAGTGCGAGTTCGTAACTGCAATTGGATTTCTTTAATACTACGAAATCAGTGGCGAATCTTGATAATTAAATATTAGAGGTAAAGAGGAAGGTGTGAGAGAAAACCACATGTCGAATGGATCATTTTCCGATTTTATAAAAATGTTCGAATTAAGGTTAAACGCGAACGAACCCCTAGAAGCATACTTGGTTATGACTTTGGTAAATGACTTAGAAAACGGGCGATAAATCTCGAGGTATAATCTTGATTCGTAAACGACCAACCTTAGAATTTATACGACTTAAGTATTTACAAAGTGTAAGTATGACGATGTGTCTTAGTAGCGAACGAATGACGGGTCATAGCGATAATAAAGAGAATTGCACTAAAAGGTGTTTAACGAGATAACTCGAAAACGTGTTTCGACTTAAGTTAAGTTATACTTAGCCTTTTAAAATAAGGTGTTAAGTGATTGACCTCGGTTATTGTGACTATTTATAGATCACTGGATTGACACGAGGCACACTACCCCTACAGGATTACCAGGCAAGTTTCCAATACTTGGAACTGTTGTTGTGATAATATATATGATGATTGTTGTATACATATGCCATAGCATGCATGCCTACTTTCAAGTCTATTGATATGCTTGTTCCCTGAATTGATATTGGCTTATAGACTAGATATGAATTATCAGTTATAAGCAGGATTGTTTTGTTAAGACCCTTAGTGAAGGGCGTATGATATTCATTCTTTAAATATAAGACCGGGAGTCGGTATTTTGTGTTATATAGATAGTCGCGGAAACCCGGAGGGATTCCAGCGACAGAGTAATATACATTTTGAGGAATGATATATTAAACATTATTTATATTTCCATAAAAGTATCAACTACTTGGAAATCCTTCGAGAAAGGTTATTTGAACATTATCTCAATCGAGAAGAACTATATGAATATTATTTTGAATATTCATTCGCGTTTATTCATTTAAGGTTTTATGTACTTGATGAATATTATTGTAAAATATTCACTGGAAGTTATATTTACTTAAGGAATATTATTTCGAATATTCCTTTAAAGTTCTTGTTGTTACCTCAGTGGAGGAATATTTAATGAATATTATTTTAATATTCATTTAGATTATTATTTATTTAATGAATATTATTTTAAATATTCATTGGTGTTTATTTAGTTAATCAATATTATTTTGAATATTCATTAGAGACATTTATTTGACGAATATTATTTTCAAATATTCATTTAAGGTTTAAGTTAATTAGTGAATATTATATTAAATATTTATTTGAGTTTAATTATTTAATGAATACATTTGAATATTCATTCAAGAAGAGAGTTATTTAGTAAATAATTCTATATATTTATTCAAGGATTACTTACGAGCAATATTATGATTTAATCATATTCCTTAATTATTATTGATTTAATAAATATTCTTCGAATATTTATTTAATTTCTTTTAAGTTCTTTTTATAATAATTCATATTATTCAAAGATTATCTTTCATCTTCAGATATGGTGTAAAATATTTCGGAGTATTTTATGACTATTTTTATCAAGGGGAGGTTCCCAAAACTTTATTTCCATTTAAATCTATCTTATTATAAGAAGATTTAAATACTCGCTCAACTTCCAAAAATATATAAGGGGACCTCACTTGAGAGATGTTATTTATTGGACTGCCCGGTCCTATACTTGCTAAACTATCTTGTCACTCACATCTTGATTCTTTCAAACATCGATATGAATCTTTTTGGTTACCTCCTCAACGCTCGAGGGGTAAGATTGATGGAACAAGTGTCTATCCATTAACAAGCATCAGCTTGGGAAATATTGGTGAAATTTTCCTTTCCAATTAGATACGACTACTTTGTGGAGTCCTATCAACAAGTACTATACTTGGGGAAAGGGGGACGAACTTTATGTTTCAGAGTTATGGATGTTATTCGAACTAGGAGACGCGTAAGTGGCCGAGTGGCGCCGGTCCAGCAATTAATGGCCCAACCGTTGGCCGGGGGGTTCCAGAGGGCGGGCGATCCGTCGGTGCTTCCTTCTACATGTAGAGAACAAATGATGGGGAGCATGACATGCGACTGATCATCGTAAATGTTGTGGCTCCTGGCGCGGAAAACTCCCGTATTAGTTCATCTTCCAAATTGGGAAATTTTCTGCAACATTATCATTGTTGGCAGGTTTGAAAAGTGTTCGAACTTGAATTGCAATATTCTTCCTGCAAGTTCCTCTATTATGAAAATTTGATAATATCTTTCTTATCTTTGACATAGCAGATATTTCTTCGGAACAATTATATTTTGAGTTACCTTATAACTTCATCTCATACCTTATATTGGTACTACGTTCGTTAATGCATGGCATATGGTTTCAAAGATATTTTGAACTGTTATATATTATTGTCGTTCAATTATATTTTTGGTGGGCTATTGCTCACCCTTGCTTTATTTATTTATATCACAACAACAGCTAGATCAGATGGCCGCGCAAGGCGCAATCAGCGTAAGCAAGTGTCAGCCGTCAGAGGATTAACCGCTGAGGTCATAGCTACCATTGCTGAGGGTGCAGCTTCTAGTAGGCTAGTTGTTAGCATTTGAGCATCAAATTTATTTATAATATGGCATATACCAATGGATGGCAAAGAGTATGTAATAGTTAAATTGTAAATCTTTTGGGATGTAAGAACTCAATCTTGTGATTAATAAAATTTGGTAGTTACTCTGATTTCATCTCTGGGACTATAACGGGTGTGTTTTATGTTGGTTTTGTGGATGGATATTGAGACCGTAATGACCAGATCCCTGACCCCGGATCTGGGGGTGTTACAGCGGGGCTCGGGCTGTTCGGAATGTCCGGATTGCCTCCGCCAGCTCTTCACGGGTAAGATCTTGCAGGTGCATTCCAGCTAGAGGCACATTAGTATACTTGTACTGGTTGACCTCAATGTCGATCCGAGCATCGCCTGGTGTAATGCCTACCCTTTGGACGACTGGAGGCTCTTCAGCCGGCACTAAGGTCGGGTCTGGAGTCGGGTTAGGCTCTTATGCCCGAGTGTTGGTTCTTTGAGTAGATTTGCTTCCTCTTACCATGATTCCCAAATTTCAAAGCAAGATAATTCACAAAGTAACAATTATAACAGATCTAAGCTGAGCTTAGGGTAGAATAGCTTAAGTACGGACTCAATATTCAGATAAAAATACAAGGTGACAGATACAAGTATATAGCAAGCGACTAGGAGCACAGATCTAGATTCCGGCTAAGTTTAAAAACTAAAAATCGCAACTTTATCACAGATCTGGGCTAGAGAGCTAAATAACGCTGAATACTTGCACATATGGCTGAGAAATGTGTAAAGGTGACATTTTTAGTAAGGGTTTCACAATGGTTTTATAGATCTTACAGCTTGATTTCAGACTCTTTTTAAAGAGTTTGTTGATGTCGTCGAGTCCTGTGGCACCGAGACCAAAGGACAGAGCCACCCCCTCCTTCCAGTGCCAATGATAACTCTATATTCTGATCTGGTGTCTCCTCCGTCGTCTCATGCCCGGAATGCGGTGTAGCTGATGGTTGGGACTCTACAAAACAATGCCGAGAGGTGGGTTTGAACCCGCGGCACCTCCGGCGTGAGAATAAGTGACGGCTTTGGAGGAAGAAAGATAAGAATAAGGGTATCTAATTGTGGAGGGTGTATGCATATGAGTGTATGTAAAAGAGAATGTCCCCCTAAACCTTTGTCTCCTGGTCTATTTATAGGCCAAGGATTAGGGTTTAGGGGTAGGTACCTGCAATCATGAGCGTTGGATCCCAGGTAGACGGGACACTTGTCCATTCCTGATAATTCTCATGCGTCCAGGTGATATTTGTGGTGGCGTGTGTCCCTAGCCTGTCAGCACGTGGCATGATAAGGACGTAATTGTGCCCATCCCAGGATTCCCTTATTTGTCACTGTCATGTAGGACCACAATCATGACTCATGTTCTGTCATACTTCCATGTGTACTAGGCTTAGGTCATGGGTCTGTTAGGTTCGGCCCAATCTAGACTGAAGTCTCCCGAGTGGTTCTGGGCCTGGTCCGGATTGGATGTGGCTTATCATTTTAGGTTCGGCACAATCTGGACTGAAGTTTCCCGAGTGGTTCTGGGACTGGTCCGGATTGGATGTGGCTTATCATTTTAGGTTCGGCCCAATCTGGATTGAAGTCTCCCGAGTGGTTCTGGGCCTCACTATTACAAATTTGAACTTGTGTTGAGTATTGAATACAGTAAAAGAATACAGAGGGGGGGTGAATGGATTCTTGAACTTTTCTCGTTCGAGTCTATGTAGCAAGAGTGTTTGTGTGTGCAAGATAGGAGGTGCGGATAAAGAATAACACAAGACACAATATCACTTTAATCTAATGTATTATTCGATAAAGGTTGCTACAATCTGTGAATACAAATGATAGTATTCTCAGCTTCATTTTTCTCAGAGAGATACAGCTTGTAGTGTATGAAAAACTTGACTCACAAAGTTACTAAGTTAATGCCTAAGGAAGTGAGGTTGTATCCTTATAGAACATGGATACACCCTACTTACTACAAATAAGGTAGCTGAACTAATTACTTTCTAGTCTGTCTATCCTTTTTGAGTAAGTGTCCAAATGGTTACAGATTTGACTTTGCAAAGCCTGTTCAGATCCACTTATTTAGCCCCTTGTCTCTTCTATATCTTTCCAAGCTTCCTTGTAGGCTTTCCAGAGCACGTTACAGATTGTGGTCCATAAAGTGCATTGGCTTGTTGCAGGTTTCTGACTTGTACAATTTCTTCAGTATTTTGTCTCCAAGAATGTATTCGAGAAGTGACTAAGTAGTTGATTCGAGAACTAGAATTGACTTGATCGATAACTCTGAGTTCTCGAACACTGTTATATTGACATATCGAATTACTTCTCGAATAGCTCTTTTCTTCAGGATTCCTTGAGTTGTCGAATAGAACACTTGACTTGTCGAATCCTTGAGATATCGAATAGCTTTCTGAGTCCTTGAGATATCGAATGGAACTTTGACTTGTTGACTCCTTGAGAACTCGAACACTACTTTGACTTGTTGACTTCCTGAGTTCTCGAATAGAGTACATAGACATATAGAATCTCTGAGATATCGAACAGTGTATTCAGAGATATCGAATAGTGTCTTGAGATATCGAATCCCTGACTTCTCGAATGCTGGACTTCTCGAATAGACAAATATACTTCTCGAATTGGTACTTAGGCAAATTCTTCATTTCTTCAAATCCCAACTGTGATTATTTGACAGTCTTTATCTTCTTGCTTGAGGCATGAACCTTGGAACTTCTTTCAAGCATTATTCTAGACTCTATAAGTACAGTTACACAACTAGGATTTGATGCCTACTACAAGTACAATACAAACATAAACTCTACAACTAGAGGTTCCCTCAGTTAAGAGGTCATGTAAGTAATGCAAAGCATTACAAACAATTAGGCTTGTTGTTAGATGTATACAGGCATGCCTCTGTAACTAACAATCTCCCCCAAATTGTGAGTGAGACCCTTAGTCACAATTTCATGTCTGATAACAAGCCTAACATACATAAAGATAAAACTTTAAAAGTACAGGTATGTAGATTGATTGAAGAAAGTTCACAGAAGTGTTCTTACAAGTTATGAGAAACTACTAGCCATATCCTTTTGGATTCATCTCTTGAGCTTTGGCTTGCAGATTCTCATTTTTCATTTTCTCCTCAGCTTCTTTGGCTTTCTTCTTTGCATTTTCCTCCATGGCAAGAATAATGTCTTCCATTGCAGTGAGTTCTTCAATTAGAGGGGAGCCTGATAAATCCTTAAGTACTTCATTCAGCTGTTTCTCAGAATAGGGACTGATGTAGTCCATTCTAATCTTTACATTTATACCATATTTCTTGTACTCAATGATGTAAGGATTAAACTTGACTCTACACAGACCCATAGCTCTCAATTCATCAACCTTAGTTTCCATTGCATCAAACTCCTCCTCCCTTTTCTTTAGAAGCTCCTCACTGTTCTTTCTCATTTCTGCCTGGTGATCTCTCTTCATTTTGACAAAGTCAATTAACTCCAGCTTCCATACCCTTTCCACTCTGTCTTAAGAATCCAACATTGCAATTATCCTTTCTATGTCATATAGCTTGCCCCAGTGCTGACATGTTCCTTGTCTGAATTTCTTCTGTCTTCCATCAATATATTTTATTTCAAGAAAATCATTAACAATGGCAACATGATAGATTCTTTGAGCCCATATGAACTGCAGTTGGTCTTCATCATAGATTTCATCCAGAGGTGGTAGGTTCAATCCTGGAATTATTGTCAGTGCCTTTGATTTTGATATCTTTACCTTTCTTGCAGCATGCTTAATTTTACTCCTCCTTGTATGATTGCTAGGTAGAAACTTATGACCCTTGTTGGTAGACCATAGTAGTATTCCATTAGAAGTTTGCTTTCTGAAACATACACATGGTTTCTTGATTTGAGTCCCCTTCACTTCTTGAGGTGCCAAAACAGTTGCATACGCCAGAGATGTAGATTTTGATGAATCATTACTAGTGACATCCACCCTAGACATTGAGCCTTGTGTTGTGGTGGAAGTGTCATTATTAATGTTCATGGCTTGCTGTTTTCCACTCTTCTTTTCATATACCTTTCCTCCACCCTTGTCATCATCCTTCTTTCTGCTTTTATCGTCCCTTTTCTTCTTGTCATCACTGCCCTTATATCTCCCTTGATCTCCACCCCTGCTTCCACTTTTATCATGATCATCCTTGTCTTGATTTGACTTTCCACCTTGAGCAATAGGCTTGATGTCTGATTGAGAGTTGATAAACTTCACCAGAATGTTAAGATCCTCCTTTTCAGATTCAGATTTTCCACTCCTTGAATGTAGAACTCCAGCCAGAAACTTTATGGTGGACATGTTGTTTGCTTTTAGATGTTGGCCAAATCTGAAAGCAACAATGTCTTGATCCTTTTCATATAGAATACAATGAGGCTGAGGAACTACTTGAGGCAGTTGAGATTTCATGCACTTGGTGAGAATCTCTTTGAGCATATCATTGTCTAGAGAGTTATTCCTTTCTATCTTCTTGATGATTGTTCCAAGTTCAGAGCTAGATAGAATTTGAAAGGCTTCAATGTGGATGTGAAAGAGGTTCTTGGCAGTGTGAACTAAGACTTCTCTATCATTCGAAAGAATGATGGCATGGGGATTGGTTTGCACAATTTCTCTTCTCACTACAGTGACTAGAAACACATCTTGCACAAGAAGCTTGATGTAGTCAAAGTAATGGAAATTGGCTCTTTTCCTTAGCTCTTGTAGATGCTTCAAAAATGCTATGTCATGGTATAGTCTAGAGTTTGCAGTTTCTTGACATACCATTTGAGTAAGCACATTTCTGAATTCTGAAGGTTCAGATTGAAGGGATTGTTTAGCAATGTCAGGGGTGTCAAATTCATATTCTGACTTCCCTTCAGTTTCAGATGGCTTGACAACTTCATCTACAACCACTTTCTTCAGCTTGTCATCCTTGGATGTAGATTTCTCAGACTGAGATGACTTAGCAGTTCTTGATTGGCCACCCTCAATGGTTATAATGCCTTTGGTTTGAGATTTCTCCCCCTTAGTCTGAGGCTCCCCCTTAGATTTTGAGTTCCTTGTTATCCTCTTCTCCCCCTTAGGCTTGTTGTCAGGCACAGAGGCTGTAGTAGGAGCCTTTGGAGTTGAAGATTCTTCAAGTAGAGGGATACCCATGTGCTTCATCATGGAAGACAACATAGATTGTTGATCCAGAAGAACATTAGCAGTGGTAGTGGCTTGAGTGTTCAATTGCTCAGTTAGATTTGTAACTTTGCCTGCCAGATGGGCATTGGATTCTTTGAGAGACACCACCTCCCTTTCAAGAGTATCAAAATTAGTGAACAGTGCAGTGGCCTTGAAACCAGTTAAGGATTGATCTTGCAGTCTTTTCACTTCAGACTTGGTCATTTCATGCACAGGGACTTCAGTGACCAGCTTGTCTCCATACTGATTTTTGAACAGTGTTCTGAGCATGGCATTGGCCTCTGTAGTCTGGTCAGATAGATTTTGAAATATGTTTCCTAGGCCTTTGACTGTATCTGTGAGGAGGGCTAGGCCATTGTCCATCTTGGTGCAGGTGGTGTTGTAGTGTTTGAGATCTTTGACCACACTGTCTAGTTGAGGAAATTTAGCATCAAAGGCCCTCTTTACTTCTGCTACTGAAGTGGCTGTCTTGTCACACACACTGTTGACTTCAGTTTTGACTCCCTTGCCAAGATAGTGTGCAGCCTTGAGGAAACCCTTGTAGGAATCATTGACAGCATTATACACTTCACCAGAAGACAGGGATTTTGCATTGGAGCCCAGTGAAGTGATGTATTCCTCTCTAAGATATTGAAGTGCTTCACTGAGAGTTACATCATACTTTCCTTGCAGCCAGGCATCTACATTACCATCTCTCTCAGCATCATCAATAATCTTGGCCTTCTGCATCTCCACATCATCCCTATGGCATAGTAGGATGGCCTCATAGTCTGGATTAGAGATGTTGGAGGTGACAAGGTGCTGAGCTATTTTTACAAACTCAGGAATCTGATCCACAATTAAGCCTTGAAGTGCTTCAACCGTCAATTTTTGTGGAACAGACCCTGATCCTGAAGCACTGTCATGTTGCACAGGCTTCAGCCATTGTGACATAAAGTCAGAGCTAGAGCTTGGTAAACTAGACTCCTCAGTTACAGATGCAACTTCTGTAACCGGATGGATTGACTCTACTACTGGTGTCTCCACAGAAGTGGGATGAGTTACACCAGCAGTTGACACAGGCACAGAGTCTCTAGTAAAAACTAGTGAAGCCTCTGTGTTTGTGATGGTGTCATTAGGATATGCCCCAGCATGCATTCCCTCACCATCTAAATGTGGGTCCTGGGTGGTGAGCAGAGTGTCATGCACTAAGTCACTTGAAATTATTGGCTCATCAAGAGAAAAGAATTCTTGATGATCAATGCCTTGCATCTCAGTTGCCTGAGTTGCAGGTTCCAAAGAAATTTCAGTGTTAGATTCTGGAAGAGGAGTGTCTTGTAGAGTAGATTTTGGCAACTCCCCTTGAGAGATAGAGGGAGTTTCAAGTATGATGTGCTCTCCACTCAGTATAGTGCCAGCCTTATCACTCCCATGTGCTGACTCAATACAAGAAGGTGCATTGGGGAGAATGTTTGATTCTATAGATGCACCCTGTTGAGAGGATACATCTAGTGAGCTGTTTGCCCCTGATTTTACAACTTCAGCCATTTGTGTGACTGAAGAGGTGGTCTTAGTTTTCTTCTTCTTCTTTGGCCTTAGTAAGGGTGACTCTGGTTCCTCACTTTCTAGACCTAGTTCAATAGTTAATGCTGCTTCAGATAAAATATTTAAGGGTGTAGACATTACTTCTTTTCTCTTATTTTTACTAACATCACCCTTTTGAGAGGATGATGCAGTTGGTTCAGTAATAGGTAAAGTGTTTGGTTGAGAGGGTTGGTTAGCTAGCCCTGGGTTAGTATTTTGTTCTACTTGCTTGGGCTTAGCTAACTCAGACTTAGAGGCAAATGTTGGCATGTTGTGGGGGTAAGTCCTAAACAAACTCTCCATATGGGGAGTTATGTTAAGTCTTACATCCACATCATTCCTAGTCTCCAAATTACCAAAAATGAGTTTGGTCATGGATTTAGGATAGCCTATTCTATTTTTATTCATCTCATCTAATTCAATCAATTTATCATCTAAGAAATTAAGGACAGATTGAATAAAATGAGGGAAGAAAATTTCATTACCTCTCTTGGCTGAATTCTTACCAAGTCTCCCATACAGCTCCTGCAGAATGATGAGACCAACGTCTATCTTCTTTCCATAAGCTAAGGCATAGCCTATTTGCTGTGCAGGAGTACTGATTTGGTCATAGCTAGATTTTCTTGCAGTGAAGACTTGAAGAAGTGTAGCAAACACATAACTCCATTCCTTCCTTAAATGCTTCCTGTTCAAGTGCCCAAGACTGATTCTGTCTGCATATTTGATGAAATCAAAGAAGTCTTCTAATTCAGCATTTGTAGCAAGTGGGTCATACACCTCTCCTTTGGTACCCATCCCGAGTGCCTCATTCATATCTTCTGTGGTGATAGTGAGATTTTTGTCTTGAATCTTGCAGTAGATGATGTACGAGGATATTGCAGAGTCAAGAGCCACCACCTCCACTGTAGCAGACTGCCAAAACTGTTCTAGAATGTCGAGGTACAGAGTTGGGTTAACAGATAGAGCATTCTTTATGTACGATTCAAACATCCACTTCACAAAGCACTTGAAATTGGCATTGGGTGCTTCAACATCACTAGTTAGAGCAATGAAATTGGTGTTGAACTTTACTGTTGCCATTTGTGTGAGAGAGAGAGAGAAGAAATCAAAGGTTGAAGAAGAAATTTAGCTTTTGCAGTTAGGGTTTCAGAGGTTTTGGGAGTTTGGATGCTTGAGAAATCGAATGAAATGAATCGAATAGATGTAAAGTTGTAAAAGTATGAAGTACTTGAATTGTCGATTAGATGTATGTTATGTATCGACAAGTCAGGCATTCGAGAAGTAGAAAACAACTATTCGAGAAGTCATGAAAGGCTTATTCGATAACTCAAGCAGGTTGTAGCTCACAGCTGGCAGTTATCTAACTTAGAAATAAACCTAAATTAGGTAAAATATGTTTTTATGAGTAATTCTAAATTCTGAATAAAAATCCAAAATCGGTTAAAATTCAGCGAGAAATCAGCCTTTTCAAATGATTCGAGAACTCAAATACAGTATTCGAGAACTCAGTCAATCGAGAACTAAAACACTATATTCGAGAAGTCAAGGAAACCTCTATTCGAGAACTCTAAAAGACTCTATTCGAGAACTCGAGAGTGCTCTAATGAGACTTGTTAGAGATGTCGAATAGTGAATCACTTGAGAAGTCTGACTTGTCGAATTATACTCATAGAAACTCAATTTTCACTATCTTTTTTTTTAAAATTTACCAGCCATATTCATTCACGAATATTCTAGCAAATTAAACAGTGATTTTCTCAAACTTTCATAGAAATTTCGAGTTAGCAAGAGAATATGATTTTCAAAATATGCAACAGATTTGAAATATTTATAAATCATATTTCAGGCAACACTTACTCCAAAAATATTAAGAATTTAGATAAAGTAAGTGTTTACTGCTGCAACAATCTATATGATGTATTCACCTAGCCAGAATCTGAAGAATTCAGCATTCCAATCTCACTAACCAACCTTGTGAGAATATATCAGCTAGTTGTTTATCTGTAGAAACATAATGCAACTCAATAGTTCCATTAGTTGCATGTTCCCTTATGAAATGATATCTGATGTCAATGTGCTTTGTCCTAGAATGATTGACAGGATTAGCAACTATAGAGATTGCACTTGTGTTGTCACACATGATTGGAATTCTTTACAACACAAGTCCATAATCTCTAAGTTGATTTCTAATCCAAAGCACTTGAGCACATCAACTTCCAGCAGCTATGTATTCAGCCTCAGCTATAGAAGTTGACACAGATTGTTGTTTCTTGCTATACCAAGAGACTAACCTTTGTCCAAGAAACTGGCAGCTACCTGAGGTGCTTTTCCTATCCACTCTGCATCCAGCATAATTAGCATCAGAATAACCAACCAGATTGAACCCTGTGTCCTTAGGATACCATAGTCCTAAGTTTGGAGTGCCCTTCAGATATCTAAAGATCCTTTTTATAGCAACCAAATATGATTCTTTTTGATTTGATTGAAATCTTGCACACAAGCATGTAGCAAACATGATGTCTGGCCTACTTGCAATGAGATAGAGTAGAGAACCAACCATGCCTCTGTAGACTGAGATATCTACCTTCTTGCCTTTAACATCTTCATCCAATTTAGTGGCAGTGGCCATGGGTGTCTTTGCAGGTGAGCAATCTTCCAAGTCAAACTTCTTCAATAAATCCTTGATATACTTGGTCTGACTGATAAAGATACCATCCTTCCTTTGACTGACTTGCAACCCAAGAAAGAATGTCAACTCTCCCATCATACTCATCTCATATCTGCTCTGCATGAGTTTAGAAAATTTCTCACACAGCTTCTCATTTGTAGAACGAAAAATGATATCATCCACATAGATCTGAACTAAGATAAGATCATCACCATGCTTCTTGTAAAACAATGTCTTGTCCAGTGTGCCTCTAGTGAATTGATTCTCAAGAAGAAATTGTGATAAAGTATCATACCATGCTCTTGGAGCCTGCTTAAGTCCATACAATGCCTTAAGCAATCTGTAGACAAATTCTGGGAAGTGTGGATCCTCAAAACCAGGTGGTTGTTGCACATAAACTTCTTCTTCCAACTCTCCATTCAGAAATGCACTTTTGACATCCATTTGATATACTTTAAAGTTTGAATAGCAGCAAATGCCAAGAATATTCTGATGGCTTCCAATCTAGCAACAGGAGCAAATGTCTCATCATAATCAATGCCTTTCTGTTGAGAGTATCCTTTTGCAACCAACCTTCCTTTGTTCCTTATAATTACACCATCTTCATCCATCTTATTCTTTAGAACCCATTTTGTTCCAACAATGGTTCTGTTCTTTGGTGCAGGCACAAGTTCCCATACTTTATTTCTTTCAAATTGATTCAGCTCCTCTTGCATAGCAATAATCCAATCTGGATCCAACAGTGCATCATCAAGTTTCTTAGGCTCAACTTGTGATAGAAAATAGCCATAGAGGCACTCATTCTGAGTTGCTCTCCTAGTCCTTACTCCTGCATTAGGATCTCCAATGATTTACTCTGCAGTGTGTGATCTATCCTATTTCCTTGAGTGCTCAGCCTGATTTCTCATTCTTGATGTTGCTTCATTATCCACATCATGGTCATTCTCATTTCCTCCTTCTGTGAAGTTGCCACTACTCACAGGTGTTTCTTGGATGCTTGTTCCTTCACTATTGATTGGCACAAATTCTTCTCTTGTATCATCATTCACTTGAGTTTGTTGAACTCGAGTTTCAACTTCAGTTTCAGTCTCTTCATCATAATCATATAGATTATCAAACTTCAATGGATCTTTATCTTCATCATTGGCTTCTTCTGGTCCAGGTAGTTTGCTGTCATCAAATGTCACATCTGTGCTTTCCATAACTTTCTTTTGACTGATGACATAAACCTTGTATGCAATTCTTTCCATAGAGTAGCAAAGAAAAATTCCTTCAAATGCTTTTGCATCAAATTTTCCAACATATTCAGAATTATCCTTCAATACAAAGCATTTGCTTCCAAAAGTATGAACATACTTTAGAGTAGGTTTCTTTCCAGTCATCAAGTTATAAGGTGTCTTTCCAGTGTTTTTGTTGATGAGGGTTCTGTTCTGGATATAGCATGCAGTGCTTACAGCCTCAGCCCAAAAACATGTAGGCATTTTTGCATCAAGTAACATTGTTCTAGCAGCCTCAATTAGAGTTCTATTCTTCCTCTCAACAACTCCATTTTGTTGTGGAGTCCTTGGAGCTGAGAATTGCTGAGAAATACCATTCTCTTTACAGAATGCTTCAAGTATGGCATTTCTGAACTCTGTTCCATTATCACTTCTCAGTGCAATCACACTTGCATTTTTGACCTTTGCTTCCTTGTCAACTTTCTTTATATGCTCAATGATTACTTGTGGAGTCTCATCTTTTGATGCCAGAAATTCCACCCATGTATACCTTGTAAAATCATCAACCATCACTAAGGCATACTTCTTTCTTCCTAGTGACATAATATTGACAGGCCCAAACAAATCCATATGAATGAGTTGTAGGGGCTTGGTTATAGATGTCACTGTCTTTGTCTTGTGGCTTGATCTTTTCATCTTTCCTTTTTGACAAGCCTCACACACTCCTTCTTGACAGAATTCAAGTATGGGCATGCCTCTCACTAGCTCTCTTTTGACTAGAGAATTAATGGCTTTGAAGTTCAGGTGTGATAGTTTCTTGTGCCACAGCCAACAATCTTCATTTGATGCTTTTGAGTAAAAGCAACAAATTTTGTCCTTGTTTGCAGAATCTATATTGGCTACAAACAGGCTTCCCTTCCTTACTCCAGATAGAGCAAAATCACCAGTCTTCTTGTGGGAGATCAAACATTCATCTTTGTCAAAATCCACCTTGAATCCCCTATCAGTAAACTGACCAACACTTAGCAGATTATGCTTGAGCCCCTTGACTAGTGCTACATCTTCAATGATGACATTACCAACTTTCAACTTGCCATATCCCAATGTGTTACCCATGTTGTCATCTCCAAAAGCAACCATTGGGCCAGCCTTTTCCTCATATTGTGATAGCAGGGCCATATCACCAGTCATATGATTTGAGCATCCACTGTCCAAAATCCACATGACCTTCTTTTCACTTTCTTTGCCCTGCAAACACAAAGGTATTACTTTTCCTTTGGTACCCAAACAAGTTTGGGTCCATGTGACTTAGAAACAGTTTTATCATAAACAACATGCTTGTCAACTTTCTTGGCATTAGTCTTCTTGTCACTGTTAGAAGTCTTGGAACCTGAGGTTTCAGACTTAGGTGACAGAGGTACCTTCCTAGCTTTAGGAGGACTTGAAGACTTTGACCTGGTGTAGTGTGTGTGAGAATTGTGACTGATACATCCATCAATTAATTGTCTTCTCAGATTGAAACAACTAGTCATTACATTCATATTGCATGGCATACAGTCAAATTTATCACAAAATGGTGCATCTCTATGTCTTAGAGGCACAGAACAATCATAGAAAGGTTTGGACACACTACCAACAGGTTTCTTGCATGCATGAGTTAAATGATTGGTACTCAAACAGTTCCGACAGGTTTTCCTAGGGGCATTAGGCATATAAGCATAGTTGTTATCCTTGTTAATCCCTAACTTCCCATTTCTGTTCTGTTTCTTCTTAGTCACTTTCTTTTCTGATTCACTATTCCCAGCTGAAACAAACTTAACAAACTTTTTAGGTCTTGGCCTATCAACTACTGGCTCCTTGTCTTTTGACTTGACACTCTCACTCTTGAATGATGCTTGTTGTTCATTTGATTGTGCCTCATCCTCATCATTCAACATTTGTTTGATGAGTAAGGCATCCTCATCAATTTCAAATGTTGATTCCTTAAAAATTGGATTTTCAGTCTTTTTCAAAATGTGAGGCACTTCCTCATGAACAACTGTGTCATCTTCAATGACAGCATAGACTTTTCTCTGTTTAAGAGTGTCATAATCAAGTCCAATAGTAGCCTTGGGTTTTGCTTCAATTTTCTCACAGTAGGATTTCACTAGACCAGATGATTTCTTGAAAGTTTTTAATTTGAATTCATTTTCAGCTAATTCATCCCTAAGAGCCTTTTCAACCTGACTAGCACACAAAACCTTATTCTGCAGATATTCAACTTCTTTCTTAAGGTTTTCTATTTGCACAGCAGTTAGCTCAAGTTCCTCATTCTTTTTGGTTAACATTTCATTTCTAGTAGACAGTTTAGCAATCTCTTCATTAGCAGTAGTCATATTAGTATGAATGTTAAACATTTCAACAGATAGTCGTTCAATCATGCATTTATACTCTGAAACAGACATGTCTATGGTAGTGAGAGATGGTACCTGAGTGTCTGATGGAGATGTGTCATCCTTGGAATTGGCCATCAAGGCATAATTGCAGAATTCTTGCTCCTCTCCATCACTGTCGGAATCATCCCAACACTTCCCTTCAGCTATGTAGGCCTTACCTTGTGTCTGCTTTTTCAGAAGGGCCTCATACTTCGCTTCAAGCTCAAGATAATCTCTATCCTTCTTTTTAGGCTTCTTGCATTCACTGGCAAAATGCCCTAGGTCATTGCATCTATAGCACCTTACAGATGACCTATCCACATGGCTGGATTTAAACTTAGTCTTGTTTGGTTTCACAGGTGCCTTGCTTTTGTTGAATGAATTGTTTTGGGTTTTGGGTTTGAAGGGTTGATTCCTTTTGAATCTGATGTTTGGAAATTTTCTGGCCATGAAAGCATATGAAGTGTTTTCCATCCCATCTAGTTCTTCAAGAGTGTAAAACTCTTCTTCCTCCTTCTCCTCAACAGGTTCACTTACCTCAGGTTCAGTTTCTTCCTCTTCCACTACCTCCTCTATCCTTAACTGGCTTGTGGATGCTTCTAGGTCTTGAATAGATTTGTTGACAATCAAGGCACATGATGTGCTTACCATTCTGCCTTGATTGGATTGGATAGCCCTTTTCTGAAGTAACTCAAGCTCATGAGTTTTTAAGACTCCATAGAGCACATCATATGTAACTTTGTTCAAATCTCTTTCCCTTAGAGAAATGACCCTTTGCTCTAGATGGTTTGTTGAGGATAGCAGAAACTTCATGTTTAACTCCTTGGTACTGTAAACCTTGCCATTCATCTGCAACTCAGTAACTAGCTTGTGAAATCTCTCAAACATCTCAGT
This sequence comes from Kitagawia praeruptora, assembly GCA_037693485.1. NCBI lineage: Eukaryota > Viridiplantae > Streptophyta > Magnoliopsida > Apiales > Apiaceae > Kitagawia > Kitagawia praeruptora. The sequence continues at coordinate 155,403,463 of CM075351.1, read as the reverse complement.
AATGCTTTCCTTGGGTTGTGCCATGAAAGCCTCATACTGTGTGACCAGTATCTGTTTCTTGTTTTCCTTAACCTCATCAGTTCCTTCACACAACACCTCAATATGATCCCACATTTCTTTGGTAGATGTACATGATGCAATGTTTGCAAACATTGACATGTCTATGGAATCAATGATAAGCAACATGAGGTGGCTGTCAAGAGCAACCTTCTCCCTTTCTGATTCTGTCCATTTTGATGGATCCTTGGCCTCATAAGATCTTGGGATAGTTGTGGTTCCAACAGTCTTCTCTGGTATCTCTTGTTGTGGAACAAAAGGACCATTCTTAAGAATCTCAGGATACAAAGGATGAGAGGCTTTGAGGAACAACATCATCTTTATCTTCCAGAGGTTGAAGTTATCTTTGTTAAACTTAGGGACTTTCACCGTTCCTGTAGTCTTTGGTGTATTCGAACTCATGATCATTTTTCTGTTTTTGAATAAACAGCCCGCTCTGATACCACTTGTTGAGTATTGAATACAGTAAAAGAATACAGAGGGGGGGTGAATGGATTCTTGAACTTTTCTCGTTCGAGTCTATGTAGCAAGAGTGTTTGTGTGTGTAAGATAGGAGGTGCGGATAAAGAATAACACAAGACACAATATCACTTTAATCTAATGTATTATTAGATAAAGGTTGCTACAATCTGTGAATACAAATGATAGTATTCTCAGCTTCGTTTTTCCCAGAGAGATACAGCTTGTAGTGTATGAAAAACTTGACTCACAAAGTTACTAAGTTAATGACTAAGGAAGTGAGGCTGTATCCTTATAGAACATGGATACACCCTACTTACTACAAATAAGGTAGCTGAACTAATTACTTTCTAGTCTGTCTATCCTTTTTGAGTAAGTGTCCAAACGGTTACAGATTTGACTTTGCAAAGCCTGTTCAGATCCACTTCTTTAGCCCCTTGTCTCTTCTATATCTCTCCAAGCTTCCTTGTAGGCTTTCCAGAGCACGTTACAGATTGTGGTCCATAAAGTGCATTGGCTTGTTGCAGGTTTCTGACTTGTACAATTTCTTCAGTATTTTGTCTCCAAGAATGTATTCGAGAAGTGACTAAGTAGTTGATTCGAGAACTAGAATTGACTTGATCGATAACTCTGAGTTCTCGAACACTGTTATATTGACATATCGAATTACTTCTCGAATAGCTCTTTTCTTCAGGATTCCTTGAGTTGTCGAATAGAACACTTGACTTGTCGAATCCTTGAGATATCGAATAGCTTTCTGAGTCCTTGAGATATCTAATGGAACTTTGACTTGTTGACTCCTTGAGAACTCGAACACTACTTTGACTTGTTGACTTCCTGAGTTCTCGAATAGAGTACATAGACATATCGAATCTCTGAGATATCGAATGAGATATCGAACAGTGTATTCAGAGATATCGAATAGTGTCTTGAGATATCGAATCCCTGACTTCTCGAATGCTGGACTTCTCGAATAGACAAATATACTTCTCGAATTGGTACTTAGGCAAATTCTTCATTTCTTCAAATCCCAACTTTGATTTTTTGACAGTCTTTATCTTCTTGCTTAAGGCATGAACCTTGGAACTTCTTTCAAGCATTATTCTAGACTCTATAAGTACAGTTACACAACTAGGATTTGATGCCTACTACAAGTACAATACAAACAGAAACTCTACAACTAGAGGTTCCCTCAGTTAAGAGGTCATGTAAGTAATGCAAAGCATTACAAACAATTAGGCTTATTATTAGATGTATACAGGCATGCCTCTGTAACTAATAACTTGCATAGCGCTCTTTTTAGGGCTTGCATAGCGCTTTTGAGCGCTGTAGAAGCCACCGCTATGTAAGTTCAAATCACTTAGATAGCGTTTTTTTGCAACTCTCCAAGTAATGCTATTAGATAGCATTCTTAGAAGTGCTTTTGTAGGAAGTGTTTCCTAAGTTCATGTTCTTCCATAGCGCTTTAATAAATGTTATGCAAGTATATGCACCGCACTTACTTAGATAGCACTTTTGGAAATGTTATGCAAGTTGATAGCAGGTTATAATTTCATCTTTCATAGCAGGTTATAAAACGCTATGCAAGTACATATATATATATTTTTTTAATTTTATTTTTATATCCCTAAAAATCAAATACAAACCAAAAATAAAATTTTCAACTTCAAAACACAAACTAGAAACACAAGTTAAAATGTTGAACTTACATCCCAAAAAAATAATTAACTAAAGACTTTAACAAAGTCATAAATTAACAAATTCCATAAGTAATAAAGCCTTCAGTACAATGTCATGCAAAAAATTAAAATACATCAACAAAGTCACTGATCAGATGATCCATAAAGTAGTCTTAGGATAGCAGTACAAAAAATAGATTGATAGACTAATTTTAAAGCTTCCCCTTCAAAAATCGATTGTACAGAAATCCTGCCCAATTATCTCGAAAGCGAGCCATCTTCTCGTGATTATAGCAAATTAACCTGTCGGCACGTGTGAACTATACACCAAAAATATATGAAACCAATTAAAACATATTCCGAACTGTTCTGGTGCACTCACGTAATGGTTTGAGAAACAATAATATTTTACTTACATATATGCTAATACTTGTTTCACCGGAATGCAAGACATCTTCGATGAAGCATCCAACATATTGACCACAAAAAATGCCATCATTCATAACTTGTTTAGGCCGGGCACTATAAAACAAATCACAAACACTAAAAGTTAACTTTTCCTCAATAGCCAAGCACAAACACTGACCTTAAATTATCAAAATGATAAACATTTGCACTTTCTGAACTTGAATTTGGAACAGAATTTCAAATAGATCTGCACACATACTCACCTTTACATTCATCCATTTAAATGTGTTAAACACCAACTTGGGATAAACCTTCCCACATTGAGTTCGGAAAGACTTTAGAGCACTGTAAGTAGTAGAGAATATCTTTGACATGAGATGATAAAACAAACTGAACAATAAATGATTACTATCATGGATCACCCCTAAAGAGCTTTTCTTGGTGAGGACCAAACTGAACCAATTTAAGGTTTGAGGATTTGGTAATGGGGTGAAATCATCACACTAAAAGATGAGTCAAGAGGTATTTTTTTAATTAAGCAAAATGCAAAAAAGTACCACTTAATAGTTCCCAGGTCATTACATGGAAATAATCACACTTGCAAATAATCAAATTTCATTCCTCCGAAATCTCCAATCCTCAATCTAGGTGTCACAATAAGAAATATAGATTTATGATATATCATTACTGTCACGACATTGGAACTAACAAATTGATTCAGGAGTTCTGATCAATAACCTCTGATTTTAGTTTCTAAGGTAACTGCTGGAAAAGCTTGAAGTCTTAAAATTCCATTTTATGGAAAATTGTTACTTCAATAAAATTTAAACATTTCATACAGGGGCATAAGATGAAGTTGATGTTTTTCGAATTTTCAGCCGCAACTTTATAAAAAAAATCCACACCACTCTTATATTCTTCAGAATTCCGAGGTGCTCTTATCCAATTACGATCCATTACAACACAAAAAGAGAGACAGCCTGAAGTTTTTTATTGTACAGTTTAGCATCAAAATGGAATAGGTCATACAAGAAATTAACTAATATTCATATATTAAGCAAGTAATTAAAAACCACTTGTTATAAACTGTAAGTAATATGCTTTAGTTTGAACTTGTAATTATATGGAATGTTTACTGAAAGTTGGGCATAATTTCTCACTAAGCTGTTCAAATTGTAATATGTTCCCATTATTTTAAGACCTGGGCACTGCTACTTAAGTTTTGGAGATCTTTTCTGCTATATAGGTGGTTCTAAACCCTCATTCTAGTATTAAATAACCCCACAAACACACACACACAACAGGGGCACCAAACTAGGATAATAAAAACAAATAAGTATCCCCCATGGCTAGCTAATTGACAAATGAATATGTTCTAAAAGCTAAACATGTATAAAATTCACTCATAAACTGCTTCCAAAACTCGGGTGAATACTATTCAGTTCAAATATTTTTTAACTGACATTAAATTTGACATACCAAAACCAAGTTATACATTTTAACACAAAAATACCAACACACACAATGTTCAGAGTGCGCTTAAAATTGAAAAGCCAAACCCACAACATACCGTTTAATCATTGTGAACTGAGAAGCCAAACCCCACACTAAAATTGAAGCCAATACCTTCTAATCTTGAAGCACCTATAAAATTGAAACATCAAATTAAAAAAAATAGAAGAAAACCGAAAAGAAAAACTCAGAACTCGTGACCAAAAACTCAGACACCAACAGATTAACTCGGCAGAACTCAGCAAAGGTAGTGAATGCAACTCGAACAAACAAATAGCAACTTGAAATCACAAACTATACAGAAACACACAACCACGACAAAACTCGGTACATTACTCAATATCTCAGCACAACTAACGAATTCAGCAACACTAATACAAAATTTAAACGAAACGCAGACAACAACTCTGCAATTTACAATAAAAATGAACTTCAAAACGCAGAAACGTCAATTCAGCAACCAGCAAAAAACTTCGAAAAAAAACTCACTTGAACAAAACTGAACAAAACAAAAACTGAAGAAAAATGAAAACTAAACATAAGACTCAGCAACAAAATACAATGAAATATGTGTCGAAATAAAACAAAAATAATGTGTTTGAATAAAGAAGAAAGTGTTTTGGGTTTGGGGTTTTAGAAAGAAGAAGCGTGTGTTTGAGTTTATGTCGTGGGATTCGTGGGGAAAGGGAGGAGGGGAGAGAGGTTGTTTAATTCGAAGAAGAAGCACATAAGAACAAACCAATTAAACAAACCAAGTGATTAGAACAAACCCATTGATTAGAACCCTAAAATTGAAAACCAATTAAATAAACCCAGTGATTAGAACAAACCGAAACCCAAATCACTCGTGTTTAGAGGAAGAAATAAACAAACCAATTAAAGCCAAATCGAAACCGTATAATCACTGCTGCAAATCGTAGAGAAAGATTAAACCCAATGAGTTCTAAATACCGATTGAACTACGATTGATTGAAGATGAAGAGAAGTAGATCTAGAAGTGGCCGCCAGTGGGAGACTAGGAGTGATAGATATTGAACTTAGGTTATTTTTACTAATTGATACTCCCTCCGTCCCATTTTATAAGTTCCTTATTCCTTTTTGGGACGTCCCAAAAAGAACGAACCTACTATACATAATATTTTTGAACACTACTTTTCACTATTACACTCACTACTTCTCTATTTTATACTCTCTTTTTATTCAATAAACACTATTACACCCATTACTTTCTCACCTAACCTATTTTTTATACACCCACTTTCACAACTAGCCAATCAAATATTGCCACCTAGCAAGTCAAACTCATTTTTCTTAATCTTTGTGCAAATTTGACAGTGTCATTGTTTATGGGACGGAGGGAGTATATACGTATAGTTAACTGTGTTACAATAAATAATTAACAAATGCTAAAATATGTTGTTAACTTCAAGAGCCCTTCTCAAAACGCTATAGTAGAGTTTAATAACGAATAAAAAATAAATAAAAAGTACTTGAAATATGGTAGCTTCAATAGCGCTTTTTGAAAGGCTATTTAAATTTATGCTAGCATAGCGTTTATTTGAAAACACGCTATATAAGAATTTTTATTTTTATTTCTATTTATTTTTATTCATTTGCATAATTCCTTGCATAATGTTTTTACTGAAAGCGCTATTTAAGATGTCCACTTACATAGCACTTCTGCAAAACGCTATGCAAGTGGTAACTCCTAAGTTCAAATTTGTAGTAGTGCATGGTCCGGATTGGATGTGGCTTATCAGGTCGAGTACCAACTATGGCCACCCCTTTGCGATACCATGACAAAGCCTTCTCCCCAACCAATTCTGGGAGCGTTACGCTCTGGAGTTAAGGTGAGGAAGTCCCCAAAGCTGTAAAATGAACCAAATTCACTAAGTGATCACTTGGTGTTCTTTGGGCCGGCAATGGGAAGATATGTTGCCTTGGGACCGACCATGATGTCCGACAAATACATGGACATTTGTGTTGTTTTGAGAATCTTACCCCTAGCTTCTGTAACTACTAGTGTTAGAGCAGAAAGGCCAAGAAAAAGAAGGCAGAGCTTGTTGCACAGTGGTGTGAGGGCTGCCATTTTTCTTGAGCTAACAAATAGGGTTTTGTGGTTTGTTTAGTTTGAATGATGTTTCAATTATTGAGCTAACGCTTTAATAGACTTATTCCTCTGCTTGTGCGCACATTTTTTAGTATGCTTCAAGTAAGGTTGGATATGTTTTAGTGATAACTAGTCGTAAAGAGTGAGCAACAGAGCCTAAAAAAATATGCTACTATTAGCTAGTGAGAACGTCTTCGCGTGGAGCAGTTGCCGTGTTAAAAAAATTGCTGCATATGCTCGAGTTTTAAATAATTGATTTGTTTATTGAAAGAAAAAAACTTATTACTCTGGATCTCTGGACGGTGGGCCGTTAGAGTAATAGATTATTGGTGCAGATCTGATTATTGTTGGGGAATTAGGTGATAACTTGGATTTTTCTGAAGTCGTGTGAACACTTTCAGATTGAAGTTATTTGTGGTTCACCCAAATAATTCAATCGGATAAAATTAGAAATTCTGCAAGGAGAGAGAATGTATTTTGCTGTGTATTTCAAAATGAACCAGTATGTAAAATGATCAATGCCACACCTATTTATAGATGTCAACAGATGTGTCTTTTGCCAATAGACACACCTCAAGATGTGTCTTTTCCCAATAGACACATCTCATTCCAACAGTCATGTCCAATACCAATAGACACATCTCAAGATGTGTCTTTTCCCAATAGACACATCTCATTCTAACAGATGTGTTTGATACCAATAGACATGTCTCATAAGCAATAATTCTGAAATCATAACGAACTCGAACAGAGCATGCACTCCGCATTCTCCCGAATTGTTCGATGTAACATTACGATTACATTGATCAACTAGCCAATCCAATTACACTAAAATATCCAACAATCCTCCCTCATTTTAATGTAATCCATGATTAACTAAACAAAATCACAACAAGCGACAAACTTATGCATAAATAAAATATCGTGACGATTGAATTTCACATTAGTATATTACACATTCCAAATATTCGAATATCAAGGTATCACTATGGATTGAACCTTTATTATTCATAATGAATACATGAAGATAGTATACACATAAATTTACATTCTCAAATGTTCTTACTTGACACTATATTTTACTAGCCTAGTGTCCTAATCCTTCATAAGCATATCACAACCAAGTCCAAGCTTCTTGAAGCGGCTAAACTTCATACTCATATAGGTAGTTCTTTTATTCTCGCACCTGCATATGCAATTTTTCAAAAGAACTATTAAGAAGATAAACTTCAACCTCCTTAACTTGCAGGTCTGAACACATACCTTGGGATGACAATACTAATGTGTTCCAATCTCTAGATGTTAAGCTTTCCACATTGAATTCAGCACCTAATGTCATATTAGATGGGAATTGGGTATCTTAACATGAGAGGTTTTTGATGGACTTTAATCCCATCCCTACAGCCGACTTGTGCACAAGATCTCTACTCAACCCTTTGGTTAGATGATCGGCTAAATTATGTTGAGTTCTTATAAACTCCACTGATATAACACCATGTATGATAAGCTCATGAATCATGCTGTGTCTAACACCTAAGTGTCTAGACTTGCCTTTGAATACTTGTCTATAAGCGTTAGCCAAGGCAGACTCACTATCACATCTGATAGATAAGGGTGATATCGGTTTAGGCCACAATGGAATCTCATAAATTAGATTTCTTAGCCATTCAGCTTCTTTACCAGCCGCTGATAATTCCACAAATTCAGATTCCATCGTTGAATCAGTAATGCAACTTTGTTTCTTCGATGCCCAAGAGATAGCACCTCCCCCAAGAAGGAATACCCATCCACTTGTGGAAGAATGATCTTCCTTATTGGAAATCCAACTTGCATCTGAATGACCTTCAATAACCGAAGGAAATCCAGTATATGTCAAACCATAATCCATGGTTCCTTTCAAGTATTTGAACACTCGGCTTAAGGCTTGCCAATGATGTGAACTTGGCTTGCTAGTATACCTACTAAGCTTTCCAATAGCATAGGCAATATCTGGCCTAGTGCTTATCATGGCATACATGAGACTACCAATAGCCCTTGAGTATTCAAGTTGAGATACTGCAACACCTGTATTAGGTAGTGTTGTGGAATAAAAACTAGGTTCCAAATGGTATTTAACGCTAGGGTTAGGGAGCTTCGTGCTTTAATGGCTGTTTTCGTGTTCGAGACTGATCGGTCCTCACAGAGTGCCTACGTATCTCGTATTGAGAATCAAGCCAAGACGTAGTTCTAGGTGATGGTGCCCTCGAGGCTATGGCGGCGAGAGCTCACCTAGGACGCAGTGACTTGTATGTCCTTATTCGAGGATTAAGCCAAAACGTCGTTCTAAGAATGAGGGGTTAGACCCTTTACATAGGCTGAGAAGCCCTAGAATCGTAGTAGGGTTAGGTGACTTGGTGGGTAAGTCACCGACTAGAAGAAGGTTTTAGTCTCCTTCCATGTATGAATCAGTTTCCATGTTGGAGTATGTGCCTTGGGGGCTAAGTCAGGCAAGAGTAATATCCTTGTTTGACTCTTATTACTGAGCTGATAATTACCACTAATGTTAATTACGAAATATATATTATATATTGGGTTTGGGCCCATCTAGTGGGCCCCACGTTTTGACCATATTGGGTTCAATTAATGCCACATTAAATGTGTCTTTAGGGCTTGCTTTTAGCCCATATCATTTGCCCCCCAACTTCTAGGAAAACTGATCAGGTTTTCCTTGAAGTTATAACGGCATTTCTGAGGCTTGGGTCAGGGTTTATTGCTCTTACGCAAGTACTTTCAACAATATCATCTTAATGTAAAGTGTGGAGCGACCGACGCATTTACGACGATGTTGAACGACACTAAACAGTGTTAAACGGCACTACACAGCGCTAATCAGCCTTAAGCAACGTGTAAACATTGTTAAACGATGTTAAACGGCATAAAACGGCATTAACAGCACTAATTGGCGCTAATTTATGCTTAAACGACACTAATCTTTGCTAATTGGCACTAATCTATGCTTAAACGGCACTAATCTGTGCTAATCGGCAATAATCTGTGCTTAAACGGCACTAATATGTGCTAATCAGCACTAATCTATGCTAATCGGCACTAATCTGTGCTTAAACGGCACTAATCTGTGCTAATCGGCACTAATCTGTGCTTAAACGACACTAATCTGTGCTTAAACGGCACTCATCTGTGCTAATCAGCACTAATCTGTGCTAATCGGCACTAATCTGTACTTAACAGAAATCTTCATGTTCTTGATGAACCCGGGTTGATTGAAAATATTCGTACCCCTGATCACTCCGGGTTGGACAAAAAATACTCGTACCCCTGATCACTCCGGGTTGGACAAAAAATACTCGTACCCCTGATCACTCCGGGTTGGACAAAAAATACTCGTACCCCTGAAGAACCCCGATCGGCCGAAGCCTCCCGGGTGTGCCGGTCGGCCAGCCACCGGTCGGCCAGCCACCGATCGGCTGGTTTTGAAATTTTATTTTTTTAATTTTATTTTTTTAACATGATGTTTCCATAAACACGTATGTTCGTGGTCTTGACGAACATGTATGTTCGTGGTCTTGATGAACATGTATGTTCGTGGTCTTGATGAACATGACAAAAATAGTCGTGGTCTTGACGAACATGACAAAAATAGTCGTGGTCTTGACGAACATGACAAAAATAGTCGTGGTCTTGGCGAAAATGACAAAAATAGTCGTGGTCTTGACGAAAACTCCCGTGGTGTTGACAAACCCCGGTCGGCCGAAGCCTCCCGGGTAGGCCGGTCGGCCAGCCACCGGTCGGCCAGCCACCGGTCGGCTGGAACCCTTCGGTTCGTCCCGGTCGGCTGGCTCCCAGTCGGCTGAAGCCCTCCGGTTTGCCCCGGTCGGCCGGCTTCCGGTCGGACCATGTCAAAATATATATATATTTTTTTTTGCATTCTTGGCTTTAATACTTCAACTTCCCTCTTGAATACGATGTTTTCATAAACATGTATATTCGTGGTCTTGATGACCATGTATATTCGTGGTCCTGATGACCATGAGTTGTCGTGGTCTTGATGACCATGAGTTTTCGTGGTCTTGATGACCATGAGTTTAGAGAATCAGCAATATGGTCATTCATGACTTTTGCTTAAGGCTTCCCATAATTTCCGATTAGCGCTGCTAATCCCCAGACTTTGCACTAACCTCTTGATTAGGCTTTCTTAATCACAATCAGCTTCCATCCTGAATACCAACCTTTCATATCGATAATCGAACATCAATGTCAACACTTGAACATCACTTCAACCTTTGGATCTTGATTGGAGGTCCATGACCCCCTCGAGTTTGGCCTTCATAGCTAATCTTGACCTTCATGGCTAATATCTCAATGCTCTCACTGACAGCTTTCGTGCCTCCGAGGCATTGTCAGGGAGCCATCCGGTTTCAAGATGAGCTTTAATAGGATCTAACCAACAGCTTCCAACATTGATCGATGCTACTGACTTAGAGTTGATGGTTGGGACCTTCAAGACCTGGAAGTAGACATTCCTTGCGTAATTCTCTATCTCAGAAGAAGCGAACTTAGACAGGGCATCAGCCTTAACATTCTCTTCTCTCGGAATGTGCTCTAAGTAGCACTTATCAAAATGAGTCATGACAGCTTTCACAACTCTCAAATACTTTGCCATAGTTTCATCCTTGGCCTCAAATTCACCATTCACTTGCGATATTATTAATCGTGAATCTCCACAAATTTTGAGATTCTTGACCCTCATAATTCTGGCCAAGCCCAACCCAGCTACCAAGGCTTCATACTCGGCTTCGTTATTGGTTGTCGGAAAATCCAACTTCAAAGCATACTCAACTGTGAACCCATCGGGGCTTTGCAAGACTAGACCTGCACCACTAGATTTTGTTTTTGATGCTCCATCAAAATAGATCACCCAATATTCCTTCAGATCAGGTACAAGTTCTTCACTTCCAGGGGTGGTTACCATATCCTGCCCCCCGACTTCTTGGTTGCTGATGGTACATTCAACCACGAAGTCGGCCAATGCCTGAGCCTTAATAGCTGTTCGAGGCTTATATGTGATGTCAAACTCTCTAAGTTCAATTGCCCACTTAATCAACCTACCACTAGCTTTTGGGCTATGCAATATGCTTCTCAACTGCTGGTCCGTCAGGACTTCGATCTTATGTTCCTGAAAGTACGGTTGTAACTTTCTCGAGGCTGTGATCAATGCCAAAGCAAACTTCTCGATTGGAGAGTAATTCAACTCCGCCCCATGTAACACCTTGCTTACATAGTAGATGGGTTTCTAAACCTTTTTCTCTTCTCGAATGAGGACAACACTCAATGCTTGCTCAGATACCGCCAAGTATAGATAGAGAGTCTCTCCGGGACTAGGCTTGGCCAACAACGGGGCTTCAGCCATGTACTTCTTCAGCTGTTCGAAGGCCTCTTGGCTCTCAGAAGTCCACCCGAAATTTTTCACCTTTATCAATGCTTAAAAGAAAGGCAAACACTTGTCACCAGACTTGGAGATGAATCTCCCTAGGGCTGCAACTCGGCCGGTTAGCTTCTGTACATCTCGTATAGAGCGGGTGGTTCCATGTCTAAAATTACTTTTATCTTATCAGGGTTGGCCTCTATGCCTCTCTTTGAAACCATCAATCCCAAAAATTTTCCTGATCCAACTCCAAAAGCACACTTGGCTGGATTCAACATCATCTTGTGGTGCCTTAGCACTTCGAATGCCTCCCTGAGGTGCTTAATGTGATCTACCTTGCACAGGCTCTTGACTAACATGTCATCAACATAGACCTCCATGGTTTTCCCAATCAGATGGCACTACGCCATAAACGCACATACGCAACCCCCATTTTCAGTTGCGTAAGGCCTGAAAAGCGTTGCGTAAGACCTTACGCAACGCTTTTGGGGCGTTACCAATACTGGCGTTGCGTAAGACCCCTAACGCAACGCTTTTCGAAGCTATTGCAACACTTCGAAAAGCATTGCAAAAGAGGCCTTATGCAACACCAAAAGCATGCAAACGCAACACTTCATGGGGTTGCATAAGATGTTTCAGCCACGTCACCATGCTGACATGGAAGCAAGGTGCCACGTCAGCATGCTGACATGTAAGCAAGGTGCCACGTCAGCATGCTGACATGTCACTAGTGGGGCCCACAAGTGCCATGTCACAAATGGGGGGGCATGCCACGTCATCAGTGGGGCCCACCAAGGTGCCACATCAGCACTGGACCCACATGCCACATCAACAGTGGGGCCCACATGCCACGTCATCAGTGGGGCCCACCAAGGTGCCACGTCAGCACTGAGGCCCACATGCCACGTCAGCAATATGGCCCACATGCCACGTCAGCAGTAGGGCCCACATGCCACGTCAACAGTGGGTACCACTATCTAACGCAACGCTATTTGAGTCTAATGCAACGCTAATTTTTTTTTAGGCAACACTAAATATACCATAATGCAACATCATATATAGTCAAATGCAACACTTTTTTACAAAAAAATTGAAATGGCTGAGCTGTTTATACATAAAATAATCTGGTCCAAACCAAGCCAACTACTGGTCCAAACCAACCACAAGGCAATGATGCGGCCAACAAAAATACTTGACAGTTTACAAAAATACCAAGTTCTAATACTAGCTAGTTAAAGCTACAAAAATTACTAAGTGGAGCCATAAAAATCCTTCAATTCTATTATTAATTTGCTCCATTGTATCTCCCATGGTCGGCTATGTCGCAAGCTCTCGCCAACCTCTTTCTCCACGCATCATCTCATCATTTGACAACCCTGCAAACATCAAATATCAACACTAGGAAACCATGTTTATAAATCAGCAACTCAAGCATGTTATACATGATTCTAGTTAAAATTACGTCTCACCCCCTTTATCACGATTAAAATTCAAGTGCTTTAAGAGAAATGGAACCTTAACGAGTCGACTACTCTAATATTTAATTTTGGTCTTTTTGCACTGGCATAAATATATGATCCTCCTGATGTATATTAAGTGATGCATCAAAATAAATTGGCAACATTTGAATATCTGTCAATATATAAATCAATGCTACAGATAATTATATTATATATTGACTGAACACGTGGAAGCCTGTTACGGAAGATAAGATATCACATAGGCACCTAAATATGACATCTGCATGAGTTACATTCAAACAATGATTTCCTAGGTCATCTGAGCATTTTACGTCTTCTTGTTTAGAACAACAATCAGGAATATTCCCCTTACAATACACACCAGATTAATGACATACCATCATACAGAAAAGGCCACTGAATATGCATATACTATTATTACAAAAAACAGTACAACTTACAAATAAAAACGCCAGAACTCTGCACCACAAAAGAACTGTGTAGATTTTCTTGTTCTTGAAAATAAAAGGATGGAAAGTCCACTGCAACAAAAGATACTGAAGGTCAGAAACATATTCACACTCTTAGTGTTTAGCATTAAGGGACAAACTTGAAATCGACATCTGCTACTTGAAATGAACACTTGATCCTATAGACTTGATCACCTTATTATTTATTCCATGAGATTACAAACCAAGGGAGAGGGTGTGAGTGATATTACTTCCAAGATTAACTAGAACGTGATCTAGACTAGAACATGGGTCATGGGATCATTGCAAGGATTAAGTATGATAAAATGAGTATAATTTCAATCTATAAAAGTATGTGAACTATAGTACTTGCAAACAGATATAGCCCTAGTTCTCCGTATCTATCAAATTTAAATATGAAACATATATCCAATATAACTTGATTATTTGAGCCACACATAACAATATCTGTCTCATATTGCACTTAAATGGACCCTAAAGAAATACATTTGACAGTTTCTTTTTCTTCTCTGGTGAAGAAGGCATCTCTGCAGCCAGTTAAAAAAATAATGATTCTCTAGTGAACTGAAAACAGGTAAAATAATCTCACCAACACAAAAGACGCGAAGATGAAGGTAAATACAGTTTCACTGATGTACGCTCTTTCTATCCCAAGCTCCTGAAATACCAAAGTGAAAGAATGGAAAATATCGGTAACAATCAGAATCATCATCAGTAGTGCATAACAAAAAAAAACAAAGTAAGGAATCAAGTATACATACCGGAAGAAGATAATAGCCAACATCCTGTAGAATGGGACCTGGTCGATGGAAATAATGTACTCCGTGAGCAGCCAGTCCATGTATATACTGAATAAGCATAAAAACACAACCTTTTCACAATCTTGACCAACATTCATGAAAAAGAAAAATCACACAATGGATCAAATGACACTGGTAAAATTAAAGGTTTACAGCAGTACCCACCTTAATGGATCCGACACGATCAAATACTTTTTGAGAACGTAAAGATAACTCTTCAGCAAATACATTCTTTACAGACAAGTGGTTCTATTCTGCAGAAATAAAATTACATCAGATGCATATAAGAAATTTCTAAACCTATTATATAAAAGAGTATATGGGAAGCAATAGGAAAAAAGATACATAAATTTATAAAATCCTCATACTGATAGCTGACTTGGTGTCTTTAATAAAATCTGGATGGCTACTTAAATTTTTGAAAAGATTGTTCTTAAGGTATTCTGCAGTTCTAGAGCCACCATGACCTGAATTGCATATAAATAACATGTTAGTCAAAACGACCCAGGTTACCATCTGTTTTTAAATAATCACCAAGGGCAAAAAAACGGAAGCCTAAAAACAAAGCAGAATGAATAATGTGATAAACATTGCTTGTGTAACATGCATAAACATTTTAAAGAAAACTGTAAGAGTCCACACACACACTCAAAATGTTTTCACTGATAGTCGAACTCTCAAAATTAAAAACACACACTCATATGAAAAAAAAACATATTAGGTCCTGAAACAAACACATACCACTGCCTGTTTGAATGTGAAAAGTGAGGTTAGAAGATGTACCAAGGTGATTGACTGGAAGAATTTCTCACCTTTAATGAAGCAATCAGTGACACACTATTTTCCAGTTCCACCAAATATTCCTTTTGCTCCTTTACTATGATTAAAAGCTCTGTTAGCAGATAACACATTCTCTCAACCTGATGTGATGAGTCAAACCAGCAACACAAGTTAGACAGTTTTCATCTTTAATGCAGTTTTTACTTCTAAATATGTTGTGCTAGAAATTTATCAAGATACAAATAGAATATTGACCTGATAATCAAATTTCTTGAGTAATGTTTCTTCCACATTTTCCATGACTTTTGTGGCCTTATTCATGGCATCATTGACCAAGAAAACATCTCCCTACACACAATTAGATGTACACTACATTCAAGGCCGGTAAGCTACAAAATTTTCGTATGCTGCTAACCGGAAATAATTATTCAGAATTTCCATGTTTGAATAAAAATAAGAGGTAGTTTTTATATATACCTTTACATCATCAGCCAGAGGAACTCTTACTGATATTGCTGACAGTTTCCGAATTACTCTGCCAACAGCTTCAGAATTTTTGCCCTCCATCTTTGCCCATAGTTTGAGCAAGTGATCTTGCGAGTGAATTATTTAATGGACTTTGTGTGTGAGTGAGGGAGTATATATAATTTAGATGTCGAATTTGAGTTGAATCCATCGATTTATAAAGAAAATCGATGATAAATGTCTCAGATCCTTTTATTCTAACCAATCGCAGCCTCAAAGTATCAATTAACTTGATTAATAGATACATAGAGATATATAATATACTGTATATAGTGTTTAATCGCCGGAGAGATCTAGAAATTAGGGTTCTAAGAAGAGAAATGAAGAGAAATGATAGAGTCGCGGCGAGAGAGAACAGAGAGAGAGATTTAGGGTTTGAGAATAGGAGAGGCGAATAAATAGTACACATGAAACCGTGTAGCGTTAGTATATGTATTTTAGCAAATAAACGGTGTAGATTAATCTCACATTATGATCAATGGATGAGATCTTTTAGGGTTTAGTAAATGGGATGGGTCAAGAGTTGTAGCTGGATTAGGCTGTTTGGATGGGTCGAATATGACCAAAAATAAATCAGAAAATAATATCTTTTTATGAAAATAATTTTGAGAAATCAAAATATATGTATATATATATATATATATATAATAACTATATAATAATATATAGATACTTGAAAATATTCTAATGTTTTGATTCTTTGTATGTGAATTTAAATATCACAATCTAATTGATCAAATAATAAGAATCTCAATAAAACTCGATAAAGTAACTAGTGCTTTGTTACGGATTATTGTTTCTATTTTTTTAAAAATATTTTTGAACGATCCAACCGTACGGATGTCAATATATATCTAATATAATGATATTACCCAAGTTTCAGAAAATAAAAAATTAATTTAATTGGAGATATTAGTAGATCACTACTATTTTCAATATGACTCGTAACTAGTGCTTTGTTACGGATTATTGTTTCTATTTTTTTAAAAAATATTTTTGAACGATCCAACCGTACGGATGTCAATATATATCTAATATAATGATATTCCCCAAGTTTCAGAAAATAAAAAATTAATTTAATTGGAGATATTAGTAGATCACTACTATTTTCAATATGACTCGTAACTAGTGCTTTGTTACAGATTATTGTTTCTATTTTTTAAAAAATATTTTTGAACGATCCAACCGTACGGATGTCAATATATATCTAATATAATGATATTCCCCAAGTTTCAGAAAATAAAAAATTAATTTAATTGGAGATATTAGTAGATCACTACTATTTTCAATATGACTCGTAACTAGTGCTTTGTTACGGATTATTGTTTCTATTTTTTAAAAATATTTTTGAACGATCCAACCGTACGGATGTCAATATATATATAATATAATGATATTCCCCAAGTTTCAGAAAATAAAAAATTAATTTGATTGGAGATCTTAGTAGATCACTACTATTTTCAATATGACTTGTAACTAGTGCTTTGTTACGGATTATTGTTTCTATTTTTTAAAAAATAAATAAATATCTAATGCAACACTTCAAACAGCAAATGCAACACTACCGATACCTAATGCAACACTTCTGCCACGTCAGCAAATGCCACGTCAGCATTAGTAGGTCCCACTTCTGCCACGTCAGCAATTGTGGGTCCCACAATTGCCACGTCAGCATGATGGGCCTCCGCCACGTCACCCTTGTGGGTCCCATACTGCCACGTCAGCAGTGGTGGGTCCCACATCTGCCACGTCATATTTTTTAAAAAAAATATAAATTTATCTAATGCAACACTTCAAACAGCAAATGCAACACTACAGGTATCTAATGCAACGCTTTCTGCCACGTCAGCAAATGCCACGTCAGCAAAGGTGGGCCCCACTTCTGCCACGTCAGCAAATGTGGGTCCCACATGTGCCACGTCAGCATGATGGGAGTCCTGCCACGTCACCCTTGTGGGTCTCACACTGCCACGTCAGCATTTGTGGGGCCCACATCTGCCACGTCATTTTTTAAAAAAAAATATGAATATATCTAATGCAACACTTCAAAGAGCAAACGCAACACTACTGGTATCTAATGCAACGTTTTTTGCCACGTCAGCAAATTCCACGTCAGCAAAGGTGGGCCCCACTTCTGCCACGTCAGCAAATGTGGGTCCCACATTTGCCACGTCAGCAAATGCCACGTCAGCACATGTGGGTCCCACTCCTGCCACGTCATCATTTATAAAAATTAAAAATTATCTAACGCAACGCCATCAGTTAGTGTTGCATAATGTGAAACACTGTGGGTAATACGCAACGCTAATCTATATCTAACGCAACACCAATTCAGCTCAGTTGCAAAAGACCCAAAACTTCTATCTAATGAAACGCTTTCTGTGCAACGCTTTGTAAAAAGGGTTGCGTATGCTCACTTATGGCGTAGTGTGGGCGAATATCTTATTCACCAGTCGTTGGTCTTCATCCTTAAGACATATTGAAGAGTAGCTAGTCCTTAACATCCTCGGCCTTGCATGGCTTTGATTGTTGCATGTGGCTTTTATCTGCTTGTCTTTTAACCTGGGTCCTTCACGGACTTAAATTCTTATTTGGTCATGCTATAACCTAACTTTTGACCCTTCGGGGTCTTTATTTATGCATTTGCTTGTTCTCCATTCGTGTATTCTTTTATTTTCGGCACTTGGTCATCCTTAACTTGCACTCATCAGGTGCTTGGCACATAAAATCACACAATAAATGAATGGAAAACAAACTTGTATTAATAACTTGAAATGGGTTCAACCCTTACATAAAGTACTACCATCCTACTCGGAGCAACATGCTCTTCAATTCAATGAACCTTATTTCTACTTCTACTAGATAAATATGAAGGTAAGTTCTACTAGGATAACTTGAGCCCATCGGGGCTTTGCAAGACTAGGCATGCACCAGATTTTATTTTTGATGCTCCATCAAGATAGAGCACCCACCACTCTTTCTGGTCTCCTCCTTATTATTCTGAGGTTCACTTCATGCTTGGGGTATTATCTCCTGCCCCCCGACTTCTTGGTTACTAATGGTACATTCAACCATGTCCTCAATCGGAAGGACCTGCCCCCCGACTCCATCATGCCTTAACGAGGCTACATAACAGCTTCGTGCCATCTTCTGATTACCTTTATGTTCTCTAACACCATTCCTGGTCGGGAACTTGATCTTCATATGATAAGTTGAGGCGACAGCCTTGAATGCATGAAGTCCAGTCCTTCCGAGGATAGCGTTGTATGTTGAAACCGCCTTGATTACCAGGAAGTTCATCATCTGAGTGGCCTCCTTGGGCTCCTATCCAATAGTTACAGGCAACTGAATAGTCCCTTCAACTTTGGATTCTACTCTATTAAATCCATATATAGGCATGTTATTGGGGGTCAACTGAGAATCACTGTACCCCATCTTCACAAATGCATCATGAAATAGAATGTCAGTGGAAGCTCCATTGTCTATCAAGACTCGCTTCACCTTTGAGTTTCCAATCACAGAAGTTATGACCAACGGGTCGTCATGGGGGAACTTCACCCCTTCCAAGTCCGAGTCATCAAAACCAACCACTACTTCAGTTTTTGCACGCTTCGGGGCCTCTACCATGATGTGCATCACTTCTCTAGCATAAGCCTTCCGAGAATTCCTTGTTGTGCCGGCCGCAGTCGGGCCTCCTAAGATCATGTTGATTATTGGCCCTCGGGGCTGTGGGTTGCGATCTTGATCATCATCCCTCATATCATACTCTCTTCTCTGATTACCACGGTCGTCATCCTTAGTGAAGTGGCTCCGTTTCCCTCTACGAATCAAAAACTCGATCTCATCTTTGAGTTGCTTGCAATCATCAGTGTCATGTCCCACATCTCTATGGAATCTGCAATACTGATTCTTGTTTCTCTTTGCGGGATCGCCCCTGAGTGGCTTCAGCCATCGGAAATCCTTATCCTTCTCAATGTCCAACAAGATTTGACTCCTAGGAGTATTCAACCTTGCATACTCAATGAACCTCGGTCCTTGGTTCTTCTTAGGGGCATAGTCAGAGTCCTCGCTAGTTCGGGGATACTTGTCCCTAGCATCATACTCCTGTTCATCATACTCATGGTCTTGCTTTCGCTTCTTGGAGTCGTTGTTACCTCCTCCTCCACTTATTGTGGCTTCTTTCTTCATGCTATCTTCAGCTTTAATGTACTTGTCAGCCCTTCGTTGGAGCTCGGCCATGTTTTCAGGAGGATGTTTTGCCAATGACCTTTTAAAGAATAGATCAGTGGTTCCGTGTTCCAGGGCTACCATGGCCACCTTATTCTCCAAATCAGTGATATTCAACGTCTCTTTAGTGAACCTCTTGAGATAATCTCTCAGATTTTCATTCTTCCCTTGCACCACGTACATGAGGGATACGGAGCTTTTCTCATGAACTCTTCCACTGATAAACTGGCTAACAAAAGCAACACTTAACTCCTTAAAAGTGCCAATTGAGTTTGCAGGCAACCGGCTATACCATCTTTGAGCCATGCCCGACAGGGTTTGAGGGAACGCCCTACACTTTAAGGCATCACTTGCAGGTTGCAACAGCAGTGCGTTTGAAAACGTCCTGACATGATTTACGGGATCACCCGTTCCATCATAAGCTTTGATTGTCGGCATCTTAAACTTCCTAGAGATGTGAGCATTCATTACCTCCTCGGTAAACGGGGGTGTGGGATCATCAGGATCCCCAAGTGGCATCAGATCTTTGGGGTTGCTCCTGGGGGTTTCCACCCTTGTTGTTCTTCCAGTAGGGACGTCAGCCCTTCTTTGCCTTCTTGAAGACCTCTCTAAGTCTATAATGGGAATCGGTCCTGAGGTTGGAGGGGGTTGAGTTTGATTCAACCTAGCTTGTTCTCTCGCAATATCTTCATTTATCCTTAAAATCTCGACCTCATGAGCCTTGATTCTCTCAGCAGCTGTCAAAGGGGGTCCATCATGGATAGTTTGTGTTCTCCTTCTTGGTTCTCTACTAGCATGTCGCCTTCTCGGGGCTTCATCACGATCATCATCCTCAAAAGATGAATCATCAGTATAGGGACCAGAGTAGTCATAATACTCTCGATCTCGGATCTGCAAAGCATGGCCCCTGGTGGTAACGGGCGATTGGGATCAACTAAAGGAGAAACCAGCGTCTGAAGAGAGCTGGTTTCTTGACCTGGGTGGATGACCATTGGTAACATTCTCTCAGGATGGGGATTCGTCCCTGGGGGTTGAAAAACCTGAGTTTGAGAAGCTTGAGTTTAAATGATCGCCCCTGTTGTTGGGGGCATCAGATCCGTAGTGGACGAAGCAGAGCTGAGAGGCAGGGGCTCGGTACTTGCTGGTGTCCTTCGTGTTTGAACCATGGTTGATGTCTTTTTCCCACAGACGGCGCCAAATGTTGTGGAATAAAAACTAGGTTATGAATGGTATTTAATGCTAGGGTTATGGAGCTTCGTGCTTTAATGGATGTTTCCGTGTTCGAGACTGATTGATCCTCATAGAGTCCCTACGTATCTCGTATTGAGAATCAAGCCAAGACGTAGTTCTAGGTGATGGTGCCCTCGAGGCTATGGCGGCGAGAGCTCACCTAGGACGCAGTGACTTGTATGTCCTTATTCGAGGATTAAGCCAAAACGTCGTTCTGAGAATGAGGGGTCAGACCCTTTATATAGGCTGAAAAGCCCTAGAATCGTAGTAGGGTTAGGTGACTTGGTGGGTAAGTCACCGACTAGAAGAAGGTTCTAGTCTCCTTCCATGTATGAAACAGTTTCCATGTTGGAGTATGTGCCTTGGGGGCTAAGTCAGGGAAGAGTAATATCCTTGTTTGACTCTTAATACTGAGCTGATAATTACCACTAATGTTAATTACGAAATATATATTATATATTGGGTTTGGGCCCATCTAGTGGGCCCCACATTTTGACCATATTGGATTCATTTAATGCCACATTAAATGTGTCTTTAGGGCTTACTTTTAGCCCATATCAGGTAGGAGTTTAATACTAGGATCAAGAGGAGTGCTAACGGGAGAACAATCCTTAAAGTTAAATCTTTTCAGAATCTTCTCAATATAATGAGATTGAGAAATTGAAATACCATTGTTCTCACGCTTGATCCTTATACCAAGAATCACCTCAGCCTCCCCCATGTCTTTCATATCAAAATTAGATGACAAAAACTTCTTGGTTTTATCCACTTGATTTTGGTCAGTACCAAAAATCAACATGTCATCCACATATAAACAAATTATAACTCCTTTACCAGAAGCTTCAAATTTGCTATATACACACTTGTCTGCTTGGTTGAGAAAATAACCGTTAGACAAGACCACAATATCAAATTTATCATGCCAATCCTTCGGTGCTTGTTCCAGACCATAAATTGATTTCTTCAATTTACACACCTTGTTCTCACAACCAGGCATAACAAACCCTTCGGGTTGTTTCATATAAATCTCTTCATCTAATTCACCATTAAAGAATGCAGTTTTCACATCCATTTGGTGAATGACAAGGTTGTGTATAGCAGCAAGTGCTATTAACAACCTAATAGTGGAGGTTCTAGCAACCGGAGCATAAGTATCAAAATAATCAATCCCTTTCTTTTGTCTAAAACCTTGGATTACCAATCTGGCTTTAAACTTATCTATGGTACCGTCCACCTTCATTTTCCTTTTGAAGATCCATCTGTTCCCCAATGCTTTACAACCAAGGGGCAGATCACTCAATTCCCAAGTATTATTATTCATCATAGAATCCATTTCATCTTGGATAGCTTCTTTCCATAATGCAACATCCCTAGATTTCATAGCTTCATAAAAGTATTTGGATCCTCCTCAATAAGAAAACAATATTGGTATTGATATTCAATTTCATCTCTAGAGCCTTCTACTAGATAAAGATGAAAGTCATCTCCAAAAGACTTTGCTTTTCTAGCTCTAGTGCTTCTCCTTGGTTCAGACGGTCCATTCACATCTTCAGTAGAAACTGAGTTCCTACTAGAAGAATTCTGAAGCATGTCCCTTGGTCTAGGCATAGATGTAAATCTATTTTCATCAAATATAGCATCTCTTGACTCGATAATCGAGTTCACAGATACATAGTCATTAGATTCTAAAACATAGAATCTATATGCTATGGAATGCTCAGCATAACCAACAAATATGCAATCTATACCTCGTTCACCCAAGTTTCTTCTTTTGGGTTCAGTGAGACTTACAACTGCTCTACATCCCCAAACTCTCAGAAAACTCAGTTTTGGTGACTCTTTATACCAAAGTTCATAATGGGTAATCTTATTCCTCTTACTAGGAATTCGATTCAATAAATGATAGGCTGTCAACATAGCCTCACCCAAAAATCCCTCACTCAAACCCGAGTAGGATAACAAGGAATTAACCATTTCTTTCAAAGTCCTATTCTTTCTCTTTGTCACACCATTTTGCTGTGGTGTATAAGGAGCCGTGGTTTGATGTATTATACCAGTAGATTGAAAATAAACAGGATCATAATACTCACCTCCTCTATCAGTACGTAGATTTTTAATCATGGTACTTTGATGTAGCTCTACTTCTTCTTTATAAATTTTAAAGAAGTCAAGAGCTTCATCCTTAGCATGCAATAAATATACATAGCAATATCTAGTAGCATCATCAATAAAAGTAACTACATACTTTTTGTTTCCTAATGATGGTGTAGAATGGAAATCACGCAAATCACTATGTATTAATTCTAAAACATCAGACACCCTATTGACCTCCTTAAAGGGCTTTCTTGTTATCTTTGTTAGCATGCATGTTTTGCATTTTTCATTGTCTAAATCAATAGCAAGTATGAGACTCATTTTTGACATATACTTTATTCTTTTGTAATGTACATGTCCTAGTCTAGCATGCCATAATTCTGGTTTATTCAAATTATTGCTAGTACTAGTTGAAGCCATGCAAGCAGATTCATCAACAAATGGAGTATTTACATTCAACATAAACATACCATTACACAAATAGCCAAAGCCAACAAAAGAGCCATGTTTTGACAATATATATTTGTCACTTTCATAAACTTGTTTATATCCACAATTGTTCAATACAACACCAGACAAGAGATTCTTACGAATCCCAGGAACATACAACACTTTATTTAACAATATACATTTACCAGAAGTAAAAACTATCTTGACATTTCCTAGTCCTTTGATCGGTTCAGTTGCAACATTTCCCATCTTTAAGATAGATCCATCCTCGATTGGTTGAAAGTCTATGAACCAACGAAGATCTTTGCATACATGACTCGTTGCTCCTGAATCAATCCACCAAGCAACATTGTCATCCTGCACATAAAATACCTCAGATATTAGTGATACATAATTCTGACCAGAATTATAATTTTGTATTAAAATCTGACCTTGTTGCATTTCTGGATCTTTGGATCCACTTGGACCAGCATTTTGCTTTTCTTGCTTGCCTTTACCAACCCGACAATCCTTCTTGAAATGTCCAGGTTTGCCACACTTCCAACATGCCATCTTAGGCCTTTTGTTGGAAGAATTGTTGTTGTTTCCTTTAAACTTTCGTTTATCACCCTTGCCAAACTTAGAATTCTTAGAAGATCCACCATCTTCAACCATACTCACAAAAGAGTTACCGACTTGGTTCTTTCCCTTAGGATATATTATTCTCAATTTCTTGAGTCCTCAAAGCCTCTTCTGAAGTGACTTCCAAGTTGAACCAGAGTCATATCATCTTTATTATGTTTCAAGGAGTGTATTAAAATCCTTCCATGATGGTGGTAGTTTGTCTATAACACCAGAAACTAGGATAGATTCAACCATCTTCAAATTGTGTTGGGCAAACTGTCCCAAAATCCTTAACAATTCATTGTATTGTTCCATCACCGGTCTAGAATCGACCATTTTGTAATTCATAAAATTACTGACCAGAAACTTCTTACTAGAAGCATCTTCTGCCATGTACTTGGATTCAAGAGAATCCCACAATTCTTTCGCTGACTCAACATTTTGATATACATCTGTTCGCACTTATTCACGCAAGAGAACGTGGTCAACAAGTAATATAGAGTAAATAGGATTCGTTCCCACAGAGACTCAAATTGTTCGTTATGTTCACTTATGCACCAGCTTATGATTTACACTCACTGCTAAGACAATCACAATATTGGTTTGATTTAACTAATGATTAATTACCAACTAAGCCAATTACGAGGAAATAACTTAACTATAACTTTATAATAAACAAACATGGGATTTCAATTTCATTTACTACTTCATCTAGAATCTTATGCCCTTTAGCCTAGCATGTGACAGAGTTGATTACTGATTAGATGCACTAAACTGATACACACCAACTTTCGTTGTGCATATACCATCCTACTGATCATCCACAATTGATAGAAGTCAAGTAGTCACCAAATATGTGTAGTCCCTATATGTCTATAGCAATTGAACACATACCGGTTGAAAATCAAGCACCCATTAAACCACATAGTCGATGCAAGACGGTTAGAATTACATCACAAATTAATACATGTTCTTCACATGCAAAAACCTATGCTAGCATGAATTGTTCTAAACCCTAGATCCACTTTCGCATTCACTAGGATTAAACAAACAATTACAAGTGTTCGCGACTCACTTATAACGAATAAGCATAAACATACTAGGCAATCAATACGTACAATCACACACCAGGGCATAAATAACACTCAATTTCTAGAATCCATAGCAAAATCCATTAAAACCCCATGATAACGAATTAGCCCATAATTGACCTAATTGCCATCATGGGTTCTATGGAAAACATAATTCTAAAATAAACAAGTAAATATAGAAGAAGAAATAAGGTTTAGAATTAAATCCCCAAAATAGAAGAGTACAAAGGTTCCAAAGAATAATCCTTGCTCGTCACTAGCTTGGAGAAATTCCTTATCTCCTTTTCTCTCTTGCAAAAACTAGGCTATATTACGTAATGTGTATATCCTCATGATTACAAGGGTTGGATGTTTATATAGGCTCTACGCATCTTGCCCAATAAGAAAAATACCTTAAATACAACTAGAATTCGATTTTTGTGTCAAAAACCACTTAAAATACAATTTCAGATCGAATAAGGGCAAAACTGGAAAATCAGCACGACCCTGAGCAATCTGCTCAAGCACGGCGCAGACTGCCCAGCACTATTCTGCCCATCTGGCGCAGACTGCTCAAGATATGGCGCAGTCTGCCCAGCCTCCATCTGGTGAAACTTTTCTCTCCTCGTTTTTTAGCTTTTTCTCCTTCGTTTTTGCTCCGTTTGCTCCCGTTCTTTCTGCGTTCTCTTCCGTTTTCAATCCTCTATGCTTGGAATCCTCATGGTGAATCACAACAAGACTCCATTCTACATTATTAAGCCCGAATTCAACTCCAAAAGTGACGGAAACAACGATCTTAATCAACATTATTCCAACCCTGCACAAATAAACAAAACACATCAAAACTACCACAATCTTGAGGTCAAAGCAATCAATTTAAGCCGATTTAGAATGTTCCAAGTGGATATAAAATCCACTTATCACACCCCCAAACTTAAACTGATGCTTGTCCTCAAGCATATACAATTACAACTAACTAACTAATTAGTACCACTTCCGTAGGTGATCACGGTTGCATTTGGCATATGCAACAAGCCCTTTAAACCCCTAGGCAGCCCTAGTGGACGAGTAAGGTCTCGTGAGGGCCTATAGCGAATGTACCCACAAAATCCATTTAACCTAATGCAATGCAAATGCATGAATGCAACTAATATGAAAAAAAATGCAAAGACCCCCTTCAAACTCACCAAAACCAACTAACAAGCAAATATCTCGACGAATGCAACAAATCCAAGCAGAGCTCGACTAAGTCCCCGTATACTAACAATACATGAACAGAAACGTGCGTGCGTGCAATGCTCATCAGAAATACCCCCAGAACTAGGTCAAAAATCATACATGCTTTCCGTCAAGACAATCACAGGTTTATAACTAGAATAGACTGTAGACACTCCATAACCTAGGAACACCTCCACCCTTATCCAAGGTAGACAGAAACTCATGCTTTATTACTATACTACGACACTACATATACAATACGCATGCTTATTTAACCGTGCAATGAATGAGACCCCAAAAGGCTTATACAATAATACCCATGTAGCGAGTGTTGGGTCAGTGGATCCCAGACTATAAAGCCTTAGGTCACTAGGACTAAGTCCCCTCAGACTTAATTACTCGAGTATTAAAGAGCTCACTCTGGTTAATTTTGCATTAACAAACAACACTTGACTCTTTTTTTTTCTTTTTTTTTTTCTTTTTTTTTTTTCTCTTTTTTTTTTCGCAATCTGGAATGAGCCTTTCTCATTTCCAACCCTAGACTACTCATATAAATATGAGCTGGCTACTAGCCATTTGACGCCTAGCCTTTATTGACAAATATTAACAACTAGCATGAAAATTCCTGGTTTCCCCCAAACTTAGACTTTAATGTTCCTACGCTATAAAGGGAATAACGAAAATTCTAAATATAAACAAGTGATTAAATCTCAAAACATCCCACAGGCATAACCCTAACCTAGCCCAACAGCACCCCAATGAGGCTGTGTAATAAATTTTGTTCCCGTAACATGCAAATCAATTTCATAGAAACTATAAATCAGCCCTCTACTCATCATCATCACACCCAAATCAACATCCACCTATCAATCAGAATCAGCTCGTCCTAAGGGATCATGAAATATGCATGCCATGAAAATGCAACTAAATGAAAACTCACATGGTATACGAAAATAAAACAAAATGTCCTATATGAACAAACGTAGATAATACGAACATAACAATCAAGCATGAACTATCACTACTATGCAACATGATATCCTATATGACCACAAAATACAACAATACATACAACTACTATCCCCCAAATCACCCCCAAACTTAAAATATTCAATGCCCTCATTGAATGGAAGTAAATACAAGGGATAGTAGAAACATACCTACTCGTCCTCGCTGTCGTCACCCTCATCATCCTCATTATCCTCGTCCGAAGAATCAGTTGGAGGATACGGAATCCGGGATCCAAATATAGGCCACTGAACCGGAGTACTCGATGACTGAAACTTTGCCTCCAAAGCTACGCCCATGTCTTCTGAATATTGGCGACTGCTAACATGCATAGCATCCAACCGCCTAGTCATTCGCCGCAAATAAGACTCAAGAGTGGACATATTCCCCGTACTCTGCTGAGAACCGGCTCTAGCAACTCCCGATCCCTCAGCTACATGACCACCCGCACCCCTAACACCACCTTCGCCCTCCTTCATTCGCCCAATAGACGAATCAGCAATAGGAGCCATAGGCTTTTGCACCGGCTCATCCACAAACGGCGGCACTTTTGCAGCATCACACAATCCCGTAATAATGGAAGCATAGGGAATACTAGCTGTCGAATTACCCTTCAAAAACCGAAGAATAGTTTGATTAATCAAGTAACCCAAATCGACATACTCACCTTTTAAAATCCCCCATAAAAGGATAGCCCTTTCAACAGTAACTTCCGTCACATGAGACGACGGAAGGATACTAGTACATATGAATAAGAACCATGCACGGGCAAACTTAGTCAATGATGCAGCCGAAAAATTTCTCTTTTCGGTAGTACCCGCCTTACACTTCCATACCGCCCCTGGGACACACAACTCACCGATGACAACATCAAGATCAACATCTTCCACCGTCTTTCGTCCCCAATCCTCAACACCCCTAGATTTAGGCGGCTGACCAATCAAATTCCGAATTGCTCGAGGAGAATAATCAACCTGTTGTCCCCTAACAATCGTGGAGTTATTCTGCTCTACTGAAGCATTAGCGTAAAACTCCTGAACAACGTTTAATGGCACATCATTTGCAAATTCGCAAAATACCTTCCAACCCCTCGCATTCACCATAGCTACCATCTCCTCGTTATCACGAGGCACAAACCTCCTCTCCCGTATAACTCCTTTACGAACTAATCGACCGTACTCCGACTCGGCCTCCGAATTCACAAATTTCACTAATCCTTCTTCCAAAATAGCATCCTCATCCACCGATGGATGGCTACTACTACTACTACCTACCAATCTTTGTCTTTTGGGAGCCATCACAACAACAATAACAATCCACACACCACAAAATTCGAATTTCAACAAAAACCCCCAATTCAAGAACACAACCAAACCCTAATTGGCAAGAACACAATTCATAGCAATTACAAAGATGAGATTAGAACAATACCCTACGAATTGAAGAGGTGTCCTTGCAAGAATAAGCCTCCAATAATCCGAATATATCCTCCCCTTGAGCTTGGAATTGATGTATGTAAAAAGTTTGTGAATGAGAAGTGTATATATATAAAAGTGTATGGATGAATTGTTAATGGATGATGATGTATAAATATAGAGAGATGTATATATATGGTGAGATGAAATTGGGTTAGGAGAGGAATTAGATATAGAATTGGAGTGGGAGGTGTTTAGGGTTTTTGATTTAGAAATATAGTAGGATATGGAATAAAAGAAAAGATATGATTTGGGGGTTTGTTTTTTTTTTTTTTATATACAGGAATCGACTTGGCAGATGTAAAGGGGGCAGTGTGCGCGGAGTTGGCGCAGTTTGCGCGAAGACCTGCTGGACACGAGCGCGCAGGATGCGCGAGAATGGCGCAGGTTGCGCGGCTGCTTTCTGCGTTATACGGCGCAGTCTGCTCCAAATGCGGCGCAGGGTGCGCGGCCAGCTTCTGATCTATTTTTTTTTTTTTTTTTAGAAGAAGAAATAATAATCTTGTATACAACACTGCTTGGGTTGCCTCCCAAGAAGCGCTCGTTTAATGTCATTAGCTTGACGTGACTTCCATGATTTACTCAGTAATTGCAAGAACCGCGGTTACAGCCCCACGATTCGATACCTCACCAAAGTACGGTTTCAATCTCTGACCATTGACTTTGAACGACTGATCAGGTGATTTCTCAAAAATCTCAACCGCTCCATGCGGAAACACGGTTTTTACAACAAAGGGCCCTGACCATCTCGATTTTAGCTTTCCTGGAAATAGACGAAGGCGAGAATTAAATAATAACACGGGTTGTCCAGGAACAAATACCTTGTTAACTAAACGACGATCATGCCATCTCTTCACTTTTTCTTTGTAGAGTTTATTGTTCTCATAAGCTTGCAAGCGAAACTCGTCCATCTCATGGAGTTGCACCATTCTCTTCTCACCCGCGGCTGTAAGATCGAAATTTAGCTTTTTCAAAGCCCAATAGGCCTTGTGCTCCAATTCCGCCGGCAAATGACAAGCTTTCCCGTAGACAAGCTGATACGGTGACATTCCCAAAGGTGTTTTATATGCCGTTCGATAAGCCCAGGCGGCTTCATCGAGTTTCAGAGACCAATCCTTTCTTGAAGGACTCACCACCTTTTCTAGAATATGCTTGATTTCCCGATTAGACACTTCAGCTTGGCCATTGGTCTGAGGATGATATGCTGTAGCTACCCGATGATTGATATTGTATCTGGCCATAAGATTAGTGAACTTGCGATTGCAAAAATGAGTGCCTTCATCACTGATAATGACTCGAGGAGTACCAAATCTGGTGAAGATGTTCTTCTGAAGGAAATTAAGCACGACTTGGGCATCATTTGTCGGAAGTGCTTTGACCTCAACCCATTTAGAGACGTAATCAACTGCTAGCAAGATATATTGATTGTTGCATGAAGAGATAAAAGGTCCCATGAAGTCAATTCCCCAAACATCGAAAATTTCCACTTCCAACATTACATTAAGGGGCATCTCATCCCTCCTCGAAATGTTACCAACACGCTGACAACGATCACACCTTAAGACGTACTGATGAGCATCCTTAAAAAGAGAAGGCCAATAGAACCCCGCTTGAAGAATCCGAGTAGCAGTCTTTTCACCTCCATAGTGGCCCCCATATGTCGTGGCGTGATAATCCCTCAGAATAGCCTCTGTTTCACTATACGGCACACATCTTCTAAGAATCTGATCAGCTCCCTGTTTAAACAGATATGGTTCGTCCCAACGATACCATTTAACTTCATGCAAGAACTTCTTCCTTTGTGCATAAGAAAATTCGGATGGAATAACTTGACTAACCAGAAAGTTCACAATGTCTGCATACCATGGCTCCTCTTCTTGCACCCTAAAAAATTGCTCATCCGGGAAGAATTCATTAATGATGGTGCTGTCTCGAGAAGATTTACCAAAGTCCTCCAGACGAGAAAGATGGTCAGCTACTTGATTCTCTGTCCCTTTCCTGTCCTTAATCTCCACATCAAATTCTTGTAACAGAAGTACCCAACGAATTAAACGAGGTTTGGAGTCCTTTTTAGAGAGCAGATATCTAATAGCCGCGTGATCCGTGTACACCATTACCTTTGTACCTAGCAAGTAAGAACGAAATTTTTCGAAACCATAGACTATGGCCAACAGCTCCTTTTCAGTGGTAGTGTAGTTCAACTGAGCATCATTAAGAGTCTTGCTTGCATAATAGATCACATGAAACACTTTGTCTTTCTTTTGACCGAGAACAGCCCCCACTGCATAATCGCTAGCATCGCACATCATAGCGAAAGGTTCACTCCAATCGGGAGCAATGATCACTGGTGCTGAAACCAATTTCTTTTTCAGAGTCTCGAAAGCGGTCAAACATTCTTCATCAAATTTAAAAGGAACATCCTTTTCCAAGAGCTTACACAACGGTTTGGAGATTTTTGAGAAGTCTTTGATAAAACGCCTGTAGAAACCTGCGTGACCGAGGAAACTGCGAATCCCTCTCACTGAATTAGGTGGTGGAAGATTTTCAATTGTCTCTATTTTTGCCCTGTCCACCTCTAGACCTCTCCGTGACACCTTGTGCCCAAGAATAGTTCCCTCCTGAACCATGAAGTGGCATTTCTCCCAGTTAAGCACTAGATTAGTCTCCACACATCTTTTCAGAACCGCACCCAGATTATTCAAACATTCATCGAAAGAGAGACCGATTACAGAAAAGTCATCCATGAAAACTTCTACGGTCTTTCCAATCATGTCTGAAAAGATAGCCATCATACACCTCTGAAAAGTAGCAGGTGCACCACACAAACCAAAAGAGACTCGCCGAAAAGCAAATGTACCAAATGGACATGTGAAAGTCGTCTTCTCCTGATCTTCAGGGGCAATACAGATTTGATTATACCCAGAATATCCATCCAATAGGCAATAGTACTCCTGACCTGCAAGTCTGTCCAGCATCTGATCGATAAAGGGCAAAGGAAAATGATCCTTCCTAGTGGCCTTGTTCACTTTCCGGTAGTCCATACAGATTCTCCAACCAGTGACTGTGCGAGTAGAGATAAGTTCATTCTTCTCATTGGTGATTACCGTCATGCCACCTTTCTTCGGCACACATTGAACTGGGCTTACCCATGAACTATCAGAAATGGGATAGATAATCCCTGCATCCAACCACTTGATAATTTCTTTCTTCACAACTTCTTTCATGATTGGATTTAGACGTCTCTGATTTTCCACTGATGGTTTACTCCCCTCTTCTAATGGAATTTTATGTTGACAGTAAGCTGGACTTATCCCCTTGATGTCTGCTATGGTCCATCCAATAGCTGATTTGAATTCTCTAAGAACTCTCAAGAGCTTGTCTTCCTCCGAATCTGACAAGTTAGCAGCAATAATCACAGGTAAAGTAGATGACTCACCAAGAGAAGCATACCTTAAGTGATCAGGTAGTGGTTTGAGCTCTAGAGTTGGAGCTTCTTCAATGGATGGTTTCAACCGCTGATGTGACCCCTTCAATTCAGATAGACCTAACGATTCCACTGGTCTCTCGAATTTCCTTTGCCATGGAGTAGCATCAAGAAGTAGCAGTTGCTCATCTATCTCATCTTCTTCCAATAAAGAATCACTAATCAGTGCTTTTTCCAATGTGTCATTCAAGAGCAGATGCTCAATTTTAGATTGCACTACTGACTCCACCAAATCTATCTTCAAACATTGCTCTTCTTCAGTTGGAAACTTCATAGCCTTGAAAACATTGAAGGTGACATTTTGATCATGCACCCTCATCGTAAGTTCCCCTTTTTGCACGTCGATCAAGGTTTGTCCCGTGGCCAAGAATGGTCTCCCAAGAATGATAGGGATTTTCTTGTCTTCTTCAAAATCAAGTATGACGAAATCCGCTGGAAAGATGAGTTTGTCCACTTTTACCAGAACATCTTCTACAATTCCTCGAGGGTAGGTAACTGAGCGATCAGCTAACTGGAGTGACATGTTGGTAGGCTTAGGCTCCGGAAGACCAAGTTGCAAGAAAACCGAATAGGGCATGAGGTTGATGCTTGCCCCTAAATCACACAAACACTTGTCAAAAGACAAATTTCCAATGATGCACGGTATGGTAAAACTCCCCGGATCCTTCAGCTTAGGTGGCAACTTTTGTTGCAAGACAGCACTGCACTCCTCCGTCAAAGCGACGGTCTCTAACTCCTCGAGCTTCAATTTCCTCGAAAGTATGCCCTTCATGAACTTGGCATAACTTGGCATTTGTTCAAGTGCTTCAGCAAATGGTAGATTTATGTGCAACTTTTTGAACACTTCTAAGAACTTTGCGAATTGCTTATCAAACTTCTGTTTCTGAAGCCTTTTAGGGAATGGCGGAGGCGGATAGACTTCTTTGCTAGCTTCCGTAATTTCTGAACCTGTTTTCCCATCTGACTTCTCCTTTTCTTCCTCACCTGATGCCTTCTGAATGACCGGGAGGGCTGAATTAGAAAACCGGATAGACCCCTCAGACGCGCCCGCGTCCAAATCACTGTTCATAGCATTTTCAAGTTCTTCGTTAAACTGCTTTTTGACTCCCAGATCGTCTGTAACCTTTCCAGAACGTAACGTAACAGCATGAATCTGTTCCTTGACCTCCTTTTTACCCGGATTAGCTTCCGTGTCACTAGGTAATTGCCCTTGAGGTCTGTTCAAAAGAGCATTGGCCAGTTGGCCCATTTGATTTTCAAGAGTTTTCAAAGATGCTGCTTGACTCTTGTACATCATTCGCAATGCTTCCATTTCTGACTTCTCATTAGATTGCACATGACTTCCTAGTTGCTGTTGATGAAATCCAGGTGGATTGTATGGTGGCCTTTGGGCATAGGGTTGTTGATAACCCGAATTGTTGAACTGCCTTGAACTATACTGCTGACCCTGAGATGGTTGTTGCACAGCATTCTGATTGTTGCTCCAACTGAAGTTAGGATGATTCCTATTGTTGGGATGATATGTATTGGGAGCAGGTTGTGACGGCCTCTGATAATTGCTGACAAACTGTGCCGACTCACTAGAAATTGCACATTGATTAGTGTCATGAGCCCCCGCACACAATTCACAGACCATGGCGACTTGTTGAACCCCCACCTTAGCCAATGAGTCCACTTTCATGGTTAGAGCCTGTAGCTGAGCTGCTATAGCTGTTGTGGCATCCATTTCAAGTACACCTGCAACCTTACCTTGTGGAATACGCTGTGTCGGATTCTGATACTCGTTTGCAGCCATCATTTCAATCAAGTCATAGGCCTCTTCATAGCTTTTGGCCCACAGAGCTCCTCCAGATGCTGCATCAAGCATTGCTCGAGAATGACTTAACCCATTGTAGAAGCTATTGATGACCATCCAATTTGGCATCCCATGATGGGGACATTTTCGGAGCATCTCCTTGTACCTTTCCCAAGCTTCACACAGTGATTCACCAGAATGCTGACTAAATTGTGTAAGAGCATTCCTCATGGCAGCAGTCTTTGCCATAGGGAAGAATTTAGTCAAGAACTTTTGTGCCAGATCTTCCCATGTAGTGATGGAGCCTGCTGGAAGTGAATGCAACC
Source organism: Kitagawia praeruptora (assembly GCA_037693485.1). Classification (NCBI taxonomy): domain Eukaryota; kingdom Viridiplantae; phylum Streptophyta; class Magnoliopsida; order Apiales; family Apiaceae; genus Kitagawia; species Kitagawia praeruptora. The sequence goes on along the minus strand of CM075351.1, from coordinate 155,368,780 downwards.
AGCTTTTTGCTTTGTCTCTCAAAGAGAATGGAAACAACCTTAGCTTGATAGCGTCCTCAGAAACTCCGTTGGTTTTGAACGTGTCACAGATCTCAATGAAGTCCCTGATATGCATGTTGGGATCCTCAACAGATGAACCCCCAAACTGGACTGAGTTCTGGACCATTTGGATCGTGCCCGGCTTGATCTCAAAATTATTTGCAGCAATAGCCGGCCGCACAATACTTCACTGAATATCATTAATCTTGGGCTGAGAATATTCCTTCAGCGCCTTGTTATCTGCCATTTCTCCAGTAACTTCCAACTCTTCTTCACTGTCCTCCACTAATTCCTCTTCGTGCTTCTCTTCTTCCAGATTTTCTTTACGAGCTTGAGATCGAGTAAGCATACACGCTCAAGATAGTACCTGAGAAACCCCAAAGTAAAAGAGTGAGAAAAACGTCTAAGTCAGTGAATTTAATTCAAATTGATGACAAGATCATAAACTAAACAAACAATGAACCGAGTCCCCGGCAGCGGCGCCAAAAACTTGTTCGCACTTATTCACGCAAGAGAACGTGGTCAACAAGTAATATAGAGTAAATAGGATTCGTTCCCACAGAGACTCAAATTGTTCGTTATGTTCACTTATGCACCAGCTTATGATTTACACTCACTGCTAAGACAATCACAATATTGGTTTGATTTAACTAATGATTAATTACCAACTAAGCCAATTACGAGGAAATAACTTAACTATAACTTTATAATAAACAAACATGGGATTTCAATTTCATTTACTACTTCATCTAGAATCTTATGCCCTTTAGCCTAGCATGTGACAGAGTTGATTACTGATTAGATGCACTAAACTGATACACACCAACTTTCGTTGTGCATATACCATCCTACTGATCATCCACAATTGATAGAAGTCAAGTAGTCACCAAATATGTGTAGTCCCTATATGTCTATAGCAATTGAACACATACCGGTTGAAAATAAGCACCCATTAAACCACATAGTCGATGCAAGACGGTTAGAATTACATCACAAATTAATACATGTTCTTCACATGCAAAAACCTATGCTAGCATGAATTGTTCTAAACCCTAGATCCACTTTCGCATTCACTAGGATTAAACAAACAATTACAAGTGTTCGCGACTCACTTATAACGAATAAGCATAAACATACTAGGCAATCAATACGTACAATCACACACCAGGGCATAAATAACACTCAATTTCTAGAATCCATAGCAAAATCCATTAAAACCCCATGATAACGAATTAGCCCATAATTGACCTAATTGCCATCATGGGTTCTATGGAAAACATAATTCTAAAATAAACAAGTAAATATAGAAGAAGAAATAAGGTTTAGAATTAAATCCCCAAAATAGAAGAGTACAAAGGTTCCAAAGAATAATCCTTGCTCGTCACTAGCTTGGAGAAATTCCTTATCTCCTTTTCTCTCTTGCAAAAACTAGGCTATATTACGTAATGTGTATATCCTCATGATTACAAGGGTTGGATGTTTATATAGGCTCTACGCATCTTGCCCAATAAGAAAAATACCTTAAATACAACTAGAATTCGATTTTTGTGTCAAAAACCACTTAAAATACAATTTCAGATCGAATAAGGGCAAAACTGGAAAATCAGCACGACCCTGAGCAATCTGCTCAAGCACGGCGCAGACTGCCCAGCACTATTCTGCCCATCTGGCGCAGACTGCTCAAGATATGGCGCAGTCTGCCCAGCCTCCATCTGGTGAAACTTTTCTCTCCTCGTTTTTTAGCTTTTTCTCCTTCGTTTTTGCTCCGTTTGCTCCCGTTCTTTTTGCGTTCTCTTCCGTTTTCAATCCTCTATGCTTGGAATCCTCATGGTGAATCACAACAAGACTCCATTCTACATTATTAAGCCCGAATTCAACTCCAAAAGTGACGGAAACAACGATCTTAATCAACATTATTCCAACCCTGCACAAATAAACAAAACACATCAAAACTATCACAATCTTGAGGTCAAAGCAATCAATTTAAGCCGATTTAGAATGTTCCAAGTGGATATAAAATCCACTTATCACCATCGAAAAGGGAATCAGACATACCATTTAAGATGTGACCGCGGCAGATGTAATCAGCATTTTCCCATTTGCAACGCTTCCTTGCTTGTTCAGCGGTTTCATCCTCAACCACTTCTGGAATGGGGGTACTCAAAACATATACAACCTTCAGTGTGGTCAACAGAAAATGCATCTTCTTTTGCCATCTTCTAAAATCCTGACCCTCAAACTTGTCCAGTTTTGCAAACTTGCTTGTCATGTCTTTTGCAGATTCTGAGTTCGCCATCTTCAGAAAAGAGATAACTTCAATCTTTTTTGGGGAATTGGGTGATAACTTAGATTTTTCTTAAGTCGTGTGAACACTTTCAGATTGAAGTTATTTATGGTTCACCCAAATAATTCAATCGGATAAAATCAGAAATTCTGCAAGAAGAGAGAATGTATTTTGCTGTGTATTTTAAAATGAACCAGTATGTAAAATGATCAATGCCACACCTATTTATAGATGTCAACAGATGTGTCTTTTGCCAATAGACACACCTCAAGATGTGTCTTTTCCCAATAGACACATCTCATTCCAACAGTCATGTCCAATACCAATAGACACATCTCAAGATGTGTCTTTTCCCAATAGACACATCTCATTCTAACAGATGTGTTTGATACCAATAGACATGTCTCATCAGCAATAATTCTGAAATCATAACGAACTCGAACAGAGCATGCACTCCGCATTCTCCTGACTTGTTCGATGTAACATTACGATTACATTGATCAACTAGCCAATCCAATTACACTAAAATATCCAACAATTATTGTAATTGTATGTGCATGTCCAGGCCCTGCCATTTCTAAGAATTTGGGCTCAGGAAACTGCAAGCAGATGTATGTATATTACTTATTCAGGTCGACAATGTACAGTTTAACATGTGTTTGAGCAGATAGATATTACGAAACACCAAATAAAATCATCCGACTCATGGTTGGCCAGCTCGTGGTCTTCCGACTCGTGGTCGGCTAGCTCGTGGTCCTCTGACTCGTGGTCCTCCGACTCGTGGTTGGCCGAGGCTCCCCAAAGTGCCATGGTCGGCCACTTGGTGGTCGGCTATGGCCCTCCGGGTGTCGTGGTCGGCCACTTCGTGGTTGGCTAGGAAATTCGGACCTGCAAACCATCCGTGGTCTTGAAAAGGATGATGGATCTAGGATCTAAAATCATCCGTGATCTTAAAGATCAAGAATCTTGATATTGATCTCAAGTTACTATCATGGATCTAGGATCTAAAATCATCTGTGATCTCAAAAAGTCCCGTGGTCGGCCAATCGGTGGTCGACCGAAGCCCCTTGAATCATGGTGGTCGGCCAGCTGGTGGTTGACTAGGAAACCCAGACCTGAAAACCATCCGTGGTCTTAAGGATCAAGAATCTTGATCTTGATCTCAAGTCATCCGTCATCTTAAGGATCAAGAATGTTGATCTTGATCTCAAATCATCCGTGATCTCAAGGAGAATCATGGATCTAGGATCTAAAATTATCCGTGATCTTAAGGATCAAGAATCTTGATCTTGATCTCAAGTCATCTGTTTAGTCATTCGTGACTTCTAATGGTATTACTCCTTAATTTACAATTAGCATTGCTAATCTTGTGCTTAAGGCTAAACTCGTTACTTAACTTCTTAAGCACAATCATCCTTTCGAAAGTCATTTGTTTCGTGATTTCAGCAAATAGATCAGCTGTTTCTTCTCTGGCTTGTATGAATTATAACGATTCTTTCTGTAGAATGCGGATAATTTCTATCCTTTTTTCATCTATAAATGATAGATGAAGTGTAAATGATGTTTAAACGATGTTAAACGATGCTAAACGGCACTAAACGGTGCTAAACGGCACTAAACGGTGCTAAAATTAATTCTGTCCTCGTACTGATTTTCACGTTCAGTATGCCAAGATTGAAGTTAAATACCAACTCACAAATCCGGACTAAAAATCAATCTTGGTCAGCCGAAAACTCAAGGACCAGGACCAAGATCACCCGTGATCGGCTGGAGCTACGGACAAGCCATGGTCCACTCAAAATTTTTCACCTTCTTCAATGCCCAAAAGAAAGGCAAACACTTGTCATTAGACTAAATGAATCTCCCTAGGGCCGCAACTCGGCCAGTTAGCTTCTGTATATCCCATATAGAGCGGGGTGGTTCCATATCCAGAATTACCTTGATCTTGTCCGGGTTGGCTTCTATGCCTCTCTTTGAAACCATTAATCCCAAAAACTTTCCTGCTCCAACACCAAAAGCATACTTGGCTGGATTCAACATCATCTTGTGGTGCCTCAGCACTTCGAATGCCTCTCTAAGGTGCTTGATATGGTCTGCCTTGAATAGGCTCTTGACTAACATGTCATCAACATAGACCTCCATGGTTTTTCCAATCAGATGGGCGAATATCTTATTCACCAGTCATTGGTAGGTAGCTCCTGCATTCTTTAGACCAAAAGCCATGACGAGATAACAGAAAACACCAAAGTCAGTTATGAAAGATACCTTAGGGATGTCATCCTTGTGTATCTTAATCTGATTGTAGCTGCTGAACCCATCCATGAAGCTCAGCATCTCATGTCCAGTAGCGACATCTATCAAGATGTCAATCCTCGGCAGAGGGAAACAATCCTTTGGGCATGCGTCATTTAATTCAGTGAAGTCGATACACATTCTCCACTTTCCATTTGCTTTCTTGACCATCACGGGGTTAGCCAACCATTTAGGGAACTGAATCTCTTCAATAAATCCAGCTTCCAAGAGCTTGTCAACTTCTTGCTTAATGGCCTCCTGCCTCTCAGGAGCAAAATTCCTCTTTTTCTGCTTTATTTTCTTCCGCTCGGGATCAACATTCAGCTTATGAGTTATAAGTTGGGGATCAATCCCTGGCATATCAGCTACTGTCCAAGCAAATACATCACTATTTTCTTGCAAGAATGCTATCAACTTGCCCTTCAGGGGTTCTTTCAAAGATGCTCCCATATAAGTAACTTCTCAGCTCGCTTGGCCGTCATGGCTTCCATGTTTTTCTTGGTCTTGGGTGTTGAACGTCGATGTTCGAAGGTTGAACGCCAAAGTTTGAAATCAAGGGTTTTCAATCTCAAGGGTGTTTTAAATCACCGAAATATCTATCAGAGCTGTCGGTCCAAGGCCAGGGGGTTTCTGGTTAGCCCCACGAGGCCTTGAACCTTCTCTAGGAGGTTTTTAAAATTACATATTGGTTTTCAAGTCAACATGAAGTTTCAACCTTTGGATCTTAATTGGAGGTTCATGACCCCCTCAAGTTTGGCCTTCATAACTAACCTTGGCCTTCATGGCTAATCTTGGCCTTCATGGCTAATAACTTCTGTTCTTCAACCTAGGATTCGGGGTTGATTCCTCGATTTAGATTTCGATAAATGCAATCCCGTTGGCTTTTTGCCTTTTAAACTTCTGAGACGAGAGCTTGCTTGAACTTCTTAATCCTTGCTTAAGGTTATCTATTAGCCTTCATCCTTGGATCCTTAATCCAGGTACTTAATAAGTATTGAAGAATAGCTAGTCCTTAACATCCTCGGCCTTTCATGGCTTTGACTGTTGCATATGGCTTTTATCTTCTTTTCTTTTATCCGGGGTCCTTTACAGACTTAAACTCTTACTTGGTTACGTTGTAACCCAACTCTTGACCCTTCGGGATCTTCACCTATGCATTTGTTTGTTTTCCATTCGTGTATTCTTTTATTTTCGCTACTCGGTCATCCTTGACTTGCACTCATCGGGTGCTCGGCACATAAATAAAATCACTCAATCAATGAATGGAAATCAAACTTGCATTAATAACTTGAAATGGGTTTAACCCTTACATAGAGTACTACTGTCCTACTCGGAGCAACATGCTCTGCAATGGTTTCAATGAACCTTATTTATGCTTCTACTAGATGAAGCTAAGTCCTACTAGGATAACTTGAGCCCATCGGGGCATTGCAAGACTAGGCCTGCATCACTTGATTTTGTTTCACTTGATTTTGTTTTTGATGCTCCATCAAAATAGAGCGCCCACCATTCCTTCTAGTCTCATCATTCTTATTCTGAAGTTCACTTCCTGCTTGGGGTACTACCTCCTACCCCCCGACTTCTTGGTTGCCAATGGTACATTCAACCACGAAGTCAGTTAATGCCTTAGCCTCAATGGTTGTCTAAGGCTTCTGTGTGATGTCCTCTGCTGGCCTTTTTGGTGTTCCTTTCTTCTGCGGACATCCATGTCTTCAATTGGAAGGACTTGCCCCCCGACTCTATTAGGCCTTAACGAGGCTACATAACAGCTTCGTGCCATCTTTTGATCACCTTCATGTTCTCTAACGCCATTCTTGGTTGGGAACTTGATCTTCATATGATACGTTGAGGCAACAGCCTTGTACGTTGAAACCGCCTTGATTACCAAGAAGTTCAACATCTAAATGGCCTCCTTGGGCTCCTGTCCAATAGTTATAGGCAATTGAATAGTCCCTTCAACTTTGGATTCTACTCCATTAAATCCATATATAGGCATGTTATTGGGGGTCAACTGAAAATCATTGTACCCCATCTTCACAAATGCATCATGAAATAGAATGTCAACGGAAGCTCCATTGTCTATCAAGACTCGCTTCACCTCTGAGTTTTCAATCACAAGAATTATGACCAACGGGTCATCATGGGGGAACTTCACCCCTTCAAGGTTTGAATCATTAAAACCAATTGCTATTTTAGTCCTAGCACGCTTCGGGGCCTCTCCCACAATGTGTATCACTTCTCTGGCATAAGCCTTCTCGAGAATTCTTTGTTGTGCCAGCCGCAGTCGGGCTTCATTAGATCATGTTGATCACTGGACCTCGGGGCTGTGGGTTATGATCTTGATCGTCATCCCTTCTATTATCTCTAATTTGATCGTCCTCTACGAATTAAAAACTCGATCTCATCTTTCAGTTGTTTGCAATCATCAGTGTCATGCCCCACATCTCGGTGGAACCTACAGTATTAATCCTTGTTTCTTTTCGCGGGATCACCCCTAAGTGGCTTCGGCCATCGAAAATCTTTGTCCTTCTCAAAATCTAGCAAGATTTGACTCCTTGGAGCATTCAACCTCGCATAATCAGAAAATCTTGGTCTTAAACCCTTCTTTGGTGGTGACTCAGAGTCCTTGCTAGTCATGGGATACTTGTCCCTAGTGTCGTACTCTTGTTCTTGTTTTTGCTTCTTAGAGTCATTGGAACCCTTGCCATTGCCTCCAGCAGCTTCTTTCTTCATGCTATCCTCCGCCTTGATATACTTGTCGGCCCTTCGTTGGAGCTCAGCCATGTTTTCAGGAGGATGCTTTGCCAAAGACCTCTTGAAGAAAAGATTAGTGGTTCTGTGTTCCAAGGCTACCATGGCCACCTTATTCTCCAAATCAGTGATATTCAATGTCTCCTTGGTGAATCGCTTGAGATAATCCCTTAGATTCTCATTCTTCCCTTGCACCACATACATGAGGGATGTAGAATTTTTCTCATGAACTCTTCCACTAATGAATTGGCTGACAAAGGCAGTGCTCAACTCCTTAAAAGAGCTAATCGAATTTGCAGGTAGTCGACTATACCACCATTGAGCCATGCCCGACAGGGTTTGAGGGAACGCCCTACACTTTAAGGCGTCACTTGCAGGTTGCAGTAATAGTGCATTCGAGAACGTCCTGACATGGTTTGCGGGATCGCCCGTTCCATCATAAGCCTTGATCGTCGGCATCTTGAACTTCTTTGAGATGCGAGCATTCATCACCTCCTCAGTAAACGGAAGTGTGGGATCATCAGGATCCCCAAGTGGTATTAGATCCTTGGGGTTGCTCCTGGGGGTTTACACCCTTGTTTTTTTTCAGTTGGGGCATCAACCCTTCTTTATCTCCTTGACGACCTCTCCAGATTTATGACGGGAATCCTTCCTGCGATTGGAGGAGGTCGATTCAGACTTTGTCTTGCTTGCTCTCTAACAATATCATCCTTCAGCCTTTGGATCTTAGCTTCATGAGCCTTAATCCTTTCCTCAGCCATTTGTGGAGGTCCATCATGGATTCTTTGGGTCCTTCTTCGAGGTTCCCTACTAGTACGTCGCCTCCTTGGGGCTTCTTTTCGATCATCATCGTCATCCTCAGATGTCGAATCAGTAGTATAGGGGCCGGAGTAGTCAAGATACTCTCGATCTCGGATCTGTAAGGCATGACCACTTGGTCCAGGTTCTCGACTAGGGGGATAGTTAGGCAAACCATACATCGGGTTGGTATTCACGGGGAGATCCGTAGTATGGATCTGTACCCCAGGTGGTAGGGGGTGGTTAGGGTTAACCAGAGGAGAGACCACCATCTGGAGAACCACATGCAGCGTACCCCCAGCAGGGGGATTCGTCCCTGGAGGGTGAGAAACTTGAGTTTGGGGGATCGTCCCTTGTTCAAAGGTGGTTGTCTTAGAGGTGAGAGGCGGAGCAGAGCTGATTGGTAAAGCCTCGGTGGAGCTTGGTGCAGTTCTTCGTGTGTTAAACATGGTTGATGTTTTCTTCCCACAGACGACGCCAAATGTTGTGGAATAAAAACTAGGTTACGAATTTGTATTTAATGCTAGGGTTCGGGAGCTTGGTGCTTTAATGGTTGTTTCCGTGTTCGAGACTAATCGGTCCTCACAGAGTGCCTACGTATCTCGTATCGAGAATCAAGCCAAGACGTAGTTCTGAGAATGAGGGGTCAGGCCCTTATATAGGCTGAGAAGCCTTAGAATTATGGTAGGAGTAGGTGTCTTGGTGAGCAAGCCACCACCTCAAGGAAGGTTCTAGACCCCTTTCTTGTAGGAATCAGTTTCCATGTTGAGATATGTATCTTGGAGGCTAAGCCAGGCAAGAGTTATATCCTTGTTTGACTCTTATTTGCTGAGCTATTTATTATCCCTAATATTAATTACGAAATTAATATTATAAATAGGGTTTGGGCCCATCTGGTGGGCCCCACGTTTGGACCATTCTAAGTCTAATTAATGTCACATTAAAGGTGTCTTTAGGGCTTACTTTTAGCCCATATCACTATATGAGGACGAAGAAAAAATGGCAACATCATATTCACAACAACAACAAAAAAATAGAAAGTAACACCGGATAATTAAAATAAAAAGTTAGAAAATGGTAACAACATACTAACAAAACATATTTCAAACGGTAAACAGTTATTAGAAAATAAAAGAAAAGAGAAAAATATGACAAAAAGATTTAATAATATTTGTATTTCTCCTATTATTGTGCTACCGGTATGACAGAAAATATGACAGAAAATTAATGGTGCTATCTGTTATTCACTTTAAATTACATTATATTATAAATTTATTAGCGTTGTTAATGAATTTGTGTAATTAATGAATAATTTTAGGAAAACAATTTTACTATTTTAAAAAGGGTAAAACATTATCCTCAACTTTCATTTTCACATCTAACTGCATCAACTATAAATTTAGATACATATTTCTTAAATTTTTTTTTCTCTCTCTTTTTTCAGCATTTAAGTGATATATATCAATCAATTATAACTCCAACTTGGGCACCAAATCTTGAATCTTGGCAACGGCTAATGTGGTCAAACAAGGGCATCAGTGAAATTGAAATGCTAATGTGCAGTTTGTTGATTGCTTTTTACAGTTTTTCTTTGCCCAACAATGGGGAATAAGAACACCAACATACAACAGATTTTGGATCACATGTTTGCTTTCGGTTTCTGGATAATTTTTATGTTGGTGCTTCACAAATTTATATCATCATCATGTGCTCAAACACATGTTCAAATATATATTCCTGACCATGAATCACTATCGGTACACTATCTCTTTGGCATGGCCTGCACTGCACATATGCTTTAATTACAATAATATGATCTGCCACATATTTATGAGGTATCTCAGGAGGCCACATGGTATGAAGATTTCTCTTGATTTGTTGGAAAATGTTAAATTATACATAATTTCAATTCCTTAACTGAGTTGTCCGATTAAATATAGGTTTTCTACGGTGATCTTTTTGAATTTCTCTTGATTTTTCTTGTGACATGAGAAAATATACTCAACTGAAATTCATATCAAAAAAGAAATCCAATAAACATATCCAGGATATGTCTCTTTGCAGTTGCAGAGTCCCAATCCTTAGCAATGGCATGGCCTGCACATACACGTATGATTATAATAATAGGATCTGCATCAGAACATCTTTAGAATCAACTTAGCTACTGTAATGCACAAATATATTATTGCTAGGGCTCACTGGCCACTGCCCACTGGTCTAGGGTAATGAGTTATGTTCTTCCTATAAACAAATCAATTAATTGTAAAGCTGTGTATTAAAAAGATATATTAATAACCTATTATTGCCAAAACATATACAGCCTATTGGAGGGAAAATGGATGCATCTCTCTGAAGAGGAAGGAGAGAGATAAGATCATAAAAAATAGCTTTATATGAGAAATGAAAAAAAATCTCTATCATTTAATTCTCTTGATGGCTACAAGAGTTATAACACTATAACACGATATTATTGATTGATAAAACGGGGCGCATGTGCATGCTGATAAGAAATGGGGCACTGCAAAGAGGTAGACGTATAACGGTGATTGATTTTGGGAATATACGATTTAACATGTGTTTCAGTTTCAGCAGATGATGACAATATTAATTTATCAATCTGCACGTTAGCATCATAATCTCATCGGTTCTATATTAAACTATATTTCAAGGACACGGATGCCTCCTTAATATGTGCTTTACGACTTCGAGTTTATAATTAACACATCTTTTTGGACCACTAGGGAATGGGCCATTGCAGTAAAACAAGATAGTCCACCTATTAAGATCTTCTCACCAAGATATACTATTTTTTATGTTTCAAGAACTATCTTATTTTTTACCACCAAGATAAACAAGTTGCCCTACCATTTAGGGAATCCGAAGTAACTCACAGCCATACATATGCATCGGTTTGCAGTATCCCAATCCTTCAAGTGACATAGCATACTCATGCACGTGTATGTAAAATGATCTGCACGTGGTCGATTAGAAAGTAGCACCAATGGTCATATTTTGACAATCACAATACTCTATCTTTGCTGTTAATAATTATTTGCTATTATTGCAAATAATAATAGCAAATAATTGGTCCACACATTTTGAGAATCTCGAACAATCAGGTGACAGGTCAGTACTTTCAAATCCTTTGGTATCAAACTTTTTTAAACTCCAAATTCAATATGCAAATCTTTTAACAACATTTTTCTCCCAAATCTTTAAAATTTAACAAATAAAATAAACAATACTCCCTCCATCTCATATTATGTGTCCTATTTGAGAAAAAATATATCTCATTTTATGTGTCTTGTTCGGTATCCAATGCAAATAGTCTTTCATTTTATATTTCCAATAGTTGACTAATAAAGCAATAGAAGTTTTTATACTCCTGGAGATTAATAAAGCAAGAGTAAGTCTTGTTAATGACGGTGAATCCCAAGTCTAATTATAAGAATATAGTTGCATAGTTATCTGATTAGATGGGGATATTTGGCGCGAATATCATGTTGTAAGAGTTGATCGTGTTGTTCAAGTTCAAAATGCGACTGATAATAAATGATATAAGGTTAAGTTTTCAGATTAGGTACTCAGTAAAATAGTGAGAAATAAGGATAGATAGAAGTTTCCTAGTTATTCCCTTCTCGATCGACATTATACGTTGAAAGTGAAGTAAGAATGATCGGGGAATTTTTAATATTCTTTTTTCAAAGTTTTATCTGAGGCCGTGTAATTATAAGTAAGAGCGTGGGATCGGAGTTATACCAGGTGTATGTTGTTACGAGTCCAGGCAGATTACGCGTTGCGTTATTGAGAATGATTGGCTTGGTATTATGAGTTTTTACGCGAAGTATAGTTCGTTGCACGGAAAAGTCATAATGATTTCCGGAGAAAGGATATTCGTTTATGTGCGATAAACATCTAGAGTAAATAAGACTTGGAAACCAAAGCTTAAGGTTATCTCGGAAATTGAGGTCTCACAAGATGAGCTTATTAATGTATGAGATGATATAGGGAATCCTAGAATTGAAGATACAACCTGGGAAATGGAAGTAAGATGTTTGAGAAGAACTGTTACTGGTGTCCTTAGGATTGATTCTGAGGACAGAATCCTATTAACGGGGGAAGGATATAACAACCTAGAAAATCGCGAATTTACAATATTTATTTAAATATAAATTATGAATCTTATTATGTGAATATTGTTGGAAAGGTGGAATATGCGTGAAGCTGTGTTTATTTGTTTACATGATGATATGTGTGTGTTGTGAAAGTCCGTGTGTTTTATTTGTATTTTTGAGGATTTAAATATGTTTAAATCATGCATTTTTTATCTTCTAAAAATTTTATAAAATTATCGGGGTTACTAAAAATCATGAAATCTCTTGTGAAATTATCTTTATGATATTAATTAGTTTTTTAAATGGTTGGGTGAATTAATTCGGGTGTTTTAGTATTTTAAAATGATTTTTAGAGTTTTATTGCATTTAAAGGATCAAAACTTGTAAAATTCATATTTAATTCATTTTTGATCCTAAAAATATTTTAAAAATATGTGTGTGCTCGTAATTTTATATTCGTTATTTTAAAAATGAAAAGTTTAATTTTTTTCGAATGTTCTATTTAGATTGTGATTTATAGAACGTTTATTAGTGTATAATTCGACCGAAAAGAGAATAAAGTGTTGGTAGTGAATAAAAGGATATTGGGCCAAGCCCAATATAAAACAAAACTCAGCTGAAAGAAAAAGGGTCGGGGAGAGAAAAAAATGAGATGAGGAGAAAAGAAATTAGGGTTTGTGGGATTGAAATTGGGGGTTTTGATGTTTGAATCAATTGGTTAGACTATGTATATGTAAATTCGTGTGTATGTGTGTGTATACAGATGTGTGTGTGTTATGCATGTATATATTTGTGTGGGTGTATGCAGCGGCCGAAGGGAGAGAAGGGAGGCTGGCCGATGGTGAGTCACGGCGGCGGCGTGCTGTGGCTGGCGGCTGGTGGTCCTCTCGGTGGTGGCAGACGCGCGGGGGAGAGAGGGGAAGCAGTGGGTTGCTGTTGTTGCGTGGATGGAGTGGCGGAGAGCCACCAACGATGGTGGTGGTGGTGTGGGGAGAGAGAGAGAGAGAGGAGAGATGGTGGAGGTGTTCAATATTCACCGGAAAGGTATAATTTTGAAGGCTCATATTTGTGTATAATTATCGTATATTAATGATTAATTGTTGTAATTAAATTAGATTTAAATTGTGATATTCTTGTTTTAATTTTCGTAGTTTAATTCGGAAAGTTTATAGTTGTTAATTGTAATTGTGGGAGTAATTGTGAATTCGATTAGATCGATGCTTTTGTGATTGTTAGTTGATAATTATTATTGTTGTGCAATAATTAGAGTTATAATTTTGAAAGTTAAAATTTGGGGATTTTGACAAATATCGGAGTAGAATATCTTGTTTTAGTTGCTTATATTAGCGAGTAATTTATGTTATGGGTTATGGTATTTAGTTTTAATATATTAGTTTAAATTGTTAAATTGTGGAAGACGAAGTTTCCAACTATTTAGTGTTGGTTCAGTCGGGAGTTATATGATTGTTAATTATTAATTGTTAGTGTCATATGATGTGTAGCTATATGAATTGGCTAAATTGTAAGTGTTTGTGTGCTAAATGTTATAAGTCGAGTCGTATTAATTGTTGGAAGCCATAATTGTCAATTAATTGTTGTTGGTCTATATATGGATAAATAATTGTCGTAGTAGTGGTCAAGTACCTGGTGGTGAAATATATGTGGTTAATTGACTTTTAGTTATTATTTATTATTTGTTGTATAATGTTGGAGTTTATATGAGTTTGCTAATTGTAAATGGCAGGGTTGTCACGGCGTCCATATGGCGTCGTGGCGTGAAAAAAGCATAAAACGTCCACCTCAACTTACGTACATGCAATAAGGCGGGCACCTCGGACGCCATATGGACGCCACGGGATGCCACAGACGCCATATGGACGCCACGGATGCCATATGGACGCCACAAAAATTTATAAAAAATAAAATAATAAGACTGACCCATTGGGCTTTACATGATCCAGTGATCCAACCCACACTACGCCATAAGTGAGCATACGCAACCCTTTTTACAAAGCGTTGCACAGAAAGCGTTTTATTAGATAGAAGTTTTGGGTCTTTTGCAACTGAGCTGAATTGGTGTTGCGTTAGATACAGATTAGCGTTGCGTATTACCCATAGTGTTTCACATTATGCAACATTAACTCATGGCGTTGCGTTAGATAATTTTTTATTTTTATAAATGGTGACGTGGCAGGAGTGGGACCCACATGTGTTGACGTGGCATTTGCTGACGTGTCACATGTGGGACCCACATTTGCCGACGTGGCAGAAGTGGGGCCCATCTTTGCTGACGTGGCATTTGCTGACGTGGCAAAAAACGTTGCATTAGATACCAGTAGTGTTGCGTTTGCTCTTTGAAGTGTTGCATTAGATATATTCATATTTTTTTAAAAAAATATGATGTGGCAGATGTGGGCCCCACAACTGCTGAAGTGGTAGTGTGGGACCCACAAGGGTGACGTGGCAGGAGGCCCTGTGACAGCCCCAAATCCGGGGTCATGAATCTGGGCCGTCACGGACCAATTTCCATTCGATTTCAATATCTCTTTAGTCTTCTTTTTTTTTAATAACTTAATACTTATGCAATTGACCCCACACTAATACACACACACACACCAGTCATATGCTCATAGAACAACATCCACAATATTAAAAGTTTAAAGTTAACAGTTATTACAAACCCAGGATTCTACTAAGTACATTGTTGAATAATACTTCTACAGGAAGCATTTCAACAACCAAAAGTTTATTACAAACTTACACACTTAATTTACATAAGTCTACTAAGCCCCTTTCGCTTGTCACTACCTCGGGGATGGTCGCCAGCACTCGCTCAAAAGGTCTTCTTTCCCTTACTCTCTTGCGGGGTGTAGTGCGTAGTATCGGCATGGGACCTAGCTGCTATATACATAAGTAGCAAGAGTGAGCTATAATAGCTCAGCAAGATAATATTGTAAACTAGAATTTAAAATGTGAACAGGTATACATATTTATGCATATGTAAGCGGAAACCAATTATAAACTTTAAGGAAGAGTAAAACTCTTATTCAATAATACATCATCCACTTACTATTATAAGAAAGAAATCTAGGATAATATAGTATCAGTTTCTCTTCTTAAATAATATAACAATCAATATACCCTTTCAGTGTAATATTTCAAGATAATATGAATACTTGAATAAATCTCTCACTATCATCTTCTCATTTTCTTCTTATGCAACAATTATATAAATTAATATAAAATCAGTTTCTCTTCATTTATAACAATAATTCCATGGTTACTACCGGTAGACGGAGGTAGGTTCGCCACCATCCCCCAGGAGGAAAGGTTCTCCACCATCCTCCCTCGGCAACTCTTGGGCCGGAATAAGATATTTAGTGCTGGAATGTGCCACTCCCACACAGCCTCTTACGCTTTCTGTTGCAAATCCCCCCTTTTTTATCAAATCATCATTCCATTTATGAAACACCATTCCACATTTGCCTTTTATCATTTACTCATATCATTTCCATTCTCGCACATTACTTCTATATAATATATATATATATATGTATAACATAATGCTTTGATTATGCTCCAGACATCTCTTCCATATTCAAGAAATCAAATATACTTTTATATTCATAAAATATTCCGTCTATTTTAAGAGTAGTAAATAATTATCAAATAATATTTATTAAACCACTGATACTCAAAAAGAATATTTTTAATATAGTATTATAAACCATATAACCCTAGATAACAACTGATACCATTCTCTTTCATATCTCTTTTACCATAGAGCATATTCGCTCCACTCGTAATCACCTCTATATTCATTTTTCAGAAATCATATCCATCTCTCCTTAATTTCCCAAAATCAAGGAAATATATTCTTTGCAATATAGCAATAATAGCATCACATATATGTATATATATTCCATGATATCATTATTATTCCGAAGATAAATAATTTTCAAAGTAGGGATAGAAGGATCTCGCCTCGATCTCGGTAAGTCGGAAGTATAGCTCGTGGCTCTCCCGAAGTTTCTATAAACACGAAAAAGATCATTATCAGAACATATTCCACTTAACCACCTACGCTCATATAATAACACTCTTATAATATCCCATTACTATTTCCATAGGTCTCGAGGACTTAACCATTCTTATTCCCGATTAAAGTTTTTTAACGATTTACATTCTTTCCTTAACAACCACTCTCGACTGTAAAAATCCTCATAATTCATAAATTCCGAAATTTGACACAAGGTCAGTTGCTAAGGGTTCTCTGATCACCGCATTATAACATCCCAAAGTTTTATAATTTTTAAAAATGTCTAAGTAGGTTGATCATAGCTTCAAAGTTAACAAAATTACATTTTCTCGGTTTCCGAACGTCTTTCCCTAAAACTGACTTTTCTCCTAAACCGTACGTCAGATTTTAACGTACTTTATATCAAAACGATCTACGAACTATGCTCTACCCTACCATGGTCACTTAGCACTCTGGACAGTAAGGTACCGTACGGACTGGTGTCCCAAGAACAGGGCAGTGTGTGATTCTAACGAAAAACGGACATTATAACTGCTGTACTTTCATACTTTCCATATTTTAACCATTCCAAAATCATCATTCCACACTCATTCTAAACCCTACACCATGTGGGCTTCATCCCAACCATGATTACAAGTCCACAACATAAATCTCATATCAAATCCAACCATTTATAACACAAAATCATTATAAACTTAACATTTATATCATCTAACTACTAACCAACTCAATATTCACCATAAATACAAGGGGCAAGAGCATTTATACCTCTTTGAAGCTTGAATAACACCTAGTAAGCCTTGGGTTATGCTTAAACCACCTTATAATAGCTTGAATCAACTAAAGAAGCCATGAAAACAAAGTTAATTCTAAGATTTCACTATTCATTTACCATTCATCAGCTGGAAGATTCGCAAAAACGAAGGCCTTACCTACGTTTTCTGGAGAAGGCTTCTAAATGAAAGTTGTAGAGCATCTCACCACATTTCCAAAAAGCTAAAGAACACGAAATTCGGCTGAGAAACGAAGGAGTTATGGCTGTTTTTCTGGACTGCTACTGTTTTTGGCCGAATTGGATGAAAGTGAAAGGGGAGAGATTTCTTTTTGCTTCTCTTAATCTTATCTATCTCATCTTATCATAATTCTCAAGTATTCTAGAGTTTAGTAGAAAAGCCCATGGTTAAATGACTAATTTGCCCTTAAATTTGTGTTAGTGGAAGATGATGTCCTTAGTGATGTCATTGAGGAGTATTTAGCAAGCTAGGGTTATTAACCTCAAGTAATTACTAATAACCTTTGTAAATATTAATGTGGTAAATATCCTTATTATTTACTAACCTTGGTTACTTGGTTTCCATACTCGTCTAATTGTGGTTCGTTTCAAATATATCTCATTATCCAGTGGTTTTGAAATCGTTTAAAAAATCCAAATTCCCTTAGCATTCTCTTAACTTAAAAATCCCTTGGTTTAACTTAAATTCACAAATTCCTCAATATATGATTCCTTTAATATTTCTATGTTCCTTAATATCCAATATATAGAAGCTCGTTCGAACTCAAAATCCTCAAAATCTAAATTCAGGAATTTCTGAAATCCATCGTCATTTCGAGTCACTTATTTTCATAGTATATCACTAATATGGTTTCTGTTTGTTCATTTTCCATCTCTAATATAGAGTACCTACACACCATTTCCCTAAATTCCTCAAGATTACTATTCATTTGGGCACTGTAGCCTTTCTAAAGTTAGGGTTATTACAGGCCCATCATGCTGACGTGGCAATTGTGGGACCCACAATTGCTGACGTGGCAGAAGTGGGGCCCACCTTTGCTGACGTGGCATTTGCTAACGTGGCAGAAAGCGTTGCATTAGATACCTGTAGTGTTGCATTTGCTGTTTGAAGTGTTGCATTAGATAAATTTACATTTTTTAAAAAAAATATGATGTGGCAGATGTGGGACCCACCACTGCTGACGTGGCAGTGAGGGACCCACAAGGGTGACGTGGAAGGAGGCCCATCATGCTGACGTGGCAATTGTGGGACCCACAATTGCTGACGTGGCAGAAGTGGGACCCACTAATGCTAACGTGGCATTTGCTGACGTGGTAGAAGTGTTGTATTAGGTATCAGTAGTGTTGCATTTGCTGTTTGAAGTGTTGCATTAGATATTTATTTATTTATTTTAAAAAAGAAACAATAATCCGTAACAAAGCACTAGTTACGAGTCATATTGAAAATAGTAGTGATCTACTAAGATCTCCAATCAAATTAATTTTTTATTTTCTGAAACTTGGGGAATATCATTATATTAGATATATATTGACATCCGTACGGTTGGATCGTTCAAAAATATTTTTTAAAAAATAGAAACAATAATCCGTAACAAAGCACTAGTTACGAGTCATATTGAAAATAGTAGTGATCTACTAAGATCTCCAATCAAATTAATTTTTTATTTTCTGAAACTTGGGGAATATCATTATATTAGATATATATTGACATCCGTACGGTTGGATCGTTCAAAAATATTTTTTAAAAAATAGAAACAATAATCCGTAACAAAGCACTAGTTACGAGTCATATTGAAAATAGTAGTGATCTACTAAGATCTCCAATCAAATTAATTTTTTATTTTCTGAAACTTGGGGAATATCATTATATTAGATATATATTGACATCCGTACGGTTGGATCGTTCAAAAATATTTTTAAAAAAATAGAAACAATAATCCGTAACAAAGCACTAGTTACGAGTCATATTGAAAATAGTAGTGATCTACTAAGATCTCCAATCAAATTAATTTTTTATTTTCTGAAACTTGGGGAATATCATTATATTAGATATATATTGACATCCGTACGGTTGGATCGTTCAAAAATATTTTTTAAAAAATAGAAACAATAATCCGTAACAAAGCACTAGTCTTGTCCCGTTTGATAAATCTATTTTTTTAAATTATTTTTTCGACGTTCCAATCACACGGATGTCAAGAAATATATATTTTACTGATGTGGTAATTTTTAAAAAAAATTCCTATATTTATTTGGTTTGGTTTTATAACGGTCAAACCGGTCAAAGTCGACCTTCCTTTTAACTAGTCTTGTCCCGAATGATGAATCTATTTTTTTAAATTATTTTTTCAACATTCCAATCGCACGGATGTCAAGATATATCTATTTTAGTGATGTGGTAATTTTTTAAAAAAATTTCCTATATTTATTTGGTTTGGTTTTATAACGGTCAAACCGGTCAAAGTTGACCTTCCTTTTAACTAGTCTTGTCCCGAATGATGAATCTATTTTTTTAAATTATTTTTTCTACGTTCCAATCGCACGGATGTCAAGATATATTGATTTCAGTGATGTGGTAATTTTTTAAAAAATTTCCTATATTTATTTGGTTTGGTTTTATAACGGTCAAACCAGTCAAAGTCGACTTTCCTTTTTACTAGTCTTGTCCCGAATGATGAATCTATTTTTTTAAATTATTTTTTCGACGTTCCAATCGCACGGATGTCAAGATATATTGATTTCAGTGATGTGGTAATTTTTTAAAAAATTTCCTATATTTATTTGGTTTGGTTTTATAACGGTCAAACCGGTCAAAGTCGACTTTCCTTTTTACTAGTCTTGTCCCGAATGATGAATCTATTTTTTTAAATTATTTTTTCGACGTTCCAATCACACGGATGTCAAAATATATTGATTTGAGTGATGTGGTAATTTTTAAAAAAATTTCCTATATTTATTTGGTTTGGTTTTATAACGGTCAAACCGGTCATAGTCGACCTTCCTTTTTACTAGTCTTGTCCCGAATGATAAATCTATTTTTTGACATTTTAGATGTATTTGTTTTGATTTTATAATGGCTAAATCGATCAAAGTAGACATTTCTTCTAACTATTATTGTCCCGAATGATGATTCTAATTTTTTAAATATTTTTTTCGACTTTAAAATTTGATAAATAATATATTTTATATTTAAACTAATTTACATATATTTTGTATAATATTTATCATAATCTTATTTATTCTAATGTTTTAAATTTTCAAAATTAAAAATATTTAAATAAAATATAAAATTGTAATAAATCAACATACACATATACAACATAGAACATAGCGAAATTTCGAAATTTTGGGCGGAAAGTTTTCGCTCCTAACAAAATTTTCAGACACTACTTTCCCCCTTAACAAAATTTTCGCACTCTACTTTCCCAAGAAACGCTTCTCTTTCTCTCTTGACATACGCTCTCTCTTTCTCTCCCTCCCCCCTCTCTCTCTCAAAACTCTCTCCACGAACTCTCTCCACCTAATAATTGAATACTCACTTCTTCTTTATGATTAATTAGATACACGGCTCACTTCTTCTTTGATTTGTTTAATTAGGGTTTTGTTTTTGAATGTTTGGGGATTTTTATGTTCTGGATTTGTATGAGTTGAAATTGTGCTATTTTTTTTTAATTGTATATGGGTTTTCTGTAATTATATATGGGTTACTCTGTAAACATTTTTTGCCTAATTATAGTTTTGTGGTGATGAATGAAATTAGGTTTTTGACCCAATAAAAAAACTTATATTATAGGGTTGGTTCACCTCCATACATCGGCGAAATTAGGGTTTGGGGCTTCATCTTCATTTCGATTGAATAGGTATTATTCATCTCTGATTTGTTGTTAATTGGTAATATATGCTTCGATTTGTTGTTAATTGGTAATATATGCTTCGATTTGTTATTAATCGGTATTATGTGTTGTTAATTTTGAGTCTCTCTCTCTGTTAGTTTATCCCATACGTGGTTTGATTTATTGTTAATTTGCCTCTCCTGTTAGGTTATCCCACTCGTTTGTTTGGGTTGAAATCTAGTTGGTATAAACTCTTTGCTAATATTGGTTCTTTTTCAAAGTATACTCATTTGTTCATCATTTTCCAGAAAATTATACTTTCTACACACCAAATGTTTGATCTCTGGTCTAAATCATTATATCATTTATTTTGTCAAGTTTTTAGTTGTTCAGTGTCATTTGTCTTGTAGATGTTAACTCGAATAACTTGTAGAAGGGGGGGTTGAATACAAGTTATATAATCGTGTCTGATTTTTGCTTGATTATATGAACAAGAATAAACGAATGAATAAAACTCTGTTTGTATTAATAAGATCAAATACAAACTCTACCAAAGGTGTACAATACATTTAGCAGCTGTTGACAATACAAATCTCTCTCTCTCTGTTTGTACTCTCGTATATTCACGATTACAAACCTCACGAACACTTTTTACAATGATATATAGAGAGTATTTATAATGCTACCTATCAACTAATAACAGAAAGATATAATCTATACATGACAATGTTCTGTCTTCTAGTCGATAGTTTCCTTCAATAGAAAACTCTTTCCTTCATAATATCTTCTTGCTTGTTCTTCAAACAACGATCCTGTTTTATAGCACTTGCCAGTTTCTGTAGCATCCACAATGACATCATCAGTAACACGACTGATATCAGGATTTCATCTTGCATCATCAGTATCTGATCATCATCAGTATTAGACCGTCATCAGGATTTGTTCTTTGTTCCTGACATGTAGTCTCCGATACACTGTTCATTCCTGACTAAACTGTATAGATAACTGTTTTACACATAAATCCTATATATAGTGCTAAATCCTTTATAAGATCAGGATTACAAGAAGTATAATGTGTAAATTCTATTCTTAACATCACAACTTATGAATTATTCCTAACAATCTCCCCCTATTTATGCTTTAAAATCTGAAGCATAAATCTAAGTTGTGGATGTCAAAATATATAACAATACAACCAGAATAGAATTTATGAATGTAGAATTATGAAGTTAAGTACCTCCTTCCCAGATGTAGACGTTTATCTAGTACTTAGAAGAAAGAATTTTAACTATTAATGCTGCTCTTCCTTTACCACTTCCTAGCTGAGATTCACCACTGTCACTCCTAGTTCTTCTTTTTACTTCCCTTCGTCTGCTCTTTATCTCCCCCAGTCTGGTGTTGTTGTCTTTGAATTATCTTTATCTCCCCCTTTTTGACATCATCAACATTCATTCCAAGAGATTCAAAAATAGAACAAATGATATTCATCAGAACTGCTTGATTTTCCATAATTATGACTTGGTTATCTTCAAGTGATTGAAGTCTTGTTTGCATAGCAATTTGAGAATTCTGAATATCTTTCAAAACATCAGAATGAACTTCAATGTTGGAAGTGCTTCTAGTATCTTCAGAATCAGAATCAGAAAGAATTGTATCTTCAAGTCTTGTAGAAGAAGTTGCTTGAGTTGTATGATATTCAAGTAATAAAACCTGATTAGAAGTATCAACATCTTCATCTTTCTGATCTGAAGCTGAAACATGATCATCATCTCCTTCACCAGTATTCTGTGTACTAACATCTTCAAATCCTGACTCCTCCTTAGAGTGATCAGAGACTGTAGATGTCTCAATTCTAGCTGATATTGGAAGTACATACAAAGGAACACTAGGATCATTAGGAACTTCATCTGGTACATATGTATCAAGAGATTGCTTTATCCTGGCACCTCTTCTGTTAATGATTCCTGCAAGCCTCTCCTTTTGCTTCTGAGCTTTAACTTCTGGCTTTGCATTGTGATGTGCTAGGTCATTCTTCTGATACATCTTGATAAATGAATAAGTACCAGCATCCATACCAAGATTGTCAGACCAAGATTCAGGAAAAACCTGATCCTAGAAATCAAACGATGGTTTCCTAATTTTCTCTCCCTCACTATGGAGTTGATCATCCATACCCTCATTCTCACTTTGACTTACTAAAGTCAACACTCTTTCTACCTCACCTTTTGCCTGGTCAGGAGCTAGCCGCTCAAATTGTGGATCTAAGTCCATCTTTTCAAGTGTATCACTCAAATTTGGATAAGTGCTCTCATGACCTACAGAAAAATAGAGTTTAGAAGGAGTTTTTATACCTGAACTCACATGGAGAGAGGGTTCCTCATATGGCAAGGGGCTTGAGGTTTTCTCCAAGGAGTGAGCTGCTATAGTCTCTGAACCCATACAATCATCTTCTTTCCTTCCAGAAACTACAGGCTCTAGTATACCACTTTCAGGTTCTTTACTAGACTCTGATGTCTTCAGTAATACTTCATTAGACACCATAGTTAGTACATCACCGTCTTTAAGTGTTGTTTGCTGAGACTCACCCTCAAGGTGGATAGACTCTGACTGAACAAAATTTGTTTGATCTTCAAGAAAACCAGTCAAAGTTATTCCTCCCATATCATAGGGTATCTCACTTGCATTCTCAGTCATCACAGAAGTCCTTTCAGCATCAGCTATCACAGCTCCTGAGTCATCCTTCCTCTGACTAGATGGTTCTTGTGTTGCAGTGATTGTGATCTGATCTTTCCTACTATTCACCACTGGTGCAATAGTATCTTCTGTTGACTGCTTCCCTCTATCTACTTCCTCCAGTTGTTCACCTTGAGCTGAGGCATCTTCAATAATGACATCTTTATCAAATAAATATGCATGAAGTGATTGAAGTACAACATGCTTCGAGAGTCCAAATTTCTTGACTAATTGTCTTCTGACAGATACATAGAAATACATCTTCATTAAGTCAAGTCTTTGATGTAGAAGTCCATATTCTTCTGGAAATAAAAGTTTTGGTACTCTTTCAACCAGAAAATCTAGAACAGGCCTTGACAACTTCACTTCGAGAGAAATTAGTCCCATAGCCAGTCTGTATGATAATGTAGTTTCCCATGAAGAATCAATATCCAGATCTCTATGGTCATTTGCTGACTTGATTGTAGCTTCATTTGTAGAGACCTGCATGATATTAGTTGGACTAGACTCTGTGTGTGTAGGTGACAATTGAATCTTTCTCCTTGTTCTCCTGGTATAATGAGCAAAAGATTTATCCTGAGAAGACTCAAGAGGTGTAGACACAGAAGTGATCTTGGGATGAGATCTTTGTTCAATAGACACAGTCTTTTGAGAGACAGTATCCAGTAACTGTTTTCCCTTTTTAAGAACTACAGCCTTTTGGGAGACTGCAACCTGGCTGTGACTAGGTTTTTCATCTCTTTGTGCTAACAGAGAAAGTTGAATTGCAGCCACTACGCCATAAATGCTCATATGCAACGCTTTTAGAAAGTGTTTCAGTGAAAGTGTTTCGTTAGGTATGAAATTTTGGGTCTAACAAAACAGAACTTGAACTGGTGTTGCATTACATATAATTTAGTGTTGCATTTGATCCACGGTGTTTCACATAATGCAACACTAGCAGCAGGCGTTGCATTAGATATTTTTTAATTTTAAAAAATGCTGATGTGGCAGCAGTGGGGTCCACACGTGCTGACGTGGCATTTGATGACGTGGCAAGCGTGGGGCCCACATTTGCTGACGTGGCAAATGTGGGACCCACATTTGCTGACGTGTCATTGGCTGACGTGGCAGAAGCGTTGCATTAGGTGAAAGAGGTGTTGCATTTGCTGTTTAAAAGCGTTGCATTAGGTATTTTTGAATTTTTAATAAATGCTGACGTGGCAGTTGTGGGACCCACCAGGGTGACGTGGCAGTGTGGGGTCCACCAGAGTGACGTGGCAGAGGCCCACAGGTGCTGACGTGGAAAGTGTGGGCCCACTTTTGCTGACATGGCAAATGTGGGACCCACATTTGATGACGTGTCATTAGCTGACGTGGCAGAAGCGTTGCATTAGGTGAAAGAGGTGTTGCATTTGCTGTTTAAAAGCGTTGCATTAGGTATTTTTGAATTTTTACTAAATGCTGACGTGACAGTTGTGGGACCCACCAGGGTGACGTGGCAGTGTGGGGTCCACCAGGGTGACGTGGCAGAGGCCCACAGGTGCTGACGTGGCAAGTGTGGGGCCCACTTTTGTTGACATGGCAAATGTGGGACCCACGTTTGCTGACGTGTCATTGGCTGATGTGGCAGAAGCGTTGCATTAGGTGAAAGAGGTGTTGCATTTGCTGTTTAAAAGCGTTGCATTAGGTTTTTTTTAATTTTTAATAAATGCTGACGTGGCAGTTGTGGGACCCACCTGGGTGACGTGTCAATTTTCATTTTCTGAAAATTTGGGAATATCAATAAATTAGATATATATTGACATCTGTACGGTTGGATCGTTTAAAAATATTTTTTAAAAAATAGAAACAATAATCCGTAACAAAGCACTAGTTACGAGTCATATCGAAAATAGTAGTGATCTACTAAGATCTCCAATCAAATTAATTTTTTATTTTCTAAAACTTTGGGAATATCATTACATTAGATATATATTGACATCCGTACGGTTGGATCGTTTAAAAATATTTTTAAAAAAATAGAAATAATAATCCGTAACAAAGCACTAGTTACGAGTCATATTAAAAATAGTAGTGATCTACTAAGATCTCCAATCAAATTAATTTTTTATTTTCTAAAACTTTGGAAATATCATTACATTAGATATATATTGACATCCGTACGGTTGGATCGTTCAAAAATATTTTTTAAAAAATAGAAACAATAATCCGTAACAAAGCACTAGTTACGAGTCATATTGAAAATAGTAGTGATCTACTAAGATCTCCAATCAAATTAATTTTTTATTTTCTGAAACTTTGGGAATATCATTACATTAGATATATATTGACATCCGTACGGTTGGATCGTTCAAAAATATTTTTAAAAAAATAGAAACAATAATCCGTAACAAAGCACTATTTACGAGTCATATTGAAAATAGTAGTGATCTACTAAGATCACCAATCAAATTAATTTCTTATTTTCTGAAACTTTGAGAATATCATTACATTAGATATATATTGATATCCGTACGGTTGGATCGTTAAAAAATATAACAAATTATTTTAAATAATTATTAGATAACCACGTATGTTAAATACATGTAAAAAAACTTTAAAATATTCTTAAATTACCACGTATTTTATATAACAAAATATTAAAAAAAATACTAATACCAATGTAGTACCTTTTCAAGTATCTCATATAAAATTTAAGAAAATAAAATAAAAACCATCCAAAAAAATATATATTAAACTAAATTATAGAATATAATTTACAAAAAAAAAAAACAAATACCACATAAAAGTCATTTAAAAAATATTAATTAAATGAATATAATAAAAAAATTACATTTATATTTTACGTGTTTCTAAAATCAAGCTAAAAATAAATAGATTCGGCACTAAAGTTGCAAATAAATTAAAAAGTAACCTAAAACCATAAAACAAGAAATTTAAAACTCCTAATATAAAAAAATAATGTTAAGTTATATAATAAATATATAAAAAAACGTGAATGTGTAATGCCTCAAGTATATCATGTATAATAAATATTATAACATAAAATATTTACTTATAAATTCTTCAATAAAAACATTTCTTAAATTTATATTAAAAAATAAACACAAATAAACAAAAAAAATGAAATTATATTGAAAAACAATATTTCTATTTCATCATATTATTATTTTACGAAAAATATTGACGCAATACTATGGTTGTAAAAAGATTTAAGAACCCATTAAACAAACAAAATATAAAATTAAAATATTATAACATAACACAAATTCAAAAATTGAAAATTATAAAAATATAAAATTTCATCAACAATTAAATTATAACTAAATTTATACAATTCAAACTAATGAAATACATATGAACAAATTCATCAATTATTATTATAAGTAACTTTTACCAATTATTATTTTACTATTATTTAATATGAAAAGTATAATCTAAAACAACATTAAAAAAATTATGCAAAAAATCATATTAATAATTTTTTTATAATATAGTTACAAAACAACCCGTGCATTTCACGGGTATAACGCTAGTAACATAAAATTATATTAATGGAAAACACAACACGCGTTACGAGGTGTAAATTTAGAGTCACAAATTTGGGCGCCCTCAACTTTTCCCTAAAAATTTATAACTTCCCCCCAAAACACTGCTCTCAATCTCAATATACAGGCACTACACCTCCACTAGATAGACTCAATTTATAAATTTTACTATGTACAACAATCACCTCTTTCTCTATCTCTCAGATCTGTTTCTCAATCTTGCTCTTACATCGATTTACAAACTCAAGTTCGACATATATATACTTTAAATACACACAAACACACACTCGCCGTTTGTTTTTGTTGAATATTTTCAAAACCCTAACGAGTTTCCATGAGAAATTGATTACAGGTGATCGATTCATTCAAGAGATGTGATTTTAAGTAAAGAAAAAAGAAATTAGTAATGGAATCATCACAAACTCGGTTGTTTCTCGGCCGATCTATTACAACTCAGTGAGTCGACTCGGGCAACTCGGCTACAACTCAGTGAACTGACTCGGAGGTTAATTCAATCCGCGATTGAGTTAACCAGGTAAGTCCTGAGTAACTGTTTACCTTTCTTGGGCTCAGGTAACCTCGTAATCCCCTTGATGAAGTGGTTCTGTGTAATCTTCGGTCGATTTGCATATTAAATGTTATATGTTACTAGTGGGAGTTAAAGTTGTGTAACTGATTTAATATTAAAAGGTCATGAGTCTTGGTTTTCGATGATTATGTGAACTTAATTCAGTACTTTGTAGTTATCTACGAAATGTCTTTAATTAATGATTTATCGAGTCAATTAGTGCTTAAGATATGTTTGAAAAAATTTAACTAGTTTTTATTTATACCTGTTGAGTGCTAACTGCTGTAAAATGAATAATATGTTTTGATTTGTATGTGTGCAATATGTTGACTTAGTCATCTATATGAGTATTGACAATTTTATCCTGTTGAATGAATAAAATTAGCAACAGTATTTGAAGTACTAGTTAACTGCTCTTATTGTGTTAATTCTAAATTATGTGCTGTTTGGAATTTAATTATGACTATGCACCCTGATATATAGTTGAAAGTGAAGAAGAAGAGATTGATGAAGTTGATGATGACAACGAAGAAGAGCATGACCATGAGGTCGAAGTGCCAGCCAAGAAGGAGCCAATAGTTGAGAAACCTGTGGAAGCACCTAAAGACGCAACTATCAAAGAAAGAACTAAAAAAAAGGAGCTTGCTGAACTTGATGCTGTTCTTGCAGAATTGAGTTTTCCAACATCTGATGCCAGTAGCCAGAAAGACCCTCGTGGTAAGCATATTTTTTCTGACTCAGCTGTAAATTTGTGTTATCGATTACAATAAAAACTACACTAGGGTAGACATGATTCATAAATATGCCTGTGAATGGGATATGAACTATGATGCCTTTACGCTTTCAATTATATTTGTTTCGTTAGCAGGCTGCTTATTGCAGGAGAGAATCTAGGTTGCTAGTTGATGCAAAATACTTGGTGTCCACATCAATAGTTAATGAATTTTATTCTACTTTGAAAGCTTGGATGACCATGTCACATTCTAATAGCAGTTTCAGGTGGTGATTAGTTTATTAGCATGCGTTGTATACTTGTACATGTATGACAATAATATAGTTCTAAGTTACATCAAGTCAAATTTGTAACTATCTGTTAAGAGATGCTCGAGCACACTACAAAATGGATATGTTCTCATTGATATGCTAATAATAAACTAATTGTCTTCAGTGCATATCTTGTTTGGGTAAATTTTGTAAGTATTCAAATTAAATCATTAAATTTAACCTGCATGAAGAATAATATAGAATGACTTAATTGTCAACTCGACAGGTAGGAAGTAAATTTTAGGTGTTTCTTTTTCTTATTTTTTGCTTTTTGTTTGTAGTTTGACTTGATAAGTATTAGCATTGCCCTTATGATACATAGCTTATATTACGATATGCTCAGATCCTAAACTGGATTCTCATAAGATTCAAGGATAGTCTGGATGAGAGTATAGCAGGCTAGCAGCTGGTAAGGATTTGGTTCCGTAGTAATTTTCGGAAAGTATGTGTGTTATATGTTTTCATTTATGGCTTGTAATTCTAAAATTCCATTTGGCCTGGGATATATATACTCGGTAACATGAATTAGATTATGCAATTTCAGAATGTTGGTCTACATTCGGTAGATTTTATTTCTGAAATATATCCTGTTATGTAGGATTAAGTTTGGTATCTGAATTATGTATAATTTAGTTTCATATCCGGATTATGTTTCGTATGTCAGTGTTGAATTGTAATTTGGTCTTTGTTCTACTTTTAGTGGTTTGCTGCTTAATATATTTATGTAAAATGACTTGGTGGTGAAATATCTGCTTTGTTTTAGGCTGGGCAAGAATCCTTCAGATCCATCACTAGGTCGTATTACAGAGGAGCAGCAGGAGCGCTTCTGGTTTATGATTTAACTAGGTACATTTTGTTCTCTGTTCATTTTGAGAGTTTGATAAGGTGTATATCTGTTAGCCACGTTTATTTTATATCCCTGAAATCATACTTAAATAATTGACTTAATCATCTCAAATCTGAATTATTAAGTTTTAACCTAGAAGTAAATTTTTGGACATAAGTTGGTTTGTGACGAGCAGATTGTAAGTTAATTTGGACTGCTACTTGAAACTAAATTATAAGTAAGTTAACAAGCAGACCCTATATTTAGCCTAACTTGACTAATACTCTTACTAAACTGCAGGTCTATGTAAGGCCAGCTGGTAGTTATGGACCAAGCTAGAGCTACGTCAAAAGTTCATTCTTTCCCGAAGCAGAATGATGTAGCTGATATAATTATATTAATTGATAATTTTGGTGTGCCTACTGGTTTAAGAGCAGCAGAAGATTCCCTTTCTATTTAGCCTATCTCATTTTTTACTTTTAAATTAAAGACTTGATTGTATGTGCTTGGTGTTAGCACTTTGGTACATTTGAAGAATTTGTAATGTGTTTATTAGCTAGGTTTTAGTATGATTTTGATGCATTTGTTGTACGGTTTGGATGGGATGTAGAATATTGTAAAATTAGTTATTAAAGCGTTGCATTTGATATTTTCTGTGTTGTATTAGATATTTTAGTGTTGCATTAGGTAAATATAGTGTTGCTTTTGATAAGATACCAGTGTTTTAAAAAGCAAATAAAATAAAAGCGTTGCATTACATAGTTGTGGGCCCTAGTGCTGACGTGGCATGTGGGACCCATTGCTGAGGTGGCATGATAGGCCCCATCACTGACGTGGCACGTGGGCCCCCATATGCTGACATGGCAAGTGGGCCCCACATGCTGACGTGGCATGCCAGCTGTACTGTTGCTGACGTGGCATGCCAGCTGTACTGTTGCTGACATGGCATGCCAGCTGGACCCATTGATGACGTGGCAAGCTAGTGGGACCCACTTAGTGACGTGGAATTGTAATTTTAGCTAATGTCAAATGCAACGCCCTTTTGGTGTTGCATTTGAATGCTCTAGTGTTGCATTATATGTCAGATGCAACGCTTATTGATGTTGCTTTAGATGCCAGAAAGCGTTGCCTTAGGGGGTCTAACAGGACGGTGGCGGATGCAACGCCCCCTGGTGTTGCATTTGGTCTAACGCAATGCTTTTTTGGCCTAAAGCAACAGTAAACATGGCGTTGCATTTGTGCGTTTATGGCGTAGTGAGCCTTCAATTCTGCTCTCTCAGCAAGAGTTAAATCATCATCATCTTCACTAGAGTTACTACTACTTGACACAACAAATCTTCTCTTCCTTACAACTGATGTCTTTTGAGAAACACCAGAGGTTGGTTTCTTTGAAACAATAGGTTGTGGATCAAAATTTGGTTCTTGAATTGTTTCAGAGACTATAATGTTTTGGGGTACTTGGGTAGACACAGGTGGGTTCTCCTCCAAATGAGATTCCTGAGCCATTTCACCACAAAAGAAAGAAGAATTGTAGATAGTAGGAAGATGAGTTTTAAGAATTACCTGAAAATGATGTGGATAATGAATTGCAGGTATTTCATCTAAATTCTTTTCATTGTCCTTCTTTATAATGTCAGAGAAAATTCTCTTTTGCTGTACATAAGAAGAAACACAATGTTCCCTACCAAATCTAGCTTCAAAATCAGGAATAAAAAGGTTAATAAACATTTGCATAAATCTATGATAATAAACCATTTTCCTGTTTTATCTCTTAACCCAAGTTTAATACTTATCTGACTTAAGATAATGTGACCAATGTTAATTACTCTGTCATAAAGTAAACTATAAGCAATATGTGATGTAACAGAAGTAATTTGCTGAAATGAACTACATTTACCAGTAAAACATTTAGCAATTTGATCAAAGAAGAAAGACCATTCCTTTCTAAGAAAAGACCTATTCAACTGGCTCATGTTGTCTAGAGGTCCACTATAACCTAATTCAGACAACATAGTTCTCACATTATCATCAGATGGTACATTCTCATAAATCAAACTAACAGGTAAGTGAAGTACTGAATTAACAACAGATTCAGTAATATCAAATGAGTCTTGTCCTAAGTGTAGAACAATCTTACCTGATTGACTCTGAGTAGAATCAATTACCTCAGCATTCTCCCAAGCTTGTGAAACAGCTGCTTGATTAATTTGTGGAGATGCTGTCAATGCATAACTTAATGGTCCATACGCCAGAAAGTCCATGATTGGATGAAAATCAGTTAATACTCCTTCCTTGTTGGTGATAGCTGCTACATGATTGTTTGTCATAAAATCGAAGTCACCAAACTTGAAGGCTACTGATTTAGGTAATCTTCTTTGAGCTGCCATTTTTGATCTGAAAAGAACTTGAAAAATTCTTGAAATGGATTAGTGATTTTGAAAACTCAAGAGTGTTTTTTGCTTTAGAGAATGTAAAATTAGAGAAAGCAATTACACGATTAGAGTTTCAAAACAATATATTTCACAAATCTTTCAGACCATTATCCCAAGTTGACACGTAGATTGACAGGTGTCAGTCCCTAAAAAATGCGGTTACCCACAATTTTTGGAAAATAAAATCCAAAATTGATTTTCATGAAATAAATCAGGGTATTATCAAGATAAAAATCAATACTGATCAGCTTCTTTTTCATGTTCACCTCCCATCAAAATAGTCACAAAATACAATGTGATTTAAAAATATGATAATTCTCAAATCCTGATGGTCACATATGAAATCCTGATCAATATCATCCTGATTTCAGAGACTTAATTGGTGTTTCCACGTGGCATTTTTCTTTTATCTGAAAAGAAATAAATAATTAAACTGAACAACAATCAATTGGTTAGATATATTCAATATTTCTTGAAAACAAGAAATACAGTCATATGCAATAATTAGCATCTGACTTCATTAAAACTTCCAAGTGACTGTTCAGCTTCTCACGTCTTTCTTTAAAAGAAACAGACGCCTTATGCCATTCTCCATAAACCTTTCAATTTCTGTTCTTCACAACAATGCTCCTCAAACCAAAATTCCATTCAAATCCATTCTTTAGATCTTTCACGGTCGATGAACATCCTGTTCTTGATCATCTCTTTGAAAAGATGACTCTTCTCATCGAACTAATCATGGATGGATTGGTTTCCGATAATATCCAGAGGTTTCTCCTAGAACATCCATCTGTTGGATACAATCTTCCCCTAACCTCCTCAAAACTTGAGGATGAAGAATTTGGCCGAGAGTCTGAGGTTGATCTTGATGGAGATGCTATTCATTTAAGTTAGCTACTCTCATTCAAGTCGCCCAGACAAGGAATCCAAGAGTAGATGAGGCTATTCAATCCCCTGATGGATTTCTTGAGATGCTCCTTGTCCTGTACCTCAAAATTCATATCAATAGACAAGTATATGATTATCAGTAGAAGTTAGACAAAAAGATGTTGTATTTCATTTCCATATATGTAATGATTTCAATTAATGAAAATACAATTTCTTATTATCTACTTGTCTTTTGATTATGAATGATGTATAAATTATCAGTATGCAAATATTAAAACATGCTGGCATAGACTTAACACATCACAGAATTAGATTACTACACAAAGTAAACGTCAGGATTTGAAACAATTTTCACAATCCTGATACTGACACAATATTGATGACGTCAGCATCCTGATACAAATCTAATCCTGATGATTATTAACAAGTCTATCATACTGAAATTTATCAAGGCAAAGTGTTATAGCTAAAGCATTTAACAATCAAATATAGATCCTGACAAGAATATCAAGTCTATAAGCTAAAAACAACATACCTTGCTACTATTGCAGATTTTAAAGATCTAGAAATTTAACATTCCTAACTCACTTACTAATCTACTGAATGTAGTCTCATCAAGTGGTTTTGTTAGAATATCTGCAAGCTGTTTGTCAGGAGGAACAAAATGAAGTTCCACAGTACCATTCTCAATATGTTCTCTAATAAAATGATACATGACATCAATGTGCTTAGTCCTTGAATGTTGAACTGGATTTTCTGTAATTTTAATAGCACTAGTATTATCACAAAACATAGGAATATTACTAAGTGTCATAACATAATCCATCAACTGATTTCTTATCCAAAGGAGCTGTGCACAACAACTGCCAGCTGCTATGTACTCAGCTTCTGCAGTTGAGGTTGAGACAGATTGTTGCTTCTTGCTTGCCCAAGAAATCAATCTGTTTCCCAAAAATTGACATGTACCTGTAGTGCTTTTCCTGTCTATTTTACACCCTGCATAATCAGAGTCTGAATAGCCAATTAGAAAGAAATCAGATTCTCTAGGGTACCACAAACCAAGATTTGGAGTTCCTTTGAGATATCTAAAAATTCTCTTCACAGCAATTAAATGAGATTCCTTAGGATCACTTTGGAATCTAGCACATAAACAGGTAGAAAACATTATATCTGGCCTACTTGCAGTTAGATATAACAATGAGCCTATCATGCCTCTATAACTAGTATTATCCACACTCTTCCCCTTAGGATCAGAGTCTAGTTTAGTGGCTATTGCCATGGGTGTTTTTGCAACTGTACAGTCTTGAAAGTCAAACCTTCTTAAGAGATCTTTGATATACTTTGACTGATTAATGAAAATACCAGTCTCAGTCTGTTTGACCTACAAGCCTAAGAAATAATTTAATTCACCCATCATGCTCATCTGATACTTAGACTGCATAAGCTTGCTAAACTTAGCACACAACTTTTCATTAGTAGAGCCAAAAATAATATCATCAACATAAACTTGAACTAAAAGCAATTCACCTTTTATCTTTCTAAAGAATAGAGTTTTGTCAATTGTACCTCTTGTGAAGCCATTTTCAAGAAGAAATTTAGACAAAGTCTCATACCATGCTCTTGGTGCCTGCTTTAGTACATAGAGTGCCTTGTCAAGTTTGTAGACATGATTTGGAAATTTTGGATCAACAAATCCAGGTGGCTGTTCCACATATACTTCCTCATCAAGTTTGCCATTTAGAAAAGCACTCTTTACATCCATCTGGTATACCTTGAATTTTGAATGAGCTGCAAATGCAAGAAACATTCTGATTGCTTCTAATCTTGCTACAGGTGCAAAGGTCTCATCATAATCAATGCCTTCTTCTTGAAAATAACCCTTAGCCACCAGTCTTGCTTTGTTTCTTACAATTATACCAGATTCATCTAGCTTGTTCCTGAAAACCCATCTTGCACCAACAATAGATCTATCTTTAGGTCTTGGTACCAGTTTCCAGACTTTGTTTCTCTCAAACTCATTTAACTCCTCCTGCATTGCAATTACCCAATCAGGATCCTGTAAGGCTTCTTCAACCTTCTTAGGTTCATTCTTTGAGAGAAAGCAACTATACAAGCATTCATTTTGAATTGATCTTCTAGTTCGAACACCACTATTTGGATCACCAATAATCAAATCTTCAGTATGATCCTTGGTCCATTTTCTAACAGGTGGTAGATTAACTCTGCTAGTCTCTCCCCCTAAGTTAGTGGTATCTCTTGTAGAAGAATTCTCTCTGCCTTCAATAACTCTCCTTTGATCAATAGAATCAGTAGATTCCATATTGTTGCTAGTTACTGATCTTCCTTCAGTAGACTCTGAAAGATCAGTTCCTGATGGAATAGACTCTGAAAGATCAGTTCCTGATGGAGTAGACTCTGAATAGCTAGTCTACTCCTGATGATCACTGTGTTCTCTTTGACTTATTTGCTCCCCCTCAACAGTAGCATTCCTTTGAGAAGCAATAGAAATTCCTTCTGGAGAACCTTCATCATCACTGGAGAGTATCTCAGAATTCTTCAGATTTTCAAATTCCAATTTGTCATGGCTTTCATCAGTTTGCAAAATTCCAAATTTCTTATCATCAAATGCAACATGAATTGATTCCATAACAATGTGAGTTTTGAGATTATAAACTTTGAAGGCCTTAGATGCTGAATATCCTAGAAAAATTGCTTCATCCGATTTGGCTTCAAATTTTCCAAGTTGTTCTGGATGAACTTTTAGGACATAGCATTTGCATCCAAAGATGTGAAAGTATTTCACACTTGGTTTCTTTCCTTTGATCATCTCATAGGGAGTTTTTCCATGACTATTTACCAAGGTACAGTTATGAGTGAAACATGCAGTGTTAATAGCTTCTACCCAAAAGTAGGTTGGAAGTTTTGCATCTGCAAGCATGGTTCTTGCTGCCTCTATGAGAGTCCTGTTCTTTCTTTCCACTACACCATTCTGCTGAGGTGTACCAGGTACAGAAAACTGTTGAGTGATTCCATTGTCTGCACAAAACCCCTCCATTGTAGAATTCTTGAATTCTGTACCATTGTCACTCCTAAGTACTTTAACTTTGTACTCAGAGTTATTCTGAATATTCTTGAGAAGTTCAATGATTTGTTGAGGAGCTTCATCTGTTAGGTCGAATACACAATATATAATCAATTACCGTATGGATAAGTAACAAGAACACACGTTTTAACCCTTAAAACTGTTTGGAATTAATAATTCCTCTCTCGGTGATGTAAAGTATCACAGAGAGCTGCTTAGGTTACAAGAATGATATTCGTTCACGATGGATACCCTTCTAGGGTTAACCTAACTGTATTTATAAGATATACAGCTACATACAATCGTAAATTGATTCTCCTAAAATTAAGCTATACAATTGATATCAATTACGATTGCTACACGTCTTCTAAGTCAACTCAATCTCTTTGACAGCTATCCAATCTTCAAAGATATTGCTTCCATATTAATATTAAATTAATCTTCAAACTCTGTTGACTTGTAGACGCTCCCAGTAGACAGACTTTAGCAAACTCTGTTCTCTCAACACTAACAGTGTTTGCGCTTCCATGTATTCAGCTATCAGTGTTTACGCTTTCCTCTGTCAGCGTTTGCGCTTCCAGCAATCAGCGTATACTCAAACTCTGTTCACAACTGCTTTCAATAACAAGTTAAACTCTCTTTACCTGTAACACTTAAACACTGACATTAAATCACATCAATTATATCTAACAATCTCCCCCAACTTGTTCATTAGAAAAATGTACAAGTTCACAATAATTGATGATGTCAAAACTAACAAATAAAAACACAGTGTTTAACATATAATCAGAGTTTAAACTTGACTTAGCAAAATTTACAGAAAATACGAATTACTTACAAATTCTGTCTACCTAACCTCCTCAAGATCTGGAGTTGTTCTGAGATAATCAATCAACAATCTCCTCTCAGCATTTTCAAGTTCAATCTCCATAGCTTGCTTGATCTCTCTTAAATCTGGATCATTCTCATCAGTTTGAAAAATAGCAGCCCTGGGATCATAGATCTTGTTTCTTCTCATTTCATTTCCCAATCTGATGTACTTTAATTCTTCAGACTTGACATTGAAATCCAGAACTGTAATTCCAAGATCAGTCTTCAGCCTTGTAGTACCCTTCTGCATTTCAATCAGATTTCCATTCCAGTCTCTGTATTTTGGAACATACTTTTCAGCAGACTTTGTTCCTGTAGCAACTTTAGCTTTCAGCATATACTCCCTTATAGAATTAGCAATAAGCTGTGTTCTTTGATTTCTAACTCTGAAGATATGCAAGACATACTGAAGTTCCTCAAACAATTTTAGCTTGATTGCTTCTTCATTCACTCTATATACTGACCCATCTGCCATAAAGTATAGTAGAAAGTGAATGTCCAAGCTCCTTTGATGAACTACCTGAACTGACTCCAACTTGTCTAGATTTTCTTGAGTTATACCAGAACCAAGAGATACAAGTGCAGAGGGATCTCTTGGACTGTTACCAACTCTCAAATCTCTTCTTGATCCTAAACCAGAAGTATTCCTGCCTGGTGGCTTTCCTGAACAGGCAACATTATGCTGATATCCACCAGTCATTCCTGCTCCTTCTTCCACTGGAATCTTTGGCCTTGAAAAACCAGGTAAGAGTTTACTTTGAGTCTGTACAACTTGTGTAGCAACAGAGGTTGTAACTATCATTTTGCCCTTGCTCTCTTCATCAATTTTCCCTTTTAATTTCAACTTTGCATCAAGAGAAGACTTTCTAACCAGCTTTCCAGTATCTTCTTCTTCTTCTTCTTGAATACCAGATGGTTTTTCTTTGATTACAATTCCTTTCATCACAGGCCTTGCAGACTTTGAAACTTTAACAACTTTCTTCACTTTCTTGGACTTCACAGCTTTTAAATGTTCTTTCTGCAACAGCTTTTCTTCAGCTTGAATATCCTCAAGTGTAGCTTCAGCATTCTCTTCTCGAAAAAGTTTAGCAGCCAATTCTTCATCTGTTTGTGGATTGTCAGAGAATGACAAATCCCTTGGCTTTGAACCAGAAGTACTCTGAGTATTTGAATCTAACACCAAATTCGGCTTTGACCATGAAGACCTTCCATGTCCTTGTCTGAGATTTTCATTTCTTAAGCCCTTATCAGCATTGGTGCCTTCATCATCAAAATGGTCTTTCTTTGACAGAGTTTGATCTTTTCTGCACTTAGTTTTAGAAATTCTCTCCCCCTTTTTGACATCATCACCATCTTGAATCAGAATCGAAGTGATCAACTCAAGAGAATTTGCAATGGAATCAACCTTCTCAGCCAGTAAATTCTGATTCTTTTCAACTGTACTCAGTCTGTCATTAAGATTTGATTGAGCTTTGGCAAATTGTTGAAAGAGTTTAGCATTAGCTAGTTGAGCTTTCTCCTCATGAGTAGCAACTTCTGTGCGAAGATCAACAATAGATTTCTGAGTATCATCAAATCTATTATTCAAAGTCTTGATTTGAATCACTGTGCCCTGTAAACAAGTGAAAATTTCTGGATTTTTAATCTTCTTAGAATTGACCTCGAGAAACATTGCAGCCCTGCCAGGTGGAAAAATACACTCTGATTTATACCATTCAGCAGTTTGCTTGGCCAAATAACCATCATCAATTTCATTAACAGAAGGCCCAGCAAAATCTGGTTTTGCTCCTGTTTTCTGACCATCAGGCTGATGTTGTGGTTGGTCAACTCCTGTACTATTAGCTTCAACAGAATCACTCATCGATTCACTAGTAGAGGCAACAGAAGGACTAGGTTCTTGAGCAGCAATTGGTTCTTGAGCAACAATAGGTTCTTGAGCAACCTGTTTTCCTTTATCAACTG
The DNA here is from genome assembly GCA_037693485.1 of Kitagawia praeruptora. Lineage (NCBI taxonomy): Eukaryota > Viridiplantae > Streptophyta > Magnoliopsida > Apiales > Apiaceae > Kitagawia > Kitagawia praeruptora. The sequence continues at coordinate 155,329,901 of CM075351.1, read as the reverse complement.
GAGTTTGCTCTGAAGAAAGAACCTTCTCTGGTTTATCAACCTCCTCACCATGAGCAGAAACATGATTGGCATCAGAGTTCAACTCAGTGTGTGATGCAACCACAGTGTCTTCAAGAACAACAGTAGGCCCATCAGCAACACCAGTATCAATAGACAGTGTAACCTCCATGAGTGGTGGAGTAGATGCTTCATGATTAAAAGAAATTGGAGTTTCAGCAAACTCTTCCATTGGAGACAAAACATCTCTAACAGCTTCATTTTCTTGAACCTTATCAACTTCTGGTTCAGAAAGCTTGACTTCAGACTCTGGGATTATAGGTTCTATGATAACCTCTGGCTCACCAGTAGGAATATCAAATGAGATTTTCTCTTGAGCCTCCTCCACATGCTCATCATCAGAATCAGTCAAAATAAGCCTCCTCCTCTTTGCTTGAGGCACTTCAACCTGTTCTGCATCTTCACTGGAACTCTCACTAGAACTTTCCTCAACCAATGGTGGTGAAGGTCTATTTGCCCTTTGTATGAATCTTCTAGAATAAACAGCCTTTGGAGTTGACTGTTTAGCCTTAGCACGTTCAGTGTTGATTGCAGTATGTTTCTTCCTTTTTGGCTTTGGTGGTGGTTGTGAATGAGTAGTAGAGACAGGGTTTGTTGGTTCAGTGCTCATTTGGTCAGGTTGTGTTTGAGGTTCTGTTTGTGTTGGAGGTGATATTGGTTGTTCAGTGGTTGTTGGTGTGGGCTCAGGTGTTTTAGTAGGTTGAGATGGTAAGTTTTCTGTACGATCAGTGGCTAAAGGTTCAGGCATAGGTTGTGGTTCTGGTTGTTGTGGTTGATGTGTATCAGAGTCTTGTGGCTGATTGACAAAATTTTGCAAAGCAAGCGGCAATGCTAAAGGAGGCAAGTCTTTTCCAACATCTTTGTTAGACATATCAGTAAATATTCTCTTAGTGACTCGAAACGGTTGAATCTCATCAGCTTCATCAACAATTAAACCAGGAACACATGCATTGAACAGAAGTTGACAAAATCTAGCAAAGTAAACTGTAGTAGACTCTGACAACTTATCACCCAAATTCATTAAAACATATCTACCAAAATCAAAATTACTACCATAAAGTAGAGAATACCCAATTTGTAGACTGTCCATTGGAATAGCATCCCAGTTGGTGACCTTCTTCTGGAATGTCCTGGTAATACAATCAAAGAAGAAATTCCACTCTTTTCTCAAATTTGGCCTTTTCACACTGCCCAGCTTAGCAAGAGATTCCATGTACCCAATCTCTGTTAGCATCTCTCTCAGATTTTCCTCAGAAACAACAGCATACGAAGTATGTGTGTCGAAGTCCATGGCATCACGAACAGTTTGTGGAGTGATTACAAACTCTTGTTCTTCATGAGAGAAAATGATAGACGGAGTTCCATTCTCTCCTCCTTCTATATATCGTGAATTTTGCCAGAAGTTAACAACTTGGGAAGCAGATAGAGTAGCCGGTTCAACCAGCGCTTGCCCAATCTCAGAATCTCGAAGAAAGTTTTGCATTAGATGGAACGCCTCTGGAGCCCGGTCGTTCTCAAGTAAAGCTGCATAATTGTTAGGCACAAAACGTAGACCAAAGACAGTGAAAGGTTTAGTTGCCATTGAATCAAGAAATAAGTAAGAATCAACTGTGAAATTGTTTTGCAAGAAAGGTGTTTGTGAAAATGCCAAAGTGACAAACAAAGATGTTCTCTGTTTTGGTAAAGTGAATACTAGTGGGTAATAGTGATTGTGGCAAAAAGTAATTTGAGTTGTAGTTAAAAACTAAACTCAAACGATTTTACTTGAAAACACGCAACTGTTCCCTTGAAAAGTGTAAAAGGGAGACATAATGATGAGTGAGTGGGACAGGTGTCACACATGCAACGATTCACCTAATACAGGCGCAGTAAAAGCCATTATTACCGCTGTCGTTCCATTTATCAAGACACGTTACCACTAATTACACTTTTTAACAGTTGTCAACTACTCCATTTACTCCAGAATTTTCAAATTATCTTAATGAAAATATACCTTAGAGTACATAGCACAATCAATCAGTGTTTGTCAAATTTTCAATCTTTATCACAAAACCCTTTCAAAAATGCACAGTCGTGATTTTTGTGTGTGAGTAGCAGAGTTTACCAAATCAATTTTTATAGCATCTAATATTTCATAAAATCCATAAATCAAAACAATAAACACTGAATGCACAAACTCTCATATTAAACACAGAGTATATGATGAATGCTAAACTCTGTAGTTCCTTAATTACAGAAATCTGAATATCCCTGTTCCAGTTTATGATCATGATTATCCACGTAAGCACACAGTCATTAAAGACAAAAAGATCAGGAGATAAACATCAAAGCATCATTCAGTGAGTTACATGTCAAGGATTGTCTCACAAACTCTCACATCACACAAGTGTTTAGGTGAAGTGTTTACTCTCAGATTCAATCAGTAAAAGCAGATACTACCATAAGCTTGAATGTCCACCAAATCTACACCACTTCGATTACATATATGCACAAATCAAAAGGACTTTGTTCAAGGTTTTAATTGAGTGATATCAAACAAATGAGAAGAGATGTTTTTGAATGAGAATTTCGAACTGAACAATTTATTTGATCAAAAAGTTCAGTCAAATGGTTAGTACAGTTTTGTACAAGATTATCAGTATATATACCCTTTTTTTTTTTTTTTTTTTTTATTTATTTACATATATATATACTGAGTAAGATATCTTTTCTTGAGAAATACTCACTTGCTTGAATTTGATTTAACAAACGAATATAACTGCTCTTAATACGTCAGTATTCAAGAAAAATGAGCAGTTAATTTGGCTCAAAGGGTTTACTAAGGGTAGTGTTTTATGAACAGTGTTTATTATCAGTGTTCAAAGATGTTTTGAACAATGTTTGAAGAAAGATGGTTAATCCTAATGCCTTTATCATCTTTATGCACACATATATCATGTAGTCCCAAAATGGTTTAATGCAAGTTCTAGAGCAACATACTTACTGATGAACATCACACAACAATAAAATCTGATTGATATAAAATGTATCAATCACTTATTCGGCTCAAAATCTCACAGGGTTCAGACATGAACTGTTTCTCACCAAACTAAACAATGACATATCTCAAGTTTTAAAATTTTCACAAGTGCAAACACAGAATCATCAAGAATCAAGTATGACTTGGAAACAGAGTGTCACTAATCAGAGTTTAGAGTTCATCAATATCAGTGTCATTCATGAGAGGCAATGCATACAGTATTCATAGATTCAGAGTTTGGGATCAAATAAACTAAGAGATGCTCTAAATATGAAACAGTATCATGCTGTGTTAACTTACTGTGCAATTTCTGATTAGATTACAGTGACTCAAAAAGAATCTTGATTTATCATTGAAAATCATGCTTTATACATTTTTCTTCATCGGTATTTTCATTCAGACAAAAAACAACTCAGAATTCACAGAGTTTAACAAACGTATTAACAGTGTATGATCCACAATCATGCTAACAGAGTTTAACTAATAAGGTTCACATAGCACTTCAGCAATTTACAGAAAATATGAGCAACACATTTTATAGAACAGAGTTTGAGTCTAACCAACATGTTTAGTCAAAACCAGATACCATCCCTAGTTCATTGACCAGTCTTGTAAATGTTGCTTCACTAAGAGGCTTTGTGAAAACATCTGCAAGTTGTTGATCTGTAGGCACAAAGTGAAGCTCAATATTGCCTTCCTCTACATGCTCTCTGATAAAGTGATACCTTATGCTGATGTGCTTGGTCATTGAGTGTTGTACTGGATTACCTGTCATTGCAATAGCACTTTGATTATCACAGAAAATAGGTATTTTACTATACCTCAACCCATAATCCAGTAGTTGATTTTTCATCCATAAAATCTGTGCACAACAGCTACCAGCAGCAATATACTCTGCTTCAGCTGTAGATGTAGATATTGACTTCTGTTTCTTGCTGTACCAAGACACTAGTCTGTCACCAAGAAATTGACAACTTCCACTTGTGCTTTTTCTGTCAATCTTACAGCCAGCAAAATCTGCATCAGAGTAACCAAGTAGCTTAAAATCTGATTCTCTTGGGTACCACAGTCCTAAGGTCACAGTGCCCTTGAGATATTTGAAAATCCTCTTTACAGCTGTTAAATGTGGTTCCCTTGGATCTGCCTGAAATCTTGCACACAGACAGGTGGCATACATGATATCAGGTCTACTAGCTGTTAAATAAAGTAGAGAACCAATCATCCCTCTGTAGCTTGTCATATCCACTGATGAACCTGTATCTTTGTCCAGTTTTGTTGCAGTTGCCATGGGAGTTGTTGCAGATGAACAGTCAAGCATGCCAAATTTCTTGAGTAGATTTCTGGTATATTTTGCTTGATTAATGAAAATTCCATCATCTGTTTGCTTCACCTGTAAGCCTAGAAAATAGCTTAACTCTCCCATCATACTCATTTGATATCTAGACTGCATGAGCTTGGCAAATTTCTTACAGAGTTTATCATTAGTAGATCCAAAAATGATATCATCTACATATATCTGTACTAAGAGCAGGTCATTACCAGATTGAAAGTAAAACAGAGTTTTGTCAATAGTACCTCTGTGAAACCCACTTTCTAGCAGAAATTTAGCAAGTGTTTCATACCATGCCCTTGGTGCCTGTTTAAGTCCATAGAGTGCCTTGTCTAACCTGTAGACATGGTCTGGATATTTTGGATCTACAAAACCAGGTGGTTGTTCGACAAATACTTCTTCTTCAAGTTTTCCATTCAGAAAAGCACTTTTCACATCCATTTGAAAAACCTTGAATTTCTTGTGAGAAGCATAGGCAAGAAACATCCTTATTGCCTCCAACCTGGCAACTGGTGCAAAAGTCTCATCATAATCTATTCCTTCCTGCTGTGAATAGCTTTTAGCTACCAGTCTTGCTTTGTTCCTTGTGATCACACCATCACTGTCAGTTTTATTTCTGAAAACCCATTTAGTACCAACAATAGATCTGTTCTTTGGCCTTGGTACAAGGGTCCACACCTCATTTCTCTCAAATTCATTTAGCTCTTCTTGCATTGCTGTTATCCAGTCAGCATCTTTCAGAGCTTCTTCTACTTTCTTTGGCTCAGTTTGTGACAAGAATGCATGAAACAGACATTCATTTGTTGTTGCACTTCTTGTCCTAACTCTTGCATCTGGATCACCAATAATCAAATCAGGTGTATGTGACTTTGTCCATTTTCTTGCAGAAGGCAGATTGCTTCCGTCATCATGTGATCCTCCCCCTTGATCCATGCTCTCCTGATTTTCTTGGTGTCTCTCTTCATTTTCAGATGCTCCCCCTGAATGTGACTGCTTAGAATTTGAATGATCAGAGTTTGAATCAACAGTGTTTGATTCATAGTTATCAATTGAGTCACTATCAGTGTTTGAATTTTCACTTTGATGTGATTCTTCATGCTCCCCCTCAACTGGTTCTTCCCTTGTTTCTGACTGAATAGTTTCTTCAGTATTTACCAGTAGAGGTTCAGAATTGACCTCAACAGTGTTTGTCAGATCTGTATCATCTGAGTTTAATAAGTCTTCATTTTCAAAGTGCAGTTGATCATGCTCAGTAACATCTTCAAGTCCAGTTATTTTCTTGTCATCAAATGACACATGAATGGACTCCATGATCACTCTTGTTCTCAGATTATAAACTCTGAATGCTTTAGTAGACAGTGGATAGCCAACAAAAATTCCTTCATCTGCCTTTAGGTCAAACTTGGTCAACTGTTCAGGATGAGTCTTCAACACAAAGCACTTGCATCCAAAAATATGAAAATATTTTAGATTTGGCTTTTTCTTCTTCACCATTTCATATGGTGTTTTACCATGCTTGTTGATCAGAGTTGCATTTTGAGTGAAACAAGCAGTTTGAACCGCCTCTGCCCAGAAATATGTTGGCAATTTTGCTTCATCTAGCATGGTTCTGGCAGCTTCTATCAAAGTTCTGTTCTTCCTCTCCACTACACCATTTTGTTGTGGAGTGCCAGGTGCAGAAAACTCTTGTTTGATCCCTTTACTCTTGCAAAATTCTTCCATAGATGAATTCCTGAATTCAGTTCCATTGTCACTTCTGATTATCTTCACTTGATGCTCTGACCCTTTGTCCAGTTGGATTATATGATCTGTCAGTGTTAAAGCTGTTTCATCCTTCTTTGCAAGAAAATATACCCATGTGAATCTGGTATATTCATCAACAATGACCAATGCATATTTCTTCTTTCCAAGAGACATCACATTTACTGGACCAAAAAGATCAACATGTAGTAGATGATAAGGATCAGCAATTGAAGACTCAGATTTGCTTTTGAAAGAAGTTTTTCTCTGTTTGGCCTTTTGACATGAATCACACAGACCTTCTACATTCAACAGTGACTTTGGTAGACCTCTTGCAAGATCATTCTTTATAAGCTCATTGATGTTGTTCAGATTCAAATGAGAGAGTTTCTTGTGCCACTTCCAACTCTCTTCACTGGACATTCTTGTTGACAGACATACTGCTTTGCCATCAGTGTTTGTTGACAATTTTATTTCATAGATGTTGTTGTGTCTGTTTCCAACTAGAGCAACTTTCCCTGTAGATTTACTGATCACTTGGCAATATTCAGGCTGAAAATCTACATGATATCCTCTGTCACAGATTTGACTCACAGATAGCAAATCATGCTTGAGTCCTGGAACCAGAGCTACATTTGTGATGATGACATTTCCAAGATTAATATTGCCATATCCCAGTGTATGTCCTATGTTGCCATCTCCATAGGAAACTTCTGGGCCAGCTTTCTCCTCATACTCTGATAGCAGGGCTTTATTTCCAGTCATGTGTCCTGAACATCCACTGTCCACGACTAGGGTACTGACCCTGGTGCCCTGCAATCACAAACAATCACTGATTATTAGTTTTAAGGATCCAGACTTGCTTGGATCCTTTGGCTTTCTTAATTCTGTTAGCTTTTGCAGCGGAATTCACATTAACAGAGTTTAAGCTAACTTTTTCAGAGTTTACAATTGCAGAGTTTACTTTAACCCATTTCAAATTTGGCTTGGGTTCATAGTAATTATAGTAAATAGCATGATAATCTCTGCAAGTGTAAATAGAATGCCATGTACTACCACAGTGTTTACACAAAGTTTGTGGTCTAGTTCTCACATAATCACTCTTTACTGCAGTTTTAGAGGGCAAAGAATTAATGTTCTTATTCTTACTGCAGAAACTAGCAAGATGACTAGTGCTACCACAATTAAAGCATGTTTTCCTGGGAGCTAATGAAGCAAGCATTGGCTTAATTCCTGAGGTTATGCCTACCTTTCCATTTCTGTTTTTCTTAGGCATTCTCTGTTTGTTGACAGATTTTATCTCTTTAAGCTTATGCTTGAGTTGTTTATCTGTCATTAAGCCAATGTTAGCCTCTTTAACAAAAGTTTTAGCATATGACTCTTTAACAGCCTTTTTCTGTGCTTCAGTCTTAGGTCCACCTGTTCCCATGACATTACCCTCAGATGAACAATGTGGTCTAACCTTTACCTGATTTTCAAATCTAAGTTCATCTCCTACAGAGTAACCTAGACCTACTGTATCTGACTGAAACACTTCTTGAGTGTTTTTACCAGAGTGTGTCCAAGTCTTAATGATGTGTTTAGTATCCTCCAATTCTGATTCTAGTTGCTTATACTTACCTAGCAACTCCTGTTCAATAAACACTGCATCATCTCTCTCTTTTTGAATTTTATTCATGTTCTCTAGCTGTTCCTCAACAAGTTTATTTCTTTCTTTGAGTTGAGAACACTCAGACTTTATCCTCTCATTTTCTAAAGTCTGATCCCTATAACTGATATGCAATGCTTTAAGATAAATTCTCAATTCAGTTATATTATCAGTGTTATAAGCATAGGTAGTTGGAGGTACCTTGAGATCATCATTTTCAGTCTGAGTAGTAGCCATGAGAGCATAGTTGACTTCCTCATCTGAATCTGAAGTGTCTGCCCAATCTCTGCCTTTGGTGTAGAGTGCCTTTTCAGTTTTACCCTTCTTGCACTCAGGAGCATAGTGACCCATCTCCTTACACTTGTAGCATTGAATCTCAGACTTGTCTTTCTTACCAGATTTGAAGTCCTTTCCCTCAGATTTCTTGAAATTCTTCTTATCAAACTTTGAGTAGTCCTTGGAGAATCTCTTTCCCTTCTTGAAGTTCTTGTATCCCATCTTCTTGAAGGTCTTTACCATCAATGCAGCCATTTGCATCATCTCCTCATCATCTTCAGAATCAGATGATTCATCTGTGTTTGAGTCAACATCAGTGTCTGATGGCTCATTCTCTGAATGTATGACTAAGGCTTTTCCTTTTGCCTTTCTTCTTGATGCTTCCTTCTTTGATGGTTTCTCCTCAACCTCAAGAGCAACAGACTTTGACTTTCTACTAGATCTTTTGTTTCTCTGCTCCAATTCCAATTCATGGGTTTTGAGCAGTCCATAAATTTCATCAATCTCTGTTTCACCAAGTTCATAATTATCTCTTATAGTGGTTGTCTTCACATCCCACTTTTCAGGTAGAGAGAGAAGAAACTTGAGATTTGAATCTTCTAAATCATACTCTTTGTTCACCAATGACAAATCATTGAGCAGTTTACAGAATCTGTCAAATGTTTCTGTCATGGTTTCATCAGATTTTGCCTCAAAGTGTTCATACTCCTGTGTGAGTATGTTCCTTCTGTTCTTCTTAATTGCAGGTGTTCCTTGACATCTAACCTCAAGTGCATCCCATATCTCCTTTGCAGTTGTGCAGTTTATCACTTTATTAGACATAACATTGTCTAATGCACTGTGAAGTAAATGTCTCACTTTTGCATCCTTTGCAATAGATGAAAGATCCTCAGCAGTTAGATCTTTCTTTTCCTTTGGAATGACCTTTGATTCCTCACCAGCAGCAGCAGCAGATAATTTTGTTGGTTTGTGAGGACCTTCATATATTCTGTCCAGATATTCTGGATCTGTAGCCTCCAGAAACATGGTCATCTTCACCTTCCAAATTGCATACTCTAATGGCCTCAGTATAGGAACCCTAATTGTTTCATACCTACTAACAGTAGTAGGTGCTTTCTCAGATGATGGAGGTATCTCTGCCATTGATTACTATTGTGTTTGGATCTTTAACTGTAATAAAGTAACAGATTTGGCTCTGATACCACTTGTTAGGTCGAATACACAATATATAATCAATTACCGTATGGATAAGTAACAAGAACACACGTTTTAACCCTTAAAACTGTTTGGAATTAATAATTCCTCTCTCGGTGATGTAAAGTATCACAGAGAGCTGCTTAGGTTACAAGAATGATATTCGTTCACGATGGATACCCTTCTAGGGTTAACCTAACTGTATTTATAAGATATACAGCTACATACAATCGTAAATTGATTCTCCTAAAATTAAGCTATACAATTGATATCAATTACGATTGCTACACGTCTTCTAAGTCAACTCAATCTCTTTGACAGCTATCCAATCTTCAAAGATATTGCTTCCATATTAATATTAAATTAATCTTCAAACTCTGTTGACTTGTAGACGCTCCCAGTAGACAGACTTTAGCAAACTCTATTCTCTCAACACTAACAGTGTTTGCGCTTCCATGTATTCAGCTATCAGTGTTTACGCTTTCCTCTGTCAGCGTTTGCGCTTCCAGCAATCAGCGTATACTCAAACTCTGTTCACAACTGCTTTCAATAACAAGTTAAACTCTCTTTACCTGTAACACTTAAACACTGACATTAAATCACATCAATTATATCTAACATCATCCTTCTTGTGTAGAAAGAACACCCATGTAAACCTTGTGAAATCATCCACTATCACTAGAGCATATCTTTTCTTGCTGATAGACATAATGTTTACTGGACCAAACAGATCAAGATATAGCATGTGAAATGGTTCAGTAATTGAATTTCCAGTCTTGCTCTTGAAAGTGGTTCTTCTTTGCTTTCCAAGCTGACATGCATCACAAAGTCCATCTTGCACATAATTTGCCTAGGTAGGCCTCTCACCAGATTGTGCTTAACAAGTTGATTAAGTTTCTTGAAGTTGAGATGTGAGAGCTTCTTGTGCCAATTCCAGCTTTCATCACTTGTTGCTTTGCTATAGAGACATCTAACAATTCCTTTAGATGTATCACTTAAGCTGGCTTCATATATGTTACCATGTCTTTGACCAGTTAGAACAATGTCTCCATTTTGCATATTCAAGATTTTGCATCTTTCTTTGTCAAAGATTGATTTGTAACCTTTATCACCCAGTTGACTTATGCTTAAAAGAGTATGTTTCAAGCCTTCAACCAGTGCTACATTTTCTATGATGACATTCCCCAAAACAATTGAGCCATATCCCAGAGTTTCTCCTTTGTTGCCATCTCCAAAAGATATTACTGGGCCAGGTTTCCTCTCAAACTTTGTAAGCCGGGACTTCTTTCCAGTCATATGTCCAGAGCATCCACTGTCCAAGATAATTGAATGCTTCTTTCCTATGCCCTACAAACAAAAAGTAACTAGTTAGAATTTTTTAGGACCCAACTTTGATTGGATCCTTTCTTACTAGATTTAGAAACAACAGGCTTTGAGAATTTTTCTTTTACTTTACCTGTTGTAGAGTCAACTTTAGACTCTAATTTCACAAACTGTTTGTGACTAGGAGTTTCAGATTTCAAGGAATAATAGTCATAGTACAGTTCATGATATTCTCTACACATGTAAATGGAATGAAGTAAACTACCACAATGATAACAAGCTTTTTGTGGTTGGTATTGAATTTTCTGAGTCTTGGGAAATCTGGACTCAGTTTTCCAAGAAGGTTTTTGATTGCAGTCTAGGGCTAAATGATTATGATTTCCACATTTATAGCATTTTTTCCTAGGTGCATCAGGTACATTCTTGTAATTATTCTCTTTGTTAATACCTTCTTTTCCATTCCTATTTCTCTTGATCTTGCTAGACTCTGAAAGACCATCTAATCTCTGTTTCAACTGAGACTTAGACAGAAACCCTATGTTAATATTCTTAGGTTTCTCTAACACTTTCTCATCTGAATTACTATTGTTAATCCTTTTGTGTACAACAGGGGTACCTTTTGAATCAACAAATTTAACATGATTAGGTTCAGAAACAATTTTCTTACCTTCAGATTTAGATGTGCTAGCTTCTACTTTACTATCATCATTGACAATAGCTAATTTTTCTTCTTGTCTAGCTTTATCAAAACCTAAACCATTAACCTTACCACGAATTCCATTTTCGATGATTTCTTGTGTCTTTTTACTAGAAATGTTAATGGTCTTAATCACATCTCTCTCTTCCTCTAGTTCTTTTCTGACATAATCATAAGCCTCAAGAATAACACTATAATCATGCTTAGCTTTATCAGAACTTAACTTGTATTCTTCCATTTGAATTAACTCAGATTCAAGAAAATTATTTCTATCAACTAATTTATCATTCTTAACCTTAAGTTCATCTTTTTCACAAGTAAGAATTCTAAAATTAGTCATAAGATTCTTAAACTCAGCATGGATAGATCTAATTTCATCAGAATTTAAGCTATCAAATGAATCAAGAGAGTGAAGTGATACCTTAACAGAGGATGGAGAAGTTTTCTTTGGAGATCCAGGTTTGTCTGAACCATTTGCCATCAATGCAATGTTGTCATAATCCAATTCATCTTCAGAATCACTGGAATCAGCCCAATCCTTCTGTGTGACCATAAGTGCATTACCCTTTCCTGAATTCCTAGGCTTCTTACACTCACTAGCAAAGTGTCCAAGCTCGCTATAGTTAAAGCACTTGATCTTGGCCTTGTCAAGCTTGACAATTGTATTTTTGCCTTTGTCACACTTCTTCTCCTCCTTCTTTTGAAAAGGTCCTTTGCTAAATCTTCTCCTATTAAATCTACCTTTCTTGAAAGCTTTAGCAAACATAGCAAAGAGTTCCTGCATCTCAGATTCAGAATCATTGTTGTCAGAGTCCATATCAGTAGTCTCTGACTCAGAACTTTCTTTGTTTTTCTTCTTCCTTGAATTCTCTACAGCAATCTCTTCATGCTGTTCTTCAGGAAGCTTCTTTGATTCAGATTGAGCAGTAAGTGCAATAGTCTTCATCTTTCCTTCACTCCTGCTCTTCTTCTGCTGCTTGTCAAGTTCATAAGCTCTCAATTTTCCATATACTGCCTCAAATGAAATCTCATCCAGATCATTAGCTTCTTCAATCGCAGATATCTTCTCATTGTAGAAATCAGGCAAAGCTTTCATGAACTTTGTATTCATATCCTCCAAGTCATAATATTTACCATGCATGGCAATCTCATTGATGAGTTTTGTAAACCTATCAAAGGTATCAGTAAGTGACTCACTAGACTTGGATTCAAAGTACTCATACTGCTGTATAAGTAATGTCCTCATATTCTTCCTGACAGGCTTAGTTCCTTCACAGTGAACCTTAAGATTGTCCCAAATATCCTTAGCAGTTTTACAAGAGAGAACATAGTTAGTGAGAATAGAATCAAGACTGTTGAATAATATGTTTCTCACTTTAGCATCTTTAAGAACATTCTCCTTGTCCTTATCTGACCATTCAGATTTTGGCTTCTCTGCTGTATGTTCTGGAACAACCACACCATCAACAGTTGCTTGTCCAACGACCTTTGTTGGAACAAAAGATCCATCTCTGATTCTGTCAAGATAATCAGGATCTGTTGCTTCTAGATGATGCAACATCTTTACTTCCCATAGAGTATATTCGTTTCTCTTGAGCATAGGAATCTTAGTATTCCCATCCTTGTAACCAGACATGATTGCAGATCTTTATGATTATTCGAAATCAACCTGCTCTGATACCAATTGTTAACTCGAATAACTTGTAGAAGGGGGGGTTGAATACAAGTTATATAATCGTGTCTGATTTTTGCTTGATTATATGAACAAGAATAAATGAATGAATAAAACTCTGTTTGTATTAATAAGATCAAATACAAACTCTACCAAAGGTGTACAATACCTTTAGCAGCTGTTGACAATACAAATCTCTCTCTCTCTGTTTGTACTCTCGTATATTCACGATTACAAACCTCACGAACACTTTTTACAATGATATATAGAGAGTATTTATAATGCTACCTATCAACTAATAACAGAAAGATATAATCTATACATGACAATGTTCTGTCTTCTAGTCGATAGTTTCCTTCAATAGAAAACTCTTTCCTTCATAATATCTTCTTGCTTGTTCTTCAAACAACGATCCTGTTTTATAGCACTTGCCAGTTTCTGTAGCATCCACAATGACATCATCAGTAACACGACTGATATCAGGATTTCATCTTGCATCATCAGTATCTGATCATCATCAGTATTAGACCGTCATCAGGATTTGTTCTTTGTTCCTGACATGTAGTCTCCGATACACTGTTCATTCCTGACTAAACTGTACAGATAACTGTTTTACACATAAATCCTATATATAGTGCTAAATCCTTTATAAGATCAGGATTACAAGAAGTATAATGTGTAAATTCTATTCTTAATATTACAACTTATGAATTATTCCTAACAGTAGACATGTTGGTTTAAGTACCATAGCCAAAAAATAACTAAAATCTTATTAACTAATTATGAAACACGGTTTACTTGTTTCTTTGGAATATTATGTAAGGTATTGTTCTGTTCCTGCATCACCTTCCATTTTTTCCTTCTCATTTCCATATTGCAGATGTCATAGTTGTAGTGATATGTGATCAGGATATGCGGATATTGATTTACACATCCTTAAATATTTTATCAGATTTTACATCTTGTAACTGATTCTTCCTCGTTTTAGAAGTTTTACTAATGAGATTTTTATTCTTTTCCAAGAGCAGCCTGGAGTTCAAATAAACAGTATAGAGGTATCTTGCATTCTCTTCAATATTTATATCTATGTACTAATGATGCATTATGTCAAAAAAATGTACTAATGACGCATCTTAGATTACTCGGAAAGCATTTGAAGTTTATTTCCATGCCTAAAAAGGGAACCTATCTGATACAAATTTTTGTAGGTAATTTATCTAAGAGAAACTACCGCTCTTAACCCATCAACTGATCAAAAACTAGACATAAATAATTAACTATGTGTAGCTGATCAACTCTATGCTTCTGTTTATCCTCGGCTAGCGATGCAATCATTATTATCATGAAACGGTTTGTTTTCTTGTGTTTTACTGTTTTATGTTAGAAAGAAATTGAAGTTCAAGTGTTGAACATTGTTGCTTTATAGACCAGCATAGAGCTGTGTTTTCTGTCCTCATCGACTGTATTGATTTCATATCTAATTACACTGGATTTGCTAATTTTACACCTAAGATATGACATAGCAGTAGACTCTGCTACATGATATTGGGTACACTATTGTAACAAAGTGTAACTACAACATTTACAGGTAAAATAGTGAATAATTTAGGAAGGAAAGTTGACCATCATCGATATTCTGAAAGTAATAACAGTATAAGTTATGTAATATATCTAGAATATATGAAGGGAAAACAATATCATGATTGAGATTTCAGAACGATTATAATAATTTGCTGTCATTTTTTCATTTCCAACTGCGTGGATTTAGCTTTTTCAATAATGGTGGCCCAGTATGATATGTGACAAAAGCAGGATTGAATATATTCTTGTCTAAGTTTTTAGTTTTCTTATAATGATGTGGTTTTTCAGGCGTTAAGGTTCCAATATCAGTATTTGGAGCTGAACATGACCAAATGTCTCCACCAGTGCTTTTGAATAATGATGAAGCTTTATTGGTGATCTATGCGGTATAATTCGTTACAATTGCTTTTTCTACTGCATATGTAGTTTGAACTGAAACTATGTAGTATTTAGCTTATGACACGTCTCCAGAACTGGTAACATCTTCAAGTTTAGTATTATATGATCGGGAAGTATAAATAATTGTCCTATAACCCTGCAGGAATTAAGAGAGATTGCAGGAACAGATTCAGTGAAGAGCAAACACTTCTTTCTAGAGACTGACATTAAAGGGCCTTCCTTCAAGCTTGACAATACTGAAAAAACAACAATAACTGTGAGTTGGTTCTCTGTTTACTGGTTAAGAAAGATCATGTTTCGTGTAACCATCTATATTAGGTAGTCACTTGCTGGCACTTGCTAAAAATCAAGTTTCTTTCTGGCACTTGCTGAAAATTAGCATCTTATTTTGCAGAATGCCTTGTGTCGAACAATGGAAACTTACTCCAAAGTTACAAGATTTTTTTTCATTTGCAATTACATCAGCAGGTTCTTTTTACCCTTATCTATTTCTGTTACCTATGTATATTGTGTTCATATGGAGTTAACATCGATTTCGTACCCTGTGTGGTTACATTTACATGTCCATTATCAATCTGATTGTTTAGATTGAGAAGAAACAAGTTCAGTATCTGGACAAATATGTTTACTTCAAAATGTTTGAGTATGCAAATGTAATAGAATGTAATACATCACTCAACTTGCCTCTTAGTTGCTTCTTTTTGTTCGTCCCCCTTCTTTTCTCTGTAGTGAATTACATCTCTTATCGATCACATGCATGTATAGATACAGAAATCTATTTAAATCTCGACCTCATTTTTCATCATGGCGTTTCTTCAAATATATGGTTAAATGTTTTCCATGTCTGGACATAATCTGTCAAGTGAACTAAATGTCGATAGATAAATTCCGATGTACAACATGTATCTGTTGGTTCATACTTGCAGAAGATTTTAAATTGACCCATTAATATTCAGTTACAAAATGAATGTATTAGTTAACTAGTAAATGGAATAAATGTATAATTTTGAATTTTTAAACTAGAATCCTTGAACCTGCATATGTAATTTTGATTTATGTGAATTTGACAGTGGTATTTCCTCTACAAACATTTTTAAGCTATTATTTTACTTGCAGAGTCTAAAGAAATTTCATGACTTGCCAGTCCTGCTAAGGTTCAGTTGCAAAAGATGCAGGAGTTGAACAGCTGGCCAGTGGTCACAACTGATCGTGGCACACTCAATAAGCTAGCAGCACAACATGCTGGACTTAACAATCAGATTAACAGTAATAATCAAATGGTTGGCGGAGCAGCCTCAAGTAATTGATTGTAAAGTTAGAATTGACATAGTTTGAAAGTTAGAATTAGTATCAGTTACTTTGTTTTAGTATATGTTGGTTAGATTTGTAATTTTTCGGAATAATGTATAAACAAAACAGCCATTTCAATTTTTTTGTAAAAAAGTGTTGCATTAGACTCTATTTAATGTTGCATTAGCATAGTTTTATTATTGCAATAAAAAAGAATGGTGTTGCATTTGAAAAGAATGGTGTTGATTAAAAAAAAAATTAGTGTTGCATTAGACTCAAAAAGCGTTGCGTTAGATAGTGGACCCCACTGCTGACATGGCATCTTGGTGGGCCCCACTAATGACGTGGCATCCCCCCATTTGTGACGTGGCACTTGTGGGCCCCACTAATGACATGTCAGCATGCTGACATGGCACCTTGCTTAAATGTCAGCATGCTGACGTGGCACATTGCTTACATGTCAGAATGCTGACATGGCTGAAACATCTTATGCAACCCCATGAAGTGTTGCGTTTGCATGCTTTTGGTGTTGCATAAGGCCTCTTATGCAATGCTTTTTGAAGTGTTGCAATATCTTGGAAAAGCGTTGCGTTAGGGGTCTTACGCAACGCCAGTATTGGTAACGCCCCTCTAGCGTTGCGTAAAACCTTACGCCTTACGCAACTGAAAATGGGGGTTGCGTATGTGCGTTTATGGCGTAGTGCCACTAAGTTTTTTTTTTTTTGCTAAGTACCAACCCACTAAGTTACATACATAAAGGTAAGAAAACCGTGATAACATAAAATAATAATCGAAGAGACGCATCCTTTTATTGATGATCATCTGTTGCACATGAAAGGGGTAGCCTTAAGGGGTGCAGGTGTTGTTAAAAGTGTTGAATTTGCCTAGTTGTTGAATTTGCTAGTTATTGGTTTTACTTCGTGCTACTACCCCACCTAGTTAAAAGTGCCATGCTTCAATTTTTAAGGCCTGACTTGTGATTTGTTGTTATTCTAAGTACTTACGTTTACATTTTAATATTTTATAGTGGCTGTGTTATTATTAGTTAGTAATTAGAGTGATGTACTAATTTATATTACGAATTTATAATATATATATATATATATATATATATATATATATTTAGAACTCTATCTTATATATATATATATGAACGTTTGGGCGCCATACGGACGCCACAACGGACGCCACGATGCCATATTGTTGTGAAGGTCCTCGGGCGCCGCGACTCACCGCGGCGCCGTAACAACCTTGGTAAATGGTTTATATGGATTGAATGTTATAGTTGAGTCATAATATCTGTTAAATGCTATACTTGTCAACTATGTGGTGGTGAGTTATATGGATGACTTTCAAATGATAAATATAGTAAAGGTAAACTGTTAGTTTATTTTTCTTATGTGCTATGTACCGCATGTATGGGCGGTTACTTTTCCTTATGTGCTATGTGCCGCATGTCTGGGCGGTTACTTTTCCTTATGTGTTTAGGTGCCGCATGTCTGGGCGGGTACTTTTCTTATTTGTTTACTTTCCTGTTGCTTCAAGTTGAGGCAGCTTTGTTTTGGAATAATTTTTGAGGTGAAAACTTGAATTGAAAAATAGGGGAATAGTCCTATTTACAAATATTTCATGCCGAAATTTTCAAAAATTCCCCTGCAAATTTATTTAAATATCTATTTAATTTATTTAATTTTGATGATTTGAAAGTATATTATGATTTCTAAGAGTCTAGGTAAATATGTAATAGTTGATGTGAAGAATTGAGATGTGGTATTATTTTGAAGTGTTTGCAACTAGTTAATATTTAAGTATTAAGTGGCCATCTGTGTTAATTGTTTATGTGAAGTTTATTTGATCTAGTTGGTTATACTAAAGCTATTTTGTGAAAATGATTGTATATATTATATATGTGGTATGTGTAAGCGTTATAGGACGCGTATGGGTAGAATAGAGCAAACGATAAGGTATTTGCTTAAGATAATACTGAAATAGTAATTGACCTTGTAAAGGTACGAGTAGGTGACCTGGCCAAAAAGCAGTGCTCGGGTAATCGGAAAATCGAAAAGAGGGATAGTTATCAGTCGGTGGGTATATTGGCGTGGGAATTGGTGAAGTGTGAAGGGAAGATGGATGTAGAGCCGAGTAAGAGGCCAACACATAAAGAACTAAAGATTGACGTGAAATTGAGTCGAGGATCAATGTTAGGATCGAGAACTTCGTATATCGAGGCAATTGTTTTGCTCTTCACTTATCATTCAAGTGATGCAATTCAATTCCTTTATTATATGATATGATGTGGTCAAGTATATTTAGAAAATGATGTATTTCCTCAATTAGCGTGAAAACGTTTATTTTCCCCACCCTCGATTCAAATACCAATTTTAAAAGAATCCTACCAATAACCTTTTTTCGCATATCATTTTATACATGGAATGTTATTGGGCTCCTCAGTGGAATGCCATATTTTTTATTTTCTTTGAAAAATGTTTAAGGGATTTTCTAAATAGTGAGAATCCAAGTTTTAAATCCCCATAAATACCTATTAATGAAATTCCTAATTTTTAGCATAATTTCTCCAATGAACCCCTTCTTGAAAATGTTTCTTCAAACTAATTTGCAATTGATCATCCTGTAATTATTTTTACAAATAGACGTTTAAACTGTTTTACCCGCTTATATTGATTCAAACCTTATCAGGTGTTGAAAGATTTTATTAAATGCGTGGTGCTTGATTGTGTCCCTGCTCTAACATGAATTTTAATTGCTGATAACCTTGTTGCGATTTATATCTTTTATTGTTGCCCAAGTCGATTTTCTCTTTAATC
Source organism: Kitagawia praeruptora (assembly GCA_037693485.1). Lineage (NCBI taxonomy): Eukaryota > Viridiplantae > Streptophyta > Magnoliopsida > Apiales > Apiaceae > Kitagawia > Kitagawia praeruptora. Next base: position 155,310,850 of record CM075351.1, on the reverse strand, counting down.
AGGTTAATGACGATATATCCCCAATTATTCATATCTATCTTGTCTATACTTATTCAAAATATTGTTCTTTATATTCTCCACCACATTTATTATCAATCATGTCGACATTTATTATTGTTGTGGTTCTTTATCTATTATTACCCCATTTATTGTTGATCTCGTCGACATATAGTATTGATGCTGTTTCTTAATTTTTCATCCCATTTATATATCGAACTTGTCAATATCGAGGATAGAATTATTGATTCTCTTTTCATTCCACTAGTTGAGTGGTTGTGCTGGAACGTGAGTTTTCCAGATTGTTTGGTTGATAGAGGTTGTCGATTGTTCCGACACCTATTGCGTTGGATATAGAATTGGAATGTTTTTAAAACTAATGTCCCCTCGGGGAGACCATATTAATGGTCAACAGATGTCCCTTCGGGGAGACCAGATTAATGGTCAGAAGTTGGCCAATGTGTGCCATGGATCCAATTAAAGACATTGCTGTGTGCGTTTGTCCAGGGTTAGTGCGTGACTGATCAGCAGCCTAACCTTATTGTTTTTTTTTAAATATATAAAAACCCAATTCTAATATATACATTGAGATTGGGTTGATTTGTCTTCTGATTCTCTTGAAGCCTATTTCAATTATATTTTGCTATCAGAACTTTTATCAGTTCTCATTGTTGATGCACCTTATTCTAATGGTGAAATGTTGGCTCCTCGTGGCAATCAGATAATTAACTTAACTGATTCTTTTCGCAGCATGAGACATTTATTCTTGTTTTAAGAATTTGTTATCGTTATTGATGTTGCTATCACTATATTTGCACTTGCTGAGCGTTATTGGCTCACTCTTGCTTTAATGTTTATTTTCTCCAGTTAATAGAGATGATTAGTGGATCTTGTGGTCAGTTGGTAATACTCTTCTAGCATCAAGAGGAGACGTTCGGGTTATGGATTTCGTCGGATAGTGGTTTGGGAATTTGTCAAGGTTAGACATCTAGTTAGGCAGTGATTTCATTTAGTCAAAAAGTTGTATAACATTCATTTTTTTAATTATGAGGAGGGTTTGTAATAATGCAATTCGATAAATTGTTTCATTCCATAACCTGTATGCGATCTTGGTTAAGGGGTTTATATCCAAGGTTGTGTAATATTGTTTGTGGTTAGTGGCCCCAAATCTGTACCCCGGATTATGGGATGCCACACCTTTTATGTCATTTGATTATTCAATAAACGTATTTATTAGGACTTTAATTACTACGGTATATTTGTTAGTTTAATATATGTCCTTAGAATCACTACACCATATATTGCATATTGCAACGACAGGAAAACATTGCCTTAAGGCCTATATTCGTTGCAATAGAGTCTATGGCAACAAATTTGCAAAATTTAAACGTTGCATCCGGTTGCCTTGCAATAGGTCGATTTAGCAACGTTTTTGATACCATACAACAACATAATTAAATCATTGCAATAAATTTCAATAGCAACATTTTAGACTCTATAGCAACAATTAAAAACTATTGCAGTAGCATAAGAAGGTAATTTATTGACAATTAAAGGCAACATTTTTCAGACCAATTGCAATGATTTTTTATAGATTAATGCAACATATTTTGACCCTATTGTAACATTTTTAAAAAAAAAAAATTAGTAGGGTCATGCTGAAAATACATTAAACCAGGCCATTTATAGCCACAGTCCAAGCATCATCAATATTTCATAAACCAGGGCAACTTAATGCCAAATATTGAACTACATATATTTGTTCAAAGTCAAATAAAGTTACAATTCTTATACATCAAATTTTTCTCAACAATTATTACATCGGAGAACCAAAATAAAGTTAAAAACAAAATATACCGATTGCTTTTTCCATATATTTGTGCATGGTTTTGTGGGTTATCCTAACAGCATCTAACAGACGTAAATCACATGTTATTGTTTTGCAATTTTGTCCGCATATGATTAAGGTGCACAAGGCAGGCAGTGGACCCCAGGTATCAAAAGGAAGGGTTGACTTCAGCTTTAGAAATTCCCGCAACAATTTCGGATAAAAGCGGCTGCAACAAATTAATTTCGGGGCCATAATAGTGGATTTAAATTACATTTTTTAATTTTAATTCTGCTATTTAATCTTTTAATTATTGCTTTAAATAATTGTTATGTGTGTTGTTATTTATGTGTGTAATATTTTAATTACATGTTTAACATAATTAGGACGACATGGACATAGATATTTTATTTATTGCTTTAATTAAATGTTTTATGTTGTAAATTATGTGTGTATTTTGAATGCATGTTAGACATAATTATAACGACATATGCCCCATTTAATTTTAAAATTCCTCAATTTTTAATAAAGATTCTAAGTGGGTGAGGGAATTAATTAGGAATTAAATCCCACGGTTTCCATTATTGTTTGTATGTAATTTAACACTAAGACGAATATAAATTATATATAGTCCACCCTAACGTGGCATATGATTTATGGTGTCAGGTAGTGTTATGGATATTACTAGGACAAACTTCCTAAATTAATTACGAATATTGAAAGGTATACATGCCACCTAACGTGACGTACCAAGTTTCATAGAATTCGATTAATTAGAAGGGTACCAATGATTGAATATAGATTTTCGATATTGAGAGAAAGGATGATTCTGTCTAGAAAGGGGTCTTAAGTGACGCCTCTTGACAATGCTCCCCCCGATCTGGGAATTATCCTATTATCGATTATTGATTTGAAATATTTAATGGTGGCATCCGGTCTTGTTGTTATTAATTTAAGATTTGATAATGGTATACACTTAGCTATGAAAGATAATATATAGTCCACCCTAACGTGGCGTATTATTTAGTAATAGGACCGAAGTAATATTTAAGCGAATATAAGTGGTATATATGTCACCCATCGTGGCGTACCAGATACTTATGGTGTTTAAATATTAGTGCATTAATTTTAATTAATTGTTAGAGGAAAGCAATAGGTTTTAAGATTTGTGCAACTCTCTGATTATGTGTTACATGTATGATTCTCAGGATTAGATCATTATGGGCTTTAATCCACTATTCACCATACTTAAGGATAACAAACTTACTGGACCAAACTATATTGAATGGAAACGTAATTTGGACATAGTGTTGACTGCTGAGGAGTACAAATTTTGCACTTATGAACCCAAACCAGATCAGCCTGCTGAAGATGCTCCTGAAAGTGAAAAGGAGTATTATAAGCGGTGGCTTAAGGCTGATGAGATGTCGCGATGTTACATTCTGGAAGCAATGTCAGGTGTTTTGTAACATCAGCATCAGGCTATGGACACAGCTTCAGATATGCTCTTTAATCTCAAGGAACTTTTTGGAGAACAGAATAGGGCTGCTAGGCAAGTAGCAATGAAGGCTTTAATGAACACTCAGATGAATGAAGGAACACCTGTAAGGGATCATGTTCTCAGGATGATGTCTCATCTGAATGAGATGGAGATCCTTGGTGCTGATATTGATGGGGAAACCCAGATCGATATCATCCTTATGAGTCTGTCGAAAAGTTTTGAACAGTTCAGCTTGAATTACACCATGAACAAAAGGTTGTATAGTCTCGTGGAACTTCTGACAGAACTTCAGGCAGCTGAAGGACTCTTTAAACAGAATGTTCAAGTGAATGTGGCTGAGAAAGCTTCTTTCTCTAAGCCGAAAGGTAAGAAGAAGAAAAAGGTTCAGACACAGAAAGCTAGAAAGGTTGCTAATGCAGTAGGAGTTCAAGGTGGTGTGAAAAAGCCTAAGGGCAAGTGCTTCAGGTGCAAGCAGTCAGGTCATTGGAAACAGGATTGTCCTCTTCCTAAGAAGACAAACAATACTGGTATGTCTTTTTCTCTAGTTACGGAAACATATATAGCGGCTATATCTACGAGCACTTGGTGTGTAAATACTAGCCACTGACCATGTTTGTAACTCTATGCAGGGGTTCCAGCAAACCAGAATGCTTAGAGATGGGGAGATATATGTGTTCATGGGAGATGCTACGAAAGTAGCAGTAGTTGCAGTTGGAATAATTACATTGTCTTTTGGCGATGATAGGATTTTGGTTTTGAACAATTGTCTTTATGTACCTTCGTTTAGAAGGAATTTGATTTCGGTTTCTAAACTTGCCATGGATGGTTGTAATGTTTGTTTGGATCGTAATGTTTCTATTTGTTAGTGTAGGTGCCCTAGAGGCAATACATTGTTTCTCGAATAAATCTTATGTCATTTGATTATTAAATAAATGTATTTATTATGACTCTAATTATTGCGATATTTGTTAGCATAATAAATGTCCTTAGAATAATGATACACATTATATAGTTTAAGTTTACAACTTGAATTTGAGATTATATAATATATATCATATTCTTAAAGGTCCCTAGTCGAGTATTATTATACAGGACAATAATAATACATAAATAGACTAGTATGTTTTTGACTGATAACCACATCTCATTGGTTATAAGTATGGAGATACTAAAGTCAATACATAGGTACATGTAGGGTACATGGTACTGGACAGACCCAACGTGAGATTCTTCATGTTAATTAAGTCATAAGAAAGACTCATAGTGATAATGGTGTAATGATCCTTTGACTTGAGATCATTATATTTCTATACGAGGATAATATACTTTGACTACATTAAAAGTTACCTTTGACCGGGTAATGATAAAAGTGGACATCGGGTATATTGTGAATCGTATGAGAAATATGAATGATAGATAAAGGATTTAACCCTCCTATTATTAGGAGAGATATTATTGGCCTCTTGATTGAGTGAGACTATAAAATGCATGGCCGTGCTCAAATAATGATTTGTTATTAATAGTCTATTCATGGATCAAGTAAACCCGGATTAAATTATGAAGAGGATGACAATAAACATGCCTCGAGTTTAATCTATAATATTTGGTTAAAAGGATTATATTACACGGGAACATTAATCACAAAAGGTTTATCGAATCACGATTTAATTATTATTTAATTGGGTAGCAATGATGTATTACTAGATACCGCTCATTGTTTATAATTTTATTGGAGAATAAAATTATTGCCAAAATAAATAATAACCTACAGGGTCACACACATAGAACATTTTAAAGGAAGAATTAATTTAAATTATGAATTTAAATTAATTAATGATAAGTTGGATTTTATTATATTAATTAAGTGGGACTTAATTAAGCTATAATAAAATACAAAGATATATGAGATATGATTTTAATAATTAAGTTTGACTTAATTATTATTTATTTGAATAATAGAATTAGATTTTATTATTCAAATAAATCATATTTGGGCTAGGTTTTTGACAAGGGTTTTTGGCTTTATATTATCCTATATATATAGATATGGGGCAAAGGATTTTGTACATGAAAATCAGTAGAGCCGCATCCCAAAAACCAAAACCCTAAAAAACTACATCTCATATTTTCATTGGAGGCTAGTACCTCCCTTCCGAACAAGAATCGTTCTTGGAGTGTTCGTGTGGATACCGTAGAGGAGGCTTCGCAAAGGAGCGTTCAACAATCGTGGGAAGCTAGGATCTCTAATTATCATCCAATCGTAAAGCTCTAATAAGGTAATATATTTTTTTTTACTACCGTGATTATCCGTTCATTAAACATGGATCCCGGGCTTGGAATTAGATCGAATTTTTACTGTTTCCGTTGCGTTTTGATGCTCGAATTCCAACAATGGCATCAGAGCTACATGTTTAATGGATAATCTGGTTATATATGATATACACGATCTGTTTATTAGCATTTCCAGAACTGATATACACGAACTGTTTTCTCCAAGAACCCTACGTGTCTGCATGTATACAAACGAACTGTATGAGTCTGTTTATTCTGTTTCGCTGCGTTCATCTGCTCAGTTATGTTCTAATAAGATTAAACAGTAATCTGGATGTTTAACAAACCAGTTTAAATCGTTAATAATGAGCAGGTTGTAGAAAATCAGTTCATGCATATAAAACATATACATACGTGTTTACATATATATATAACGACTAGGTTTTTGATTTTGATCGTTCAAGAATCGATATATATATATATATGCTGTGATGTTACTACATGTAATAGTAGGTCTGAAAATCCATTGGGAATGCAAAATCGCGATCATGCTGATAGAATAGATCGAACTGGTGGGTTTCTGGAAAACTGCAGAAAAATAGCATGTACAGGTGATGCGCATACTCAGTATGCGCATCTGCTAGGGTTTTGCCCATACACGCATACGTGGAATGCGTGTCTGATAAAAATAAAAGAATAGGTCATATACGCATACTGTAGATGCGTATCTGGTGTTTTTTAAATAAAAAAATAATAATAATTTTTTTTTTCAGCCAGGTTTTGCATGCTAAGATTAAATAATAAATGTTAATGTTTAACTTGAAGTATGCAAAATTTTATTAATTAGTAATTTTGATTACTAAGTTAATATTTAAATTAATTTTATTATTTATGATTTGATCATTTTTAATTTATGTTGTGTTTATACAATATGTGATGCTTTTAATTGCTATGTGAGCATGATGCATGGTTATGGCCCCAAGACCTAGTTTTCAATTTATTGTATTAATTTTAATTTATGGTTTGTAATAATTAAATACGACTTGCATGTCGTTTTTCTTTTTGTAATTATTTTATCTCGAATGCAACTCGAGTTCTTTTGTAAAATGTTTCAAGAGGAGCTTGGAGGCAATCAAGGCAGCTTTGGAAGCGAAGCAAGAGATTTTGTAATAATTAGTTATTACCACCATAGTTTGACCTTGATTTTTCCATTAGCTTGGAAAAATCGCATAGGATTGGGCCATAACCATAGCATATTAAATTTTGTGATGCACTTTACATATGATGCATGTGTAGAGTAGCAAATGTATGCATATTTTTAATTAGATTAATGATGTATGCATGTATTAGATACGTCACCCATGCCATGCTTGCCATGCTAAACAAGATAAAATCTGTAACGATTCGAGATTTTAAAATGAACAAATGATCATGAGATTTCTGTGTTTATGAAACACGGAATTAAATATGAATTTTCAATTATTTAGATATGGTGAGATTTTGTCAAAAACGGGTTTTACCTGTAAGGAAGTTGGGTATTAAGTGAGGCCACTTGTGACTCCTCCAACAACCTGGAAATCAAACTATTGATGAATATTGATTTGAAGTATTTAATTCAAGGAAAAATTGGGAATCTCTTTATGATGGGATCATGGTCGTTTTAATTCAAAACCCCTTAACAAAATATTAAGTTTTAATCGGATGCTTTCCAATGAATGAACACTCATTAAATCCTAGATCGATAAGGGGAATGACTGCCAGTGGCAGGGGACTCCTGTCTATCGTGGTGAGATGTGACAAATATAAGCGGTTATATTCGACCGTTGTATCATTGGGTTTAACTTAACTGAGTCGTCATAATAAGATGAAAATAAACGGTTATATTCAATTATTATGAACTTAGAAGCATAGAGTTTGGTTCAAAATCTATTAGATAGACAAGAACAATTGTTGTTCACCAAACTATCCAAGAATTATATATGATATAATTGACAACTGTTGTCTACCTAAATAATCATGTTTTAAGGACTACCAGTGGTTGACTTAGGATATGACGAAATATGGATCTTGGCTCACTAGAAAGATTTATTGGATATTCTTTTCGATTTAATAATAAGGGCTATTAATTTGATAAAAAAAGTGGGAGATATATTATGAATATGTCATAATCACTTGAACATAATTAATGTAACAATCTAACTTATCTTATGCATTTTTATCATTGTAGAAAACACATGGCACAAAACACAAACAACACTTTCTCTGTACGATCAGTCCTTGAGAAGGACAAGCTGATAGGATCGAACTTCCTTGACTGGTCTAGAAATTTGAGAATTGTTCTCATGCAGGAAAAAAAATCTTATGTGATTGATATTCCTCCACCGGCAGCCCCTGCTGCCAATGCCACTCTTGCTCAACAAAATGCTTATCAGAAGCATATTGATGATGCGACAGATGTGGCTTGTCTTATGCTTGCCACTATGGATGCTGAGCTTCAGAAGTAGCATTTTGATATGAATGCTTATACTATGTTTGAACATCTTTCAACGATGTTTCAATCACAGGCTCGTGTGGAAAAGTTCAACACAAGCAAAGCACTCTTCTCGTGCAAGCAGGGCAATGGACCAGTCGGACCACATGTTCTAAAGATGATTGGGTATTGCGATTACCTTGCTCGTTTGGGTTTCCCGCTTCAGCGAGAGGCTCAAGTCGATATAATCTTGCAATCTTTGAACATCGACTATGCTCAGTTCATAATGACTTTTAATATGACTGAGCAAGATAAAACTCCTATGGAATTGTTGGCCATGCTGAGGACCACTGAAGCAAATATGGTCAAGGCACCTGAGAAAGCTCCCATAATGATGGTGGGCAAGAAAGGTGCTAAGGGAAAGGGGAATTGGAAGGGCAAGAAAAAGGTTACATCAAAAGATCTTGGTCCTTCTAAGCCCTCTTTCAAAAAGGCTAAAAAGCCGAAGGGAGATGTCGCAAAGGCTGATAAAGGTGATTGTCACTATTGCCACAAGCCTGGTCACTGGAAGAGAAACTGTCCAGCTTATTTGGAGGATCTGAAGAAAATGAAGGGTGTTCAGATTTTTGGATCAGGTATTTGTGTTATAGAAGTCAATCTGTCTATTTCTACATCTTGGGTATTGGATACTGGATGTGCTTCTCACATTTGTATAAATGTGTAGGAACTACAGAGAAGTAGGACTTTGGCTAAGGGAGAAGTGGACCTACGAGTAGGCTATGGAGCAAGAGTTGCTGCTTTAGCCGTAGGAACTTATTATTTATCTTTGGCCTCTGGGCTTGTTTTAGAACTTGAAGACTGTTTTTACGTGCCTGCGATTCGCAGAAACATTATTTCTGTTTCTTGTTTGGACAAGAAAGGTTTTTCGTTTACATTAAAGAACAATAGTTGCTCTTTTGCTTTAAATGATTTAACCTATGGTGTTACATGTTTATTTAATGGTTTATATGTTCTTGATTTAGATAATCCTGTCTGTAACATAGAAAACAAACGACTTAAAGTTAATGACTCAAATTAAACATACCTCTGGCATTGTCGTCTAGGCCATATAAATGAGAAATGCATATCCAAATTACATAAGGATGGATACTTGGATAAGTTTGATTTTGAATCATACGAAAAATGCGAATCTTGTTTGCTTGGTAGGATGACTAAAGCCCCTTTTACTGGTAAGGGTCAAAGGGCCACTGAACGTTTGGAGCTAATACATAGTGATGTATGTGGCCCAATGCGTGTGATGGCTAGAGGAGGCTACTACTACTTCATAACATTTACTGATGACTTCAGAAGATATGGATATATATATCTTATGAAGAACAAATCCGATTCTTTTGAAAAAATTCAAAGAAGACAAGGCTGAAGTAGAGAAGCAAATAGGCGGAGGTGCAAGTATTAATATCTTACGATCCGATCGTGGGGGTGAATACTTAAGCACCAAATTTAAAGAGTATTTAAAAGAGTGTGGTATTGTATCACAACTCACTCCGCCAGGTACACCTCAATGGAATGGAGTTTCAGAGAGGAGAAATCGTACCCTGTTGGACATGGTACGATCGATGATGAGTCATGTAGATCTTCCAATAAGTTTCTGGGGTTATGATCTAGAAACAGCGGCTTTCACACTTAACCGTGTTCCAACCAAGAAGGTTCAAAAGACTCCATATGAGATATGGGAGGAGAAACGGTCAAGCATGAACTTTATGAAAGTTTGGGGATGCAAGGCGTTTGTAAAACGTCAAGTATCTGACAAGCTTGGACCTAAATCCGAAGAGTGTAATTTTGTGGGATACCCTAAAGAAACAAAGGCGTATTATTTTTATAGTCCTTCTGAGCAGAAAGTGTTCATTGCTCGAGATGCTGTCTTCATGGAAAAGGATTTTGTTTCCAAAAGAGACAGTGGGAGAACTATAGATCTCGATGAAGATCGAGAACCACAAAATAGCATTGAACCTGAGGTGGAACAAGAGCAGAATAACGATAATTCTCAAGAAACACAGGTGGTTCGTAGATCTGGTAGAATTTGCCATGAGCCAGAGAGATATGGATTTCTTATGACTCAATGTGGGGATTTGATGCTCATAGATGAAGATGAGCCTCTCACATATCAAGATGCTATGAACAGTCCAGACTTTAAGAGATGGCTTGAAGCCATGAAATCCGAGATGGATTCCATGTACGAAAACGAAGTTTAGGATTTGGTTGATCCACCTGAAGGGGTAAAACCCGTAGGGTGCAAGTGGGTTTTCAAGAAGAAAACTGACATGGAAGGAAATGTTCAGACCTATAAAGCAAGACTGGTTGCGAAAGGGTTCAAACAAATTCATGGTATTGACTATGATGAAACTTTCTCACCAGTTGCCATGGTCAAGTCCATACGGATTTTGATTGCAATTGCAGCATTCCATGATTACGAAATCTGGCAAATGGATGTCAAAACAGCTTTCCTTAATGGGAGCCTTGAAGAGGATGTGTACATGACACAACCTGAAGGTTTTGTCGATCCAAGGAATGTTGGCAAGGTATGTAAATTACGTCGATCCATTTATGGATTGAAGCAAGCCTCTAGGAGATGGAATATTCGTTTTGATGAAACAGTCAAGGAGTATGGCTTTATTCAAAACGAGGATGAACCTTGTGTTTACAAGAAGGTTAGTGGGAGCCATGTGGCATTCATAGTACTGTATGTTGATGACATACTACTAATGGGGAATGACATGCCTTCTCTAAAGGCTGATAAGACTTGGTTAGGGAGCAAATAGATCTATCAGGATAGATACCAGTCTAATCCAGGTGAAGGTCACTGGACGGCAGTCAAGAATATTCTAAAGTACCTGAGAAGGACTAAAGATTCATTCTTGGTGTATGGAGGAGAGGAGAAACTGGTCGTAAAAGGTTACACCGATGCAAGTTTCAAAACAGACAGGGATGATACTGTATCACAGTCTGGTTTTGTGTTTTGTCTATATGTAAAGTGCATACAAATGATAACATTGCAGATCCACTGACCAAAGGCCTGTCGCAGCAGAAGCACGACGGTCACACTAGTTCCATGGGTATAAGATACATGGGTGATTGGCTCTAGTGCAAGTGGGAGATTGTTAGTGTAGGTGCCCTAGAGGCAATACATTGTTTCTCGAATAAATCTTATGTCATTTGATTATTAAATAAATGTATTTATTATGACTCTAATTACTGCGATATTTGTTAGCATAATAAATGTCCTTAGAATAATGATACACATTATATAGTTTAAGTTTACAACTTGAATTTGAGATTATATAATATATATCATATTCTTAAAGGTCCCTAGTCGAGTATTATTAAACAGGACAATAATAATACATAAATAGACTAGTATGTTTTTAACTGATAACCACATCTCATTGGTTATAAGTATGGAGATACTAAAGTCAATACATAGGTACATGTAGGGTACATGGTACTGGACAGACCCAACGTGAGATTCTTCATGTTAATTAAGTCATAAGAAAGACTCACAGTGATAATGGTGTAATGATCCTTTGACTTGAGATCATTATATTTCTATACGAGGATAATATACTTTGACTACATTAAAAGTTACCTTTGACCGGGTAATGATAAAAGTGGACATCGGGTATATTGTGAATTGTATGAGAAATATGAATGATCGATAAAGGATTTAACCCTCCTATTATTAGGAGAGATATTATTGGCCTCTTGATTGAGTGAGACTATAAAATGCATGGCCGTGCTCAAATAATGATTTGTTATTAATAGTCTACTCATGGATCAAGTAAACCCGGATTAAATTATGAAGAGGATGACAATAAACATGCCTCGAGTTTAATCTATAATATTTGGTTAAAAGGATTATATTACACGGGAACATTAATCACAAAAGGTTTATCGAATCACGATTTAATTATTATTTAATTGGGTAGCAATGATGTATTACTAGATACCGCTCATTGTTTATAATTTTATTGGAGAATAAAATTATTGCCAAAATAAATAATAACCTACAGGGTCACACACATAGAACATTTTAAAGGAAGAATTAATTTAAATTATGAATTTAAATTAATTAATGATAAGTTGGATTTTATTATATTAATTAAGTGGGACCTAATTAAGCTATAATAAAATACAAAGATATATGAGATATGATTTTAATAATTAAGTTTGACTTAATTATTATTTATTTGAATAATAGAATTAGATTTTATTATTCAAATAAATCATATTTGGGCTAGGTTTTTGACATGGGTTTTTGGCTTTATATTATCCTATATATAAAGATATGGGGCAAAGGATTTTGTACGTGAAAATCAGTAGAGCCGCATCCCAAAAACCAAAACCCTAAAAAACTACATATCATATTTTCATTGGAGGCTAGTACCTCCCTTCCGAACAAGAATCGTTCTTGGAGTGTTCGTGTGGATACCGTAGAGGAGGCTTCGCAAAGGAGCGTTCAACAATCGTGGGAAGCTAGGATCTCTAATTGTCATCCAATCGTAAAGCTCTAATAAGGTAATATATTTTTTTTACTACCGTGATTATCCGTTCATTAAACATGGATCCCGGGCTTGGAATTAGATCGAATTTTTTCTGTTTCCGTTGCGTTTTGATGCTCGAATTCCAACACTATTATGATGAATAAATGAGTTATATGTTCTGGTACATTGCTAGACAATTTATATATTATTAATTCTATCCAACCAATGCTGCAACAAAAGGAATCTAATAACATTCTTTCTAGCTCAAACAAAAGACAGAAACCTTCTGAATTGAACCAAACATATCTTTGGCACTTAAGATTAGGTCATATTAACTTGAGGAGGATTCAAAGACTGGTAGTAGATGGGCCATTAGGCTCGCTGGCAGTGGAGCCATTTCCGGTTTGAGAATCCTGCTTGGAAGGTAAGATGACTAATAGACCTATTAAAGGAAAGGGGAATAGAGCCAAAGAAGTATTAGAATTGGTTCATACTAATTTATGTGGACCTATGAGTATTCAAGCAAGAGGAGGTTATGAGTATTTTGTCACTTTCATTGACGATTATTCAAGATATGGGTACATATATTTGTTGCGCCGCAAGTCTGAGTGCTTTGAAAAATTCAAAGATTACAAAGCAAGTGCGGAGAAACGACATCTTGGAAAATGTATCAAGTCACTACGATCCAATCGTGGTGGCGAATACTTGCTTGGAGAATTTAGGGAATATTTATCAGTAAACGGGATTACATCCCAGTTGTCTGCACCTGGCACACCTCAGCAGAATGGTGTAGCAGAAAGAAGGAATCGGACTCTTTTAGAGAGTGTTAGATCGATGATGAGTTATTCAGATTTACCCAAGTCATTCTGGGGATATGCTATAGAAACAGCGGCTTACCTTCTGAACTTGGTACCTTCTAAGTCGGTTCCCAAGACTCCAATAGAATTGTGGACTGGTAGCAAACCAAGTCTAAGACATATTCGTATTTGGGGTTGTCCAGAACATGTGCTGAACAAGAATGCGACCAAGCTAGAATCTCGTACCGAAGTAAGGTTGTTTGTAGGCTATCCCATGGGAAGGAAAGGTTATTCATTTTATAGTCCTAGGGATCGAGATGTCATTGTTAGCACCAATGCTAGATTCTTAGAGGAAGACTATAATATGAATCATAAACCCATGAGTAGTATCGTTTTAGAAGAACTAGTGGGAGGGACAGATAATCCCCAAGTGCCAATAGTACAAGTAGAACAACCACAAGAAAATGCACAACTTGACACTAGTACCGCACCAGTGCCTCATCGTAGTGGGAAGGTTGTTCAACAACCAGAAAGATTCATGTTTTTGGGAGAGTCCTCGGACTTGGTCTCTGGTGAACATGATGAGGATCCCAGGACATACGAAGAGGCAATTCTATATAAAGATGCAGATCTTTGGAAAAAGGCAATGAAATCTGAGATGGAATCTATGTATTCCAATCAAGTTTGGGAGCTCGTGGAACCACCCAAAGGTATAAAACCCGTTGTTTAAATACGGAATTTAAACAATAATCTCGAAATTTTAAACTAATTAAATTACCACGATATCTCGCAATTTAAAACTAATTAAATTACAACCATAATATCACAATTCAAATCTAATTTAATTACAACAATTCACATAATTAATCTAAGATGCAAATCAAATAGTTACATCGGAAAATAAATTAAATAAATAAAAGTAAAAGTTTATACCTCTTCGATTTCCAATCTCCCCCAAAAATATTTCTCCTCTCTCCCCCCCCATCTCTCTCTCTCCCGAACATATTACCACCACCACTCAGACTGCCTCTCCTAACAGCCCCCATCACCGCTCATCAACCGGCTGCCACGACTCGAGCTCGCCGGCGTCGTTGCCGCTGCCACCGCTGCACCGCCACACAGACCCACACACTGCAGCACCTATACACACACGATACACGCAACTACACACATACATACGTGATTTACACACACACCCACACACTTGCACACGTATATATATGTATATACACACACATCTCTCTCAATTTCTCTCATAATCTCTTTTCTTCTTCCCCCTTTTCTTTTCTCTCCCCGATGATTTCCCCGATCTGATCTTCTCTCCTTTTTTTTCCCCGATAGTTCTAGAGTTTGCTGTGTGTGTTTATTTTGTTATTAGGCTTGGCCCAATATAATATATTACCACACAATACTCTTCGGCCCAAAATTAGAACACTACTGATTCGCTTTTAAATCTAATACACAACTTTCATAAATCGAAATTAAATAGAATATTCAGAAAATTCAACTTTTCATTTTTAAAATAAAGAATATAAAATTACGAACACCCACATATTTTTAAAATATTTTTCGGGTCAAAAATGAATTAAATATGAATTTTCCAAGTTTTGATCCTTTAAATACAATAAAACTCTTAAAATCATTTTAAAATACTCAACCACCCAAATTAATCCACCCAACAATTTTAAAAACTCAATAAATATATAAAGATAATTTTACAAAAGATTTCATGATTTTTAAGCCCTCCTCTAATTTTATAAAATTTACAGAGGATAAAAAATACATGATTTAAATATACTTAAATCCTCAAAAATACAAATAAAAATATACTGACCTTCACCACTTATCCAAATCATCATATAAGCACATAAGCCAAATTTTCACATACGTTTCACCTTTACAACAATACTCACATAATAAAATTCATTATTTATATTAAATAAATAATTCGAAATTCGAAATTTTCCAGGGCGTTATAACAGCAATCACCAGCAAAAAAGGAGCATTAGCTGATTTTCATCCTGTGATGGATTTTATGGCTGTTGGACCTTTGCGTTATGCATTGTCAGCATCTCCAGAAATAAATCAAGCTGCTGTTTCACAAGCTTGGGAGAATGATGAGGTAATTGATTCTACTCAGAGTCAATCAGGTAAGATTGTTCTACACTTAGGACAAGATACTTATGACATTACTGAATCTGTTGTTAATTCAGTACTTCGCTTACCTGTTATATAACGACCTAGAAAATCACGTAAATAATTTTTTTTTATATTAAATTTGAATTATATAATGTGATTATTTGTGAGAAGGTCAATATATGTGATATTGTGTTCATGTGTGTATATGATGATTTATGGGTGCCGTGTAAGCCTATGAATTTTTATTTGTATTTTTTGATGATTTAAATGTATTTAAATCATGCCTTATTGATCTTCTGAGATTTTTATAAAATCTTCGGAGTTATTAAAAATTATGAAATCTTTTGTGTTATTCTCTTTGTGATATTACTTAGTTTTAAAAATTATCGGGAGAATTATTATGGATGTTTAAGTATTTTGAATCGATTTTACGAGTTATATTGCATTTAAAGGATCAAAACTTGTAAAATTCGTTTTTAATTCATTTTTTATCTTAAAAATATTTTAAAAATATGTGGGTATTCGTCATTTTGTACTCTACGTTTTAAAAATGAAAAGTTTAATTTTTCCTAACTTTCTATTTTTTTTCGATTTTCAAAAGTGAGTAAAATTGACTTTTATGTAAGTTTAGCATGGTGGAATGAGAAGGTTGCCTTTATCTCTCTACATTATCTATACAGCTTCTTTTTGAGCCTCACAAACTTTTGATATTCCAGAGACTTCCTGATCCCTCCTCTCACCCTCTCCGATTTCTCTCCCAACATCTCTCTCGATTTTTCTAATCTTTCTACCTCTCGGTTGCTCTGTGGTGAGCCTCTCTTTCCTCTTCTTCCTCGCCGCCCTTCAAATTTGTTCTGTGTTGGTGCCGGAGCTCTCGAGCTCGACGGGAATCGCCGGCCGAAGCTCTGTTCCAATACTTGCTTGGAGAATTTAGGGAATATTTATCAGTAAACAGGATTACATCCCAGTTGTCTGCACCTGGCACACCTCAGCAGAATGGTGTAGCAGAGAGAAGGAATCGGACTCTTTTAGAGAGTGTTAGATCGATGATGAGTTATTCAGATTTACCCAAGTCATTCTGGGGATATGCTATAGAAACAGCGGCTTACCTTCTGAACTTGGTACCTTCTAAGTCGGTTCCCAAGACTCCAATAGAATTGTGGACTGGTAGCAAACCAAGTCTAAGACATATTCGGATTTGGGGTTGTCCAGCACATGTGCTGAACAAGAATGCGACCAAGCTAGAATCTCGTACCGAAGTAAGGTTGTTTGTAGGCTATCCCATGGGAACGAAAGGTTATTCATTTTATAGTCCTAGGGATCGAGATGTCATTGTTAGCACCAATGCTAGATTCTTAGAGGAAGACTATATTATGAATCATAAACCCATGAGTAGTATCTTTTTAGAAGAACTAGTGGGAGGGACAGATAATCCCCAAGTGCCAATAGTACAAGTAGAACAACCACAAGAAAATGCACAACTTGACACTAGTACCGCACCAGTGCCTCGTCGTAGTGGGAGGGTTGTTCAACAACCAGAAAGATTCATGTTTTTGGGAGAGTCCTCGGACTTGGTCTCTGGTGAACATGTTGAGGATCCCAGGACATACGAAGAGGCAATTCTATATAAAGATGCAGATCTTTGGAAAAAGGCAATGAAATCTGAGATGGAATCTATGTATTCCAATCAAGTTTGGGAGCTCGTGGAACCACCCAAAGGTGTAAAACCCGTTGTTTAAATACGAAATTTAAACAATAATCTCGAAATTTTAAACTAATTAAATTACCACGATATCTCGCAATTTAAAACTAATTAAATTACAACCATAATATCACAATTCAAATCTAATTTAATTACAACAATTCACATAATTAATCTAAGATGCAAATCAAATTGTTACATAGGAAAATAAATTAAATAAATAAAAGTAAAAGTTTATACCTCTTCGATTTCCAATCTCCCCCAAAAATCTTTCTCCTCTCTCCCTCCCCCCTCTCTCTCTCTCTCCCGAACATATCACCACCACCACTCGGACTGCCTCTCCTAACAGCCCCCACCACCGCTCATCAACCGGCTGCCACGACTCGAGCTCGCCGGCGTCGTTGCCGCTGCCACCGCTGCACCGCCACACAGACCCACACACTGCAGCACCTATACAGACACGATACACGCAACTACACACATACATACGTGATTTACACACACACCCACACACTTGCACACGCATATATATGTATATACACACACATCTCCCTCAATTTCTCTCATAATCTCTTTTCTTCTTCCCCCTTTTCTTTTCTCTCCCCGATGATTTCCCCGATCTGATCTTCTCTCCTTTTTTTTCCCGATAGTTCTAGAGTTTGCTGTGTGTGTTTATTTTGTTATTGGGCTTGGCCCAATATAATATATTACCACATAATACTCTTCGGCCCAAAATTAGAACACTACTGATTCGCTTTTAAATCTAATACACAACTTTCATAAATCGAAATTAAATAGAATATTCAGAAAATTCAACTTTTCATTTTTAAAATAAAGAATATAAAATTACGAACACCCACATATTTTTAAAATATTTTTCGGGTCAAAAATGAATTAAATATGAATTTTCCAAGTTTTGATCCTTTAAATACAATAAAACTCTTAAAATCATTTTAAAATACTCAACCACCCAAATTAATCCACCCAACAATTTTTAAAACTCAATAAATATATAAAGATAATTTTACAAAAGATTTCATGATTTTTAAGCCCTCCTCTAATTTTATAAAATTTACAGAGGATAAAAAATACATGATTTAAATATACTTAAATCCTCAAAAATACAAATAAAAATATACTGACCTTCACCACTTATCCAAATCATCATATAAGCACATAAGCCAAATTTTCACATACGTTTCACCTTTACAACAATACTCACATAATAAAATTCATTATTTATATTAAATAAATAATTCGAAATTCGAAATTTTCCAGGGCGTTATAACAGCAATCACCAGCAAAAAAGGAGCATTAGCTGATTTTCATCCTGTGATGGATTTTATGGCTATTGGACCTTTGCGTTATGCATTGTCAGCATCTCCAGAAATAAATCAAGCTGCTATTTCACAAGCTTGGGAGAATGATGAGGTAATTGATTCTACTCAGAGTCAATCAGGTAAGATTGTTCTACACATAGGACAAGATACTTATGACATTACTGAATCTGTTGTTAATTCAGTACTTCGCTTACCTGTTATATAACGACCTAGAAAATCACGTAAATAATTTTTTTTTATATTAAATGTGAATTATATAATGTGATTATTTGTGAGAAGGTCAATATATGTGATATTGTGTTCATGTGTGTATATGATGATTTATGGGTGCCGTGTAAGCCTATGAATTTTTATTTGTATTTTTGATGATTTAAATGTATTTAAATCATGCCTTATTGATCTTCTGAGATTTTTATAAAATCTTCGGAGTTATTAAAAATTATGAAATCTTTTGTGTTATTCTCTTTGTGATATTACTTAGTTTTAAAAATTATCGGGAGAATTATTATGGATGTTTAAGTATTTTAAATCGATTTTACGAGTTATATTGCATTTAAAGGATCAAAACTTGTAAAATTCGTTTTTAATTCATTTTTGATCCTAAAAATATTTTAAAAATATGTGGGTATTCGTCATTTTGTACTCTACGGTTTAAAAATGAAAAGTTTAATTTTTCCTAACTTTCTATTTTTTTTTCGATTTTCAAAAGTGAGTAAAATTGATTTTTATGTAAGTTTAGCATGGTGGAATGAGAAGGTTGCCTTTATCTCTCTACATTCACTAGTACAAAACTGACCTTATACGTCGCCTCTTATACGTCGGTTCTGGCCAAAGGCGACGTATAAAGTAGTTATATACGTCGGTTCCGCATAAAGGCGACGTATAAGGTCAATTTTTAACATTTTTTACGTCGGTTGAAGAAAACGCCGACGTATAAGGTCATATTATACGTCGGTTGAGGAAAAGGCGACGTATAAAAATCTACTTTATACGTCGGTTGAGAAAAAGGCGACGTATATAATGCTACTTTATACGTCGGTTGAGAATAGGCGACGTATAAAGTGCTACTTTATACGTCGGTTAAGAATAGGCGACGTATAAAGTGCTACTTTATACGTCGGTTGAGAATAGGCGACGTATATAATACTACTTTATACGTCGGTTGAAAAAAGGCGATGTATATAATAATACTTTATACGTCGCTCTTAATATAACCGACGTATAAAACTTTTAAAAAATTATCTATGTCGCCACGTGTCACACTATTATTGGTTAATACTTGAGCACACGGATTGTGCTTCTTTAAATGGATTAAAGCCGTTGGATGCTATGGGGAATAGATCTCGACCGTTCATTCAAAACAAAGTATCTCAATCTCTTCTCCCTTACACATTTTTCAATCTCAATCTATCTCTCCCGTATCTCAATCTCTCTCTCTCGAATGAACTCTCTCTCTCCCTCTCCCTCTACCTCTCCCTCTCTCTGCTCGCGTCTCTCTCTCTCCGCCTGTCTCTCTCTCCCTTCGCTTCTCTCTTTCTCCCCGTCTCAATCTCTTTCTCTCCACTCTCTTCCCTCAATCTCTCTCTCTCTCTCTCAAGTCGCCTCTGCATCTCCCAATCTCTCGACCTCAATCTCAATCTCAATCTCTCGCTCTCTCTTTTCTCCTCTCTCTCCCTTCGTATGTTGTTATTCGTATGTTCATGGGCGGGTTTTTTGTAGTTGGTTTTGTGGGAGGCACGGAGGGTGTTTGATGAATTACGTGAGGGTGTTTGGGGGAGGCACGGAGGGTTGTTGATTGAAAGAGGAAGAAGAAAATGGGGTGGTAATGGAGAAGAAATGCAGTGGTGAAGAGGGGAGAATGGTTGAGAGTGGCGAAAATGGGGTGATTGGTTGTGAATTGAGTGAGAGTGGGAGGTTGGAGAAATGAACGGCGGATGGAGGTGAATTGGGTTGTGGAGTTGTGCGATGGGTTGAATTGGGCGAATGGAGGAGGGCTGTTGGTGGCGGATAGAGGTTAACGGACGGGTTGGAAGTTGCAGGTCGAGCCGTGGAGGAGATGGTGGCTGTGAACGAAACTGAGTTGAAGGAGGCTGTGGATTGTTGGTGCTGGCTGTGGATTTGTGTATTTTTATTACTAGATAGACAGTGAAAAATAGAATGAGGGAGTGCCTTTCAATCCACATTGGTCAAGCTGGAATTCAAGTAGGAAATGCCTGTTGGGAACTTTATTGCCTTTAACATGGCATTGAGGTACTCCCTGTTAGATACAATATGTTTATATTATTTTTATTGTTTTTGACACTAGTGCATGTTCTTTAAATGTCCTCTGCTTGATAAATTGGTATGCTAGGCTGATGGACTAGGTAATATTTCTCTGTGATAAAAAAAACATCTCATCAGCTTTCGTAGTGTTAGTAATTTTACTGGGTTGAATTATGAGAAATTGGGATAACAAATATCTAGATGCTGCTATATTATTAATTTGATAGATAGATATTCTTACATTGTATTTAGTTGACTTCATTGTGTTCTGAACTGCCTAATTTTTTTCTTAAAAGCTAATTTAGTTCTGGTACTTCGGACGAGGAAACTGCATGATATGTTATTTATTTAGCAGCATGCGTGTGTTCTTTTCTTCATCAAAGATGGAATGTCGATTAGAGCATCTCAGCGTTGTTTCCCTGTATAATCATTTTTATGATTTTGATTTATAGAAGGTACAGCTTTGTGCTTCGCATTGTGCTCCTTTTGGTGGCAGCCTGGATGACTCTTCTTGTTTTCAACTCTGCTTTAGTGGTCATACCCGTTTTGCTTGGAAGAGCACTTTTTAATGCTGTCCCTCTTTCGCCTGTAACCCATGGAATCAAGTGTAATGGTGAGATATTTGACTGAACAGGTGTTATTCTTTTGGTATTGTGTTTTGGGGTAGAAAATACTGATGTTTTGGTTTTTTTTTCTTTGTATTGTCAATTTGTAGATTTGTATTCGTTTGTCATCGGTAGCTATGTCATTTGGACTGCTGTAGCTGGAGCAAGGTATACAAATGCGTACATCAAAACTAGGAGAACTGCAGATTTGTTATACCATATATGGAAATGGTGTGGTATTGTTCTGAAGAGCTCTGCTTTGTTGTCAATATGGGTAAGATATTCTCTTTTGGAAGTGTTTTTGTTGGTTATTTATCTCATTTCGTTTCTAATAGACCTTCACTTCCCAGGTTTTTGTCATTCCAGTTTTGATTGGATTGCTCTTTGAGCTTTTGGTTATTGCGCCAATTAGGGTACCTGTTAATGAGAGCCCTATATTTCTTTTATATCAGGATTGGGCTTTGGGTCTCATCTTTCTCAAAATCTGGACCAGATTGGTTAGTGACTATGTGTTGCATATTTTTGTTGTTTCATCTAACGTGCTTATACTCTATGATGTGCTACCAGATTGGTTAAACTTTCATATATCTCTTTTTCTATATGACAGGTTCTGTGATGTTCTTACTAAATTTATAACTCTTATTATGTTTTTGCTTTGTCATTTGCCAACTAATCCCAATGTGTCCAAGTCTAAGAATGTTTATGCTTTCCATTTACCGGGACACTAATACCAATGTGAGCTTTTCTTTATTGCCTTACATTTATACTTTTTTAATTGTTGTCAATGTCAATAATCTTGTAATCAATTTAGCAAAGAATTTTATGAGATAATTCAAAGCTTCAGTGGAACTATTTTCTTAGAAAATTAGCTAGGTTACCATGCTAGTCCTATTATCTAGAATGTGAAATACAATGTAGTTATAAATGAAAACAACGTTCTGTGTTCACAGCATAAGAACCTTTCCGCTAAATGTATTGTCGTAATTTCAAAGGAACAAAGATGCAAGATTCTAGAGCCCAGCTGTTAATTAGCACGGGGGCCTTACCTAATTTCTTTGTAATGCAGCGATATGTTTAAGTTGCATGCATTAATTCATTGCTAACGTCCTGAGCCATTATGCTATTTACTTTATAGCTGGAACAGAAACAGAGCTATTTACTGGTAGATTACCTTTCCAGTGATTCTAGTAGAAAAATGTTTTGATGTTTATAATTTCTTTTGAAATAATGTTTGGAATTTTACTGATCCATCTGTCACCAAATATGCAGGTGTCTTTATGGTTTCTCCAATGATTAGTCCATATGATCCAGGCATGACCAAAGAAGAGAAACATAGAACCTGGAATAACTGGAGTCTTAGAAGGAAATTTATGTTTGGAATTTATGTACTACAAGATGCAAAATATATTTGTCAATATGTTGTTAAATTGTTTTTGTTGTAGCTGGACGGATGTGTAAAAATATGTTGGGAATTATGGTTTTTAATTAATTTTCTGGATATTGTTCGGTTGTAAAATTATTGGTTGATTTCGGGAATTATGGTTTTTAACTAATTTTCTGGGTTGTACAGAAAAACAAAATTTTTTTTTTATAAATATTTTGGACCTTATACGTCGGTTGTTTTGAAGAACCGACGTAAAATGATAATAATATACGTCGGTTGTTTAGAAGAACCGACGTAAAAGGATAACAATATACGTCGGTTGTTTAGAAGAACCGACGTAAAAGGGTACAATATACGTCGGTTGTTTAGAGGAACCGAGGTAAAAGGGTACAATATACGTCGGTTGTTTAGAGGAACCGATGTAAAAGGGTACAATATACGTCGGTTGTTTAGAGGAACCGACGGATAAAGATAACAATATACGTCGGTTGTTTAGAGGAACCGACGTAAAAGGGTACAATATACGTCGGTTGTTTAGAAGAACCGACGTAAAAGGGTACAATATACGTCGGTTGTTTAGAGGAACCGACGTAAAAGGGTACAATATACGTCGCCTTTTTAACCGACGTATAAGACTATGACCTTATACGTCGCCAGCCCATACGTCGCCATTTAACCGACGTATAAGACCTATTTAACCGACGTAAAAGGCAAGTTTTCTACTAGTGATTATCTATACAGCTTCTTTTTGAGCCTCACAAACTTTTGATATTCCAGAGACTTCCCGATCTCTCCTCTCACCCTCTCCGATTTCTCTCCCAACATCTCTCTCGATTTTTCTAATCTTTCTACCTCTCGGTTGCTCTATGGTGAGCCTCTCTTTCCTCTTCTTCCTCGCCGCCCTTCAAATTTGTTCTGTGTTGGTGCCGGAGCTCTCGAGCTCGACGGGAATCGCCGGCCGAAGCTCTGTTCCAGCGAGTTGTGCTTCGATGGTGGGGATTCTGAGCTCCTGGTTGAGTTTAGGAGCAGCCATGGATGGGTTCTTGTACCGATTGTGTGGGTGAGATTGGGTTTGGTGGGTGTGTAATATTGTGCATATATGTGAATTCAAGTATGTATCAAATGGAGAGTTTTGACTGTTATGTTCGTATAGGTTGTTGCTCAGTTGGGTTCGATGGGGACGAGATACCGTGTGTGTGTGTGTAAAGGATGTGCGTGAGTGTGTGTAAGCGAATGTATGCCGCGGTGTGTATGAGTGGTGAGTTCTTTCCGAACCAGTGGTAACCTCGTTGCAAACTTCATGTCCTTCGTTTATGTTGGAATTCGAACATAGTAAGTGCTACTATGCTTCAATTGTGTGTCACAGCTTGTATGTTGGTTACGGTGTGTTGCTGCGAAGTGGGTTCGGGTATCACTGTGTGTACGCGTGTGTAGTGAAATCGCTGGTGCAGGTGTATGTCGATTGTGTAAGTTCTTGTAGCTTCGGTGTGCAACAACTGCGTGTGTGTGGTGTGATTCCAGAGTCAAAGTGTGGGTGTTAGTGAGGCTGTGATGATGTTAACTGCAAGGGAATCGATCCCCTATTCTTATTGTCGTTGTGGTTGTTTGCGCGTTCATGGGTCATAGGTGTGAGCTGTATGTGCGTGTGTTCTACAGGGTATATATGTGTGTTGAATGGTTCTGGGTAGTGATGAAGAGCAGCATTACTGAATCTGTTGTTAATTCAGTACTTCGCTTACCTGTTATATAACGACCTAGAAAATCACGTAAATAATTTTTTTTTTATTAAATGTGAATTATATAATGTGATTATTTGTGAGAAGGTCAATGTTAGGTCGAATACACAATATATAATCAATTACCGTATGAATAAGTAACAAGAACACACGTTTTAACCCTTAAAACTGTTTGGAATTAATAATTCCTCTCTCGGTGATGTAAAGTATCACAGAGAGCTGCTTAGGTTACAAGAATGATATTCGTTCACGATGGATACCCTTCTAGGGTTAACCTAACTGTATTTATAAGATATACAGCTACGTACAATCGTAAATTGATTCTCCTAAAATTAAGCTATACAATTGATATCAATTACGATTGCTACACGTCTTCTAAGTCAACTCAATCTCTTTGACAGCTATCCAATCTTCAAAGATATCGCTTCCATATTAATATTAAATTAATCTTCAAACTCTGTTGACTTGTAGACGCTCCCAGTAGACAAACTTTAGCAAACTCTGTTCTCTCTACGCTAACAGTGTTTGCGCTTCCATGTATTCAGCTATCGGTGTTTACGCTTTCCTCTGTCAGCGTTTGCGCTTCCAGCAATCAGCGTATACTCAAACTCTGTTACAACTGCTTTCAATAACAAGTTAAACTCTCTTTACCTGTAACACTTAAACACTGACATTAAAACACATCAATTATATTTAACAATCTCCCCCAACTTGTTCATTAGAAAAATGTACAAGTTCACAATAATTGATGATGTCAAAACTAACAAATAAAAACACAGTGTTTAACATATAATCCGAGTTTAAACTTGACTTAGCAAAATTTACAGAAAATACGAATTACTTACAAATTCTGTCTACCTAACCTCCTCAAGATCTGGAGTTGTTCTGAGATAATCAATCAACAATCTCCTTTCAGCATTTTCAAGCTCAATCTCCATAGCTTGCTTGATCTCTCTTAATTCTGGATCATTCTCATCAGTTTGAAAAATAGCAGCCCTGAGATCATAGATCTTGTTTCTTCTTATTTCATTTCCCAATCTGATAAACTTCACTTCTTCAGACTTTACATTAAAATCTAGAACTGTAATTCCAAGATCAGTCTTCAGCTTTGTAGTTCCTTTCTGCATTTCAATCAGATTTCCATTCCAGTCTCTGTACTTAGGAACATACTTTTCTGCAGACTTTGTTCCTGTAGCAATTTTAGCTTTCTGCATATACTCTCTTATAGAATTAGCAATAAGCTGTGTTCTTTGATTTCTAACTCTGAAGATATGCAAGACATACTGAAGTTCCTCAAATAATTTTAGTTTGATTGCTTCTTCATTCACTCTATACACTGACCCATCTGCCATAAAGTATAGTAGAAAGTGAATATCTAAGCTCCTTTGATGAACTACCTGAACTGACTCCAACTTGTCTAGATTTTCTTGAGTTATACCAGAACCAAGAGATACAAGTGCAGAGGGATCTCTTGGACTGTTACTAACCCTCAAATCTCTTCTTGAACCTAAGCCAGAAGTATTCCTGCCTGGTGGTTTTCCTGAACATGCAACATTATGTTGATATCCACCAGTTACTCCTGCTTCTTCTTGCACTGGAATCTTCGGCCTTGAAAAACCAGGTAAGAGTTTACTTTGAGTCTGTACAACTTGTGTAGCAACAGAGGTTGTAACTATCATTTTGCCCTTGCTCTCTTCATCAATTTTCCCTTTTAATTTCAACTTTGCATCAAGAGAAGACTTTCTAACCAGCTTTCCAGTATCTTCTTCTTCTTCTTCTTGAATACCAGATGGTTTTTCTTTGATTTCAACTCCTTTCATTACAGGCCTTGCAAATTTTGAAGTTTTAACAACTTTCTTCACTTTCTTGGACTTTTGAGCTTTTAAATGCTCTTTCTGCAACAGCTTTTCTTCAGCTTGAATGTCCTCAAGTGTAGCTTCAGCATTCTCTTCACGAAATAATTTTGCAGCCAATTCTTCATCTGTTTGTGGATTGTCAGAGAATGACAAATCCTTTGGCTTTGAACCAGAAGCATTCTGAGTATTTGAATCTATCACCAAATTCGGCTTTGACCTTGAAGACCTTCCATGTCCTTGTCTGAGATTTTCATTTCTTAAACCCTTATCAGCATTGGTGCCTTCATCATCAAGATGATCTTTCTTTGACAGAGTTTGAGTTTGCTTACACTTGGTTTTAGCAATTCTCTCCCCCTTTTTGACATCATCATCACCATCTTGAATCAGAATAGAAGTGATTAACTCAAGAGAGTTTGCAATGGAATCAACCTTCTCATTCAGTAAAATCTGATTCTTCTCAACTGTGCTCAGTCTGTCATTAATATTTGCTTGAGCTTTGGCAAATTGTTGAAAGAGCTTAGCATTAGCTAGTTGAGCTTTCTCCTCATGAGTAGCAACTTCTGTTCCAGCTCCTGTACTGTTGTCTTCAAAAGAATCACTCACAGACTCATGAGTAGGAGCAACAGAAGCAATATCTTCATCTTGAGCAACAACAGATTCTTGAGCAACCTGTTTTCCTTTATGAGCTTGAATCTGCTCTGAAGAAATAACCTTTTCTGGTTTATCAATCTCCTCACCATGCTCAGAACCATGATGGGCATCAGAGTTTAACTCAGTGTGTGATGCAACCACAGTGTCTTCAAGAACAACAGTAGGCCCATCAACAACACCAGTATCAATAGAATGTATAACCTCATTAAAAGAAATTGGAGTTTCAGCAAATGAGATAGGATCAGAGAATTGTAGAACTGAATCAAGAACATCATCTACTGGTGAAAAACCATCTCTGTGACCCTCTTCTGCAGGCATGTCATCCTCTGCAGGTAAATCAGTGTTTACAGGAGCATCATCTTTTGCAGGTATTTCAACCTCTGCAGATATAGAAACCTTCTCTACAACCTCAACAGTAGGTGTTTGCTTGGAAACCACCTCTGGAGCTTCAACTTCCTGCTCATCATCAGAATCAGTAAGAATGAGCCTCCTCCGCTTAGCTTGAGGCACTGCAACCTGTTCTGCATCTTCACTGGAACTTTCACTAGAACTTTCCTCAACTGATGGTAGTGAAGGTCTATTTGCCCTTTGTATGAATCTTCTAGAATAAACAGCCTTTGGAGTTGTCTGTTTAGCCCTAGAATGTTTGGTGTTGATTGCAGTATGCTTCTTCCTTTTTGTCTTTGGTGGTGGTTGTGGATGAATGGTAGTGACAAGGTTTGTTGGTTCAGTAGTCATTTGGTCAGGTTGTGTTTGAGGTTCTGTTTGTGTTTGAGGTGATATGGGTTGATCAGTGGTTGTTGGTATTGGCTCAGGTGATTGAGTAGGTTGAGATGGGATGTTTTCTGTACGATCAGTGGCTAAAGGTTCAGGCATAGATTGTGGTTCTGATTGATGTGGTTCATGGTTTGGTGATGGAGAATCTTGTGGTTGATTGACAAAGTTCTGTAAAGCAAGTGTCATTATGAAAGGAGGTATGTCCTTACCAACATCTTTGTTAGTCATATCAGAGAATATTCTCTTAGTGACTCGAAAAGGTTGAATCTTATCAGCTTCATCAACAACTAATCCAGGAACACATGCATTGAACAGAAGTTGACAAAATCTAGCAAAGTAAACTGTAGTAGACTCTGACAACTTATCACCCAAATTCATTAAAATATATCTACCAAAATCAAAATTACTGCCATAGAGTAGAGAATACCCAATTTGCAGACTGTCCATTGGAATAGCATCCCAGTTGGTGACCTTTTTCTGGAATGTCCTGGTGATACAATCAAAGAAAAAGTTCCACTCTTTTCTCAAATTTGGCCTCTTCACACTGCCCAGCTTGGCAAGTGATTCCATGTACCCAATCTCTGTTAGCATCTCTCTCAGATTTTCCTCAGAAACAACAGCATACGAAGTATGTGTGTCGAAGTCCATGGCATCACGAACAGTTTGTGGAGTGATTACAAATTCTTGTTCTTCATGAGAGAAGATGATAGACGGAGTTCCATTCTCTCCTCCTTCTATATATCGTGAATTTTGCCAGAAGTTAACAACTTGGGAAGCAGATAGAGTAGCCGGTTCAACCAGCGCTTGCCCAATCTCAGAATCTCGAAGAAAATTTTGCATTTGATGGAACGCCTCTGGAGCCCGGTCGTTCTCAAGTAAAGCTGCATAATTGTTAGGCACAAAACGTAGACCAAAGACAGTGAAAGGTTTAGTTGCCATTGAATCAAGAAATAAACAAGAATCAACTGTGAAAATGTTTTGCAAGAAAGGTGTTTGTGAAAATGCCAAAGTGAAAAACAAAGAAGTTCTCTGTTTTGGTAAAGTGAATACGAGTGGGTAATAGTGATTGTGGCAAAAAGTAATTTGAGTTTTAATTAAAAACTAAACTCAAACGATTTTCCTTGAAAACACGCAACTGTTCCCTTGAAAAGTGTAAAAGTGAGACATAATGATGAGTGAGTGGGACACATGTCACACATGCAACGGTTCACTTAATACATGCGCAGTAAACGCCATTATTACCGCTGTCGTTCCATTTATCAAGACACGTTACCACTAATTACACTAATTAACAGTTGTCAACTACTCCATTTACTCCAGAATTTTCAAATTATCTTAATGAAAATATACCTTAGAGTACATAGCACAATCAATCAGTGTTTGTCAAATTTTCAATCTTTATCACAAAACCCTTTCAAAAATGCACAGTCGTGATTTTTGTGTGTGAGTAGCAGAGTTTACCAAATCAATTTTTATAGCATCTAATATTTCATAAAATCCATAAATCAAAACAATAAACACTGAATGCACAAACTCTCATATTAAACACAGAGTATATGATGAATGCTAAACTCTGTAGTTCCTTAATTACAGAAATCTGAATATCCCTGTTCCAGTTTATGATCATGATTATCCACGTAAGCACACAGTCATTAAAGACAAAAAGATCAGGAGATAAACATCAAAGCATCATTCAGTGAGTTACATGTCAAGGATTGTCTCACAAACTCTCACATCACACAAGTGTTTAGGTGAAGTGTTTACTCTCAGATTCAATCAGTAAAAGCAGATACTACCATAAGCTTGAATGTCCACCATATCTACACCACTTCGATTACATATATGCACAAATCAAAAGGACTTTGTTCAAGGTTTTAATTGAGTGAAATCAAACAGATGAGAAGAGATGTTTTTGAATGAGAATTTCGAACTGAACAATTTATTTGATCAAAATGTTCAGTCAAATGGTTAGTACATTTTTGTACAAGATGATCAGTATATATACCCTTTTTTTTTTCTTTTTTTTTTTATTTATTATTATTTACATATATATATACTGAGTAAGATATCTTTACTTGAGAAATACTCACCTGCTTGAATTTGATTTAACAAACGAATATAACTGCTCTTAATACGTCAGTATTCAAGAACAATAAGCAGTTAATTTGGCTCAAAGGGTTTACTAAGGGTAGTGTTTTATGAACAGTGTTTATTATCAGTGTTCAAGGATGTTTTGAACAGTGTTTGAAGAAAGATGGTTAATCCTAATGCCTTTATCATCTTTATGCACACATATATCATGTAGTCCCAAAATGGTTTAATGCAAGTTCTAGAGCAACATACTTACTGATGAACATCACACAACAATAAAATCTGATTGATATAAAATGTATCAATCACTTATTCAGCTCAAAATCTCACAGGGTTCAGACATGAACTGGTTCTCACCAAACTAAACAATGACACATCTCAAGTTTTAAAATTTTCACAAGTGCAAACACAGAATCATCAAGAATCAAGTATGACTTGGAAACAGAGTGTCACTAATCAGAGTTTAGAGTTCATCAATATCAGAGTTATTCATGAGTGGCAATACATGCAGTATTCATAGATTCAGAGTTTAGGATCAAATAAACTAAGAGATGCTCTAAATATGAAACAGTATCATGCTGTGTTAATTTACTGCACAATTTCTGATTAGATCACAGTGACTCAAAAAGAATCTTGATTTTTCACTGAGAATCATGCTCCATACATTTTTCTTCATAGGTATTTTCATTCAGACAAAAATCAACTCAGAATTCACAGAGTTTAACAAATATATTAACAGTGTATGACCAACAATCATGCTGACAGAGTTTAATTAACAATATTCACATAGCACTTTAGCAATTCACAGAAATACTAGCAACACATTTTATTAGAAAAGTTTGAGTCTAACCAACATGTTTAGTCAAAACCAGATACCATTCCTAGTTCATTGACCAGTCTTGTAAATGTTGCTTCACTTAGAGGCTTTGTGAAAACATCTGCAAGTTGTTGATCTGTAGGCACAAAGTGAAGCTCTATGTTGCCTTCCTCTACATGCTCTCTGATAAAGTGATACCTTATGCTGATGTGCTTGGTCATTGAGTGTTGTACTGGATTACCTGTCATTGCAATAGCACTTTGATTATCACAGAAAATAGGTATTTTACTATACCTCAACCCATAATCCAGTAGTTGATTTTTCATCCATAAAATCTGTGCACAACAGCTACCAGCAGCAATATATTCTGCTTCAGCTGTAGATGTAGATATTGACTTCTGTTTCTTGTTGTACCAAGACACTAGTCTGTCACCAAGAAATTGACAACTTCCACTTGTGCTTTTTCTGTCAATCTTACAGCCAGCAAAATCTGCATCAGAGTAACCAAGTAGCTTAAAATCTGATTCTCTTGGGTACCACAGTCCTATGGTTACAGTGCCCTTGAGATATTTGAAAATCCTCTTCACAGCTGTTAAATGTGGTTCCCTTGGATCTGCCTGAAATCTTGCACACAGACAGGTGGCATACATGATATCAGGTCTACTAGCTGTTAAATAGAGTAGAGAACCAATCATCCCTCTGTAGCTTGTCATATCCACTGATGAACCTGTATTTTTGTCCAGTTTTGTTGCAGTTGCCATGGGAGTTGTTGCAGATGAACAGTCAAGCATGCCAAATTTCTTGAGAAGATTTCTGGTATATTTTGCTTGATTTATGAAAATTCCATCATCTGTTTGCTTCACCTGTAAGCCTAGAAAATAGCTTAACTCTCCCATCATACTCATTTGATATCTAGACTGCATGAGCTTGGCAAACTTCTTACAGAGTTTATCATTAGTAGATCCAAAAATGATATCATCTACATATATCTGTACTAAGAGCAGGTCATTACCAGATTGAAAGTAAAACAGAGTTTTGTCAATAGTACCTCTGTGAAACCCACTTTCTAGCAGAAATTTAGCAAGTGTTTCATACCATGCCCTAGGTGCCTGTTTGAGTCCATAGAGTGCTTTGTCTAACCTGTAGACATGATCTGGATATTTTGGATCTACAAAACCAGGTGGTTGTTCAACAAATACTTCTTCTTCAAGTTTTCCATTCAGAAAAGCACTTTTCACATCCATTTGGAAAACCTTGAATTTCTTGTGAGAAGCATAGGCAAGAAACATCCTTATTGCCTCCAACCTGGCAACTGGTGCAAAAGTCTCATCATAATCTATTCCTTCTTGCTGTGAATAGCCTTTAGCTACCAGTCTTGCTTTGTTCCTTGTGATCACACCATCACTGTCAGTTTTATTTCTGAAAACCCATTTAGTACCAACAATAGATCTATTCTTTGGCCTTGGTACAAGGGTCCACACCTCATTTCTCTCAAATTCATTTAGCTCTTCTTGCATTGCTGTTATCTAGTCAGCATCTTTCAGAGCTTCTTCTACTTTCTTTGGCTCAGATTGTGACAAGAATGCATGAAACAGACATTCGTTTGTTGTTGCACTTCTTGTCCTTACTCTTGCATCTGGATCACCAATAATTAAATCAGGTGTATGTGACTTAGTCCATTTTCTTGCAGAAGGCAGATTGCTTCTGTCATCATGTGATTCTCCCCCTTGATCCATGCTCTCCTGATTTTCTTGGTGTCTCTCTTCATTTTCAGATGCTCCCCCTGAATGTGACTGCTTAGAATTTGAATGATCAGAGTTTGAATCAACAGTGTTTGATTCAGAGTTATCAATTGAGTCACTATCAGTGTTTGAATTTTCACTTTGATGTGATTCTTCATGCTCCCCCTCAACTGGTTCTTCCCTTGTTTCTGATTGAAAGGTTTCTTCAGTGTTTACCAGTAGAGGTTCAGAATTGACCTCAACAGTGTTTGTCAGATCTGTATCATCCGAGTTTAATAAATCTTCATTTTCAAAGTGCAGTTGATCATGCTCATTAACATCTTCAAGTCCAGTTATTTTCTTGTCATCAAATGACACATGAATAGACTCCATGATCACTCTGGTTCTCAGATTATAAACTCTGAATGCCTTTGTTGACAGTGGATAGCCAACAAAAATTCCTTCATCTGCCTTTAGGTCAAATTTGGTCAACTGTTCAGGATGAGTCTTCAACACAAAGCACTTGCATCCAAAAATATGAAAATATTTTAGATTTGGCTTTTTCTTCTTCACCATTTCATATGGTGTTTTACCATGCTTGTTGATCAGTGTTGCATTTTGAGTAAAACAAGCTGTTTGAACTGCTTCTGCCCAGAAATATGTTGGCAACTTTGCTTCATCTAGCATGGTTCTGGCAGCTTCTATCAAAGTTCTGTTCTTCCTCTCCACTACACCATTTTGTTGTGGAGTGCCAGGTGAAGAAAACTCTTGTTTGATCCCTTTACTCTTGCAAAATTCTTCCATAGATGAATTCCTGAACTCAGTTCCATTGTCACTTCTGATTATCTTCACTTGATGCTCTGAACCTTTGTCCAGTTGGATTATATGATCTGTCAGTGTTAAGGCTGTTTCATCCTTCTTTGCAAGAAAATATACCCATGTGAATCTGGTATATTCATCAACAATGACTAATGCATATTTCTTCTTTCCAAGAGACATCACATTTACTGGACCAAAAAGATCAACATGTAGTAGATGATAAGGATCAGCAATTGAAGACTCAGATTTGCTTTTGAAAGAGGTTTTTCTCTGTTTGGCCTTTTGACAAGAATCACACAGGCCTTCTACATTCAACAATGACTTTGGTAGTCCTCTTGCAAGATCATTCTTTATGAGCTCATTAATGTTGTTCAGATTCAAATGAGAGAGTTTCTTGTGCCACTTCCAACTCTCTTCACTGGACATTCTTGTTGACAGACATACTGCTTTGCCATCAGTGTTTGTTGACAATTTTATTTCATAGATGTTGTTGTGTCTGTTTCCAACTAGAGCAACTTTCCCTGTAGATTTACTGATCACTTGGCAGTATTCAGGCTGAAAATCTACATGATATCCTCTGTCACAGATTTGACTCACAGATAGCAAATCATGCTTGAGTCCTGGAACCAGAGCTACATTTGTGATGATGACATTCCCAAGATTAATATTGCCATATCCCAGAGTATGTCCTATGTTGCCATCTCCATAAGAAACTTCTGGGCCAGCCTTCTCCTCATACTCTGATAGCAGGGCTTTATTTCCAGTCATGTGTCCTGAACATCCACTGTCCACGACTAGGGTACTGACCCTTGTGCCCTGCAATCACAAACAATCACTGATTATTAGTTTTAAGGATCCAGACTTGCTTGGATCCTTTGGCTTTCTTAATTCTGTTAGCTTTTGCAGCGGAATTTTCATTAACAGAGTTTAAGCTAACTTTTTCAGAGTTTACATTTGCAGAGTTTACTTTAACCCATTTCAAATTTGGCTTGGGTTCATAGTAATTATAGTAAATAGCATGATAATCTCTGCAAGTATAAATAGAATGCCAAGTACTTCCACATTGTTTACATAAAGTCTGTGGTCTAGTTTTCACATAATCATTTTTAACTGCAGTTTTAGAGGGCAAAGAATTAATGTTCTTATTCTTACTGCAGAAACTGGCAAGATGATTAGTACTACCACAATTAAAGCATGTTTTCCTGGGAGCTAATGAAGCAAGCATTGGCTTAACTCCTGAGGTTATGCCTACTTTTCCATTTCTGTTTTTCTTAGGCATTCTCTGTTTGTTGACAGACTTTATCTCCTTAAGTTTATGCTTGAGTTGTTTATCTGTCATTAAGCCAATGTTAGCCTCTTTAACAAAAGTTTTAGCATATGACTCTTTAACAGCCTTTTTCTGTGCTTCAGTCTTAGGTCCACCTGTTCCCATGACATTACCCTCAGATGAACAATGTGGTCTAACCTTTACCTGATTTTCAAATCTAAGTTCATCTCCTACAGAGTAACCTAGACCTACTGTATCTGACTGAAACACTTCTTGAGTGTTTTTACCAGAGTGTGTCCAAGTCTTAATGATGTGTTTAGTATCCTCCAATTCTGATTCTAGTTGCTTATACTTACCTAGCAACTCCTGTTCAATAAACACTGCATCATCTCTCTCTTTTTGAATTTTATTCATGTTCTCTAGCTGTTCCTCAACAAGTTTATTTCTTTCTTTGAGTTGAGAACACTCAGACTTTATCCTCTCATTTTCTAAAGTCTGATCCCTATAACTGATATGCAATGCTTTAAGATAAATTCTCAATTCAGTTATATTATCAGTGTTATAAGCATAGGTAGTTGGAGGTACCTTGAGATCATCATTTTCAGTCTGAGTAGTAGCCATGAGAGCATAGTTGACTTCCTCATCTGAATCTGAAGTGTCTGCCCAATCTCTGCCTTTGGTGTAGAGTGCCTTTTCAGTTTTACCCTTCTTGCACTCTGGAGCATAGTGACCCATCTCCTTACACTTGTAGCATTGAATCTCAGACTTGTCTTTCTTACCAGATTTGAAGTCCTTTCCCTCAGATTTCTTGAAATTCTTCTTATCAAACTTTGAGTAGTCCTTGGAGAATCTCTTTCCCTTCTTGAAGTTCTTGTATCCCATCTTCTTGAAGGTCTTTACCATCAATGCAGCCATTTGCATCATCTCCTCATCATCTTCAGAATCAGATGATTCATCTGTGTTTGAGTCAACATCAGTGTCTGATGGCTCATTCTCTGAATGTATGACTAAGGCTTTTCCTTTTGCCTTTCTCCTTGATGCTTCCTTCTTTGATGGTTTCTCCTCAACCTCAAGAGCAACAGACTTTGACTTTCTACTAGATCTTTTGTTTCTCTGCTCCAATTCCAATTCATGGGTTTTGAGCAATCCATAAATTTCATCAATCTCTGTTTCACCAAGTTCATAATTATCTCTTATAGTGGTTGTTTTCACATCCCACTTTTCAGGTAGAGAGAGAAGAAACTTGAGATTTGAATCTTCTAAATCATACTCTTTGTTCACCAATGACAAATCATTGAGCAGTTTACAGAATCTGTCAAATGTTTCTGTCATGGTTTCATCAGATTTTGCCTCAAAATGCTCATACTCCTGAGTGAGTATGTTCCTTCTGTTCTTCTTAACTGCAGGTGTTCCTTGACATCTAACCTCAAGTGCATCCCATATCTCCTTTGCAGTTGTGCAGTTTATCACTTTATTAGACATAACATTGTCTAATGCACTGTGAAGTAAATGTCTCACTTTTGCATCCTTTGCAATAGATGAAAGATCCTCAGCAGTTAGATCTTTCTTTTCCTTTGGAATGACCTTTGATTCCTCACCAGCAGCAGCAGCAGATAATTTTGTTGGTTTGTGAGGACCTTCATATATTCTGTCCAGATATTCTGGATCTGTAGCCTCCAGAAACATGGTCATCTTCACCTTCCAAATTGCATACTCTAATGGCCTCAGTATAGGAACCCTAATTGTTTCATACCTACTAACATTAGTAGGTGCTTTTTCAGATGATGGAGGTATCTCTGCCATTGATTACTATTGTGTTTGGATCTTTAACTGTAATAAAGTAACAGATTTGTCTCTGATACCACTTGTTAGGTCGAATACACAATATATAATCAATTACCGTATGAATAAGTAACAAGAACACACGTTTTAACCCTTAAAACTGTTTGGAATTAATAATTCCTCTCTCGGTGATGTAAAGTATCACAGAGAGCTGCTTAGGTTACAAGAATGATATTCGTTCACGATGGATACCCTTCTAGGGTTAACCTAACTGTATTTATAAGATATATAGCTACGTACAATCGTAAATTGATTCTCCTAAAATTAAGCTATACAATTGATATCAATTACGATTGCTACACGTCTTCTAAGTCAACTCAATCTCTTTGACAGCTATCCAATCTTCAAAGATATCGCTTCCATATTAATATTAAATTAATCTTCAAACTCTGTTGACTTGTAGACGCTCCCAGTAGACAAACTTTAGCAAACTCTGTTCTCTCTACGCTAACAGTGTTTGCGCTTCCATGTATTCAGCTATCAGTGTTTACGCTTTCCTCTGCCAGCGTTTGCGCTTCCAGCAATCAGCGTATACTCAAACTCTGTTACAACTGCTTTCAATAACAAGTTAAACTCTCTTTACCTGTAACACTTAAACACTGACATTAAAACACATCAATTATATTTAACAGTCAATATATGTGATATTGTGTTCATGTGTGTATATGATGATTTATGGGTGCCGTGTAAGCCTATGAATTTTTATTTGTATTCTTGATGATTTAAATGTATTTAAATCATGCCTTATTGATCTTCTGAGATTTTTATAAAATCTTCGGAGTTATTAAAAATTATGAAATCTTTTGTGTTATTCTCTTTGTGATATTACTTATTTTTAAAAATTATCGGGAGAATTATTATGGATGTCTAAGTATTTTAAATCGATTTTACGAGTTATATTGCATTTAAAGGATCAAAACTTGTAAAATTCGTTTTTAATTCATTTTTTATCCTAAAAATATTTTAAAAATATGTGGGTATTCGTCATTTTGTACTCTACGTTTTAAAAATGAAAAGTTTAATTTTTCCTCACTTTCTATTTTTTTTCGATTTTCAAAAGTGAGTAAAATTGATTTTTATGTAAGTTTAGCATGGTGGAATGAGAAGGTTGCCTTTATCTCTCTACATTATCTATACAGCTTCTTTTTTAGCCTCACAAACTTTTGATATTCCAGAAACTTCCCGAGCTCTCCTCTCACCCTCTCCGATTTCTCTCCCAACATCTCTCTCGATTTTTCTAATCTTTCTACCTCTCGGTTGCTCTGTGGTGAGCCTCTCTTTCCTCTTCTTCCTCGCCGCCCTTCAAATTTGTTCTGTGTTGGTGCCGGAGCTCTCGAGCTCGACGGGAATCGCCGGCCGAAGCTCTGTTCCAGCGAGTTGTGCTTCGATGGTGGGGATTCTGAGCTCCTGGTTGAGTTTAGGAGCAGCCATGGATGGGTTCTTGTACCGATTGTGTGGGTGAGATTGGGTTTGGTGGGTGTGTAATATTGTGCATATATGTGAATTCAAGTATGTATCAAATGGAGAGTTTTGACTGTTATGTTCGTATAGGTTGTTGCTCAGTTGGGTTCGATGGGGACGAGATACCGTGTGTGTGTGTGTAAAGGATGTGCGTGAGTGTGTGTAAGCGAATGTATGCCGCGGTGTGTGTGAGTGGTGAGTTCTTTCCGAACCAGTGGTAACCTCGTTGCAAACTTCCTGTCCTTCGTTTATGTTGGAATTCGAACATAGTAAGTGCTACTATGCTTCAATTGTGTGTCACAGCTTGTATGTTGGTTACGGTGTGTTGCTGCGAAGTGGGTTCGGGTATCACTGTGTGTACGCGTGTGTAGTGAAATCGCTGGTGCAGGTGTATGTCGATTGTGTAAGTTCTTGTAGCTTCGGTGTGCAACAACTGCGTGTGTGTGGTGTGATTCCAGAGTCAAAGTGTGGGTGTTAGTGAGGCTGTGATGATGTTAACTGCAAGGGAATCGATCCCCTATTCTTATTGTCGTTGTGGTTGTTTGCGCGTTCATGGGTCATAGGTGTGAGCTGTATGTGCGTGTGTTCTACAGGGTATATATGTGTGTTGAATGGTTCTGGGTAGTGATGAAGAGCAGCATATGTAGGGTGTCTATACGTTGTGTGTGTGAATGTGCAGCTGGGAAAGAGTGAAAATCCGAAAGGGGTTTTTCAAATTCCTTCACAATCTGAGTTTAATTTAGTGTTCTGGATGATGGTTGCTGCTGGGTGTTGTTCATAACAAGTACTGGCTGGTATTATTTGGTTCAAATGAGTTTTGTAAGAGGTGGAGTTGAATTCTATGGAATTGGATGTATGATTCAGTAGTTAAATGTGAGTAATTTTGAGTTTGATACTTGCATATGAAGTCCTGGATAATTTCTGGAAATGTCAGTGTTAGTATGTAAATTGTTCAAATTTCTTTGATAATTAGAGATTAAATTGTAGTTAGTAGAGTCATGTGTGAGGATGTGTATCAAGTTAAATACCTAAGTGAATGGACAATTTTGGCTCGGGCATTTGGTTTGAAACTCCAAGTAAGATTCGAATTTTATATAAGGATTCTAGGGTATTAAGTCGGTAAGAGAAATATCCTAAAGGTGGTAAACGTGATTAACTAGTACATGTATAATGTAATTGTGTATGCTGGATTCGTGGAGTACCCGAAGTTTATAGATAATTGACATTGGAGTGGTTTATGATGATTGTAAATTGATTTTTTTGGATTGTTTGATGATTGCTGAAGCGCTTTTGGGGTCGGTTGAATTCTGGCGAGTTAGGCGATATTAGAAAGGAGGTATGAGTAGGAGACCCAGCCAAAAGCAGTGCACAGGTAAATGGAATTTTGAGCATGAAGATATTTATCGAGTTCGATGAGTATATTGACATGAAGGTTGATGAGTCTTCGGGAAAAGTGGAAGTATAGCCGAGATAGAGGCCAATGTGTAAAGAAGTCGAGACAGCTGTGAAATCAGTGACGGATCTAAATTTGGAAGTGGAAATTTCGTGTATTGAGGCAAGTGTTATCGCTCCTCACTTATTGTTCAAGTGATGCAATTCTGTTCTATTTATATATCAATTACATATCAATGTGTCGGTCTAAATTATGTTTACAAAAGGCTTAATGGCCTTTTAGCCCTCAAAGTTTCCACCAATATACCCATTAGCCCTCAATATTTCAAAACGTTTCTTTCAACCCTCGAAGTATCCGTAAAGGTCCAATTAGCCCTTATAACGGTACAAAAATTGTAACGGTACATATAGGATGGGCAAAATAGTCATTACATGTGTCCGTTACAATTTTTTTAAAAAATTTTGTACCGGTATAAGGGTTAATAAGTACTTTCCGGATACCTCAGGGGCTAAAAGGTA
This sequence comes from Kitagawia praeruptora, assembly GCA_037693485.1. Taxonomy (NCBI): domain Eukaryota; kingdom Viridiplantae; phylum Streptophyta; class Magnoliopsida; order Apiales; family Apiaceae; genus Kitagawia; species Kitagawia praeruptora. The sequence goes on along the minus strand of CM075351.1, from coordinate 155,271,067 downwards.
CAACGTATTAAACTTGAGGGTTTGATGGGTACAACACATAAGTGAAATAATCTTACATGCGATCAGCAGATGGGGATGATGTAGAATTCACAAATGAGGCAGAGATTATTAGCAAAATTAGGCATCGAAATCTTCTTGCACTAAGAGGTTTCTGTGTCACAAGTGATGCTATTCAAGGTAACAGAAGATATCTTGTATATGATTTCATGTCAAACGGTAGTTTAGATGAGCATTTGTTCAATTCCGCATCCAGTTCTAAAAGGCACCTTTTGAGTTGGCCTCTGCGCAAGAACATTATTCTTGATATTGCAAAAGGGCTAGCATATTTGCACTATGGAATCAAGCCTGCAATTTATCACCGCGACATAAAGTCAACTAACATACTTTTAGATTCTGATATGAAAGCTAGGGTAACAGATTTCGAACTGGCAAAACAAAGTACAGAAGGCCAATCTCATCTTACAACAAGAGTAGCCGGAACCTACGGATACTTGACACCAGAATACGCGCTTTATGGACAACTAACACAGAAGAGTGATGTTTATAGCTTTGGCATTATAATTTCTCGAGATTCTGAGTGGAAGGAAAGTGTTGGACACATCAAATTCTTCAACGGTTTTGATCACTGATTGGGCTTGGGATCATGTCAAGTCTGGAGATGTAAATGAGATTTTCGATCCCATTGTGAGAGAGGATGGACCAAAGATAGTGATGGAAAGATTTGTACATGTTGGCATACTTTGTGCTCACGTAATAGTGGCTCTCAGGCCAACAATTTCCGATGCTTTAAAGATGTTAGAAGGTGATATCGATATCCCTAGATTGCCCGAGAGGCCATTGCCTCTGGACCAAGAGTCGTTTAGATCTTCTCTGCACTCGAGCACATCACCATTTACAACAATGTCATCAGGGATTAGGTCGAGTATCAGTAGCACTTAAACTGGAATATTTTTAATCACATGTATGTAAGTGGACTAGGATTAGAATTCTGCGACTGGTTCTGCTAATTATTTTTTACAACTTGAATATTTGTACAAGCTGAAAACTGAATACGAAAGAAATGAATTGCTTCATTATTTGCCAACTTTATTTTTATCACATCCCCTGTGAGCTGTGATTGATAAAAATTATGAGAATAAAAAAGAATTATCAGCAAGTTATCTTTTATTATTGCTCTTGGAAATGGATATCTTTAAATGGCCTTTGGCGAGTTTCCATTTGATTTAATAATTTGATACAGAGAGTATAATATACATGTAAAAAATCTTCAGCTCTAAGAGCATCTCCAATGCACTATACACGCACCATGACACTGGGTTTCAAACAGTCGACCTTTTTTACTAAACGAGAGAGTATCCGCTAGTTTAAGCTTACAGATAGATTGACAAACTTGGGAGTCGTATCGAAGCAAACCGAAGGTCTTTGCAGGCTTTGCTGAGTGAAGCCAAAGGTCTTCGCAGATCATTGAACTTTACAGAAATTTCATTATCCAGAAACTTGCCCATAAATAATGGGATTACTGTTGTGACTTATACAAGCAGCTGTTCTAACATCTGCTGGCCCATATTCATTCACAACACCATCTGCTGATCTCATGTAAGATTATTTCACTTATGTGTTGTACCCATCAAACCCTCAAGTTTAATACGTTGTACCTTTTAGCCCCTAAGGTATCCGGAAAGTACCTATTAACCCTAATACAGGTACAAATGTTTTTAAAAAAATTGTAATGGACACATGTAATGACTATTTTGCCCATCCGATATGTTCCGTTACAATTTTTGTACCGTTATATGGGCTAATTGGACCTTTACGGATACTTCGAGGGTTGAAAGGAACGTTTTGAAATATTGAGGGCTGATGGGTATATTGGTGGAAACTTTGAGGGCTAAAAGGCCATTAAGCCTTTACAAAATGACATCCTTCTATAGCTCAAGTGCAAATTTTCAAATGATTTTACAAATACCCTTTTTTAGAAATATTTTAGATTATGGTATGTCATTGGATTCCTCAGTAAGGTACCATTTCTTTTATTTTCTTCGAATATGTAAGGAACGTGCTAAATAGAGGAAATCCAATATTTTAAATCCTTTTAAAAATCTTTTAGCATAATTCCTTATTTTAACATATTTTCTTCGTACCATATGTTTAGTATTCTTGTTGATCAGAATCTATATTTTCTTGATTTTGCTATCACTGTTTACGCTTGCTGAGCATTGTTGGCTCACTCTTGCTTTATTTATTTTCTCCAGTTAATAGAGAAGATTAGTGGACCTCGTGGTCAGTTGGTATTACTGTTCCAACAGCGAGAGGTGACGTTCGAGTTGTTGGTTTCGCCGGGTAGTGATTTGAGCTTGTCAGAAGTTGGTTGGCTAGTTCGGTAGACGAACTTAGTAGTTATCAATTTGTATAATAATGTTATTTTGAGATTGGATTTTAATAATTAAATTTGGTAGTTTGTTTCATACCATAACCTGTAAGCGGTCTTGGATCAGGGGTATTTTATTACTATTTTATGTTTATATCCAGGTATGTGTTGCGTGGATTGTGGTTAGTGGCCCCAAATCTGTACCCCGGATTTTGGGAATGCCACAGTTGGTATCAGAGATACAGGTTATGGTCACTAAAACAGTTAGGATGGGTGGGTATACATGTGTGAGATGGACGTGAGGTAGAACGATTTAGGATAAGGTCCGCCTTAGGATATTTTGACGAGTATGGCGACGTTGTGCGGTCTCTCGACATATTGCGCGAGTAGGAGTTCGATTCGTTCGAAGGTCTAGTTATGGGCAAGGCGGTTAATCTAGAGCCGCGTGAACTGATGGAGCAGTTGGAGCTACCTGTCTGAATGACATTATCTCGAGACTTTCGCGTACTTTTTAGAACTTTTCCACGACTTTAGCTATGATGCGAATGTTATAACGAGAGTGCGAGAAAACTGAAAACAAGATGTGAGAAGCGATTGTTGACACGGGTTGGAAGTAAGGGCGTAGTGGTGTACTATTAGCCATTTATTTTGTTTAAATTCTTAATTGATTCCCCATTTGGGTAGTTGAATTGATTCTTATTGTTTCCTTGAATTGTTGTAAACGAATTCATGATTTACATCGTTGCTGAAGCATTTGTTGCGCAGTGACGGTTAGAATCGAGAATGAAATGAGATATTCTTATTTATTCAACTCATTATTGGCAGGCCAGTTTTGGCAGCTAAGGATATTAGTGCTTAGTCGACAAGAGTGAGATTATGAATAATTAGGAATTTCTTGAAAGTTGTTTAATCAATAGTTGATGTATACCTTTGGTGATCAACTATACTTCAATTAATAATGAGTTCTATATATCACATTCACTTGAATTCAATCCTATTCTTTTAAAAAATATATATAAAATAAAATAAATATCCCCATTTTTCAGAGGACACTTGGTCCAACTCTATATATGAGAATTTTTGAGACTCTTGAATTCTTTTCATTTTCCCTGAATATTTAATCTTCTTTGTCCGAACTGAGATGAACAACCTATGTATATAGGGGATTCAGGGACATTTTATCTCTGTGATAGAAGTCCGGTGGGACGCCACTGATTGTGTTTGTCATGAAAGTACTAAAGACTGGCCATCTTTATCTACTATGGTGGTTGACCTAAGTGACAAATGCAACCTGATAATAGTTCGAAGATCGTATTGATCTCTCGGTTAAATCCTTTCACAAAAGGTTTTATCAAACAAAATTCAGTGTACATTCATACCTAATACCTATTCATTCTATTGACTTCCTTCATCAGAAATCCTGATTATTTTGGATTACCAGTGATGAAGAGCCGTGAAGATAGACGCGACGACATCCTAAGTGGTCAAAGCTGCGATTAAGTTGACAAAAAAAAATTTGTTGAGCAAGATTGAGTAGTTGATGTTAAAACAGAGATGACATATCAAGTTGGATTATTTATTAGATCGAAAACACATGTACAAGATTCGAGATTACTGAAAATTGAGAAAAAGAAAGGAGCAAGTATCAAGGGCACAAGATTACAGATTTTATTAAAGGTTGAAAAGAGAATGATGATGAAGGTATTTGGTAGGTGACAATTATTGTTAATGAAAGATTGTTTTGGACATCTGTTTAATTTCGGAGATAGTAAATGGAATATTAAAGGATTACGAGTATTTTTAAACCCGTTGTTGGATATAAGGTTTTTGAACCCAGGAATGATAATTTGAGTAAAGCAGAATGAAGCAGGACATATTTGTTTTTGATAACTATTAGAAGGAAATGAAATTTGAATAAAAAAGTAAAACAGAGAACTAGGAAGTTTTAGAAGCGTTTTAACGGAAGACATGTGATTCAGTTAAGGGAAGAATGTGGAATTTCGAGGATTTGGAGTGAAAGAGTGGGGGCACAATTGTTGTCTACAGGATGAGAATTAGCAGAGATTAACGAGACCCCCTGGTCAGAAGATAAGATTTCGAGAGAGAAACATATGGAGATTTTGTTGAGATGAATGCAGAGAGATGTGGTTGTAATCAGAGAGAATATTGTGGTAATAAGTGACAGAGTCAGAAGTTAAAGTTATGTGCCATGAGGTTGGAAAGATAGGACTTTTTGTCAGAGATTGTATCATATCAGTCTCAGCGGAACCTATGATGAGAGTAGCAACACAGTTTTTTATAAATTACGAGGAAGCTAGAAATTCATTATGACTATGAATGATGTTATCAAGAATTTGAATGTGATGGTAGGGAAATGAGTTAAGTGCGATTCAGGATTGGATTGAGTAATTAAATACGAAGTATAAACAAATTATGAGGCCAAGGAAGTGAGATTATAATTTTCAAGGGATGTGACACTAGTACAGATTGGACCTGTTGCAACGGTCAAATTGACCTATTGCGTCGGTTAAATGGCGTAGTACATGTAAGCGTCGCAATAGATCTGTACCTATTGCGTCGATCAAATTGTCGTCGCTAAAACCTTTTAGCGTCGGTTTAAAAGCCATCGCAAAAAACCTAATAACCGACGCTTTAGGTCTATATCTGTAGCGTCGGTTAGAGGAAGGCGATGCTTTTTATTGGTGTCTATAGCGTCACCTGTGTAAACAACCGATGCTATAAGTAATAAAAAAATTGATTTATTGGTATCTATAGCGTCGCCTGGATAGACAACCGATGCTTCTTAGTCATATCTATAACGTCGCCTTTCTAAACAACCGACGCTATAAGTTAAAAAAAACTGTTTTTTCAATATTTTGTTTTAATCAATTTTTTAAACCTGCTTTACTTTTAAACAGAATAGACATCAACTATCACACAAATTTAACCTAAACTAATAAAAAGGATAAATTACAACACAAATTTGATTAAAATAAAATTTAAATTTAAATATATACAATTAGAATAAAAAAAGTACATTAATGTTCAAAATACTAAAAAAATTCCTATCAAGTTTACATGCCATAACTTAACTACAAAGTTCAAGTGGAGACAACTACGGGCATGAATATTAACACCGACATTGCATATATTCATATGCTCTTGCGCCAACTCCATTATCGACTTCCAGAATCCTATCCGCCTGAAACAAGGTTTCCATGCTTGACCAATCTGTGAAAGGAAGAACAAAAGTTGTTGCAAAGTTGGTGCTTTATATATTTTGCAACTATACGAAAAACAAAATAAAAAATTTATTTTGGTCATTTACTCCAAATCAGTTGGAATTTTTAGCTATTTAAATCTTTTTTTTGCTAAGTCTAGCTAAATTAAGAAAATTGTCGCAGTCGCATATAATTTTATTACAAGTAGAAATGACATTATAAAAAAACAAGAAACAAAAAAATGATTAAATATTTGTTAGAGCCATTACCAGCAGTTCATTTTTTTCATAATATATTACCTATCACTTTTAATGGTACAAGAACAGAGTGAGCACTAAGTAGCAGACCAGATAACTACTGTCAACTTCGACCATGTGTTTGTGTTTGCATGTCTAGTAGCAGTAATTAATAATTTAAAATTCCATACATATTGTGCTAAGAATAGACCAGTTTGTACCCTTTAAATTATAGAGACTCTACTAATTATACAAAAACAGGGTGATTACTAATAAGCAAACCAGACCACTACCAGACTGTTGATATCAGAACATGGACAATGGAGACATTGCATCAAAAATCACCTATTGATATGTTTCTTAATCCAAACTGCAATATATAACAGAAACCTTACAATACAATGACCCCATTAATACTTACTTTTTCTTTAATTCTTAAACATTATAGGATCGCTTTAATTGTGTTTTTTATTATCTTTCTTTTAAGATCTGAGGGTGTCCAAATTTGGTAAGTCGAATCAGGTTCCCCAGTACACAGGGGCGAGATAGAATCATGACTTAGGACAAAGGATCCAGTTCGGTTTCTATTGCATGACCTAGGAATCGTGTAACACTGGAAAATCAAGAGGCCATCACAATTTTAACTAAAAAGACAAATAAATTATGTAGTTAAGTTTTCTGAGAGCCTTCAAATTACTAACATACTTAATAACTAACACAGAGGGTTGAAGAAAAGTATGAAACACCCAAAACTGAAGTAAACATAATTAGTGTTGGTGCAACATAAAGATTAAAGGCTAGGGTGATACACGACAGACCATATGATGAGCAGATTGTGAACACCGAGACGTTGTAGAATGATGAAATAAAGTCGCACTTCTTTATTTCCATAACACTGTCATAATTTATTTTTTAACATACAAATTTTATGTTTCAGCTAATATACAGTTTAAGCCATGTATTGTCTAGCCACATGAATTTTCAATCAGTTTCATTACTAGATATGTCTATAAACGCAATTCAGAGATTTATGTAAATAGGCTTGCGCTGAAGTGAGAACAAATGTTCTCACTGTTCTCCATTCTCTCTAGAGCGTCCCTATGTTTATAGTTTTTCACATTTCCTGCAGATCTGTTTCGGATATTATTGATTAACATGGTTAACATATGCATTATATAAGAAGTATGTAGCAGAAATCTTTTTTTTTGTGACCAAAAATCAGCGGGGTCTCGAATATAGAAAACTTGCTTAACTTGTGTAGCAATAATAAATGGGTCATCTTCGTGACCAAACCGTCCAAAGTCAACCAAGGTGAAGCCTGACTCATCCACTCGAACACCACGCCCGACATCGAACCATTTACATTTGAAAAGAGCAACTTTAAAATCTTTGTAGTCGAGCTCCCAAATTTCTTCAATCACCCCATAATATGACTTTTTAATATCCCGTGATAAGATGGAATTGCCTCTATCAAATTCTATTGAAGAAGCTTCTACACATACTCTGCTATTTTGCACAGTGCTCTTGTTATCTTGAGATTGGGTATAAAAAGTATACCCATTAACATCATAACCTTTGTAAGATGTCACTGGCATGTCGGTGCCATATGCCAACCATTTGAGTGCATTAGAAACGGTGGTAGGACTTTCCGAATATTGAGACATTACTCGATCTTTAAACCATTTCACAAACGAGCGATTATGTTCATTTGTAACCCACTTGCCACTCTTAGAGGGATGCATTTGTCGAATTGGTCTATGGGTTCTTGCAAGTAAGGATTAACTTCCGTCATGTGTTGCAATACAAACAGATGGGCTCTTTCATATAATCCAACACTAGAAGAGATCATTTTACGTCCCAATATCCCTTGAACTTCAAGTCTACCTTCGTGACGAGATCTTGGAATTCCAACTGGATTAGCAGATGCTAAATAGTCTGTGCAAAATTCAATAGTCTCTTCAACCGAATACCCTTCAACTATGCTACCTTCAGGTAGACGTCGATTTCTTACATATGCTTTTAAGATGCACAAAAATCTCTCAAAAGGATACATTTGCTGCACATATAAAGGACCACAAATTTTAATCTCTCTAACTAGGTGAACCACTAAATGCACCATAATGTCAAAGAATGAACGAAAAAAATATATTTCAAATTCACAAAGTGTCACAATAATATCAGCTTGTAATTTGTCCAATGTCATAGGATCAATCACCTTACTACATATAGCATTAAAGAAGAAACACAGTTTGGTGATAACCAATCTCACATCCTTCGGCAATATGCCTCGAATGGCAACAGGCAGTAGATGTTGCATTAACACGTGACAATCATGTGACTTCATCCCTACCAGCTTCAAATCTTTCATTGAAACAAAGTTTTTTGGGTTTGAGGAATATCCAGTTGGAACTTTCACACTAGATAAACACTCACAGAAGCTGATTTTCTCTTTTCTGGACAGAGTAAAACAAGCTGGAGGTAGATATGCACGTTTACCGGATTGTTGAGGCGCTAACTCCGTCCGTATACCCATCTCTTGCATGTCTAATCTTATATTCATCACATCCTTTGTCTTACCTGGCATATTCAAAAGTGTCCCAACAATGCTTTCACAGACATTTTTTTCGATATGCATAAAGTCGAGACAATGTCTAACTTGCAAGTGTTCCCAGTATGGAAGATCCCAAAATATAGATCTCTTCTTCCAAAGACTGTTCGGAGTTGGCTTTTAATATAACTTTCCAAGTACAACATTGATGTCTTTAACTCGTTCAAAAACCTCCTTCCCGGTCAAAGGCAAACGAGCCACTCGAGTCTCGATAGTCCCATCGAAAGACCTTTTCCTCTTACGATAAGGGTGATTATGGGGAGGAAATGTACGATGAACCATATATACATTTTTTTTGCAATTGTTAAAACGAAGGTCAATCGTAGCATCTTTACAAATCGGACAAGCTTTAGCTCCTTTGATAGTGTACCCTGAAAGGTTTCCATAGCCAGGAAAATCGCTTATAGTACAAAAAATCATGGCACGCAAAGTGAAATTTGTTTGACTGTATGCATCGTATATCCTCTCACCTTGATTCCATAATAACAACAGATCTTCAATAAGTGGTTGAAGATAGACATCTATGTTATTTTCGGGTTCTTTAGGACCGGGAATTAACAATGTCAACATGATATACTTGCGCTTCATGCATAACCAAGGAGGCAAGTTATAAATCGTCAGAAGAACCAAGTGCTATGTGAAGTGCTGAGAGTGCGATACGGATTCATGCCATCCGCGCAAAGTCCAAGCCGCAGGTTTCTTGCTTCTCCACTAAAATCCGGGAACTTTCTGTCAATGGTTCTCCACTGTGGAGATTCAGTAGGGTGTCTGAGCATCCCATCTGATTTTCTCCCTTCTTCATGCCACCTCATAAGCTTTGCATTATTGATATTTGCAAAGAGACGTTTGAATCATTCCACTATGGGTAGATACCGCAACACCTTACGCGGAGGCCTTTTCTTGTCATCACTTGAAGAGTCATTTCCCTCTTGCTTATACCTAGAGGCTCCGCACTTTGGACATGTGTGTAGATGTTCATACTCATTACGAAACAACACACAATCATATGGACAAGCGTGTATCTTCTTTACATTCAAACCCATGGGACACAATATCTTCTTCGCCTCATAGGTGGAAGTTGGAAGCTCATTATTCGAAGGAAGTATGTCTCATACAAGTTTCAGCAATTCTGTGAAACTCTTGTCACTCCACCCGCTCTTTAATTTGAGATTACACAACTTTAAGATTGTTGATAACCTAGTTAACTGATCGTTGCACCCAGGATAAAGAGGTTTTTTAGAATCATCGACCAAGATCTCAAGAATTTTCGGTTGGTGCATCAAAATTTCTTCAACATCTTGGATCATCTCATCAAATCTGTCATTTTCCTCATCATCTTCTTTATTGGTAGGATTACCATCTCCACAGCTTTCAGAATTCCCACTAAATGATTCTGCCTTTCGAGAATGTATTCCCTCACCATGCCATATCCACTTGGTATAATTATCCATGAAACCACGTCGAAATAAATGTTCACGCACTATATCGACATCAGAATACTTTTCTAAATTATAACAATCGCGACATGGACATGTCATCCTTTCTTTTCCATGTTCGGCCTTCTTTATATTTTTATCCACAAATTCAATGAAGTCATTAACACGACTAATATACTCATGGGATGTTCGTGATATTTTATACATCCACGTAAGGCGGTCCATGTTATATATCTATAGAATATTTTATAGAAAGGAAGTCAGTAGCTATTATGTTATTAAATGCCATGCAGCATTTTAAAAAAATATTAAGAGAAAACATTCAGAAATAGTGAAGCTACTAAGACCACATGCAATGCAGTAGTATGATACAAATTATAGGCCTGGGCAGAAGCAGGTAACTATTGTCATTAGAAGATACAAATAAGTTGTACCAAAATATATGCTGACTAGATAGAATTTTACATGATTATGATGAGAGCAATTACAAAGAAACAGAGCAGAAATATAAAGGCAAGTGAAATAGAAAGTACAAAAACAGAGCAGTCTATACAATGATGTTATACCAAGATACTTACTTCACTCACTGTCGCCGACTTCTGAGTGGTTTAGAGTTGCTACACAGGTTATAAAACAGACCCAATCTGAGATTAATAAACAAACTCAGATTATTAATTGACTAAAAACAAACAGTAGGGTGGTTGAACCAACCATTTGTAAAGAAAGACGATACATGTGTCTGTGCACCTAAACTTTAATGGTCGAATAGTATAGACATACTGGTCTATATTGTATCCATCTCCATTTTTCACAAAAAACTACAGTATTTCAGTTAATACTAATATAGTAGGTCCATATATCTCTGTCCCATTTACACCTCCTTTCACTTTATAATACTTCATATATACAGACGATAACCTTCCAATTTACGTGCATATAACTATAGCATATTATTTATTCTCAACGGCTAATATCAGATAAAAGACTTCTAACAGCATTCCATAATAGACTTATAACCTAATATAAAAAACATGTTGCTAACTTCCTACAAAATGTAGATGAAACAAACCCAAAGAATGACATACCAGACAATAGCAGCTAATGCCTAATTGGTACTAAAATACATCTGGCTATCTCAGTATCAAATTAAGGCCAATAAGAAATAAATATATTGGCAAACATAGGACCACTAGTTTTAACTGAAATCATACACATGAAAATCAAAAACTATAACAGAAAATACAAGACCATTGAAGACCAGAAATTGAGCATACAAATTTATATAAACAAACCTAAGAGAAAGAACAGGAACACTCTTAGGTCCTAAGAAATTGAAGTCATATCCCCTCTTTGCCGCCCAGAAAGTGTACAATGTAAGTCTCACTACCACCACAGCTGTTAAGATAATAGCTTCCAAGATAACCTTCCCTGTACTAAATCCAATTGAACAAACTTTTTAGATCAAATTGAGTATAACAGATGAAGCATTACAAAGTAATGTCATTATTTGTATCAATCGAACATTATTTGTATCTATCGATTGTTCTAACAACTTGTACATACCTGTAATACCCAATTTGTAATGAACCCAGCAATCCGTAACGAACCCTAATTCCCAATTCCCTAATTCAGCAGCCAATCCCCTAATCCCTGATTTAAGAGTAGAGAGTAGAGAAGCACGCAGTCGAAGTAAATTGAGAGTGTAATAATTTGTAGAGAGTAGAGAGTAGTCGAGAGATAGAAAGTAGTCGAGAGAGAGAGAGTAATAATCGAGGCTGCAGAGTCGAGGTGAGATCCCCAAATATTAATGGTTGGTGTAATAAGATTTTTTTTAAAAGATAATCTACTGCGTCGGCATTACAAACACCGACACTATAAATAAAAAAAAGTATTTATTTTATTTTCTGAAAACTGGTTTTGTAAAATAATAATAATTATATAATAACATGTTACAAAATTATTATTATTATAATTATTATTAAATTTATATTCAGAATGTTAATTATTATAAAAAAATTGTTAATTATTATATTTAAATTTATAGTTAAAAAAGTGTGAAGAAAATCTAATTTTATAAAAATTATTTATTCTATTTTTTGCTTAATTGAATCGATAATCACACTAATTTTTGGAACAAAGATAATTATATGATATAAAATGTGATACTATTAAAATTTTATATTCTAAAGATTTTGGCAAAAAAAAAATAATAATAATAAATACCTATAGCGTCGGCTTAACAATGGGTGACGCTATAGGCTACCCCTATAGCGTCAGTTCAATTATGACCGACGCTATAGGATACACCTATAGCGTCGGTTGGACGCTGACCGACGCAAAGTGGTCTTATTAGCGTCGGCATTTTAGCTGGCGACGCAATAAGTAGTACATATAGCGTTGGTTGGGAAAAAAACCGATGCAAAAAGATCTGGCAGAATACCTATACCGTCAGTTATTGCCTATAACTGACGCAATAGGTCCAACGGACACCTATAGCGTCGGTTAATGCAAACAACCGACGCTATAGGTGCGACACAACAGGTCCATTCTGTACTAGTGTGAAGTGGTGTTTTGAGGCCGAAAGCAGATAAAGAAGTCTTAATGAGCATGCAGATCAAAAGATTATTATACAAGACGATGGAGTTGTTTTGCACAGAAAGAAAACAGTTAAATCGAAGCAGATTTCAGTGATTAAAATTTTTGAATGTATAATTTGATGGATTACCTGGATTGTCACCAGGTAAGGGTGAAGTTATGTTTGTTACTCATTTTCAAAAAATGGAATAAGTGGACCAGTAGTCACGAGGAACTTTGTTTTATTAAGGTTGGATGAGTTGTATAACCAGTTGGAAGTTGTATGTACCTAATGTCGATTTATGAAATGGATTAAGATCATTATAGGTATAAACCCTAAGATATTTTTTAAGTAACATTTTGAGTTGAGGTAGACACGATAAATTGTTGGTGATGGTATTTGATTGAACGAGAGCATTTACCGTTTTATAGGTACAATGAATAAGATTTCAAGCAGTATTCGGACGAAGAATTTAAGTAAGATCACATATGACATTCCAAGATGTTCAAAGACTTGTGAAGCGTATGCAGATCAATCGAGAATGACTTTAAGAAGTTTCAAGAAAAGGGAGAAGATGTTGCACAAAATTTTAATGTGAATTTTGGATGAGGAGGAACCTAATCTCAAGACATGTGGTTGGAAATGAAAAGGATCAAAGTGAATTTTGTGAAAATGAAGCAGTAATGAAGTTGGAAGAACCCAAAAGGCCAGCAAAGGTCGGAAGTTTAGTGAGAATAACTAAGGACTATTGAAGATTATCAAAGATTATATCCAGATGACTACAATAGTAATCAATTTTACCAGAGAGAGAACTAAAAGGTTTTGAATGGACAGTGAAGTGTGGAGAGAGTTTCTAAGAGTTGAGAAGTCAGACGAGGAAGTTTGAACGCTTAGTCTACAAAGAAGATGATTCATATTGTGTTATTTTAGTATGAGTTATTATGGAATTAAGAGGTACCGAGATGAGGTGATGAATCAGAATGTGAATGAATTGACGGAAAAGAATTGAATAGTCAGGAGGACAAGTGGTGAACATGTATTTATTCAGAATAGTTTAAAATGCAAGCGATAGATGAATGGCATGATTTTGCAATCAACTCAAGTAGTGTTAACATTAAATTAATAGAGCACAGAATCAAATTCGAGACCTTGTTGAGTATGCAGAGCTATGATTCGGGAGTTGATTTCAGAGGACGCGGGATAGTGAAGTTTAGATGATTTCGAGGATCGCGAGATGTTTGTTGAAGACGTACGATTGATTTGACGTATCTTAAGTCGAATTTCATGTTGTTAAAGTTAGAGTTTGTTGAAAAGTGTTGAATTGAAAGTTGTTTCATGGTCGGTATCGAGGGGGCTGTGACCCCGGGATGGTCGGCATTGCAAACCGAGTATTCAATATTTTGTTTTGTGATAAATTATATCAAAACCGAGGTTATGGAGTTTATTAGTTTTCAAACACTGCAGATGTTGAGGATAATTGATTTTTGATTTGTTCTAAACCAAGAAAATATTCGAGACTATATTTCAAAAGTTTTAACCGACCAATACATTTTTTTTTAAGAGTGAAAAGTGAGTTATAAATCGAATCATGTTTGATCTGTATCTAATAATGTATGTGTTTGATTGTAGTATTCGGTTTCAAGGACGCGATCGAGAATAAATGATTTGAGGTTTGATTGACAGATTGGAATCAAGGTATTATGGATTTATTTATTTACATGTTTACTGCAAGTCAAGGCAGGATTATCACGGTGTATGATTAAAATGAGTTTGTAAATGAGTGGAGTATAGAGATGAATTGGTTATGAATGATTACGCAGGGCATAGTCCATTATACGAAAAGGTCATGCCCGATTTTATGTAGATCAGGCATTCGTTTAAAAGTAATAAATGTTTAGAATTGACGAAATTTGTAAGGGTAAGGTTTAAGTTTATTATGGAGTTTGAGGGCTTACATGATGAGCCTATCGATGTAGGAGTTATTATGAGGAGTCCTAGAGTTGAAGATACAACCTCGGAAATTGAAAGCCAATGTTTGAGAAGAACTGTTACTTGTGTTCTTAGGATTGATTCTGAGGACAGAATCCTTTTAAGGGGGGAAGGATATAACGACCTAGAAAATCGCGTAATTTTTTTTTTAATATTAAATGTGAATTATATGATGTGATTATTTATGAGAAGGTTAATATATGTGATATTGTATTCATGTGTGTATATGATGATTTATGGGTGCCATGTAAGCCTATGAATTTTTATTTGTATTTTTGATGATTTAAATGTATTTAAATAATGCCTTATTGATCTTCTGAGATTTTCATAAAATCTTCGGAGTTATTAAAAATTATGAAATCTTTTGTGTTATTATCTTTGTGATATTACTTAGTTTTAAAAATTATCAGGAGAATTATTATGGATGTTTAAGTATTTTAAATCGATTTTACGAGTTATATTGCATTTAAATGATCAATACTTGTAAAATTCGTTTTTAATTCATTTTTGATCCTAAAAATATTTTAAAAATATGTGGGTATTCGTCATTTTGTACTCTACATTTTAAAAATGAAAAGTTTAATTTTTCCTAACTTTCTACTTTTTTTCGATTTTGAAAAGTGAGTAAAATTGATTCTAATGTAAGTTTAGCATGGTGGAATGAGAAGGTTGCCTTTATCTCTCTACATTATCTATACAGCTTCTTTTTGAGCCTCACAAACTTTTGATATTCCAGAGACTTCCCAAGCTCTCCTCTCACCCTCTCCGATTTCTCTCCAAACATCTCTCTCGATTTTTCTCATCTTTCTACCTCTCGGTTGCTCTGTGGTGAGCCTCTCTTTCCTCTTCTTCCTCGCCGCCCTTCAAATTTGTTCTATGTTGGTGCCGAAGCTCTCGAGCTCGATGGGAATCGCCGGTCGAAGCTCTGTTCCAGCGAGTTGTGCTTCGATGGTGGGGATTCTGAGCTCCTGGTTGAGTTTAGGAGTAGCCATGGATGGGTTCTTGTACCGATTGTGTGGGTGAGATTGGGTTTGGTGGGTGTGTATTATTGTGCATATATGTGAATCCAAGTATGTATCAAATGGAGAGTTTTGACTGTTATGTTCGTATAGGTTGTTGCTCAGTTGGGTTCGATGGGGACAAGATACCGTGTGTGTGTAAAGGATGTGCGTGAGTGTGTGTAAGTGAATGTATGCCGCGATGTGTGTGAGTGGTGAGTTCTTTCCGAACCAGTGGTAACCTCGTTGCAAACTTCCTGTCCTTCGTTTATGTTGGAATTCGAACATAGTAAGTGCTATTATGGTTCAATTGTGTGTCATAGCTTGTATGTTGGTTACGGTGTATTGCTGCGAAGTGGGTTCGGGTATCACTGTGTGTACGCGTGTGTAGTGAAATCGCTGGTGTGCAAGTGTATGTCGATTGTGTAAGTTCTTGTAGCTTCGGTGTGCAACAACTGTGTGTGTGTAGTATGATTCCAGAGTCAAAGTGTGGGTGTTAGCGAGGCTGTGATGATGTTAAATGCAAGGGAATCGATCCCCGTGTTCTTATTGTCGTTGTGGTTGTGTGCGCGTTCATGGGTCATAGGTGTGAGCTGTATGTGCGTGTGTTCTACAGAGTATGTATGTGTGTTGAATGGTTCTGGGTAGTGATGGAGAGCAGCATATGTAGGGTGTTTGTACGTTGTGTGTGTGAATGTGCAGCTGGGAAAGAGTGAAAATCCGAAAGGGGTTTTTCAAATTCCTTCATAATCTGAGTTTAATTGAGTGTTCTGGATGATGGTTGCTGCTGGGTGTTGTTCATAACAAGTACTGGCTGGTATTATTTGGTTCGAATGAGTTTTGTAAGAGGTGGAGTTGAATTCTATGGAATTGGATGTATGATTCAGTAGTTAAATGTGAGTAATTTTGAGTTTGATACTTGCATATGAATTCCTGGATAATTTCTGGAAATGTCAGTGTTAGTATGTAAATTGTTAAAATTTCTTCAATAATTAGAGATTAAATTGTAGTTAATGGAGTCATGTGTGAGGATGTGTATCAAGTCAAATACCTAAGTGAATGGACAATTTTGGCTCGGGCATTTGGTATGAAACTCCAAGTAAGATTCGAATTTTATATAAGGATTGTAGGGTATTAAGTCGGTAAGAGAAATATCCTAAAGGTGGTAAACGTGATTAACGAGTACATGTATAATGTAATTATGTATGCTGGATTCGTGGAGTACCCGAAGTTTATAGATAATTGATATTGGAGTGGTTTATGATGATTTTAAATTGATTTTTTTGGATTGTTTGATGATTGCTGAAGCACTTTTGGGGTCGGTTGAATTCCGACGAGTTAGGCGATATTAGAAAGGAGGTATGAGTAGGAGACCCGGCCGAAAGCAGTGCACGGGTAAATGGAATTTCGAGCATGAATATATTTATCGAGTTCGATGAGTATATTGACATGAAGGTTGATGAGTCTTCGGGAAAAGTGGAAGTATAGCCGAGATAGAGGCCAATGTGTAAAGAAGTCGAGACAGCTGTGAAATCAGTGACGGATCGAGATGTTGGAAGTGGAAATTTCGTGTATTGAGGCAAGTGTTATCGCTCCTCACTTATTGTTCAAGTGATGCAATTCTGTTCTATTTATATATCAATTACATATCAATGTGTCGGTCTAAATTATGTTTACAAAATGACATCCTTCTATAGCTCAAGTGCAAATTTTCAAATGATTTTACAAATACCCTTTTTTTCAGAAATATTTTAGATTATGGTATGTCATTGGATTCCTCAGTAAGGTACCATTTCTTTTGTTTTCTTCGAATATGTAAGGAACATGCTAAATAGAGGAAATCCAATATTTTATATCCTTTTAAAAATCTTTTAGCATAATTCCTTATTTTAACATATTTTCACCTGATGGACCCTCTTTATGGGATGTTTTCTTCAAACTGCCATACAAATTGACTATCCTGAGATTATCTTACAAATGTTCATTTAAAACCACTTACTTTACTTATGTTGGTGCAAACTTAAAAGGTGTTGGTAAATTTTATTAGATGTTTAGCACTTGACTATATCCTTGATTTGTCGTATATCCTCAATTACTGTTAATCATGTTGCTAGTAAATTCTTCTGTCGATTCATTTAATGATGTTATGACCCCAATTATTCGTATCGAACTTGTCGATACTTTTTGTTATTGTTGTTTATTCAATTATCACCTATTGATTGTATCGAACTCGTCGATACCCTTTGAGGTTATTATTCTTTAATTATTTCCCAATGATCATGTCGACACATGTTGATCTTGAATTCTTCATTGATTCTTGGATCTTGAGTTGTTGTTCTGGAACGTGAGTTTTCCAGATTTTTTGATTGACAGAGGTTGTCGATTGTTCCGACACCTAGTGCGTTGGATTTAGAATTGGAATTTTTTTAGAGGAGTCCCTTCGGGGAGACCATATTAATGGTCAAAAGATGTCCCTTCGGGGAGACCAGTTTAATGGTCAGAAGTTAATAAGGCCAATGTGTGCCGTGGATCCATTAAAGGACATTGCTGTGTGCGTTTGTCCGGGGTTAGTGCGTGACTGATCAGCAGCCTAACCTTATTGTTTTTTTAAAAATATATAAAAAAATCCAATTCTAATCTTTACGTTGAGGTTGAGTTGCTTCAAAGCTCGATTCCCTTGAAGCCTATGATGATTACCTTTAATTATCAGAACTTTTATCAGTTCTTATTGTTGATGCAATTTATTCTAGCGGAGCCCTGATTAGCTCATCTTGGAGTTTTGATACTTAATTTCAGCTGATTTCTTTCGTACCATATGTTGAGTATTCTTGTTGATCAGAATCTATATTTTCTTGATATTTCTATCACTGTTTATGCTTGCTGAGCATTGTTGGCTCACTCTTGCTTTGTTTATTTTCTCCAGTTAATAGAGAAGATTAGTGGACCTCGTGGTCAGTTGGTATTACTGTTCCAATAGCGAGAGGTGACGTTCGAGTTGTTGGTTTTGCCGGGTAGTGATTTGAGCTTGTCAGAGGTTGGTTGGCTAGTTCGGTAGACGAACTTAGTAGTTATCAATTTGTATAATAATGTTATTTTGAGATTGGATTGTAATAATTAAATTTGGTAGTTTGTTTCATACCATAACCTGTAAGCGGTCTTGGATCAGTGGTATTTTATTATTATTTTATGTTTATATCCAGGTATGTGTTGCGTGGATTGTGGTTAGTGGCCCCAAATCTGTACCCCGGATTTTGGGAATGCCACATGTTACTAATAATTATGCAAGTGAACCATCTGATGATGATGTAAGAACTATGTTGTCTGCATTAGGTTATAGCGGATCTCTAGACAACATGAGCCAATTAAATAGGTGTTTTCTTAGGAAGGAATGGTCTTTCTTCTTTGATCAAATTGCTAAATGTTTTACTGGTAAATGTAGTTCTTTTCAGCAAATTACTTCTGTTACTTCACATATTGCTTACAGTTTGCTTTATGACAGAGTAATTAACATTGGTCACATTATCTTAAGTCAGATGTGTATTAAACTTGGGTCAAGAGATCAAAACATGAAAATGGTTTATTATCATAGATTTATGCAAATGTTTATTAACCATTTTATTCCTGATGTTGAAGCTAGATTTGGTAGAGAACATGGTGTTTCTTCTTATGTACAGCAAAAGAGAATTTTCTCTGACATTACAAAGAAGGACAATGAAAAGAATCTAGATGAAATACCTGTAATTCATTATCCACATCATGTTCAGGTAATTCTTAAAACTCATCTTCCTACTCTCTACAATTCTTCTTTCTTTTGTGGTGAAATGGCTCAGGAATCTCATTTGGAGGAGAACCCCCCTGTGTCTACCCAAGTAACCCAAAACATTATAGTCTCTGAAACAATTCAAGAACAAAGTTTTAATCCACAGCCTATTGTTTCAAAGAAACCAACCTCTGGTGTTTCTCAAAAGACATCAGTTGTAAGGAAGAGAAGATTTGTTGTGTCAAGTAGTAGTAGTTCTAGTGAAGATGATGATAATATATCTCTTGCTGAGAGAGAAGAATTGAAGGCTGCAATTTGACTTTCTAAGCTAGGACAAAGAGATGAAACACCTAGTCACAGCCAGGCTGCAGTCTCTCAGAAGGCTGTAGTACTTAAAAAGGGAAAACAGTTACTAGATACTGTCCCTCAAAAGACTGTGTCTATTGAAAAAGGATCTCATCCCAAGATCAATTCTGTGTCTACACCTCTTGAGTCTTCTCAGGATAAATCTTTTGTTCACTATACTAGGAGAACAACGAGAAAGATTCATTTGTCACCTACACACACAGAGTCTAGTCCAACTAATATCATGCAGGTCTCTACAAATGAAGCTACAATCAAGTCAGCAAATGACTATAGAGATCTGGATATTGATTCTTTATGGGAAACTACATTATCATACAGATTGGCTATGGGAGTTATTTCTATTAAAGTGAAGTTATCCAAGGCTGTTCTAGATTTTCTGGTTGAAAGAGTACCAAAACTTTTATTTCCAGAAGAATATGGACTTCTACATCAAAGACTTGACTTAATGAAGATGTATTTCTATGTATCTATCAGAAGACAATTAGTCAAGAAATTTGGACTCTCGAAGCATGTTGCACTTCAATCACTTCATGCATATTTATTTGACAAGGATATCATTATTGAAGATGTTTCAGCTCAAGGTGAACAACAGGAGGAAGTAGATAGAGGAATACAGTCATCAGAAGATACTATTGCACCAGTGGTAGATAGTAGGACAGATCAGATCACAGTCACTACAACACAAGAACCATCTAGTCAGAGGTTGGATGACTCAGGAGCTGTGATAGCTGATGTTGAAAGGTCTTCTGTGATGATTGAAATTGCAAGTGAGAAACCCTATGATATGGGAGGAATAACTTTGACTGATTTTCTTGAAGATCAAACAAACATTGTTCAGTCAGAGTCTATCCAATTTATGGGTGTGTCTCAGCAAACAACACTTAAAGACGGTGACATACTAACTAGGGTGTCTAATAAAGTATTACTGAAGACATCAGAGTCTAGTAAAGAACCTGAAAGTGGTATACTGGAGCCTGTAGTCTCTGAAAGGAAAGAAGATGATTGTAAGAGTTCAGAGACTACAGCAGCTCACTCCTTGGAGAAAACCTCAAGCCCCTTGTCAAATGAGGAACCCTATCTCCATGTGAGTTCAGGTATAAAAATTTCTTCTAAACTCTATTTTTCTGCAGGTCATGAGAGCACTTATCCAAATTTGAGTGATACACTTGAAAAGATGGATATTGATCCACAATCAGAGAGGCTGGATCCTGACCAGGCAAAAGGAGAGGTAGAAAGAGTGTTGACTTTAGATAGTCAAAGTGAGAATGAGGGTATGGATGATCAACTCCATAGTGAGGGAGAGAAAATTAGGAAACCACCATCATTTAATTTCTGGGATCAGGTTTTTCCTGAATCTTGGTCTAACAATCTTGGTATGGATGCTGGTACTTATTCTTTTATCAAGATGTATGAGAAGAATGACTTAGCAAAGCACAATTCAAAGCCAGAAGTTAAAGCTCAGAAGCAAAAAGAAAGGCTTGCAGGAATTATAAACAGAAGAGGTGAAAGGCTAAGACAAACTTCTACACCATCAGTACCAGAAGATATTCCTAATGATCCTAGTATTCCTTTGTTTGTACTACCAATATCCGCAAGAATTGAGACATCAACAGTATCTGATCAATCTAAGGAGGAGTCAGGATTTGTAGATGTTAGTACACAGAATACTGGTGAAGGACAAGATGATCATATTGTGTTAGATATAATTGGTGTCAGTGTTTAAGTGTTACAGGTAAAAAGAGTTTAAATTGTTAATGAAAGCAATCGTAGCAGAGTTTGAGTATACGCTGATAGTTGGAAGCGCAAACGCTGATAGAAGGAAGTGCAAACACTACTGGCTGACAGAAGGAAGCGCAAACACTGCTGGCTAGGAGAGCAACAGAGTTTGCTAAAGTCTGTCTACTGGAAGCGTCTACAAGTCAACAGAGTTTGAAGATTGATTTAAGATAAATATATAAGCAAAATCTTTGAAGATTGGATAGCTGTCAAAGAGATTGAGTTGACTTAGGAGACGTGTAGAAATCGTAATTGATATCAATTGTATAGCTTAATTTTAGGAGAATCAATTAACGATTGTACGTAGCTGTATATCTTATAAATACAGTTAGGTTAACCCTAAAAGGGTATCCATCGTAAACGAATATCATTCATTGTAACCTAAGCAGCTCTCTATGATATTTTACATCACTGAGAGAGGAATTATTAATTCCAAACAGTTTTAAGTACTAAAACGTGCGTTCTTGTTATTTACTCTTACAGTACTTGATTATATATTGTGTATTCGGCCTAACAAGTGGTATCAGAGACAATCTGTTACTTTATTACAGTTTAAGATCCAAAACTCAATAGTAATCAATGGTAGAGATTCCTCCTCCATCAGGTTCTGAGAAAGCCCCTACTACTGTTAGTAGGTATGAAACAATTAGGGTTCCTATACTCAAGCCATCAGAGTATGCTATCTGGAAGGTAAAGATGACCATGTTTCTGGAAGCCACAGATCCAGAATATCTTGATAGAATTTATGAAGGTCCTCATAAACCTACAAAGTTAACTGTTGCTGTTGCTGGTGAGGAATCGAAGGTGATTCCTAAGGAAAAGAAAGATCTAACTGCTGAGGATCTTTCATCTATTGCTAAGGATGCCAAAGTAAGGCATTTACTTCACAGTGCTCTAGACAATGTTATGTCTAACAAAGTGATTAACTGCACAACTGCAAAGGAAATTTGGGATGCACTTGAGGTTAGATGTCAAGGAACTGCTGCAATCAAGAAGAATAGAAGGAACATACTCACACAGGAGTATGAGCATTTTGATGCAAAGTCTGAAGAAACCATGACAGAAACATTTGACAGATTCTGTAAACTGCTCAATGATCTGTCATTGGTTAACAAAGAGTATGATTTAGAAGACTCAAATCTCAAGTTTCTTCTCTCTCTACCTGAAAAGTGGGATGTGAAAACAACCACTATAAGAGATAACTATGATCTTGATATTACTGAGATTGATGAAATCTATGGATTGCTCAAGACTCATGAGTTAGAAATGGAGCAAAGAAACAGAAGATCAAGCAAGAAATCAAAGTCTGTTGCTCTGAAAGTTGAAGAAAAATCTTCAAAAAGAGAGGCATCAAGGAAGAAGGCAAAAGGAAAAGCCTTGGTCACTCATTCTGAAAGTGAGTCATCAAACACTGATGTTGACTCAAACACAGATGAATCATCTGATTCTGAAGATGATGAAGAGATGATGCAAATGGCTGCATTGATGGTAAAGACCTTCAAGAAGATGGGATTCAAGAACTTCAAGAAGGGAAAGAGATTCTCCAAAGATTATTCAAAGTCTGACAGGAAAACTTTCAGAAAATTTGAGGGAAAGGACTCCAAATCTGGGAAGAAAGATAAGTCTGAGATTCAATGCTACAAGTGTAAGGAGAAGGGTCACTATGCTCCTGAGTGCAAAAAGGGTAAAACTGAAAAGGCACTCTACACCAAAGGCAGAGACTGGGCAGACACCTCAGATTCAGATGAGGAGGTAAACTATGCACTCATTGCCTCTACTCAGAATGAAGATTCTGAACTTAAGGTACCTCCAACTACCTATGCTTATAATACTGATAATATAACTGAATTGATAATTTATCTTAAAGCATTACATATCAGTCATAGGGATCAGACTTTAGAGAATGAGAGAATCAAGAATGAGTGTTCTCAACTCAAAGAAAGAAATAAACTTGTTGAAGAACAACTTGAAAACATGAATAAAATTCAGAAAGAAAGAGATGATGCTGTTTTTATAGAACAGGAGTTGCTAGGTAAGTATAAGCAACTAGAATCTGAATTGCTGGAAAAGACACTCAAGAGGTTTTTCAATCAGACACAGTAGGTCTAGGTTATTCTGAGGATGATGTACTTAGATTTCAGAATACAGTTAAGATTAGACCACCACTTTCTACTAAGAAATTTGGAACATTTGTTCATGGTACTGTTAAAACTGAACATGGAGCTATTGAAAGTGAGCCAGTAAAAACCTGTGTCATAACTGTGGTAGCACTAATCATCTTGCTAGTTTTTGCAGGAAGAACGAAGACATTAATTCTTTACCCTCCAAATCTGGAGTGAAAAAGGATAATGTCAAACCTAGACCACAAACTCTGTGCAAACATTGTGGAAGTACTTGCCACTCAATTTATACTTGCTAGAATTATCATGCTATTAATCATAATTACTATGAACTGAAACCTAATTTGAAATGGGTTAAAGTTGATTCTGCAAGTGCTAAGACTGAAAATGTTAGTTTAAACTCTGATAATGACAAATCCGCTGCAAAAACTAACAGATTCAATAAAGCAAAAGGATCCAAGCAAGTCTGGATCCTTAAATCTAACAATCAGTGATTGTTTGTGATTGCAGGGCACCAGGGAAAGTACCCTAGTCGTGGACAATGGATGTTCAGGACACATGACTGGAAATAAAGCCCTGCTATCAGAGTATGTGGAGAAGGCTGGCCCAAAAGTTTCCTATGGAGATGGCAACATAGGACATACTCTGGGATATGGCAATATAAATCTTGGAAGTGTCATCATCACAAATGTAGCTCTTGTTCCAGGACTCAAGCATGATCTGTTATCTGTGAGTCAAATCTGTGACATAGGATATCATGTAGATTTTCAGCCTGAATATTGTCAAGTCATCAGTAAATCTACAGGGAAAGTTGCTCTAGTTGGAAACAGACACAATAACATCTATGAAATAAAATTGTCAACAAACTCTGATGGCAAAGCAGTGTGTCTGTCAACAAGGATGTCCAGTGAAGAGAGTTGGAAGTGGCATAAGAAACTCTCTCATTTGAATCTGAACAACATCAATGAGCTAATAAAGAATGATCTTGTAAGAGGACTACCAAAGTCTTTGTTGAATGCAGAAGGCCTGTGTGATTCTTGTCAAAAGGCCAAACAGAGAAAAGCCTCTTTCAAAAGCAAGTTTGAGTCTTCAATTGTTGATCCTTATCATCTTCTACATGTTGATCTGTTTGGACCAGTGAATGTTATGTCTCTTGGAAAGAAGAAATATGCTCTAGTCATTGTTGATGAATACACCAGATACACTTGGGTGTATTTTCTAGCAAAGAAGGACGAAACTGCATTAACACTGACAGAACATATAATGCAGTTGGACAAAGGGTCAAAGAATCAAGTGAAGATTATAAGAAGTGACAATGGAACTGAATTCAGGAATTCAACAATGGAAGAATTTTGCAAGAACAAAGGAATTAAACAAGAGTTTTCTGCACCTGGCACTCCACAACAGAATGGTGTAGTTGAAAGGAAGAACAGAACTTTGATAGAAGCTGCCAGAACTATGCTTGATGAAGCAAAATTACCAACCTATTTCTGGGCAGAAGCTGTTCAAACTGCTTGTTTTACTCAGAATGCCACTCTAATAAATAGGCATGGAAAAACACCATATGAAATGGTGAGAGAAAAGAAACCAAACCTGAAATATTTTCATATTTTTGGGTGCAAATGCTTTGTGCTGAAAACTCATCCTGAACAGTTGACCAAATTTGATCTGAAGGTAGATGAAGGAATTTTTGTTGGCTATCCACTGTCAACTAAGGCGTTCAGAGTTTATAATCTGAGAACCAGAGTGATCATGGAATCTATTCATGTGTCTTTTGATGACAAGAAAATAACTGGACTTGAAGATGTAAATGGACATGATCAACTGCACTTCGAAAATGAAGATTTAATCTCTGATGAATTAAACTCTAATGAGTCTGATCTGACAAACTCTGAACCTCTACTGGTAAATAATGAAGAGACCTTTCAGCCAGAATCAAGAGAAGAACCAGTTGAGGGGGAGCATGAAGAAACTCATCAAAGTGATAACTCAAATTCTGATAATGACTCAGCTGAAAATTCTGAATCAAACTCTGGTGACTCAAACTCTGGAAGTCCAAAATCAGACAATTCACACACTGAGCAGTCACATTCAGGGGGAGCCTCAGAGAATGAAGAAAGATATCAAGAAAATCAGGAGAACATGGATCGAGGGGGAGGATCCAACTTTGAAAGAAGTCAATTGCCTTCAGCTAGGAAATGGACCAAATCTCACACACCTGATTTGATCATTGGTGATCCAGATGCAAGAGTAAGGACAAGAAGTGCAACAACAAATGAATGTCTGTTTCATGCATTCTTGTCACAAAATGAACCAAAGAAAGTTGAAGAAGCTCTTAAAGATGCTGACTGGATAACAGCAATGCAAGAAGAGTTAAATGAATTTGAGAGAAATGATGTGTGGACACTAGTACCAAGACCAAAGAGCAGGTCTATTGTTGGTACTAAGTGGGTTTTCAGAAACAAAACTGATAGTGAAGGGGTTGTTACAAGAAACAAAGCCAGATTAGTGGCAAAAGGCTATTCACAGCAAGAGGGGATAGATTATGATGGGACTTTTGCACCAGTTGCCAGGTTGGAGGCAATAAGGATGTTTCTTGCTTATGCTTCTCACAAGAAATTCAAGGTGTTTCAAATGGATGTGAAAAGTGCTTTTCTGAATGGAAAACTTGAAGAAGAAGTGTTTGTTGAACAACCACCTGGTTTTGTAGATCCAAAATATCCAGACCATGTCTACAGGCTAGACAAGGCACTCTATGGACTTAAGCAGGCACCAAGAGCATGGTATGAAACTCTGGCTCAATTTCTTTTAGAAAGTGGGTTCAACAGAGGTACAATTGATAAAACTCTATTTTATTTCAAATCTGGAAGTGACTTGCTTTTAGTTCAGATATATGTTGATGACATCATTTTTGGATCTACTAATGATAAACTCTGTAAGAAGTTTACCAAGCTCATGCAGTCCAGATATCAAATGAGTATGATGGGAGAGCTAAGTTATTTTCTAGGCTTACAGGTAAAGCAAACAGATGATGGAATTTTTATCAATCAAGCAAAATACACCAGAAATCTTCTCAAGAAATTTGGCATGCTTGACTGTTCATCTGCAACAACTCTCATGGCAACTGTAACTAAATTGGACAAAGATACAGGGTCATCAGTAGATATGATAAGTTACAGAAGAATGATTGGCTCTCTTCTCTATCTAACAGCAAGTAGACCTGATATCATGTATGCAACATGTCTGTGTGCAAGGTTTCAGGCAGATCCAAGGGAACCACATTTAACAGCTGTGAAGAGGATTTTCAAGTATCTCAAGGGCACTGTAACTTTAGGGCTGTGGTACCCAAGAGAATCAGATTTCAAACTACTTGGTTACTCTGATGCAGACTTTGCAGGCTGTAAGATTGACAGAAAAAGCACAAGCGGAAGTTTTCAATTTCTTGGTGACAGACTTGTTTCTTGGTACAGCAAGAAACAGAAATCAATATCCACATCTACAGCTGAAGCAGAGTATATTGCTGCTGGTAGCTGCTATGCACAGATTCTATGGATGAAGAATCAATTGTTGGATTATGGATTGAGGTATAGCAAAATACCTATTTTCTGTGATAACCAAAGTGCTATTGCAATGACAGGTAATCCAGTACAACACTCAAAGACCAAGCACATCAGCATAAGGTATCACTTTATCAGAGAGCATGTAGAGGAAGGCAACATTGAGCTCCACTTTGTGTCTACAGATCAACAACTTGCAGATGTCTTCACCAAGCCTTTGAGTGAAGCAGCATTTACAAGGCTGGTCAATGAACTAGGAATGGTCTCTGGTTTTGACTAAAAATGTTGGTTAGACTCAAAACTTTGTTATAAAATGTGTTGCTCATTTTTCTGTGAATTATTAAGTGCTATGTGAACCTTGTTGATTAAACTATGTTCACATGTTTTTGTTCTCACACTGTTAAACTCTGTCAGCATGTCTGTCTGTCATACACTGTTAATATGTTTGATAAACTCTGTGAATTCTGAATTGATCCTTGTCTGGATGAAAACACCAATGAAGAAATATGTATGAAGCATGATTCTCAGTGAATAAATCAAGACTCTTTCTGAGTCAATGTGATCTAATCAGAAACTGTGCAGTAAGTTAACACAGCATGATACTGGTTCATATTTAGAGCATCTCTTAGTTTATTTGGTCCTAAACTCTAAGTCTATGAATACTGTGTGCATTGTCTCTCATGAATAACTTCTGATATTGATGAACTCTAAACTCTGATTAGTGACACTCTGTTCCCAAGACATACATAGTTCTTGATGATTCCTTGTTTGTACTTGTGAAAATTTTAAAACTTGAGATGTGTCATTGTTTAGTTTGGTGAGAAACAATTCATGTCTGCACCCTGTGAGATTTTGAGCCAAATCAGTGATTGATACATTTTATATCAATCAGATTTTATTGATGTGTGATGTTCATCAGTGAGTATGTTGCTCTAGAACTTGTATTAAACCATTTTGAGACTACATGATATGTGTGTGCATGAAAATGATAAAGGCACTAGGATTTACCATCTTTCTCCAAACACTGTTCATAAATTCCGCCCTTAGTAAACCCCTTTAAGCCTCATTAACTGCTCCTTTTAAACTCTGCAGTATTAAGAGCAGTTATATTTTTTTTCAAAAGCAAATGCAAGCAGGTGAAACTTTCTCTACAAAAGAAAAGTTTACTCAGTATATTATATACATAAAAAAAATGTATATATACTGATCATCTTGTACAAATATGTACTAACAGTGTGACTGAACACTTTGGTCTATTAAATTGTTCAGTTCGCAATTTATTCAGTTAATACATCTCTTCTCACCTATTTGATCTTACTAAATTATAACCCTGATAAAGTCCTTTTGATTTGTGCATATATGTACTCAAAGTAGTGTAGATTTGGTGGAAATTCAAGCCTATGGAAGTATCTGCTTTTTACTGATTGAATTTGAGTGAAAACACTTCACCTAAACACTTGTGTGCTTTGAGAGTTTGTGAGTTTATCAAATCCCTGACATGTAACTCACTGAATGAAGCTTTGATACCTATCTCTTGATCTTTTTGTCTATAATGACTGTGTGCTTACGTGGATAATCATGAACATCAATGGGAATAGGATTTTTCAAATTTCTGTATTTAAGGAACTACGGAGTTTAGCATTCATCACATACTCAGTGTTTAATATTAGAGTTTGTGCATTCGGTGTTTATTGATTCATTTTATGGATCTTATGAAATATTAGATGCTATAAAAATTGATTTGGTAACCTCTGCTACACACACACATATGCAATTTTTGAAAGGGTTTTAGTGATAAAGTTAGAAAATTTGACAAACACTGATGGATTGTGCTCCGTACTCTGAGGTAAATTTTCATTAAGATATTTTGAAAATTTTGAGTAAATAGAGTGTTTGACAACTGTTAATGAGTGTAAATGTGGTAAAGTGTCTTGATAATAGGAAAGACAGCGGTAATAATTACTTGTTACTGCGCGTGATTGATTTTTTCGCTGCATGTTTGACACGTGTCCCACTCACCCATTATTGTGTCCCACTTTCACACTACTCTAGGAACGGTTGCGTGTTTTCAATGTAAAAACGATTGAGTTTTAATTTTTAATTACTACTCAAATCACTTTTTGTCACTATCACTTCACATCCACTCATATTCACTTTACCAAAACACAGAACTCCTTTATTTTTCACTTCGTCCTTTTCACAAACACCTTTCCTACATATCATTCTCACTGTCATTTCTTGCTTATTTCTTGATCTAATGGCTACAAAACCTTTTACTTCATTTGGTCTTCGTTTTGTACCTAACAATTTTGCAGCTCTACTTGAGAACGACCGTGCTCCCGAAGCGTTTCACCTTATACAAAATTTTCTTCGTGACTCTGAGATTGGGTAAGCATTGATTGAACCTGCTATTCTATCTGCATCTCAGATTGTCACTTTCTGGCAAAACTCAAGGTATATAGATGGAGGAGAGAATGGGACTCCAACTATAATCTTCACTAATGATGAACAAGAGTTTGTGATTACTCCACAAACTGTTCGAGAGACCATGGACTTTGACACACATACCTCATATGCTGTTGTCTCTGAGCAAAATCTGCGGGACATGTTAACAGAAATTGGTTACATGGATTCTCTGGCAAAGCTTGGCAGTGTCAAACGGCCAAATCTTCGTAAGGAATGGAACTTTTTCTTTGACTACATCACCAGGACATTCCAGAAGAAAGTCACCAACTGGGATGCCATTCTGATGGACAATCTGCAAATTGGGTATTCTCTACTCTATGGCAGTAATTTTGATTTTGGTCGATATGTGTTAATGAATTTAGGTGATAAATTGTCAGAATCTACTACAGTATATTTTGCTAGATTTTGTCAACTTTTGTTCAATGCCTGTGTACCTGGTTTAGAAATTGATGTAGCTGATGTGATTCAACCTTTTTGAGTCAATAAGAGAATATTCTCTGATATGACTAATAAAGATGTTGGTAAAGATGTACCTGAACTTGTTTTGCCACTTGCCCTGCAAAACATTCTAAATCAACCTCAAGATTCCCAATCACCACCACAAGAACCACAATAGCCACAACAACCAGAAACACACCAAATGCCTGAACCTTTAGCCACTGACCACACTGAAACCATACACTCTCATCCTATACCATCACCTGAGTCAACACAAACAAACACTGTACCTACTACATCAAATCAACCACAACCTGAACCAATCATTAAGCCAACAAACCCTGAGCCTATCACTACTACTCAACCTCAACCAACATCTAAACCAAAAAGGCAAAAGCATACTGCCCTTAACACAAAGCATTCCAAGGCTAAACAGACATCTTCTAGAGCTGTTTATACCAGAAGAGTCATTAAAAGGGCAAATAGGCCTTCATCACCACCAGTTGAGGACAGTTCTAGTGAAGAAGAAGAGGTGATTGAAGTGCCTCAAGCAAAGAGGAGGAGGCTGATTCTTACAGAATCTGATGATGAGCAAGTTGTTGAAGCTCAAGAGAATATTTCTAAGGATATTCCTACTGTTGAGACAGAGGTTATCATAGAACCTATTGTAGAAGAATCAGGTTTCAAGATTGATGAACCAGAACTTGCTAAGGTTCAAACTGATAAAGATGACAGAGATGTTTTACCTACAATGGAAGAGTTTGATGAAACTCCCACTCCATTTTCTTTTGACAATGAAGCATCTACTCCAACACCAATGGTAGTTACAAACTCTGTTGATACTAGTGTTGTAGATGGGCCTACTGTTGTCTTAGAAGACACTGAGGTTGCATCTCATACAGAGTTATACTCTGATGCACATCATGTTTCTGATCATGGTGAAGAGATTGATCAACCACCAAAGGTTGTTTCTTCAGAGCATGCACAAGGTGATAAAGGAAAACAAGTTACTCCAGAAACAGTTGCTGCTCCAAATGAAGACATTGCTTCAGTTGCATCTACTGATGTGTCAGTTAGTGATTCGTTTGAAGACAAGAGTACAGAAGCTAATAAAGAAAAATTTCAAACTGATGGACAGAAAACAGGAGAAAAACTAGATTTTGCTGGACCTTCTGTTCATGAAATTGATGATAATTATTTGACCAAGCAAACTGCAGATTGGTACAAATCAGATTGTATTTTTCCTCCTGGCAGAGCAGCCACCTTTCTCAAGGCAAATTCGTCAAAGATTTCAAATCCTGATATTTTCACTTGTCTACAAGGAACAGTGATTCAGATCAAGTCTTTAAATCATAGGTTTGATGACAATCAGAAGGCAATTGTTGATCTTAGAACAGAGGTTGCTACTCATGAGGAGAAATCTCAAAGAGCTAATTCTAAGCTATATCACCAATTTTCCAAAGCTCAGGAGACTCTTAATGACAGATTGAGCAAAGTTGAACAGAATCAGCTTTTGTTGACTGAGAAGGTTGATTCTATTGCAAACTCTCTTGAGTTAATCACCTCTATTCTGATTCCAGATGGTGATGATGTAAAAAAGGGGGAGAGAATTGCTAAAACTAAGTGTAAGCAAACTCAAACTCTGTCAAAGAAGGATCATCTGGATGAAGAAGGTGCAAATGCTGATAAGGGGTTAAGAGGTGCAAATCCAAGACATGGACATGGAAGGTCTACAAGGTCAAAGTCAAATTTGGTAGCAGATACAAATCTTCAGAGTACTTCTACTTCAAGGAAAAAGGATTTGTCATTCACTGATAATCCACAAACAGATGAAGAGTTGGCTGCTAAGATTTTTCGTGAGGAAAATGCTGAGGCTACACTTGACGATATACATGCTGAAGAAAAACTGTTGCAAAAAGAACATTTGAAGGCATTGAAGTCCAAGAAAAGAAAGAAAGTTGTCAAAGCTTCAAGGCCTGTAACAAAAGGAATTGAAATTAAAGAGAATTTATCTGGTATTCAAGAAGAGGAAGAAGAAGAAGAAGAAGAAGGAAAGTTGGTAAGAAAATCTTCTCTTGATGCTAAGTTAAAACTGAAAGGGGTGATGGGTGAAGAAAGCAAAGGTAAAAAGACAGTTACAACCTCTGTTGCCACACAAGTTGTACAGATTCAAAGCAAACTTTTACCTGGGTTTTCAAGATCAAAGATTCCAGTTCAAGCACAAACAGAAGGGATTGATGGTTATCAACATAATGTTGCTTGTTCAGGAAAGCCACCAGGCAGAAATACTTCTGGCTTAGGTTCAAGAAGAGATTTGAGAGTTAGTAACAGTCCAAGAGATCCTTCTGCACTTGTCTCTCTTGGTTCAGGTATTATTCAAGAGAATCTGGACAAATTGGAATCAGTTCAACTAGTTCATCAAAAGAGCTTAGATATTCATTTTCTGTTGTACTTCATGGCAGATGGAACAGTGTATAGAGTGAATGAAGAAGCGATCAAGCTTAAGTTGTTTGAAGAACTCCAGTATGTTCTGCATATATTCAGAGTCAGAAATCGACGAACAGAACTCATTGCAAATTCCATAAGAGAATATATGCTGAGAGCTAAAGTCTTTACAGGATCAAAGACTATTGAAGAGTATGTTCCTAAATACAGAGATTGGAATGGAAACCTTGTTGAAATGAAGAAGGGAACTGCAAAGTTAAAGACTGATCTGGGTATTACAGTTCTTGATTTTAATTCTCAATCAGAAGCAGTTAAGTTTATAAGACTGGGAAATGAGATGAGGAGAAATAAAATCTATGATCTAAGAGCTGCTATCTATCAGACTGATGGGAGTGATCCAGAGTTAAAAGAGATCAAGGAAGCTATGCAGAGAGAACTTGAAAATGCTGAGAGAAGACTGTTGATAGATTATCTCAGAACAACTCCAGATCTTGAGGAGGTTAGGTAGACAGAATTTGTAAGTAATTTGAATTTTCTGTAGATTTTGTTAAGTCAAGATTAAACTCTGGTTATATGTTAAACACTGTGTTTTTATTTGATTGTTTTGACATCATCAATTACTGTGAACTTGTACATTTTTCTAATGAACAAGTTGGGGGAGATTGTTAGATATAATTGATGTGATTTGATGTCAGTGTTTAAGTGTTACAGGTAAAAAGAGTTTAACTTGTTAATGAAAGCAATCGTAGCAGAGTTTGAGTATACGCTGATAGTTGGAAGCGCAAACGCTGACAGAAGGAAGCGCAAACACTGTTGGATGACAGAAGGAAGCGCAAACACTGCTGGCTAGGATAGCAACAGAGTTTGCTAAAGTCTGTCTACTGGAAGGGTCTACAAGTCAACAGAGTTTGAAGATTGATAGCTGTCAAAGAGATTGAGTTGACTTAGGAGACGTGTAGCAATCGTAATTGATATCAATTGTATAGCTTAATTTTAGGAGAATCAATTAACGATTGTACGTAGCTGTATGTAACGCCCCAAGTCCGGGGTCAGGGATTTGGTCGTCACGCGGAAATCCTTAACATCAAATTACCTGTTTAACAACATTAAACCATCTGTAATCATTAAAACTGAAATATAACTCTGCGACCCCAACCACCAAGCATCTTTTAGGTCATAGGGCTAGAAACAAGAACTAAAATCTTTACATCTTTATTACATCCATTCTATTACATCGCACTATGTCTTAAAAATCTTATACTACTAGTATAGCTTCGTTGGGAAGTACACCAGCAACTAGTACTACTCAGTACAAAGTAATATATATTACACATCAATGTACTTACTTATAACTTATTCCAGCTATCTATGTTCTGGATCATATCATCTTCATAAGGGCGTACTGCCTGCTTCTTCTGGACCATGCAGATAAGCCTCAATCATCTACCTTCCTCTGAAAGGTTAATATTTAAAATAAGCAAGTATCAGCGAAAGAATTGCCCAGCAAGTATTAATAGAGCACAACAATATATATCAATATACACATGGAGTTTTCAAAATATAACGGTACTTAATATCAATTTCGAAATATTTACAACAATGAAACCTCAGTAGGGGATATATGACATTTCGGGTAACATCAGATAAATAAAGTAAGTTCATGTCAACAATAGTAATCCTCATACCATACCTCATAGTATTGATAACCCCTTAGGGAGCTTTTCAAAATATGCAGTTCAATATGCTGCTAGGATAGTTATTACCACCCTTCATAAACCAAACCATTATAAAGTTCCCTTTTTAATACTCCTCAAGTTTGTAAGTATATACACATGAGTATATCATTATCATCAAAACACCTTACAGTTCAAGATTCTGTACAGGATATAAGTTCTTTAACCACTTGATAAGTCTAAACTCAGAAATAACTAATAGGAAGAGAGTCAAAGCTCTTGAAGCAAAACATTTGGGATTTAACATCAATAACCGATGAACCATTCATCTTTTGAATAATTGCAAAAGTGCACAAGCACGTGCCATTATTGTTAGAATAATCTTGCAGTTCTAGATACTGCATGAATTCATCATCTTTCAAAATTGAAAACAACACTATCGGCTACTTGGCACTTAGGCCTAAGAAGCAGTGTTTGAGTGTTTTTCCAAAGTGGAGGATGGGACTTAAAGAAAACATAAAAACCTGACAAGGATTGACGATGATCAGTCGCCACATCCAAGTCCAATAATCCGCGGGTCTTCTCTACCGGTAGAAGGATAGAAACTACATCCGTAACTATCCCCGAGTGAAAACTACATCCGTAATCACCCTCGATGAAAACTACATCCGTAATCATCCTTCGGCAACACATGGGCCGGAATAATAATTGATGGACCGCCTGGCTCACGGCCGCTTACACATCCCGGGAATCGTTCGTCAACGATTCCCACACCTGCCGGAGTCCCCTTTTTTTTCTTTTCTTGTCAAAATCATTTTGATAGAAAACTTGAGTAGTTGAAGTTCGACTTCAGTCGACCGATAATTTCTTGAAAAACGAGCAAGAGAGTAAAACCTGACCGGGGGTTTTCGAAAATGTTTTGAATTCAAAAGAGTTCAAGTATAGATATGCACTTGTACCGTATCAATCCCGACACAGGGTTTTGTGATCACACATGGAAAATGGTACGCATAAAGCTTGAACCACAACAGGGTAATTCCTTATATATATAAGTTCCTGAAAAGTAACTTACCTAGATAGATTCAAAATATAATATTTTAAATGACTATGAAAGTCCTTAGACAACCTTTAAATAGTGTTTTATAACCTTCAAAACACTTAGAGTATTTAATAAATATTTGACTACTACGTAACAAATAATAAATATTCAATAATCCCTTTTTAAAAGAATCCTCAAATTAATATTCATTATTAAGTAATATTCAAATAATATTTACTATTAATACTGAAATATTTAATAACCTCAAAACACCCAAATACAACTCTTGAAGTGTTTCTAATCAAAATCAAGACACAATCTCTCCAGCAGTCTCCAAACTTTAGCCACTTTATCAAATAACTACTACTGACTCTCGATCAATAAGAAATAATTAATAAGCATTCAAGTAACATATATTGATATCAATCTAGCTGGTTTAAGCTGAAAGTAACCAATTTATAACCATTGGAATATCTTTAATCCGTATTGAAAATAAACTATCTCCGATAAAAAAAATATACTAGATAGAATCACTCCATTAAATTGTTTTATTATTTCTCCGGGACAAAGTGATTTTAAGAAAGCGTTTTGAAAATGATATTCATCTAATTAAATAAATTTAATTAGGCGAATGAGGTTTATTTAATTAGTAAATGCTTTCAGGAGCATCTATTAAATAAATAAACACCGGTTTATTGGTGATGTTGCCTTTAGGTTAATTATTGCGAAATTCTTTTTAAAAGCTTTGCCCGGGTTTTCGAAAACATACAATACAAAATAGCCCCGACACGCGGGCTAAATTCAATAACTCAATACACGCTCTACCCTCGGAGCCTTTACCACGTAGTTCCATATATACGTATATGTATCTATATATATCTCATAACATATGGTCCTCTACCACATTACAAAGGTTTATAAATATATAACGTATAAATCGAGATGTAGAACCAAAAGAATGTCACCGCCCATCGACAGTATTATAAGTCATGGGTTTTGATTATTGCACGAGAATAATTTAATATCGCTAGCAAAGTCAAGAATTAAATGATTTGGAAGGAGCACAAGATTAAAAACTCGCAATTAGGGATTGAAAACCTTTTTCCGCACATTTTATATAATTCAAAATAGGTATACTCTGAACGATAGAGTATGTGTAAATAAACTTGCCTCTGGTCCTTAGCAGAAAACAGAAACCGCGAACAAATCCTTCGCACCTCGTCCAAGTAATTCCATGGACCTTACCTGACGTCTCGATCTTCCTTTTTTAGTTGCACGTCGCTCCAATTTGATTTCGCCCTAATGGTACTGAAATAGTTATGAGTACGTGTCAGTCCCCCCTCGTATCTCGAGTAGACACCACTCGGAATTACCACTAAGTCACATAAAGTCAAACTATGGATGTCCTCCCTATAGTTGACTACTCTAATACCACTTAACACTTTTGACCATAATACTATTGACATACTCTTGTCACAAGTTAATTAACAAATAATCCTCAAAACATACTTAGCCCTCGATAAAGACTCATAATACCCATTTAATCTTCAGGACACATTTAATCCTCGAATTAGCACATAATCCTCGAATTAATTCACTTAACACATATACACATAAACAGTTAACACCCAAATCATACCTTTAAACCCTTGAAATCAAATAAGTTAAATAAATTAAAATGCAGGGGATTTTTAGAAAATTTCGGCATGTAGTATTCGTTTATCGGACTATGGGCTCAGCCCCTCCATGCCAACAAAACAATTTATAACCCTGCTTTTGATAAAATAAAAGCTGCCTCAACTTGCAGCAACATAAAAGTAAACATATAAGAAAAGTACCCGCCCAGACATGCGGCAACTAGCACATAAGGAAAAGTACCCGCCCAGACATGCGGCAACTAGCATATAAGGAAAAGTACCCGCCCAGACATGCGGCAACTAGCACATAAGGAAAAGTAAACTAAGTTTATCCACATTTAAGCCAACACCACGTAGTTGGCACTTATGACTTCTAACACTCACTACGACCCGACTTATACCATTTAGCACATAGACATTTACCGATAAGCCAACTCTTATAACTATACCTCATATGACAATAACAATTAGCACTTAGCACTTAGCACTTAACAATTTAAAAAAAATTACAATTTGAAAACTAACAATTAGCAATTAGCACTTAACAATTACTTGACAACTAACCCGAATATATATTATCCGACAATTAATAATTACTCACTAACAATTAACAATTAGCAATTTAACAATTAACAATCACTAACCCGAACTTTTAATCGGACTCATAATTAAACCCAACAATTATAATTACAAACATACCTTCCGAATTAAATATCGGAAATTCAACCAATAATCACAATCTTACAATTTTAGTCTAATTATACCCATTACCACATTAAGCTTTCCATTTAAACTAATTAAACCACCATAATTAACCTCGCAATTTAAACTAACTAATTACCACCATAATTATCCTCGCAATTAAATCTAATTTAATTACCACAATAATCTCACAATTTAAAATCAATTAAATTACCACAATTTAAAACTAATTAAAATCATAACAATTAAACTATATCAATTTTACCACTAATTAGCTCATAACAATTAACTAATTAATATACTACAATTAGCTAATTAAATACATAATTTAAAAATACGAAGAAATTATACCATTTCGATTCCGGTCCGATTTGTCGGAAAAAAAATCATCTCCCCCATCTCTCTCTCCCCCCAACTGATCTCTACTCTCTCCCTCTCTGACCAGACTCGCCACCACTGCCACGGTGGTCTTCTCCGGCCGCCACCTTCCCGACGCCGCCACGCCGGCCACTACCCTCGCGCGGCCTCCCCTCCCCCGCGCAGTTGCTCCTCCCGCAACCCTCACACCAGCACACACCGAATTACACACACTCACACACACGACTATACATATACATATATATATCTATAATCAAAACCCCAAAATCTCATCTTCTTTTTCCCCCTTTTTCTTTCTCTTCCCCGATGTGTTTTATCAGTGTGTGTTTTGTGTGTCGATGTATGTATATGTGGTGTGCTGGGTGTGTTTTGTTTAACCCTAATGGGCCCAAGCCCAATACTATTTAAACACTACATTTCTAATTTTAAACCCGCAAAACATATCTCGGGTAAAATAATAATTTTTGAATTAAAAACCTCGATCGGTAAAAATAATAATTCCAGCATAATTAAATACTAGATTATTTTTAAAGACTTTTGGAGAAAGAATTAGAATTAAATCTCAATTTTCTAAATTGATATGCATTTTACAAATATTAATAATTTATAAAAACAAATCATAAAAAAAATAATAATTGTGATTCATAATTCACAATTTACAGGGCTTTATAAAAATACTACAAACATTATTGTTTAGTAAAATCTCAAATTCTTGATTTTATATATTAATCAAGTAATTTCTACAAATCCTCAAATAATTAAAATAAACATTTTCTAAGGATTTTAAAATCTCTAAATTATTCAATAATTTAAAATAAAATCTTTACTGAATAACTCCACATTCCAAAATAAAATTTTTGCACAAATAAACTATTGACTCGGGGTATCTACTCAGTCAGTAAAATTTTAAATAGGAGCACCAGGCTCCACTTAACCGAAAATAATTAAATAATTGAATAATAAAATAAAATAAATAATAAAAAAAATTCCTCCTCATTTTAGGAAAACATTATTATTATTGAAATAATAATAAAATCATTTCTTGAAAAATCCGGGTTATTACAGTCTACCCCCCTTAAAAGGATTCCGTCCACGGAATCAGCTAAGGCCACTACTGGGATTCCTTAACTCTTTCATCATCAACACTTATTCCGCCAAACCGGAGATAGTGTCCATTTGTAAACAACTTCTCCAATATCTCAATTCAAACCTCGATTCTCTATCTGACACAATTATCGCTGGAGTCTTATAACCCACCATTATTCCTTTCACATATACGTTTTGCCCAACTTTCCATTATCATACTATCCTTGAGAGAGAGTTCACTAATTCTATTCACATGACATTCTTGAGAGAGAGAACGAACCAATTCTAGCTATACATCACTGATATTCTATTCGTGTTGGGATTCGCTCCTACTCTTGGCGATTCCGTTCGAATCCAGTTTCTGTCAGCGAATTTATGACTTGGCCGACCTGGTTGGCATCCCCTTCAAATTTATTAGAGATAATAAGAATGATGAAACTTTGAAAAGATAGCTGTCATATCAAGGCAATTGTCACACACTGGTGATCATAAGGTTATGAGTGTTAAAGTCAACCTTATTTGAAATGAGAGAATTTACTGAGAGATCAATATGATCATAAGAACTCACGTTGCGTGTCTCAGTTAAGACATTACTAAAGGTAGTTAGCCTTCTTGTATTTCACAACTCACAAGTGACGGCGTCCCGTCAGACTTCTATCACACAGACAGATAGCCCTTGTGTCCCCTATAAGTATAGGGTTGTTCGTCTCAGTGGAAGCTGAGAAGTATGAAAGCAATTCGAAGTGAAGATAATAATTATCGTCTTTCGACAAATAATTCTCAAGTGGACACCCTGGATTAAAATTGATCAGATTCCAAGGTGCAATTTTCAAGGAAAAGGATAACCAGAAAGATACTGGTATACAACAAGCAAGTGGTGCTATAGCACCATAGGATTATCCAATATTCGAAGAAAAGTGGGAATTTAAATATCATCAATCGATAGGGCCTCATAAATCTAAAAGTAGGTATAATGACAGCTTCTAGCAAAATTGAAACCAATATGGTTTAACATGAGTATTATAAAACAACTTCGAAGAGGGAGTATATTCTTTATCAAAATTCTCTCTTGGAGAGATGTCAAGATAGGTCATAGATTAGGTAGGTAATCCAAATAATTTATGCACGGGGATGTGTCAAATAATCCACATTGGGGAGATAATAAACATAAGTTGCAAATGGGGAGATATCAAATAATTCAGACTGGGGAAGAAATCAAAATGATTCATAAATGGGGAGGGTAATGCCAAGGTCTCCACGGATGCCTTTCAAGTCGGCTCCTCTGACGGATAATTGTTCGATTGTAGCGCTCTTCTTTTCCACGCACACCCTAAGGTGCTCGATAACCGACGTCATCGTCGACTCGTAATAGTCGCTATAGATTCAACCATCGGCATTTTACGATATTAAGGAGTTCTATTCGACTCGGCGCAAGCATCTCACGCAAGCGTTCTATTCTTTGAGAAGACTTCGATACCGGTGTCGCCCCTAGCAACGACGAATTCCACGTGTCGAATGGGCGATATTCTGGAACATTGCTGGAAATACATACTTAGATCCAGTCACCATCATAACCGTATTTATACCACATGTTCCTGTCCTCATGACAATTCCGTGTGCAACTTAAGCTTATCCTTTATTGGCATAACAGCCTTCGTACTAGTCTTTCTCAGACTTTCTCGGTCCGTCTTGATTCTTAAAACATTTCATCTTTATTGATCAATCTCATCTTCACCCTTTTTACTTCTATAATTTTGAGACAATCGGTGTCTATCCACCAATCCATTCATAATATTACCTTAAACTCTATCAAGTTCGAGAGGGTTTTAAATACCCGCAACTTCGACTGATAACCTTTCATAGGGATCTTGTTTTACTTCCCTTTTTGGAATTTTAACAGTACGGATGCTATCTCAACTCATCATTGTCATAATACTGGATGCCAGCTTTCCATCCTTCATCATCATATTGAAATTTCCTATCATTCGGGGAATACATAACTTCATCCATGAACCCCTAAATTATCTTAATCTTAGGTCTCGGGCGATTTATGCCCCTGCCGACCAACACTTGTATCTAAGAGTTCTTTAGCAGACGTTCATCACCACAAGAAGTGACGTCTATCTCAACATATTCTTCAAAATCTTATCTTAATCATTGGTACTATATCCAATAGTCCAACAAGAACTCTACATGAGTTCTGACGTACTCACATAACTATACCCACTCCTACTCACTCTCGTTTCTAGTTTACTATAACCTCAGCTCTGATACCATTTCTGTAACGCCCCAAGTCCGGGGTCAGGGATTTGGTCGTCACGCGGAAATCCTTAACATCAAATTACCTGTTTAACAACATTAAACCATCTGTAATCATTAAAACTGAAATATAACTCTGCGACCCCAACCACCAAGCATCTTTTAGGTCATAGGGCTAGAAACAAGAACTAAAATCTTTACATCTTTATTACATCCATTCTATTACATCGCACTATGTCTTAAAAATCTTATACTACTAGTATAGCTTCATTGGGAAGTACATCAGCAACTAGTACTACTCAGTACAAAGTAATATATATTACACATCAATGTACTTACTTATAACTTATTCCAGCTATCTATGTTCTGGATCATATCATCTTCATAAGGGCGTACTGCCTGCTTCTTCTGAACCATGCAGATAAGCCTCAATCATCTACCTTCCTCTGAAAGGTTAATATTTAAAACAAGCAAGTATCAGCGAAAGAATTGCCCAACAAGTATTAATAGAGCACAACAATATATATCAATATACACATGGAGTTTTCAAAATATAACGGTACTTAATATCAATTTCGAAATATTTACAACAATGAAACCTCAGTAGGGGATATATGACATTTCGGGTAACATCAGATAAATAAAGTAAGTTCATGTCAACAATAGTAATCCTCATACCATACCTCATAGTATTGATAACCCCTTAGGGAGCTTTTCAAAATATGCAGTTCAATATGCTGCTAGGATAGTTATTACCACCCTTCATAAACCAAACCATTATAAAGTTCCCTTTTTAATACTCCTCAAGTTTGTAAGTATATACACATGAGTATATCATTATCATCAAAACACCTTACAGTTCAAGATTCTGTACAGGATATAAGTTCTTTAACCACTTGATAAGTCTAAACTCAGAAATAACTAATAGGAAGAGAGTCAAAGCTCTTGAAGCAAAACATTTGGGATTTAACATCAATAACCGATGAACCATTCATCTTTTGAATAATTGCAAAAGTGCACAAGCACGTGCCATTATTGTTAGAATAATCTTGCAGTTCTAGATACTGCATGAATTCATCATCTTTCAAAATTGAAAACAACACTATCGGCTACTTGGCACTTAGGCCTAAGAAGCAGTGTTTGAGTGTTTTTCCAAAGTGGAGGATGGGACTTAAAGAAAACATAAAAACCTGACAAGGATTGACGATGATCAGTCGCCACATCTAAGTCCAATAATCCGCGGGTCTTCTCTACCGGTAGAAGGATAGAAACTACATCCGTAACTATCCCCGAGTGAAAACTTCATCCGTAATCACCCTCGATGAAAACTACATCCGTAATCATCCTTCGGCAACACATGGGCCGGAATAATAATTGATGGACCGCCTGGCTCACGGCCGCTTACACATCCCGGGAATCGTTCGTCAACGATTCCCACACCTGCCGGAGTCCCCTTTTTTTTCTTTTCTTGTCAAAATCATTTTGATAGAAAACTTGAGTAGTTGAAGTTCGACTTCAGTCGACCGATAATTTCTTGAAAAACGAGCAAGAGAGTAAAACCTGACCGGGGGTTTTCGAAAATGTTTTGAATTCAAAAGAGTTCAAGTATAGATATGCACTTGTACCGTATCAATCCCGACACAGGGTTTTGTGATCACACATGGAAAATGGTACGCATAAAGCTTGAACCACAACAGGGTAATTCCTTATATATATAAGTTCCTGAAAAGTAACTTACCTAGATAGATTCAAAATATAATATTTTAAATGACTATGAAAGTCCTTAGACAACCTTTAAATAGTGTTTTATAACCTTCAAAACACTTAGAGTATTTAATAAATATTTGACTACTACGTAACAAATAATAAATATTCAATAATCCCTTTTTAAAAGAATCCTCAAATTAATATTCATTATTAAGTAATATTCAAATAATATTTACTATTAATACTGAAATATTTAATAACCTCAAAACACCCAAATACAACTCTTGAAGTGTTTCTAATCAAAATCAAGACACAATCTCTCCAGCAGTCTCCAAACTTTAGCCACTTTATCAAATAACTACTACTGACTCTCGATCAATAAGAAATAATTAATAAGCATTCAAGTAACATATATTGATATCAATCTAGCTGGTTTAAGCTGAAAGTAACCAATTTATAACCATTGGAATATCTTTAATCCGTATTGAAAATAAACTATCTCCGATAAAAAAAATATACTAGATAGAATCACTCCATTAAATTGTTTTATTATTTCTCCGGGACAAAGTGATTTTAAGAAAGCGTTTTGAAAATGATATTCATCTAATTAAATAAATTTAATTAGGCGAATGAGGTTTATTTAATTAGTAAATGCTTTCAGGAGCATCTATTAAATAAATAAACACCGGTTTATTGGTGATGTTGCCTTTAGGTTAATTATTGCGAAATTCTTTTTAAAAACTTTGCCCGGGTTTTCGAAAACATACAATACAAAATAGCCCCGACACGCGGGCTAAATTCAATAACTCAATATACGCTCTACCCTCGGAGCCTTTACCACGTAGTTCCATATATACGTATATGTATCTATATATATCTCATAACATATGGTCCTCTACCACATTACAAAGGTTTATAAATATATAACGTATAAATCGAGATGTAGAACCAAAAGAATGTCACCGCCCATCGACAGTATTATAAGTCATGGGT
Organism: Kitagawia praeruptora; assembly: GCA_037693485.1. Taxonomy (NCBI): domain Eukaryota; kingdom Viridiplantae; phylum Streptophyta; class Magnoliopsida; order Apiales; family Apiaceae; genus Kitagawia; species Kitagawia praeruptora. The sequence continues at coordinate 155,227,234 of CM075351.1, read as the reverse complement.
TTTGATTATTGCACGAGAATAATTTAATATCGCTAGCAAAGTCAAGAATTAAATGATTTGGAAGGAGCACAAGATTAAAAACTCGCAATTAGGGATTGAAAACCTTTTTCCGCACATTTTATATAATTCAAAATAGGTATACTCTGAACGATAGAGTATGTGTAAATAAACTTGCCTCTGGTCCTTAGCAGAAAACAGAAACCGCGAACAAATCCTTCGCACCTCGTCCAAGTAATTCCATGGACCTTACCTGACGTCTCGATCTTCCTTTTTTAGTTGCACGTCGCTCCAATTTGATTTCGCCCTAATGGTACTGAAATAGTTATGAGTACGTGTCAGTCCCCCCTCGTATCTCGAGTAGACACCACTCGGAATTACCACTAAGTCACATAAAGTCAAACTATGGATGTCCTCCCTATAGTTGACTACTCTAATACCACTTAACACTTTTGACCATAATACTATTGACATACTCTTGTCACAAGTTAATTAACAAATAATCCTCAAAACATACTTAGCCCTCGATAAAGACTCATAATACCCATTTAATCTTCAGGACACATTTAATCCTCGAATTAGCACATAATCCTCGAATTAATTCACTTAACACATATACACATAAACAGTTAACACCCAAATCATACCTTTAAACCCTTGAAATCAAATAAGTTAAATAAATTAAAATGCAGGGGATTTTTAGAAAATTTCGGCATGTAGTATTCGTTTATCGGACTATGGGCTCAGCCCCTCCATGCCAACAAAACAATTTATAACCCTGCTTTTGATAAAATAAAAGCTGCCTCAACTTGCAGCAACATAAAAGTAAACATATAAGAAAAGTACCCGCCCAGACATGCGGCAACTAGCACATAAGGAAAAGTACCCGCCCAGACATGCGGCAACTAGCACATAGGGAAAAGTACCCGCCCAGACATGCGGCAACTAGCACATAAGGAAAAGTAAACTAAGTTTATCCACATTTAAGCCAACACCACGTAGTTGGCACTTATGACTTCTAACACTCACTATGACCCGACTTATACCATTTAGCACATAGACATTTACCGATAAGCCAACTCTTATAACTATACCTCATATGACAATAACAATTAGCACTTAGCACTTAGCACTTAACAATTTAAAAAAAATTACAATTTGAAAACTAACAATTAGCAATTAGCACTTAACAATTACTTGACAACTAACCCGAATATATATTATCCGACAATTAATAATTACTCACTAACAATTAACAATTAGCAATTTAACAATTAACAATCACTAACCCGAACTTTTAATCGGACTCATAATTAAACCCAACAATTATAATTACAAACATACCTTCCGAATTAAATATCGGAAATTCAACCAATAATCACAATCTTACAATTTTAGTCTAATTATACCCATTACCACATTAAGCTTTCCATTTAAACTAATTAAACCACCATAATTAACCTCGCAATTTAAACTAACTAATTACCACCATAATTATCCTCGCAATTAAATCTAATTTAATTACCACAATAATCTCACAATTTAAAATCAATTAAATTACCACAATTTAAAACTAATTAAAATCATAACAATTAAACTATATCAATTTTACCACTAATTAGCTCATAACAATTAACTAATTAATATACTACAATTAGCTAATTAAATACATAATTTAAAAATACGAAGAAATTATACCATTTCGATTCCGGTCCGATTTGTCGGAAAAAAAATCATCTCCCCCATCTCTCTCTCCCCCCAACTGATCTCTACTCTCTCCCTCTCTGACCAGACTCGCCACCACTGCCACGGTGGTCTTCTCCGGCCGCCACCTTCCCGACGCCGCCACGCCGGCCACTACCCTCGCGCGGCCTACCCTCCCCCGCGCAGTTGCTCCTCCCGCAACCCTCACACCAGCACACACCGAATTACACACACTCACACACACGACTATACATATACATATATATATCTATAATCAAAACCCCAAAATCTCATCTTCTTTTTCCCCCTTTTTCTTTCTCTTCCCCGATGTGTTTTATCAGTGTGTGTTTTATGTGTCGATGTATGTATATGTGGTGTGCTGGGTGTGTTTTGTTTAACCCTAATGGGCCCAAGCCCAATACTATTTAAACACTACATTTCTAATTTTAAACCCGCAAAACATATCTCGGGTAAAATAATAATTTTTGAATTAAAAACCTCGATCGGTAAAAATAATAATTCCAGCATAATTAAATACTAGATTATTTTTAAAGACTTTTGGAGAAAGAATTAGAATTAAATCTCAATTTTCTAAATTGATATGCATTTTACAAATATTAATAATTTATAAAAACAAATCATAAAAAAAATAATAATTGTGATTCATAATTCACAATTTACAGGGCTTTATAAAAATACTACAAACATTATTGTTTAGTAAAATCTCAAATTCTTGATTTTATATATTAATCAAGTAATTTCTACAAATCCTCAAATAATTAAAATAAACATTTTCTAAGGATTTTAAAATCTCTAAATTATTCAATAATTTAAAATAAAATCTTTACTGAATAACTCCACATTCCAAAATAAAATTTTTACACAAATAAACTATTGACTCGGGTTATCTACTCAGTCAGTAAAATTTTAAATAGGAGCACCAGGCTCCACTTAACCGAAAATAATTAAATAATTGAATAATAAAATAAAATAAATAATAAAAAAAATTCCTCCTCATTTTAGGAAAACATTATTATTATTGAAATAATAATAAAATCATTTCTTGAAAAATCCGGGTTATTACACTGTATATCTTATAAATACAGTTAGGTTAACCCTAGAAGGGTATCCATCGTAAACGAATATCATTCATTGTAACCTAAGCAGCTCTCTGTGATATTTTACATCACTGAGAGAGGAATTATTAATTCCAAACAGTTTTAAGTACTAAAACGTGTGTTCTTGTTATTTACTCTTACAGTACTTGATTATATATTGTGTATTCGGCCTAACATATTGCAGCTTCAGATCAGAAAGATGAAGATGTTTGTAACTCTAATCGAGTTTTATTACTTGAGTATCATTCTACACAGGCAACTTCTTCTACAAGACTTGAATCTGAAGATATTTCAAACACTTCCAATATTGAAGTCAATTATGAAGTTCTAAAAGACATTCAGAAGTCTCAAGTTGAAATTAAATCAAGACTTCAAACACTTGAAGATAACCAAGTCATTATTATGGAAAATCAAACAGTTCTGATGAATCTCATTTGTTCTGTTACTGAATCTCTTGGAATTAATGTTGCTGATGTCAAAAAGGGGGAGATAAAAACAGTTCAAAGGCAACAAACTGGGGGAGGAGATAAGAAGACTAGGAGAGATAAAAGAAGAACGAAGGATGACAGAGGTGAATCTTATCAGGGAAGTGGTAAAGGAAAAGAAGCATCAAATAGTTGAATTCTTTCTTCTAAGTACTGGATACTATGTCTATATCTGAAGAAGGAGGTATTTAACTTCATGATTTTTGAATTCATAAATTCTATTCTGATTGTATTGTTATATGTTTTGACATCAACAACTCAGATTTATGCTTCAGGTTTTAAAACATAAATAGGGGGAGATTGTTAGGAATAATTTATGAGTTGTGATGTTAAGAATAGAATTTTACTTATACTTCTTGTATATCCTGATCTTATAAAGGATTTAGCACTTTGTATAGGATATATGTGTTAGACAGTAATCTGTAGAATTAAGTCAGGAACAGTGCATCAAGTACTACATGTCAGGAACTGAGATTGAATCCTGATATGTCAAGTCAAATACTGATCAAGTACTGATGGGATGGTCAAATCCTGATGCAAGATGGAATCCTGATGATATCAGTCATGTTACTGATGATATCATTATGGATGCTACAGAAACTGACAAGTGCTATAAAACAGGATCTTTGTTTGAGGAACAAGCAAGAAGATTTTATGAAGGAAAGAATTTTCTATTGATGGAAACTATCAACTGGACGGCAGAACATTGTCATGTATAGATTATCTTTCTGTGATTAGTTGATAGGTAGCATTATAAATACTCCCTCTATATCATTGTAAAAAGAGCGTGAAAGTTGAGCGATTGATTTTGTAAGCGTAGCTCTGTATAAGGTTTGTATTCGAGAGTTCGAAACAAACAGAGATAGAGAGATTTATTTTGTCAGCAGCTGTTAAAGGTATTTATACACCTTTGGTAGAGTTTGTATTTGATCTTATTAATACAAACAGTTTGATTCATTCGTTTATTCTTGTTTATCTAATCAAGCAAAAATCAGACACGATTATATAACTTGTATTCAACCCCCTTCTACAAGTTATTCGAGTTAACAGAAAGATACAACCTGGAAAGTGAAAGTAAGATGTTGAGAAGATCAGAACTGTTATTTGGGTCCTTAGGATTGATTCAGAGGATAGAATTCTATTAAGGGGGAAGGATATAACGCCCTAGAAAATTTCAAATTTAGAATTATTTTTTTCATATAAATTATAAATTATATTATGTGAATATTGTTGGAAAGGTGGAATGTATGTGAAATTGTGTTTATGTGATTGTATGATGATTTGGGTAAGCTGTGAAGGTCAGTGTATTTTATTTGTATTTTAGAGGATTTAAGTATTTTTAAATCATGAATTTTTGATCCTCTGTCAATTTTATAAAACTATCAGAGGAATTAAAAATCGTGAAATCTTTTGAAATATTTTCTTTATATATTTATTGAGTTTTTAAAAATTGTTGGGAGAACTAATTTGGGTGGTGGTATTTTAAAATGATTTTAAGAGTTTTATTGTATTTAAAGGATCAAAACTTGTAAAATTCATTTTTGATCCTAAAAATATTTTAAAAATATGTGTGTGCTCGTAATTTTATATTCTTTATTTTAAAAATGAAAAGTGTAATTTTCCGAATGTTCTATTTAAATTGTGATTTATAGAAGTCGTTTATTAGTGTATAATTGGGCCGAAAAGAGAATAAAGTGTTGGTAGTGAATAAAAGGATATTGGGCCAAGCCCAATATAACACAAAACACACACACGCAGAAAACATATCGGGGAGAGAGAAAAAGAGGATTGGGGGAAAAGAGGGGAGAGATTAGGGTTCTAATTCATTTCAATTGAGAGAAATTGAATTGGGGGTTTTTAGATTATTGAATCAATTAGTGTTATATATTTGCATATGTGTTATATAAGTGTGTGTGTGTGTATATGTGTGTGCATCAAGGGGGTCGAGATTGTGCAGTGAAGGGGGAAGGGAAAGCAGGTCGCTGGGGAAGAAGGAAGAGGGACCGGTGGCGCCGCCGTGTGGGTGGCCGGCGGTGGCTGCCGCGCGAGGGAAGGCAACAGTGATGGTAGAGGTGGTGGGGAGAAGAAATAGAGAGAGAGGGGGAGAGGGAGAGAGAGAGAGAGAGAGAGAGAGAGAGAGAGGGAGAGAGAGAGAAGGGAGAGAGATTTTGGAGGTGGGAATAAAAAAGGTATAATTTCTTGTTAATTTATTTATTTATTTCAAGTTTTCGATGTAGATGTTTAATATTCATTTTAGATTAATTATGTGTATTGTTGTAATTAAATTAGATTTAAATTGTGATATTATTGTTGTAATTTAATTAGTTTTAAATTGCGAGATTATCGTTTTAATTTCCGTATTTAGCTCGGATAGCATAATTGCAAATTATAATTGTGGAGGTTAGTTGTGGTCCGATAGTATGCTCGGGTCTTGTAATTGTTAATTATTAATTGTTATTGTCGTGTAATAGTTAGAGTTAAAATTTGAGGATTTTGATGAATGTCGGAGGTTAAATAATTGTTAGTTGTAAATAACAATTTAATTACTTAATTGTTGTAAATTAATTATTTTAAATTGCGAGATTATGTGTTAATTTTCGTAATTAGATTAATATTTTAAATTATGGATTTTGTTTTAGTTCAGTGATTTGATTCAGAGAATTCATGAATGTCTATTACGATTATTAGAGTTAAATTTCCGGATCTTAAATTTAGAAACTTGTTTAGTAGTAGAGTTGTAATTTCGGAAGTATGAGTTTGGGAACTCGAATAATATCCGGGTTTAATTCTTGCTTGTTGTTGATTATAATTGTTGTAATCATTTTGTGGAATTTATACGAGTTGACTAAATGGTAAATGCTTATGTGCGAAATGGTATAATGCTAGTCGTAGTATGATAGAGTATATTTTTATATATATTCTAGATGATTTTATTCTCATATTTATTGTGTTTTGCATTGATTTGGATTTTTATTTAATAGATTTGATTGTTTTATTGTAGGAAATAAAGAATTCATGACTTGGAAGGATTTGGAGCAAAAAGAGCTATTTTGGAGATAAAATAGGAGAAAATTCGTATTATTGGGCTACACGGGCTGCCTGCACTGTTTGGGCCATATCTTGAGTTCCAGAAGTCAGAATTTGACGATCTTACTGTCCACGCGAAGCTTGTGGAATTTTCTTTAATTCAGAGGTGGTCCAATAAGCAAAATCGAGCTGGAACAGCCCAGAAACAGAGGAGTAAATATAGTTACGAATTTTAATTAAGGAATCCTATTCAGTTATGGAATCCTACTTGTAATTTATTTAGAGTATTAAAATACTTTTATTGGGGAGACATAGAAGATACATATATATTATTTAGAGGAGGATATAGACATACGGACATGGTTTTTTTGACAGAAGCTAGGGTTTTGGTTTTTCTCTCTTCATCTCTTCCTTTGTAAACACTTGGTTAATTAAGCTTGGATTCATTGTTCTTCGTTAATACAAAGTTTAAGGTACTCTTTATCTCATCTTGTTTATTAGTATATGTTATATATGGCTTTCTTCATTATTTTTGTTGTTCTTAATCATAGTATGAGTAGTAGTTTAATTCTAAGATATTAAGGGGAGCCATGTTTGCACCATGATTTGGGCTTAATTTGATTAGTAAATTGATGGGTAGAGAGTAATTCTGATTGATATGTTATAATTCTTAATTTGTGTAATTGCACAATATCACGGATTAATTGATTGCAATAGGAGTAATAGATCGAAAGATTTTACTACTAGAGGCTTACATACAATTAGCGGAATTGAAGGTGATTGTGAAAGCATCATTAGATATTCTGAGAGTGTTAATGCTTGAAAAAGATTAACCATTACTTTAATTACTTAATCCCATTGAAAAGCTATACTTTTGTGATTTGTTTGGTGTAAACATGGTGAACCTGAATTGCCCTAGATCCTTTTATTAATTGAATTAAAACTTTGTTAAATTTGTATTAGTAGTTAATAAAATTCCCAAATAATCGTTTGTGACTAGAAACAATTGATAATAGTTGAATTGAAATTGAAACTGTCTCCTTGAGGAATCAACCCGTATTTGCTAATATCTACTACAATAGATACCGTGCGCTTGCGGTTAGACGTAATTTAACATATCAAGTTTTTGGCGCCGCTGCCGGGGAGACGCCTAGTTTCTATAATTTTAGTTTGATTGTTTTAGATTGTTTCTCTTGTCTCTTTGGAACTCTTGTTCCAACTGAGACCGATCTTACTGCTTTTCCTTGTTTAGTTGTTGATGCCCAAGACCAGGTCTCAAACGAAAGAAGATCAAGCGAAAGAGGATACAACTCCTCTTAGTCCAGATTCTGGAATTACTTGTCAACAATACATAGATCAACAAAGGAAAGAGAAGCAGCAAAAGATACCTGAACCAAAGATTGAGATGGCAGACCCTCCCAAATCTTTGAAGAACTACTCACAGCCCTCTCCGAGTGGGGTACCTACTGGCCTTGCTATGCCAGCGATTCAAGCAGCAAATTTCGAGATCAAGCCTGCTTTGCTCACTATGATCCAACAGAATCAATTTGCTGGGCTTGCCTCTGAAGACCCTACAAATCATCTGCAACGGTTTCAACAGTTCTGTTCTACAATTAAACATCAGGGAGTCACTCCAGACCAGTTGAAAGTCATGTTGTTCGGTTTCTCTCTTCGTGACAAAGCTCAAAAATGGTTGAATGATATTGACTTGACCGAGTGGGATAAGATTTCTCAGGCTTTCTTAACTGAGTTCTTCCCTCCCAACAGAACCGACGATTTGATCGACAAGGTGATGGGTTTTAAGCAAGATTATGGTGAATCTCTTTGGGACAGATTCAAGGATTATCAACGTGCATGCCCTCACCATGGTCTTGAGAAGTGGTTTCTGCTTAAACGCTTCTACAATGGTCTAGATCCTGAAACAAAAGGTATGGTTGATAACGCTGCAGGTGGTGTATTTCTGGATAAGGGAGTTGATGATGCACATGCTTTTCTTTCAAATTTGGCTGCTAATCACTTCAGTAATCCGAGAGCAGCCAAGAAAGGGGGTAAACTTGAAGTGGATGCTTATTCTCTATTATCGTCTCAACTCGCTGCATTGACTCAGGAGATCCACTCATTGAAGACATCTCAGCCCTCTACTCAACCTATGAGTATCAATACATTGTCATCCATGGCTCCTATGAATAATCCTGTTTGTGAAGTCTGTGGCATCCAAGGCCACTATGGTAACGATTGCCAATACAATGCTCAAAATTCATAAAATTTTCAGATGGAGCAAGCAAATGTTTTCCAACAGAGGCAGCAGTACAATCCGTACTCTAACACTTATAATCCTGGTTGGAAAGATCATCTGAACTTCTCATATAGGAACAATAATGCTCAGAATTCAAATGTTCCTAATCAGCAGCAATATCAGCAGTCGTACCAGCCTCCTCCACAGCAATAGTATAGGCCTCCTCAAGGACCTATGAATCCCCCTGGATTCCAAAGGCCTCCTCAGAATTATGCTCCTCAAGCCAATCAAGCTGCACATGCTGATAATCAAGGTGATATGATGAAGATTTTGTTACAAATGCAAACAAAGATGAACCAGATGGAGATTCATAATAAGATGCTGGAAACTCAGATTGCTCAAATGGCTAGTTCTTCATCTACAAGGCAACAAGGCTCTTTACCAGTACAATCAACTCAGCCAAAGGAAAATGTGAATGCCATTGCTCTTAGGAGTGGTCGTACATATGATGCTCCTCCAATGCCTACTGATGATGTTCCTACTGAGAAAGAAGAAGAGAATTCTGAGGAAGACAAGGTAGAGAAATTTGTTGAAGATACAAACGAAGGTGAAACTGAGGAAATCAAGGAAAAGGACAAAGAGAAGACTGCAGTTATTCCTCCACCATTTGTGCCAAAGCTCCCATTCCCTAGCAGGATGAACAGAACAAAGGTGGACCAGCAGTTTGGTAAGTTCATGACACTTGTTAAGAATCTTGAGGTAACAGTTCCTTCCACTGATTTAATTTCTCAAGTTCCATCATATGCAAAGTTTCTTAAGGATATTCTCACTAAGAAAAGGTCCTTTAGTGAGGTAGAGACAATAGCTTTTACTGAAGAGTGTAGTGCTGTTTTACAGAATAAGTCTCCACCTAAGCTTAACGATCCTGGTAGTTTTTTGATCCCGTGTCATTTAGGTGCATTGTTCATTGATAAAGCTTTATGTGATTTGGGCGCTAGCGTCTCAGTCATGCCTCTCTCGGTTTTTCAACAACTAAATATGGGAGAATTAAAATGTACACATATGACTTTGCAAATGGCAGACCGTTCGATAAAATATCCCCTTGGAATTTTAGAGGATGTGCCTGTTAGGGTTGGAAAATTCTATATTCCTGTAGACTTTGTAGTTCTAGATATGGAAGAGGACAGCCAGATACCTATTATTTTAGGTAGACCATTTCTTTGTACTGCAGGTGCTGTTATTGATGTTAAAAGTAGGACTCTCACATTGAGCGTTGGTGATGATAAAATTACTTTTACTCCAACCTCTGCTCTTAAATCCCCTTTGCTTGAGAATACTTGCTGCAGGATTGATGTTGTAGATGAAATTGTCCAAGATGAGACACCTCAGATTTTATTGAATGATGCATTGGAAGCAGTGTTCATGCTTGAAGCTTCAGAAGGAGAAGGACATGCTGAAGTCGATTCATTGATTCTTGAGTTGAATGATCCCAACATTGATTCCATTGACAGTTCTTCAGTTCGAGATCTCTCGAGTATTAAGCTTGGGAAACTTCCAACACATTTGAGGTATGTCCTTTTCAATAATGAGCTAGTGATTTTTGAAAAAGGGCATGATAACGTGTTGCGAAGGGGGAAAACCAATGATAAGGAAGAAGAAAGTTTTGTTCAGTTGGTTGAGTCGGAGAAGCACCTTAGAGGTGTGAAGAAGAAAAAGAAGAAGATTTGGCCGTTGGGTAGTAAAATCAAGTTGAAGTCTGATGGAAGAGCTTTGTGGAAAACAAGCAACCAAGATGTCAACGTTCGTAGGAATGGTTTTTCAGTTGCGGACGGGTCAGTTATTCTTTTGAGACCGCCTTGAGTTGAGGAAGTAACGTCAAGCTATTGACGTTAAAGAAGCGCTTCGTGGGAGGCAACCCACGCATGAGTGTAGGAAAAAAAAAGTGTTGTATATCTATAAAAAAAAAAGCGAATTTTGAGCAGGTTGCAACTCTGTAACGCAGGCTGCACCTGCGTTTCTGACATTGGGGCAGTTTGCAGGTGTGTAACGCAGGCTGCGCCTACGTTACTGGAATGGGAGCAGACTGCGGAGCTGTTGCGCAGGCTGCGCCTGCGCATCTGGACTTCCAGCAGTTTGCAGCAACGTGCGCAGCTTGCCTCTTTCAGTGTTTTGTCCGTTTTTTTTTATGTGGTTTTCAGCTGTTGTGTGCTTATAAAAAAAAAAATTATTTCCACCCCCATTCTATTTATACCCCTATTTCCCCTAATTCTTTTCCTATTTCAATTCCAAAACCCCTCATTTCCCCTTAAAAATTCAAATTTCTATTTCTATTCTAATTCTTTTTTCTTTAATTCATTAAATTCTATTTCTATCCCATATCAAATTTCAAATCCCACCCAAATTTTTTCCTTTTCACATTATAATTTTATTTTTTTTATTCATCCTATCACTCCATTATCTATATATACCCATACATACAGACCCAATTCCTTCTCTTCATCCTTTAAATCTCTAAAAATCCAATTCTAAAGAGGAATTAATTGCAAGTTCACCTCTCCGATTCGTATTGGGTAAATCTTTTTCTCTAATCTTATTTTTTATTACGAATTTGTGTTCTTGTAAATTGGGATTTTGTATTATTCTTGGAATTTGGGCTATTTTTGGTGTGATATTGCTTGGAAATTATTGGTGGAGCTTCTTGTGAGTTGGGTATTGATTCTTATGGCTCCTAAGTATGGAAGAGGTGGTGCTAGTGTTGGGAAATTGCTACAGACAGGGGATTTTAGCTGAACAAGCATGTTGGAAAAGATGGGGAAGGATATGTAAGACGTCTTGCAGGAACGGGATTCCAGGGGAGTTTTCTTTCTTTTCTTTTTAGTGTAGTTTTATTTTGTTTTTAGTTGTAGTTTTGTATCTTGTTCATTAGTTTATTGGGGAGAATGAACCGCTTAAGTGTGGGGATGAGTTCTCAATGTTTAAAAAATAATTCTAGCCATGCAATTTGATTAGTTGTTGTATTTTGCTTGATACACCCATGCATGCGTAGAATTCTTGTGTTCTTGATGCTTTTGTATGAGAAGTGACGTGCTTTGTTCTTGTGCACACACTTTCACTAGCAAGTTGAAGCTGGTAGACTTAATTGGATGTTGTAAGTGATTAGAATGACATGAATATGTGCAAGATGACTTGGTTTACATGCTTTGAGTACAAGTAGGTGCGTTAGAGAGTCTTGTTACTTGGGATTGATTATGTTTTGTCACACCAAGTGAGTTTTGAGCCTATATGCATATCTTTTGCATGATTTTTCGTTTGCTTGAGTGTCCACATGTTGTTTACATTGCTAGCATTTACTTGAGATCTTTCTTGAAATGCATGATATTACTTGATGATAAGATGATAAAGGCACTTAGGTTTGACCTCGTATTTCCCATATTTCCACACCTTTTAAACATGATCAATTAGTTACCCATTGAGCTTAATCCTATTCTTTTGGTGACACACCACATTACTTACCATTATCCTTTTTATTCTATTGGCCTTATATTGAATTTGAACCTAAATTGTCAAAGGCTAGTATCGTGCTTCAGGGAGTAATAAGGTGTTCATAAAAGGGGGGTTATTGATGATCATACTTTTGGGGAATTATTGATTTTGGTTGATGCTTGTTAGTCGAAATTCATAAAAATATCTATGGATCATTGTGTTTATTCCTTAGCTCTCTAAAAAAAAGATAGGAAAAAAAAGAGAAAAAATAAATTTGAGAGCATTCTTATGTTTGTATGATCCTTCTTCATTCGACTAGTCAAGTTATTATGTAAGGGTTATTGAAAAATCCAAGTGTGGGGAAGTATTTGTTTTAATAGAAAGGGAATTAAATAATGATTATTGTTGGGTACTAGCTTTTGACATTTAACCTGTTTTAGCTTTACTTGACATACCTGGTCCCTAGCCCTTGCTACAACCCGAATATTCGTTTTTGAGTGAAAGGTGAGTTATTACTTGTTTTGGCATAGGAGATCCCAGGTTTAGACTTAAAGATGTATTTCTTGTGGGCTTAGCATGATTACCAACAATTTTTACACTTGACATGAATTTTTATGACCTTCTGCATGTTAGTTGAGTAGACTACGTGAATACTTGCACTTCCGACACCAATGTTAGATATAATTGATGTGATTTAATGTCAGTGTTTAAGTGTTACAGGTAAAAAGAGTTTAACTTGTTAATGAAAGCAGTTGTAGCAGAGTTTGAGTATACACTGACAGCTGGAAGCGCAAACGCTGACAAAAGGAAGTGTAAACACTGCTAGCTGAACACAAGGAAGCGCAAACACTGCTGGCTAGGAGAGCAACAGAGTTTGCTAAAGTTTGTCTACTGGAAGCGTCTACAAGTCAACAGAGTTTGAAGTTTAATTTAAGATTAATACGGAAACAATATCTTTGAAGATTGGATAGCTGTCAAAGAGATTGAGTTGACTTAGGAGACGTGTAGCAATCGTAATTGATATCAATTGTATAGCTTAATTTTAGGAGAATCAATTAACGATTGTACGTAGCTGTATATCTTATAAATACAGTTAGGTTAACCCTAGAGGGGTATCCATCGTGAACGAATATCATTTTTGTAACCTAAGCAGCTCTCTGTGATATTTTACATCACTGAGAGAGGAATTATTAATTCCAAACAGTTTTAAGTACTAAAACGTGTGTTCTTGTTATTTACTCATACAGTACTTGATTATATATATTGTGTATTCGACCTAACAAGTGGTATCAGAGCCAATCTGTTACTTTATTACAGTTTAAGATCCAAAACACAATAGTAATCAATGGCAGAGATTCCTCCTCCATCAGGTTCTGAGAAAGCCCCTACTACTGTTAGTAGGTATGAAATGATTAGGTTTCCTATACTCAAGCCATCAGAGTATGCAATCTGGAAGGTAAAGATGACCATGTTTCTGGAAGCCACAGATCCAGAATATCTTGATAGAATTTATGAAGGTCCTCATAAACCTACAAAGTTAACTGCTGCTGTTGCTGGTGAGGAATCGAAGGTGATTCCTAAGGAAAAGAAAGATCTAACTACTGAGGATCTTTCATCTATTGCTAAGGATACCAAAGTAAGGCATTTACTTCACAGTGTTCTAGACAATGTTATGTCTAACAAAGTGATTAACTGCACAACTGCAAAGGAAATTTGGGATGCACTTGAGGCTAGATGTCAAGGAACTGCTGCAATCAAGAAGAATAGAAGGAACATACTCACACAGGAGTATGAGCATTTTGAGGCAAAGTCTGAAGAAACCATGACAGAAACATTTGACAGATTCTGTAAACTGCTCAATGATCTGTCATTGGTTAACAAAGAGTATGATTTAGAAGACTTAAATCTCAAGTTTCTTCTCTCTCTACCTGAAAACTGGGATGTGAAAACAACCACTATAAGAGATAACTATGATCTTGATATTACTGAGATTGATGAAATTTATGGATTGCTCAAGACTCATGAGTTAGAAATGGAGCAAAGAAACAGAAGATCAAGCAAGAAATCAAAGTCTGTTGCTTTGAAAGTTGAAGAAAAATCTTCAAAGAGAGAGGCATCAAGGAAGAAGGCAAAAGGAAAAGCCTTGGTCACTCATTCAGAAAGTGAGTCATCAAACACTAATGTTGACTCAAACACAGATGAATCATCTGATTCTGAAGATGATGAAGAGATGATGCAAATGGCTGCATTGATGGTAAAGACCTTCAAGAAGATGGGATTCAAGAACTTCAAGAAGGGAAAGAGATTCTCCAAAGATTATTCAAAGTCTGACAGGAAAACTTTCAGAAAATTTGAGGGAAAGGACTCCAAATCTGGGAAGAAAGATAAGTCTGAGATTCAATGCTACAAGTGTAAGGAGAAGGGTCACTATGCTCCTGAGTGCAAAAAGGGTAAAACTGAAAAGGCACTCTACACCAAAGGCAGAGACTGGGCAGACACCTCAGATTCAGATGAGGAGGTAAACTATGCACTCATGGCCTCTACTCAGAATGAAGATTCTGAACTGAAGGTACCTCCAACTACCTATGCTTATAATACTGATAATATAACTGAAATAAGAATTTATATTAAAGCATTACATATCAGTTATAGGGATCAGACTTTAGAGAATGAGAGAATCAAAAATGAGTGTTCTCAACTCAAAGGATAGAAATAAACTTGTTGAAGAACAACTTGAAAAAATGAATAGAATTCAGAAAGAAAGAGATGATGCTGTGTTTATAGAACATGAGTTGCTAGGTAAGTATAAGCAACTAGAATCTGAATTGGAGGATGCAAAGCACATCATTAAAACTTGGACACACTCTGGAAAAGACACTCAAGAGGTTTTTCAATCAGACACAGTAGGTCTAGGTTATTCTGAGGATGATGTACTTAGATTTCAGAATACAGTCAAGATTAGACCACCACTTTCTACTAAGAAATTTGGAACATTTGTTCATGGTACTGTTAAAACTGAACATGGAGCTGTTGAAAGAGAGCCAGTAAAAACCTGTGTCAAACAGGTTAATATTGGTTCAATGATAGATAAACAACTCAAGCATAAGCTTAAAGAAATAAAATCTGTCAATAAACAGAAAATGCCTAGGAAAAACAGAAATGGAAAGGTAGGCATTACATCAGGAAATAGGCCAATGCTTGCTACACTTGCACCTAGAAAAACTTGTCATAACTGTGGTAGCACTAATCATCTTGCTAGTTTTTGCAGGAAGAACAAAGACATTAATTCTTTACCCTCCAAATCTGGAGTAAAAAAGGATAATGTCAAACCCAGATCACAAACTCTATGCAAATATTGTGGAAGTACTTGGCACTCAATTTATACTTGCAAGAATTATCATGCTATTTATCATAATTACTATGAACTGAAACCTAATTTGAAATGGGTTAAAGTTGATTTTGCAAGTACTAAGACTGAAAATGTTAGTTTAAACTCTGATAATGACAAATCCGCTGCAAAAACTAACAGATTTAATAAAGCAAAAGGATCCAAGCAAGTCTGGATCCTTAAATCTAACAATCAGTGATTGTTTGTGATTGCAGGGCACCAGGGAAAGTACCCTAGTCGTGGATAGTGGATGTTCAGGACACATGACTGGAAATAAAGCCCTGCTATCAGAGTATGTGGAGAAGGCTGGCCCAAAAGTTTCCTATGGAGATGGCAACATAGGACATACTCTGGGATATGGCAATATTAATCTTGGAAGTGTCATCATCACTAATGTAGCTCTGGTTCCAGGACTCAAGCATGATCTGCTTTCTGTGAGTCAAATCTGTGACAGAGGATATCATGTAGATTTTCAGCCTGAATATTGTCAAGTCATCAGTAAATCTACAGGGAAAGTTGCTCTAGTTGGAAACAGACACAATAACATCTATGAAATAAAATTGTCAACAAACTCTGATGGCAAAGCAGGGTGTCTGTCAACAAGGATGTCCAGTGAAGAGAGTTGGAAGTGGCATAAGAAACTCTCTCATTTAAACCTGAACAACATCAATGAGCTAATAAAGAATGATCTTGTGAGAGGACTACCAAAGTCTTTGTTGAATGCAAAAGGCCTGTGTGATTCTTGTCAAAAGGCCAAACAGAGAAAAACCTCTTTCAAAAGCAAGTCTGGGTCTTCAATTGTTGATCCTTATCATCTTCTACATGTTGATCTTTTTGGACCAGTGAATGTTCTGTCTCTTGGAAAGAAGAAATATGCTCTAGTCATTGTTGATGAATACACCAGATATTCTTGGGTGTATTTTCTAGCAAAGAAGGATGAAACTGCATTCACACTGGCAGAACATATAATGCAATTGGACAAAGGGTCAAAGAATCAAGTGAAGATTATCAGAAGTGACAATGGAACTGAATTCAGGAATTCAACAATGGAAGAATTTTGCAAGAACAAAGAAATTAAACAAGAGTTTTCTACACCTGGCACTCCACAACAGAATGGTGTAGTTGAAAGGAAGAACAGAACTTTGATAGAAGCTGCCAGAACTATGCTTGATGAAGCAAAATTACCAACCTATTTCTGGGTAGAAGCTGTTCAAACTGCTTGTTTTACTCAGAATGCCACTCTAATAAATAAGCATGGAAAAACACCATATGAAATGGTGAGAGAAAAGAAGCCAAACCTGAAATACTTTCATATTTTTGGGTGCAAATGCTTTGTGCTGAAAACTCATCCTGAACAGTTGACCAAATTTGATCTGAAGGCAGATGAAGGAATTTTTGTTGGCTATCCACTGTCAACTAAAGCATTCAGAGTTTATAATCTGAGAACCAGAGTGATCATGGAATCTATTCATGTCTCTTTTGATGACAAGAAAATAACTGGACTTGAAGATGTAAATGAACATGATCAACTGCACTTCGAAAATGAAGATTTAATCTTTGATGAATTAAACTCTGATGAGTCTGATCTGACAAACTCTGAACCTCTACTGGTAAATACAGAAGAGACCTTTCAGCCAGAATCAAGAGAAGAACCAGTTGAGGGGGAGCATGAAGAAACTCATCAAAGTGAAAACTCAAATTCTGATAATGACTCAGCTGAAAATTCTGAATCAAACTCTGGTGACTCAAACTCTGGAAGTCCAAAATCAGACAATTCACACACTGAGCAGTCACATTCAGGGGGAGCCTCAGAGAATGAAGAAAGATATCAAGAAAATCAGGAGAACATGGATCGAGGGGGAGGATCCAACTTTGAAAGAAGTCAATTGCCTTCAGCTAGGAAATGGACCAAATCTCACACACCTGATTTGATCATTGGTGATCCAAATGCAAGAGTAAGGACAAGAAGTGCAACAACAAATGAATGTCTGTTTCATGCATTCTTGTCACAAAATGAACCAAAGAAAGTTGAAGAAGCTCTTAAAGATGCTGACTGGATAACAGCAATGTAAGAAGAGTTAAATGAATTTGAGAGAAATGAAGTGTGGACACTAGTACCAAGACCAAAGAGCAGGTCTATTGTTGGTACTAAGTGGGTTTTCAGAAACAAAACTGATAGTGAAGGGGTTGTTACAAGAAACAAAGCCAGACTAGTGGCAAAAGGCTATTCACAGCAAGAGGGGATAGATTATGATGAGACTTTTGCACCAGTTTTATTTCAAATCTGGAAGTGACTTGGTTTTAGTTAAGATATATGTTGATGACATCATTTTTGGATCTACTAATGATAAACTCTGTAAGAAGTTTGCCAAGCTCATGCAGTCCAGATATCAAATGAGTATGATGGGAGAGCTAAGTTATTTTCTAGGCTTACAGGTGAAGCAAACAAATGATGGAATCTTCTCAAGAAATTTGGCATGCTTGACTGTTCATCTGCAACAACTCCCATGGCAACTGCAACTAAATTGGACAAAGATACAGGGTCATCAGTAGATATGACAAGTTACAGAGGAATGTGTGACGCCCCCAAATCTGAGGTCAAAGATTCAGGTCGTCACATCACCATCCAACCATATCATACCTGTATTAACTTTACAACTCAACAATACATACATCCAGACCTCAATCTTACGCACATACAAGTTAGAGCCTCAGAAACGATAATCAAAAGGAATACTAAATATTACAATTCATCTGTACATTCTAGAATCTTGCGCACTTCCATTTATACAACTACACTTGAAGACAAGTCTTACTATTATCGTTGAAAACCTATCAGACTTACTCTGTAGTATTTATCCGGAACTAAGTCATCTCGGGATAAATCTTCTACTCCTCTTCTGCTGGTACGGAGTTAACTGACCAAATTCTTCTCTTTCTGAAAAGTTTTTATAAAGCAAGAATGAGCTACATAATGCTCAGCGAGTTCACTATTTTGTAAAATAATAATGTGGTTTATTTCGAAAACATTCCCAACTATATGGGTATTTATCTCAGATTTCAAAACATAATTAGACAATATATATGTCTGATTTTGAATAAAACATCTATACTCACTAAGGAGCTTTAGGATAACATATGAACCCCTTATAAGGTTCCCATTTCAATATATCTCAAGTTTGAAAATATATACATATGAGTATATCATTTTCGGCAAAACACTCTACGATTAACATACTGTACAGGGAATACATCATTGCAAACCTCTTTCCTTCCATTAGCTTAGAAGGTTTCTCATACAAAAACATTTCATTCTTTGAAACAATTGCAAGAGTGCACTAACACGTGCCAGTCTTTATAGAAAATCTTGCAGTTCTAGATACTGCACAATGTCAACATTTTCTCATAAAAAACCACACTATCGGCAACTTGGAACTTAGGCCCAAGAAGCAGTGTTTGAGTATTTTTCCAAAGTGGAGGATGGGACTGGAAGAAAACATAAAAACCTGACAAGGATTGACGATGATCAGTCGCCACATCCAAGTCCAATGATCCGCGGGTCTTCTCTACCGGTAGAAGGATAGAAACTACATCCGTAACTATCCCCGGGTGAAAACTACATCCGTAATCACCCTCGATGAAAACTACATCCGTAATCATCCTTCGGCAACACCTGGGCCGGAATAATAATTGATGGACCGCCTGGCTCACGGCCACTTACACATCCCGGGAATCGTTCGTCAACGGTTCCCACACCTGCCAGAGTCCCTTTTTCTTTTTCTTTTAAAAACTTGATTTTGATTGAAAACTGAGTAATTGAGGTCCGACCGCAGTCGACCGATGATTCTTGAAATCGTACAAGAAGCGGAACCTGACCGGGGTTTTTTGAAAGTGTTTTGAGTTCGAAAGAGTTCGAGTTTGAAAGTATTAAAGGTATCTTGGATTAGCTTTGACTTTAAAATAATGAACAATAATTAATAATTGATATTTTAAGATTTAATATTAATAATTAATAAAATAATTACTTAATAAAATAAGCTTTTAATCCAAGATGGGTATTTTGAGTATTTACGAAGATATAAAAATAATTACTTGAGTATACGATACTCCCCGAATGACCTTTCGGGTTTTCGCAATTTAATTACGATATAATAATATACCTCTCCCCGGTCAATAGTATATACGGACCGCTACGACCTCTATTGCTAGAGTCGTTGTCCGAAAAAAGCATTTCATTCTAAGTTCAAGGGGTGCAAACATATTTGTATTTATACATCTCAATTTCATCGATACTTTGATAAACATAAACATTTGATACGATTGAAAAATACAAACACAACAGTGAAAATCCTTGTATATGTAAGTTTTGAAAAGTAAACTTGCCTTGGTTTGGTTGGGGTGGTCGAGCGTGCGGAGTGGAACGATCTATACATAAGCAATAACCGTTCGTTAGTACCTTAACAATACCTCTTTAATTACGGGGTTTTAGGGGTACAAAATTAACTTAAGGACTTTGTCTTATGACACTCTAGCCCCACTATAGGTTCATGTCATCACTCGATTACGCTCGTCACTTATTCGACTTAATTTAGTTACCATATCCGAGTCACGTCCATTACCCCTAGAATTATACTCCACTTAACGACTTTTTCCCTTGCGCGAATTTTACTCTAGCATTTTTATAAAATTGAAAAATTCATATTCTAATCCAATTCTTTTTGGGTAGCCTTCCCCACTGCATTTACTAGCTTCTCTAATTTTTCCATGATCCCACATAAATTTTTAGGGGTTTAAACAAGGTTCACAAGGGGGTCATTTAGTGCAGTCCGGAATCCAGAAACACAATTTACTTCTCCGGCCATAACTTAAAATCTATACATCACCTAGTCATGAACCTTACATTTCCAGAAACTACATTCAAATACCTTTCCCACAATATATGGTAGGACCTCAGGGGACAAGATTTGAGGGTTCAAAACCATGTTACAAGATAGGTCAATGTTCCTGGAAAAACTCAGCATGCTTGTTTCACTTAAATCAACCAAGATTCTTACTTCCACAACACAACCAACATCTAAGTCACCTAGTTCATGCTTTATAACATTCAAGGAGATACATATACTAACCACAATCATAAAAATCACAATCACAACACTTAAACTCAAGATCCATATCATCCATCACTTATATATCCAAGATTAACACAAATACACATGGATCTATCATTAAACATCTCAAACACTACATGGCCAAGAGGGGTTAGGGTTTTTATACCTTCTTGAGTATCTAGGAGCCTTGGGTATGCCTTAAAAATCTCAAGAACACCTTGAATGAGCTCCTACACTCCTTATAATCCAAGATCTAAAAGAAAACTTAACATTATTACTATTCACCAAAACTTTAACAATTAATATCTTGAAAATTAATGGATGAAAAGGGTTGGAATTCTTATTATACCTTCCTTATATGATGTAGAGTGCCTAGGAATTTTGCCTGGAATTGTGAATGAGGAGAAGTGGAAGAAAGAAAAAATTTTCTTCCTTGTTCTTGTCTTGGCCGAGAGCTTTATGGCTTGGGGGGGGAGAAGAGTTTTTGTGTTTTGCTTTTTGGTTGGTTGAATAATTTGTATAAAGTGGTTGGGTGATATATGTTATGTATATGTATATGCATCACATGTTGCAAGTCTAGGGTATAGGCCACCATGCCCTCTTGTCTCCTTGGAAGATGTAATAACTAGTTACTATTCCTCTTGTCCACTTGGTACTACTAGTTTGCTTTTCCTAACTACTTAGTTGCATGGGACTTGCATTCAATACCACTCCTTGAATCATTATTCTTCCACCAATGCTTGTCACTTAATCTTTAATTCATATCGTATCATAATTAATTCCTCGTAATAAAATTTTGTCGCATAGAGACTTCCCTTGTAATTCCTTAAGTACTTAATTGTGTAAATTCCCTAAATCTCCATAACTCCTTGTCATAGTCTCTTAAAATATTTTAATACTTTAATAATTCTCAAATCCCAAATTTTTATAAATCTTAATAGCGGTAGGCCTCTTGCCTTAACAATCTTCCCTTTTTCTTACACAGTGAATGTAACAACATAAATTTCTCAGATAATCAATTCCATTAAACAACA
This sequence comes from Kitagawia praeruptora, assembly GCA_037693485.1. NCBI lineage: Eukaryota > Viridiplantae > Streptophyta > Magnoliopsida > Apiales > Apiaceae > Kitagawia > Kitagawia praeruptora. The sequence goes on along the minus strand of CM075351.1, from coordinate 155,205,654 downwards.
TGGGTCACTCAAAAGGTCCCAAATTCCCAATGTCGTATGATATTATATCCTTAAAAATATTACAAAAATCAGGGTTCTTACAGCCTCCCCTCCTTAAAAGAATTCCGTCCCGGAATCAGGTTGAAAACAGTTGAGGGTACCTTTCACGCATAGCGCTTTCTAGTTCCCATGTTAATTCCTCGACGTTCTGGTTCCTCCACAAAACTTTCACTAGCTTGACAACCTTGTTCCTCAGCACTTGTTCTTTTCTATCCATGATTTCTACGGGTTTCTCCACATATGTTAAGTCTGGTTGCAGATCCACTTGATCATGTTCTATCACATGTCGGAAGTCGGTATGGTAGGGTCGTAGCATGGACACATGGAACACATTATGTACTTGCTGTAAGCTCGGAGGTAAAGCCAATTCATAGGCTAACTTTCCAACTCGTTTTAAGATCTCAAAGGTCCAATAAATCTCGGACTTAGCTTCCCTTTCTTACCAAACCGCGTCAATCCTTTCCAGGGGGATACCTCTAGCATCACGAAGTCTCCCACCTCATACTCCTTTGATATCTCGTAAAATTTGACCATTCGAAATAATGGGTTTCGTAAAAACTAACGACTTATACATACACTCATTTGCACCGTAAAAACGTAATATCAATTCGAAATCTTCATTTAATAATTCGTACTTATCGTGGTGACAAAAATTTCTCATCCACCCATAAAATGACTATTCATCCATGTTTCAAATATTCACGAAAATTAGGGTCATTATAGTCTTCTCTCCTCAAAAGGATTCTATCTTAAGAACCTAAGGAAAATAGTTGAGGATACACTTCCAACTTTACCCTTTCTAACTCTCTGGTTGACGCTTCAACCCTTTTGTTCTCTCACCTTGGTCTCACCAACGCTTTATGTTGTTTCTCAACGCATGCTCTCCTCGACCTGTATTCCTTATCGGTTTTTTTATGAATGAAAATTTCTATCCCACTACTTATGCGTTTCTCTTCTACCTTGTTCATAGTATTCGTGTTGAGTCTTTGTATCGCTGGCCCGTGAATACTTTGTGGTCGTGTTTTATAATCTGAGACAACGTCAATACGCTCGGTATTCCTCATATTCCTTGGCTTGATTAGCACGCATGTGTTGCCTCCCGTCAGCCGTTACCACTTGCTATGGATACTGTATAGTCTTCGGTATACGTCGAACCAGTTCAGCTACTATATCCCTCGTTCATTGACTTCTTCGTAACGCAAGAAATGCGAAACTTCTTCTTTCGCAGTATGCTTTACAAGAGACGGACTTGCGTTCGCATGGTGACGATCGTGATAACAACATTCGTTTCATGGATAAGTTTTTATTCTCGACTGCCCCGTGAAATCTAAGGCATGACACTAATTATAAATTCGATCGTCTGGACAATTCTTCTTCCCTGTCCGTTAGCCACAGATCAAATTAGTACATACGCTCAATCTCTTTATTAATTATACTTGAAAGCACCTTCAATATTCGAAGTCTAACCTTAAGTCTCTATCTGACGTAATCACTACAGAAGTTTTATATTGCACCACCATCTCTTCCGTATATACATCGATAATCTTCTAAATGGAAAGTCTCTCGTAGGTAAATCACTTGGTCCAGCAATTATAAATCAACTAGGGCCATCTCTTGGCTCGGTCTTCGGCGACCTACTCATGAAATTCATTATAATTCTGTCCACGTTCAAGATTTTCTACGGGCGGAATTGATCGACTAGATCTCTATCATTCTGCTTTTGACATGTCGCGTTTGTACTTAATAGTTTGCCAATACCATTTTCCACATCCGTTTGCCAAACATTCTCTTAATTCTCTATACATCTTTGTCCTTCCCCATAATTTACTCATTTTCCTCTAACATTAATCTTTATTGTATATACTCTATTTTCTTGGTTAATACTGACCGAATTCCAATTTCGAATAATCCCTTCTATAGGTATCGGTCACCACACTGGCCTTCCCTGGGTAATAACAAATTTCTCCATTATACTCCCTGCTCCCTTTCGTTACCTTCTCCTTCTCATGTTTAGTTCTAATATGAAGATATACTTATGGCACTTGTGGGGAAAAAAAAATTCACACTTTTCTCATAAGGTTAACGTCTCAGTTTTATGCGTGAACGCTATCATGACTAATCCCCGACTCACGGTTAGTATATCCTATCCCGTAACCTTTATGTTGTTTAGAAGTATAGGCTATCATCCCCTTTCTACTGCATCAGCACACCTCTTAAACTCTTGAAAGACGCATCATCGTGACTCTCAAAGTCCTCTTTTCATCATCAAGTATAGCTAACAACGAGGTTGTTGCTAATATCTCATTTCATTCCAAAACTTTGTTCATTAATCCATAAAGGCTTCTGACTCATTAGTCCGCTCAAACGATACTACCACAATTTTATAACGTTTATATTAGTGTGAAATGCCAACTTTGGTACAGTATAGAGGTCGATCTTGATTTGGTGAATCCCGCCTTACAACCTTATCTTTGAAAAACAACTACGCGTTCTAACTGGTCAACAATTCCTCCATTTCCGATAAGGGTATCAGTTCTCGATGGTATATGTAAGATGTCATACGCTCGTCCTCTTTCACAACTGGTGCCAATCAGCCTGAGGCCTGCATGCTGCTGCGATTCCCAATAAACTTGATTAGGTGGTAATCTCGAAGGATCATTGGGATATATCCATGCATCCATTTGCTATTAGGGCCTTTTAAACTTTTTGTCTCTCTATGTGCATCAATCCCTTTAAGCTAAGTAAAGCTTCACATTCTTGCTACAATATTTCTTCCTTTCTTGTCCATCTCACTTCCATGTTAGTTTCCTCTAAGGATATCTCTTACATCGCAATCGATTTGCATTTCTCGGATCAGGAAAAGGCTTGGTAACTCCAGAATTCATTAATATCACATCCTGACAACGGTTGGTAGGAGCGTACTCCCAACCTCCTCATCATTTCTTATAGCCTTCCTCACACTAATATTAAAGGTCCCGTGGTATGCCCCGACATGTTATTCCTACTTTAAATAATCACTCGGCATAACGCTCTGGCTGCACAATTACAACATTTGTTTTTTTTTTTTTTTTTTTTTTTTGATCTCATATTGGTGCAACGGTTCACAATTGTACCTCCCGTTCACCTTAGAGTAATTACTTTTGAAAGGAATGGTTTTGAAATAACAAGGTCCAATAGATAATTTCAATAAGAATTCCACATTGGATGTTCCAAGAATGTTGATGGTTCCAAATACTAGGAGTCTCGATTTTCGGAGATGTAAGGATGGACAAAAAGAATACAACAAGGTTTATTCCTTCATGTCCTGAAAATTTGGTAATGTGATATCATAGAGAATGTTGCACGAGGGCAATGATTGTTGGATACAAAAGTCATAAAGACGGTCTTTATACAATTCTTACATCTAGGGAATACTTTTTCTCTTGAAAAATAGAGGATCTAAAAAGTCCCATTGATAAAGGTCAACCGATCGAAAGAAATTCTACTATGTGATGATAAAAATGAAGCAGTTTATCATTCAAGTAATCTATGGTTTCAAATGAATCTTCATTATATGAATGAAGGAACAGAATATTCAAGTGACATAAAGTCTGATACAAAGATGGGTAGAATTCAAGTTGAGTGGATGACCTCACTAGGTCTCAATCAAGTCATTCGTCAAAACTTTCATCATCATACTTTACCACATGCAAAATGCATTGAGGAATTTCTGAATGAATTAAATTGGGAGTTGGACCAGTGAAACAATAACTAGTCCTTTTTCAAGAAACACTAGCAACTAGCTAGACAAAATTTGCTAGTTCACCTGTTTAAGACGTCACCACTAGCTAGGACAATTAGCTAGGTGTTCTTCACAACATTACAATTTTGACTAGTTAGAACAATCAACTAGTCATTCATATTGACATATCGACTAGCCAGTTTCAATTGGCTAGAACGGAATTTCAACATCGTAGCCACTGAAGAAACTTTAGGCTACTCGGACAACGAATGGAAATAAGAAGTTATTAAGTTTGAAAAAAAGAAAACTATAAAATATGAAGAGAATGTTCTAGGTATCGGAACAATCGATAACCTCTCATCAAATATTACTTATCAGTGAAACGGTCCACCCAAGGGTGCCTTCGTACACATGCTTTATCAGATCTTACAGTAGAATGAAATTCAGAATACTAGTATCAAAATGATATCCTTACTATGATTTCAATGTACGACGCACAATCTCATTTTGAATAGAAGAAATGATTCATGAGGAATATCTGGATGTTAGATCATCCCTGTTCTCAACAAGTTGATAAATATTTATGGGCTCGACTGAAGAGTGCAAGTATGAAAGAAGTAGTCAAATATCAATATTCATTTAGGAATATTCATTGATTAATTAAGGAAACAATTGTTGAACGTTCCTTGGATAATTGAAAGGAAGTGTAAATAGGCCTGAGCCGAACAAGGTCATCATAAATTTTTGAATAGAATGTTCATGGGTCAAATAAAATTACTTCGAATAAGTCCTGCTTTAGGGAGAGTATATCACTGGTTGTTATTCCACAAATTTGAAGTAGAAAGCTAGAAGGATTACCTAATATAAACTAATCGAGGTAACATGGTTAATGAAAAGTTTAAAATGAAGTAGTGCACCAGCCGGTAGTTACCAAAATAAGTTAATAATTATTCGTGCATCCCATTATCACCACCATGAGGGTAACTCCATCTCTTCGTCTTCGTAATACAAGACACCAACTAGTGTGTCTCTCAATCATCATCTTAAAGTCATTTATCGAGTTGGGGTTTCACAAATATATCTGTCATTTCCATGCTTTATCTTGAAGACCAAACTTCACATCCTTTCGGGGACACCTGCTAAGTCCATAGGGTCCTACTTCATGCCTTCCGACATGAATCACAAGTGGCCAGTTCCCCCTGGGAACAGATCAAAGAGATCTCTCAGGGATCTCAGTGCAGTCCATAGGTTCAGTGGCGGGTGCGTGTATGTGAACATATACCAAAAATATTGAGGTCTACAATACATATATGCGTAGTCCCTGCTAACATCTCTATCAAAGGATCCCACTCTAGACCCGTTGGTCTTTTCTTTTAGTAGACTCTGAGATCACTGTATCGCTCGTTGCAACCATATTCAATTTCTCTTGAGTCCCTTTGTTAATCCCACTTGTTTGTTCTCTAAGTTGAACTACCATGCTCTAGCGTCCGAATCATGCGTGGAATTATCTAGCACGCTCGTCTTATGATAACATTCTCGTATAACACATGTAAAATTCGCCATCAAGGGTAATGAAATCCACAACGACATAGTGACCAACTTTCAGGTAAACCCGTTACTTTTCGAAAATCGGATCTTATAGCCAAAGTAAAAGACTTTCATTATTCCAAGTACTAAGTACCCTTACTTATGTAGGGATGTCTAAACTTCTTAATTCTTAAAATGCCGCCACCTAAACTATGGAGGACTATGGGCCACAAAATTTATGCCAGCCTAGTCATCCGATCATATTGGCAATATCGCCTCTATCTCAGCTGCTCTTGAGATTTCGCTCTGCTTCCTATATCATTACCTATGATAGGTCATGTACGATTCTCAAACCTCTATTCATCATTCTGAAGGTCTCTAAGGATTCTATCGACCCTAGTATAATACCTCCAGTAAACACTCCAGTACATTCTACTCACCGGTACCTCTTCCGATAGTCCAATAATAAGTTTACTACGATCTCTTATGTCATTCTCCTACTTAGACTTAACTCTCCACACTCTCGTTTCTGAGTACTGTAACTTATCTCTCTGATACCATTTCTGTGACGCCCCCAAATCTGAGGTCAAAGATTCAGGTCGTCACATCACCATCCAACCATATCATACCTGTATTAACTTTACAACTCAACAATACATACATCCAGACCTCAATCTTACGCACATACAAGTTAGAGCCTCAGAAACGATAATCAAAAGGAATACTAAATATTACAATTCATCTGTACATTCTAGAATCTTGCGCACTTCCATTTATACAACTACACTTGAAGACAAGTCTTACTATTACAGTTGAAAACCTATCAGACTTACTCTGTAGTATTTATCCGGAACTAAGTAATCTCGGGATAAATCTTCTACTCCTCTTCTGCTGGTACGGAGTTAACTGACCAAATTCTTCTCTTTCTGAAAAGTTTTTATAAAGCAAGAATGAGCTACATAATGCTCAGCAAGTTCACTATTTTGTAAAATAATAATGTGGTTTATTTCGAAAACATTCCCAACTATATGGGTATTTATCTCAGATTTCAAAACATAATTAGACAATATATATGTCTGATTTTGAATAAAACATCTAAACTCACTAAGGAGCTTTAGGATAACATATGAACCCCTTATAAGGTTCCCATTTCAATATATCTCAAGTTTGAAAATATATACATATGTGTATATCATTTTCGGCAAAACACTCTACGATTAACATACTGTACAGGGAATACATCATTGCAAACCTCTTTCCTTCCATTAGCTTAGAAGGTTTCTCATACAAAAACATTTCATTCTTTGAAACAATTGCAAGAGTGCACTAACACGTGCCAGTCTTTATAGAAAATCTTGCAGTTCTAGATACTGCACAATGTCAACATTTTCTCATCAAAAACCACACTATTGGCAACTTGGCACTTAGGCCCAAGAAGCAGTGTTTGAGTATTTTTCCAAAGTGGAGGATGGGACTGGAAGAAAACATAAAAACCTGACAAGGATTGACGATGATCAGTCGCCACATCCAAGTCCAATGATCCGCGGGTCTTCTCTACCGGTAGAAGGATAGAAACTACATCCGTAACTATCCCCGGGTGAAAACTACATCTGTAATCACCCTCGATGAAAACTACATCCGTAATCATCCTTCGGCAACACCTGGGCCGGAATAATAATTGATGGACCGCCTGGCTCACGGCCACTTACACATCCCGGGAATCGTTCGTCAACGGTTCCCACACCTGCCAGAGTCCCTTTTTCTTTTTCTTTTAAAAACTTGATTTTGATTGAAAACTGAGTAATTGAGGTCCGACCGCAGTCGACCGATGATTCTTGAAATCGTACAAGAAGCGGAACCTGACCGGGGGTTTTTGAAAGTGTTTTGAGTTCGAAAGAGTTCGAGTTTGAAAGTATTAAAGGTATCTTGGATTAGCTTTGACTTTAAAGTAATGAACAATAATTAATAATTGATATTTTAAGATTTAATATTAATAATTAATAAAATAATTACTTAATAAAATAAGCTTTTAATCCAAGATGGGTATTTTGAGTATTTACGAAGATATAAAAATAATTACTTGAGTATACGATACTCCCCGAATGACCTTTCGGGTTTTCGCAATTTAATTACGATATAATAATATACCTCTCCCTGGTCAATAGTATATACGGACCGCTATGACCTCTATTGCTAGAGTCGTTGTCCGAAGAAAGCATTTCATTCTAAGTTCAAGGGGTGCAAACATATATGTACTTATACATCTCAATTTCATCGATACTTTGATAAACATAAACATTTGATACGATTGAAAAATACAAACACAACAGTGAAAATCCTTGTATATGTAAGTTTTGAAAAGTAAACTTGCCTTGGTTTGGTTGGGGTGGTCGAGCGTGCGGAGTGGAACGATCTATACATAAGCAATAACCGTTCGTTACTACCTTAACAATACCTCTTTAATTACGGGGTTTTAGGGGTACAAAATTAACTTAAGGACTTTGTCTTATGACACTCTAGCCCCACTATAGGTTCATGTCATCACTCGATTACGCTCGTCACTTATTCGACTTAATTTAGTTACCATATCCGAGTCACGTCCATTACCCCTAGAATTATACTCCACTTAACGACTTTTTCCCTTGCGCGAATTTTACTCTATCATTTTTATAAAATTGAAAAATTCATATTCTAATCCAATATTTTTTGGGTAGCCTTCCCCACTGCATTTACTAGCTTCTCTAATTTTTCCATGATCCCACATAAATTTTTAGGGGTTTAAACAAGGTTCACAAGGGGGTCATTTAGTGTAGTCCGGAATCCAGAAACACAATTTACTTCTCCGGCCATAACTTAAAATATATACATCACCTAGTCATGAACCTTACATTTCCAGAAACTACATTCAAATACCTTTCCCACAATATATGGTAGGACCTCAGGGGACAATATTTGAGGGTTCAAAACCATGTTACAAGACAGGTCAATGTTCCTGGAAAAACTCAGCATGCTTGTTTCACTTAAATCAACCAAGATTCTTACTTCCACAACACAACCAACATCTAAGTCACCTAGTTCATGCTTTATAACATTCAAGGAGATACATATACTAACCACAATCATAAAAATCACAATCACAACACTTAAACTCAAGATCCATATCATCCATCACTTATATATCCAAGATTAACACAAATACACATGGATCTATCATTAAACATCTCAAACACTACATGGCCAAGAGGGGTTAGGGTTTTTATACCTTCTTGAGTATCTAGGAGCCTTGGGTATGCCTTACAAATCTTAAGAACACCTTGAATGAGCTCCTACACTCCTTATAATCCAAGATCTAAAAGAAAACTTAACATTGTTACTATTCACCAAAACTTTAACAATTAATATCTTGAAAATTAATGGATGAAAAGGGTTGGAATTCTTATTATACCTTCCTTATATGATGTAGAGTGCCTAGGAATTTTGCCTTGAATTGTGAATGAGGAGAAGTGGAAGAAAGAAAAAATTTTCTTCCTTGTTCTTGTCTTGGCCGAGAGCTTTATGGCTTGGGGGGGAGAAGAGTTTTTGTGTTTTGATTTTTGGTTGGTTGAATAATTTGTATAAAGTGGTTGGGTGATATATGTTATGTATATGTATATGCATCACATGTTGCAAGTCTAGGGTATAGGCCACCACGCCCTCTTGTCTCCTTGGAAGATGTAATAACTAGTTACTATTCCTCTTGTCCACTTGGTACTACTAGTTTGCTTTTCCTAACTACTTAGTTGCATGGGACTTGCATTCAATACCACTCCTTGAATCATTATTCTTCCACCAATGCTTGTCACTTAATCTTTAATTCATATCGTATCATAATTAATTCCTCGTAATAAAATTTTGTCGCGTAGAGACTTCCCTTGTAATTCCTTAAGTACTTAATTGTGTAAATTCCCTAAATCTCCATAACTCCTTGTCATAGTCTCTTAAAATATTTTAATACTTTAATAATTCTCAAATCCCAAATTTTTATAAATCTTAATAGCGGTAGGCCTCTTGCCTTAACAATCTTCCCTTTTTCTTACACAGTGAATGTAACAACATAAATTTCTCAGATAATCAATTCCATTAAACAACATGGGTGACTCAAAAGGTCCCAAATTCCCAATGTCGTATGATATTATATCCTTAAAAATATTACAAAAATCAGGGTTCTTACAGAATGATTGGCTCTCTTCTCTATCTAACAGCATGTAGACCTGATATCATGTATGCAACATGTCTATGTGCAATGTTTCAGGCAGATCCAAAGGAACCACATTTAACAGTTGTGAAGAGGATTTTCAAGTATCTCAAGGGCACTGTAACTTTAGGGCTGTGGTACCCAAGAGAATCAGATTTCAAACTACTTGGTTACTCTGATGCAGACTTTGCAGGCTGTAAGATTGACAGAAAAAGCACCAGTGGAAGTTGTCAATTTCTTGGTGACAGACTTGTTTCTTGGTACAGCAAGAAACAAAAATCAATATCCACATCTACAGCTGAAGCAGAGTATATTGCTGCTGGTAGCTGCTGTGCATAGATTCTATGGATGAAGAATCAATTGCTGGATTATGGATTGATCGAGGTATAGCAAAATACCTATTTTCTGTGATAACCAAAGTGCTATTGCAATGACAGGTAATCCAGTACAACACTCAATGACCAAGCACATCAGCATAAGGTATCACTTTATCAAAGAGCATGTAGAGGAAGGCAACATTGAGCTTCACTTTGTTCCTACAGATCAACAACTTGCAGATGTCTTCACCAAGCCTTTGAGTGAAGTAGCATTTACAAGGCTGGTCAATGAACTAGGAATGGTCTCTGGTTTTGACTAAACATGTTGGTTAGACTCAAAATTCTCTTATAAAATGTGTTGCTCATATTTCTATGAAATGTTAAGTGCTATGTGAACTTTGTTGATTAAACTCTGTTATGCAGACTCTGTTCACATGTTTTTGTCCTCACACTGTTAAACTCTATCAGCATGTCTGTCTGTCATACACTGTTAATTTGTTTGATAAATTCTGTGAAATCTGAATTGATCTTTGTCTGGATGAAAACACCAATGAAGAAATATGTATGAAGCATGATTCTCAGTGAATAAATCAAGACTCTTTCTGAGTCACTGTGATCTAATCAGAAACTGTGCAGTAAGTTAACACAGCATGTTACTGTTTCATATTTAGAGCATCTCTTAGTTTATTTAGTCCTAAACTCTGAGTCTATGAATACTGTGTGCATTGCCTCTCATGAATAACTTCTGATATTGATGAACTCTAAACTCTGATAAGTGACACTCTGTTCCCAAGACATATACATAGTTCTTGATGATTCCTTGTTTGTACTTGTGAAAATTTTAAAACTTGAGATGTGTCATTGTTTAGTTTGGTGAGAAACAATTCATGTCAGCACCCTGTGAGATTTTGAGCCAAATAAGTGATTGATACATTTTATATCAATCAGATTTTATTGATGTGTGATGTTCATCAGTGAGTATGTTGCTCTAGAACTTGTATTAAACCATTTTGAGACTACATGATATGTGTGTGCATGAAAATGATAAAGGCACTAGGATTTACCATCTTTCTCCAAACACTGTTCATAAATTCCACCCTTAGTAAACCCCTTTGAGCCTCATTAACTGCTCATTTTTTAAACTCTGTTGTATTAAGAGCAGTTATATTCTTTTGAAAAATCAAATATAAGCAGGTGAGAGTTTCTCAACAAAAGGAAAGTTTCTCAGTATATATACATATAAAAAAAAATGTATATATGCTGATCATCTTGTACAAATATGTACTAACAGTGGACTGAACAATATGGTCTATTAAATTGTTCAGTTCACCATTTTTTTTTTCAGTTCATACATCTCTGCTCACCTGTCTGATCTTACTAAATTAAAACCCTGATAAAGTCCTTTTGATTTGTGCATATATGTACTCAAAGTAGCGTAGATTTGGTGGAAATTCAAGCCTATGGAAGTATCTGCTTTTTACTGATTGAATTTGAGTGAAAACACTTCACCTAAACACTTGTGTGTTTTGAGCATTTGTGAGTTTATCAAATCCCTGACATGTTACTCACTGAATGATGCTTTGTTACCTATCTCTTGATCTTTTTGTCTATAATGACTGTGTGCTTACATGGATAATCATGAACATCAATGGGAATAGGGTTATTCAGATTTCTGTATTTAAGGAACTACGGAGTTTAGCATTCATCACATAATCAGTGTTTAATATGAGAGTTTGTGCATTCGGTGTTTATTGATTCATTTTATGGATTTTATGAAATATTAGATGCTATAAAAATTGATTTGGTAATCTCTGCTACACACACACATATATTCACGACTGTGTAATTTTTGAAAAGGTTTTAGTGATAAAGTTGGATAATTTGACAAACACTGATGGATTGTGTTCCGTACTCTAAGGTAAATTTTCATTAAGATAATTTGAAAATTTTGGAAAAAATAGAGTGTTTGACAACTGTTAATGAGTGTAATTGTGCTAAAGTGTCTTGATAATAGGAAAGACAGCAGTAATAATTGCTTTTACTGCGCCTGATTAAGTGATTCACTGCATGTTTGACACGTGTCCCACTCACTCATGATTGTGTCCCACTTTCACACTACTCTAGGAACGGTTGCGTGTTTTCAATGTAAAAACGATTGAGTTTTAATTTTTAATTACTACTCAAATTACTTTTTGTTACAATAACTTCACAACCACTCATATTCACTTTACCAAAACACAGAACTCTTTTGTTTTTCACTTCGACATTTTCACAAACACCTTTCCTACATATCATTTTCACTGTCATTTCTTGCTTATTTCTTGATCTAATGGCAACAAAACCTTTTACTTCGTTTGGTCTTCGTTTCGTGCCTAATAATTTTGCAGCTCTACTTGAGAACGACCGTGCTCCCGAAGCGTTTCACCTTATGCAAAATTTTCTTCGTGACTCTGAGATTGGGCAAGCATTGATTGAACCTGCTATTCTATCTGCATCTCAGATTGTCACTTTCTGGCAAAACTCAAGGTATATAGATGGAGGAGAGAATGGGACTCCGTCTATCATCTTCACTCATGATGAACAAGAGTTTGTGATTACTCCACAAACTGTTCGAGAGACCATGGACTTTGACACACATACCTCATATGATGTTGTCTCTGAGCAAAATCTGCGGGAAATGTTAACGGAAATTGGTTACATGGATTCTCTGGCAAAGCTTGGCAGTGTCAAACGGCCAAATCTTAGAAAAGAATGAAATTTTTTCTTCGATTGTATTACCAGGACATTCCAGAAGAAAGTCACCAACTGGGATGCCATTCCTATGGATAGTCTGCAAATTGGGTATTCTCTACTCTATGGCAGTAATTTTGATTTTGGTCGATATGTGTTAATGAATTTAGGCGATAAATTGTCAGAGTCTACTACAGTCTATTTTGCTAGATTTTGTTAACTTTTGTTCAATGCTTGTGTACCTGGTTTAGAAATTGATGCAGCTGATGTGATTCAACCTTTTCGAGTCAATAAGAGAATATTCTCTGATATGACAAATAAAGATGTTGGTAAAGATGTACCTGAACTTGTTTTGCCACTTGCCCTGCAAAACTTTCTAAATCAACCTCAAGATTCCCAATCACCACCACAACAACCAGAAACACACCAAATGCCTGAACCTTTAGCCACTAATCACACTGAAACCATTCACTCTCATCCTATATCATCACCTGAGTCAACACCAACGAACACTGTACCTACTACATCAAAACAACCAACAAATCCTGAACCAGTCACTAAATCAACAAACCCTGAACCAGTCACTGAACCAACACACCCTGAGCCTGTCACTATCACTCAACCTCAATCAACATCTAAACCAAAAAGGCAAAAGCATACTGCCCTTAACACGAAGCATTCCAAGGCTAAACAGACATCTCCTAGAGCTGTTTATACCAGAAGAGTCATTAAAAGGGCGAATAGGCCTTCATCACCATCAGTTGAGGACAGTTCTAGTGAAGAAGAAGAGGTGATAGAAGTGCCTCAAGCAAAGAGGAGGAGGCTGATTCTTACAGAATCTGATGATGAGCAAGTTGTTGAAGCTCAAGAGAATATCTCTAAGGATATTCCTACTGTTGAGACAGAGGTTATCATGGAACCTACTGTAGAAGAAACAGATTTCAAGATTGATGAACCAGAACTTGCTAAGGTTCAGACTGATGCAGATGATAGAGATGCTTTACCTACAGTGGAAGAGTTTGATGAAACTCCCACTCCGTTTTCTTTTGACAATGAATCATCTATTCCAACACCAATGGTCGTTACAAACTCTGTTGATACTGGTGTTGCAGATGGGCCTACTGTTGTCTTAGAAGACACTGAGGTTGCATCACACACAGAGTTATACTCTGATGCACATCATGTATCTAATTATGGTGAGGAGATTGATCAACCAGAAAAAGTTGTTTCTTCAGAGCATATACAATGTGATAAAGGAAAACAGGTTGCTCAAGAATCAGTTACTGCTCAAAATGAAGACATTGCTTCAGTTGCACCTACTGATATTTCAGTTAGTGATTCTTTTAAAGACAGGAGTACAGAAGCTAATAAAGAACAATTTCAAACTGATGGTCAGAAAACAGGAGAAAAACCAGACTTTGCTGGACCTTCTGTTAATGAAATTGATGATAATTATTTGACTCAGCAAACTGCAGATTGGTACAAGTCGGATTGTATTTTTCCTCCTGGCAGAGCAGCTACCTTTCTCAAGGCAAATTCTTCAAAGATTTCAAATCCAGATATTTTCACTTGTCTTCAAGGAACAGTGATTCAAATCAAGTTTTTGAATCACAGGTTTGATGATAATCAGAAGGCAATTGTTGATCTTCGAACAGAGGTTGCTACTCATGAGGAGAAATCTCAAAGAGCTAATTCAAAGCTTTTTCAACAGTTTTCCAAAGCTCAGGAGACTCTCAATGATAGATTGAGCAAAGTTGAACAGAATCAGCTTTTGTTGACTGAGAAGGTTGATTCTATTGCAAACTCTCTTGAGTTAATCACCTCTATTCTGATTCCAGATGGTGATGATGTCAAAAAGGGGGAGAGAATTGCTAAAACTAAGTGTAAGCAAACTCAAACTCTGTCAAAGAAGGATCATCTGGATGAAGAAGGTGCAAATGCTGATAAGGGGTTAAAAAGTGCAAATCAAAGACATGGACATGGAAGGTCTACAAGGTCATAGCCAAATTTGGTGGCAGATACAAATCTTCAGAGTACTTCTACTTCAAGGAAAAAGGATTTGTCATTCACTGACAATCCACAGACAGATGAAGAGTTAGCTGTTAAGATTTTTCGTGAGGAAAATGCTGAGGCTACACTTGAAGATATACATGCTGAAGAAAAGCTATTGCAAAAAGAACATCAGAAGGCATTGAAGTCCAAGAAAGGAAAGAAGATAGTCAAAGCTTCGAGGCCTGCAAGGAAAGGGATTGAAATTAAAGAGAATTTATCTGGTATTCAAGAAGAGGAAGAAGAAGAAGAAGAAGAAGGAAAGTTGGTAAGAAAATCTTCTCTTGATGCTAAATTAAAACTAAAAGGGGTGTTGGGTGAAGAAAGCAAAGGTAAAAAGACAGTTACAACCTCTGTTGCCACACAAGTTGTACAGATTCAAAGCGAACCTTTACCTGGATTTTCAAGACCAAGTATTCCAGTTCAAGCACAGATAGAAGGAATTGGTGATTATCAACATAATGTTGCTTGTTCAGGAAAGCCACCAAGCAGGAATACTTCTGGCTTAGGTTCAAGAAGAGATTTGAGAGTTAGTAACAGTCCAAGAGATCCCTCTGCACTTGTTTCTCTTGGTTCTGGTATTACTCAAGAAAATCTGGACAAGTTGGAATCAATTCAACTAGTTCACCAAAGGAGCTTAGATATTCACTTTCTATTATACTTCATGACAGATGGAACAGTATATAGAGTGAATGAAGAAGCAATCAAGCTAAAGTTGTTTGAAGAACTTCAGTATGTTCTGCATATATTCAGAGTCAGAAATCGACGAACAGAGCTTATTGCTAATTCTATAAGGGAATATATACTGAGAGCCAAAGTCTTTACAGGATCGAAAACTACTGAAGAGTATGTTCCTAAATACAGAGATTGGAATGGAAATCTTGTTGAAATGAAGAAGGGAACTGCTAAATTAAAGACTGATCTGGGGATTACAGTTCTTGATTTTAATTCTCAATCAGAGGAAGTCAAGTTCATTAGATTGGGTAATGAGATGAGAAGAAATAAAATCTACGATCTAAGAGCTGCTATCTATCAAACTGATGAGAATGATCCAGAGTTAAAAGAGATCAAGGAAGTTATGCAGAGAGAACTTGAAAATGCTGAGAGAAGACTGTTGATAGATTATCTCAGAACAACTCCAGATCTTGAGGAGGTTAGGTAGACAGAATTTGTAAGTAATTTGAATTTTCTGTAGATTTTGTTAAGTCAAGATTAAACTCTGGTTATATGTTAAACACTGTGTTTTTATTTAATTGTTTTGACATCATCAATTACTGTGAACTTGTACATTTTTCTAATGAACAAGTTGGGGGAGATTGTTAGATATAATTGATGTGATTTAATGTCAGTGTTTAAGTGTTACAGGTAAAAAGAGTTTAACTTGTTAATGAAAGCAGTTGTAGGAGAGTTTGAGTATACACTGACAGCTGGAAGCGCAAACGCTGACAGAAGGAAGTGTAAACACTGCTAGCTGAACACAAGGAAGCGCAAACACTGCTGGCTAGGAGAGAAACAGAGTTTGCTAAAGTTTGTCTACTGGAAGCGTCTACAAGTCAACAGAGTTTGAAGTTTAATTTAAGATTAATACGGAAGCAATATCTTTGAAGATTGGATAGCTGTCAAAGAGATTGAGTTGACTTAGGAGACGTGTAGCAATCGTAATTGATATCAATTGTATAGCTTAATTTTAGGAGAATCAATTAACGATTGTACGTAGCTGTATATCTTATAAATACAGTTAGGTTAACCCTAGAGGGGTATCCATCATGAACGAATATCATTTTTGTAACCTAAGCAGCTCTCTGTGATATTTTACATCACTGAGAGAGGAATTATTAATTCCAAACAGTTTTAAGTACTAAAACGTGTGTTCTTGTTATTTACTCATACAGTACTTGATTATATATATTGTGTATTCGACCTAACAACCAAGACATCGTATGTTTACTTTGATTCTTAAGTTGATGTGGCATGAGAGGACTTTGTGTGGTGTTGTGTTAGCATTGATCTTTTGCATGGTTAGATGAATTTTGTGGGTACATTCACTATAAACCCTCACGAGACAACACTCGTCCTACTGGGGCTGCCTAGGGGTTTAACGGCTTGTTGCATATGCTCAATGCAATCGTGTCATCTACGAAAGTGATGTTTGTTAGGACTTAGTTTTTATTTCACTTATTTGCCCGAGGACGTGCAAATGCTTAGTGTGGGGATGTTTGATAGAGTATATTTTTATATATATTCTAGATGATTTTATTCTCATATTTATTGTGTTTTGCATTGATTTGGATTTTTATTTAATAGATTTGATTGTTTTATTGTAGGAAATAAAGAATTCATGACTTGGAAGGATTTGGAGCAAAAATAGCTATTTTGGAGATAAAATAGGAGAAAATTCGTATTATTTGGCTACACGGGCTGCCTGCACTGTTTGGGCCATATCTTGAGTTCCAGAAGTCAGAATTTGACGATCTTACTGTCCACGCGAAGCTTGTGGAATTTTCTTTAATTCAGAGGTGGTCCAATAAGCAAAATCGAGCTGGAACAGCCCAGAAACAGAGGAGTAAATATAGTTACGAATTTTAATTAAGGAATCCTATTCAGTTATGGAATCCTACTTGTAATTTATTTAGAATATTAAAATACTTTTATTGGGGAGACATAGAAGATACATATATATTATTTAGAGGAGGATATAGACATACGGACGTGGTTTTTTTTGACAGAAGCTAGGGTTTTGGTTTTTCTCTCTTCATCTCTTCCTTTGTAAACACTTGGTTAATTAAGCTTGGATTCATTGTTCTTCGTTAATACAAAGTTTAAGATACTCTTTATCTCATCTTGTTTATTAGTATATGTTATATATGGCTTTCTTCATTATTTTTGTTGTTCTTAATCATAGTATGAGTGAGTAGTTTAATTCTAGGGTATTAAGGGGAGCCATGTTTGCACCATGATTTGGGCTTAATTTGATTAGTAAATTGATGGGTAGAGAGTAATTCTGATTGATATGTTATAATTCTTAATTTGTGTAATTGCGCAATATCACAGATTAATTGATTGCAATAGGAGTAATAGATCGAAAGATTTTACTACTAGAGGCTTACATACAATTAGCGGAATTGAAGGTGATTGTGAAAGCATCATTAGATATTCTGAGAGTGTTAATGCTTGAAAAAGATTAACCATTGCTTTAATTACTTAATCCCATTGAAAAGCTATACTTTTGTGATTTGTTTGGTGTAAACATGGTGAACCTAAATTGCCCTAGATCCTTTTATTAATTGAATTAAAACTTTGTTAAATTTGTATTAGTAGTTAATAAAATTCCAAAATAATCGTTTGTGACTAGAAACAATTGATAATAGTTGAATTGAAATTGAAACTGTCTCCTTGAGGAATCGACCCGTATTTGCTAATATCTACTACAATAGATACCGTGCGCTTGCGGTTAGACGTAATTTAACATATCATAGTATTTGATGGATTTACTAATTATGAATGTTATATGTTATTTAGTTTAACTGCGAGGAGTCGTAAAGAGATCATAAGTTCTAAATGTCAGTATTTAAGGACTTGTGTAATTCTCTTCGACTAGATCCTCGGGCTTACGAATATCAATGGTTGATTGTCACCAGTATAATTAATATGCTCAAGTGATATGATCATTGATATAGCGTAAGTAATAACTAATGCTAGGGGTTGTTCCCTAGGGCTTACGAATATCAATAATTGATTGTCACGTGTATCATTAAAATGCGTAAGTGATACGATCATTGATGTAGCGTAAGTAGTAGTTAATGCTAATATAAATTATTATGTGTTTACTGCATGTCGAGGCAGAGTTTCTTATGTGCTAGGTGCAGCATGTCTGGGCGGATACTTTTTCTTATGTGTTTAGTTGCCGCATGTTCGGGCAGGTACTTTTCTTACTTGTTTATTTTATGTTGCTGCAATTGAGGCAGCTTGATTTCCTTGGTCTGTTGAATTGAAAAATAGGGGGATAGTCCTATTTACGAATACTTCATGTCGAAATTTTCTGAAATTCCCCTGCAAATCAATTTAAAATCTATTTAATTTATTTGATTTCGATGATTTGAAAGTATGTTATGATTTTTAAGGGTCTAGGTAAATATGTAATTGTTGATGTGAAGATTTGAGGCGTGGTATTGTTTTGAGGTGTTTGCCACTAGATAGTATTTAAGTATTAAGTGGTCATCTGTGTTAAGTGTTCATGTGAAGTGTTTATTTGACCTAGTTGCTTATACTAAAGCTATTTTCATGAAAATGATTGTATATATTATATATGTGGTATGTGTAAGCGTTATAGGACGCGTATGGGTAGATTAGAGCAAACAATAAGGTTTTGCTTGGTTTGATATTGAAATAGCATTTGACCTTGTAAAGGTACGAATAGGAGACCTGGTCAAGAACATTGCGCGGGTAGACGGAAAGACGAACAGAAGGAAAAGTATCAAAGTTGACGGATGTATGGACGTGGAAGTTGGTGAGTTATAAAGTAGAAGTGGAGGTAGGGCCAATTAAGAGGCTAGCAAGTAAAGAATAGAGTCGGATGTGACGTAAGTCATGGATTGATGTTTACGATCGAGAACTTCGTATAACGAGGCAAGTGTTATTGCTCTTCACTTATTGTTCAAGTGATGCAATTTAGTTTCTTTGGTGCATATAATGATGTGGTCAAGTATATTTAGAAAATCATGTACTAACATCTTTCTATAAATCATTTCTATAATTATTTAGAAAATCATGTACTAACATCTTTCTATATAATCATTTTGTGGAGTTTATACGAGTTGACTAAATGGTAAATGCTTATGTGCGAAATGGTATAATGCTAGTCGTAGTATTTGATGGATTTACTAATTATGAATGTTATATGTTATTTAGTTTAACTGCGAGGAGTCGTAAAGATATCATAAGTTCTAAATGTCAGTATTTAAGGACTTGTGTAATTCTCTTCGACTAGATCCTCGGGCTTACGAATATCAATGGTTGATTGTCACCAGTATAATTAATATGCTCAAGTGATATGATCATTGATATAGCGTAAGTAATAGCTAATGCTAGGGGTTGTTCCCTAGGGCTTACGAATATCAATAATTGATTGTCACGTGTATCATTAAAATGCGTGAGTGATATGATCATTGATGTAGCGTAAGTAGTAGTTAATGCTAATATAAATTATTATATGTTTACTGCATGTCGAGGCAGAGTTTCTTATGTGCTAGGTGCAGCATGTTGATAAGTGGATTTTATATCCACTTGGAACATTCTAAATCGGATTAAATTGATTGCTTTGGCCTCAAGTTTGTGGTAGTTTTGTTTAATTGTGCAGGGTTGGAGTGATATCAATTAAGGATGTAGATTCCGTCATTTTGGGAGTTGATTTATGATATGGAATGAAGAATGGAGGCTAATGTCAGCTACCAAGAAGTATACCAGTCAAGAGGGATTAAAGACGGAAGCTCATGCAAAAGGAATGGGAAGAAAAAGCTGAAAAACGAAGAACAGAAAATTCCATCAGAACGGGACCAGGCAGTCTGCCCCAGGTTTGAGCAGTCTGCGCCAAAAATAAGGATTTTATGCAGTTTGCGCCCGTGCAGACTGCCCCAAATCCTGAGTAGTCTGCTCCAAGTCGCGCTGAAAATTTCCAGTTTTGCCCTTTTTACGATTTTGGCCATATCTTGAGTTCTAGAAGTCAGTTTTGGACGATCTTACTTTCCACGCGAAGATAACGAGATTCTCTATCATTCTAAAGTGGTCCAGAGGTCCAATTACAGCTAGAACGGTCCAGAATTACTGAAGAAAAGGCAGCTACGAATTTTCCTTTAAAATAGAAGCAGTTTAGGAAACGTAATTCTATTATAATTCTGTTTTGGTAGTTCTTGCTGGGCAAGAAATCTAGAGCCTATTTAAACACATCTTAGCCTTGTAAATCATCATAGTTTTATTATTGTAACATAGAACTGCAAGGGAGAAAAGGAGAGAAGGATTCAACGCTCGTGACAAGCAACGGATCTAGATCTACTTCATCTTTTGTGTTATTCTGGATTATAGATTTATTTTCTCAACTCTTCGTTTTAATAATATTATTGTTTCTTTCTTCCATATCTTGTTATTTATCATGTTTTCATCAAATCCCATGACGATGAACGGTTCAATTATGGGCTAATCGTTGTCATGGGATTCTAACGGAGTTGTTTATGTAGCTTAGTAGTTTGATTGCTTTAAAGATTACGTGTGGTGAATTCTTGATATCCTCATATGGTTAATCTTAATACTTTTAGATGCGTAGCTAACATCTAAATTGAATTGTTAATCTCTTGTAAAGCGAGAGTGGATCTTGAGATTTAGAACTTGCCATGCTAGCATAGGATAGGTTGATGTTTTAGCATCATGATTTGTGGCATGAATAGAGATATTATGCTGCCCTATGTGATCTATGCGGATGACTTGTGCTTCAACCTCTATGTTTTCAAATTCTATAGAGATATAGGATCTAAACATAATAGGTGTCTACCCATCTTCTATCTCTTTTGTGGATGCATGCGTAGTTTGGTACTAGTATACTGAGAGGTAACTTTTACTTGTTTTGTGTTGTCCGATCAGATATCAAATCCCACATATGTATTGATTAAAGGCATCAACTCTAAGTGAAGTAGATAATGAAGTTAGAGTCCCATGTTTTATCTCATATAAGTAATTCAGATTTAATTCTCATTAGTTAATTATCCTTAGCTTAATAATTTGCATCCTAGTTAATTTAGATAATTAAAACCCCATTCTTGTTATTTGTCTTAGCAGTGGATTAAAACCAAACATTGTTGCATAGGCATATTTACTGATTAAAACTTAACCAGATATCAGTGGAACGAACTTTAATTGTATTACTTGTGACCACGTATACTTGCGTGATATTGTGTTAACAAGTTTTTTGCGCCGCTACCGGGGATCATCGGTGTTTTATTTTTAGTTTATGTGCTTGTCAATAGTGGTTGTTAGCGTTCACTGACTCGGATTTCTTACTTAGTTTGTTTGTTCGTGGTGTTTCATGTGCTTAATTTTGTATGCGAACACGCTTACAAGCTCGTTTAGAAGAACTGGCAAAAGACGATCTTGTAGGGAATTTAGAGAATAAGAAAGTGGAATCTGAAGCTACAGTAGCAATGGCAGATGCAACAGCAGCTAAGACTTTGAAGGAGTATTCTCAGCCGAAGATCAATGATATCCAGTCTAGAATTATCAGGCCATCTATTGCAGCTAATACTTTCGAGATCAAGCCGGGCACTATTCAGATGCTACAGAATTCGGTTCAGTTTGGGGGTGCTTCTACGGAGGATCCTAACATGCATATTCGGGACTTTATCGAGATCTGTGATACTTTCAAATTCAATGGTGTTTCGGATGATGCTATCAAGTTGAGACTTTTTCCATTCTCTTTGAAGGATAAGGCTAAGGGCTGGTTACACTCTATACCACCTGGTTCCATTACTACATGGGAGGATCTTGCTCAGAAGTTTCTTACTAAATTCTTCCCTATGGCGAAAACTGCAACATTGAGGAATCAGCTAGCCCAATTTCAGCAGCAATATGGAGAATCTTTGTGTGAGGCTTGGGAGCGATACAAGTAGATGCTTCGTAGGTGTCCACATCATGGTATGCCTGATTGGATGGTTATCAACAGCTTCTACAATGGGTTGGGAGCACAATCTAGACCTTTGCTAGACGCAGCATCAGGTGGAGCTCTGTGGGCAAAGAGCTATGATGAAGCTTATGAACTTATAGAGATGATGGCTGCTAATGAATATCAAAATCCAACCCAAAGGCTATCTCAAGGCAAGGCAGCAGGAATTTTAGAAGTAGATACAGCTTCAATGATTACGGCTCAGTTGAAAGCTCTTGCTATGAAGGTGGATTCTCTTGCTAATTATGGAGTTCAGCAGGTGGCTAGTGTTTGTGAGTTATGTGTGGGCGCACATGATACGAATCAGTGTGCTATCTCTTCTAAATCAGCACAGTTCGTGAGTAATTTTTAGAGACCTGCTGCACCAGTTCCAGCCTCCTATCATCCTAATAATCGGAATCATCCCAATTTCAGCTGGAGCAATAATCAAAATACTCAACAATCTTATCAGCAAGTGAAGCCATTCAATCGAAGCTATCAACAGCCTTATGCTCCAAGGACACCATATCAACCTCCAGGATTACAGCAGCAACAGCCCCAGGCTCATATGGGGCAATCTTCTGATGAAAATTCAGAGCTGGATGACTTGAGGATGGTGATTAAGAACCTACAAGCTGGCCAGAAAGTCTTGGAAACCCAGATAGGACAGATTGCAAGTGCCTTACTTAGTAGGCCACAAGGAACTCTTCCTAGTGATACAGAGACTAATCCAGGTAGGAGGGATGGCAAAGAGCAGGTCAATGCAGTTACTTTGAGATATGGAAAAGTCACAAGTGATCCTAAATCAGCAACTAAGGAAGATGAAGATGTTCAAAATCAGCAAGTGGAAAAATCTGCATTACCAGTAATTGAGAAATCTGATTTAGTGGCTGATCAGCTTGAAGTTGAGAAGAGCAAGAAACCTGTTGAAAAGTCTACTCTGGAGCAATCTTCAAGGAATAATCAGATTTATCCACCTCCTCCATTTCCTGGACATTTGCAGAAAAGTCAAGAGAAACAGTTTCAAAAGTTTATGGATATCTTCAAGAAATTGTCCATTAACATTCCTTTTGTTGAAGCATTGGAGCAGATGCCAAGATATGCTAAGTTCATGAAGGATATTTTGTCAAGGAAGAGAAGGTTGGAAGATTTTGAAACGGTGGCATTGACAGAGGAGTGTAGTGCTGTTTTGCAACAGAAGTTGCCACCTAAACTTAAAGATCCGAGAAGTTTCACCATTCCATGTACTATTGGCAACCTTTCATTCGGCAAATGTTTATGTGATTTGGGAGATAGTATTAATCTTATGCCCTTGTCTGTTTTCAAGCAACTTGGTTTACCGGAGCCAAAGCCAACCAACATCTCTTTGCAGTTGGCTGATCGATCTATCACGTATCCAAGGGGTATAGTGGAGGACGTTTTGGTTAAGGTTGATAAGCTCATATTTCCTGCCGATTTTGTTATCTTGGATTTCGAAGAAGACAAGAAGATTCCCATAATCTTGGGAAGGCCTTTTCTAGCTACGGGTCATACTTTGATCGATGTGCATAAAGGAGAGCTTACAATGAGGGTGCAAGATCAGAATGTCACCTTTAATGTGTTCAAGGCCATGAAATTTTCGACAGAGGATGAAGAGTGTTGCAGTATGGAAATGGTTGATACGGGTCAGAGTAAGAAGTGTGATCAGTTGTTGAGCGAAAAGTCAGACACATACATGCTAAAGCATCACGTCAGTGAGTCCATTGACAGTTCTTCAGTTCGAGATCTTTCGAATGTCAAGCTTGGTGAACTTCCATCCCATTTGAGGTATGTCCTTTTGAATGATGAGTTAGTGATTTTTGAAGAGGGTCACGATAATGTGTTAAGAAGGTGGATCATGGATGATGAGGTAGAGGAGTGTTCTTATCAATCAACTGTGAAGCAAAAGCACCTTAGAGGTGTGAAGAAGAAGAAGAAGAAACAGAAAAAATTGATTGGAGGAAGAGTCAAAGAAAATTTTGGTTTAGAAAAGCTGTGGGAAGATAGCAAGAAGGTTGTCAAACAATGGGTAAATGGTACTTCTGCTAAGGACAAGTTGAATGCGATCTTCGAGCCACCATGATTTGAATCATATTTGTCTGGCTAAATGACGTTAACGACAACGCTTCGTGGGAGGCAACCCATGTGTTTCGGTATTTTTAGGTATGTTTTCTGCTATCCCTCGTATTTACTTCCATTCAATGCGGACATTGAATCTTTCAAGTTTGGGGGTGGTTTGGGGGATGTGTAGTTTATGTGTAGTATTAATTATGTGCTCATGTAGGATATCATGCTTTGCATATTAGTAGTAATTCATGCATATATGTTCGTATTATCTATGTTTGTTTCATGTAGGGCATTTTATTTTGTTTTTATTTTCGTATACCATGTGAGTTCATTTTAGTTGCATTTTCATGGCATGCATTTTTCATGATTCCTTAGGACGAGCTGATTCTGATTGATAGGTGGATGTTGATTTTGGTGTGATGATGATGAGTAGAGGGCTGATTTATAGTTTCTATGAAATTGACTTGCATGTTACGGGAACAAAATTAATTACACAGTCTCATTGGGGTGCTTTTGGGCTAGGTTAGGGTCATGCCTGTTCGATGTTTTGAGATTTAATCACTTGTTTATATTTAGAATTTTCGTTATTCCCTTTATAGCGTAGGAACATTAAAGTCTAAGTTTGGGGAAAACAGGAATTTCATGATAAGTTGTTAATAAAGGCTAGGTGTCAAATGGCTAGTAGCCGGCTCATATTTATATGAGTAGTCTAGGGTTGGAAATGAGAAAGGCTCATTCCAGATTGCATGAAAAAAGAAAAAAAAAAGAGTCAATTTTTTGTTTGTTTTTATACAAAATTAACCAGAGTGAGCTCTTTAATACTCGAGTAATTAAGCCTGAGGGGACTTAGTCCTAGTAACCTAAAGCCCTTGTGGTTTGGGATTGCTGACCTAACACTCGCTACATGGGTATTATTGTATAAGCCTTTTGGGGTCTCATTCATTGCACGGTTAAATAAGCATGTGTATTGTATATAGTATTATGTGTCATAGTAATAAAGCATGAATTGCTGTCTACCTTGGATAAGGGTGGAGGTGTTCCTAGGTTATGGAGTGTCTACAGTCTATTCTAGTTATAAATATGTGATTGTCTTGACGGAAAGCATGTATGATTTTTGACCTAGTTTTGGGAGTATTTCTGATGAGCATTGCACACACGCACGTTTCTGTTCATGTATTTGTTAGTATACTGGGACTTAGTCGAGCTCTGCTTGGATTTGTTGCATTCTTTGAGATATTTACTTGTTAGTTGGTTTTGGTGAGTTTGAAGGGGATCTTGCATTTTCATATTAGTTGCATTCATGCATTGCATTGCATTAGGTTAGATGGATTTTGTGGGTACATTCGCTATAGGCCCTCACGAGACCTTACTCGTCCACTAGGGCTGCCTAGGGGTTTAAAGGGCTTGTTGCATATGCCAAATGCAACCGTGATCACCTACGGAAGTGGTACTAGTAGTTAGTTAGTTGTAATTGTTTATGCTTGAGGACAAGCATCGGTTTAAGTTTGGGGGTGTGATAAGTGGATTTTATATCCACTTGGAACATTCTAAATCGGCTTAAATTGATTGCTTTGGCCTCAAGTTTGTGGTAGTTTTGATGTGTTTTGTTTAATTGTGCAGGGTTGGTGTGATATCAATTAAGGATGTAGATTCCATCATTTTGGGAGTTGATTTATGATATGGAATGAAGAATGGAGGCTAATGTCAGCTACCAAGAAGTATACAAGTCAAGAGGGATTAAAGACGGAAGCTCATGCAAAAGGAATGGGAAGAAAAAGCTGAAAAACGAAGAATAGAAAATTCCATCAGAACGGGACCAGGCAGTCTGCCCCAGGTTTGAGCATTCTGCGCCAAAAATAAGGATTTTATGCAGTTTGCGCCCGTGCAGACTGCCCCAAATCCTGAGCAGTCTGCTCCAAGTCGCGCTGAAAATTTCCAATTTTGCCCTTTTTACGATTTTGGCCATATCTTGAGTTCTAAAAGTCAGTTTTGGACGATCTTACTATCCACGCGAAGATAACGAGATTCTCTATCATTCTAAAGTGGTCCAGAGGTCCAATTAGAGATGGAACGCTCCATAATTACTGAAGAAAAGGCCGCTACGAATTTTCCTTTAAAACAGAATCAGTTTCGGAAACGTAATTCTATTATAATTCTGTTTTGGTAGTTTTTACTGGGCAAGAAATCTAGAACCTATTTAAACACATCTTAGCCTTGTAAATCATCATAGTTTTATTATTGTAACATAGAATTGCAAGGGAGAAAAGGAGAGAAGGATTCAACGCTCGTGACAAGCAACGGATCTAGATCTACTTCATCTTTTTTGTTATTCTGGATTATAGATTTGTTTTCTCAACTCTTCGTTTTAATAATATTATTGTTTCTTTCTTCCATATCTTGTTATTTATCATGTTTTCATCAAATCCCATGACGATGAACGGTTCAATTATGGGCTAATCGTTGTCATTGGATTCTAACGGAGTTGTTTATGTAGCTTAGTAGTTTGATTGCTTTAAAGATTACGTGTGGTGAATTCTTGATATCCTCGTATGGTTAATCTTAATGCTTTTAAATGCGTAATTAACATCTAAATTGAATTGTTAATCTCTTGTAAAGCGAGAGTGGATCTTGAGATTTAGAACTTGCCATGCTAGCATAGGATAGGTTGATGTTTTAGCATCATGATTTGTGGCATGAATAGAGATATTATGCTGCCCTATGTGATCTATGCGGATGACTTGTGCTTAAACCTCTATGTTTTCAAATTCTATAGAGATATAGGATCTAAACATAATAGGTGTCTACCCATCTTCTATCTCTTTTGTGGATGCATGCGTAGTTTGATACTAGTATACCGAGAGGTAACTTTTACTTGTTTCGTGTTGTCCGATCAGATATCAAATCCCACATGTGTATTGATTAAAGGCATCAACTCTAAGTGAAGTAGATAATGAAGTTAGAGTCCCATGTTTTATCTCATATAATTAATTCAGATTTAATTCTCATTAGTTAATTATCCTTAGCTTAATAATTTGCATCCTAGTTAATTTAGATAATTAAAATCCCATTCTTGTTATTTGTCTTAGCAGTGGATTAAAACCAAACATTGTTGCATAGGCATATTTACTGATTGAAACTTAACCAGATCTCAGTGGAACGAACTTTAATTGTATTACTTGTGACCACGTATACTTGCGTGATATTGTGTTAACACATGTTTGGGCGGATACTTTTTCTTATGTGTTTAGTTGCCGCATGTTCGGGCAGGTACTTTTCTTACTTGTTTATTTTATGTTGCTGCAATTTAGGCAGCTTGATTTCCTTGGTCTGCTGAATTGAAAAACAGGGGGATAGTCCTATTTACAAATACTTCATGTCGAAATTTTCTGAAATTCCCCTGCAAATCTATTTAAAATCTATTTAATTTATTTGATTTCGATGATTTGAAAGTATGTTATGATTTTTAAGGGTCTAGGTAAATATGTAATTGTTGATGTGAAGATTTGAGGCGTGGTATTGTTTTGAGGTGTTTGCCACTAGATAGTATTTAAGTATTAAGTGGTCATCTGTGTTAAATGTTCATGTGAAGTGTTTATTTGACCTAGTTGCTTATACTAAAGCTATTTTCGTGAAAATGATTGTATATATTATATATGTGGTATGTGTAAGCGTTATAGGACGCGTATGGGTAGATTAAAGCAAACAATAAGGTTTTGCTTGGTTTGATATTGAAATAGCATTTGACCTTGTAAAGGTACGAATAGGAGACCTGGTCAAGAACATTGCACGGGTAGACGGAAAGACGAATAGAAGGACAAGTATCAAGGTTGACGGATGTATGGACGTGGAAGTTGGTGAGTTATGAAGTAGAAGTGGAGGTAGGGCCAATTAAGAGGCTAGCAAGTAAAGAATAGAGTCGGATGTGACGTAAGTCATGGATTGATGTTTACGATCGAGAACTTCGTATAACGAGGCAAGTGATATTGCTCTTCACTTATTGTTCAAGTGATGCAATTTAGTTTCTTTGTTGCATATAATGATGTGGTCAAGTATATTTAGAAAATCATGTATTTCTTCAATTAGCATGAAAACGTTTATTTTTCCCACCCTTAGTTCAAATACCAAAATTTCAAAGAATCTTACCAATAACCCTTTTTCCACAAAATACTTTATTGGATTCCTTAGTGGAATGCCATTTCTTTATTTTCGTCGAAAATGATTAGAAATTCTCTAAATAGAGAAAATCCAAGTTTTAAAATCCTTAAAAATACCTGTTAACAAAATTCCTGATTTTAACACATTATCACCAATGGACCCTCTTTAGGGGTTGTTTTCGTCAAACTGATATGAAATTTACTACATTGGAATTATTTTGCAAATAATTGTTTTAAACTATCTCATTTGCTTACGTTGAGTAAAACTTTGCAATGTGAAGATAAATTTTATTAAATGCTTAGTACTTGACCATATCTTTGCTCTAACTTAGAATTTTAATTGTTGAAAATCTTGTTGTAATTATATCTTTTATTTCTGCTCAAGCCAACTCTCTCTTTAGTCAAGTCAATGATATTATGCCCTGATTACGTACAACTATTTTGTCAATGCGTATTCAAAATGTTGATCTTTATATTCTCCACCCCCGGTTACTATCGAATTCATCGATATCTATTGAAGATCTTGATTATTCGATTATCACCCTGTATTGTATCGAACTTGTCGATACTTGATGATATAAATTGCTCCCCTGTTGATTCTTCAATTATGAGTTGTTGTCCTGGAACGTGAGTTTTCCAGTTAGTTGGTTGACAAAGGTTGTCGATTGTTCCGACACCTAATGCGTTTGACTTAGAATTGGAAATGTTTTTAAAATGGATGTCCCTTCGGGGAGACCATGTTATGGTCAACAGATGTCCCTTCGGGGAGACCAGATTAATGGTCAGAAGTTAAGGCCACTGTGTGCCATGGATCCAATTAAGGACATTGCTGTGTGCGTTTGTCCGGGGTTAGTGCGTGACTGATCAGCAGCCTAACCTTATTGTTTTTTTTAATAAATAAAAATCCAATTCTAATCTATACTTTGAGATTGAGTTGTTTGAGATCTGATTTCTCTTAAAGCCATTTCGAGCATATATTGTTATCAGAACTTTTATTAATTCCATTGTTGATGCTCCTACTTCTAGTGGAGCCATGTTGATTATCTAGTCAAGGCTATATTTAAGTTTTTTAGCTGCTTCTTTCGCAACACGTGTTGATTAAACCTTGTTTTTCCAGATTTTATAAACTGTTATTGATATTGTATCACTATATGCACTTGCTGAGCGTTCTTGGCTCACTCTTGCTTTGATGTTTATTTCTCCAGTTAATAGCGTTGATTAGTGGGCCTAGTGGTCAGTTGTTATTGCTCTTCCAGCAACGAAAGGAGATGTTCGAGTTGTGGATTCCGTCAGATAGTGGCATGGGGATTCATCAAGGTTGAATAGATAGTTTAACAGTGATCTTATTGAGGAAAAAAAAAATTGTATAACATTTTTATTCAGAGCTTGGTTTGTAATAATGATATTCGATAGTTTGTTTCATACCATAACCGGTATGTGATCTTGGTTAAGGAGTTTTTGTTGTTATATGTGCTTATATCCAGGGTTGTATATTGTTGTTTGTGGTTAATGGCCCTAAATCTGTACCCCGGATTATGGGATGCTACAGAAGATGTCTTGGAGTTTGTTAACGGTTGGAATCACTGAATGACCTAGCGAAGAAATCTCGGGCGAGAGAGACGGTGGCGGAGAGGTGGAGAGAGGCGGCGAGGAGGAAAGAGGCTCATCGGCGGCCATTATATCGACGGAGGAGAATTCAAACACTAAAAGAGAACCACTTATTTCAAAAGTAAATCAATTACATGTATATCTTTGTGTTATAATTGAGAGATTATTGAAAAAAGGTTGAGAATTTCTAGGGTTTTGAAAGGAAACAAATAGGCAACGAGAGAGAAGGAGAGAACGAGCTGTAAAACCTAAAAAAATTAATTGGGTTTGGTTTTGTTTATTAAAGTTAAAATAATTTTTTATGCAAATGATAGGTTGAAAATCTATAAGGGGGAAAGTCCAAAAAAATCTGTAAGCGGGAGAAAGAAAACCCAAAAAATTGGCTAAGGCGGGGAATAAGGGGGAAGCGGGATTTAGTTTTTTAATTTGAGTGCCATAGACATCACTTAAAAATCAAGTGATGTATATATTCTAAAAATACATCACTTTTGAAAAAAGTGATGTAAAAAAAAGCTTTTAACATCACCGGCATTTCTGAGCGATGTCTAATGTGCGATGTTGTATCATGTTTTTCTAGTAGTGGTCCATATTTTCTATGTTAAGTGGGTGGACACGAACAAAGGGGTTAAGGTGGATGATTTAGGATATACATTGGTTAATTTAAATAAGTTGGGGTTCTCTAATGATCCATTTGTGTTGGCAAAACATGTTAAGCAATTTTGTTACATCGATGACCCTCTTGATGAATTATGGTCCGTGGTGCTGAAATTACCCGAGAGAAAACACTATGAAGACAACTTTGGTGAAAATGAAGGATCCTTCGATGTATAACTTGAGAATGATTTTTTTGTGCCAAATTTTCCGGATATTGATTTACTTGAAGAGGGCACGACTAGTTATATGCGAGATGTTAATGAACAAATACAACTTTCTTGATGTAATTTGATTTATGTATCTTTAATTAATACCAATTATGTATCACATGACGTGAGATATTTATAATTTTATGCAAATTTATCTTCTGGTGATTCTGTTATTTGGCTTATGGATTAGAGCTGTAAAAATCTGCAAAAGCTCTTAATTAGTTGCTTTTTTAGTGCCTTTGTTTTGTTTTGGCAGGATTGCCATCTTTCTGTTAATTTTTTATTTTAATGTAAATCATACAACGGTTTTTAAAAAAAACACTTGTTTGAAAGGTAAAAAGGCACAAAATCAAAACACTCAAAACACTTGTATGTTACCTTCCATTCAGACAACACTATTGCAGTATTGTTATGTGAAGATATTTTAAACAATACAGAGAAAAACACTTGTCTTATTTAAACAACGGTTAACTAAAAATATTGTCTGAAGTTCATTCCAAGAATAGGTGTCTAAACTGTTGTGTAAAGCTCCAAATTTACACAACAGCACAGAGAAAAACTGTTGTCGTATTGTTTCTGTTAAACAACATTTTTCAAACTGTTGTTAAGTACTTGGATCAGACAATAGTTTAGTGCTTGTTATTTTTAAACTATTGTCTGTTCATTCTGTGCAATGATTTTTTTAGTTAAGTGTCGTCTGATAGGTGTTGTCTGTTTATGTTTTTCTTGTAGTGGTTTGGTTAGAATGAAAGTTATCTCTGTGTCTAGGTGTGTTTTCTTCTTGTGGTAGATCCAGTGATTCCCTACTTCACATGTTCAGGGAATGTAATTGAGTTAGGCATGTATGGAGGATTGAGGGTGTTAGACCGAAACCTTCTAAAGTTAGCTAGGGGTGATTGCTATAAGTCATGGTTAGGGAAGGTGGTGAGGGCATGTGGGAAAAAGGGAGCTCCATTATTTGGGACGCTTCTTTCGTCGATTTGGTGGAACCACAACCTGATAACTCAAAATAAGCAGCCCATGAGTGTTGAGAGAGTGGTGGAGGTGGCTCGGATTGTTATGGAAGAGATGTCAGAGGTTGGAGTTAAGAAAAGTAGGGGAGAGGGACAAGGGGCGTAGAATTTAAACTAGAGATGAGAGCCGCCCTTGGACTCGTGGTTTAAACTGAATATTGACGCAACGTTCAGGTCAAAGGAGGAATTGGCGTATGCGGGGTTTATAGTTCGGGATTGGAGGGGGCTGGTCATATTATCAGGGGCGGAGCCGGTTGGAAGATGTGAAGTGATATTAGAAGCTGAACTAAGGGCGATTCCGGCAGGGATGAAGAAGTGGAAAGAGCCAGGAGGCACATGGGATTTGGTGATTGCATCCGATAGCAAGGTGGCAGTCGAATTGTAGAGTAGAGCAGATACACATCTGGTTATGATGGAGTGATATCTAAGACGATTCAGGATGTGGCTGTGGAATTCACAAATATCCGCCTTATGCATGAGCGACGGGAGGCGAACAAATCAACTCATGGTATGACTAAGTGGGGTGAGTCCTCACATCTTAGAGTAGTCGATATTTTTATAGAGGATTCTCCTCAAATTCAAGCTAATTGTATTCTAAACGAGTCTTCCTTGATTGAGTAATACAGGCAATGCTTTTCGTAAAAAAAAGTGCTTAATAAGTTATTCATTACCAAACCAAGTCCAGACTTAATTTTCTTTATTCGAAAAACAAGCACTCCATTCAACAATTGAAAAACACTATCATGCGCATGTGCATGAACTTAGATCTCACACATAAAGTTTTGAATCGAAGAATCTTGGTGTCGAGACGGCGATCACAGGTTCCATTGTCTTCATCACTATTCCAAATTTATCAGTGAACTTAATATTTCCACCCTCTGGAAATTCCCAATCAAACAAGTGCAAGAACGTAGCAATCAGATGTTTGCTCATTCTTTCAGCCAAGGAAATCCCGAGACAACCTCTTCTTCCGGATCCAAATGGAAGAAAGTTAAAGTTGGTTCCTGATAGTTCAAATTTTCCAGCATCAATGCTCTCCATGAACCTCTTAGGTCTGAACTCGTGAGGATTTTTCCAATTGTTAGGGTCTCGATGTATAGCCCAAAGATTAAGAAAAATGGTAGATCCTTCTGGTATATTGTACCCTCCCACAGTTGCTATTTTTCTTGGACTACGAGGACCTCCAAAGGGTAGTGGTGGATGCATTCACAAAGTCTCCTTAAACACAGCGTCCAAATAGGTTAATTTTGACAAATGAAACTCTTCCACCTCATTGTTAGAGCCCACAACTTGCTGTACACTACAATACAAATAGGGCTTTTTCGACTGACCATTTACGACTATGGCTAATTTCGACCGGATCTGGATGAACACTGTTGGCACGGTTAATTTCGACCAGAAATAGTCGAACTTAGAAGCGGTCGAATATAAATGTAACACCCCCAGATCCGGGGTCAGGGATCTGGTCGTTACGGACTCAATATCCATCCACAAAACTAACATAATTTGAATTACAACCTTGTGACCCAAAATAACAACATAAAACACACCCGTTATAGTCCCAGAGATGAAATCAGAGTAACCATCATTATTATTAATCATAAGTTTGAGTTCTTACAAACCAAATAATTACAATTTTACCATTACATACTCTTTGCCATCCATTAGTATATGTCATATTATAAATACATTTGATGATCAAATGCTAACAACTAGCCTACCAGAAGCTGCATCCTCAGCAATGGTAGCTATGACCTCAGCGGTTAATCCTTTGACGGCTGACACCTGCCTGTGCTAGGTACGCCTTGCGCGGCCATCTGATCTAGCTGTTGTTGTGATATAAATAAATAAAGCAAGGGTGAGCAATAGCCCACCAAAAATATAATTGAACAGTGATAATATATAACAGTCCAAAATATCTTTGAAACCATATGCCATGCATTAACGAACGTAGTACCAATATAAGGTATGAGATGAAGTTACAAGGTAACTCAAAATATAATTGTTCCGAAGAAATATCTGCTATGTCAAAGATAAGCAAGATATTATCAAATTTTTATAATAGAGGAACTTGTAGGAAGAATATTACAATTCCAGTTCAAACACTTTTCAAACCTGCCAACAATGATAATGTTGCAGAAAATTTCCAACATTGAGAGATGAACTAATACTGGAGTTTGACGCGCCAGGAGACATAGCATTTACGCGATGATCAGTCACATGTTATGCTCCCCACCTCTTGTTCTCTACATGTAGAAGGAAGCACCGACGGATTTACTTGTCTACCGCCCTATGGAACCCCCTCGGCCAACGGTTGGGCCATTTGCTGGACCGGCGCCATTGGGTCACTTACGCATCTCCTAGTTCATTTAACATCCATAACTCTGAAACGTAAAGTTCCTCCCCCTTTCCCCAAGTATAATACTTGTTGATAGGACTCCACAAAGTAGTCGTATCTAGTTGGAATGGAAAATTCACTAATATTTCCCAAGCTGATGCTTATTAATGGATATAAACTTGTTCCATCAATTCTTACCCCTCGAGCATTGAGGAGGTAACCAAACAGATTCATATCGATGTTTGAAAGAATCAAGATGTGAGTGACAAGATAGTTTAGCAAGTATAGGACCGGGCAGTCCAATAAATAACATCTCTCAAGTGAGGTCCCCTTATATACGTTTGAAGTTGAGCGAGTATTTAAATCTTCTTTAAGATAGATTTAAATGAAAATAAAGTTTGGGAACCTCCCCTTGATAAAATGGTCATAAAATACTCCGAAATATTTTACACCATATCTGAAGGTGACAGATAATCTTTGAATAATATGAATCATTATAAAAAGAACTTAAAAGAATTTAAATAAATATTCCAAGAATATTTATTAAATCAGTAATAATTAAGGAATATGAATAAATCATAATATGGCTCATAAGTAATCCTCAAATGAATATATAGAATTATTTACTAAATAACTCTCTTCTTTAAATGAATATTCAAAATAATATTCATTAATTAAATAAACTCAAATAAATGTTTAAAATAATATTCACTAAATAAATCGAACCTTAAATGAATATTTGAAAATAATATTCATTTAATAAATAATATTCTAAATAAATATTCAAATAATATTCTTTTAGTAATCAAAACTTTAAAGGAATATTCGAAGCAATATTCCTTAAGTAAATAGAACCGCAAATGAAGATTTTAAAATAATATTCATTAAGTACATAAAATCTTAAATGAATATTCACAATAATATTCATTTAATAAATAAATTTCCAAGAATATTAAAGTAATTACTCATTGAATAATCAAATTCTAAAGGAATATTCGAAACTAATATTCCCTTAAGTAATTAAAGCTCGAATGAATATTAAAATAATATTCAGTAAATAAATATACGCGAATGAATATTCAAAATAATATTCATATGATACTTCTCGATTGAAAGAATATTCAAACAGCATTCCTCGAATAATTTCCAATTAATCAATACTTTATGGAAATATAAATAATGTTCAGAAATAACATTCCTCAAATAAACTGTCACTGGAATCCCTCCGGGTTTCCACGACTATCTCTATATCTCAAAATACCGACTCCCGGTCTTATATTTAAAGAATAAATATCATACGCCCTTCACCAAGGGTCTTAGCAAAACAATCCTGCTTATAACTGATAATTCATATCTAGTCTATAAGCCAATATCAATTCAGGGAACAAGCATATTAATAGACTTGAAAGTAGGCATGCATGCTATGGCATATGTATACAACAATCATCATATATATTATCACAACAACAGTTCCAAGTATTGGAAACTTGCCTGGCAATCCTGTAGGGGTAGTGTGCCTCGTGTCAATCCGGTGATCTATAAATAGTCACAATAACCGAGGTCAATCACTTAACACTTTTTAAAAGACTAAGTATAACTTAACTTAAGTCGAAACACGCTTTCGAATTATCTCGTTATACACCTCTTAGTGTAACTCCCTTTTATTATCACTTATGACCCGACATTCGTCCGCTACTAAGACATGTCATTATACTTACACTTGGTATATACTTAAGTCATGTAAGTTTTTAAGGTCGGTCATTTACGAACCAAGATTATACCTCGAGATTTATCGCCCGTTTTCTAAGTCATTTACCAAAGTCATAACCAAGTATGCTTCTAGGGGTTCGTTCGCGTTTAACCTTGATTCGAACATTTTTATAAAATTGGAAAATGATCCATTCGACATGTGATTTTCTCTCACACCTTCCTTTTTACCTCTAATATTTAATTATCAAGATTCGCCACTGATTTCGTGGTATTAAAGGAATCCAATTTCGGTTATGAACTTTCATTTACGGTTTCGAACCACTTTTACGAATTTTATCATAACTCCTAAACCGTAAGTCCATTTCATACGATATTTATATCAAAACGAAGCTTATAACATAATCTAGCTTATCATGGCAGAAATCGAAGCTTAACAATGAGTTAGAGCTACTGTGATGCACGGTTTTCAAGGTTTTACGAAATTTCGGCATTACAACAGCTATAAATCGAACGTTTCTAAATTTGTTACGTCAAAACCAAGCCACACCGGGCATACCATGATCAAACCAACAACTTATATGCATAATATACATCTTATCAAGTCCAAGAACATATCACTTAATCATCATTTGAACCATAACTCTTAGATCTACTAAAACCACTACATAATCACTTAAACAAGCTTATAATAACATCATCACCAAAACTCATCCAAAACTCTATTAATACTCAAAACAAAGACTAGGGTTCTTGAAGTTTATACCTTCATTGGAGTGTGTATACACTTATTAAGCCTTGTATAGTCCTTAGAATACCTTTACCAAGCTTAGATCATCCAAAGAGATCAAGAAAAATAAAGTTAGTTCTTGAAATCACTATTCATCCTCCACTTGAATGATTTATTTGAAAATGGAAAAAGTGGAGATTGAAGCTAAGATTTCTAGGATATCATTTTTATGAAATGTAAGACTCACCATAAAAATTTCGAGATCAAATAATGGTTGGAAGTTGGGTTTTCAAATTTTAAAATTCCAAAAATTCGAAGGGCTCTCTTTAAGGGGAAAAACTGAGTGAACGTCTCGAATTTATTTACCCATCCAAACGATCTTTAAAAATTATGAAATTAAATTAAAACTTCATCTTGATGTGTAGAAGCTCCGTGATTTGTTTCATGATTTTTGGATGAGTAGAACTAGGTGAAAAATATTCGGAAAGACCCCCTGTTCCTGAAAATCCGAACTGCTTGAAGAAAATGGGGGAGAAAAGAAAGAAAAGATGATTGGCTTGCTTGCTTGGTCTCATCCTTGTCTAATTTATTATTGTGATAATATCTAGCATAAATCTACTTTATTAAAGTGCTTTGCTCATGTCTTGCATCATCTAATGGATAAGTGTTGTGATTGTGTGGTAAGATGAGGTGATGAAGCTAAGTACTTGGTTTGATTTGCTAAGTATGCTAGTTACTCTTGTAACTACTTAGTTACTTGATCTTATCCTCTTGCACATGCATGCATCTTGACTCTCTGCTTGCTCTTTTGTCCGGTTATTACTCATTTTCATTGATCGTTCGGAGGAATATCTCAAGGATTTCTAGTTAGGGTTTTACCGGAAACCTTCTTAATATTTCTACTATAATTCTCAATCCTCCTTTATAATTCTTGCATTTAAATTCCTTAAATCCTCTTAATAAATCCTTAAGTCTTTCAGTGTCCAGGAAAATCTCGGAGAAAATAAGAGTGCTATTTTTCTGAATCCGATATCGTTTACATACACTTATTTCGCCCCTGGATCATGAATACGAACTCAGAAATCCGTTCTGAATACTTCTATATAGCGTCGTCTAATAATATTCTTATTTTCACCAAAAACACTATTCATTCTTTATTCCATCTTTATTCCTTATATTTATAAAAATGTCCTTGTTCTCTTTCGGGCATTCCTTAACCTTTTTACGGAACCACTGGACTAAAAACAGATATTGATTTGGATGACACAAGAATATCTCCTTCCTCTTTGGAGTGCCATAACTTATTTCTTAGGAGATAGATTATTCTAATTTAGGTTGTCAACCCATTGCATTCTTCATGACATATAATCATTTAAATCTATACCCATTCACATTCATTGTTAATACCTTGTAGTCGGAGTCACTGTTCATTCTTTCATCAATATATAAAAAGTTTTAATTCTATCGAAAAATTCGGGTTCTTACAGTCTCCCCTCCTTAAAAGGATTCCGTCCCGGAATCAGGTAAAAGATAAATGGGGTACTTGCTGGTTATTTCCCTTTCCAGTTACTTAGTCAATCCTTTATCAATCCCAATCCTTATTCAGCACATCTTACTAGTGCTACAATACATCCTTTATCCTTTTTCATTAGTCTTCGCTACTTTTCGTACAACACATTATCCGTTTTATGCTCTTACCCAGTCATATACTATTTTCCTTATTGGTATCGATAGTGACTTTGGTATCACTATCGCGCTGCGAATTTCGGAGATAACCTCACTCGTAATTATGAAATTTCTGATCGCTTTAATCTTTTCAATCTCGATCAATATATAGAATTAGAAGAATTTATTGAGAGATCACTATGATCAATGAACATTTGTCCTATTGCATAGTTAGTACAGGAGGTGGCCAGCCTTTAGTACTTTGACAAGCAATTTAGACAAGCTATGGTATCCCACTTAGACTCCTATCACATAGACAGGTAGTCACGTAGTAGTACCTCCCCTCCTTAAAGGGTTGTTCTTCTCAATTTAGAAGAAGATAAATAAGAGAGAAGAAAAGGAAGGAATTTCAAAGAATTATATAAGAAAATTTTCATGATTGTCAAAAATATCATACTTAGAATTTAACTCTGAACTATAGAGGTTTATTAGAGAAGGAAAATAATCGTATTCGTATCAAATACTACTTTATTGTAATCTCACATATCACATGTCCTTGTTGCTCTGTCCATCATTCTATGGGCCTATACTCTTGTTCGAAATTAGCATCACTTACTTTTGGAAAATCCTTCAACCTCTCAGGTTAAATCTTGGATTTCTCGCTTGACATTATTATTACTGACATTTCACGCCACGACACTGGCTCTTTCATATTCATAATTCTAATGCTATCGGGTTGTCATTCCGAGAGCTCGTTAGGAAAACTCATTCATCAATCCATTCATAACATTCCTTGCTTCACATTCAATTATTTCCCAATCTTTTCTTTATCAATCACATCCTTTGTATTATCTAATTCTTAATTACTTCTGTTGGTTAACTTCCACCGTCATCTCAGTGTTGAGACACTCGTCACCTTTACTCAATACGTGTTACACGTTTGGGTCAAATTTTCCTTTGTTCAACCATCTAGATTTCACCTTCTCATTCCATGAGTCTCTTTATTACTCAATCAATCTATTCCATATTTCTTCGAATTTTCCAAACTTAAAAGGAGTCAATTTGTATGTCATTTATGCTCCTAATTCCAACTTTCCGTTTTGGCCAATACCCTTGCCCTGCCAATTCCATACTTTTCTCGCTTCATTACTGAAGCTTCTCATGAGACCACCTATCTGACTCTCTTATTGATTCTCAACTCTATTTCCATCTCTATCCGTCCCTTGTCTTTATTTATACTATAATCATTCTATGAACCATCATAGCCTAATCATTTATTTCAAATATCCCGTCGTTCCAAAATTAAACCATCCGAAATAAACCTGGACGATTTCTTTAACTTAGATTCAATTCGACATCTCCACAGTCGTTATCACCTAATTTCTCAGGAGGATCACCATCGCTTATCGTTTTCACAGCGCTTTAATAGCTAAACATACGGGTTTCATATTTGTCAATCCAAGATCCTCTAGGAAAACAAAATAATCACTATTCCCTATCCCTAAGGAACGCTTCCTGAACTTGACGTAGATATTACATGAAGCAGATAAAATTACAGAAGAGCTTCTAGCATCGCAGCTGGAACAAGCTGGTGAGATTATTAATCATATGTCTCCAGTATAAGACTGAAAGCTTAGCAGTTTACTTAATCGCTTTTCCGAACCTCGTTAATTCTTTTCACAAGGATACTTTTCAGCATCACGATTCTCCAACCTCATAATCCTCTATCTTGTTTGCACAGAAATACATCAACATAAACTTGCTTGTCATTCATCATCATGCCAATAGCTTATCAATATCAGTACCAATCTAACTTCTGTATTCAATCATCCCTTATTACCTCATCTCTCCTCTTTCCTTCTAAAATAGAGGGGAGTCGTTAGGGGAATTTGGTCGGGACCATCTCAGAGCCTCCTAATGTCGGTAATTTACTTCGAACAAAATCAGGAATCGAATGTTTACTTAAACTATCCTTATAGTTGATCCTTGCACAATCATCAGGGAGAACGTAAAATCCTCCATCACATTCTGACCTTCAAGGCCCTTCTCGTTATCACGCTATTTCTTTGGTAAGAGCATTTATACTTACTTCCTTATACTTAAAGTGTCGGCTACCTCATTGGCCTTTCCTGAATATAATCATTTCTTGAAATCAATGTTTTCTGGATCTATTCTAATTAAGGATGGAAGCATCCTCCCTTGAACTCTGCTAAATGAGAGAAAACATATTCCAGTCTTTTCCGAAAGTCATTGCTTCCACCTTTCTGGTGTGAACTTTACTACAGGAACTCCCAATCATACCTAGGATATTTCCTTACTTAACTCCCTTCTTGTTTTAGGATAATCTCAACCTTATTGGTTCAATCCATACTTTTTCATGGTTTCACACATGCTTCATCTGGCCTTATTGTTACTATGTCGTACATTCCATACCAAACTTCCCTTTTTGAAGTTCAGAATTTTACCTCTTCCCTTATAAGGTTTCTTAGGTCATCCTCCCCATTCCTCCTGTATCTTCTGGTTACAGGGGATATAAAACATCATTAATCAATTCTATAACAACTCTGTCTATGTACTTTTCGAGACTCCTTTCCACAAATCCTTACAGGTTATTGATACCTTGGTCAATTCAACTTATATCGTCTGATTTCACAATGTCTTTATTTGGGGTGATGCTATCCTTTGTGCATCCCCCAAGGCTCGTCTTAATCTAAGGACATTCTATCCTTAATTCTATTTTCAAGGAATACTTACATCCTGTACTTGGTAATTCAATCATATATCCTTAATAAGGGTCTCTTTTCAATCCTGCTCATCTTGATAATCTATA
This sequence comes from Kitagawia praeruptora, assembly GCA_037693485.1. NCBI lineage: Eukaryota > Viridiplantae > Streptophyta > Magnoliopsida > Apiales > Apiaceae > Kitagawia > Kitagawia praeruptora. Next base: position 155,164,360 of record CM075351.1, on the reverse strand, counting down.
GGTAGCTTAATGCTAACCTCTTCTTTCAAATGAATGTCAGTCTATATGACTTTCCAAAAGACAACCTATGTCTATCTGTTTCTCTTACAGAACTTGGTAATGGTAGCAAGGATGTTCTGGAAGATATTGGTCGTGTTCAACGTGAATCTCTTAGTGCCTAATGCTCCTCTTGAGGACAATAAGTTTCCGATACATTTATGCCTCATACTGCACCATATTTGACAATCTTCGTAACTCTTCATTGGTCACCATCCTTAATTGTTGCCCAGTAAATAACAATTGTAGAAGGGGGGTTGAATACAATTGTATAAGATTTTCGACTTAAAACAAATAACACAAGTATGAATCAATAACAGCTTTATTAACTCTGATATAAAACTATTACAAAACTCTCTTAAGAAATTCTTATGTTCTTAAGAGCTGCTAGGTTACAAGATAACTCGTGTAAGCGATTACAAAATGTAAAACCTAAACTGTGTTTATATAGTGTACACAGTTGCACTATCAATTACAAGATATTCTAAATCAATTACATATATCTCTGAATGCATATCTTGTATGATAGCTGCATTCTTACAAATTAGGAACCGACATATCAATCTTCCTTGATCTCTGGTCTGATGAGAATCTTCATCAAATACTGACCAGCTTCTAATCCTGATAGTCCAATACTGACGTTGTATTCCTGATGACGTCAGCATCAGTATCTGATCAGTAATACCCAGATCCTGATCATCTCTTGAATCAATATCTAACAATCTCCCCCAATTTGTTCTTTATAAAACAAAGCACAAATTCCTTGATTCAAGATGTCAAAAACTCAAAACAAAATACCTTCTAAAAATCATCAGGAACAGTTTCAGAAATTCTTTGATAAAACAGATTCAGTCTCAAGAATTCAGATAACAATTCTTCTCCTTGCTTTCAAGAATTTGAATCAGTTTCTTCTTCAGATTTTTGAGTTCTTCATCTTCCTCATTAATCTGATAAATAGCTGCCCTGAGATTCTGAATTGAGTTTCTCGGAAGATCTAAGTCACCTAGCAACACATAAGCAATTTCCTTCCCATCTGGATTTAGAGACAGTTGTTCCATGCCTAGATACACTTCTTTAACAGCTGTACCTTTCTTCATTTCAACCTCTATATCTCTTAAATTTAAGTACATGGGAATATAATTGCCATCATACCTTGTTCCTCCATCCATGAACCTCTGTCTAATCTTCATGTAAATCATGACACACCAATTTTGATAAACTTCTCTTTCACTTACATTTATTCTTTTACTTCTGAGAAGATACAGAACATATTTCAGTTCTTTTGCAGATTTACACAACAATTCATGAATAGGAATCTTCTTCACACTTCCATCTTTCATGAAGTACACCAGCTTCTCTATTTTCTTTGCATCAGCATGACAATCAGCAATGATAGCAACAGCTTCAAGTTTCCAAAGATGATCTACAGTTAACTCATCTCCAATCTTGTCAACTAGAGCATATTGATCAGTTTGTGCAATGAAAATAACCAGTGCATGACTATATCCAATTCCTCCTCTTGTGCCAGGTTCCCATCCTTTCAAGCCAGATTGCATACTCACCCATTTTGGTGGATTTTCAGCAATAAATGTAGTAGACTCTGTTTTAACAATCAGAAATTCATTGATCGAAGAAGACTCTTTTATCAATCCAGCTGATATGAACACAACTGGTTTCCTATAATCAACCTTATCCTCCTCCTTTTTCTTACTCTTCTTCTTCTCAATAGTCGGATAATCCTGCTGATGTTCAGGAACAGATCTATCTCTATCATACCATAACTTCCTGTCTGATCTATGAACATTTCTTAAGTAATCTCTGGTTGTTATCTTTTCTGCTTTTGTGGCTTTACCTCTGATTTCACTTTCTCTTTCAAATCTTCTGAAGTTTTCTTGTTCATACTCCAATGTATCTTCAAAAACTTCCACATTGTGAAATTCAACCACAACCTTAAGAATCATAATCTTAAGTTCTTTTAAAATTTCAGCCTCTTCAGAATCAGAAACAACATCAGAAACTGAATCAATGACTGACTTCTCATTAGATGCAGTAGATTGAACAACTACCTTACTCTTCCTTTTCAAAGGCAATATCTCCTCTTCAATTTCTTCAGGAGCATTGAATCTGTTATCTGGAGTTGATGCAAGAGATAGTGGAGTTTTATTCTTTTCATTTTCAGAAACATCTTTCAATTTGATTCCACTAGATCTTGTTTGCCTTATACTTGTTTGAGCAGATAATCTTCCTCTACTTCTGTATCTTCCTCCTCTGCCTCTTCCTCTTCTTGCAGCAGGAGCTTTATTCTGTTTTGCAAACTCTTCAAAGATCCTGTTCTGCTCTTCTAAAAACTCATCAGTAGTCATGTTTGGATTTTCTTCAGTAGATAAGACAAGTGCTTTCTCAGCATGATACTGTTGAACTCTTTTGTCTTTATGAAACAATTTAAGAACACGACCATCTCCAGTGTCAAGTTCATGAAACAGATTAGCAGCATCTTCATCCTGTTCCACATACACATCATCCTCAGGAATGGTTGACAGAGTTTGACCAGGTGTCACAAACTGTTCTTCTTTTGGATTCTGAGATTGCATCATTATTGTCACTGTCTTCTTTCCAGATTCAGAAACATGAGTTGACTGCTTAGTTTGAGTATTCATTCTCTTTGTCACTAAAGCAGCATCAGAGGTTTCAACTTTATGATGTGACTTAGCACCACCATCATTTCCAGAATTATCATCAGAACATTTTGTTTTGACTATCTTCTCCCCCTTTTTGACATCAGTATCGTCCTGAATGAAGAAAGACAATATAAGCTTGAGGGTTTCATCAATAGTATCAACTTTTGATTCCAAGACAGTCATTCTAGAATCCAATCTCTTGTCAAGAGCTTTAATATCATCTGCAAGAAGGCGTGCTTGAGAAGCAGTAGCAGATATAGAAACAGATGTTTGAATACTCGCTTGAAATTTATCTGTTGCAGCCTTCATAGAGTCAATCTCACTCTTCAATCCCTTTGCTAGAAGAGCATTGGTTTTGAGAAGAGCCTTAAGTTCAGGTGTCGGCATCCGCGTAGCAATATGACCAGAATGAAAAAGAGCATTTTGAAAATTCATCTCAGTATTCGGTTCATTCCATTCTATATCCCATTCATGTCCCCTTGCATCTCGAGTATCAGGAGGAAGAAGTGAACTATACTCCCCTCTGAATTCTTCTTGAGTCATTGACTGCATGTATCTACTTGAAGACCCATAAGTAGATTGGAGACTTGCTTTTATAGCTACCTGCATTTGCCTTGTTTCAAGATCAGCATGATCATCATCATCATCATCTGAGCCACCACCAGCCTCAGGAAGTTTATTTTCAACATCATCATCAGGAAGCATAATACCTTTCAGTTTCAAAACACCAGTAGATACAGCTGGTGAATCCTGATGACCTGCAGACAAATTAGTAACATTTCCTAAATCTCTCTTTTCTGTTAAAGTGATCTCATCACTTCTCACAATGTTACCTAAGTTACTTTCAATAGCAACTTCTACCTCACTAGAAGTTAATAACTTCTCACTCTTTTCTACCTCTCCTTTTGCCAGTTCAGGAGACTGCCTCTCATCACTCTTCTTTTTCTCTAAATGTTCACTCTCAATCTCACAAGAAAGGTTCTGGCTCATTAAATGTGAAGAAATAAGAGGTGGCTGAGAAGAGTGGTCTGAAGTCATACAAATAGAGGTATCCCTTTTATCAGGTCTATCTGTAATCATACTTTCAGTAGTAATTGAAGTAGAGAAAGAGATGTTACCTGATGAAGTAGTTAAAGAATCCATTGGCCTTGCTGAAATTGGCTCAATAAGCAATGGAATAAGTAGATCAGTAGTACTTTCATCAGGATTGACCACTGCAACTATAGCATGACTTGCATCAGTATTTGCTACTGATGGTTCTTGTGTAGTCTGAGGTTTTGAAGCTTCTTCAACACTTTGAGTCAAAGGTTCTTGTGTGCTTCCCTCAAATGCAGTGTCAGCAATCACTCTATCACATTCAGCAATGTGCAAATCATGAGCAGCTTTTTCTGTTAGACTTCTAGCAAGTTCAATTTCAATTTCAGAAGCCCCTTGAGCATTGTCAGGAAACTCCCCTGCTGATGTGAGTTTGCCAGCATCTTCACTTTGGGAAGATGGTTCTTGTGGGGCAGGAATATTCTTGTCTTCACCTTCCCTTTGAGAAGATGGTTCTTGTGGGACTATTCCTTCAGAAATGTCTTCACCTACACTTTGAGTAGGTGGTTTTTGTGTGACTGGATCTGCAATAGCTTCTGAACTCCTTTGAAGTTCAGGTTCTTGTGGGTTGGATCCTCTCAGAGATGACACAGTAGTCCTCTGTTTCTTTTGTCTGTGAAAAACATTTGCTTCAGCAGTTTTTACTTCAAGAGGTGAGGGTTTAACACCCAGCTGAGCAGCAATAGCATTTACTTTATCGACAGACATCTCAATAATTCTTCCCTTTGGAGATTCAGATGCTGGAGAATCAGAAATCTCAACAGTCTTCATAGGTGAATTATTAGGAGTAGAGATGTTAGGATTAGCAGTAGCGTCAGGAACTGATGATCCATCCTGATTAACAACATCAGGATTGTTTTCCATAGCATCAGTAAGATTCAGAAATTCTGTGTGATCAACAAATTTGCCTTTGCTGATTAATCTTCTTCTTTTCTTTGGTTTTTCAGAGACAGCCACTTCTCTTGTATCAACAACATCAATCTCCTTCTTTTTCAACAAGACTGATATAGGCATTGTATCATCATCAGAATCAGAAATAGCTCCTTGATCAACTTTCCTTTTCACTCCTGTTCCTTTATTCAAACTAGATGTTTCAAGAACTCTTTGTCCACCCCCTTGTGACTTCATTTGAGAGTGAGTTGGAGTGGAGAAATCCTTTGACCCTGATTGCCTCTTAGACACATCAGATCTAGCTGATTTCTTTGATTTTACAACTGATGCCTTTTGTGACACACCAGAGGTGGTTAACTGTTTAGGTAAGTGTTTAGGTTGTGTGCTTGTGTCAGGAATAGGATGTGTAAGGTCCTGTTCCATAGCACCAATTGCTGGGCCATATTGAATAGGCATTCTCTCTCTTAAAAGAGACCATACTTCATCAGGAATGTATGGAGGTCCCACAAACTTATTTGCCTTATCAGAATTGATTAGACTCTTTATATTGTTTTCTGAGATTTTACATATCGGCAAGATTGTATCATTCTCAAAAACAACATGAGGACATAAGTGAGAAAATATTAATTGAAAAAATCTAAGAAAGCAAACATAACCACATTTATCTGCTTTTCTTTCACTTAATGCCTTTAGTATAAAGGAACCATAATCAAATGAGAGATCATGAATTAGAGAGTACCCAATTTTGGCTGAACCTGTGGGTAAGGCATCAAAGTTTGACACTTTATTCAAGAAACATCTGCTGATTGTGTCAAAGAAGAAATTCCATTCCTTCTTGAGCTTTGTCCTGTAGAGCTCTCCAAACTTCTTTGGTGTTCCATTGTAACCCAAGCTTACAACATACTCAAGAAGTTTTGCATCAGGAACTTTGAATACAGGCTTACTAATGATTGACGGTAAGTGTAGGGCTTCAGTGACAATCTCAGGAGTCACATAGTATGTAACATTGTCATATTCAAAGCTCATCTGAGGATTCTCTGAAGTAAGACCTTTCCCAAAAACACTTGTGTTCCAAACCTGCATAACAGACTTAAAAGATATCTTGGCAGGTTGGGTTAGAGCATAATTGATTGGGCTTGAGGCCAAAAAGTCCTGAATAATGTGGAAATCACTTGGCAAGTCCTGATGATCTAGAACTGCAGTGAAGTTATTAGTATTAAAAGTAACTCCATTGATTACCACCTTGCTGTTCATGAATAAGTTCTCCATTGGAATTTCAAACACAAAAGATGTGTTAATTTTGAAATTAGGGTTTGAGAGTGCAGAGACAAAGAGAGACGATGCTTTACTGATAGTTTGAGAAAACTAAATCAATTAGTAAACTAAATTGATTTTAGACAATACTTGTAACTTCTCAAAAACAGGTGTCAGTAAATCATTCGTTTATGCTAAAGTAATGGACCAAATTACGTGAGAGAGTGGTGAGGATTACACGCGTCATGACTTACATCTATAACTGTATGTAAGCATCGAGTGAGCACACGCGCTAAGCATTATTCGGAAAATAAAATTGTGACCAAAATAAAACATGGTAATTTTGTTTTAAATAAAGAAATTTAAAACATCACAATCGAATAATACCTGGTACTTGCACCAGTAATATGAATCGTTTCATATTCTCGTTCCACCCTTCTCTATTTAATCTTAGAGACTTGTCCACTTACTTCTATAACGCTTCATTCTCTCCTGTAAGAAACATCAGAAAAACCCTTCTCATCAAAAGTTTTAACAATGTCGAACCTTACCATCATTGAGAAAAACCTCCATCTCTTAGAGAAAAGAGATATATTTAGTTATTCTCGTGAAGAGTTTGATGCTTTCGACTGGGAAAGACAACTAGAGACTCTCTGGTTGCAGATGGATGCAGGTCTCGAAGAAATCGAGAAGGAAAAACCTGCAAAAGTGATCGACATTGATGCTGCCCTCCAAACAGCATTCGCGTGGCTTTCATCTAAGGCATCCACATCCAACTCCATCAACCATTGTTAATGAATATGTCAGCAAAAATAACCTTATCCCTGTCAACTTCCGCCCAAACAAAGTGGCAAAGATGGGATCTGGGATGGCTATTAACAATGGAGTGGATTGGTCTCTTATTTCCTGTTGAATAGATTAGTAGATAGAGAACACAAAAGATGTAATCTTTGAATGTAAACTCTTTCTTATTATCAATGAAAAATCTTGTTATTCTATTCTATTCAATGTTTTTCCTGATTTAACATGTTATCTGAAAATAAATATGAGGACTAATTAAAGTGATCACATTATCAGGAATTCAATAACATTAAACATAGCTTGAATCAGGAAATTGAGATAAAATGAAGACAGTTAGATTCTGACAAAATACTGATTATCGAATCGTTGCATCAGGATTCGACGTTGACCACTGTCAGGATTGACTTTCCATCAGTATTTGCAAGTCGTCAGTATCTGATGACTTCTTTTTCTCAGGGACTGCCATAGTTTACCATTCCAAGTTCATTCACCAACTTTGTAAAAGTAGCCTCAGGTAGTGGCTTGGTGAATATATCAGCTAACTGTTGATCAGTAGGAACAAAATGAAGTTCAATTGTTCCTTCCAGTACTTGTTCTCTTATGAAGTGATACCTGATGCTGATGTGCTTTGTAAGAGAATGTTGAACTGGATTTCCTGTCATAGCAATAGAACTTTAGTTATCACAATAAATAGGTATTTTTGAAAATGACAAACCATAGTCCATTAGCTGATTTCTCATCCACATGATCTGAGCACAACAGCTTCCAGCAGCAATGTACTCAGCTTCTGCAGTTGATGTGGAGATAGACTTTTGCTTTTTACTGAACCAAGAAACTAGTCTTCCTCCAAGAAACTGACAACTGCCTGAAGTACTTTTCCTGTCTATTTTGCATCCAGCAAAATCAGCATCTGAATAGCCACATAAACTAAAGTCTGATTCTCTGGCATACCAAAGGCCAAGAGAAGATGTGCCCTTTAGATATCTGAAAATTCTTTTTACTGCAATGAGATGTGGTTCTTTAGGATTTGCTTGAAATCTTGCACATAGACAGGTTGCATTCATGATATCTGGTCTGCTAGCAGTTAGATATAAGAGTGAGCCAATCATTCCTCTATAGTTGGTTACATCTACTTCAGTTCCTTGATCAGGATCAAGCTTTGTAGCTGTAGCTATAGGAGTGGAAGCTGTAGAGCTGTCTTGCATGTTAAACCTTTTTAGTAAATTCTTTGTGTATTTTGACTGATTAATAAAAATCCCTTCATCAGTCTGTTTAACTTGAAGACCTAAGAAATAGCTCATTTCACCCATCATGCTCATTTGATATCTCGACTGCATTAGCTTTGAAAACTTCTCACACAGCTTAGTATTAGTTGACCCAAAAATGATATCATCAACATATATTTGAACTAACAGCAAATCCTTACCATGATTCAGATAAAACAAGGTTTTATCAATTGTACCTCTGTTGAATCCACTTTCCAGTAAGAATTGAGCTAGGGTTTCATACCAGGCTCTTGGAGCTTGCTTTAGTCCATAAAATGCTTTATCCAGTCTATAGACATGATCTGGATGTTTGGGATCAATAAATCCAGGAGGTTGTTCAACATATACCTCCTCTTCCAATTCTCCATTGAGAAATGCACTTTTTACGTCCATCTGGAATACTTTGAATTTCTTGTGGGCTGCATATGCCAGAAAAATTCTGATGGCCTCCAGTCTTGCAACAGGAGCAAAAGTCTCATCATAATCTATTCCTTCCTGTTGAGAATACCCCTTTGCTACTAGTCTTGCTTTATTTCTCACAATTGTGCCATCTGAATCAGTCTTATTTCTGAATACCCACTTTGTACCTACAATAGACCTTCCTTTGGGTCTTGGTACAAGTTTCCAGACTTCATTTCTTTCAAACTCATTCAGTTCTTCTTGCATAGCTGTCACCCAATCAGCATCCTTAAGTGCATCTTCAACTTTCTTGGGCTCCTCCTTTGACAGAAAGTTATTATATAAACATTCATTTTGAGTTGCACTTCTTGTCTTAACACCTGCTTCAGGATTCCCAATGATTAAATCAGGAGTATGACTTTTTGTCCATTTCCTTGCTGATGGTAAGTCATTTCTTGAACTGGATGCTCCCCCTGGATTGGTGTTTTCTTCAAAAGAACTAGAGTTGCTAGAAGCTCCCCCTGAGATAGTGCTATCTCTTTCTGATATACTATCTTGATTGTCACTTGAGTCTGTTTCTGATGAATCTCTACTTGATGTTTGAGTTGAATCATCACTAGTGATGTCTCGCTCTTGCTCCCCCTCAACATTTGCATTATTTGAGTCATCATCAGTAACAGGTGTTTGATCAGGAATTGATCGATCGTCAGGATCTGACAGAGTATCAGTATCTGACGTGACTTTATCAAGATTGTTGGTAGCTTCATTTGCAAAAGTCAAACTGTCATGAGAGTCTTCTTTTATTCCTGTTAGCTTTCTATCATCAAAAGATACATTAATAGACTCCATGACTGTCTTTGTTCTTAGATTGTAGACTTTAAAGGCTCTTGTTGTTGGATAGCCAATAAAAATGGCCTCATCAGCTTTTGTCTCAAATTTTCCTAGCTGTTCTGGATGAGGTCTTAGAACAAAGCACTTGCAGCCAAACACATGTAGATGCTTCAAACTTGGCTTCTTTTCCTTAATCATCTGATAAGGAGTTACACCATGTCTATTGATTAGTGTAATATTTTGAGTGTAACAAGCTGTGTTGACTGCTTCTGCCCAGAAATATGTAGGTAGTTTAGCTTCTTCCAAAATAGTTCTACCAGCTTCAATAAGAGTTCTGTTCTTTCTTTCAACTACTCCATTTTGCTGAGGAGTGCCAGGAGCAGAGAATTGTTGAACTATTCCTTTGTATTTGCAGAACTCTTCCATTGCTGAATTCTTGAATTCAGTCCCATTATCACTTCTCAGAATCTTGACTTTGTATTCCGTGCCAGTTTCAATAAGTCTAACATGGTCCAGCAGTATTTCAGCAGTTTCATCTTTTCTGTGAAGAAAATAAACCCAGGTAAATCTAGTATATTCATCAACAATGACTAGAGTATACCTTTTCTTACTGATGGACATAATATTCACTGGTCCACTACGCCATAAGTGAGCATACGCAACCCTTTTTACAAAGCGTTGCACAGAAAGCGTTTCGTTAGATAGAAATTTTGGGTCTTTTGCAACTGAGCTGAACTGGTGTTGCGTTAGATATAATTTAGTGTTGCGTATTACCCACAGTGTTTCACATTATGCAACACTAACTGATGGCGTTGCGTTAGATATTTTTTTATTTTAATAAATGGTGACGTGGCAGAAGTGGGACCCACATGTATTGACATGGCATTTGCTGACGTGGCACTTGTGGGACCCACATTTGATGACGTGGCATAAGTGGGGCCCACCTTTGCTGACGTGGCATTTACTGACGTGGCAGAAAGCGTTGCATTATATTCCAGTAGTGTTGCGTTTGCTGCTTGAAGTGTTGCATTAGATATATTTATATTTTTTTAAAAAAATATGACGTGGCAAATGTGGGACCCACCACTGCTGATGTGGCAGTGTGGGACCCACAAGGGTGACGTGGCAGGAGGCCCATCATGCTGACGTGGCAATTGTGGGACCCACAATTGCTGACATGGTAGAAGTGGGACCCACTAATGCTGACATGGCATTTGCTGACGTGGCAGAAGCGTTGCATTAGGTATCAGTAGTGTTGCATTTGCTGTTTGAAGTGTTGCATTAGATATTTATTTTCTTTTATTAACTAGTCTTGTCCCGAATGATGAATCTATTTTTTTAAATTATTTTTTCGACGTTCCAATCGCACGGATGTCAAGATATAACGATTTTAGTGACGCAGGAATTTTTCAAAAAAATTCCTACATGTACTTGGTTTGGTTTTATAACGGTCAAAGTGGACTTTCTTTTAACTAGTCTTGTCCCGAATGATGAATCTATTTTTTTTAATTATTTTTTCGACGTTCCAATCGCACGGATGTCAAGATATAACGATTTTAGTGACGCGGTAATTTTTCAAAAAAATTCCTACATGTACTTGGTTTGGTTTTATAACGGTCAAACCGGTCAAAGTGGACTTTCCTTTTAACTAGTCTTGTCCCGAATGATGAATCTATTTTTTTAAATTATTTTTTCGACGTTCCAATCGCACGGATGTCAAGATATAACGATTTTAGTGATGTGGTAATTTTCCAAAAAAAATCCTATAATTATTTGGTTTGGTTTATAACGGTCAAACCGGTCAAAGTCGACATTTTTTTACTAGTCTCTTTCCGAATGAAGATTTTATTTTTTTAAATTATTTTTTCGACGTTCCAATCGCACGGATGTAAAGATATAACGATTTTTGTGATGAGATAATTTTTTAAAAAAATTTCTAGTTATATTTGGTTTTATTTTGTACTGGTCAAACCGGTCAAAATAAACATTTCCTTTAACATAAAATTATTTTTAAAATTATGGAAGATAGATGTATTATCAAAATTTATAAAATTACAATGCATTTTAATTTTTCTTTCATTTTATAATTTGATAAATAATATATTTTAAAATTTTTAAAATAAATTTGTATGTTGCAATAAAAAAATGTAATGAAAGTACAATGCACATGACACAATGAAAATTTGGGCGGAAAAATTTGGGAGGATTTCCCCCTTCACAAATTTGGGTGCCCTCCACTTTCCCCTAAAAAATTCTAACTTCCCCCCAAAACACTCCCAAAACCACTGCTCCCAGCCTCCCTCTCTACTCATTCTCTCTCTCTCTCTCTCTCATCTCCAAAATTACCCCTCTCTCTCTCTCTCTGTCTCTCAATCTGCTATCTCTCGACAATCACTCTACTCGATTTACACACTTTACACTCTTGATTACAAACTCGATGTACAGACACTACACCTCCTCTCAATAAACTCAATTTATAAACTTTACTCTTTACGGCTCTTACATCGATTTACAAACTCTTATTGCTCCGATTGGTAATTCATCATTTTTTCCTCTCCGATTAACTACTCTCAATTCACTTTTAATTTGTTTTCTTTTGCAGGTAATTAGGGAATTGAATTTGGGGATTTGATTTTGGGGCTTTCCATTTAGGTATCCACATTTAATTGATTTGGGTTTCAATTATTGGTTTTTGTTAGGTAGTCCATTTTAGTGTTTGTTTTTAATGAGTTGGGTTTTGCTTTATCTGAGTTGGGTTTTCATTTTTTGATATGACAGAGGACAAAGAAGTTGATGTTGAGGTTACATACAGCATGGAGCTTGAATGGATTCGTCGTTGGGCCCTTCATGTAGCTGAATCAGACACAGATGCAAATCGATTAAGGGTTCAATCAATCAGGGATTTCTTCTTCAATCGACTTCTTCTTGGGTTTGAAGGTTTTGTTTATTTGGTTTTTCAATTTAAGAGGTCAGTCACTTCGATTAATTAGAGTTTGTCCTTTTTCAGTGCGTAATTAGGGCTTCAATTAATTTGGGCTTTCTGGCAGACTTACCTACATAGGCTGATGGCTAGATTTGCAGTTTATGCTCTTAAATATATCACAAGTCCGATTTTATCTGCTGATAACATTGTCTTATTTTCTTGAAAGGGAAAAAATGTTCTATGTAATTATTTTCTGTGGTATCTTGAATGCTTTTCTGAATCTTGTATTATGCAGGAAGTTCTTGATGTAGAACTACTTTATTGAGTTGTTATAGAACGAAAATGCTTCTTAGTCATTGTTGACAGTTTTGAATGAGAACATTGCTTCTTCATTTTAAAAATAATTTTCCTAAGAATTAACAGTTTGTCAGCCAGCCTTTTGTATCACAATTTGATGTTGATTCCTCTATAATTTAACTTAAGTAAGTTTAACTTAAGTATTCAGTCAACTCTGTACTTTTATTAAGATTAATTGCTCGTAGTACAAATGTTATAGCTTTGTTGTAATCATATTCATGTTAGTTTTTATTTTTTTCACCAGGGCTAATATTTTTTTTTATGAGGGAATCGGAGATTCTCTGTTTTACATTTTACCACTGAATCAAATATCTGTAATAATATCTACAGGAAATGAGTTTGTGTGGGGAGGAGCCTGGATGTATTATGCTACAGGAAATAATTCTTATCTCTCCCTTGCCACTAATATCAAAATGGCCACACATGCCGGAGCTTTCTGGGGAGGGCAAGATTATGGTGTATTGAGTTGGAATAACAAGCTCGCAGGAGCTCAAGTAAGTTTATCTACCATCATGACATCTTGCTTTATTACTTCCTGGTGCTGCATAAATCATTTAAATGTTGCATGAGTTCAAGGTACTATGTACTCTTAAGCTATGTTCTACTGTAGAGTGCTAAATTATATGGAGTTAGTGTAAGTATTTAATGTTAGTTTCCTTTAGTTTCACATATCATCTAGTAAAGTTATCAGCCTGTGCAGGCATTCACATGTTGATGAGTTCTAAATGTTGATTAAATTAGTTTCCCAAATTTCAAATGCTAATACTTGACTGATTCTGTGTGTCATACTTTTCTGTTAGTTATCCTTTCAGAATCTTGTCAGTTTTTTACATATCTAATCTGTACAATAAGTTGAAAGGGCATGTGCGTATCTTCCTAACTATATTATTACAAATATCTGTGCTGTTTGAATCTCACACCTTCTCTGTTTTACAAATATCTGTAATGAATTTGTTAATATTTTTAATGCATGGCATGATTTATTATGATGTTCTAGGGCTGTGTTATTTATAACGTGTTACCCTCTGACTAATGCAGATTGACAAAATTGTAACTTTGACAATATACGATCTTGCCAAATATTTCCATCCTTCGCAAGAGGAAGCTGCTAAAGTCAAATTCCAACTAATTTGGTACTCTGGTATCTTTCAGGTAAGCTTCTCTTGTTAATTTCAGTACTAATTCAAACTAGCTAATTAAACAGGCGTGAATTCTTATATTAGGTGTGATTTAATGGTTTCTCTTGTAATTGATTTTAGTTCTGATTGTTTATTGGATTGTGTGAAATAATGTATTTATGGTACATTATTTTAGTTCTCTTGTAAGGCATCATCATCTTTCAATATTTAGTTGGAAGGTACTTTTTCTAGTTTAAAGTTGATATGTAAGGAAGGTAAACATGATCATATATTAGCCTACTGTTTTGGTAGAAGGTAAAGAACGATAAAAATTCTAGTCTAGGGTTCTTTCGCGAAGAGAAAAAAGAATGTAAAATGTTGAATGTTCTAATAATAACATGAGCAGCAGAACCTTGTATTCTTTTGGATAATGTCCTGTTTGTGTCCTGTTTGTGTCAGAACTGAGGTTGTAACCATATGAACCTGATGCTGAAGTTGTCAAAATATAATGTGGATAGTGATATATCAGTGGAAGTTCAGTGTCAAAAAAAAATAGTGAATATAAACCTCAAAGTGGTAATTTTGCAACACATCTGTGACAGCTTCAGTAGTAAGCTAGATATGAATTTTTCTGCTCTTTTAAATTATCATTATCGCTGTGACTTGTAGGATATTCAGATATTCTTGCTTATCTTGCTCGAAGGTATTAAGATATTCTTTCAGGAATAGAAAGGTGCTGATGATAGCCAGGAGCAATATATTTATCATATGGACTTATTTTAATATCATGTTTAATTGTTCATGCATCAGTTGAAGCACATATATATATATGTTTGGTTTGATTAAAGTTCTTGATTCATATGTACACGATCATTTTTTTTTCTATGAACCTTGCTCATGATCACCACCTTGAGAATTTTCTATAGAAATAAACCAATACATACATATGATCTATGTATGCACATCGATCTTCTTTGATAGGTAAGTATTATAAATTGTTTGATCTGCAAGTGCTCTCTACATATATCAGTGTATATATATGCTAAAAATCTGTGTGCTAGCTTAGGTATATATATGTAGGAGTGTGTTATATAAATATCACTAATATATTAAGGAACTCGTAAATTATATATGTTGCAAATTTAACACAATTCTTTCCTATTTTTTGATTAAGAAGTGGTCGTCGTAATATGTGAATTTGTGTGCCGTATATCAGTACTACTTGATAATTATCCTTTTATAGTTTCAGTATTGTCTCTAGGTAATTACATGTTTAATTGCTTAGCAATTTCGATCATTTTGCTATCATCTCATTATTGCAGGAGTTTGAGGTGTGAAGTAAACAATAGTTGTATATATCTCATATATATTAAGCAACAATAATTTGAGTTATTTGCATACATATGATGCCTTCTTCTACTATACTCAAACTTATACATATTTGTGTCAATTTGCTCCTTATCTTTGCATGTCATTTGTGATGTTAACTATTAATCATATATAGCACAGTAACTATTGCAATTTCAATTATTTGAATCTGCCTCATATTTTCTTCCATAGAATTTTTATAGAAATGACACAATACAATGATCCAGGCTTTATCTAAGTTTTTGTTGCGCAAAAATATAGATATAATAGCACAAAATTTCCTAGCAATTATTTGTCCAAACGACAAAGAAAAGTTGAAGTTAAGTCAAAAGAATAATCCTTGGGGTCCATGTTATATACTGAAACTTTACCATGAAGCTAGAAACTGTGTAAGCATATTTACCTTTTACATCTTAATATCCCTGCTTAATTAGTTTAACAGTTCTACTTAATTATATATACTCACTTCGTGCATCTTTAAAACAATTAATTGTTTACCTTTATATAATTTAAGTTACCTAGTACGTATTACATTTTTATTTATATAAAAGTGAGGAGACAGCTTCATTTTGTTTCATGTATATTAATTAGAATATTGTACATGCTTAAATAAAAATTGTTAGAATAGCTACTAATTTGTAAGTTTATAAATACTTTATTGTAAAAAAAAAGAGATTTTCTGTACTCGGTTTACTCAAGTATTTGCTGGTAAACCTGAAATTTAATTATTTGTATATGATTTTAATGAACTCTTGCAGATGTGGCAAAGCTTAATTCAACAGAGTGGTACTTCTTTAGCTTTAGAGACCGAAATCTGTTCCCCTATTTTTATGTCACTTCGAAAAATATATTTGATTTCAGTCTCACAATGCACCATCACATGTCAAATAATTTATTTTTCCATCTAAATCGATTTAATTAATAAGCTGTTAAATTCTAAATCTGTTAAAATGTTGATGCAAATACTTAATGTTACAAACCGTTTACTCTCATGATAATCTGTCTAAAGCTACCTGCACATTTTGAACTATAATGTTAAACTTCTCTCTTTGCAGGTGACTAGCGAGAATAATGAGCTTCAAGTTGGGAATTTTGCTATGCAAGATCAAATCGTGAAACTGCAGGAGCTAAAAGAGAGGATACAGAGATAATATCACAGAAGTACATGTACATTTTGAACTTAGAATTAGTGCATGTGCTTGGTTTAGTACATGTAAAATTGTTAAGTAGTTTTGTTGGTTGCATTATTTAGGACTTTTGAAGTTGTTGGCTTGGTTTCTACATGACGGTTTTATGTATAAATAAAGCAGCCATTTCAATTTTTTTGTAAAAAAGTGTTGCATTTGACTCTATTTAATGTTGCAATAAAAAAGAATAGGGTTGCTTAAAAAAAAATTTAGCGTTGCATTAGACTCAAATAGCGTTGCGTTAGATATTAGACCCAACTGCTGACGTGGCATGTGGGTACCCACTGCTGACGTGGCATGTGGGCCCTGCTGCTGACGTGGCATGTGGGAACCCCTACTGACGTGGCATGTGGGCCCTACTGCTGACGTGGCATGTGGGCCCCAATGCTGACGTGGCACCTTGGTGGGCCCCACTGATGACGTGTCATGCCCCCAATTTCTGACGTGTCACTTGTGGGCCCCACTAATGACATGTCAGCATGCTGACGTGGCACCTTGCTTACATGTCAGCATGCTGACGTGGCACCTTGCTTCCATGTCAGCATGGTGACGTGGCTGAAACATCTTATGCAACCCCATGAAGTGTTGCGTTTGCATGCTTTTGGTGTTGCATAAGGCCTCTTATGCAATGCTTTTCGAAGTGTTGCAATAGCTTGGAAAAGCGTTGCGTTAGGGGTCTTACGCAATGCCAGTATTGGTAACGCCCCAAAAGCGTTGCGTAAGACCTTACGCAACGCTTTTCAGGCCTTACGCAACTGAAAATGGGGGTTGCGTATGTGCGTTTATGGCGTAGTGGTCCAAACAAGTCGAGGTGTAACATGTGATATGGTTCATCAATTGAGGATTCAGATTTGCTCTTAAATGATGTCCTTCTCTGTTTAGCCTTCTGACAAGCATCACAGAGTCCATCAGGAGTATATAGAGCCTTTGGTAATCCTCTCACCAAGTCTTTCTTAACCAACTCATTTATATTGTTGAAGTTGAGATGAGAAAGCTTCTTATGCCAGTTCCAACTTTCATCTACAGATGCTTTACTGATGAGGCATGTAGTTGGATTTTCAGTATTAGTGTGAATGTTGGCTTCATAAATGTTACCATGTCTTTGACCTGTTAATGCAATCTTTCCTGAAGATTTGCTAATAACTTCAAAATGAGTATCATTAAAGTTGACACGATAACCTCTGTCTGTGATCTGACTAACACTCAAAAGATTGTGCTTTAGTCCTTTCACCAGAGCTACTTTCTCAATGATGACATTTCCTATTACAATACTGCCATATCCCAAAGTTTGTCCAATGTTGCCATCTCCATAAGACACAGTTGGACCAGCCTTTTCCTCAAATTCTGATAGCAAGGTTTTGTCTCCAGTCATGTGCACAGAACATCCACTATCCATGACTAACACATTTTTCTTTTTACCCTGCAATCAGAATCACAAAGAACTCAGTTAGAATTTTTAAGAACCCACACTTGTTGGGTTCTCTTTTCATGCAATTTAACATCTTTATCAGTAGAAGATTTTCTTGTAAAGACATTTTCATCAGAATTAACTTCATCAGAATCAGTCTTTATCTTGACAGATGCATGATTAGTATTCAAGTTCTTTGTTTTTCCAAAATTTGCACTTTTATTGAACTTAGGCAAAGGCTCATAATAATTATAGTACAAATTATGGTATTCTTCACATGTATAAATAGAATGCCATTTACTGCCACAATGGAAACAAGGATTCTGTGGTTTATAGAATACTGATTTATTCCTAATGTCAGACTTAGGAACTACAGTTGGCTTCTTTTTACTCCTCCTGCAATCAATAGCAAGATGATTAGAATTACCACAGTTAAAACATGCTTTTCTTGGTGCATTTGGAATATACTTATAATTATTTTCCTTGTTTATTCCAACTTTACCATTCCTGTTCCTTTTGACAGTTGGAACTCTCTTCCTATCTGTTACCTCACAGATTCTGTCCCTTAATTGCTTCTTGGACAAAAGACCTACATTTTTGTTTTTGACAGTTCTAGACTCAGAATGATGTGTAGAAGTAGATCCCTCTTCTGAAGTAGATTTGGGAATTTCTGGATACACATAATTAACTGGTTTTAATTTTGTTTTAGTACTGTCTGTAACATATCTGTAGGTTTTTGGATTTGTTGAGTCATCAACTATAACTCTTCCAGGGTTAGATGAAACAACCTTTCCTTTGTCCTTTTTCTCATTTTCTGGCTTATACCCTAGACACTCTTTCCAGTTTTTATCAGAAATAATTTCATGAGTTTTTGTACCAGAATGTGTCCAGGTTCTGAGTTTTTCATTAGCATCTTTAAGTTGCCTCTCAAGTTCATTACATTTAAACTCCATTTCAAGTTTCATGTGTTTAGCATTATCACATTCTGCTTGAACTTCATGCAAGAAAATTAACTCAGCTTCTAGATGATCATTTCTCTTAACAACCTCTGCCATTTCAGATTTTATTCTTGTATTTTCAAGAGATTGACTCCTAAAACTAATATGCAGAGATTTTAAGAAAGATCTTAGCTCAGAAACATTATTAGTATCAAAATCAAATAAAACTTCAGATACCTTGGTTTCACCAGCAGAAGTCTCATCAGTTTTAGCCATCAAAGCATAATTCACTTTTTCCTCTTCAGAGTCAGATGATGAGTCCATCCAATCCTTGCTTGAAGAAATGAGAGCTTTGGTTTTGGTCTTCTTGCACTCAGTTGCAAAATGACCCATTCCATCACAGTTATAGCATCTGATTTTTGACTTGTCAAACTTGCTGCTTTTGCCTTCTTTCTTCTTGTACCTGTCTTTGTCAGCATTGAAGGTTTTCTTCTGGAATTTCCCTTGCTTCCTAGCCTTTCTGAACTTCATCTTTTTGAAGCCCTTGACTATCATAGCAACCATTTCCATCATATCAGAATCAGTAGAGTCATCATCAGTATCAGGATCAGACTCAGTATCAGTATCTGATGATGAGTCATCAGGAATTGACTCTTCCACTCTACTCTTTCGGTTATAAACCTCCTCAGCTTTTCCCTTTGATTTTGATTCAACATTCAAAGCAACAGATTTTGCTTTGACATTTTTCTTGTTCTTTCTCTGTTGAACCTCAAGATCATGAGTTCTTAGCATCCCATAGACTTCATCAAGAGACAGCATCTTCAAATCATATTGATGCCTTATGATTGAAGCTTGAGTATCCCACTCTTCAGTTAAAGCTCTGAGAAACTTGGTATTCGAATCCTCTGGATCATACTCTTTGCCAACCAGTGATAGATTGTTCAGTAAAGTCAAGAATCTATCATACATATCAGTAAGGCTTTCATCAGATTTAGCATCAAATTGCTCATACTCCTGAATCAACAGAGCCCTTCTGTTTCTTTTGATAGATTCAGTACCTTGACATTGAGTTTCCAAAGTATCCCAAATTTCTTTTGCAGTCTTGCATGCTATTACCCTGTTAGACATGACATTATCAAGACTGTTATGCAAAATATTCTTTACCTTTGCATCTTTGAGTACTTGAACCTTTTCTTCTGTCGTCCATTCACTCTTTGCCTTAATGACATAGTGTTCAGCAATAGTCTCTGTTCTTGCAACTAGTTTTGTTGGAAGAAATGGTCCATCATTGATCCTGTCAAGATAGTCAGGATCAGTTGCTTCCAGATACATCAACATTTTCACTTTCCAGGTTGGATACTCAGTCTTCTTGAGAATTGGAATTTTAATGCTTTCATACTTGCTTGTCGACATCTTAAGATCGTTTCTGATTTAAATTAATCAGTTTAGCTCTGATACCAATTGTTGCCCAGTAAATAACAATTGTAGAAGGGGGTTGAATACAATTGTATAATATTTTCGACTTAAAACAAATAACACAAGTATGAATCAATAACAGCTTTATTAACTCTGATATAAAACTGTTACAAAACTCTCTTAAGAAATTCTTATGTTCTTAAGAGCTGCTAGGTTACAAGATAACTCGTGTAAGCGATTACAAAATGTAAAACCTAAACTGTGTTTATATAGTGTACACAGTTGCACTATCAATTACAAGATATTCTAAATCAATTACATATATCTCTGAATGCATATCTTGTATGATAGCTGCATTCCTACAAATTAGGAACCGACATATCAATATTCCTTGATCTCTGGTCTGATGAGAATCTTCATCAAATACTGACCAGCTTCTAATCCTGATAGTCCAATACTGACGTTGTATTCCTGATGACGTCAGCATCAGTATCTGATCAGTAATACCCAGATCCTGATCATCTCTTGAATCAATATCTAACATTAATCCTAATACATTCATGGTATTTATAAAATCCATCATCATGTATCCCAATTCATTTTACATCAAAAGTTCTCGTGGTTGGCGCTTGGTTAGAAGCAACCCCGCTTTGTCCTTTCATTACTGGTCTAGCCACTTGGTAATCCTTTGTGACTTGGCCTCAACTGGCCACACTAAAATATGTAAGTTTAGGGGTTGGCTAATAGCATTACTTTTCTAGCAATTGCCGGCATAGTACCTTCTTCTTTGATACCTTTTGATCTTCTCAAAACTTTACTCCATATAAGTCTCAATTGACTTCTCGGTACCATGTCCGGTCACCTTTTCCTTTACTTTTATCCTTTCAACTATCTTTATTAATTCCACATGCCACAAAAGCTTAACACTTCTGGCATAACAGCCTTTTCATTTAAGTCAATCCCGGAATTCCTCAGTCTGGCTTGTTTCTTAATCCCATTTCTCTTTTTCTGTCCAATCTCAACTTCAAAATTTTATCCCTATAATCAGTCATAATACACTACGCCATAAACGCACATACGCAACCCCCATTTTCAGTTGCGTAAGGCCTGAAAAGCGTTGCGTAAGGTCTTACGCAACGCTTTTGGGGCGTTACCAATACTGGCGTTGCGTAAGACCCCTAACGCAACGCTTTTCCAAGCTATTGCAACACTTCGAAAAGCATTGCATAAGAGGCCTTATGCAACACCAAAAGCATGCAAACGCAACACTTCATGGGGTTGCATAAGATGTTTCAGCCACGTCACCATGCTGACATGGAAGCAAGGTGCCACGTCAGCATGCTGACATGTAAGCAAGGTGCCACGTCAGCATGCTGACATGTCATTAGTGGGGCCCACAAGTGACACGTCAGAAATTGGGGGCATGACACGTCATCAGTGGGGCCCACCAAGGTGCCACGTCAGCATTGGGGCCCACATGCCACGTCAGCAGTAGGGCCCACATGCCACGTCAGTAGGGGTTCCCACATGCCACGTCAATAGCAGGGCCCACATGCCACGTCAGCAGTGGGTACCCACATGCCACGTCAGCAGTTGGGTCTAATATCTAACGCAACGCTATTTGAGTCTAATGCAACGCTAAATTTTTTTTTAAGCAACCCTATTCTTTTTTATTGCAACATTAAATAGAGTCAAATGCAACACTTTTTTACAAAAAAATTGAAATGGCTGCTTTATTTATACATAAAACCGTCATGTAGAAACCAAGCCAACAACTTCAAAAGTCCTAAATAATGCAACCAACAAAACTACTTAACAATTTTACATGTACTAAACCAAGCACATGCACTAATTCTAAGTTCAAAATGTACATGTACTTCTGTGATATTATCTCTGTATCCTCTCTTTTAGCTCCTGCAGTTTCACGATTTGATCTTGCATAGCAAAATTCCCAACTTGAAGCTCATTATTCTCGCTAGTCACCTGCAAAGAGAGAAGTTTAACATTATAGTTCAAAATGTGCAGGTAGCTTTAGACAGATTATCATGAGAGTAAACGGTTTGTAACATTAAGTATTTGCATCAACATTTTAACAGATTTAGAATTTAACAGCTTATTAATTAAATCGATTTAGATGGAAAAATAAATTATTTGACATGTGATGGTGCATTGTGAGACTGAAATCAAATATATTTTTCGAAGTGACATAAAAATAGGGGAACAGATTTCGGTCTCTAAAGCTAAAGAAGTACCACTCTGTTGAATTAAGCTTTGCCACATCTGCAAGAGTTCATTAAAATCATATACAAATAATTAAATTTCAGGTTTACCAGCAAATACTTGAGTAAACCGAGTACAGAAAATCTCTTTTTTTTTTACAATAAAGTATTTATAAACTTACAAATTAGTAGCTGTTCTAACAATTTTTATTTAAGCATGTACAATATTCTAATTAATATACATGAAACAAAATGAAGCTGTCTCCTCACTTTTATATAAATAAAAATGTAATACGTACTAGGTAACTTAAATTATATAAAGGTAAACAATTAATTGTTTTAAAGATGCACGAAGTGAGTATATATAATTAAGTAGAACTGTTAAACTAATTAAGCAGGGATATTAAGATGTAAAAGGTAAATATGCTTACACAGTTTCTAGCTTCATGGTAAAGTTTCAGTATATAACATGGACCCCAAGGATTATTCTTTTGACTTAACTTCAACTTTTCTTTGTCGTTTGGACAAATAATTGCTAGGAAATTTTGTGCTATTATATCTATATTTTTGCGCAACAAAAACTTAGATAAAGCCTGGATCATTGTATTGTGTCATTTCTATAAAAATTCTATGGAAGAAAATATGAGGCAGATTCAAATAATTGAAATTGCAATAGTTACTGTGCTATATATGATTAACAGTTAACATCACAAATGACATGCAAAGATAAGGAGCAAATTGACACAAATATGTATAAGTTTGAGTATAGTAGAAGAAGGCATCATATGTATGCAAATAACTCAAATTATTGTTGCTTAATATATATGAGATATATACAACTATTGTTTACTTCACACCTCAAACTCCTGCAATAATGAGATGATAGCAAAATGATCGAAATTGCTAAGCAATTAAACATGTAATTACCTAGAGACAATACTGAAACTATAAAAGGATAATTATCAAGTAGTACTGATATACGGCACACAAATTCACATATTACGACGACCACTGCTTAATCAAAAAATAGGAAAGAATTGTGTTAAATTTGCAACATATATAATTTACGAGTTCCTTAATATATTAGTGATATTTATATAACACACTCCTACATATATATACCTAAGCTAGCACACAGATTTTTAGCATATATATACACTGATATATGTAGAGAGCACTTGCAGATCAAACAATTTATAATACTTACCTATCAAAGAAGATCGATGTGCATACATAGATCATATGTATGTATTGGTTTATTTCTATAGAAAATTCTCAAGGTGGTGATCATGAGCAAGGTTCATAGAAAAAAAAATGATCGTGTACATATGAATCAAGAACTTTAATCAAACCAAACATATATATATATGTGCTTCAACTGATGCATGAACAATTAAACATGATATTAAAATAAGTCCATATGATAAATATATTGCTCCTGGCTATCATCAGCACCTTTCTATTCCTGAAAGAATATCTGAATACCTTCGAGCAAGATAAGCAAGAATATCTGAATATCCTACAAGTCACAGCGATAATGATAATTTAAAAGTGATAAGTGGATTTTATATCTACTTGGAGCATTCTAAATCGGCTTAAATTGATTGTCTTGGACTCAAGTTTCTTGTAGTTTTGATGTGTTTTGCTTAGTTGTGCAGGTTTACAAGAATGTTGATTATGGTGGATGTTTCCATTATTTTTGGAGAATTAATTGATTAAAATTCGGATTTCTGAGAAGGGTTGCGCAGTCTACACTGTTTTGGCCATATCTTGAGTTCTAGAAGTCCGTTTGAGGCCCATAAGCAGTCCACGCGAAGATAACGAGATTCTCTATCATTCTAAAGAGGCCCAGACGTCCAAGCACAACTGGAAAGGTTCAGAAAAACAGAAGAAAAGCAGATACGAATTTTCCCTAAAAAACAGATTCAGTTTAGGAAACGTATTTTGCAGAAATTCTATTATAATTCTGTTTTGGTATTTTCTTGCTGGGCAAGACTTTTAGAGCCTATATAAACACATCTAGATATAGTTTTTAGGGATCGAAAAATTATTGTACATAACTTGTATATTCTAGTATAGAGAGATTGGAGATAGCTATTCACTTTTCTTTGGAGATTGAAGGTTTTTCTCTATTCTTTATAATATTATGTGTTCGTATTATATCTCTTGCTTTATTAGTTTAATTATGTATGAGTAGATAATTAATCTAGGGTTAAGTAGAACCCTAGTTATGATTGATGTGTGAATTTCCCAATTCCCCCAATTTGATTGTTTAATTGCTCTTGCTTATTGAGTTGTTTTAATTAGCAATTACAAATCAGACGTGATTATGTTTATTGTTTGAACCATTGTCTATTTATCAACGAGAGTTGGATTTAGATGGTTGTGATTTATCCAATGAGGACATGAACTTCTCCATGAGAATAGGTAGAACGGATTGTTAGGAAGTTAGGGTGCTGTGATTAATGTCTCTAAATTGCATGATACCATGAGAATAGGTTTGATTGTATTTTAGAGAAGCCATTAATACTCGAGAGAGGTTATTGGTATTTATAGGGCGCATCTTTCCTTTTGAGTATTATACGATTGATTGGGGAGGGAATTCACGATTGCATTAATTCATGCTAGTGGGGATACTTAATTCTGGAAGTTTTAGTTAATTGATTAATTGCATTAGTATAAAATTAGTTTAATAATCTTTGATATTTTATTGTGTTACTTGCTTGGCTGAATTGAATCGAGAACAACTGGTGATTGACACGTTTGTCTCTGTGGGATCGACTCTGACTTACCCTACTACATAGTTAGAAGGATTTGTTAGATATTATTATTTGATAGGCACACGACAGCCTTGTCAAATTTTTGGCGCCGCTGCCGGGGACAAAGCAGTGTTAGATTAGTTAATTTTTGAGTTAGTTTGGCCAAGTTGTTTAGTTGTGTTGTTTCGGCTATTATTCTTGTTCTGTTTGATCTTTGCTTGTGGTTTTTCTTGTTTCTTGTAAAATTGATTTTCAGATTCCTATAACAAGAAATTAAGCGAGTAAAGAGAGGAGCAAGAAGAAAGCATGGAGGCATTGGTTAAGACTATGCAGGCATTATCTCAAAAGATCGATGAAGTAGAGTCAAGAAATTCTTATTTGGTTGCTACATGTGATGTTTGCGGTATACAGGGACATACTCAAAATAATTGCCAATTTAATATCCCTTACTACCCAACTCAAACACAATTTTGGGATGGTAATTTTTATTACAATACCCATGACCACCCTCACCAGCCACCACAATATAATCCTTATTCCGAGACATACACTTCTAGTTGGGAAAATTATTCTGATTTTTCCTACCAAAACAATCCAGCTCAACCAGAAAAATCTAGCTTGGAAACTGCCTTGGAAACTTATTTCTCTCCATATGCCAAGATGAATGAGTCTTTAGCCACTTGTGATGCTCAACATCAACAGTTTAATGCTCAATTTGAAGAGATGCAAGTTAGTCCATGCCAAGCTCAACCACCTCAAATCAACTACTCTCAGCCACCACAAAAATCCAACTTGGAAAGTCTGTTGGAAGGAGTTGTTGTTGCACAGCTGAACAAGAATGAAGAGGTTGAGACAAGTCTTAATGAGTTGAAAGTTCAAGGTAAGTTGATTGAAAACTCAATTGCTCAACTAGCTCAAGAGGTAACTGAATTCATTGAGAGGCGCACTCAAACGGAGAAAATACCAATGAGTCAATTTGATGATGCAACTTTGTGGAGTGGTAAGGAGTTCAAAGAGTCACCAAACGAGGTTAGTAATATTAATCTAATTTTTGATGATTATGATGATTTTGATGATGATTTTGAAAGTCTCACTCTTATTGACCCATATGCTTCTCAAGAAATTAACTCGTGTGAAAACTCTTTTGATAATAATGATGTTGATTTCTTAGATGACTCTATTTGCATGCTATTTGACGAGGATGATAGTATGGTTGTGCTAGATATAAATTTGAATAAGGATATTGTGATTCCCATTGTGGTAGATGAGATAGAACCGAATTTGGATACGCTTGACTTGAAGAATGCTAAGATTGAGAATGTGTATATGCCTGTTGTAGACCCGATTTGGGAGGGATTTGTGAAAAGTAGTCATAAATGTTTTGATGCGGATTTTGCTAAATATTTTCACATCCCGAAATTTTGTGAACATCACTTGAGTCTCACATGCCAATTTATGTATCTTCTTGGTTATCTAATTGGTGCTCACATCATTAGATTAATTCAGATTAGGAGATATGTACATCTATATGCTTTTTCGCCAGGATAATTGTCAACAGGCGTCGGGCTAACGACGTTAAACAAATGCACTTCGTGGGAGGCAACCCATGCATTAGTGTAGGAAAAAAAAAAAAAAAAGAGTGTTGTGTGAAAAAAATAAAAATAAATAAAAATCAGAAAAATCGAATTTTGGTGTCACGCAGGAGCAACCTGCGTTACAGGGCAAATTGCGCCCCTGTTGCGCAACTTGCGCCTGCGCAACTGGAATAGAGGCAAGTTGCGCCCCTGATGCGCTAATTGCGCTGGCGTGTCTGTAATAGGGGCAACTGGCGTTCAACACGCGCAGTCTGCGCGTTGTCTTCCAGGAGATCAATGTTTTCAGCGTGTGGTTCTTGTGTTTCCGCGTGTGTTGCTATGTATATATATAAAAAAAAAAAAAAAATCTTTCTCCCCCATTCTTTTTATACCCCCATTCTAAACCAATTCTAATCCTATTTCTATTCCAAAACCCCCCATCTTTTCTTCAAAAATTCTAAACCTTTTTCTATTCTAATTCTTATTTCTTATTATTATTATTAATATTATTATTATTATTATTATTTATTATTGTTATTATTATTATTATAGTTATTATTTATTATTGTTATTATTATTATTATTATTATTATATTATTATTTTCTTTATTATTATTATTATTTTATTATTATTATTATTATCTTTATTATTATTATTATTATTATTATTATCTTTATTATTATTATTATTATTATTATTATTATTATACATACAAATCCAATTCCTCTTCTATTTTATTTAAATCTCTAAAATTCAATTCTAAAGAGGAATTAATTGCAAGTTCACCTCTTTGATTCGTATTGGGTAAATCTTTTTCTCTAATATTATTTTTATTACGAATTTGTGTTCTTGTCAATTGTGGGTTTTGTAGTATTCAGGCAAGGTGGCCAGTCTATGGAGCTCGTGCGCAATATCCTCCACCAGATTCATCCGAGGAGGGTGACTGCTTCGATATTCAGGTATGTTTTCTGCTATCCCTTGTATTTACTTTCCATTCAATGCGGACATTGAATATTTTAAGTTTGGGGGTGGTTTGAGGGAGTAGTAGTTGTTGTTGTATTATGTGTTCATGTAGGAATTCATGCTTTGCATATTAGTAGTAGTAAATTATGCATTTATGTCGTGTTATCTACGTTTGTTTCATATAGGACATTTTGTTTTATTTTTGTATACCATGTGAGTTCATAATAGTTGCATTTGCACCCATGCTTGATAGGAATTTTGTGTTGTTGACGCTTTTGTTTGAGAAGTGATATGCTTTGTTCTTGTGCACACACATACACTAGTAAGTTGAAGCTAGTAGACTTATTGAATGTTGTAAGTAATTAGAAGGACATGAATATGTGCAAGTTGATTTAGTTCGCATGCTTTGAATACAAGTTGGTGCGTTAGAGAGATTTTTGCTTGGGATTGAGTATGTTTTTCCACCAAGTGAGATTTTGAGCCATATTACATATTTGTTGCAATTTATTCGTTTGCTTGAGTGTCCACGGATTGTTTGCATTGCTAGCAGTTGTTTGAGGTCTTTCTTGAAATGCATGACATTATTTGACGATTAAAATGATAAAGGCATTTAGGAATAACCGCATATTTTCCCATATTACCACACCATGTTTACATGATCAATTAGTTAACCCGTTGAGCTTAATCCTATTTTTTTTCGGTGACATACCACATTACTTGCCTAGACCTTTTTCTTGTATTGGCCTTACATTGATTTGAACCCATATTGTCAAAGGCTAGTAGAGTGCTTAAGGGAGTAATAAGGTGTGCAAGGAGGGGTTTATTGTTGGTCTTACTTTTGGGGGAAATATTGAATATTGGGTTTGATTGTTACTTGATAGTCGACATGTGTAATAAAATCGTGAGATCATTGTTATTGTTCATATTATTGTTTTATTTAGCTCTCGGAAAAAAAAAAGAAAAAAAAGAGAAAAAATATGAAAAAAAAGAAAGAAAAAAAAAGAAAAAAGAAGAAAAAAAAAATATTATGAGAGCGTGTTTGTGTTTGTTGCGATCCTATTTCAGTCGACTAGTCGAGTGTTTGTTTTAGTGGGGGGAAAATAGGGTGTTGTGTATGATTTATTATGGTACTTACTAGCTTTTGACACTTCACCTATATTGGCTTATTTGACATACCTTGTCCCTAGCCCCGTTACAACCCAATTAAAGACCTTTTGATTATCGTCATTGATGTATGTTGTGTTAAGAGTTAGATTGATACCAAATGTCAAGCGTGTTTATGATTTTGTTGGAATTGAGTGATACACTTACCCTTGTTCTTGAGTGAAAATTCTTTTGTGAGTGGATTGTGAGTGTTTGCTTGTTTTTGCGTATGAGATCCCGAGTTTTGTCTCAAAGATGTACTCTTGTAGGCTTAGCATGTTTACTAACTTATTCCTACACTTGACATGGGCTTGTGAGAACTTATGCATGTTCATTGAGTAGACTATGTGAATACTTGCACTTTCGACACCAAGACATTGCGTATTTGCTTTGATTCTTAAGTTGATGTGGCATGAGAGGAATTGAAGGTATGGTAGATTAGATTAATTGCATTTGCATATTAGTTGCATTCATGCATTGCATTGCATTGGATTTTGTGGGTACATTCGCTATAGGCCCTCACGAGACCTTACTCGTCCACTAGGGCTGCCTAGGGGTTTAAAGGGCTTGTTGCATATGCCAAATGCAACCGTGATCACCTACGGAAGTGGTACTAGCTAGTTAGTTAGTTGTAATTGTTAATGCTTGAGGACAAGCATCGGTTTAAGTTTGGGGGTGTTTGATAAGTGGATTTTATATCTACTTGGAGCATTCTAAATCGGCTTAAATTGATTGTCTTGGACTCAAGTTTCTTGTAGTTTTGATGTGTTTTGCTTAGTTGTGCAGGTTTACAAGAATGTTGATTATGGTGGATGTTTCCATTATTTTTGGAGAATTAATTGATTAAAATTCGGATTTCTGAGAAGGGTTGCGCAGTCTACACTGTTTTGGCCATATCTTGAGTTCTAGAAGTCCGTTTGAGGCCCATAAGCAGTCCACGCGAAGATAACGAGATTCTCTATCATTCTAAAGAGGCCCAGACGTCCAAGCACAACTGGAAAGGTTCGGAAAAACAGAAGAAAAGCAGATACGAATTTTCCTTAAAAAACAGATTCAGTTTAGGAAACGTATTTTGCAGAAATTCTATTATAATTCTGTTTTGGTATTTTCTTGCTGGGCAAGACTTTTAGAGCCTATATAAACACATCTAGATATAGTTTTTAGGGATCGAAAAATTATTGTACATAACTTGTATATTCTAGTATAGAGAGATTGGAGATAGCTATTCACTTTTCTTTGGAGATTGAAGGTTTTTCTCTATTCTTTATAATATTATGTGTTCGTATTATATCTCTTGCTTTATTAGTTTAATTATGTATGAGTAGATAATTAATCTAGGGTTAAGTAGAACCCTAGTTATGATTGATGTGTGAATTTCCCAATTCCCCCAATTTGATTGTTTAATTGCTCTTGCTTATTGAGTTGTTTTAATTAGCAATTACAAATCAGACGTGATTATGTTTATTGTTTGAACCATTGTCTATTTATCAACGAGAGTTGGATTTAGATGGTTGTGATTTATCCAATGAGGACATGAACTTCTCCATGAGAATAGGTAGAACGGATTGTTAGGAAGTTAGGGTGCTGTGATTAATGTCTCTAAATTGCATGATACCATGAGAATAGGTTTGATTGTATTTTAGAGAAGCCATTAATACTCGAGAGAGGTTATTGGTATTTATAGGGCGCATCTTTCCTTTTGAGTATTATACGATTGATTGGGGAGGGAATTCACGATTGCATTAATTCATGCTAGTGGGGATACTTAATTCTGGAAGTTTTAGTTAATTGATTAATTGCATTAGTATAAAATTAGTTTAATAATCTTTGATATTTTATTGTGTTACTTGCTTGGCTGAATTGAATCGAGAACAACTGGTGATTGACACGTTTGTCTCTGTGGGATCGACTCTGACTTACCCTACTACATAGTTAGAAGGATTTGTTAGATATTATTATTTGATAGGCACACGACAGCCTTGTCAAAAAGAGCAGAAAAATTCATATCTAGCTTACTACTGAAGCTGTCACAGATGTGTTGCAAAATTACCACTTTGAGGTTTATATTCACTATTTTTTTTTGACACTGAACTTCCACTGATATATCACTATCCACATTATATTTTGACAACTTCAGCATCATGTTCATATGGTTACAACCTCAGTTCTGACACAAACAGGACACAAACAGGACATTATCCAAAAGAATACAAGGTTCTGCTGCTCATGTTATTATTAGAACATTCAACATTTTACATTCTTTTTTCTCTTCGCGAAAGAACCCTAGACTAGAATTTTTATCGTTCTTTACCTTCTACCAAAACAGTAGGCTAATATATGATCATGTTTACCTTCCTTACATATCAACTTTAAACTAGAAAAAGTACCTTCCAACTAAATATTAAAAGATGATGATGCCTTACAAGAGAACTAAAATAATGTACCATAAATACATTATTTCACACAATCCAATAAACAATCAGAACTAAAATCAATTACAAGAGAAACCATTAAATCACACCTAATATAAGAATTCACGCCTGTTTAATTAGCTAGTTTGAATTAGTACTGAAATTAACAAGAGAAGCTTACCTGAAAGATACCAGAGTACCAAATTAGTTGGAATTTGACTTTAGCAGCTTCCTCTTGCGAAGGATGGAAATATTTGGCAAGATCGTATATTGTCAAAGTTGCAATTTTGTCAATCTGCATTAGTCAGAGGGTAACACGTTATAAATAACATAGCCCTAGAACATCATAATAAATCATGCCATGCATTAAAAATATTAACAAATTCAGTACAGATATTTGTAAAACAGAGAAGGTGTGAGATTCAAACAGCACAGATATTTGTAATAATATAGTTAGGAAGATACGCACATGCCCTTTCAACTTATTGTACAGATTAGATATGTAAAAAACTGACAAGATTCTGAAAGGATAACTAACAGAAAAGTATGACACACAGAATCAGTCAAGTATTAGCATTTGAAATTTGGGAAACTAATTTAATCAACATTTAGAACTCATCAACATGTGAATGCCTGCACAGGCTGATAACTTTACTAGATGATATGTGAAACTAAAGGAAACTAACATTAAATACTTACACTAACTCCATATAATTTAGCACTCTACAGTAGAACATAGCTTAAGAGTACATAGTACCTTGAACTCATGCAACATTTAAATGATTTATGCAGCACCAGGAAGTAATAAAGCAAGATGTCATGATGGTAGATAAACTTACTTGAGCTCCTGCGAGCTTGTTATTCCAACTCAATACACCATAATCTTGCCCTCCCCAGAAAGCTCCGGCATGTGTGGCCATTTTGATATTAGTGGCAAGGGAGAGATAAGAATTATTTCCTGTAGCATAATACATCCAGGCTCCTCCCCACACAAACTCATTTCTTGTAGATATTATTACAGATATTTGATTCAGTGGTAAAATGTAAAACAGAGAATCTCCGATTCCCTCATAAAAAAAAAATATTAGCCCTGGTGAAAAAAATAAAAACTAACATGAATATGATTACAACAAAGCTACAACATTTGTACTACGAGCAATTAATCTTAATAAAAGTACAGAGTTGACTGAATACTTAAGTTAAACTTACTTAAGTTAAATTATAGAGGAATCAACATCAAATTGTGATACAAAAGGCTGGCTGACAAACTGTTAATTCTTAGGAAAATTATTTTTAAAATGAAGAAGCAATGTTCTCATTCAAAACTGTCAACAATGACTAAGAAGCATTTTCGTTCTATAACAACTCAATAAAGTACTTCTACATCAAGAACTTCCTGCATAATACAAGATTCAGAAAAGCATTCAAGATACCACAGAAAATAATTACATAGAACATTTTTTCCCTTTCAAGAAAATAAGACAATGTTATCAGCAGATAAAATCGGACTTGTGATATATTTAAGAGCATAAACTGCAAATCTAGCCATCAGCCTATGTAGGTAAGTCTGCAAGAAAGCCCAAATTAATTGAAGCCCTAATTGCGCACTGAAAAAGGACAAACTCTAATTAATCGAAGTGACTGACCTCTTAAATTGAAAAACCAAATAAACAAAACCTTCAAACCCAAGAAGAAGTCGATTGAAGAAGAAATCCCTGATTGATTGAACCCTTAATCGATTTGCATCTGTGTCTGATTCAGCTACATGAAGGGCCCAACGACGAATCCATTCAAGCTCCATGCTGTATGTAACCTCAACATCAACTTCTTTGTCCTCTGTCATATCAAAAAATGAAAACCCAACTCAGATAAAGCAAAACCCAACTCATTAAAAACAAACACTAAAATGGACTACCTAACAAAAACCAATAATTGAAACCCAAATCAATTAAATGTGGATACCTAAATGGAAAGCCCCAAAATCAAATCCCCAAATTCAATTCCCTAATTACCTGCAAAAGAAAACAAATTAAAAGTGAATTGAGAGTAGTTAATCGGAGAGGAAAAAATGCTGAATTACCAATCGGAGCAATAAGAGTTTGTAAATCGATGTAAGAGCCGTAAAGAGTAAAGTTTATAAATTGAGTTTATTGAGAGGAGGTGTAGTGTCTGTACATCGAGTTTGTAATCAAGAGTGTAAAGTGTGTAAATCGAGTAGAGTGATTGTCGAGAGATAGCAGATTGAGAGACAGAGAGAGAGAGAGAGGGGTAATTTTGGAGATGAGAGAGAGAGAGAGAGAATGAGTAGAGAGGGAGGCTGGGAGCAGTGGTTTTGGGAGTGTTTTGGGGGGAAGTTAGAATTTTTTAGGGGAAAGTGGAGGGCACCCAAATTTGTGAAGGGGGAAATCCTCCCAAATTTTTCCGCCCAAATTTTCATTGTGTCATGTGCATTGTACTTTCATTACATTTTTTTATTGCAACATACAAATTTATTTTAAAATTTTTAAAATATGTTATTTATCAAATTATAAAATGAAAGAAAAATTAAAATGCATTGTAATTTATTAAATTTTGATAATACATCTATCTTCCATAATTTTAAAAATAATTTTATGTTAAAGGAAATGTTTATTTTGACCGGTTTGACCAGTACAAAATAAAACCAAATATAACTAGAAATTTTTTAAAAAAATTATCTCATCACAAAAATCGTTATATCTTTACATCCGTGCGATTGGAACGTCGAAAAAATAATTTAAAAAAATAAAATCTTCATTCGGAAAGAGACTAGTAAAAAAATGTCGACTTTGACCGGTTTGACCGTTATAAACCAAACCAAATAATTATAGGATTTTTTTTGGAAAATTACCACATCACTAAAATCGTTATATCTTGACATCCGTGCGATTGGAACATCGAAAAAATAATTTAAAAAAATAGATTCATCATTCGGGACAAGACTAGTTAAAAGGAAAGTCCACTTTGACCGGTTTGACCGTTATAAAACCAAACCAAGTACATGTAGGAATTTTTTTGAAAAATTACCGCGTCACTAAAATCGTTATATCTTGACATCCGTGCGATTGGAACGTCGAAAAAATAATTAAAAAAAATAGATTCATCATTCGGGACAAGACTAGTTAAAAGAAAGTCCACTTTGACCGTTATAAAACCAAACCAAGTACATGTAGGAATTTTTTTGAAAAATTCCTGCGTCACTAAAATCGTTATATCTTGACATCCGTGCGATTGGAACGTCGAAAAAATAATTTAAAAAAATAGATTCATCATTCGGGACAAGACTAGTTAATAAAAGAAAATAAATATCTAATGCAACACTTCAAACAGCAAATGCAACACTACTGATACCTAATGCAACGCTTCTGCCACGTCAGCAAATGCCATGTCAGCATTAGTGGGTCCCACTTCTACCATGTCAGCAATTGTGGGTCCCACAATTGCCACGTCAGCATGATGGGCCTCCTGCCACGTCACCCTTGTGGGTCCCACACTGCCACCTCAGCAGTGGTGGGTCCCACATTTGCCACGTCATATTTTTTATAAAAATAAAAATGTATCTAATGCAACACTTCAAACAGCAAATGCAACACTACTGATACCTAATGCAACGCTTCTGCCACGTCAGCAAATGCCATGTCAGCAAAGGTGGGCCCCACTTCTGCCACATCAACAAATGTGGGTCCCACAATTGCCACGTCAGCATGATGGGCCTCCTGCCACGTCACCCTTGTGGGTCCCACACTGCCACATCAGCAGTGGTGGGTCCCACATTTGCCACGTCATATTTTTTTAAAAAAATATAAATATATCTAATGCAACACTTCAAGCAGCAAACGCAACACTACTGGAATATAATGCAACGCTTTCTGCCACGTCAGTAAATGCCACGTCAGCAAAGGTGGGCCCCACTTATGCCACGTCATCAAATGTGGGTCCCACAAGTGCCACGTCAGCAAATGCCATGTCAATACATGTGGGTCCCACTTCTGCCACGTCACCATTTATTTAAATAAAAAAATATCTAACGCAACGCCATCAGTTAGTGTTGCATAATGTGAAACACTGTGGGTAATACGCAACACTAAATTATATCTAACGCAACACCAGTTCAGCTCAGTTGCAAAAGACCCAAAATTTCTATCTAACGAAACGCTTTCTGTGCAACGTTTTGTAAAAAGGGTTGCGTATGCTCACTTATGGCGTAGTGATAATTGGGGTCTATTTACCAGCCCGTATAGCGGCTTCCTAACCCAATCCACAGGATTTGCTCCAGTTTCCACTCTCTTCAGTGACGTCTTCTGATAATCAGAAAGACAAGGTTTGCCAAAATTTATTAAAGTTCTCTCTAGATTTAGGGAAATTTCAGTCAATCTATCCACCCACCGGTGATACTAAGAAGATCCATTTCGATACCCGAAGAATATTTCTAGGAATATCCAAGCGGGTGGAACCATAAACAGTTATAATAACGAAATGATTGACATACAGTTGGGAGTTTTACCATTGGAAAGAAACCAAATATATACCTCCCCTAGAAGGGAAATCAAAAGTTTCGAACTAAAACATGCCACATCTTCCCGATACATATTCGTCCTAATAATCGATACTACCGAATATCGATCGTTCTAACAACTAGTTTCAGAAGGAACACTACCGTCGTAGTTAGTCATCCCACAACATTGGCACTATCAAGGCCATCCGAATCTGGTAAAGCGTGTCGTCCAAATATATTCGAAGTTACACTGCCATGCTACATAAGCATAGTGCCTACCCTGCGTGAGATGCACCATAAAATATTGCAAAATTCTCCTCCTTTCATTTAGGTGACGCCAACGCTGGGTCGTCACCAATTTCATCTTTAGCTCCATGAAGATTTTCTCATATTTATCTTGTTCATTCAAACTCTTTAATCTTACAGATAAGTCGGGTTTGATAGGTTTCGGGGCAACAAGCGCAATGGAAAAACGATAATAAACAATATAAAACCGAAACCTAACCCTAGGATCCGTGTATAAGACATGCTGATTATGGAGAACATAATCTGTACCTTTTAAGAGCTTTCTAATTCGGTTGATAGATGGAGGTCCAAGAACGATCACCACACAACCCTCTTTAGGAGATCTGCTTCGCTAATCAGTCCACACGAACGCACGATTGTCTCCGCAATCTTCGGAGTTGGTACTAGCCGTAATCTGCCTTCAATCTCTATCTCTCTTTCTAGCCTCTCTTGATGTAGAGCTATTAGGGTTTTTTTTAAAAACAATTTTGGCAAAGTCTAACCCTAAACCAATACATCTCTATGTATTTATAAGAGAGAATGAGCTGGGCTTAACCTTAATCGGTTTGGGCTTCTACTAAAACCGAACTGATTTGGGTTTTAATGATTTAAATTCGAAATCTAATTAACTAAGTCCAACTTAATTAATTAAATAACCAATTTCGAATTTTATCATCAATTAATTTAAATTCGAAATTTAAATTAAAACTCCTTTTAAACGTTCTTATTGTGTAACCCTTTAGGTTATTATTACGTTGGCAATAATTTTAATATCCAATAATAAAATTATAAACAATGAGCGCCATCTAGTAATACATCATTGCTACCCAAGTAATAATAATTGGTGATCCAATTAAACCTTTCATGATTAATGTTTCCGTGTAATATAATCCCTTTAACCATATATTATAGAATAAACTCGAGGCATGTAATTAGTCATCCTCATCAATGTTTAATCCGGGTTTCCTTGATCAATGAGTAGACTATTAAAAACAAATCAATATTTGAGCATGGCCATGCATTTTTCATAGTCTCACTCAATCAAGAGGCCAATAATATCTCTCCTAATAATAGGAGGGTTAAATCCTTTATCTATCATTCATATTTCTTATACGTCTCATAATATACCCGATGTACATTTTTATCATCACCCGGTCAAAGGTAACTTTTAATGTAGTCAAAGTATATTAATCCTCGTACAGAAATATAATGATCTCAAGTCTAAGGATCATTACACCATTTTCACTATGAGTCTTTCTAATGACATTATCAACATGTAGAAACTCACTGTGGGTCAACCCAGTTCCATGTAAAATATTACTTGCACCTATGTTCTTGACTTTAGTATCACTATACCTATGACCAATGAGATGTGGTCATCAGTCAACAAACATACTAATCTTTATGCATTATAATTGTCCCATATTAATAATGCTCGATTAGGGATATTTAGGAATATTAACACTATTCTTATAATCTCATTTTTAAGTCACATACTTAAAGATATAGAATACATGTTACATATTCCAAGGACATTTATTGTTCTAATATTTATATCGTAGTAAATAAAGACATAATAAATTATTGTTGAATAATCGATATAACATAATCACTGAATAACAAAATAGTCTATCCTAGAAGCACAATTACATTGTCTCTAGGGCACTAACACTATCAATCTCCCACTTGCACTAGAGCCAATCGCCCATGTATCTAATACCCATGGAACTAGTGTGACCTTCATGCTTCTGCTGCGACAAAGCTTTGGTCAGTGGGTCCGCAACATTATCATTAGTATGCACTTCACATATATGTATATCTCCTCTCTCGTTTATCTCTCGAAGAAGGTGACATCTCCTAAGTATATGCTTTGCTTTGGAATGGGACCTTGGTTCCTTTGCCTGCGCAATAGCTCCATTGTTATCGCAATACAGATCAACTGGATCTGCGATCGACGGAACCACACCAAGTCCCGAAATAAATTTCCGAATCCAAACACCCTCTTTGGCTGCTTCACTGGCAGCAATATACTCAGCTTCCATTGTAGAATCAGCTATTGTCTCTTGCTTTGAACTTTTCCAGCTTACAACACCTCCATTTAGACAAAACACGAATCCAGACTGGGACACAGAATCATCCCTATCTGTCTGGAAACTAGCATCAGTGTAACCTTTTACAACCAGCTTCTCATCTCCTCCGTATATCAAGAACAAATCTTTAGTCCGTTTAAGGTACTTAAGAATATTCTTGACAGCTGTCCAGTGACCCTCACCTGGATTAGACTGGTACCTGCTCGTCATGCTTAAAGCATACGAGACATCAGGACGAGTACATATCATCGCATACATTATAGAACCAATTGCCGAAGCATATGATACTTTACTCATACGGTCCTTATCATCTGATGATTTAGGACAGTTTTCTTTTGAGATCACTATCCCATGAGACACCGGGACAAAGCCCCTCTTTGCCTCTTGCATTCCAAAACGATGCAATACTTTGTCAATGTATGTACTCTGACTTAGGCCGATTAATCTTTTAGATCTATCTCTATAGATCCTGATCCCTAAGATATAGGTAGCATCACCTAAGTCTTTCATCGAGAAACTTTTTCCCAACCAAGTCTTCACAGCCTGTAGAGAAGGAATGTCATTCCCTATTAGTAATATGTCATCCACATATAATACTAGGAATGCCACATGGCTCCCACTAACCTTCTTGTAAACACACGGTTCATCCTCATTTTGTATGAAGCCAAAATCTTTGACTGTTTCATCAAAATGGATGTTCCACCTCCTTGGGACCTGCTTCAATCCATAAATAGATCGTAGCAACTTACAAACCATTCTAGCAAATTTTGGATCGATAAAACCCTCAGGTTGTGTCATGTATACATCCTCTTCTAAGCTTCCATTTAAGAAGGCAGTCTTGACATCCATTTGCCAGATTTCATAGTCATAATAAGCCGCTATCGCAAGCAAAATCCTGATGGACTTGACCATAGCTACCGGTGAGAAAGTTTCATCATAGTCAATACCATGAATTTTCTTGAAACCTTTCGCCACCAGTCTTGCTTTGTAGGTCTGTAAATTTCCATCCATGTCAATTTTCTTCTTGAAAACCCACTTGCACTCTATGGGTTTAACCCCATCAAGTGGTGCAACCAATGTCCATACTTTGTTTTCATGCATGGAATCCATCTCAGATTTCATGGCTTCCAGCCATCTCTCAGAATCTGGACTATTCATAGCATCCTTGTAGGTGAGAGGCTCATCATTATCTACAAGCATCACATCGCCACCTTGAGTTAGGAGAAATCCATAATATCTCTCTGGCTCATGGCGAATCCTACTTGATCTACGAACGACCTGTGTTTCTTGAGCAGCATTGTTCTCAACATCTTGAGTCTCATTCTACTCATGTTCCAACTCTGGTTCAACAATATCTTGTAGTTCTCGATCCTCATCGAGATCTATTGTCCTCCCACTATTTTTCTTAGAAAGCAATTCTCTCTCTAGAAATACAGTCGTTCGAGCAACAAATACTTTGTTCTCAGAAGGTTTATAGAAATAATACCCTTTAGTTTCCAACGGGTATCCTACAAAATTATATTTGTCTGATTTCGGTCCTAGCTTATCAGAGATCAAACGTTTCACAAACGTTTCACATCCCCAAACTTTCATAAATGAAACGCTATTACGTTTTTCAGTCCATAACTCATATGGTGTCTTTTGAACCGATTTTGAAGGAACTCGGTTTAGTGTTTGTGCAGCCGTCTCTAGGGCATAACCCCAGAAACTAATTGGAAGATCCGCATGACTCATCATCGATCGCACCATGTCCAACAAGGTACGATTTCTCCTTTCAGACACCCCATTCCATTGTGGTGTTCCAGGAGGAGTGAGTTGTGATACGATACCACACTCCTTTAAGAAATTCTTAAATTCTAAGCTTAAGTATTCTCCCCCATGATCAGATCGTAGAGTTTTAATACTTTCGCTCTTTTGCTTCTCTACTTCAGCCTTATACTCTTTGAATTTTTTAAACGATTCGGATTTGTTCTTCAAAAGATACACATATCCGTATCTACTAAAATCATCAGTAAAGGTTATGAAATAGTAATAGCCACCTCTTGCCATCGTACGCATTGGACCACATACATCACTATGTATCAGTTCCAATCGTTTGGTGACCCTCTCACCTTGACCGGTAAAAGGAGCTTTAGTCATTTTGCCAATGAGACATGGTTCACATTCCTCGTATGATTCGAAATCAAACTTGTCCAAGTATCCATCCTTATGTAACTTGGAAATGCGATTCTCATTTATATGGCCTAAACGACAGTGCCAGAGGTATGTATGATTTGAGTCATTTGTTTTAAGACTTTTGTTATTTATGTTATAGATAGGAGTATCAAGATCAAGAACATATAAACCATTAAACAAATGTGCAACCCCATAGGTAACATTATTCAATGAAAAGGAAAAACTATTGTTCTGAATTAAGAAAGAAAAACCAATCTTGTCCAAACAAGAAACGGAAATAATGTTTCTGCAAATCGCAGGCACGTAAAAACAGTTCTCAAGTTCTAAAATGAGCCCTGTGGGCAACGATAAATGATAAGTCCCTACAGCCAAAGCAGCAACCTTTGCTCCATTGCCAACGCGTAGGTCAACTTCTCCCTTCGCCAATGCTCTACTACTTCGAAGTTCCTGCACATTAACATAAATGTGAGAACCACATCCAGTATCTAATACCCATGATGTAGAAGTAGATAAATTGACTTCTATAACATAAATACCTGAATCAGAAATCTAAACAGCCTTCAGTTTCTTCAGACCATCCAAGTAATCTGGACAGTTTCTCTTCCAATGACCCGGCTTCTTGCAGTAGTGACAATCACCCTTGTCAGCCTTCGCGACATCTCCCTTCGACTTTCCAGCCTTTTTGAAAGAGGGCTTGGAAGGAGCAAGAGCTTTTGATGCAACCTTTTTCTTGCCCTTCCATTTCCCCTTTCCCTTAGCACCTTTCTTGCCCACCATCATTATGGGAGCTTTCTCAGGTGCCTTGACCATATTTGCTTCAGTGGTCCTCAGCATGGCCAATAATTCCATAGGAGTCTTATCTTGCTCAATCATATTAAAAGTCATAATGAACTGAGTATAGTCGCTGTTCAAAGATTGCAAGATTATATCGACTTGAGCCTCTCGCTGAAGCGGGAAACCCAAACGAGCAAGGTAATCACAATACCCTATCATCTTTAGAACATGTGGTCCGACTGGTCCGTTGCCCTGCTTGCACGAAAATAGTGCCTTGCTCG
Organism: Kitagawia praeruptora; assembly: GCA_037693485.1. Classification (NCBI taxonomy): domain Eukaryota; kingdom Viridiplantae; phylum Streptophyta; class Magnoliopsida; order Apiales; family Apiaceae; genus Kitagawia; species Kitagawia praeruptora. The sequence goes on along the minus strand of CM075351.1, from coordinate 155,123,207 downwards.
TGTTGAACTTTTCCACACGAGCCTGTGATTGAAACATCGTCGAAAGATGTTCAAAATGCTTCTGAAGCTCAGCATCCATAGTGGCAAGCATAAGACAAGCCACATCAGTCGCATCATCAATATGCTTCTGATAAGCATTTTGCTGAGCAACAGTGGCACCGGCAGCCCCTGCTGCCAATGCCACTGTTGCTCAGCAAAATGCTTATCAGAAGCATATTGATGATGCGACTGATTCTAATGATGCGACTGATGTGGCTTGTCTTATGCTTGCCACTATGGATGCTGAGCTTCAGAAGCAGCATTCATATCAAAATGCTGCTTCTGAAGCTCAGCATCCATAGTGGCAAGCATAAGACAAGCCACATCAGTCGCATCATCAATATGCTTCTTATAAGCATTTTGCCGAGCAACAGTGGCATTGGCAGCAGGGGCTGCCGGTGGAGGAATATCAATCACATAAGATTTCTTTTCCTGCATGAGAACAATTCTCAAATTCCTAGACCAGTCAAGGAAGTTTGATCCTGTCAGCTTGTCCTTTTCAAGGACTGATCGCACAGAGAAAGTGTTGTTTGTGTTGTTTGCCATTTCGAATATCTACAATGTTAAAAATGCATAAAATAATTAATCTACGGAATTGTTAAATTATGTTCAAGTGATTATTCATATATATTCATAATATATATCTCCCACTATTTTTATCAAATTAATAGCCCTACCTATCAATTCGAAAAGTTTCTCTAAACCTTTCTAGTGAGCCAAGATCCATATTTCATCCCTTTTAAGGTCAGCTTTGGCTTTTCTCCTTAAAATGATTATTTAGGTAGATAACATTTGTCAATTATATCATATATAATTCTTGGATAGTTTGGTAGAACAACATTTGTTCACATAACAGCATTTGTTCCTATTCATCCAGTAAATCTTACCAAACTCTATGCCTCTAAGTTCACAATCCTATTGTGGTCACTTAGTTAAGTCGAACCAAAAGGTCTAACATTTGAGTATCACTAACTTACTCGATCGCGCCTTACCACGATAAACAAGGGTACTCCGCTTTGGCGCACCTACCCTTTGTCGATCTAGGTCTTGACGAGTGTTTCTCATTTGGAAGGCATCTTAAACTTAATATGTCGTTAGGGGTTTGTTTAAAACGACCATGATCCCATCATAAAGAGATTCCCAATTTTTCCTTGAATTAACTACTTCAAATCAATATTCACCAATGGTTTGATTTTCAGGTTGTTGGAGGAGTCACAAGCGGCCTCACTTAATATCCAGCTTCCTTACAGGTATGACCCGTTTTTGACAAAATCTCCCCATATCGAAATAATTGAAAATTCGTATTTAATTCCGTGTTTCACAAACACAGAAATCTCATAGTCGTTATAATAAATTTTAAAATCTCGAGTCGTTACAGATTTTATCTTATTTAAGCAGGCATGGCATGGGTGATGTATCTAATACATACATACATTCTACTTAATCTAATTAAGCATGCATATCTATCACTACGCATACATATCATCATATGTAAAGTGCATGAATGTAAAATCGTGCTTGTTTATGGCCCAATCCTATATGATCTTTCCAAGCTAATGGAAAAATCTAGGTCAATCTATGGTGGTTTATAAAACTAAATTATTACATAGTTGGTCTTCATAAATACATGTCTTCTTTGTGTCTATAACCTTCATCTCCATTGATCCTTCATTGCATGCTTCCAATGATCGTCTTATTACATAGAATATAAAACATAACTATACTAATGTACTTACATAAGAACTCGAGTTACATTCGAGATGAACAATTACAAAGCACCAAGAAAACGACATGCAAGTCGTATTTATAAAACCAAACCATAATAATAAAACCACTAACCTATGGGTCTCAAGGCCATAACCAATCACCATGCTCAATTAACACTTAAGAACATCATCAATCTTATTATCATATCATAATATATCACATGAATAAAGCATATGTCACAAGCCCAAATTTGTCACAAGCCCTAAACACGCGGAAATTTTTGCAAAATCACGTATCAAAATTCATGAAAATCATGTATCAGAATACAATTCCAGAAGCATATATCAATATACATGTGACCTTAATTCCAGTTACCAGAAACATGTATCAGCATACACGTAACCCTAATCCCAGTAAACAGATCGTATCCGTTTGCATCCATCCGACAGTTTATATCATCATACAAACCAAACAGCATACATATGAGACATGGCAGATTCTAAACATGCTAGCATCATCATATCAGATTATACATATTCATTATATCACACATATAACAAAATCAACCTCTTATACACGTAGCTCTGATACCATTGATAGGTTTCGGGGCAACAAGCGCAACGGAAAAACGATAATAAACAATATAAAATCGAAACCTAACCCTAGGATCCGTGTATAAGACATGCTGATTATGTAGAACAGAATCTGTACCTTTTAAGAGCTTTCCGATTCGGTTGATAGATGCAGGTCCAAGAACGATCACCACACAGCCCTCTTTATGAGATCTGCTTCGCTAATCAGTCCACACGAACGATCACCACGTTTGTTATTTAATTAACTAAGTCCAACTTAATTAATTAAATAACCAATTTCGAATTTTATCATCAATTAATTTAAATTCGAAATTTAAATTAAAACTCCTTTTAAACGTTCTTATTGTGTAACCCTTTAGGTTATTATTACGTTGGCAATAATTTTAATATCCAATAATAAAATTATAAACAATGAGCGGCATCTAGTAATACATCATTGCTACCCAAGTAATAATAATTGGTGATCCAATTAAACCTTTCGTGATTAATGTTTCCGTGTAATATAATCCCTTTAACCATATATTATAGAATAAACTCGAGGCATGTAATTAGTCATCCTCATCAATGTTTAATCCGGGTTTCCTTGATCAATGAGTAGACTATTAAAAACAAATCAATATTTGAGCATGGCCATGCATTTTTCATAGTCTCACTCAATCAAGAGGCCAATAATATCTCTCCTAATAATAGGAGGGTTAAATCCTTTATCTATCATTCATATTTCTTATACGTCTCATAATATACCCGATGTACATTTTTATCATCACCCGGTCAAAGGTAACTTTTAATGTAGTCAAAGTATATTAATCCACGTACAGAAATATAATGATATCAAGTCTAAGGATCATTACACCATTATTACTATGAGTCTTTCTAATGACATTATCAACATGTAGAAACTCACTGTGGGTCAACCCAGTGCCATGTAAAATATTACATGCACCTATGTTCTTGACTTTAGTATCACTATACCTATGACCAATGAGATGTGGTCATCAGTCAACAAACATACTAATCTTTATGCATTATAATTGTCCCATATTAATAATGCTCGATTAGGGATATTTAGGAATATTAACACTATTCTTATAATCTCATTTTTAAGTCACATACTTAAAGATATAGAATACATATTACATATTCCAAGGACATTTATTGTTCTAATATTTATATCGCAGTAAAAAAAGACATAATAAATTATTGTTGAATAATCGATATAACATAATCACTGAATAACAAAATAGTCTATCCTAGAAGCACAATTACATTGTCTCTAGGGCACTAACACTATCAGGGTTATGGGACTGCATTCTTTGTAAAGTCCTGAGCAAATCTTTGGTAATACCTTGTGAATCTTATGAAATTTCTCACCTTTGCCGGTGTGGTTGGCCTTTCTCCATTTGAAACTGTCTTTAACTTGGTGGGGTCGACCAACACTACTCCTATTGATCATATGTCCTATTAACTGGACTACATTTTGCCAAACTCTTACTTCGAGAACTTGGTCTACACCTGTTCCTTCAGGTTTTATCTAAAAGCATTCTCAATTACATCTCAACCACTGCTAGCCTTACCTAATCCATTTATGATTCAGTATCAGAATAAACTTAAGGTAACTACCATAATCTATTCAAGGAAAAGAAAGAATTTAATATTCCTTTGAATCACATGCATCCAATGTTTCTGGTTCATCATTCCACTGAATTGAACTAAACTTATACTTGGTTTCTGATGATAGCCTCACTACTAGTTTATTATAGACTCTCTGGTCTTCTCCTCGTGTAGGTTCTGAGATCATTATCTCGCTTACTACTTCCTTATATACTTTATCCAATCATACCATCACCTTCCAATGTCTTTGTTTTCTAAGTTGATCCATTCATAAAATGAACATTTCCTTAAACCAAACCACCTCATCCATCCCAGTTTAATTTTTTATAAATTAACCTATGAAATCTTCCTTCTCATGGCGAATTACCATTAACAATATTCACGCTAATCCATGCATTTCTCACATGATATGGCACTTGCTGCCTCTATCTCAACTACTCCCGAAGACTCTGCTCCCTGTCCTCTATCTTTGTCTTTGATAATCATGTACCACTCTAACTCTTTTCTCATTAATCTGAAGGTCTCTAAGGATCTTTACCTATCCCTATATAAGACCTCAAGTAATCCTTCCAATTCGTCTTAATTGCTGGTACTTCATCCGGCAGTCCAGCTATGAATCCAATATGCATCTTTAGTTCTCTTAATAATATCTTAGTTCTTTACGCTCACTTTTCTGAGCACTATACCTTAACTCTTACAGTCTCTCTGGCTGCAGCTCTCATATCCTCGAGGGTAAACTTCCCTGTATTTAACAAGATTCTCCTCCTTTGCTGGAACCTCTTCCAGTTCCTCAGTAGGGTACTCTATCGAATCCACCATCCGATCATCAGCATATAATCAAACATCATCGTGCTACTGCTCGTATGCCTCAAGGTTCGTCCTCTTACTAGTCGGTACGAGATCGAGCTTAAGTTACTATCATGATACTTAATAGTTCCCATAAGGGTTTTATATGTCAGTACTACATTAAGTAGTCCGACTATGAACTTGGCAAGAGTTCTTATTATCTTAGTGAATTTATTGTTTTAACGTCGCATCATCTCTGGGATTTATAACGTAACTCTCTGATACCATTTCTGTAACACCCCCAGATCCGGGGTCAGGGATCTGGTCGTTACAGACTCAATATCCATCCACAAAACTAACATAATTTGAATTACAACCTTGTGACCCAAAATAACAACATAAAACACACCCGTTATAGTCCCAGAGATGAAATCACTATTCATCCTCCACCTGAATGATTTATTTGAAAATGGAAAAAGTGGAGATTGAAGCTAAGATTTCTAGGATATCATTTTTATGAAATGTAAGACTCACCATAAAAATTTCGAGATCAAATAATGGTTGGAAGTTGGGTTTTAAAATTTTAAAATTTTAAAAACTGAGTGAACGTCTCGAATTTATTTACCCATCCAAACGATCTTTAAAAATTATGAAATTAAATTAAAACTTCATCTTGATGTGTAGAAGCTCCGTGATTTGTTTCATGATTTTTGGATGAGTAGAACTAGGTGAAAAAAATTCGGAAAGACCCCCTGTTCTTGAAAATCCGAACTGCTTGAAGAAAATGGGGGAGAAAAGAAAGAAAAGTTGATTGGCTTGCTTGCTTGGTCTCATCCTTGTCTAATGCATTATTGTGATAATATCTAGCATAAAGCTACTTTATTAAAGTGCTTTGGTCATGTCTTGCATCATCTAATGGATAAGTGTTGTGATTGTGTGGTAAGATGAGGTGATGAAGCTAAGTACTTGGTTTGATTTGCTAAGTATGCTAGTTACTCTTGTAACTACTTAGTTACTTGATCTTATCCTCTTGCACATGCATGCATCTTGACTCTCTGCTTGCTCTTTTGTCCGGTTATTACTCATTTTCATTGATCGTTCGGAGGAATATCTCAAGGATTTCTAGTTAGGGTTTTACCTGAAACCTTCTTAATATTTCTACTATAATTCTCAATCCTCCTTTATAATTCTTTCATTTAAATTCCTTAAATCCTCTTAATAAATCCTTAAGTCTTTCAGTGTCCAGGAAAATCTTGGAGAAAATAAGAGTGCTATTTTTCTGAATCCGATATCGTTTACATACACTTATTTCGCCCCTGGATCATGAATACGAACTCAGAAATCCGTTCTGAATACTTCTATATAGCGTCGTCTAATAATATTCTTATTTTCACCAAAAACACTATTCATTCTTTATTCCATCTTTATTCCTTATATTTATAAAAATGTCCTTGTTCTCTTTCGGGCATTCCTTAACCTTTTTACGGAACCACTGGACTAAAAACAGATATTGATTTGGATGACACAAGAATATCTCCTTCCTCTTTGGAGTGCCATAACTTATTTCTTAGGAGATAGATTATTCTAATCTAGGTTGTCAACCCATTGCATTCTTCATGACATATAATCATTTAAATCTATACCCATTCACATTCATTGTTAATACCTTGTAGTCGGAGTCACTGTTCATTCTTTCATCAATATATAAAAAGTTTTAATTCTATCGAAAAATTCGGGTTCTTACAATAAACGGTCGAAATTACCGATATTTTCGACCAAACTTTAGTGCTAGTCGAATTTAGCACACGCCAATGGATGGAGGGAAAGTTCCCGCCTAGTAAAAAAATCAATTCGACCAGATATGGTCGAATTTAGGAATTGGTGGTGAGCGGGAAAATTTGCCGCTCCTTTTTTCCAATTTTATTGCAATCGGGTATAATGCCGCCAAATGAAAACGTTCGACTAAATTTGGTCGAAATTAATAACTTCCACTAGCTTTAGTCTAATTTATTAATTTTGACCATAGTTGATTAATTTTATTTTTGCAGAAAAATAAAATAAATAGCTAGTAATTATTTAAGGTGAGGGTACATTATACAAAATTACATTTAAATAAAATAATAAAATTACATTTATTATAATAAAATTAAATTATTTTATTATAATAAAATAATAAAATTATACAAAATTACATTTAAATAAATTTGTTGGTACAAAGAATATAGATGAATGATAAGAAAATGTTGAATTTTCATTTGTTTGAAAGTCCTAAAAAATTAAATAAATATTTCTTTAATTTGAAAAATTTCGAAAAAAATATGAGAGTAGTAGGGTGACATAATACATTCAAATTAATTTTTTGAGGAAATAATTGTGAGTAGAAAATTAAAATTAATTTCAATATTCATTCCTAAGAAATTATAATAAATCTTTATATTCTGCCACAAATTCGACTGAATATGGTTGAAGTGCACTTACTAAATTCGACGGAATATGGTCGAAATTAGCCGTGTATCCGTTGGTCGAAAATATATTAATTCGACCGAATGTTGTTGAATGTGTATGTACTAAATGCGACTAAATCCGGTCAAATTTAGGCGTTTGCATTTTGAAACCCTACTTTCGCTTTTCCACCGGCCGCATTATCCCCCTTCCACTCTTCCACTTTCCATTGTCCCCCATTTCACCATCACCATTTTGTCTTCATCCAATTTGTCTTCATGTGAGCATTCCAAATTATCAAGTAAGTATCATTTTTTAATTTGATTGTTTTCCTTTTGATTAATGTAATTGTGATAATTTTATATGTATGAATGAATTTAAATAGTTTTATTTAATTGTTATAAATTGTGTGATAAAATTAGAGATAATGTAAGTAGTTAAACGGGTTGTAAATTGCATCTACCATATTTAAATATGTGCACATTTTGTAGATGGCATCCGATCGTAGTTGGATTGGTCGTAATCGATATAATGAGGCAAAATACTTAATGGAAGAGTACAAAATTGGTGTAGATAATTTCATTAGATTTGCTATAGAACATATGCAAGAAGAAGACAATGGCTTGATAAGATGTCCGTGCAAAGAATGTGGAAATTTGACCTATAAAAATCCTAGTAGCGTGAGAGTTGATTTGTATCGACATGGTATCATGCAATGGTATACTAGATGGGATTGTCATGGGGAGGGAGATATGTCACAGGATGAAGTTGGAACAAGTTTTGCTTATGCTAGCTATAGAGATGATGATATGCATGATGCACATGATGATGATTTTGAGGATTGTGAAGATTTTGAGGAAGAACCGAACGAAACAACACAAAAATTTTACAACGTAGTGAAGAATGCTTCTGAACCAATTTATCCAAACAATGAGAATTTCACTACATTGGAGTACGTGATGGAGTTGCTTGAGTGGAAAAACAAGCACAATTGCAGTAATAATGGTTTTGATGAGTTGCTTCACATCATTGGATTAGTATTGCCCGACGGTCATAAATTGCCTGAGAAGTACTACACTGCGCGGAAGATGATCAACAGATTGAATATGGAGTATGAAAAGATTGATGCTTGCGAGAATGATTGCATTCTATTTTACAAGGAAAATAGCTTGAAGACACGTTGTGATATATGCAGAGTAGACAGATACAAAGTACAAAAAGATCCAAAAAAGCAGAAGATCCCGCGAAAGATCTTGCGTTACTTTCCTATTACCATGAGATTGCAGCATTTATTCATGGATGAGAAGACTGCAAAATGTATGAGATGGCACCATGATAGAGTTGTGGTTGAAGGTCAGTTAAGTCACCCAGCAGATGGAGATGAATGTAAACAATTTGTTCGTAGATTTCCAAGATTTTCAAATGAGGTTCGGAATGTTAGATTGGGACTCTCTACCGATGGATTTGACCCCTTTCGTGATGCACATGCTCGGGAGTATACTGTATGGCCTGTTGTGATTTTTGTGTACAATCTTCCCCCATCTATGTGTACTAAGGCTCCGTACATGTTCATGCCTCTTCTTATTCCCGGACCGACGGATCCGACAAAAGACTTGTATGTTTATCTTAGGCCGCTAATTGATGAATTGAAAACATTGTGGCATACTAGGGTGGAGACATATGACATATTCTCACGCACAAATTTTATGATGAAGGTAGCTCTTTTGTGGATAGTTAGTGACTTTCCTGCACTTGCTATGCTTAGTGGGTGGTCTACTAAAGGTAAGTTGTCATGTCCAGTTTGCATGGGAGAGGTGAAATCAAAGCAACTTAAACATGGTGGTAAAGCTACTTTTTATGGCACTGCTCGGTATTTTTTAGAACCGGATGATCCTCTAAGAAGGAGCACAAGGTTTGGAAGCATTGAGACACGATCAGTTTGTGCTCGACATTCAGGATCACGTGCAAAGACTATGTGTGAGCAGATACAGTTTCCCCCTCCAGGAAAGTCATCGAAGAGAAAACCGAAGGATTATGGCGTGACACATAATTGGACTCACAACTCTCCATTTTTTGAGCTTCCATATTGGGAGACACTCACCCTTCGTCATAACATTGACATTATGCACACCGAAAAGAATATCTTTGAAAACATATTTTTCACAATTCTTGGTGATGCGAACAAGTCCAAAGATAACACAAAAGCAAGAAAGGATTGTAAAGAATTAGGTGTACACCGTGAGTTGTGGATTCAAGGTGATGGCACAGAACCACATGCACCATTTGTGCTCTTGAGGGAACAAATTCATCAGTTGTTCAGGTGGATTGAGGCATTGAAACTTCCAGATGGGTATGCCTCAAACATATCTAGGTGCGTGAATTGGAAGAAAAATTGCATTCGCGGGATGAAATCACATGACTGTCATGTTTTTATGCAAAAGTCGTTGCCTATTGTTTATCGTGACTTACTTCCAAAGCATGTAGCTGATCCTATTATTGAGTTATGCAACTTCTTTCAATATCTATGCTCGTCGAGTCTCACATACACAGATTTGCAGAAAATGGAGAAAGATATAGTGAGGATAATGTCCAAGCTTGAAACCGTCTTCATTCCCGGTTTTTTTAATCCGATGAAGCATTTACCACTACATTTAGCTACTGAGGCAAAGTTGGGTGGTCCGGCTAATTGGCGTTGGATGTATTTTGTTGAGAGATACTTGCACAACTTGAAATTAAAAGTTGGAAACAAAGCTCGAGCTGAAGGTTCGATGGCACAACGCTACATTGAAAAGGAATGTGTACACTTTTGCTCAATGTTTTTTTATTCCAACAAGGAAAGAGTGTGTGATCGGTTACGTCGAAATGAGGCACCTCGAAAGGTTCATGATGTCGGTTTGTTAGAAGTTTACACCTATCCGACACATCCTAGTCTACGGAGTAGAGATAGAATTTTGAGCAATGACGAACATGGACTTGTGACATACTATGTTCTTATTAATTTGCCGGAAGTTGGAAAGTACTAACAGTAAGATTTTTTTAACCATCTTTACTTCAACAATTAAGAATTTAGTTTACAAATTAATTTTTTTTATTGTTCAATGTAAATATGTAGTGGATTCCAAAAGTTGGTGCAACAACATTACCCCAACCTCAATGATGCTGAAAAAGAACAATATCAAAAAGATCATTTTCGAGATTGGTTTGAAAGAAGGGTATGTGTTTCCTTTTATACATACACATACATGTGCTTATATTTTTTGTATATTTAACTTTATTGACATATGTTTTTCACGTATATTTTAGGTACAAGATGATGAAGAGCTCAAAAATAAATTTTTAGACCTTATAAGAGGTCCGATGTATCAAGTGGAGTCTTATAAAGCGTGCAAATGCAATGGCTACAAATTTAGTTGTGTAAATGCTAAAGAACTCACTTCACCAAACTCCGGTGTAGTTGTCATTGGTGAGGAATTTAATATATTCTTGATGTCCAAATTATATATTTACATTATTATTTGTATTCAAATGTTTTACTTTTTTAATTGTAGGAACTTCTTACAAAGAAAGTTATGGAAACTATTACGGAAGACTAGAAGAAGTTTTAAAACTATTATATCACAATGGGCATCAAGTAATCGTCTTCAAGTGTCATTGGTTTGATCACACAAAACATGTCAAAGTCGATAAACACCGGATGACCATCGTGAATGTCAAATCAAAGTTAAATGTCGACGACGTGTTTGTTTTTGCTAGCCAAACCCATCAAGTATACTATGCACCGAATATTTCAAATGCAAAATCATCATGGTATACGGTTCTAACAACAAAAAGGCGACAAGTTGATGAAAGCGTGTCAACCAAAGAAAATATTGGAATCAACGATGATGCTTTACAAAATGAGGTGTCAAATGCTTCATCATCACACGTTGAAAGAGTTATTGTTCACAATCCCTCAAATTTCTTTGTTGACTTGGGGATCTTTGAAAATGACTATTCGGTATATCATGATGATGAAGAACAAAGTCAAAAATCCAAAGAAGACGAAGACGAAGACAAAGATGAGAATGAAGCCGAAAATGATGAATTAAGTGATAATGATGATTTAGTATAAGTTCTCATTTTTAATCTAATTTGTATCAAAAAAATTTATTTATTGAACTATTAAATTTATTAAGTTCGAAGTTTACTCAAATATTTATGAATTAAGTTGAATGGATTGTAATTATTGTGTGAATTGTAATTGTTGTGGGGATTGATTACAGGAGGTTTATGCAGAAGCTGTTGGGAAGGGAAATATGGTCGATTAAATTCGACCAGTAAAAGCCGATTTATATGGTCGGCTAAATTCGACCATAAAAAGTAGAAAATATTTTGTCGGCTAAATTCGACTAGGAGTGGTCGATTAAACTAAATTCGACCAGAAGCAGTCGATTCTAGTACGACTAATTTCGACCATTTCCAATTGAATATCTTTTGATATATATAGATATTTTCCCCCAATTTTTCATTTCCAGCGTTTTTTCCTCTCCACAATTAGGGTTTGGCGCCGCGCCCATTTTCTCTCTTTTCTCCGTCAATGGTTGAAGAAGGCAAAAGCTCAAGGCGACAATTAGGGTTTAATTTCTTGAGGTTTTCACAGGTATTTCTCTCTCTCTTTCTCTCTCTCCCTCTCCCTCTCTCTCTACACAATAGCTTACTTTAATTAGTTTGTATTTTATGCTTATTTATCTGTTTGTAGCTTAGGGTTTGTCTTCTTTTATCTGTTTGTAGCTTAGTTTGTATTCTTCTTTTATCTGTTTTTAGCTTAGTTTGTAGCTTAGGCCAGTAAATAGATGTTTATATCAAGTGAATTTTTACACGGATTATTGTGTTAGATTTGGTATGTATCATTATGCATGCGTGTATAAATTTTAAGAACACACGTTAGTCTTTAACTACATATAGCTTGATGTGTCAAATTATACCTAACCGCAAGCGCACGGTGTCTATTTCTAGTACAGATGGCAAGCGGGTCGAATCCACAAGGAGACAGGTTCTACTAATTCCTTTTCAGTTATCGATAATTGTTTCAGGGACAAACAATTATTGGAGAATATTAATTAACTAATAATTAAACAAGATTAACACTAATTAAACAGATGATAAACAAATTATTTAAAACCTAGGGCAATCAGGTCCACCATGCTTACACAATTGGCTCTTAAGCTAAAGCAATCAATGTGATCCTATAACTAGAGTATGTTAATCTCTTCCAAGCATTAAAACTCTCGAAACATTCAACACAATTAACCACTTTTAGTAATTCAATCAATCAGGTAATTAAAGTCAAGTTATTCTCTTCTAAGCATTAACGCTCTCAGAAAACCAATGATGCTTCCGCACTCAAATTCAATTCTGCTAATCGTATGTGTGCCTCTAGTAAGAAAATCTCTCGATCCATACCCCTATTTGCATATAATTAATCCATGATATCGGCCGATTACACAAATTAACGATTAAAACATATCAATCAGAATTAACCATAACCAATCAAATCACTATGAAAATCAATGTTGTCACCCAAAAGAAAAGATTAAGAGAACAAAACCTTCAAACTTCAATGTTGTCACCCAAAAGAAGAGTCGTGGTGTTTCTCTACATCTCAAACTAATAATACTAATCTACTCTAAACTATATTATTTGATCTAATATTACATCCCTAATAATGTGTCCCAAGATGTGTTTATATATCCTCTTGATTTAGCCTCCAAAGCAATTGCCTTCTTAGAGTTGGAATAGAAGATGGCAAGCTTCCAAGCTTGAATAGAAGTAAGAATTGCAAGTTTCCACGCTTAACACAGCTCTCTAGAATGTTCCTGGTGCCCCTAGTATTTCCATGTTGATTAGGATTGGATTTATGGAAGTTTCCCACTTCAAATTGAATTTCTGGAAGCTGCTGGATTTTCTGGCCTGTTTCTGGGCTGATCCCGTTGGAATACTAATATTGGACCACTTCTGAATTAAAGATAATTCCACAAGCTTTGCGTGGACAGTAAGATCGTCAAATTCTGACTTCTGGAACTCAAGATATGGCCCAAACAGTGTTAAACAGCCCGTGTAGCCCAATAATACGAATTTCCTTCTATTTTATCTCCAAAATAGCTCTTTTTGCTCCAAATCCTTCCAAGTCATGAATTCTTTATTTCCTACAATAAAACAATCAAATATATTAAATAAAAAAATCCAAATCAATGCAAAACACAATAAATATGAGAATAAAATCATCTAAAATATATATAAAAATATATTCTATCAAACATCCCCACACTAAGCATTTGCACGTCCTCGGGCAAATAAGTGAAATAAAAACTAAGTCCTAACAAACATCACTTTCGTAGATGACATGATTGCATTGAGCATATGCAACAAGCCGTTAAACCCCTAGGCAGCCCTAGTAGGACGAGTGTTGTCTCGTGAGGGTTTATAGTGAATATACCCACAAAATTCATCTAACCATGCAAAAGATCAATGCTAACACAACACCACACACACAAGTCCTCTCATGCCACATCAACTTAAGAATCAAAGTAAACATACGATGTCTTGGTGTCGAAAGTACAAGTATTCACGTAGTCTACTCAACTAACATGCAGAAGGTCATAAAAATTCATGTCAAGTGTAAAAATCGTTGGTAATCATGCTAAGACCACAAGAAACACATCTTTAAGTCTAAACACGGGATCTCCTATGCCAAAACTAGTAATAACTCACCTTTCACTCAAAAAACGAATATTCACTCAAGAACAAGGTTAAGTGTATCACTCAATTCCAACAAAATCATAAACACAACTTGACACTCGCAATCAATCTCACTCTCAACACAACATACATCATTGATGACAATCAAAAGGTCTTTTTTCGGGTTGTAGCGTGAGCTAGGGACCAGGTATGTCAAGTAAAAGCTAAAACAGGTTAAATGTCAAAAGCTAGTACCCAACAATAATCATTATTCAATTCCCTTTCTATTAAAACAAATACTTCCCCACACTTGGATTTTTCAATAACCCTTACATAATAACTTGACTAGTCGAATGAAGAAGGATCATACAAACATAAGAATGCTCTCAAATTTATTTATTTTTTTTCTTTTTTTTTCTTTTTTTTCTATTTTTTTCTATTTTTTTTTAGATAAAGAATAAACACAATGATCCATAAATATTATTATGAATTTCGACTAACAAGCATCAACCCAAAATCAATATTCCCCAAAAGTATGATCATCAATAAACCCCCCCCCCTTTTGCACACCTTATTACTCCCTTAAGCACGATACTAGCCCTTGACAATTTAGGATCAGAAATTACTATAGGGCCAATACAAGAAAAGGATATAGGCAAGTAACGTAGTGTGTCACCAAAAGAATAGGATTAGGCTCAAAGGGTTAACTAATTGATCATGTTTAAAAGGTGTGGAAATATGGGAAATACGAGGTCAAACCTAAGTGCTTTATCATCTCATCATCAAGTAATGTCATGCATTTCAAGAAAGATCTCAAGTAAGTGCTAGCAATGTAAACAACATGTGGACACTCAAGCAAACAAAAAATCATGCAAAAGATATGCATATAGGCTCAAAACTCACTTGGTGGAAAAACATACTCAATCCTAAGCAAAAATCTCTCTAATGCACCGACTTGTATTCAAAGCATGCAAACTAAATCAACTTGCACATATTTATGTCCTTCTAATTACTTACAACATTCAATAAGTCTACTAGCTTCAACTTACTAGTGTATGTGTGTGCACAAGAACAAAGCATATCACTTCTCAATCAAAAGCGTCAACAACACAAAATTCCTATCAAGCATGGGTGCAAATGCAAACTATTATGAACTCACATGATATACTGTACTAAAAAAATAGAATGTCCTATATGAAACAAACGTAAATAACACGAACATAAATGCATAATTTATTACTACTAATATGCGAAGCATGAAATCGTACATGAACACATAATACAACAACTACTAATCCCTCAAACCACCCCCAAACTTAAAATATTCAATGTCCTCATTGAATGGAAGTAAATACAAGAGATAGCAGAAAACATACCTACAAGGCGCCTTACATCCTTCCCCATCGCAACTCAACATGTTTGTTCGGCAAAAATCCCCTTTCTTTAGCTATCGGCCTTGACAACAACCGATTAAATTCAACCTCCACCATCAAGGACGAAAATTTAGCAACACTAGCATTACCTCTCCCACGCTTAGGAGCAATAAGAATCAATACCCAACTCACAAGAAGCTCCACCAATAATTACCAAGCAATATCACACCAAAAATAGCCCAAATTCCAAGAATAATACAAAATCCCCAATTTACAAGAACACAAATTCGTAATAAAAATAAAATTAGAGAAAAAGATTTACCCAATACGAATCGAAGAGGTGAACTTGCAATTAATTCCTCTTTAGAATTGAATTTTTAGAGATTTAAATAAATAGAAGAGGAATTGGATTTGTATGTATAGGTGGGTATATATAAAAGATGAGTTAGGATTGAAAGAATTTGAGTTAGGATTGAATTTGGGGTTGAATTTGTAAGTTAAAACATAAAAATTCGGGGGAAAAAACGTTCTGGAAGCTGTCATGCAGGTGCAACCTGCGTTTCCCATGTGTAGACTGCGTGGGAGGCAGTAACGCAGGCACAACCTGTGTTATAGAGCCGCAAACTGCCCTTAAAGAAGTAACGCAGGCGCAGCCTGCGTTACAGGGCTGCAGACTGCTTGAATTTTTTTTTTAACGAATGAGATGAAGGAATAATGTACACAACAAGGCTTGGAATGAACAAATAACTAAGCAATTCTACTATATATGAAAGAGAAGGGAAAAAATTACTCCCCTATACAAAAGCATGAAGTGCACTGATCCTCCAATGAAATCTTGGGTTGCCTCCCAAGCAGCGCTTATTTAGAGTCATTAGCTTGACCTCCTCAAAATTACTCCGGTAAAGGCGTAATATCCACTTTCTCGATCATAAACTCGTCACCACAAAAAGTATCAAGAGTGTTAGTGATTGTCTTTATCCTGCAGAAAGTCTCCAAACAAGCATCAGTAAAATAAAATATGTCATTAATAAGCAATAGAGAATTAAGTGCTTGTGCAGTTTTGGAAAACTTTGTGAAAAAACAGCGATAAAATTCGACACCACGAAAATATTGAACTCCCTTGACATAAGGTGGAGGTTCTGGTGGTGGCTTTTCTTCACTCCTCACTTTCACTGGAGCCATTCAGACATCTTGGCTTATCACATCATTGGCTAATAAGACACTTTCATCTTCTCCCTCTTCTCGAGCTTGAAACGTATGAGCCACTTTATATGGATCCTCAACCAGAATTTGAGAAATATCATCTTGGACAATATTTGTTATCACATCAACCTTGAAATAAGTGTTCTTGAGCAAAGAAGCCTTGTAAGTAGAGGCTAGATCGAGAGCAAATTTATCAATACATGGTAGCTGAGGCACATGTTGTGGAAGAGAAACAACAACCATCTCTGTATTGCTTTCCTTTGTAGCCTCATCATCAGTCACATTGTTCTCGGTAACAGCAACATCATTGATCTCGTCATCGGTGGCATGCTCATTCTCTTTATCAATGGCCTCATCATCAACATACATGGAGAAACTATCATATTCCTGATCGCTTGTGAGATTGATAGCAATCAGGTCCTCTTCGGATCGGATAGATGATGATGGTAAATAGTTTGAGTTTCTAATTCTTTGATCGCCTCGGCTTGTTCTTCAGAACTCTTTAGCAGTTTATTCAGGATATCCCACATCTCATTTGTCTGATCAGCTTGCACATCTACACTGGGTTGAGAAACATGTAGATCTTCTTGTAGAGGAGGATATTGATATTCTTGCTGTGGCGGCTGCTCATATGACTGATAATATTGTTGCTCAAACTGTTGCTGATTATGATATGAAAAATTTTGAGCACCATTGTCCTGGTAGTAGAAATCTGGTTGATTCACGCATTCTTGATCAAAAGTGTTTGAATACTGATTGTACCCATATCCTTCTTCAAAAGAATTCATTTGTCCGCACTGAGCACTCTGAGAATTATAGACATTTTAAGAGAATTCAAAACCAAAGTGACCCTGCACACCACAAACTTGACAGAAGTTGTAAGTTTTAGGGGCCACTTGTGACATCTCATTGATACTCATTGGACGTATAGTGGGCTCTGTAGGGCTGAATGAGGCAATTTCTCGAGTATGTGCCTCTACCAGGGAAGATAAGAGTGCTAAAGTATCAACTTCACCCATAGTAACCTGTAAACACTCAACAAAGCCAAGAAACGTAGTAAAATTTGTGTCAATTGGAACTAAAGTTCCAATGAGACAATGGAAACAATCTAAACAACTAAATTAAAATCAACAGAAACTCGCTGTCTCCCCGGCAGCGGCGCCAAAAACTCGATGTGTCAAATTATACCTAACTGCAAGCGCACGGTGTCTATTTCTAGTACAGATGAGAAGCGGGTCGAATCCACAAGGAGACAGGTTCTACTAATTCCTTTTCAGTTATCGCTAATTGTTTCAGGGACAAACGATTATTGGAGAATATTAATTAACTAATTAAACAAGATTAACACTAATTAAATAGATGATAAACAAATTATTTAAAACCTAGGGCAATCAGGTCCACCATGCTTACACAATTGGCTCTTAAGCTAAAGCAATCAATGTGATCCTATAACTAGAGTATGTTAATCTCTTCCAAGCATTAACACTCTCGAAACATTCAACACAATTCACCACTTTTAGTAATTCAATCAATCAGGTAATTAGAGTCAAGTTAATCTCTTCTAAGCATTAACGCTCTCAGAAATCCAATGATGCTTCCGCACTCAAATTCAATTCTGCTAATCGTATGTGTGCCTCTAGTAAGTAAATCTCTCGATCCACACACCTATTTGCATATAATTAATTTATGATATCGGCCGATTACACAAATTAACGATTAAAACATATCAATCAGAATTAACCATAACCAATCAAATCACTATAAAAATCATGCCAATATTAGTGCAAACATGGCTTCCCTTTAAGCCCTAGAAATAACTACTCGCTAATAATTAAACAAGTAAAACAACTAGTAAAACAAGAAAACATAATTAAACTAATAAGAACAAAGAAAAGATTAAGAGAACAAAACCTTCAAACTTCAATGTTGTCATCCAAAAGAAGAGTCATGGTGTTTCTCTACATCTCCAACTAATAGTACTAATCTACTCTAAACTATATTATCTGATCTAATATTACATCCCTAATAATGTGTCCCAAGATGTGTTTATATAGCCTCTTGATTTAGCCTCCAAGCAATTGCCTTCTTAGAGTTGGAATAGAAGATGGCAAGCTTCCAAGCTTGAATAGAAGTAAGAATTGCAAGTTTCCACACTTAACACAGCTCTCTAGAATGTTCCTGGTGCCCCTAGTGTTTCCATGTTGATTAGGATTGGATTTATGGAAGTTTCCCACTTCAAATTGAATTTCTGGAAGCTGCTGGATTTTCTGGCCTGTTTCTGGGCTGATCCCTTTGGAATACTAATATTGGACCACTTCTGAATTAAAGATAATTCCACAAGCTTCGCGTGGACAGTAAGATCGTCAAATTCTGACTTCTGGAACTCAAGATATGGCCCAAACAGTATTAAACAGCCCGTGTAGCCCAATAATACGAATTTCCTTCTATTTTATCTCCAAAATAGCTCTTTTTGCTCCAAATCCTTCCAAGTCATGAATTCTATATTTCCTACAATAAAACAATCAAATCTATTAAATAAAAAATCCAAATCAATGCAAAACACAATAAATATGAGAATAAAATCATCTAAAATATATATATAAATATATTCTATCATAGCTCGGTAGTTTCAAAAGCAGAGTAATGAAGTGGAGCAGTGAGGAGAAATGATGAAGATAGGGTTCATATTAGTTTTAAATTTGTAAGGAAGGCCACTTTGACCACAGAGCGTTTCTGCAATTCTTCTTTTCATAAAAAAATATATATACAAAGATAATTGGCCTCTAACAAATGAGTACTGTTAGCATATTTGTTTCGGAATTTTTTATACACACTAAGCCATAAACGCACATACGCAACCCCCAAATACAGTTGCATAAGGCCTGAAAAGCGTTGCGTAATGTCTTACGCAACGCTAGAGGGGTGTTACCAATACTGGCGTTGCGTAAGACCCCTAATGCAACGCTTTTCCAAGCTATTGCAACACTTCGAAAAACATTGCATAAGAGGCCTTATGCAACACCAAAAGCATGCAAACGCAACACTACATGGGGTTGCATAAGATGTTTCAGCACATGTAAGCAAGGTGCCACGTCAACATGCTGACATGTAAGCAATGTGCCACATCAGCATGCTGACATGTCATTAGTGGGGCCCACAAGTGCCACGTCATATATGGGGGGGCATGCCACGTCATCAGTGGGGCCCACCAAGGTGCCACATCAGCACTGGGGCCCACATGCCACGTCAGTAGTAGGGCCCACATACCACATCAGCAATGGGTCCACCTGCCACGTCGGCAGTGGGGCCACATGCCACGTCAGCAGTGGCCCACTATCTAATGCAACACTAGTTGAGTCTAATGCAGCACTAATTTTTTTTTTTTAAAGCAACACTAAATATACCATAATGCAACATCATATATAGTCAAATGCAACACTTTTTTAGAAAAAAAATTGAAATGGCTGCGCTGTTTATACATAAAACCATCCTAACTTTGAAAGTACGCAAATTCTAACTTCAGAAGCACTAAATTAAAAAGTTCTAATACTAGCTAGTAAAAGTTACAAAAAAATTACTAAGTGGAGCCGCCTTGAGTCATTGGAATATAATTATCGTCTTAATCGCTTGAAAATGTGGCCTCCTTCTTGATAGTATTAGACAGCCTCTTTGTGTTTTCCAAGGAGACTGATATTTGAACCCTATCTTCAACAGGTCTCTGAACCTGATCGGAGCACATTCACACCTGCATCATATAAGTAAGAACATATTACAATCAGTACAAATAATAAAATTCTATGAAGAAACAAAACTGCAAATACCTGATCTTCTATCCTAGAAGTTATACTCTCAAAATAATCAACTAACGAACTAGCTTGTTGAAATGTTCTGTACATGTTCTTCGTAAATAAAACTGGGAAGGCAGATCTAACGGACAAGAAGTTTAAATCTTATTAAAACAAAAAAAAAAGAAATGAAAAATTAGAGGTATCAAGTGACCTTGCATATGATCAAGTCAAACCAAAAACCCATATAGCCTACTAATACTGCAATACATATACAAAATAATCTCACCTGCCCATGAAGAAGCCGAAATTGCAGCACAAAACATGTATCAAACTGAGTGTTTTACATTAAGTCTGAGTGTTGATTAGTTTCTCTGTTTTGTGTTTGTATTATGTATCAAATTGAGTGTTGATAATTTTAGACTGAGAACACAAACATGTATCAAACTGGAATAGGCAGAGGATGAAAAATCAAGCACATAGAGAAGCCAATAACACCATGTCTTTTTGCTATCATTTAAAAACTGTTATTTTCAATTGAAATGAATTACATGTGGCAAAAGAACTATAAGACTTGCTAGGATGAAGTTGGTCCATATGACCATATATTTTGATCCACCGCCAAATCATAGGTCATAACGAGTAACGACCTTACTCATGACACTTAGTAGACAAATTACATTAATAGTACCCAAGTCACATTTTTTTTATACATATCTCCTTGCTGGTTAACTACGATTATTCTGAATAGGTCTTTTAAACAGATTTGTACTATAATTTACCAAGACAGAATAATTTCCAAAGGACTTACCAGTTGCCTCTCTTCATCAGAAAGTGCATCTTCCATCTGATTAAACAGTGTGCTCCATCTAGCTTTGTGCAGGTTTGCTGTTGCATTTAATGATGAACTAGGGACGGGAATCTTTGTAATGTAAGGATCATTCTGCTGATTATGAGAAAATTCTCTAGATATAAGAAGAGGCAGATCCGTTTGAATAACAGATCAAACTCTTTTCTTACTACGTCGTAGTGCTGTAAGAATATAAGAGCATATCATACAAGTTTGACATGATAATTGTCTACCCCTAACAAAGCACAAGTGTTTTATGCTGAGTATACCTCCAAGGCAACCATTTATGTCATGTTGAAGAAGCTCTAGCCACTGGGAAGCTACATTAGCAGCTGTGGATACAAAACATTTATTAGCTTACAAGGTAACCTTTACATGCAATATACAAATAGGGTAAGGAATCTCTTCAGTTTTATAGAAGTTGTGTCTTGATCAATCTCCACTATAATCATGGCAAACAAAGAAACTATTACATTTACTATTTTTACTTTGTTTGTTTGCTATAACTATCATCACATTTTTAATACGTAGATTGATAATTTTTTGGACATTGATAAGTCTGGGATTAAAGAAACAGTCTTACCAAATGACGCAGATTCATCGTTTGCCTATCCATTTCACAACATTTATTCCAATAAATCTAGAACTTGAGCATTTAGACACTATTATCAAAAAAGTTTGCCACTTGAAGAAGACATGACCAAAAATGCCATGACAAGATTCATTAGAAGAGAAAACTGGAGCTACTATACATATCACTTGTATTTGGTTCCTTTTTTTATAATATGGGCTTTCACTTCAAGCGGAGAAACTTATTAAGCATAGAAAACCTCAATCAATTGTTCCTCTGTACAGAAACAGATTAAAATATATTGCGTTTTGAATCACAACGTAAACACACGCGATATGTTTTTCTTCTTCGCATACTATAGTCATGTAAGAAGGTACCAAAAACATGTTAAAATTAATCAATTTCTTAGTTCTCAATGTACTTCATCGATCTACATAGACCACTTGGTACATTCAGTATAGTCATACAATGTCACTCCGTATACAGTAAAAGTAATTACTAAAAAAACACACTGCTTTAAATGTTCAGCTTGCAAGAAATATGGGAGAGAAAGAACTTAAAAACTTGAAACATTTTGTTTGTACAATCAAGAAAAACTTTTCATTACTTTGATGCCATGTATACCAAGATCTCATGAATTATATAACATTAATACGCTACCTGCAGTCTAGGAAATAAAAGTTCACTTACTTCTTCATGCGACACTCCAAGTACATTCTAGACAGGTGTCTACACAGGTCAGATTTATGGCTGGAAGATTTAAGACAACTGATGTAGTCCTTTTTTTCCTGAAACATGAATAAAAGACAAAAAATACTAAAATTTTAGTAAAGATCCCTAATATGGTAAGGTGTAGCTTACCGCTCTAATATAGTGGCTTATATACATAGAAGAAAGCAGCAATAGATGCCTTATGAATACTACCACGTCACACAAATGCAAGTGATCCAAAGGGAACACTGGCCTGGCTCCTCTATTTGCTCCAAATGCTCCACCTGCACATTTTGTTATGCAACTCTAATCAAACGAACATGCATAAAATCATTTTCCTGTACTTATACATACTAAACCTTGTAAAGACAGTGTTAAGTGTCAAGGAAACTATAATTCAAGACTGAAATTAGAGACAAGCCTCTAAAACCCAGCAGCAAAAAACAAAAAAAAACTTGGAGCTAAAATGCTTCATTCGGACTTGACATTTCAAAAAAACTTCACCATTCCATTATGTGGAGCTAAACAGATGATGAAAAAATTGAGCTAAATAACTAGAGTAATAAAACCAAGACAAGAAACAATTTAAAAAGGCAAGACGCTTAAGCTTGTGCTTCCTCTTCTCAACATGAGCTGGTGGGTGCAACAAATCTATATAATTTGATAGTGTCTGCGCCACTCACCATTTTTTCAAACCCATTAAAATCTAACACGCCTTTCATTCATCAATAATCAATACCAATAACAACATTGTGTGTGTGTGTGTGTGATAGAGAGGGATACGTTACTGACCATCTTCCGAGCAGCCTTTGCCTTTGGAGTTGAGCACACAAATTTTAAGCAAAAGGCGAGTGGAACAATAACAAACCCTAATGATACCTTATATTTGTAAAATCATTTGTTTTGGGCCCTACCCCGCTTTAAATATATCTACTGGCCTTTCATTTCAATCTCGCTTCCCTTTTGGGCCAATTTAAATCCAAACTTTTGCCCGTGAACCCTGTGAACAAAAATAAAAAACTCAAATAAAAATCAGAAGGGAGTAATACCTAAAATCGAAATACAAAACTCAAAGCTCATACTAAAGAAAAGCCTAAATCCGTTGAACTCAAAGCTCCCAAGTCCCGAAATGCAAAGCCCAGACTGTATAATCCCTGAAATCAAAGTGAGGGATTGATTAATTGATGTTTAAGTGAAAAAATAAAATCAATTAAACATAATATTAAAAACCCCTAATTGGAAGATCAAAGCCTCGACCGAAGCACTCAAACCAAAGTCTCAACCGAAGTCTTAAATCAATTAGAAAGTTGAAGAAACGAATTAAGCACGAATTTGAAGAAGCTGAGAGATTGAGAGCTGGGGAGAGTTTTGCGAGAGAGAGAGCGAGAGAGAGAGAGGAGTTTAAGATTGAAAATAGAGAGAAAGAGATATTCTGTTAAAGTGAGAGTCAAAATTATTGGGCGGTATTATTTGCCCCTCAAATATTTCACTGAGCGGGTATTATTTGCGATTCAAATATTTCACCGGGATTTGTGTCATTGTCAATATATGTATGTATTTTTATTTTAATTATTAAAAATTTATATATTTTAAATCTAATAAATAAATATTTAAATTGATTTTTAAATTTAATAAGACAATTTTCTCAATTTTTCTAATTAGTATTATTACAAATAAATCTAGAGAAAGCCTAAAAATTACTACATCACTAAAATATAGTAGGAAATTTTTTAAAAAATTTGACCAGTTTGACCGTTACCAAATCAAACCAAATACATGTAGGAAGTTTTTTAAAAAATTACCTCGTCACTAAAATCTTAGATCTTTACATCCGTACGTTTGGAACGTTGAAAAAATAATTTTAAAAAATAGATCCATAATTCGGGACAAGACTAGTTAAAAGGAAGGTCCACTTTGACCGGTTTGATCGTTATAAAACCCAACCAAATAAATATAGGAAATTTTTCAAAAAATTACCACATTACTGAAATCGTTATATCTTGACACCCGTGCGATTGGAACGTCGAAAAAATAATTTTAAAAAATAGATTCATCATTCGGGACAAGACTAGTTTAAAGGAAAGTTGACTTTGACCGGTTTGACCGTTACCAAACCAAACCAAATACATATAGAAATTTTTTTAAAAAATTTCCACATCACAAAAATCATTATATCTTGACACCCGTGTGATTGGAACGTCGAAAATTTAATTTAAAAAAATAGATTCATCATTCGGGATAAGACTAGTTTAAAGGAAGGTCGACTTTGACGGGTTTGACCGTTACCAAACCAAACCAAATACATGTAGCAAATTTTTTAAAAAATTTCCACATCACTGAATCCATTATATCTTAACACCCGTGTGATTGGAACGTCAAAAAAATAATTTAAAAAAATAGATTCATCATTCGGGACAAGACTAGTTAAAAGGAAGATCCACTTTGACCGGTTTGACCGTTAGAAAACTAAACCAAATAAATATAGTAATTTTTTTAAAAATTACCACATCACCAAAATCGTTATATCTTGACATCCGTGCGATTGGAACGTCGAAAAAAAAAATTAAAAAAAATAGATTCATCATTCGGGACAAGACTAGTTAAAAGGAAAGTCTACTTTGACCGGTTTGACCTTTATAAAACCAAACCAAATACATGTAGGAATTTTTTTGAAAAATTACCACGTCACTAAAATCGTTATATCTTGACATCCGTACGATTGGAACGTCAAAAAATTAATTTAAAAAAATATATTCATCATTCGGGACAAGACTAGTTAAAAAAAAGTCAACTTTGACCGGTTTGACCGTTATAAAAGCAAACCAAATACATGTAGGAATTTTTTTGAAAATTTACGGTATCACTAAAATCGTTATATCTTGACATCCGTGCGATTGGAACGTCGAAAAAATAATTTAAAAAAATAGATTCATCATTCGGGACAAGACTAGTTAATAAAATGAAATTAATATCTAATGCAACACTTCAAACAGCAAATGCAACACCACTGTTATCTAATGCATCGCTTCTGCCACGTCAGCAGAGCTGGATCCCACTTCTGCCATGTCAGCAATTGTGGGTCCCACAATTGCCACATCATCATTGGTGGGTCTCCTGCCACGTCACCCTTGTGGGGCCACACTGCCATGTCATCAATGGTGGGACCCACACCTGCCACGTCAGATTTTTTAAAAAATAAATAAATATCTAATGCAACACTTCAAACAACAAAAGCAACACTACTGTTACCTAATGTAACGCTTCTACCACGTCAGCAAATGACACGTCATCATAGGTAGGTCCCACTTCTGCCAAGTCATCAATTGTGGGTCCCACAATTGCCACGTCAGCATGATGGGCCTCCTAACACGTCACCCTTGTGGATCCCACACTGCCATGTCAGCAGTGGTGGGTTCCACATTTGCCACATCATATTTTTAAAAAATTTATAAATATATCTAATGCAACACTTCAAACAGCAAATGCAACACTACTGTTACCTAATGCAACGCTTCTGCCACGTCAGCAAATGACACGTCAGCATTGGTGGGTCCCACTTCTGCCACGTCAGCAATTGTGGGTCCCACAATTGCCACGTCAACAAATGACACGTCAGCATTGGTGGGTCCCACTTCTGCCACGTCACCATTTATTAAATTAAAAAAAATATCTAACACAACACCAGCAGTTAGTGTTGCATGATGTGAAACACTGTGGGTAATACGCAACACTAAATTATAACTAACGCAACACCAGTTCAGCTCAGTTGCAAAAGACCCAAAATTTCTATCTAACAAAATGCTTTCTGTGCAACGCTTTGTAAAAAGGGTTACGCATGCTCACTTATGGCGTAGTGATAATACAACATATTATATAAATAATCGTTTGACGGTGACCGATCCCCAAACTTAAATTGTTACTAATTATTTTCTCCACTTGGGGGAAAGCAATCAAAGCCTGTATAGTAACCTTGGGACTTCATATTTATTGGTCTGGTTGGATGTGAGAAACTAAAAACATCAAACGCAAGTTATTAATGCTTTTGTTGGTTGGCTCTCTACAACATTATAAATTTGTAAATGCAACTAAGAACAAAGACACAGCCATCAAACTTCATATTTAAGGAAATTACACTTCTAAATTAGATTTAAGATTCGACTGATTGTATTCGTTAGCTGATCAATCATGTTCTGATATTGTATTGTCTTTTCAAGCTCTTGAGGTTTAGCAGCTAATTTTCTGAATGTTTATTCACTAATATCAAGTTTTCTGTTTTATAGGTGGCATGGTCTGGTCCGAATTCAAAGAAGGGTAAGGGAAGCAGGAAGGTTGGGACCAATGGAGGGGGTGGTGAAGGATCCAATGAACGTTGTAATGACGAAGAGAGCTATGTGGAAGGATCCCCTAACTTGCAGAAAATAACGTATCAGAGGAAGAGTCGCAATTGTTCTAAAGGTGATTACTCAACGAAGCCACCCGAGGATGCGAAGCCAACAGTACATTTTCTCAAGACCGGAAAAAGGTATGTTAAAAGAATCAAATATGCTCAATTTAAAATGATAGTTGTGTAGCGACTTTGCAGTATTTGTCTATGTGTTTTAATTGTTGTTTAGATGCAAAAACAGATGCGAGTAAGAAATCATTACAGCTTGCAGTACCAGTAGGGACCAAATGTTTCCAGACGCACTAGTGAAATTTCTAAATAAGTCAGATTACGAATGCCAATAAGTCAGAACCATGCTTAATGTCTGGCCTTAGATAATTAAGCTTTTATTTTCATACAGATTTTGTTCTCCAGGCATTATATTATATTAGTTTATTTTGTCTTTCATTATGTTGTTACAGAATAAAGGAGGCTACAGCCAAACACACTTTGAGCCACATTGTTCGTGTAAAATGGGATGAAAATACCCTGAATTCAAAGGGATCTAAACGGGAAGTTTTTTATATCAATTGTATAAAAACTTTTAAAGTAAGTTTTCTAGTTTTGCACTCTTATGTTTTTGTTTTTCAAGGTTTAAGATGCTATATGCCTTTGTGAATATTTTTAGCTGTAAGCTTATTCTATATGCCTTTGTGAATATTTTTCATGTTAATACTGGACATTGTCATGTCGTACTTTGATTTCTTATGAAATTGATTGCGTACATGTTTACTTATTTATATTTTTATTGCTAAACTATTAAGTATTATTAGTCTACTCTTTAGTTGATTTGATCATTAGCATCACCAATTATCCTCAACAACTGCAAGTGTCTGCATTTGAATGATCGAATCACTAATAAAAGTAAATTTGAGACTCGAGATGATGAATGACGATTTATTAGTTTAAAGTTTACTTATTTATATTTTTATTGCTCAAATGCTTGTAACACTTTATGCAATCTGTTTTGGCAGGAATATTATAATTATCCCAAAGATTATGGAGAGGAAAACGGGGACAGAGCTGTGAGGGATTATCTGGCGAACAATTTCAAGTATTTTCTTAATCCGGAGAAGACAAGACTGAAGAAGATTGTGAATCGGGTATTGGAATGTGGATATGATGAGAAAGACATTGACATAAAGGAATTGAAGCCTCACTACTACTCCCAGCGTGCATGGAATGCCATTTGCGATTATTGGGGAACACCGCAGTTTGAGACGAAGTCGATACAGGGCCAGAAGGCCAGAATGTGCGTGGAATTCACCCCACGCACTGGGGCGAAACCGTTTGATCAGAGACGTGAGGTATGATCCAGTATCTTCTATATTTAGTTTTCATTTATTGAAAATCAAAACTGATATGTTTTCAGATTGCATTGATTTATTTACATGGCTGTTACTTCGCTCGACTAGTCGCGACTAGTCGACAACTAGTCGAGCAGTCGGTCAGGAGAGGTCGACTTGAGACCTCGACTTACGTTTTGTTACTCTTTCGGGCGACTGGGGCTCCACTTGTATATAAACACTTATACTTTGCTTTTATACAGTAAGAACGCACACTTTGTTCCATCTATTTTTATACAGTAAGAGGAATGTTAGAACATACTCACATATAATTTTTAATTAATTACCCAACTGGTAATTCTATTTTTTTGTCCTGAATTTCTGTTGCTAATTATTATTGGCTTGCTCAATTACATCGGAGCAGCTGTTATTAGTGCATACGTACAAAACTGTTGTTCATATTGATTTATTGCATATTGTTTGTTTCGACATTTTGTATACATAGCTAACGGGATGATATTTTTTCCCCATCTTATAGGAAATAGATGCCGAAAGAGAGGCAAATGGAGAAGATCCTATCACTGAAGATGAATTCCTAGGCATTGTATACAATCCTAGTGAACCAGCTGTGAAAGAACTAAAGGTTTGTTTTATACATCTACATGATAATCTGTGTAGTTGGAGATTTACTAGCTTGATTATTAGGTTTTTGACTTCAAATTTTATGTTGCAGGAACAAATAGGGAAGGTGCGATCTTCTCTTGAACTGCCACCTGAGTTGTTGCCTACTGATCAGCCATCATCCCCTCGAACCCAAAGGGAAATTCAGCGGAAGAAAGACATTTTTTTGATGATGCAGGGCAGACCCCCGAAGAAGGGGAAGATCATCCTCCATCCCCATGAGACGGTGTCAGAGCTTATCGGAACATGGGAAGCAATACAATGGATCAACAAAGAAAATAAAAAAAACTTGATGGCTCCAGTTCGGGATGAAATTTATATGATGATG
This sequence comes from Kitagawia praeruptora, assembly GCA_037693485.1. Lineage (NCBI taxonomy): Eukaryota > Viridiplantae > Streptophyta > Magnoliopsida > Apiales > Apiaceae > Kitagawia > Kitagawia praeruptora. Next base: position 155,094,101 of record CM075351.1, on the reverse strand, counting down.
TCGATGATTCTTGATGAGGTGAGGCAGATGGTCTGTTCTTTGCCTATGTGTGAGGTGAAGCAGTCCATTTTGGATGAGAAGGTAGAGAACTTAGCCGCTGCTGCATTTCTTGACCCGAGTTAGAAGTCATTGAAGGCACATTATGAAAGGGCAGCCAGAGGTTTGCTTCGTACTATATTGAAGGACAATGATAAGATCATTGTAGAGGTGAAATTCTCTTTTATCTATTTCTCACATTTCAATTATCTTAAGTTAGATTATCTTAAGTCAGCTTGAGTCATTTTGTATGGTGACATTGTAATCGGTGTTAAGTTGCATGTGTGTCCTACTTTACTCTGGACCTGTATCACCACCTACTCAACCCCGATTTTAATCTGAAATGGATATCTTTGTTTTATTAATGATGTGTTAGTTGTTAAGATAAACATGATTGTTTTTTGTATTATTCATTTTCAAAATTTTTCATGGTCTGTTGAAAATGCAGTCGATCAAAGCATGGCAGGATCGTGTAATTTATATTTAGGGAAGCTGAACTGTCTTCTCTTCTTAATTGTGAATTGAATTTCCTGTCTAGCTTTCTTGAAAATCAATTTTTTGTTTATATATGTTACTCTGTGCTGATATGGAATTATTTAGTTACGTAGTGTCTAATTCAGGCAAGGGTGCACATCTCTCCGTTTATACATTACTTTTGTTTCGATGTTTGACCCTCAACTGTTTTTCTAGTTGAATTCATGTGTTATCTGGTCGAATTAATTAGTGTTGATATTAATTGTTGTTTTTCCAGGAGAGTCCGCCAAAGAAGGATATGTTGATGTTGGGTGGCACGAAGGCTGTGGTGGTGAACGACGACATAAACAACAATGAAGACGCAGATCCACTAGCACACTTGTATCCTCTAGAGCTAGAGTAGGCCTTACTGGTTTATGAAGAACTTAATTTGGTTCAAGTGGATCAGTTTCCCTAGGGTTTTTTGTGAAGAACTGATGGTTTTCATGCTCTATTATAGTACTAGTTTCCCTAGGGTTTTTTGTGAAGAACTGATGGTTTTTATGCTCTATTGTAGTACTGATGGTTTTTATGCAGACTTTAAACTTATATGTAACTAAAGTTAGTTTAATTAAATTATGACTATTTACGGTATTTTAGCATTTTATTTATGAATGCCGGATATATTTTAGCATTTGTGAATGCAGTCAACAAAGTAGCAAAAAACGTTTTGGTACATTATTTTCGACCAGAAAAAGTCTAAAATGGAGGGCAATAAAATTTCTGGTGCATTATTTTCGACCAAATACTGTCAACTTTACATGGGAATTTTCGAGCAAATTTGGTTGAATTTAAGTTTGGACTAATATTAGTCGAATTTAGTATTCGACAAAGGATAGTCGAATTAAAATTTTGATAGCTGATAGTCGAAAATATTTTTTCACTAACTTCGGTCGAATTTAGCATTTTGGGCGGGAGAATTCGAAATTTTTGAAGAAAATTGGAATCAACCAAATTCAACAAATTTCGGTCGAATTTAGTTGGTCGAAGTTAGTAAGTCGAAATTAGATAGTCGAATTTAGTTAGTCGAAAATAGTTATTTTCGACTGTTTTAAGCATTTTCGACGTTGATATGTTCGACCAGATTTCTTTCGGTCGAAAATAACTACGTTCGACCATATGTGGCCGAATTTAGCCGTGTTCGACTGATTACTGTTAGTCGAATTTAGCCGTGTTTTGTAGTAGTGATGAAGAAGTGGAAAGAGCCAGGAGGCACATGGGATTTGGTGATTGCATCGGATAGCAAGGTGGCAGTCGAATTATGGAGTAGAGCAGATACACATCTGGTTATGATGGAGTGATATCTAAGACGATTCAGGATGTGGCTGTGGAATTCACAAATATCTGCCTTATGCATGAGCGACGGGAGGCGAACAAATCAACTCATGGTATGACTAAGTGGGCCGGGGTGAGTCCTCACATCTTAGAGTAGTCGATATTTTTATAGAGGATTCTCCTCAAATTCAAGCTAATTGTATTCAAAATGAGTCTTCCTTGATTGACTAATACAGGCAATGCTTTTCGTAAAAAAAAAGTGTAACACCCCCAAATCCGGGGTCAAGGATTTGGTAGCTACGCGGAAGTCCTCAATGTCAAATTACCTGTTTAACGACATTAAACCATCTGTAATCATTAAAACTGAAATATAACTCTGCGACCCCAACCACCAAGCATCTTTTAGGTCATAGGGCTAGAAACAAGAACTGAAATCTTTACATCTTCATTACATCCATTCTATTACATCGCACTATGTCTTACAAATCTTATACTACTAGTATAGCTTCGTTGGGAAGTACACCAGCAACTAGTACTACTCAATACAAAGTAATATATATTACACATCAATGTACCTACATATAACTTACTCCAGCTATAGCTTTTCTGGATCATATCATCTTCATAGGGCGTACTGCCTGCTTCTTCTGAGCCATGCAGATAAGCCTCAACCGTCTACCTTCCTATGAAAGGTTAATATTTGAAACAAGCAAGAATGAGCGAAATAATTGCTCAGCAAGTTAATAATAGAACTTCACAATATATATATATCAATACACACAAGGGTATTCAATATCTATCGATATTTAATATCATTTCTGAAACATTTAACTATGGAATTTCAATAAGGGAAGTATAACATTTGATATGACATCAAGTGAACAATCTGAGATCGTAATAACCATAGTAAGCTTCATACCTTAGCAAAATGGTATAAGTTGTAGTCCCAATAACCTTTAATAAAACTCTTCAAAATATGCAGTTCAATATACTGCTACTACAAGTGGTTTCATCAAACAGAAACCAAACTATGAAAAGATCCCCTTTTTAGTATTCCACAAGTCTTAAAGTATATACATATAAGTATATCATTTTTATCACCACACCCTACAGTTCAATATTCTGTATGGGATATAACTTCTTTAACCACTTGATAAGTTTAAGACTCAGAGGTAACTGATAGTAAGAGAGTCAAGGTTTTTGAAACGAACCATTTATAAGGGGTACCAAATCAGTACTTCTCAAGCTTGAAAATGTTTATATGTATGTATATCATTTTCGGCAAAACACTTGATGGATCAAGATACTGCACCTCAGCAATATAATAACAATTCTAAAATATATTTGAAACTGTATGCCATGCATTGACGGACATGGTGCTAGTATATTGTAAAAGATGAAGTTATAAGATAGTTCAATATAACCTTTCCGTAAAATATCTGCTATATAGAATATAAGTAGAATATCAACATATAACTTGAAAGATGAAGTTATAAGATGATCCAATATCAAAACCTCCTTATCATAACTCATGTTATGTAAGGTATCAACAGAGTCATCAATTATAAGACAAAGGATGAAGTTACAAGGTAACTTAAATTATATTTCTGTGGGAATATCTGCTATGGCAAAGATAAGCAAGATAGCATCATTTTCATAAAAGAGGAACTTGCAAGAAAGATATTGCAATTCCAGTTTCAAACACTTTTCAACCCTGCCAACAATGATAATTTTGCAGAAGATTCCAATATTGAATGATGAACTAATACTGGAGTTTGACGCGCCAGGAGACATAACATTTACACGATGATCAGTCGCATGTTATGCTCCCCACCTCTTGTTTACTACATGTAGAAGGAAGCACCGACGGATTTACTTGTCTACCGCCCTCTGGAACCCCCTGGCCAACGGTTGGGCCATTTGCTGGACCGGCGCCACTGGGTCACTTCCGCATCTCCTAGTTCATTTAACATCCATAACTTTGAAACGTAAAGTTCGTCCCCCTTTCCCCAAGTATAATACCTGTTGATAGGACTCCACAAAGTAATCGTATCTAGTTGGAAAGGAAAATTCACCAATATTTCCCAAGCTGCTGCTTGTTAATGGATACCAACTTGTTTCAACAATATTACCTCTCGAATAATGAGAAGGTACACAAGGGTTCAATAAGCACATAGCAATCAAATTGTGAGTGAAAAGAATTATTTCGAAGGATTTATGACCAGGAAGTCAACAAGATAAATAACATTTCTCAAGTAAGGTTCCCTTATAATTGGAAAGTTAGATTTGAATGAAGAATGGAATTTTGAGAACCTTTCTTGATACAAGTATTAATAACAAGACTTCGAAATAATTTACATAATATTCGAAGGTCGAAGATAATGTTTGAATGAAGTAAATCATTCTTGAAACAAGTTAGAAGAATTAAATAAATATTCCAAAGAATATTTATTAAGTCAAAAATATTGAAGGAATAATCTTAATATAAGATATTGCTCAACTGGATATTCGAAATAATATTCATTATTTAACTTAATTAAATCCTTAAGGAATATTCAAAATAATATTCGATGAATAAATCGACCCTGAGTGAATATTAAAGATGATATTCATTAAATAAAGTTCAAATGAATATTTAAAATAATATTCATTTACTAAATAATCTCGAGTGAATATTCAAAATAATATTCATTAAGTAACTATCTCAAAGGAATATTTAAAATAATATTCATTAAATAAATAAGGGAAAATATCTACTTAAATATTTTCCTCTGAAAGTAATCATGATATATCAAGAAATACTGACTCCCGATCTATATTTAAGGAATTTAAGTCATACGCCCTTCACTAAGGGAATTTGCAAAACCCGGCTTATAACTAATATCTCATATCTAGCTTATAAGCCAATATCAACTCGTAGTCAAGTATCATAATATACTTTTGAAAACAGTTATGCCTTCCAATAGCATATTTAACAGAAATAATATTCCTATGGTATTTCTCAACTGAGATAATACTCAAATATGATTCCTCGAAAGATATAGAAGGCAAATACAATTCCTCGAATGACAACATATTCAAATAACAATCCTCGACTGTTTTCCAAGTAATTAATACTTTATGGAAATATAATAATGTTTATAAATAACATTCCTCAAATCATTTCCAAGTACTTAATACTTTCTGGAAATATAATTAGTGTTTATTAATAGTATTCCTCAAGATGACTAGTACTTTGCTGCTGGAATCCCTCCGGGTTTCCACGACTATCACTATATTCACAAAATACCAACTTCCGGTTTAAAGTCGAAAACAATGAATATGCTCTTATATCTAGAGCTACAAGATATACCGGTTCGTAAATACTTAACTTTAAAGACCGCATATAATCCAAAGGTCAAATTCTATTTCAACAGGAAATTAAAATTATAGCAAAACTGTTTAACAATATTCCTGGCAAATGCAGTATCAAATAATATTACAAAGTATAGGTTTTGAAACCTTGCATAGGCAGAATCAAAATATAATATTTTAATCAACCATGAAAGTCCTTAAATAACCTCCGATTAACATTCTATAACCTTTAAAACACTTAGGATATTTAATAAATAGATATTTAATATTTATTGAATAAAATATTCAATAGCTCCTTTTTAAAAGAATATTCCCAAGAGTAATCATTTGATAAAGCGAATATTCAGATAATTTTTACTACTAATATCGAAATATGTAATAACCTCAAAACACCAAATTATAACTCTTGGAATATTTCTAATCAAAACCAAGACCTTATTTCTCCGGTAGCACCCGAAATTTAAGTACTTTATCCAAATAATTACCATTGACTCTCGGTCAATAAGGAGTAAATGCTACATATGAAAATCCTTTTTAAATGGATATGTTGAATAATATTCGTTGAATTAAATAACTCTTCCAAATAGCATACATCAATATCCTTCTGGATATTCTTAGTCGAAAATGTCCCAAGTATAATATTTGCAATATTCCATATACAAGATACCGATTAAGGGTAAGTGAATCATAACATATAGGTCTCCATCGACCACATTTTTAAGTCATGGGATTTTGATAATTGGCATAAGCAGAATGTAATAATATTAGCAAAGCCTAAAAATATACTGGTTTCGATTAGGAAGCACATGGTTGAAAAACTTGCAACTATGGATTTAAATCTAATCCACACATTTCATATATTTCAAAATACCGATACTCTGAACGATAGAGTATGCATAAATAAACTTGCCTCTGGTCCTTAGCAGAAAACAGAAATCGCGAATAATTCCTTTGCACCTCGTCCAAGCATTTCCATGGAGGTAGTTTACCTTTCTTTATACGATGCCTCGATCTTCCCTTTTTGATGTACGTCGATCCACTTGATTATACCCTAATGGTACTGAAATAGTTACGAGTACGTGTCAGTCCAACCTCGTATCTCGAGTAGACACAACTCAGAAATACCACTAAGTCACCTAAAGTCGTACTATAGTTGTTATCCCTATAGTTGACTACTCAAATACCAATTAATACACATACCACATTTAGTAAAGAAAAGACATGAAAGAGTCCCCTAGTACAGTGGACATCTCCTGGTGCTAACACATCATAACACTACACAGTTATAACACTTAGTCAAAACTCCACTTAACACTTTTGACCATAATACTATTGACATACTCTTGCCACAAATTAATTAACAAGTAATCCTCAAAACATACCTAATCCTGGATAAAGACTCATAATACCCATTTAATCCTCAAGACACCTTTAATCCTTGAATTAGCACATAATCCCTCGAGACAACAATTAGCTCTCGAAATAATTTACTTAGCACATATTCAAGTAAACAATTAACATCCACTTCATGCCTCTAGGCCATTGATATTAAATAAGTTAAATAAATTTAAATGCAGGGGATTTTTAGAAAATTTCGGCATGAAGTATTCGTTTATCGGACTATGGGCACAGCCCCTCAAATGCAATTCAACCCTGTTTTTGCAAAAATAAAGCTGCCTCAACTTGCAGCAAAGTTAACAAGTAAGAAAAGTACCCGCCCAGACATGCGGCACCTAGCACATAAGAAATTCTGCCTCGATATGCAATAAACATATAATAATTATATTAGTATTAACTACTACTTACGCTACATCAATAATCGTATTACTCACGCATTTTAATGATACACGTGACAATCAATTATTGATATTCGTAAGCCCTAGGGAACAACCCCTAGCATTAACTATTACTTACGCTATATCAATGATCATATCACTTGATCATATTAATTATACTTGTGACAATCAATCATTGATATTCGTAAGCCCGAGGAACTAGCCGAAGAGAATTACACTAGTCCTTAAATACTAACATTTAAAACTTACGATCTCTTTACGACTCCTCACAGTTAAACTAAATAACACATAACCATTACAATTAGCAATTCAACTCTCTACCCGAACCATTATCGATAATCATTTAACCAATTGTAAACAAATACCAAGTAATTGACAAACGTGACATCCGACAAATTCTTATGACTCGACTTATAGCACTTAGCACGTAAACATTTATAGATGACCATATATAACAAGCAAGCCACATAACTTTACATACTATCCGATACTAGCAATTAGCAATTTATCGATAACTAAGCCGAATATATTATCCGACAATTAATAATTAACAATTAACAACCATAAGGCCCGAGCATACAACCGGCTCACAATTAATCCAATTAATTACCATCAACAAGTATAGACCTTCCGAATTAAATCTCGGAATTTAATCTAATCATTAAAATTAACACATTAAACTCACAAATTAAATCTAATTTCATCACAACAATAATCTCACAATTTTAAACTAATTAAATTACAACAATTAATCTACATCGAAATGTACAACTAATTTAATTACAAAAATTAAATAATTAACACGCGAAATTATACCATTTTCCGGTGACCATCGAACACCCCACCATCTCTCTCCCTCTCCCCTGCCATCTCTCTCTCTCTCTCTCTGACCAGCCTCGCCACCACTGCCACGGTGGTCTTCTCCGGCCGCCACCTACCCGATGCCGCCACGCCGGCCACTGCCCTCGCACGACCTCCCATCCCCCGCGCAGTTGCTCCTCCCGCAACCCTCACACCAGCACACACCGAATTACACACACTCACACACACGACTATACATATACATATACATATAGGTTTCAATTGATTAAAATCAAAACCCCCAATCTCTCTCTCTCCGCTGATTCTCTCCCCCTTCCCCGATTTGTTTCCGTGTGTGTGTGTTTTGTGCTGTGTGTGTTTTTGTGTTAAAACCTAATGGGCCTTTGACCCAATACTATTTAAACACTTCATTTCTAATTTTAAACCCGCAAAACATATCTCGGGTAAAATAATAATTTTTGAATTGAAAACCTCGATCGGTAAAAATAATAATTCCAGCATAATTAAATACTAGATTATTTTTAAAGACTTTTGGAGAAAGAATTAGAATTAAATCTAAATTTTCTAAATTGATATGCATTTTACAAATGTTAATAATTTATAAAAACAAATCATAAAAATAATAATTGTGATTCATAAATCACAATTTACAGGGTTTTATAAAAATACTACCAACATTATTGTTTTGGTAAAACCTCAAATTCTTGATTTTATATGCTAATCAAGTAATTTCTGCAAATTCCCAAATAATTAAAATAATCATTTTCTAAGGATTTTAAAATCACCAAACTATTCAGTAAATAAAAAAAAATCTTCACTGAATAATTCCACACTTTGAAAATTAAGCCCTTGCCCAAATAAACTATTGACTCGAGATATCTACTAGGTCAATAAAATTTTAAAACGGGACCCGGTTCCACTTAACCGAAAATATTAAAATAATTAAAAAAAATAAATTCTCCTCATTTTAGGAAAAACATTATTATTATTGAAATAATAATAAAATCATTTCTTGAAAAATCCGGGTTATTACAGTCTACCCTCCATAAAAGGATTCCGTCCACGGAATCAGCTAAGGCCACTACTGGGATTCCTTAACTCTTTCATCATCCACATTTATTCTGCCAAGCCAGAGGTAGTGTCCATTCGTAAACAACTTCTCCGAAACCTCAATCCAACCATAAGATCTCTATTTGACACGGTTATCATTGGAGTCTTACCACATTACTCCTTTCACACATATATCTTGACCAACTTTCAATTATCATAATATCTTTGAGAGAGAGTTCACTGATTCTATTCACATAACACTCTTGAGAGAGAGATTGCACTCATTCCATTAATCATAATATCATTGAGAGAGAAAGAATTATCTAATTCTATTGATACGTCACTGATATTCTATTCACCTTGGAATTCGCTCTTACTCCTGGCGATTCCGTTATAATTCTAGTTTCTATCAGCGAGTTTTGACTTGGTCGACCTGGTTGGCATCCCCTTCAAATTCATTAGAGGTAACAAGAATCAGGGATCTTTGAAAAGATAGCCGTCATATCAAGGCTATTGCCACACCTTGATGATCATAAGGTTATGAGTATTAAAGTAAACCTTATTTGAAATAAGAGAATTTACTGAGAGATCAATATGATCATAAGAACTCACGTTGCGTGTCTCAGTTAAGACATTACTAAAGGTAATTAGCCTTCTTGTATTTCACAACTCACAAGTGATGGCGTCCCATCAGACTTCTATAACAAAGACAGATAGTCCTTGTGGCCCCTATATGTATAGGGTTGTTCATCTCAGTGGAAGTTGAGAAGTATGAAAGCAATTCAAAGTCAAGTTAATAATTATCGTATTTTGTCAATTAATTCTCAAAGGGACACCTTGGAGTTGAATTGAACGGATTCCAGAGGTGTGATTTCCAAGGAAAAGAATAACCAGAAGGATACTGGTATTCAACAAGCAAGTGGTGCTATACCACCATAGAATCATCCACTATTGAAGGAACGTGGAGGTTTGAAATAACATCATTCGATAGGGCTTCAGAAACCTGAAAGTAGGAATAATGGCAGCTTCTGGCACAATCGAAATTAAATATGGCTTAACACAAGTATTAAAGAATAACTTCGAGGAGGGAATGTATTCTTTATTAAAAATTCTCTCTTGGAGAGATGTCAAGATAGGTCATAGATTAGGGGTAATCAAAATAATTTATGCACGGGGAGGTGTCAAATCATTCATAGATTGGGGAGGTAATAAACATAATTTGCAAAGGGGGAGATATCAAAAAAATTCAGATTGGGAAGATAATCAAAATGATTCCAAAATGGGGAGGGTACCGCCAAGGTCTCTACAGATGCCTTTTTATATCGGCTCCTCTAACGGATAATCGTTCGATTCTAACGATCTTCTTTTCCACACACACCCTAAGGTGCTCGATAGTTGACGTCATCGTCGACTCGTAATAGTCGCTAAAGATTCAACCATCGACCTTTACAATCGTAAGGAGTTCTATTTGACTCGGTGCAAGCATCTCACGCAAGCGTTCTTTTCTTTGAGAAGACTTCGATACTGTGTCGCCCCTAGAAACGACGAATTCCACATGTCGAACGGACGATATTCCGGATCATTGCTAGAAAATACCTACTTAGATCCAGTCACCATTATAACCATCTTTATACCACATGTTCCTGTCCTCATGACAATTCCATGTGCTAATTAAGCTTATCCATTTTTGCCTTCGTACTAGTCTTTCTCAGACTTTCTCAGTCCGTCTTAGTTCTTAAAGCATTTCATCTTTATTGACCAATCTCATCTTCACCCTTTTTACTTCTATAATCATTTGAAACAATCGGTGTCTGTCCACCAATCCATTCATAATATTACCTCGAACTCTATTAAGCTCGAGAGGGTTTAAACATCCGCAACTTCGACTAATAATCTTTCATAGTGATCTTATTGTATTTCCCTTTCGGAATTTAACAATATGAGTACTATCTCAGCACATTGTTGACATAATACTTGATGCCAACTTTCTATCCTTCATCATCATGTTGAAATTTCCTATAGTTCGGAGAATACATAACTGTTTCCATTAATCCCCTAAAATCATCTTAGTTTCAGGTCTCGGGCGATCTATGCCCCGACCAACCAATACTTGTCTCTGAGGATCCTTTAGCAGACAACCATCACCACCAGAAGTGAAGTCTGTATCAACATATTCCTCGGCATAGCCTTCCAATCTTAACTTAATCATTGGTACTATATCCAATAGTCCAACAAGAACTCTACATGAGTTCTGACGTTCTCACATAACTATACACATTCCTACTCACTCTCGTTTCTAGTTTACTATAACCTAATCTCTGATACCATTTCTGTAACACCCCCAAATCCGGGGTCAAGGATTTGGTAGCTACGCGGAAGTCCTCAATGTCAAATTACCTGTTTAACGACATTAAACCATCTGTAATCATTAAAACTGAAATATAACTCTGCGACCCCAACCACCAAGCATCTTTTAGGTCATAGGGCTAGAAACAAGAACTGAAATCTTTACATCTTCAGTACATCCATTCTATTACATCGCACTATGTCTTACAAATCTTATACTACTAGTATAGCTTCGTTGGGAAGTACACCAGCAACTAGTACTACTCAATACAAAGTAATATATATTACACATCAATGTACCTACATATAACTTACTCCAGCTATAGTTTTTCTGGATCATATCATCTTCATAGGGCGTACTGCCTGCTTCTTCTGAGCCATGCAGATAAGCCTCAACCGTCTACCTTCCTCTGAAAGGTTAATATTTGAAACAAGCAAGAATGGGCGAAAGAATTGCTCAGCAAGTTAATAATAGAACTCCACAATATATATATCAATACACACAAGGGTATTCAATATCTAACGATATTTAATATCATTTCTGAAACATTTAACTATGGAATTTCAATAAGGGAAGTATAACCTTTAATATGACATCAAATGAACAATCTGAGATCGTAATAACCATAGTAAGCTTCATACCTTAGCAAAATGGTGTAAGTTGTAGTCCCAATAACCTTTAATAAAACTCTTCAAAATATGCAGTTCAATATACTGCTACTATAAGTGGTTTCATCAAACAGAAACCAAACTATAAAAAGATCCCCTTTTTAGTATTCCACAAGTCTGAAAGTATATACATATAAGTATATCATTTTTATCACCACACCCTACAGTTCAATATTCTGTATGGGATATAACTTCTTTAACCACTTGATAAGTTTAAGACTCAGAGGTAACTGATAGTAAGAGAGTCAAGGTTTTTGAAACGAACCATTTATAAGGGGTACCAAATCAGTACTTCTCAAGCTTGAAAATGTTTATATGTATGTATATCATTTTCGGCAAAACACTTGATGGATCAAGATACTGCACCTCAGCAATATAATAACAATTCTAAAATATCTTTGAAACTGTATGCCATGCATTGACGGACATGGTTCCAGTATATTGTAAAAGATGAAGTTATAAGATAGTTCAATATAACCTTTCCGTAAAATATCTGCTATATAGAATATAAGCAGAATATCAACATATAACTTGAAAGATGAAGTTATAAGATGATCCAATATCAAAACCTCCTTATCATAACTCATGTTAAGGTATCAATAGAGTCATCAATTATAAGACAAAGGATGAAGTTACAAGGTAACTCAAATTATATTTCTGTGGGAATATCTGCTATGCCAAAGATAAGCAAGATAGCATCATTTTCATAAAAGAGGAACTTGCAAGAAAGATATTGCAATTCCAGTTTCAAACACTTTCAACCCTGCCAACAATGATAATATTGCAGAAGATTCCAATCTTGGATGATGAACTAATACTGGAGTTTGACGCGTCAGGAGACATAACATTTACACGATGATCAGTCGCATGTTATGCTCCCCACCTCTTGTTTACTACATGTAGAAGGAAGCACCGACGGATTTACTTGTCTACCGCCCTCTGGAACCCCCTGGCCAACGGTTGGGCCATTTGCTGGACCGGCGCCACTGGGTCACTTACGCATCTCCTAGTTCATTTAACATCCATAACTTTGAAACGTAAAGTTCGTCCCCCTTTCCCCAAGTATAATACTTGTTGATAGGACTCCACAAAGTAGTCGTATCTAGTTGGAAAGGAAAATTCACCAATATTTCCCAAGCTGCTGCTTGTTAATGGATACCAACTTGTTTCAACAATCTTACCTCTCGAATAATGAGAAGGTACACAAGGGTTCAATAAGCACATAGCAATCAAATTGAGAGTGAAAAGAATTATTTCGAAGGATTTATGACCAGGAAGTCAACAAGATAAATAACATTTCTCAAGTAAGGTTCCCTTATAATTGGAAAGTTAGATTTGAATGAAGAATGGAATTTTGAGAACCTTTCTTGATACAAGTATTAATAACAAGACTTTGAAATAATTTACATAATATTCGAAGGTCGAAGATAATGTTTGAATGAAGTAAATCATTCTTGAAACGAGTTAGAAGAATTAAATAAATATTCCAAAGAATATTTATTAAGTCAAAAATATTGAAGGAATAATCTTAATATAAGATATTGCTCAACTGGATATTCGAAATAATATTCATTATTTAACTTAATTAAATCCTTAAGGAATATTCAAAATAATATTCGATGAATAAATCGACCCTGAGTGAATATTAAAGATGATATTCATTAAATAAAGTTCAAATGAATATTTAAAATAATATTCATTTACTAAATAATCTCGAATGAATATTCAAAATAATATTCATTAAGTAACTATCTCAAAGAAATATTTAAAATAATATTCATTAAATAAATAAGGAAAAATATCTACTTAAATATTTTCCTCTGAAAGTAATCATGATATATCAAGAAATACTGACTCCCGATCTATATTTAAGGAATTTAAGTCATACACCCTTCACTAAGGACATTTGCAAAACCCGGCTTATAACTAATATCTCATATCTAGCTTATAAGCCAATATCAACTCGTAGTCAAGTATCATAATATACTTTTGAAAACAGTTATGCCTTCCAATAGCATATTTAACAGAAATAATATTCCTATGGTATTTCTCAACTGAGATAATACTCAAATATGATTCCTCGAAAGATATAGAAGGCAAATACAATTCCTCGAATGACAACATATTCAAATAACAATCCTCGACTGTTTTCCAAGTAATTAATACTTTATGGAAATATAATAATGTTTATAAATAACATTCCTCAAATCATTTCCAAGTACTTAATACTTTCTGGAAATATAATTAGTGTTTATTAATAGTATTCCTCAAGATGACTAGTACTTTGCCGCTGGAATCCCTCCGGGTTTCCACGACTATCACTATATTCACAAAATATCCTTCTAGATATTCTTAGTCGAAAATGTCCCAAGTATAATATTTGCAATATTCCATATACAAGATACCGATTAAGGGTAAGTGAGTCATAACATATAGGTCTCCATCGACCACATTTTTAAGTCATGGGATTTTGATAATTGGCATAAGCAGAATGTAATAATATTAGCAAAGCCTAAAAATATACTGGTTTCGATTAGGAAGCACATGGTTGAAAAACTTGCAACTATGGATTTAAATCTAATCCACACATTTCCTATATTTCAAAATACCGATACTCTGAACGATAGAGTATGCATAAATAAACTTGCCTCTGGTCCTTAGTAGAAAACAGAAATCGCGAATAATTCCTTCGCACCTCGTCCAAGCATTTCCATGGAGGTAGTTTACCTTTCTTTATACGATGCCTCGATCTTCCCTTTTTGATGTACGTCGATCCACTTGATTATACCCTAATGGTACTGAAATAGTTACGAGTACGTGTCAGTCCAACCTCGTATCTCGAGTAGACACAACTCAGAAATACCACTAAGTCACCTAAAGTCATACAGTGGACATCTCCTGGTGCTAACACATCATAACACTACACAGTTATAACACTTAGTCAAAACTCCACTTAACACTTTTGACCATAATACTATTGACATACTCTTGTCACAAATTAATTAACAAGTAATCCTCAAAACATACCTAATCCTGGATAAAGACTCATAATACCCATTTAATCCTCAAGACACCTTTAATCCTTGAATTAGCACATAATCCCTCGAGACAACAATTAGCTCTCGAAATAATTTACTTAGCACATATTCAAGTAAACAATTAACATCCACTTCATGCCTCTAGGCCATTGATATTAAATAAGTTAAATAAATTTAAATGCAGGGGATTTTTAGAAAATTTCGGCATGAAGTATTCGTTTATCGGACTATGGGCACAGCCCCTCAAATGCAATTCAAACCTGTTTTTGCAAAAATAAAGCTGCCTCAACTTGCAGCAAAGTAAACAAGTAAGAAAAATACCCGCCCAGACATGCGGCACCTGTCCTAGCACATAATAAATTCTGCCTCGACATGCAGTAAACATATAATAATTATATTAGCATTAACTACTACTTACGCTACATCAATAATCGTATTACTCACGCATTTTAATGATACACATGACAATCAATTATTGATATTCGTAAGTCCTAGGGAACAATCCCTAGCATTAACTATTACTTACGCTATATCAATGATCATATCACTTGAGCATATTAATTATACTTGTGACAATCAATCATTGATATTCGTAAGCCCGAGGAACTAGCCGAAGAGAATTACACTAGTCCTTATATACTAACATTTAGAACTTACGATCTCTTTACGACTCCTCGCAGTTAAACTAAATAACACATAACCATTACAATTAGCAATTCAACTCTCTACCCGAACCATTATCGATAATCATTTAACCAATTGTAAACAAATACCAAGTAATTGACAGACGTGACATCCGACAAATTCTTATGACTCGACTTATAGCACTTAGCAGGTAAACATTTATAGATGACCATATATAACAAGCAAGCCACATAACTTTACATACTATCCGACACTAGCAATTAGCAATTTATCTATAACTAACCAGAATATATTATCCGACAATTAATAATTAACAATTAACAACCATAAGGCCCGAGCATACAACCGGCTCACAATTAATCCAATTAATTACCATCAACAAGTATAGACCTTCCGAATTAAATCTCGGAATTTAATCTAATCATTAAAATTAACACATTAAACTCACAAATTAAATCTAATTTCATCACAACAATAATCTCACAATTTTAAACTAATTAAATTACAACAATTAATCTACATCAAAATGTACAACTAATTTAATTACGAAAATTAAATAATTAACATGCGAAATTATACCATTTTCCGGTGACATTCGAACACCCCACCATCTCTCTCCCTCTCCCCTGCCATCTCTCTCTCTCTCTCTCTCTGACCAGCCTCGCCACCACTGCCACGGTGGTCTTCTCCGGCCGCCACCTACCCGACGCCGCCACGCCGGCCACTTCCCTAGCGCGGCCTCCCCTTCCCCGCGCAGTTGCTCCTCCCGCAACCCTCACACCAGCACACACCGAATTACACACACTCACACACACGACTATACATATACATATACATATAGGTTTCAATTGATTAAAATCAAAACTCCCAATCTCTCTCTCTCCGCTGATTCTCTCCCCCTTCCCCGATTTGTTTCCGTGTGTGTGTGTTTTGTGCGGCAGTGTGTGTATTGTGTGTATATCTATGGGTGATGTTTGTGTTTTTGTGTTAAAACCTAATGGGCCTTTGGCCCAATACTATTTAAACACTTCATTTCTAATTTTAAACTCGCAAAACATATCTCGGGTAAAATAATAATTTTTGAATTAAAAACCTCGATCGGTAAAAATAATAATTCCAGCATAATTAAATACTAGATTATTTTTAAAGACTTTTGGAGAAAGAATTAGAATTAAATCTAAATTTTCTAAATTGATATGCATTTTACAAATGTTAATAATTTATAAAAACAAATCATAAAAATAATAATTGTGATTCATAAATCACAATTTACAGGGCTTTATAAAAATACTACAAACATTATTGTTTTGGTAAAACCTCAAATTCTTGATTTTATATGCTAATCAAGTAATTTCTGCAAATCCCCAAATAATTAAAATAATCATTTTTTAAGGATTTTAAAATCACCAAACTATTCGGTAAATAAATAAAAAAATCTTCACTGAATAATTCCACACTTTGAAAATTAAGCCCTTGCCCAAATAAACTATTGACTCGAGATATCTACTAGGTCAATAAAATTTTAAAACGGGACCCGGTTCCACTTAACCGAAAATATTAAAATAATTAAAAAAAAATTCTCCTCATTTTAGGAAAAACATTATTATTATTGAAATAATAATAAAATCATTTCTTGAAAAATCCGGGTTATTACAAAAAGTGCTTAATAAGTTATTCATTACCAAACCAAGTCCTGACTTAATTTTCTTTATTCGAAAAACAAGCACTACGTTCAACAATTGAAAAACACTATCATGCGCATGCGCATGAACTTAGATCTCACACATAAAGTTTTGAATCGGAGAATCTTGGTGTCGGGACGGCGATCACAGGTTCCATTGTCTTCATCACTATTCCAAATTTATCAGTGAACTTAATATTTCCACCCTCTGGAAATTCCCAATCAAACAAGTGCAAGAACGTAGCAATCAGATGTTTGCTCATTCTTTCAGCCAAGGAAATCCCGGGACAACCTCTTCTTCCGGATCCAAAGGGAAGAAAGTTAAAGTTGTTTCCTGATAGTTCAAATTTTCCAGCATCAATGCTCTCCATGAACCTCTCAGGTCTGAACTCGTGAGGATTTTTCCAATTGTTAGGGTCTCGATGTATAGCCCAAAGATTAAGAAAAATGGTAGATCCTTCTGGTATATTGTACCCTCCCACAGTTGCTATTTTGCTTGGACTACGAGGACCTCCAAAGGGTAGTGGTGGATGCATTCGCAAAGTCTCCTTAAACACAGCGTCCAAATAGGTTAATTTTGACAAATGAAACTCTTCCACCTCATTGTTAGAGCCAACAACTTGCTGTAACTCTTCTTGAACTTTCTTCATCAGTTTGGGATTCATCAGAAGCTCCGCCATTGCCCACTCCACTGTGGTTGATACAGTGTCAGTTCCCCCCACAACAGTGTCCTACATTAATTCAAACACAAACATATAATTAGTTACCAAGAGATACTGATCAAACATTTCATAAAAATAATAATTCAAGAGTCAGTTTAAGCTTACCAAGAGAAGGCCCTTGAGCTGTTTCAATGTGATTGATGATTCAGCATCTTGGTTCTGGTGAAGCTCCAAAAGGAACTGCATAAAGTCTTTTCTTGTTTTTCCATTATCTTGGGGAGTGACCATTTCTCTTTTTCGTTGCTGGACAACAGAATCTAACAAGGCTTCAAACGAACTAATGCACTTCTCCATATCCTTCTTTATTCCTTGAGCATCTAGCCATGCAAGTGATGGTAAGACATCTGAAATATTCGTCTTTCCAAGAAGAAACATAATTTCCGCCGACCGGTCCCTGAGCTCAGCTATATCAAAACTCACTTCGTCTTCTTGAAAAGAATCCCCTAACATGATACATATAACAGACTTCATGGCTGTCTGAAATGTCATCTCTCCAATATCAACCTGCTTCCCAACATTTTCATAAATTTGCTTCACTGACTTTTTAACTTGTTCTTTTCTCTGAGCGTACAAGCTGTCTAGAATAGTTTTGCCCATCATCTCATGAACAAATATCTTGCGCAGCCTCATCCAATCCGGACCATAATCTCGAAAAGTAATATCTTCACCTCCTAGAGACGCAATTGTTCCCGCGACGGTCGGCCAACGGTTAGAAAATATTATGTCCTGATCACGTAGCACCTCTTTTATTAGTGATGAGGAATTGATCACTACACATAATTTGCTGCCAAGCCCAATCTTGAAAATTGGGCCGTAAACGCCTGCTAGCTTCGCAAATTGCGTGTGAAGGTCGGCACCCATGAAGGGAAGGTAGCCGAGTAATGGCATGCCGCGAGGGCCTGGTGGGAGATTCTTCAGCTTCTTGGCACTCCGCCGGAGAAGTAAGAAGAATGTTAAAGTTGTAACCAGAAGAAGGAGAATGGCTTTTACAATCATTCCACTTTTCTCATTCTCCATTTCGCTGTAGAGATATCTAACTGTGGACATGCTATTTTCTTGTTTAATTGAGAAGAAGCTAAACTCAGTGGTGGAGCTAGAGCAACTTATATTGAGATTCTCTGCTTATGAGGACAAACTTTTACTGCAATAAATATGTATCGAAAGTAACTTCTAGCATCTACAGGCAGTTGCCAAGTTTGACTCTCGTGCGCGTGAATAATTTGTGGTAAAGGATAAATAAGAAAATTGAAAATTTTACGTTTATAACTTTTAAGAACTTTAACATCTTTTCTATATATAAAGTAAAATCTCGGGCGGGTCCCGCAGATAGTGACGTGGCGGTCTAGACGAGGTTTCATCTATTTTTACTGTTTTCCTATGCTCCCATCTATTTTTTCTATTTTCTATGCCCTCAGGTTTTATTCGTATGTTGGCTTCTAAATGTCCCTGTACCTGCAAGCCTTTTATTACAAGGAATGTTAACAATCAGTTTATAAATGCAACAATCTTTTCGACTTCCTTATCTCACTTATTTTGTAGGCTATATATACTTTATAGAAATAGTGAGGCTGGTAGGATAGATTGGGAATTGTTCTTTACAAATGTATACATCATTATCTTTTACAATGGTATGACAATGATATACATCCTCTCATTATTTTTGGGCTCTAAAAGGTACCATCATTCCTGTTATCCATTTGGACTCTTACGGTTTTCTTTAGTTTAATTTCTCCCTCGTGCAGACAATTTTGTAATAAAGAGTATGTTATGTTATAGATTTTGAGTAGGACTTATTACGTGTTCGTGGTAGGTTCTCTCACTTAACTGTTTATATGTGTGTGTGGTTGCAGCATACAAAGAGATAAAGATGATGATACCGAGTTAATACACCTTCCTGCACCTGATGAACTCTTACTGAATTCCATGATGCAAAAATGTATTATGGATATAATTTTCCTTGATTCGGAGGATACAGACGAGGAATCACCTCATTATAGGTATCACTGGGTCATGAACATCGGTTAATACTCAAAAACAAAAGTGCTCTTATAACTGCAGATGATGACTTGAACCCAGAAATATCAGCAAGATTGATTTCATGCAAGGGATGCGGAAAACCTATTACAACCTCCCCCGATGATGCTGATGTATTCTATTAATGCAATCAATGCAATTTTTTTCTCCATCAGTACTGTGCACAGTTTCTAAAATGTTTTATAATCAGTTAGAGCGCTTTTTCTTTCGATTTCATGGCAGTTTCTTCCTTTGCAACGCTTGCCACGTTTATAGCTATGGCTTCGGAATGAAAATGCCTGGACTACCAGAAAAAACCTCGGTTGATGTCTGGTGTGCATGTCTACCCCTAAAAATCAAACACCAGGCACATCATCATCCCATCAAACAAATTAATGTAGGAATATTCAAAACTCTGGGAAAAGATTTTGGAATTTGTAAAGCATGCCGCTGTTGGATAGATCAATATAGTGAGTCTATCTTCTTCGGTTGTGGAGCTGTGATTTCTATATACATCGGAATTGTGCTTTTAAGCCAGGTACAATATGACACATAAATGGGATCCTCACGCTCTCCACTTAGTTCTTTCACTTGAGGATGACATAGAAGATCATCCTAATGAGTTCCATTGTGAATTTTGATCAGAAGAGATAGACACCAACACTTGGTTCTATCATTGCAATGTTTGTGATTTATCATTTCATCCTGGGGATTGCATCACTGCATGCTCTTCAGAACTATGGCTCTCCATCACTAGGACGATCATAAAGTTGCTGGATAAATAACAACGGCCAAGTAGATACTAAGTTAAGAGATGTACATGGTCAAAGCAAAATAATTAGAATACATGTTGTATGTCATTAATCAAATGACTACGTACATGTCACTGAAGTAATAAGCTTCTGTCAAGTGCAAAATAGGTTTTATGGATAATAGAACCGAGGAAAAAAATTTCAAAATGGGTTCAAGAATCAAAAAAACGTTTTATATATAACATTTAATGAACATATCAATGCATAAATTATATATAATTAATTTGTATGAAGCTGTTACAAAAGGATTAAGTTGATTCAGTTGAAAAAAAGTTAAAATATCTTAATAGAAAAAAGTGGAGAAACTTTTTCACTATTCATTTTTGTACATGTAAATCGGACATTATTAAATATTAATAATTGTCAATTAAAAAAAAGTTACTTTTTTGATTTAAACAAAAAAATATTTACTTGACTCGCCATATTTTGGATTCCTGTGAATTGCTTATTAAATAACAATTGCATTGATGTAGATATGTGTTCTATTCTATTCAAAAAAAAACATTTGAAAGTAAACTATCAACTTTTTGTGCAACTACATGTACAAAAAAATTGCATTTAAATAAATTATTTTAAGTCTATAGGCAAATTAAAAATACAAATTATTTTTTTATGCTCCACCTTCTTAATATTAAAAAGTAAATATTAACTGAACTTTTGCAGATGTTGCATTCAAATAAAAATTATAAATATACCAAATAATGTGTGCGATAAATAAAATAACACTTTTACAATTAAAATAAAATTTCATACAATTTCAGAAAAAAACATCATAATATTGTTTACAAACATTTTCTTATAATTTTTTAAAAAATTTACATGATCGCGCGAAGCGCAATTTTTTCACCTAGTTTAATATATATATTAGTTAAAAGTGGATGAAGTTAAATGTATAACAATGACAAAATTAATAATAATTGTCAGAAAAGTAACATAATATTATTTTCATCATGATAATTCACTATAAGAAAAACAAGAAAAACGACAGACATTTTACAATGCCTTTTTACAACGAATATTAAGTATCTTTTCGGTTGTTAGCTAAATTATCTTGCGATAACGTTTAACTCACCTTTGGTTTCACTTTCAGTTTTTATTAATTATTTTTTCGCAAAATCTCATATGAGACCATCAGTTAAATTATCTTACGATAACGTTTAACCCATCTTAGTTTCACCTTCAGTTTCCTACTAATTAAATCTTATATGAGACGGTTTAGTGTGAGACCTGAGTAACTTATACAATAAAAAGGATCATTGAATAATTAAAATGAGAACTAATCGAAACTTTTCATCTTAACAAAGTTGTTAATTTGTTTCTTTTTTTTTTTAAATAGTTAAAAAATATTAAACTCATCTTACGACGGAAGACTAGGCGGATCACTTATGATGTTTAGCTTTTCATCATAATATCCAACAACTTATTAATGATATGAAATGCTATTACTTACGTCGGATTATGTATATCATCTTAAGATTTCTTGGCTATATTACAAAGATCATTTGCATGTTTCGTCATATGATTAATAAGTTATTAATTACTCCCTCTGTTTATTTGATTTCTTTACATTTGCTTTTTGCACGGAGACCAAGATAGTGGATGTAATATTGTTAAAATAAATGTAGTAGTGGGTGTAATAGTAATTTTATTGTTAAAATAAGTGAAGTAGTGGGTGTAATAGTGTAAAGGGTTGAAAAGGTGGAGTGAGGTAGTGGATGTAATAATGTATTTTATTGTTAAAAGTTACTATTTTGGGTAATGTAAAGAAATGGAATGGACGGCCCAAAAAGGAAAGTGTAAAGAAATGAAATGGACGGAGGGAGTACCATTTTTTGTTGGGAGATGATTTTTTTTTAATAAACTTACAGTAGAGGTGACTAGTTTCATTGTTAGTTGACCATCAATTGTAAGAATAATATACTATTCTCTCATTCTACTACTATCTTTCTCTCGCTCCACTATATATATCTCTTTCTCTCTCTAACATTTTCTATCGACATTCTCCAAATTTGAAGATATTAAAAAGTAACTCGTCCATAGAGATCACATATAATCATCATCCAAATGTGAAATTAGAATCTGGAACTGAAGCCCATGGTTCTAACCTTTCTGTACAAAATGGATACCATATACAACGAGAATCTAAGTGGGAAATTAGATCATAAAGAAGATGCTACAGGAAATGCTAGATCTGAGGATCATAGTCTTGAGCCATCAACACAAATCACTACAAGAAAAACAGTTATCAATGATCGATACTACTAGCGACCGAAAATTCAATCGCTGATACGTTTTTTAGCGACGGAAATCAGCGACAGAAGTTGATATTGGTTGATGATACGTAACAATGACCGACTGGAGATGGAGTTCGGTCGCCGGAAATGATTTTTCGTGCAAATAAAATTTTGGCGCCAAAGTTTCAGCGATCGAAATTCTTCTACGATGGCAATATAGGTCGCCGATAGTGCCATGTTGACCACAGAGTCAACCGGATGCCACATAGACTTATCAGCGACCGACATAGTCAGTTGCTGATTAGCGGGGAGGTTCTTCAGTGACCGAAGACCAGTCACAGATGTGCGGGAAGAGGGTCTTCTACGACCATTGTCGGTCGCTGATGTGCGGTCGCAGAAGAATTTAGCCCTAAAACCTCCGAATCAGCCTCATTTTCTTTAGAATTCATAAGAGCAGAAGGCAAAGATGCAGAGAGAGGCAATTTTCAAGAGCTCTGACAGGTATTATCTTTTGCTAAATCATCAGCTCAATTTCTTCCTTTTATATTTAGATATATGAGTATCTGAATGTATATGAGTCTTGTTAATGACTGTTATTTACTTTTTGATATAGATTGTGGTTATTGTCATTATTTTTGTTGGTTGAGGTATGTTTCTCATTAATTTTAACTTTGTTATATTGTATACATGTCTTAAATTATGTTGTATACTTTATTATTTTGTATACATGCCTTGCATTATGTTGTATATATACTTTACACTGTATATGTTGTATAGATTTCTTCTTCAGGGTAAGGGTCAGGTTCAGCTAGAAAGAAAGGAAGGGGCCCCAATAATATCCTACCCGTCCGTCGACCGTTGATTATTATTGATTCGGCCATCCCTGATTCCGGCATGTACATATTTATTAACTGATTCATATATATTATCTTTACTTTAAATGCATATATATCTATGAGTATATATTACACACACACATATATATATATTATTTAGTAAAGCTTTTGCAGATAAGGATGTTGTGAATGTCATTGGTTACTTGTGCCTCAACAACTGGCCTATTCCAGTCATTACATGGATGGAGGCACCTAATACACACAAGCAACATTGTTGCGAGGAGTTTCAGGAACACTTTCATGTTAAGTTGTATATAATGCATGTAAATTGATATAAGTGTATGTCCTAATTGTTGGTTATAATATAAATTGTATGAATTGTATGTTAATTATAGTTGATAACTGAATTGTATGTTAATTATAGTTGATAACTGAATTAATAGTTAATATGCTTGATTTCTTAATATGAATTAATCTTTGATATGTCATAATTATAGTTAGTATTGTTTCCCAACAATAATAACAATGAGATTGTAGAAGGGGGGTTGAACACAATCTTTTCGAATTTTAACAATTCTCAGTTCTTGATTAGTGTTTAATGGACAGATATAATAAATCATACTGAATGAAAGGTAAATAACAAAGCTCTTTCAAATGACGGGTGGAGTTTATTGAAAACCACCCGGAATATATTTCAAAGAAATCTAAGAACAATGTTCTTAGCTACAATGTTACAAAACTTTTAAACAGTGAGAGAGAATACAATATTCTGCTACTATGTGTTTTTCTCTTTTATCTCTCTGTTTAAAAGTAATGTTGCTAATTGGTATATATGGATACCAAGTTGTCTAAAATGTACTAACTCTAAAGAATACAACAGTACAAAGATTAGTACATTAAAGCTGCTCCAAAGTATTACTTAATGAAAATAAACTTTGGCTTCTTTTTCTTCTGAGTTCCACTGTTTGTGGCTGCCATGCTATGTGTAGAGTCAACTTATCCCACGTTGATTGATAGGCTAATATGTCACTATCAACTGCTAATCTCGAGACATTATTGGTTGTGTGACTTCATCCGTTGAAAGCTAAAATCTCTATGGGACTGATAGATCATCCGTTGATGTAGACATCCGTTGATGAAGACATCCGTTGATGGAGACATCCGTTGATGCTTCACTTCACTTATACAGAATTACAATGATTCATCTATTTACAACTTTCAAACCTATTCTGTATATCTGATGAAGACTAACTAGATTGAACTACCTATGAACTGTTACAACTAAGGATTGATCATCCGTTGACAAACTACTAAGCATGCTTCAAAACTAACTTATCGACGGATAACTATCCTATCAACGGATAAGGAACATCCGTTGACAGGCTACCTCATCAACGGATAAGCAACAAGATTATCATTCGTTGATGAGCTTCGATGCTACTTATACAAAATGATTTACAGGTTTTACAAATATCATCAAGACCACATATTCCTAACAATCTCCCCCAATTTATGCGTAGAAAAATCAGACATAAATTCGGGCATGATGATAACAAAACCCAAAACATACAATCAAGATAACAGTAAATCAACAAACTGTAGAAGCTTCTTATAACTTAAAACCAAATCCAAGTCTGATAGAGAAACTGAAATTTAAGATTGAGAACATACATGGTTTATTGCTCCTCTAGACTGAGCTGATTAATCTATTTTCTTTCCCATTTGTCTTTTAATCTCCCTTCTCAGCCTGTTGTTGATAGCAATTTGTTCTTCAAGGTGCTTGGAGAATAGATTCTTTTCAGGTATGTCTTTGTTCAGCATAGAGATCAAAAACTCCAAGTAATCATTGCTGGTTATCTTCAACTGATCCTCAAGTCTGAAAAACCTCCTCCTGCCTTGTTCATCCCTGAACTCCATCATCCAGTGAGGTTCATCATGAATCCTTCTCCCAGTAACTGGCAGCATGATTCTTCTAGGAAACCTACCCTCAGCAGTCCAGGTCTGTCTTATTGCTAGTAGAGAACTCTGCAGCTCACTCTTGGCCTCTGGAGTATACCCATTAGTTCTGATCATACATTGGTTAATCCTGTTGATGCAACTGAAGCTTAGGTTTAGAATCCTTGCCATATCAACAGCAATTTCCAATCCATTGTTGTAGATCAAAGAGAGCTTGGGTGGTTGGGTATCTGTTGGCTCTACACCCCTAGCTTTCACTAAGTCACTCAACCTCAGACTAAACCATGCAGTCTCTTCTATGTTTGCCAGGATGGCTTCTTCTAATGGATAGTTCTTCTTCTTTGGGATCCTCTTTACAGCTTGGACCTTGGGTGCCAATTCAGCCTCAGCCTTCCCCTGTGACTTGCTTCTCTTGACAACCCTTTACTTGGTTATCCTAGTCTTAGCTGGTATGACTGGAGTATCATACCTTAATTGTTCAGCTCTAGACTCCTCAATCTCTTCTTTAGAAAAGGGCAACTCATCATCAGAATCTGGTGGAGGCTCTACTTAGGTTCCATCCAGCTTCATTCTAGTAATCTCTTCTTCTTTAGCCTCTAGAAAGGCTTGTTATAACTGTGGTAGGACAAATCATCTTGCCTTTGAATGCAGGAAGAAGAAAACAGAAGTGTAGTTCCTGAGTCTAAGTCTAGGAATTATACTGTCAGATATAAACCACAGAATCCTTGTCTTCATTGTGGAAGCCAATGACATTCAATCTATACTTGTGAGGACTATCATAGTTTGTATTATAATTATTATGAACTATTGACTAATGTTGATACTTCTTCTCTTAGTTCCCCAAGTAAAACTTTAAAAATCATGTTGTTAAGTATACAATTGTTGTCCCCACTGGTAGTGCCAGTCAGGATGTTGATACTACTTCTGGTTCTAGAACTAGTGGTACAATTAGTATGCCTCCTGGTTCTGCTAATAGTGGCTAATAGTGGGGCTACTAATGTTAAGTCTTCTGCTGCTAAGATTGACAAGTCTAAGATGGATGAAGGATCCAAGAAAGTCTGGGTCCTATTCTCCTCATATTTCCTGGCTGGAACAATGTTTATCTTGGTCTAAATTGCCGCTGAATGACTTAGAACAATTTTGTACCTAATTTGGCTTATCTGGTTTCATAGGAACAAAGTTGTGTTTGATAATGAGGATACTAATTCTGTTAAGATGGTTTACGATGTTAAAATGCAGGTTTCTATGCTTAGTACTTTGGAGGAGGAGCATAATTCTTCTGCTGCTTCTAATTATGTGATCTTGTGGGTGCCGTTGTCAACAACTTTTATTAAGGTAAATGTTGATACTGTCTTTGTGGATGGGTTTGTTCGGGTGGGAGTGGTGGCACGTAATCATCTTGGAAGGCTTATGTTAGTTGGTATTCAACGCTTTAATGTGGTATGGTCTACTGTTATAATCGAAATGAGAGCAATTGTTTTTGCCATTTCTTTACTATTTCGGTTGGATCACACTGCTTTTATTTTTTAAACTAACAGTGCTTTTATTTTTGAAACTGACAATCTAGTCGTTTTTCTTGTCATAACAGATCCTAAGGATTTTAATGACTATACAAGTTTAGTTGCAGACGAGGTTCGAGCAGCTGCAGCAGGATACAACATTCAACGGATTCATACTAAAAGAAACGACAATGCTGCTGCGGATGCTACTTTTAAATTTAGAATTTCTGGATCTTGTAAAATTTGGCTTTCTAATTTTCCAGCCTTAGGCCTTGTTCTTTTGGATTTATTTTCACTGCGTTTCAATCCAATTCAATTCAATCTATTTCAATTCAACTCAATTCAGCTCTTTTTTTTTACACTCTTTACTCCTTATTATCACTATTTTTTATATTAATTTTTTCGATAAAGTTTAATTCAATTCTATTCTATTCTATTATATTTAATTCAGTTCAATTTAGTTCGATTCATACCAATTCAATAATATTCAACCCAAAAAATATAACCTTAGTCTCCGATGTAATTGATACGGACTCTATGGTTGCCGGTTTATAATAAATTTGGTACGTAGTCGAACAAAAAACAAAGAAAAAAACAAAAAAAAATAAAAACAGAAAAAAATGATACCAAGATAGAAAAGTTAGACTATTTGTTTTCGAGTGATGTGACACAAGGGCGGTGATTTATGCACACCCCAAATTTATTCATGCACATCCTAAAATAAATTTAGACCAAAATAACCTTACCTACATCAACATGTATATCAAATCTTTTCAGTTTTTTCCTTCGGGCCTATAATCTTACCATTTTATACTGTAAAATATTTTATCAATTTCTAACTTAAATTTATTTATTAAAGTTTTATTATTTTTCTTAATTTTATTAGTTCCGCTATACCTATAACTTACAATTATATTTATCAAATTAAAAATATTGAGTTATTTCTTCAAGTAACAATGTATGGAAGTAAATATAATAAAATAAAGTAAATTTATTTATTCACTATGTTCGTATCACATTTATATTATTTATTTTTTACTTTTTTAAGATAAGAAAGTTGATAAATTTAGATCAATGTATCTAATTTCTTCTTAATTTTTATGATTTTTTAAAATAATGTTTTTGTACATGGTTAATACAAAACTTATATATTCGCATCAATTTTTTATTGATTTATGTGTAATGTGTTTCATATTTCTAAATAAATGTATGTTCTTTAATTTTATTCAAAAATAAAAAAATATGTTTACCAAGAACAAAATTATTTTTAATCATTCGATCCTTGTTTTCAAACTTATTAATGTGACAATCTTGTATGACCATATTATCATCAAATAAAAAATGTGAACTGTTTTTTTCTTATTTGGAAAATGTTTCGGGTTTACTTATATTTTTATTTTATTTTACATTTATTAAAATTTATGTTTATAATAATAATAATAATAATAATAATAATAAAAGGATAAAAATAATTTAATATAATGGTAGCATTGCCACAAAAGTAAAGAAGTCTATTTGAGTAAGGGTATATAAAATGGTTAGAGGATATTTTAGTCAAATGAAAAGAAAGGGTGTGCATGAATAAGTTTAGGGTGTGCATAAATCAGCACCCGTACATTATTACAACACAATAATATATTTGTTAAACCGCATAACCACTGAGAAGTATGCCATACATTATTAATGAAAATTAAAAGTAAAGATGTAACTAATAGGTGTTTCAGCAATTGAGGTGTTTCTGGACAACAACTGCCATGGTCTCCAGCAGGGCGGTGGAAGCATGTTTGGCTGCGGTGGCTTCGTCCTGGGCTTGGTAGCTAATACATGATTTGACAATGCAACTTTCTGCGTCTTTCTCCACTATCTCTATCCGCACCTTGAACAAACTAAATCCCAGTGATAAATAGCCTCCCTCTGTAACCTCTGTTTCTTTCACCCTATTCTTGGGGTCAATCTTTGTAAACTTTTCTTTAAACTCCGTAAAGCCTAGCCCTAAAGATCAACAAAAGAAGATGATGTTAAAGAACAGATAACTTATAACTCAAAAAACAAAAACAAAAGGTTAAATTTTATTTACCAGGTCCAAATTTGGCGTAGACAATAGTGCCGGTGTCTCCGTCACCTTCAATAAGCTGAACCTCCTGGACAAGGGACTGTTCCTTGATAAGGTTGAAGAGTTTGGGAGTGCCATATAATTCCCACACTGTGTCTGCTGCTACCTTGATTTCCACCTCGTGTTTAAGCTCACCATTCACTGCCATTTTCTCCGAGTCCTAGATCTACCAAGATTCTAGATTAACCTTTGCTTTATTGTTCAGTTACCTGTAGTGACTTTGCTTTTCTTGTTGTTTGTAGCTACTTATATACTCCCTCTGTCTCTTTTTATTGTTTTTATTTGAAATGTCGGGATTGTTCATAACATGAGACAAATTACTAATTTTCGTTTAATATATAAGACCAAATATAGTCATGAGTCATCTTGTTGGATTCGTATTTATGAGTACTTTAATACAGTGAAGTTTTTATATTTAAAACTAATACGAAATTGAAGATATTAACGATCAAAAGTGTGCGTTGGCAAACGTGTCTAGTCAAAACAGGAATGATATTTAGAGACGGAGGGAGTATATATTTTTCCGTTAATTTATTTCCTTCTCTGTGTATTTTTTCTAAGTTGACAGGCGGAATAAGTTGGTGTGTATTAATTGTCCTGTTCCTAAAAATAAAGAGAAATGTTATTTTAAGAGCATTTTTTTTATTTGCAGAGCAATATGTGTTACATATTCCTTTTGCATTCACAATATGTAGCATATTCTAACACAACAGGCGACACATATCTCTGAAAATTAAAAAAGTGTTCTGAAAATAACATTTTCCAAAATAAATGCTGCTGCTAAATTAACTTTCTTTTACACATAATATATAACAGTTGGCCAGTTTCAAATTTTGGTGCCTAAGTTTGAGTTATAATAAACTTTTTTGATTTTCTGGTCGAGTTTATAATTAATTGAAAAAACATAACTAATACTCTGAACCACTAGGCCAGGGGCTATGGCGATAATATATAGGAAACTAATTACTTGTTCGACTTCACGTGAGCAGTTGCAACTTCGA
Source organism: Kitagawia praeruptora (assembly GCA_037693485.1). Taxonomy (NCBI): domain Eukaryota; kingdom Viridiplantae; phylum Streptophyta; class Magnoliopsida; order Apiales; family Apiaceae; genus Kitagawia; species Kitagawia praeruptora. The sequence continues at coordinate 155,063,690 of CM075351.1, read as the reverse complement.
GTACTTTATGCTTAATTGACTTGTCTATCTTAGGAAGAAAAAGCTAATTAAGGTGGCAGTGACAAAATTAGATTTTTAAATATATTAATTAAATAAGATTTGTATAGTATTATTATGTAAAAGACTAAATTTCAGAATATGTGCTGACCGAAGTATTATTAATCTCATTAATAATTAAGAGTATCAATTGTACTCCCTCCGTCTCTAAATAAGTTGTTTGTTTTGATTGGACACGTTTGCCAACACACACTTTTGATTGTTAATATCTTGAAATTCGTATTATTCATAAATACGAATCCAACAAGATCACTCATGACTATATTTGGTTTTATAGATTAGACGTAAAATAGTAATTTGTCTCATGTTATGAACAATCCCGACTGTTGTGGAACAAAATTTATGGTGTATTTATAGTGTATTTAATGCTAGGGTTTGTGGAAGCTTCGAGCTTTAATCGCTGATCTTATGTTTCGTGACTTAAATCGGGTCCTCACAAGATGCCTACGTATCTTGCAATTATCAAGAATCAAGCCAAAAAACGTAGTTCTAGATGTGAAGGAGCAGGTCCTTATATAGGTGATGAAAACCCTAGAATTAGGGTTAAATTAGGAGACTTGATGGGCAAGACACAGCTTAGGCCCAATTCTAGAGCCTTCTAATAGATAAGAAGATAAGTATTGGAGATATGTGCCATGGAGGCTACTCCTAATATGATTTAGTTTCCTTTTTGGACTCAATTTCGAAGTCTTTTATTTGGCTGATTTATCAGCTACGAATTTGCCATTTAATTAGGGTTTCGGGCCTCATTAATGGGCTTCGTATTTGGACCAAACTAGGTTTAATTAATACATCATTAAATACGTCACTAGTACAAAACTGTCTTTTAGCATCGCACTTTAAGCGTCGGTTATATAGAAAACCGTGGCTTATACATACTTTAGGTGTCGGTTATTAACTTAACCGACGCTTTAAGTCATTTCTGTTGGACCTGTTGCGTCGGTCATGAAACAACCGACGCCTAAAACTAACCCTTTTGCGTCGGTCTTTACTCAACCGACGCCTAAAACCGACCTTTAGCGTCGGTCATAAACAACCGACGCCTAAAACTGAACTTTTAGCGTCGGTCTTTAATTAACCGACGCCTAAAACCTACCCTTTAGCATCGGACTTTACTTAACCGACACCTAAAACTGACCCTTTAGCATCGGTCATAAATAACCGTCGCCTAAAATAGAACCTTTAGCATCGGTCTTTACCCAACTGACGCCTAAACTGACATTTTGTACTTTATGTGTCGCCTTACATTTGACCGACGCTAAAAGTATTATATTTTTTTTAAAAAAAAACTAAATTATATACAAATATTATTTTTATACAAATTACATTATTAAAAAATTATTTTATTAAAAAATTACACTTTTATCTAATTGTATTTTTTAAAAATACAATTCTTCCTTTTTGTTCGATTACAATTTTCAAAATATCGTTTAACTGTCTCATGACAGGCGATTACAATTTTCTATTTGTTCGACTCGATCATTGTTGTAGATGCCGTATGGCTTTTTATTATTGAATTAACTCCTTTGTTTTTCAAAAAAAAAAATTGAAATTTTATACAATATCAATTAATAAATAGAAATTATTAAATAATAAAACTAATTTGTATTCTTGACAGGACTACTGGTTTTACACCAATTCTTTCCGCCTCTTTCCCTAATTCCCCAATTGCTCGCTAAATTATTACATTGTTCTTCCCCAATTAAATTATTTTTCCCCAATTCGACCACTCTTCAGCCGTACTCACCAATCTCTCTCTCTCTTCAGCTCTCTCGATCTTAAGCTGTACTCTATTCTTCCCCAATTCAAACACCACCCGATTTTACACTTGATGGGGTTTCTTTATCTGAGGAGGAAGATCTTGATGTGTTTTATAAGAAGTTTGTGAAATCTGATGGAGTAAGTAAGGTCGAGTTTGGAGGTAACTGATGAAGAGGTTTAAGATCTCTCTCTCTCTCTCTCTCTCTCTCTCTCCCTCTCCCTCTCTCTCTCTCCCTCTCCCTCTCTCCTCTCCCTCTCTCACGGTTCCAGTGTGTACTATTCTGTTTGTGTTCTGATGTAAGTCTTTTGACTGTACATATGATTCACAACGGCTAATCACCTCTAAAATTCTTACTGAAGGTTTCATTTTGATAATTTCAAGTAATTATTCTTTAGATCTGACTAGTAATTTATTATGGCTATCCTTTTTCCAAGTTGAGTGTAAAATTCTCATAATTTATTTCATTTTGGGTTTCGTTACATATATCACTCTCAATCATTGTTATCAACTGAGGTGGTTTCACACTTTTAAGCACTTAATGAACGTATAATTCTCTGTAGATGATGTCGTGAGTAGAAAATACACATATAACTTTTTTATTAGTACTATTTAATACTCTGCGAGTAATTCTAGAAATTGGCATCTAGTTGGTGTCTTCTGAAATCAGTTATAGTTGACAGATGCATCTCAACTTAATTAAGTTTGGCCCTGCTTCTTTTCCACTCAATTAACTTGAGACATTGACTTGAACCAACATTATATTATTTTAAGTTTGTTATTCCATTGGTTGCAGAGTTCATGGAGTTTAAACTTATACTTTCTTCAACTTTAATGGTCAGTTTTCTATGCTTTCAATTTTAACACCCTCTTAATGCTTTTCACAAATTCCTTGTTTTACTAATAGACTGGCTCTGTACTTAGAGTTGGTTGTCACTTGTCATTAAAATTCAAAGAATTTTAATAGTCTCTGTACTGGCTCTGTACTTGTTTTACTAATAGTCTTTAATCCAGTATTCAAAGAATAAAAGTAAAGTTGGTGTTTTATTATAGAGTCAAGTACATGTACACCAGTATGTGACAATAATTTGTGATACAAGATATTTTGTGTTTTCTACCTTAAATGGTGTCTAAATTTTGTGAGTTCATGCTACAACTCAGATAACCAGGTAGGTTGCTGAATTAGTTAAAAGAACCCGCAACCATTTATTACGTTGGATAAACATAAAGATGTGTCTGTGAAGGACGGAAACTGCAACTTAAGAAAATTTTCCTTTTTCAATTTAATGCTCTAATGCAGCAGACATGAACCTACGTGGTGTGCATTAGTTGTACTTGTTATCACTAAAACATGGTACATGAACCAGGTATGGATAATATCATCTTTTATAGATCATATTTAACCAAGGGCTAAAAACGCATAGAACTCATGGGACTACTATGCTTTCACTTCCTATATTTTTCTTAATCCAACATTATGCATTATCCACAACACAAGAATAATCAGAGCAAAATCTGAATAAGGAGGAAGCATGAGTTCCCAAAAAGACTTGCAGAGAAGAGGCTTAATATATCCCATGTCCTGGACCATCAAAATGAAAGTGCACACCGTAAGCAATCTTTGGTTTCATTTTATGGAATGATCATATTTAATTAGTTCTTTTGTTTGCACAATTTTAATCTCCCAAATGTGACTACTCTCCTCACAAACAACATCTCACGAGTCATAAGCAAATCAAATTAGCAAAAAATTTCAGGGCCAAACTTAATTGAGTTGGTGTCTTTATTAGAATTTTTATGTACTTAGAGTTGGTTGGCTCTGTACTTAGAATTGTGCAACCATTATGCTTTAGAATTTTGTTTGATTACTTATAAAGTGCTTTGCACTTCTTCTGATTAATTAGGAAGACAGGTGCTTTGGAGGTGCAGGTGCTTTGGAGGTGCGGACTCTTGAATTTCCAATTTGCATATGGCCAGTAAGACATATTAGCATCTGTGATATTCTTAGCTTCTGGCGAAGGAGTTGGCATTTTTAATATCAATTTTCTGGTAATTGGCTTCTTTTTGTTCTACCTTTCGTGTATACTTGGTTTTGTTTTTTTGCTTATCTTTGGACCTTACCATGGGGAGCATAATAATAGGGAAGCAAATGCAAATCTTGATAGTGGAGTTGATCTGTCTGAGCATCAAAAGGGACTCAGAACTCTGTGCCAAACTACTGAGGTTTTTAGGAGGCCAATTCCCAAATGTGCTAAAGGTATTATATTTAATGTGCTCAGTGATTATTGAATATCAACTGCTAGCTATAGAAGTAAAATAATTGATCATTTTAATGAAGTCCACAATTGTTATTTTTAGAAATTGGCCGCCTAAAATTTCAGATCTTGAAGGTTACCATGAGAGAACTCTAACCAGAAGGAGAATCATGTGGCGGTTGGGTCATTCTCATCCATAGTTCCAATAGTAGTGCTGGGTAATAAATTTGTTTATTTTCTTTGTCGAACAGCCCACAAGCTAGTACTACAGGAGGTATGTCCATGAGGTCCTTTATTTTCATAATAGGCATCCAATCCAAACGCTACAATTCAGTTGGTAGAAACCCCTTTAGCATGTGTAAATTACACATATATTTAACAATTTCAATAAATTTGAGTACAGTGTAAGACGAAGTAAATTTGTTTTGAAACAGATTCAACAAATTGGTGCAGTTTCTATCAAAATCCTAATACTAGTCTAACATAAATTGCAGTAGTCATCAGTAAGGTCATTTAGATGGTCTGCGGAAATTCAATCTACAATGGACAATCAAAAGGAATCAAGGCATGCCTTTCTTTTCCTTCCTCTCTTTGAGACCATATCCGGTGCATTTTGAAGCGAAGACTGGTATATAGGCGCTGGAATAATAGTTTGTTCATAGTCCATGACAGGAGATACAGCTCTTCTTGCTCTCTTTCGTTGTGGCCCTTGCTTCTGATTAACCTCATCCATCTGTAAGATCACATTCAGATCAGGATGAATAATCTGGAGTTACATTTGTGTTTTTTATCAAGCAATACATTATCATACTACCTGTGTAACATTTTTGTCTTCTTTACAAGGCTATTCACCATGATCATCATGACGTTTCTCCTGAAGTTCATCCGCTACACGGATGGCAATATTGAGGTACTTTATCAGTCAGAATGCAACCTCAGCCTTATTTATCATATTCTAGAGAGAATTAATGTTTTTCCTAATAATAATTTTACTCCACAGCTAGATCAAAACTTGGTATCAACTTAACAGAAAAGGCATACGATTCTGAAAGTATAGGAAAGTTCATAAAAATCAACACATGAAAGAGTTTTGAATGTGCTTAAGTGTTCAATGTATCATCTTAAAGATTTTCAGTGAAACACAGCAAAAGTGTGATATACATATGAGCAATTTCGAGGACTTAATGAGTTCCATAAATTAGACTCAGGGAAGATAGATTATAGCTAATGTGTGCAATGATTACCAACTATTATCCATCAACAAGTATTCAAGCATACTTGGCAAACACTTGATCCTTACATAAATAAAAATAAAAGCATATGTAAGGATCCAAAAGTGAGGGTGTACAGTTCATGCCGTGTCCTTTTTTCCATTGTTTTATTTAAGGTTGCAGAACACTTGATTAATCAATCTTAAATCAGCAAACTTTCAAACCTTATACAAATATTTGTCCAGCTTGCAGTTTCTAGACAGTAAAGAGTAAATGAGCCTCAATATGTACTTACATTTTTTAGGCTCTTCTTTACGAGGTGGGGAAGGGATCATGTTAGTTGGAATTTGTGTGTGATCATCTGGAGCAAAATTTATTTGGGTATCGACATCCTCTTCTATGTCAAACCTGCAACATATTTTGGTCCGATTGTCACCATGATAAGAATAATATTTTTAAGTGAAACTAATTTTAAGTAAAAAGAAGTTGTGATTTTCTTTACCATATTTACTATAATATATGATTGTACATGTTATTACTAAAACTTTTGGTTGTACATATTTCTACTAAAAAGTCTGGTTGTACATATTTTTTCTTAAAATTATGGCTGTACATGTATATTCTTTACCATTAGTTTACAATGTCGACAAGTTAGTTATCACTCTTCTATTTTTCATCGATTTGTTCTTCTTTGGGTACCCTAACATACTTGCAGTACACATCCAACTTTCAAAATTCCAACCTGATATATTTTGTGCTCTTCTTTTTATATGTCTGCAGGAGTCGAGTAAATGGGTCAAGCAAAAGGTGAGCTTACCAGCGTTTGTTTGTTAAATGACTAATTTGCAACTGAATGTTTGTTTGTTTATTAACTCTTCACACTTTCATACGACTTATGAGTAAGGCTATTATGTGATTCCTGGGTTAAAAATACCCACTCAATTTGCTACCCAGAGTGGCGTATCTAAAGTATGCAGATATATACACAGATTTGTACTCATTGAATTCACGGTACTCAGGTGAGGTGAGTACCAAAGGTTCTGCAGAACTGAAATTGCAGAAGCACAACATCTAAAAAGTGCAGAACCATTAGTTCTCGCAGTTCTCATCTGAGTGTTACCCTTGTCCCGTACTGTTGGGTCACAGAAATATACTTATTATGTAATTTGAATTGCTACTAATGTTGTTTTGTTACTTGTGTAGGTGGGGACTGTAGTTTCCAGTATGGCAGCATGGTTGAAGAGGTTGATGGACACGTAATATTCTCTCATAAAGGTCTTTTCGTTTTTGCTCAAGTATTTACAAGGATCTGTTTATCTAAGCTCATATCAATTGATTGAGTGTTACCAAGTCCTGTATAAGTTTAGTTGATCACATGAGATAAGCTCTTTTGGAAAACCTGTTTAACCTGATTGAGATAATTGAGAGTACTGGGCATGCCATGACCGTATAGGCATGCCTTTTCATGATTTGACATGCATTTGCACTTACTGTTATCTCAAGAAAACTGAATGTCTCTAGTGCTTTGCACTTACTGTTATCTGTTTGAGTTGCAGAGGGAAGATTGCAGACAGCGTCCACTACCTTTGGCGATGTTGCAGCTATTAGTAAAGGTAAGCGTTTCATCCTTGCAGCCCCTCACACCTTTCTTACACTAGCTTTGGTATCTCCTAGCAGCCCCTCCCACCCTTTGTACACTTCCATTCTTCTTAAAATGCTGAAAGAGAAGACTGTTTTAGAAATTGTAGTGGAATTCCTCTGAGCATAATAGTCTAACGATTTTCAGCGGAGTATTAACTTTACATTCTGTTCAGTTCACTTCTTGGGTTTCCATGAATTTGTCCACGACAATTAGAATATAAAGGTGACCATAAATAGTTGCTGAACATTTTATTCAATTCTGTGCATCATCAGGTGACTGGAAATTAGGTGCAAATTATTTCAGGAAAGAATTTACCTTGAACTATTTGATGGCAACATACAGTAAACCACAGGTAACTATCCGCATTCAGTACTAAACAGATCCTTACAAGTCGGTTATTGGTATTTGGTAGGAATGCTCATGCATTTATATTATCTGGCAATTGATATTGTAGGTATCATTTCTGAATGGAATTATTATGGAAGGAGGTGCAGGTGCTATTCATGGCAGATTTCGAATTTCTAAGCTCTGTACTCATTCAGCTCTACTAAATTATCTGTACCACTTCTTATGGCGTTCCTGCCTGTAGAATTATACTTTTTACAAGTTTATGTAATATTCTTGGTGTGGCTAAATTGATGTAGAGAATGATTATGTAATATTGTTTTTATTAATTAGATTGAATGTGGTCACTTCCTTCTTGAAGTTTGAGATTAGTTCTTTAGATGTTAAATTTCATGTTTGTTGGTAGGGTATAAATTATAATTGTCATATACGATATGGTATTTGTTGGTGTGAATCAAAGGTTAGTGAAATTGCAATTTTTTTTTTTTTTAAAAAAAAATTGACTTTAAGCGTCGGTTATTTAAGCAACCGACGCCAATAGAAGGAGCTTAAGCGTCGGTTCTTTTAGCAACCGACGCCAATGGTTGGACTTTAAGCGTCGGTTCTTTAAGCAACCGACGCAAATGGTTGGACGCAAATGGTTGGACTTTAAGCGTCGGTTCTTTAAGCAACCGACGCCAATAGTTGGACTTTAAGCGTCGGTTCTTAATCAACCGAGGCCAATATTAGGACTTTAAGCGTCGGTTCATTAAGCAACCGACACTATTACTATACCTAAAGCATCGCCCAATTAACCGACGCCATAGGCCTATACCTATAGTGTCGCCTTCATATACTACGCCCAATAACCGACGCCTAATGCCTATTTTGACCGACGCTAAAAGCCTATTTTGTAGTAGTGCGTTTCTAGGGCTTACTTTCAGCCCATATCATTTGCCCCCCAACTTCTAGGAAAACTGATCAGGTTTTCATTGAAGTTAAAAGGTTTATGTACACTAGTGTTTCACATATATCGTCTTGAATGTAAAGTGTGGAGCGACCTACACATTTACGACGATTTGCCTTATTCGAGGTTGAATAACCATATTTATGTCTCACAGAAAATTATAAATAATTTTCTTGCATTTTTCCCAAACTCGTGGGTATTTTTCATTATTTTTGACTAATTTTATCAAAAATATCGTGGGCATATCACCTTTGGAAATAATTTTGTAAATTATCTCGCATTTTTCTGGAATTCTTGAAATTTTAATTTCAATTTTTCTCAGAAAAATATTATTTTTAACCAATTTTTCTGTTTTTGAGAAAAAGAGAGATTTTTTTTTTCGACCTCAAACGAGGTCGTGTATGGCCTCAGAAATGCCCAGGTCGTGAGACTGGCGATCTCACAATTCGACCAGAATCGAGGTCGTATAAGGTCGCCTAGATGGCCTGGTCGCGAGATTCTCGACCTCCTTCCACGAACTGGAACAAGGTCGTGTGCAGCCTTTGAGTTAGCCAGATCGTACGAGATTCGACCTCGATTCACGAGGTGGCTCCAGGTCATGTAAGCGCAATGTATGAGGCAGGCCGTGGCTTTCTTGACCTCAATTCACGAGGTGGATTGAGGTCGTGTAAGGGATCCTGATAAGGCACGTCGTGAGATCTAATACCTCGTTCTGCGACGTGGATCGACGTCGTGTAAGGATCAATAATGGGCCTCCTCGTGAGTTTTTTGAACTTATTCCACGAACTGAATTGAGTTCGTGTAAGGAACAATAACGGGCCTCCGTGGGCTTTACGAACTCATCCCACGAACTGAATTGAGTTCGTACAGTGTATAATACGACCTGATTTATCGTCGTAGGTATTTATTTATTTTATTCCACTAATTAATTATACGAATTTTTCCTCGATCCTTCCAGAACTTTCTTTCAAGTTCTATAACCTTCTAGATCTTGGGCCCTTTTTTAGGCTTATGGACCTTAATCGGCTTTTACCTGTTAACTTCAACACTCAACCGGCTAAATGACCGGTTGTGTTAAGTATAAATGAGTGAGAAGTGAACTTCATTTCTCACTTTACTCAAATATTTCACTAAAATTTCTCTCTAGAGCTCCTAGTTTCAAGTAGTTTCCGGCAAGAATTTTTCGGGGAAGTTCTTCTCACCACGGTTGTTTTCTGGGCTTCCTTTGAAGATCATCCTTCGAAACCTTCATTCCAAGCATATCAATGGCAGATGACAGGGAAGCTAGAAGATTAAGCAAGATGAGTTCTTCATCACGAGGTACCTCTTTCCCTCCTATCCGTTCAAAATATACCTCTTTAATTTACATGATTAATCAAAGAGGAGATGAATATTCTTCTGTTTCTGCATTAGATTCGTATAACCATCATTCGAAGTTCTTTGATGTTGAAAAAGTTAAAAAGTTTAATAAACTCTTCAACGTTCGTTCCCCTTTAAAATTAGTCCCAGCTGAACCAGGGGATCGTTCTTGTCATTGGAAACCCCATGCCCTTTGCATTTATAAGGATGCTATCATGGCTGGGCTTCGTTTCCCTTTTCATAATTTTATTCCCACTTTGCTAGCGGATGTTCAAATAAATCCCTGTCAGTTAGTTCCAAATGCTTGGAGAGCCATTCTTTGCTTCATGGTTCTCTGTTTAAAAAACAATTTCCCACTAACTGTCCCCCTCTTTAGGAAGATTTTTCAATTTAATAATAATGCAATCACTTATCCTGGCTGGGTATATATCAGCCTTCGTGCTACGATCCCCAATATTTACGATCCTTCTTCAATCCCTGATAATAACCCTAAATGGAAAGAAGAGTTTATGTACCTTCTGTGGGAGGGGGGTGATTGGGGCACCCTCTTTCGTAGCTCTTTTGGGAAGGTAATCGATGGAAATCCAAATGATATCGAACTGGATGATGCCGAAAAAGCTGCTTTCGATACCCTTACTACAGACAAAGGGGAAACTCACTTCTTCTCCCTTCTTGAGGAATTTTCCCTCAAGTCCGTGGGTCTTTCATCTATCACTGATAAGGGTAAACCTCATCATTCTTTCACTTAACTTCTTATTCTTTTGCATGTTAAATTTTATTGTCATTGACTTTGCCTTTGATTTTTCAGCTGCTAGGGCCATAAATGAGCTTCAAGAGCATTTGGCTGGGGAGACTTCTCGTATGAAGAGAAAACGAGCTGCGAAGGACCCCAGGGGACAGCCCCCAGAACCTGCCTTTCTAAGGCCTCATGATGCTGCTGATGTGGAAGGTGGGGCTGCCTCCTCTGCCAAATCATCCGTTTTTCGGCCAGCTTGGGGCATCAGAAAACAAGATTCAGTGGTTGGGGATACCAAGCACTTGAAGGATTTGTCCTACCATTCGATCACCCCTGCTGACTATCGTGACCTCGTGGTATCCCGTGATTTGGAGGCAGTTGAGTCGCTGGGGACTCAAGCTATTGCTACTGTAAGTACTTTACTTTTTTAGTTTGAATGTTTTATTTTCCATTCCCTAACACTTAAATTGTATTTTCAGAATAATACCTACTTCCAGGCTGCCATGCATCATGCCAAGTCTTGGCGAACTCAGGCCGGGACTCATAAGAAGGATCTTGATCAGACAAAGGTCCAAGTCGCAGGCCTGGAAGAGAAGTTGAAGGCCAAGGAAGAGGAGTTGGAGAAAGCCTATGGTAGCATTGCTGAGCTTCGCCAAGGCAAGGAGGATATCATTGATGATTACATGGATTCCGAGGACTTCCAGAAGCTTATGACTAAGCATGACGACCTTGCTTATCCGGCCAACTACTTTAGTGGCTGGAAAGGGGCCTTAGATGCTGTGTCTGAGAGGCACCCTGGTTTGTTCCAGATTGGGGATTTCCCTTGCCCCGAGGCTCCTTTAGAGTTGGCAAAGCTGTTAGAGTCCTAGAGGATTTCTCCTATGGAAGAGGATGAGGAGGATGGTGAGGAAGATGAGGAGGATGGTGAGGAAGATGAGTTGGCAAAGCTACTCCTAAGGCTCCTTGAGTTTATTTTATGTCGGCCCTGCGTGGCTTATCTTTTGTTATTTTGCTTTCTTAACTCATGAATCGTAACTTATAGCCTCCGGGCTTAATTCATTTTAAGCATCCTTTGATTTTTCCTTTCACTTAGTTGTTTCGTCTTTTGTATTTTGGCTTACTTTAGCTAGCAATTTTTAAATATGCTTTGATACATAATAGACATAAGGAATAATAACCAAGAGAGGATAAAATCAAATTGCATTAAAACTTAACATGGGTCTGGCCCTTACATAATACTCTACTTCCTACTCAGAGTTTAAAAACTCAAAAATGGTTCCGTCGACCTTATTTCTACTTTCCTAACACATGAATAAAAAGCTGAATCCTTAGAAGGATAGCTCAAACATAATAAACCTTGAGGTTCAAGGCATGCCAAGTACGGGGCACCTCAACCCCGTCCAAGGTCTCCAACTTGTACGATCCACGACCTAATGTTCCTTTGACACGATACGAACCTTCCCAGTTAGGTGCTAGTTTTCCCTTCTGTCCGACTCCGGATGCTTCAATCTTTCTGAGTACTAAGTCACCCTGACGGAAGAATCTTTCTTTCACCCTCAGGTTGTAGTAAAAAGAGGCCTTCTTCCGATGCTCAGCATTCCTAGCGTGGGCCTCATCCCTTACTTCATCAATCAAGTTAATGGCTAACCTCATTCCTTCTTCATTAGTGTCAGGCTCAAAGGTCTCCACTCGGGGAGATGTATGCATGATTTCTACGGGGACAACGACCTCAGCTCCGTAAGCTAACATGAATGGAGTTGCCCTAGTGGTTACCTTGCAAGTGGTCCGATATGCCCAAAGTATAGGCAACAATTCATCCACCCAAGTATTTTGGGAATGTTCCACCCTTTTCTTGAGTCCATCAAGAATGATTCGATTGGCAACCTCAGCTTGCCCATTAGCTTGAGGGTGGGCAACTGAAGTGAACCGAAGCTCGATTCCGTTCTCATCATAATAATCCTTAAATTCTTTATTGTTGAATTGTAACCCATTGTCCGTAACTAGGATCCGTGGTATTCCATACCTGCACATGACATTCTCCCAGAAGAACTGCATAACTTGCTTGGTTGTGATCTTAGCCAAAGGTTTGGCTTCGATCCACTTCGTAAAGTAATCAATAGCTACAATCAGGAACTTTCTTTGAGCTGTAGCCATTGGAAATGGCCCAAGTATATCCATCCCCCACATAGCAAAAGGAATGGGGGAACTGACGGACGTCAACATCTCTGGTGGTTGCCTAACCACTAGTGCATGTTTCTGGCACCGATCGCATTTTTTCATATATTCCTTGGCATCAGCCATCATCTCAGGCCAATAAAATCTGAGTCTAACTATCTTGTGAGCTAGGGCCCTGCCCCCCAAGTGTTGCCCACAGATTCTTTCATGGACTTCTTCTTGTGCTGACTTAGCTTCTTCGGGCCTGAGGCACTTCAGATACGGAATCACAAAGGATTTTTTATGGAGAATTCCCTCAATCAACGCATACCTTAGTGCCCTAACAGATGACCTTCGTGCCTCCAAGGCATTATTCGGGAGCCAACCAGTCTCAATATGCATCTTGATCGGGTCTATCCAACACTCCCCAGTTCCGATAGGTGCTACCAGCTTTGAATCAATAGTGGGGGCTCTCAGAACTTCGAAATAGACACTACTAGAATAATTCTCTATCTCGGAAGAGGCAAACTTAGATAAGGCATCGGCCTTGACGTTTTCCTCCCTCGGAATGTGCTCGACGTAACATTCATCGAACTGGGTCATTACAGCCTTGACAACCCTCATGTACTTAATCATAGTCTCATCTTTCGCCTCAAACTCTCCATTGACTTGGGCCACAACTAGCCTTGAATCTCCATAAACTTTTAGATTTTTGACCCTTAATGCTCCTGCCAAACCGAGCACGGCTATCAGAGCTTCATACTCTGCCTCATTATTGGTTGTTGGGAAGTCCAGCTTCAGGGCGTATTCAATGGTGAATCCATCAGGACTTTGTAGGACCAGGCCTGCACCACTTGTTTTTGTTTTTGATGCTCCATCAAAATAGAGCATCCAGAATTCCTTCTCTTCTATCACAGGTTCCTTGTCTTCCCTATTGCCTTCCTGAGATATCTCCTGCCCCCCGACTTCTTGGTTGTCAATGGTACATTCAACCACGAAGTCAGCAAGTGCCTGAGCTTTTATGGCCGTCCTCGGCTTGTACTTGATATCAAATTCTCCCAACTCAATTGCCCACTTAATAAGCCTACCACTGGCTTTAGGGCTATGTAGGATGTTCCTCAGTGGCTGCCCTGTAAGGACTTCAATCTTGTGTGCCTGAAAGTAGGGACGTAGTTTCCTTGAGGCAGTCACCAATGTTAAGGCAAACTTTTCAATGGTAGAATAGTTAAACTCTGCTCCATGTAGTACTTTGCTCACATAGTATACGGGTTTTTGAATTTTGTCTTCCTCTTTCACTAGCACCGCGCTCACAGCTTGAGCCGAAATGGCTAAGTAAAGATAGAGGATTTCTCCCATACTTGGCTTGGCCAACAGCGGGGCTTCAGCCATATACTTCTTCACCTGACCAAAGGCCTCTTGACTTTCTTCTGTCCATTCGAAATTTTTTACTTTCTTCAAGGTTTTAAAGAACGGCAAACACTTATCTCCGGATTTGGAGACAAACCTCCCCAATGCAGCAATCCTTTCAGTCAGTTTCTGTACGTCCCTTATGGAACGAGGTGGTTCCATATCTAGGATAGCTTTGATCTTATCGGGATTAGCCTCAATTCCTCGTATTGAGTCCATAAGACCCAAGTGTTGGTTTCGATCGCATACACGTAGCAGAAACAGTAAAATAAAATCGAAACCAAGCCCCGGATCCATGTATAATAAATCGATAATATGGTAGATAGAATGTTTACCTTTTGAAGCTTTACAATCGTAACAATGATGGAGATGCAAGCCTCCCACGAATACTGAGCACTCCTCTTCGAAGCCTCCTCTACGGTATCCACACGAACACTCTAAGAACGATTCTTGAATGGAAGGGAGGTACTAGCCTCCAATGAAAATATGAGATCTTGATTTTAGGGTTAGGATGTTTTCGGCTGTAGTATAATTTTTGTCGTACTAAAAATTATCCCTTCCTTTACTATCATCATGTATATATATGATAGTATAAGGCAAAAAGCCCAAGCCAAAACCTAGCCCATGTATGATTTATTTAAATAATAAAATCTAATTCTATTATTCAAATAAATAATAATTAAGTCAAACTTAATTATTAAAATCATATCTCATATATCTTTGTATTTTATTATAGCTTAATTAAGTCCCACTTAATTAATATAATAAAATCCAACTTATCATTAATTAATTTAAATTCATAATTTAAATTAATTCTTCCTTTAAAATGTTCTATGTGTGTGACCCTGCAGGTTATTATTTATTTTGGCAATAATTTTATTCTCCAATAAAATTATAAACAATGAGCGGTATCTAGTAATACATCATTGCTACCCAATTAAATAATAATTAAATCGTGATTCAATAAACCTTTTGTGATTAATGTTCCCGTGTAATATAATCCCTTTAACCAAATATTATAGATTAAACTCGAGGCATGTATATTGTCATCCTCTTCATAATTTAATCCGGGTTTACTTGATCCATGAGTAGACTATTAAAACAAATCATCATTTGAGCACGACCATGCATTTTATAGTCTCACTCAATCAAGAGGCCAATAATATCTCTCCTAATTATAGGAGGGTTAAATCCTTTATCTATCATTCATATTTCTCATACGACTCATAATATACCCGATGTCCACTTTTATCATTACACGGTCAAAGGTAACTTTTAATGTAGTCAAAGTATATTAATCCTCGTATAGAAATATAATGATCTCAAGTCAAAGGATCATTACACCATTACCACTGTGAGTAATTCTTATGACTTTATTAAACATGAAGAATCTCACTTTGGGTCTGTCCAGTAACATGTACTCCTACATGTACCTATGTATTGACTTTAGTATCTCCATACTTATAACCAATGAGATGTGGTTATCTGTCAAACAACATACTAGTCTATATATATATATATATTATTATTGTCCTGATATAATAATAATCAACTAGGGACCTTTAAGAATATGATATATTATATAATCTCAAGTTCAAGTCATGTACTTAAACTATACAATATGTATCATGATTCTAAGGACATTTATTATGCTAACAAATATATCGTAGTAATTAAAGTCATAATAAATACATTTATTTAATAATCAAATGACATAAGGTTTATTTAAGAAACAATGTATTGCCTCTAGGGCACCTACACTAACAATCTCCCACTTGCACTAGAGCCAATCACCCATGTATCTAATACCCATGGAACTAGTGTGACCGTCGTGCTTCTGCTGCGACATGCCTTTGGTCAGTGGATCTGCAATGTTATTATTTGTATGCAATTTACATATATGTATTTCACCCCTTTCATTAATCTCTCATATGAGGTGATATCTCCTGAGTATATGTTTGGATCGGGAGTGCGATCTAGGCTCTCTAGCCTGTGCGATGGCCCCATTATTATCGCAGTATAAATCAATGGGATCTGCAATCGATGGAACCACTTCCAAATCAGAAATGAATTTTTGAATCCAAACAGCCTCCTTAGCCGCTTCACAAGCTGCAATGTACTCAGCCTCCATTGTAGAATCGGCTACTATTTCTTGCTTTGAACTCTTCCAGCTTACAGCACCTCCATTTAGACAAAACACAAAACCAGACTGTGATACAGTATCATCACTGTCTGTTTGGAAACTTGCATCGGTGTAACCTTTTACAACCAGTTTCTCCTCTCCTCCATACACCAAGAATGAATCTTTAGTCCTTTTCAGGTACTTTATAATATTCTTGACTGCCGTCCAGTGACCTCCACCTGGATTAGACTGGTATCTGCTCGTCATGCTCAAAGCATACGAAACATCGGGGCGAGTACATACCATTGCATACATGATAGATCCAATTGCTGATGCATATGGAACTTTATTCATGTGGTCCTTATCATCTAATGATTTCGGACACTGGTCTTTAGAAATTGTTATCCCTTGAGACACAGGGACATATCCCCTTTTAGCATTTTGCATACCAAAACGATGCAAAACCTTATCAATGTATGTACTCTGACTTAGACCGATCATCCTTTTAGATCTATCTTTATAGATCCTCATTCCTAGAATGTAGGTTGCCTCTCCTAAGTCTTTCATAGAGAAATTGCTCCCTAACCAAGTCTTAACAGCCTTTAGAGAAGGTATGTCATTCCCCATTAGTAGTATGTCATCAACATACAGTACTATGAATGCCACATGGCTCCCACTAACCTTCTTGTAAACACAAGGTTCATCCTCATTTTGAATAAAGCCATACTCCTTGACTGTTTCATCAAAACGAATATTCCATCTCCTAGAGGCTTGCTTCAATCCGTAAATGGATCGACGTAATTTACATACCTTGCCAACATTCCTTGGATCGACAAAACCTTCAGGTTGTGTCATGTACACATCCTCTTCTAGGCTCCCATTAAGGAAAGCTGTTTTGACATCCATTTGCCAGATTTCGTAATCATGGAATGCTGCAATTGCAAGCAAAATCCGTATGGACTTGACCATGGCAACTGGTGAGAAAGTTTCATCATAGTCAATACCATGAATTTGTTTGAACCCTTTCGCAACCAGTCTTGCTTTATAGGTCTGAACATTTCCTTCCATGTCAGTTTTCTTCTTAAAAACCCACTTGCATCCTACAGGTTTTACCCCTTCAGGTGGATCAACCAAATCCCAAACTTGGTTTTCGTACATGGAATCCATCTCGGATTTCATGGCTTCAAGCCATCTCTTACACTACACCACATATTACCTTTTGCAACCATATTTCTAAAGGTTTGTCAAAAAGCGTTGCTATTGAGAAAAGAAGTCACATAAACTGCAACGCCTTTGAAAAACGTTGCAATTGCATTAAAAAAATTCAAGAGAGTTAAAAACATTCAGTCTATTGCCATATTTTTCTTAAATCGTTGCAATAAATATGATTTTTTTGCAAAACAAATGGCGGCCATCTAAATTCGTTCAAAAAGATGTTGGGCGGGATATCTTTTGCCGGGCGTACCAAAATAACAAAACAAAAAATAAAAAAAATAAACATAACACACAGACACTCACACACTAACCCACCCACACAGACAGAACACAACGCAAACACCTTGAACATCGATCCCAAATCCTCTGCAGAGATAGTTCCTGATTGTAAACTAAAAGAATGTTGAAGGCTGGCCCGAGAATCAACATCTCTCTATTTTTCATCTATAAAACAATCGGGTCATCTATTCTTCATCTCTCTGTTTCTTGGATTCAATTTGTAAGTATCTCTTTTCAATTGGGATTTTTATTTTTAGGGTTTTTAAGTTGGGTCATCTGTTCTTCACTTGCTGGGTTTGATTCCTTTGACCAATTAAGATAATTCATCTGGATTTTAGAAAAATTTTATTGTGAATATACCATTCCATTTGATACCTGTATGAATATGCCCTGATAATGTCTTAGCGGAGTATGAAATGGCATTTGATACCTGTATGAATTAAGCTAATTTGATTAGGATTTTATTTTTTAACAGGGCATATATTGGAATGACTTCTAGAACTTTCACCGGAACTGGAATCTTTTTTTGCTTTGCTGACTTGATTTATTTACAAATATACCAAATTATCAAGTTTATTCCGTGGTTTGGCCTTTGTAGAATTCTGCTTGGGTATTTTGGACGGGACTGTCTCACCATTTTATAAATCAAAACCAATACCAGATAATGTGAGTAGCTAAATTATTTAACATAGCAGGGACTTCTCAACTAATGTACAGTAATGATTGTTGAGAACAACTTATCTTATTTTGGTTGTTCACTTCATAATGTATGAACTTGAAGTCATCCACATTGCAGAAAGAGGCAAGCATTCTTACCATCGTCGGGAAGACATTTGACAGCTTGGTTTTGGATAGTAGCAAAAACGTTTTTCTTGAGGTGCATATTTTAACATTTATACTCTGTTGCTAAATTAAATCAGATTTAGTTTGTAGTAAAATATACGCGGTGCTCAACATTCAGTGGTAGACTGAAATGTCAAGCACCACCTTTGGTCCAAAGTTATAATACGTTTATTTGCTACAAACACACCCTTCTCCACTCAAGAATTACTGCATTTATGTTTTGTTTGTTCTCTTTTTCACATTGCTGAAATTGCAACATAATTTCCCTTATTGTATATAAGGTACACACTTCATGGTGCTTCACTTGTGAAACTACAAGCAAGCAAGTAGAGAAGTTAGCCAAGCACGTCGCGGGGTTGGAAACGACAACTTTTGCATGGATTGATGCTTCTGCAAATGAACATCCAAGATTGCAGGTCAGAAATTTAATATTTTAAGGACAGACCGAACTGAATTTGTATGACCAATCTATTTAGTATGGATATTTCACAAAAGAAGTTTAGCGTAATGAACCTTATAATCTACAAGTATGCAGAGATTCCACTTAGACTTGCTTTTGTCATTTTGAATATTCCTAGATGCATTATAGCAACAGATGCAAACACATAGAGAGAAGGGGTGAAGCGATCTCTTGGTCATATAGAGAAGCTGAGTTTCGCTGGTTGGAAAATGGATGATGACTCCACTACTCAAATGCTTTCTCTCCTTAAGTATTGATTCTGCTTACTGAAATCCAAAATTGCTTTGTTTTTTCCTCAAACGATGAACATGACTGCATACGTCTTTGTTATTAACATTTACATTATAAAGATGAAACTTCACTAACTATATGAACCAAAACCACATCACTAATAATTGGTTTTTAATTGTGATCTGTCCCCTTCAGTTCAAAGAGCAGGTGGGGTTGCCAAATAACGGACAAAGGCCTGTACCAAATATCACTAGCAAAATGCCTTAGCAATCTGTCCTCGATTTCCTTATGGGGGATGACAGAAATCTCTGACAACGGTATTCGTCAACTGGTACGCAGATCCGTATACTTAGATTTCTTAACATTTTTCACATGAGAATGAGGTTTAAATTGTTCTATTAGTCAATTTGAATGTTTGGATTGCTCAGTTCAATCGAATTTTTACGATATTGTAACCCTGCTTTGGTGTTTGAATATTGATAAGATAAAGCGGATGATCATAAAATTCAAATATACCAGCACAGGGCACTTTCGTAACTGTTATAGATGTGGGTTCTATGCGTCCAAAATTGATAAAATCCGGGTCTGGAATGTTAAAATGATAATAAAAAATTGTGCATAAGAACTTTAATTTATAAATGCATCACTAAATATGCCGTTGTAGGTCTATTTTGTATGTACAATTTTTAGAGTTAGTACCTGGTTAGCATTGCAAACAGGAATATGAACCAAGATAAAGCAATGCACTCCTCACCTTGAATCACTATCATCTTATTCAAATTGTTTAAGTTAATTAAAACGAGTCTACTTAAATTTGTGCTTGTGTAAAATCTTCGACACTGGTGTCTGTTGTGCACTATGATGAGTACCATTCACATGATATGCTTGTAGAGGACCTTGGGAGAATGTGGAAAATGAAAAATAAAAGGGAAATGATATATGCTTGTCGAGGTTCAGTTGTTTTTTTACAGTATGCAATTAACATGAAGTCCAGCAGTATGTTCCACATATTTTTCCTATATGTAGCTGTTTTATCTATAATTTTGTACATCTGAATGAGATTCTATGCTGTATTTAATAATTGATGCATTGTACTTAAACAGATAAAGAGTCTTCTGGGGACCAAGGTAGATTGGCTCTACTATATCATTTTTCTTTTATGATTTTGTAGAGTGGCATTTTTGTGAAGTTGATATATGGATATTCAAAATTTTCAATTTCCATAAACATTATGTATATCCCATTTATTAATTTTATTTTATGTTCTGTTCTGCTTTCATATGATCGCCACAGGAAATATTTCTGGAAGTTCTGGAATTCGGTAGACACTAGTGGATTTTCCCCAGGACATGTTGATGAACAAGTTGCTGCACTGTCATGGAGTCCATATGGAAGATATCCAAAATGAATGAGATGATGAAGATGTCGATGCATGAGTCGTTTCTGGAACTTTATGTTTAAATTATGTGTTAATAGAGGGTAGACTGCATGTACTTTATGTTTAAATTTGCGCGCTACTGTTTCGTAGCTATTTGTATGCGTTTTAGTCATTTCATTTTTACTTCACATTTTGAATGGTTTGTACGACCATGTTGTTACATGGTGTTGCTTTTAAATTGTTCGGTATGTAGCCCTGTAATGGTACATTTGGATATTTGGCATTAAGTTGCCCTGATTTATGAAATATGAAATATTGATGATGCTTGAATTTTGGCTATAAGTGACCTGGTTTATTATATTTCCAGCATGATCCTGCTAATTTTTTTTTTTTCAAAAATGTTACAATAGGGTCAAAATATGTTGCATTAATCTATAAAAAATCATTGCAATTGGTCTGAAAAATGTTGCCTTTAAGTGTCAATAAACTACCTTCTTATGCTACTGCAATAGTTTTTAATTGTTGCTATAGAGTCTAAAATGTTGCTACTGAAATTTATTGCAATGATTTAATTATGTTGCTATATGGTATCAAAAACGTTGCTAAATCGACCTATTGCAAGGCAACCGGATGCAACGCTCAAATTTTGCAAATTTGTTGCCATAGACTCTACTGCAACGAATATAGGCCTTAAGGCAATGTTTTCCTGTTGTTGCAATATGTAATATATGGTGTAGAGAGTCTGGACTGTTCATAGCATCTTGGTATGTGAGAGGCTCATCTTCATCTATGAGCATCAAATCCCCATATTGAGTCAAAAGAAATCCATATCCCTCTGGCTCATAGCGAATTCTACCAGATCTACAAACAACCTGTGTTTCTTGAGCATTATCGTTATTCTGCTCTTGTTCCATCTCAGGTTCAATGCTATTTTGTGGTTCTTGATCTTCATCGAGATCTATAGTTCTCCCACTGTTTCTTTTGGAAACAAAATCCTTTTCCATGAAGACAGCATCTCGAGCAATGAACACTTTCTGCTCGGAAGGACTATAAAAATAATACGCCTTTGTTTCTTTAGGGTATCCCACAAAATTGCACTCTTCGGATTTAGGTCCAAGCTTGTCAGATACTTGACGTTTTACAAATGCCTTGCATCCCCAAACTTTCATAAAGTTCATGCTTGACCGTTTCTCCTCTCATATCTCATATGGAGTCTTTTGAACCTTCTTAGTTGGAACACGGTTAAGTGTAAAAGCCGCTATTTCTAGAGCATAACCCCAGAAACTTATTGGAAGATCTGCATGACTCATCATCGATCGTACCATGTCCAACAGGGTACGATTTCTCCTCTCTGAAACTCCATTCCATTAAGGTGTACCTGGCGGAGTGAGTTGTGATACAATACCACACTCTTTTAAATACTCTTTAAATTCGGTGCTTAAGTATTCACCCCCACGATCGGATCGTAAGATTTTAATACTTTCACCTCCGCCTATTTGCTTCTTTACTTCAGCCTTGTATTCTTTGAATTTTTCAAAAGAATCGGATTTATTCTTCATAAGATACACATATCCATATCTACTGAAGTCATCAGTAAATGTTATGAAGTAGTAGTAGCCTCCTCTAGCCATCACACGAATTGGGCCACATACATCACTATGTATTAGCTCTAAACGTTCAGTGGCCCTTTGACCCTTACCAGTAAAAGGGGCTTTAGTCATCTTACCAAGCAAACAAGATTCGCATTTTTCGTATGATTCAAAATCAAACTTATCCAAGTATCCATTCTTATGTAATTTGGATATGCGTTTCTCATTTATATGGCCAAGACGACAATGCCAGAGGTATGTTTGATTTGAGTCATTAACTTTAAGTCATTTGTTTTCTATGTTACAGACAGGATTATCTAAATCAAGAACATATAAACCATTAAATAAACGCGTAACACCATAGGTTAAATCATTCAAAGCAAAAGAGCAACTATTGTTCTTTATTATAAACGAAAAACCTTTCTTGTCCAAACAAGAAACAGAAATAATGTTTCTGCGAATCGCAGGCACGTAAAAACAGTCTTCAAGTTCTAAAACAAGCCCAGAGGGCAAAGATAAATAATAAGTTCCTACGGCTAAAGCAGCAACTCTTGCTCCATTGCCTACTCGTAGGTCCACTTCTCCCTTAGCCAAAGTCCTACTTCTCTGCAGTTCCTGCACATTTATACAAATGTGAGAAGCACATCCAGTATCCAATACCCAAGATGTAGAAGTAGACAGATTGACTTCTATAACATATATTCCTGAAGTAGAAGCTTGTTGAGCCTTCTTCTTCTTCAGATCCTCCTTCAATCTATCCTTCTCAAGGATTGATCGAACGGATAGAGAGTTTGTGTTGTTTGTCATTATTCAGTATCTACAATGTTAAAAGCACAAAATAAACATTAGATTGTCTGAGTTATTATGTTCAAATGATTATGATATATTCATAATATATCTCCCACTATTTTTATCAAATTAATAGCCCTTACTATTAAATCGGAAAAAATATCCCATAAATCTTTCTAGTGAGCCAAGATCCATATTTCGTCATATCCTAAGTCAACCACTTGTAGTCCTTAAAACATGATTATTTAGGTAGACAACAGTTGTCAATTATATCATATATAATTCTTGGATAGTTTGGTGAACAACAATTGTTCTTGTCTATCTAATAGATTTTGAACCAAACTCTATGCTTCTAAGTTCATAACAATTGAATATAACCGTTTATTTTCATCTTATTATAACGACTCAGTTAAGTTAAACCCAATGATACAACGGTCGAATATAACCGCTTATATTCGTCATATCTCACCACGATAGACAGGAGTCCTCTGCTACTGGCAGTCATTCCCCTTATCGATCTAGGATTTAATGAGTGTTCATTCATTGGAAAGCATCCGATTAAAACTTAATATTTTGTTAAGGGGTTTTGAATTAAAACGACCATGATCCCATCATAAAGAGATTCCCAATTTTTCCTTGAATTAAATACTTCAAATCAATATTCATCAATAGTTTGATTCCCAGGTTGTTGGAGGAGTCACAAGTGGCCTCACTTAATACCCAACTTCCTTACAGGTAAAACCCGTTTTTGACAAAATCTCCCCATATCTAAATAATTGAAAATTCGTATTTAATTCCGTGTTTCATAAACACAGAAATCTCATGATCGTTTGTTCATTTTAAAATCTCGAATCGTTACAGATTTTATCTTGTTTAGCATGGCAAGCATGGTATGGGTGACGTATCTAATACATGCATACATCATTAATCTAATTAAAACATGCATACATTTTTCTACTCTACACATGCATCATACACATGCATCATATGTAAAGTGCATCACATAATCTAATATGCTATGGTTATGGCCCAATCCTATGCGATTTTTCCAATCTAATGGAAAAATCAAGGTCAATCTATGGTGGTAATAACTAATTATTACAAAATCTCTTGCTTCGCTTCCAAAGCTGCCTTGATTGCCTCCAAGCTCCTCTTGAAACATTTTACAAAAGAACTCGAGTTGCATTCGAGATAAAATAATTACAAAAAGAAAAAACGACATGCAAGTCGTATTTAATTACTACAAACCATAAATTAAAATTAATAAAATAAATTGAAAACTAGGTCTTGGGGCCATAACCATGCATCATGCCCACATAGCAATTAAAAGCATCACATATTGTATAATCACAATTTTATACAACATAAATTAAATATGATCAAATCATAAATAATAAAATTAACACACTTTAATTAAATATTAACTTAGTAATCAATATTACTAATTAATAATTTTATTTATTTATTTATTATTATGCTAGGTTAAATCATGAAAACCCTAGCAGGAATTCTTTGTGATTTACACAGAACTTAACTGTAACGCATGTTCAAGTTACGTTAACAAACAGAATACATTCATATAAACACGATACGCATCCTGTAGATGTGTGTCTACTGTCTGTAATTTACGATACGTGTACTACGTATGCGTGTCTTCTGTACAACAAATTACTGTAGCATATTTCTGGGTTTTCAGTTCATCGTGTTCATCAATATTATCTTTTTAGTATGATTCCAAATTGATTATTCAGTGGCTACGATTACTAGTAGTAACATCACAGTCATATTAAATCGATTCTGGATGATTATCATCTAAAACTTGTTGCATATATATAAGAACCCGTATGTATGTATATGTTTATACTTACGTAAACATGCAAGAACTGATTATGACTCTTAATCATGCTAATCGACTGGTTTCCAGATGTTTAAGTCACGTTTATAGCTTATTAAAACGGAGCAGATGCTTCAGATCAAAGAAACACAGCAAACAAGGAATCACAGTAGCATCTTAATACGCATGAAATATGCAGTAGCGTTCACGAAAAATAAAAAACCAGAACTGATATGTCTTGAACAGATCGTATACATCAATAATAACCAGATTATCATATTATACAAGCAGCTCTGATACCATTGTTGGTTTCGATCGCATACACGCAGCGGAAACAGTAAAATAAAATCAAAACCAAGCCCCGGATCCATGTATAATAAATCGATAATATGGTAGATAGAATGTTTACCTTTTGAAGCTTTACAATCGTAACAATGATGGAGATGCAAGCCTCCCACGAATACTGAGCACTCCTCTTCGAAGCCTCCTCTACGGTATCCACACGAACACTCTAAGAACGATTCTTGAATTGAAGGGAGGTACTAGCCTCCAATGAAAATATGAGATCTTGATTTTAGGGTTAGGATGTTTTCGGCTGTAGTATAATTTTTGTCGTACTAAAAATTATCCATTCCTTTACTATCATCATGTATATATATGATAGTATAAGGCAAAAAGCCCAAGCCAAAACCTAGCCCATGTATGATTTATTTAAATAATAAAATCTAATTCTATTATTCAAATAAATAATAATTAAGTCAAACTTAATTATTAAAATCATATCTCATATATCTTTGTATTTTATTATAGCTTAATTAAGTCCCACTTAATTAATATAATAAAATCCAACTTATCATTAATTAATTTAAATTCATAATTTAAATTAATTCTTCCTTTAAAATGTTCTATGTGTGTGACCCTGCAGGTTATTATTTATTTTGGCAATAATTTTATTCTCCAATAAAATTATAAACAATGAGCGGTATCTAGTAATACATCATTGCTACCCAATTAAATAATAATTAAATCGTGATTCAATAAACCTTTTGTGATTAATGTTCCCGTGTAATATAATCCATTTAACCAAATATTATAGATTAAACTCGAGGCATGTATATTGTCATCCTCTTCATAATTTAATCCGGGTTTACTTGATCCATGAGTAGACTATTAAAACAAATCATCATTTGAGCACGGCCATGCATTTTATAGTCTCACTCAATCAAGAGGCCAATAATATCTCTCCTAATTATAGGAGGGTTAAATCCTTTATCTATCATTCATATTTCTCATACGACTCATAATATACCCGATGTCCACTTTTATCATTACCCGGTCAAAGGTAACTTTTAATGTAGTCAAAGTATATTAATCCTCGTATAGAAATATAATGATCTCAAGTCAAAGGATCATTACACCATTACCACTGTGAGTAATTCTTATGACTTTATTAAACATGAAGAATCTCACTTTGGGTCTGTCCAATACCATGTACTCCTACATGTACCTATGTATTAACTTTAGTATCTCCATACTTATAACCAATGAGATGTGGTTATCTGTCAAACAACATACTAGTCTATATATATATATATTATTATTATTGTCCTGATCTAATAATAATCAACTAGGGACCTTTAAGAATATGATATATTATATAATCTCAAGTTCAAGTCATGTATTTAAACTATACAATATGTATCATGATTCTAAGGACATTTATTATGCTAACAAATATATTGCAGTAATTAAAGTCATAATAAATACATTTATTTAATAATCAAATGACATAAGGTTTATTTAAGAAACAATGTATTGCCTCTAGGGCACCTACACTAACACCAAGAACTTCCCTGACCCGACACCAAAGGCACACTTGGCTGGGTTCAACATCATCAATGTGATCGGCTTTGCACAGGCTTTTTACCAGCATATCATCTACATAAACTTCCATAGTTTTTCCAATGAGATGAGAGAAAATCTTGTTTACCAACCTCTGATAGGTAGCTCCTGCATTTTTCAATCCAAAGGCCATGACCTGGTAACAATACACACCAAAGTCAGTGATGAATGATACCTTAGGAACATCATCCTTATGCATCTTGATTTGGTTGTAGCCGCTAAAACCATCCATGAAGCTTAGCATCTCGTGCCCAGCCGTGGCATCTATCAGCATATCAATTCTTGGTAAGGGAAAGCAGTCCTTTGGGCATGCATCGTTCAGATCAGTGAAGTCTATACACATCCTCCACTTTCCATTGGCTTTTTTAACCATTACAGGATTGGCCAACCATTCCGGGAATTGGATTTCTTCAATGAACCCTGCCTCTAGGAGCTTGTCAACCTCCTGTTTAATGGCTTCTTGTCTCTCAGGTGCAAAATTTCTCTTCTTTTGTTTCACCGCCTTCCTGTCTAGATCCACGTTGAGGTTGTGTGTTATCAGTTGGGGATCTATCCCTGGTATATCAGCCGCTGTCCATGCAAAGACATCGCTATTGTCCTGCAAGAAGGTGATCAACTCACTTTTCAAGGGGTCTTTCAGAGTTGCCCCAATGTAAGTAACCTTTTCAGGATCTTCTAACTCCAAAGGTATGGAAACCAAGTCTTCCGCCGGTTTTCCTCTCCGTTCTTCGTCCTCATGAACATCCATATCCTCAATAGGGAGGACTTGCCCCCCGGTTCCATCTGGCCTCAGTGCAGCCACATAGCAACTCCTTGCCATCTTCTGGTCCCCTTTTTGTTCTCCAACACCATTTCTGGTTGGGAACTTAACCTTCAAGTGATAGGTAGAAGCAACTGCCTTACAAGCATGAAGTCCCGTTCTTCCTAGGATATCATTGTAGGTGGACGTGGCTTTAATAACCAAAAAATTTAACATCTGAGTGGCCTCCTGTGGCTCCTACCCTATGGTCATGGGCAACTGAATGGTCCCTTCAACCTTAGACTCTACTCCGTTGAACCCATATATAGGCATGTTCGAGGGCGTCAACTGAGACTCGGTGTATCCCATCTTCAAAAAGGCATCATGGAACAGAATGTCCACTGAAGCTCCATTATCTATCAAGACTCTCTTCACTTTGGAGTTGCCGATCACTAGAGAGATTACCAATGGGTCATCATGGGGGAATTTCACCCGTTCAAGGTCCGAGTCATCGAATCCAATTGAGACCTCTGTCTTTGCACGCTTTGGTGCTTCTCCAACAATGTGCATCACTTCTCGTGCATACGCCTTTCTGGAATTCCTACTTGTCCCGGCCGCTGTTGGGCCACCAAAAATAATATTTATTACCGGCCCCCGGGGCTGTGGGTTGCGATTGCGATCATCATCCTTCCTATCATAATCTCGCCTCGGGTTTCCTTGATTCCCATCTTTGCAAAACTTATTTAACTTTCCTCTCCGGATTAGAAATTCGATCTCATCCTTCAATTGCCTACAATCGTCAGTGTCGTGCCCCACATCTTTGTGGAATCGGCAGTATTGATTCTTATTTCTTTTCTCAGGATCGGTCCTTAGTGGCTTCGGCCATCTCACATCTCTATCCTTCTTTATGTCCATCAGGATTTGGCTCCTTGGTGCATTCAATCTTGAATATTCAGTAAATCTTTGTCCTGGATTCCCCCTTTTAGGAGCCGAATCTGAATCCTTGCCCGTACGTGGGTACTTGTCTTTGGCATCGTATTCCTGATCCGACTTCCTCTTTCTAAAATCATTGTTATTCCCTCCATTACCTGTTGTGGCCTCCTTCTTTATGCTATCCTCAGCCTTGATATACTTATCAGCCCTTCGTTGGAGCTCAGCCATATTCTCGGGAGGATGCTTAGCCAATGACCTTTTAAAGTATAGGTCGGTGGTACCATGCTCCAAAGCTACCATTGCCACCTTATTCTCCAAATCAGTGATGTTCAAAGTCTCCTTAGTGCACCTCTTAAGGTAGTCTCTTAGATTTTCATTCTTTCCTTGAACCACATACATAAGAGATGCAGAGCTCTTCTCGTGCACTCTTCCACTGATAAACTGGCTAGCAAAGGCAGCACTTAACTCTTTGAAAGAGGCAATTGAGTTTGTAGGCAGTCGGCTGTACCATCTTTGAGCCATGCCCGACAAAGTTTGGGGGAACACCCTACATTTTAAGGCGTCACTCGCAGGTTGCAGCAGCAGTGCATTCGAGAACGTCCTAACATGGTTTGCGGGATCACCCGTTCCATTATAAGCCTTAATTGTTGGCATCTTAAACTTCTTAGAGATACGAGCATTCATCACCTCCTCAGTAAATGGGGGCGTGGGATCATCAAGATCCCCAAGTGGCATCAGATCCTTGGGGTTGCTTTTAGGGGTTTCAACCCTTGTTGTTTTCCCAGTTGGGGAGCCGACCCTTCTCTGCCTTCTTGTAGACCCCTCTATATCTATAAAGGGAATCAGTCCTGAGGTTGGAGGAGGCTGGGTTTGATTCAACCTAGCTTGTTCTCTGGCAATATCTTCCTTTATCCTTAAAATCTCGGCCTCATGAGCCTTGATTCTTTCAGCAGCTGTCAAGGGGGGTCCATCATGGATAGTTTGTGTTCTCCTTCTTCGTTCTCTGCTAGCACGTCGCCTCCTCGGGGCTTCATCATGATCATCATCAGTCGATGAATCGTCAGTATAGGGGCCAGAGTAGTCAAGATTCTCTCGATCTCTAATTTGCAAGGCATGACCACTGGGTCCAGGAGGGTAATTAGGCAGACCATGCATCGGATTGGTATTTCTGGGGAGATCCGTAGTATGTGTAACACCCCCAGATCCGGGGTCAGGGATCTGGTCGTTACGGTCTCAATATCCATCCACAAAACCAACATAATCTAAATTACAACCTTGTGACCCAAAACAACAACGTAAAACACACCCGTTATAGTCCAGAGATGAAATCAGAGTAACCATCAATATTATTAATCACAAGTTTGAGTTCTTACAACCCAAAGAATTACAATTTAACATTTCATACTCTTTGCCATCCATTTGTATATGCCATATAATAAATACATTTGGTACTCAAATGCTAACAACTAGCCTACCAGTAGCTGCCTCTTCAGCAATGGTAGCTATGACCTCAGCGATTATTCCTCTGATGGCTGTCACCTGCTTACGCTGAGTGCGCCTTGCGTGGCCATCTGATCTAGCTGTTGTTGTGATATAGATAAATAAAGCAAGGGTGAGCAATAGCCCACCTAAAAGAATGTAACTGAACAGTAATAATATGTAACAGTTCAAAATATCTTTGAAACCATATGCCATGCATTAACGATGTAGTACCAATATAAGGTATGAGATGAAGTTACAAGGTAACTCAAAATATATTTGTTTTGAATAAATATCTGCTATGTCAAAGATGAGCCAGATATTATCAACTTTTCATAATAGAGGAACTTGCAGGAAGAATATTGCAATTCCAATTCAAACACTTTTCAAACCTGCCAATAATGATAAGGTTGCAGGAAATTTCCAACATTGAGAGATGAACTAATACTGGAGTTTGACGCGCCAGGAGACATAGCATTTACACGATGATCAGTCGCATGTTATGCTCCCCACCTCTTGTTTACTACATGTAGAAGGAAGCACCGACGGATTTACTTGTCTACCTCCCTCTGGAACCCCCCGGCCAACGGTTGGGCCATTTGCTGGACCGGCGCCACTGGGTCACTTACGCATCTCCTAGTTCATTTCACATCCATAACTTTGAAACGTGAAGTTCCTCCCCCTTTCCCCAAGTATATTACTTGTTGATAGGACTCCACAAAGTAGTCGTATCTAGTTTGAAAGGAAAAATCACCAATATTTCCCAAGCTGATGCTTGTTAATGGATATAAACTTGTTCCATCAATTCTTACCCCTCGAGCGTTGAGGAGGTAACCAAACAGACTCATATCGATGCTTGAAAGAATCAAGATGTGAGTGACAAGATAGTTTAGCAAGTATAGGACCGGGCAGCCCAATAAATAACATCTCTCAAGTGAGGTCCCCTTATATACGTTTGGAAGTTGAGCGAGTATTTAAATCTTCTTTAAGATAGATTTAAATAAAAATAGAGTTTTGGAAACCTCCCCTTGATAAAAATAGTCATAAACTACTCCAAAATATTTTACACCATATCTGAAGGTGACATATAATCTTTGAATAATATGAATCATTATAAAAGAACTTAAAAGGATTTAAATAAATATTCCAAGAATATTTATTAACTCAATATTAATTAAGAAATATGAATAAATCATAATATTACTCGTAAGTAATCCTCGAATGAATATTTAGAATTATTTACTAAATAACTCTCTTCTTTATATGAATATTCCAGATAATATTCATTAATTAAATAAACTCAAATAAATGTTTAAAATAATGTTCACTAAATAAATCCAATCTTAAATGGATATTTGAAAATAATAATGTTTATTGGTGAAATAAACATCCCTTGGATATTTGATATAATATTCATTAAAATAATAATGAATATTCAACTTAAAAATGATATTTATTGATGAAATAACTGTCGACTGAATATTTGAGACAATATTCATTAAATAAATAATGAATATTCAATCTTAATAATATTTATCGAAGAAATGATTATCGAATGAATATTCGAAATTATGTTCAATAATTGAATCGACTTTAAATGAATGTCGAAGATAATATTTATCGTCTCAAGGGAATATTCAAAATAATATTTATCGATGAACTGGAGTTCGAATCAATGTTCAACTAATATTTATAAAATAAATAGAGATTGAATGAATATTCGAAATAATATTCATTTAAATAAATAAGGCTCGAATGAACATTAAAATAATATTCATTAAATAAATAAACTCGAATGAATATTCAAAATAATATTTATCGAAGAAATAAGAATGAATATTCTCTAAGTAAATAACTTAACTGAGGGTTCGAAATCATATTCGAATATTAAATCGACTTTAGATAAATATTAAAGATAATGTTCATCGAATAATTAAATATCTGATGAATAACCCGAATAATATTTATCAAATAATCTCAAAGGAATATCTCAATAATATTCGCCAGATAATAAATGGGAAATATTTACTTAATTATTTTCCTCTGAAAATAATGTCAATATATCAAGAAATAACGACTCCCGGTCTATAATCAAGGAATGAGGTTCAGATGCCCTTCGTTTAAGGGTCTTATAAATTTCCGGCTTATAACTGATATAATAACTATCTAGCTCATAAGCCAACAATAATTCAGGGAACAAGTATATCAATATGACTTTGAAAGTAGGCATGCATGCTATGGCATATGTATAACAGAAAGCATACATATATATATACTCACAACAACAGTCTTTTAAAAAGGATTTGAAACTTGCCTGGGAATCTGGTGCGGGTAGGGGTAGTGTGTCTCGTGTCGATCCAGTGATCTATAAGTAGTCACAACAACCGAGGTCAATCACTTAACATTTCGAAGGTTAAGTATAACTTAACTTAAGTCATGTTAGTTTAGTCCAAAACACACCTCGAACCCACCCTTAATGTCAGATTTTTCGTATATCTTACTTAATCAATTATAACCTCGTTCTTTGCACCAATATGTGGTCTTGATAATTCTTAACAAGTTTTGTGTTTTAGTCAACTCGAAATTCCCTTTTTAACTTAGCCCAAAAAGGGTGGCCAAATTAGTACCCCTAGGGTTGACTTTTCCGAGAATCACTATTTCGAGACTCGTACTTCAACACTTTTAATAAATCACTGGAAACGTATTTAATTACGAAACCACTTATAAAATCATCTTTGGTATTTTTAATATTTATCATAAAATTTCTAATTCGAAGCCACGAGTCTAAATAGGTGAAATGTATTTTTGAAGTTCAGTCGACTACGGATCTTTACTATTCACACCTCTTTCACTAAAACGTTCATAACTCGGTAACCGTTAACTCAAATGACGCACCGTTTTCGCATACATGATCTAGAGAATGTCTAGAAGGTAGCTAACTCAAAATTGGACTTAGATCAGAAGATTAATTTTTCGGAATTTTGCCAAAACAGGGCAGGAGGTTTTAATGAATAATGTTACCTCCGAAAAGTGGTTTCTTCGCACTTATCCTCGATTCGAACATTTTTATAAAATCGGAAAACGATCCATTTTACTTGTGGTTTTCTCTCACGCCTTCCTTATGACCTCTAATATTTAATTACCATGATTCGTCACTGACTTAGTCATGTTAAGGGATTCCAATTTCAGTTACGAACTTTCGATTACGGTTTCGAACCTCTTTTACGAATTTAATCATAACTCCTAAACCGTAAGTCCATTTCATACGATCTTTATATCAAAACGAAGCTTATAACATAATCTTGCTTATCATTGAAGAAATCGAAGCTAATCAGTGACTTATACCTACTGTCAAACTCGTGTTCTTAAGGTTAACGAAATTTCGACATTACGATGGCTATAAATCGAACGCTCTAAAAATTATAACAACAATACCAAGCCACACCGGGCACAAATCCAACTTATACACATGTTCATCATCTCAACAAGTCCAGAATCTACTGATCTTAGCATCAAAATCATCATGCTTCTTAAATCAACTAAACCACTTAACTAATCATGCTTATAACATTATCATGAACATACTACTCTAAAATCATCAAGAACAAGCATAATCTCAAAGTAAGATCTAGGGTTTTCAAGACTTATACCTTCCTTGGAGTATGATCTAGCCTTACTAAGCTTGGTATGGTCCTTGGATAGCCTTAAGTTAGCTAAGATCAACCATGAAAACAAGAAAATCAAAGATTAGTTCATGAAAACACTATTCACCCTCCTCTTGAATCATTTTTTTGAAAATGGAAAAAGAAGAGATTGAAGCTAAGATTTTGAGGAGATCATTTTTATGAATTATAGGACTCACCATAAAAGTTTCAAGATCAAACAATGGTTGGAAGTGGATTTTTGGTCTTTGAATTAACAAGGGGCCGAATGGAGCAAAAAAATGGAGAATGGAGTTTTCTTTGCTTTCTCTTGGTTTAATCTCATCCAAGTTGAATTATTGTGATGAGAGTAAAAAAAATATCTTGTCAAAAAGCTACTTTACTAAAGGTGTGATGCAATGGATGATGAAAATGGAGAGACAAGTGTTGATCTTTTAATGGTTGTCATGTAACTAGTAGTTTGATTTGCTAAGTACTTGGTTGATCTCTTGATTCTAGTTACTTCTTGTAACTATGTTGGTTACTAGATATTTTCTAGTGGCTTGCACAAGACTCTTGCTCCCTCTGCTTGTTTCTTTGTCCGTTTATTGCTTAATTCGTTGATCGTTCGAGGGAATAACTCATTCGTTTCTAATTAGGGTTTTACCGAAAACCTTCTTAATATTTCTAATACTATTCTTCATCATTCTTAATACTTCTCGAATTTAAATTCCTTAATTCCCTTTTATAAATTCTTAAGTCTTGCAGTGTCAAGGGAAATCTCGGAGAAAATAAAAGTGCTCTTTTTCTGAATCCGACAGCTTTTACATACACTTATTTTCCTCCTGGATCACTAATACGAACTCAGAAATCCGTTCCGAATACCGGGTATAACATTATTATAATAATATTCTAAATTCCACCAAACTCACTATTCATCACTTATTTTTATTTAATTCCTATAATTAGGAAAATGAACCTGGTTCACCCTCGAGTGTTCCTTAACCTTTTTTTCGGAACCGCTGGACTTATAATAGATATTGATTTGGATGACACAAGAATAATCTTACTTGAAGTAATATACTTATATCCTTAGGAGATAGATCATTCTTATCTATGCTGTCAACCAAAAGTATTCTGCATGACATATAAATAATTGAATTCAAATCCATTCCATTCATTTAATAGACATTCGTTACACCGCAGTCATAACCACTATTCATTCCCATACTATTACATAATAAAAAGTTTTAATTCTACCCAAAAATCTGGGTTCTTACAGTCTCCCCTCCTTAAAAGGATTCCGTCCCGGAATCAGGTAGAAGACAATTGGGTAATTGTTGGTTATTTCACTTTCAAATTCTCTGGTCGATCCTTACACATTCCAATCTTTCTAAAGCACATCGTACTGGTGTTACAATACACCCTTTATCCGTTCTACCAATTCTTTGATACTTTCGTACATCACATTATCCGGTATACGCTCTTGTCCGGTCTTATACTATTAACCTTATTGGTACCTGCAGTGACTTCGGTATAACTATCGCGCTACGAATTCGGAGATAACCTTACTCGTAATTATGCAATTACTGATTGTTTTAATCTTCGCAATCTCGCTCAATATATAGAATTAGAAGAATTTATTGAGAGATCACTATGATCAATGAACATTTGTTATATTGCATAGTTAGTACATAAGGAGGCCAGCCTTTAGTACTTGGCAAGCAATTAAACAATTAATGGCATTCCACTTAGACTTCTATCACACAGACAGATCGTCACGTAGCAGTACCTCCCCTCCTTAAAGGGTTGTTCTTCTCAACTTAGAAGAAGATAAATAAGGGAGAAGAAAGGAAATAATTTCAAAGGATTATATAAGAATGTTTTCATGATTGTCAAAATATCATACTTAGAATTTACCTCTGAACTATAGAGGTTTATTAGAGAAGAAAAATAATCGTATTCGTATCAAATACTAATTTATCGTAATCTCACATATCACATGTCCTTACTACTCTGTCCATCATTCTATGGACCTATACTCTTGCTCGATATTAGCACCACTAACTTTTGGAAAATCCTTCAGCCTTTCAGGTTAAATCTTGGATTTCTCGCTTGACTTATTATAACTGACATTTCACGCCACGAAACTGGATCTTTCATATTCATAATACTAACACTATCAGGTTGTCATTCTGAGTGCTCATTAGGAAAACCCATTCATCAATCCATTCATAACATTCCTTGCTTCACATTCCATAATTATTTCCAAATCTTTTCTTTATCAAGCACATCCTTCGTATTATCTAATTCTTATTTACTTTTGTTGTTTATCTCCACCATCATCTCAGGGTTGAGACACTCGTCACCCTTACTCAATACGTGTTACACGTTTGGGGTCAAGTTTTCCTTTGCCCAACCATCTAGATTTCGCTTTCTCATTCCATGAGTCTCTTTATTACTCAATCAATCTATTCCATATTTCTTCGAATTTTCTAAACTTAAAAGGAGACAATTTGTATGTCATTTATGCTCCTAATTCTAACTTTCCGTTTTGGCCAATACCCTTGCCCTGCCAATTCCATACTTTTCTCGCTTCATTACTGGAGCTTCTCACGAGCCCGCCTATCTGACTCTCTTATTGATTCTCAACTCTATTTCCATCTCTATCGGTCACTTGTCTTTATTTCTACTATAATCACTCTATGAACCATCATAGCCTAATCATTTATTACAAATATACTGTCGTCTCCAAAATTAAACCATCCAAAATTGACCTAGACGATTTCTCTAACTTAGATTCAATTCGACATTTCCGCAGTCGTTAACACTTAATTTCTCAGAAGGGTCATCATTGCTTATCATTTACGTAGTGTTTTTAATAGCTAAACATACCGGTTTCATAATTGTCAATCCAAGATCCTCTAGGAAAGCAAAATAATCACTATTCCCTATCCATAAGGAACACTTCCTGAACTTGATGTTGATATTACATGAAGCAGATAAAATTGCAGAAGAGCTTTAAGCATCGTAGCTATGCCAAGTTGACGAAATTATCAATCATATACCTTCAGTAGAAGATTGGAAGCTAATGGTTTACTTAGTCAATTTCGTACCAGGTCCTGGTTTACCTCAACATAGGACCTCCTAACGCAGGTAATATGCTTAAGACGACATCAGGAATCGAATCTTTACTTAAACTACTCTTATGGTTGATTCTTGCTCAATCAATAGAGGGAATGTAAATTCCTCCACCACATTCTGACCTTCAAAGTCCTTCTCAATATCATTTCGTCTCTTTGGTATGAGCATTCATAATTACTCCTCAATACTTAAAGTGTCGGCCACCTCATTGGCCTTTCCTGATAATAATTTCTTGCAATCAATGTTTTCTTGATCTATTCAACTCAACTTTTTCTACCTTATTCCCATCACTGTTGGGTGAAAGTATTCTTCCTTAAATTCTGCTGAAGGAGAATAATATCCATCAGTCTTTTTCCATAAGTTATTGCCTTAATCCTTAAATGTGACTTTTATCCCGGCTAATATCCTCATCAGGTCTAGGATATCTTTTGTCTCAGGTCTTTCTTGCTTTAAAACAATCTCAACCTTATTGGTTCAATCCATACCTTCTCATGGTTTCTTACATGCCTCATCCGACCTCATTATTATTATATCATACATTCCTTACCAAACTTCCCGTTTGAAGTTTAGAATATTAGCACTTCCCTTATAAGGTTTCTTAGGCCATCCTCATCATTCCTTGTGCATCTCCTGGTTACAGGGTATATCAAACATCATTAGTCAATTCTATAACATCTCTGTCTATGTACTTTTGGAGACTCCTTTCCACAAATCCTTACAGGTTATTGATACTTTGGTCGATTCAACTTATATCGTCTGAATTCACAATGTCTTTGTTAGGGGTGATGCTATCCTTTGTGCATCCCCCAGGGTTCGTATTAATCTATGGACATTCTATCCTCAATTCCATTTTCGAGGAATACTTACATCCTGTACTTGGCAATTTTAATCATATATCCATAATAAGGGTCTCTTTTCAATCATTCCAATCTTGATAATCTATAGGTAGCTTAATGTTACCTCTCCTTTCAAACGAATGTTAGTCTATATGACTTTCCAAAAGACAACATATGTCTATCTGTCTTTCTTACAGAACTTGGTAATGGTAGCAAGGATGTTCTGGAAGATATTGGTCGTGATCAACGTGAATTTCTTAGTGCCTAATACATCTAGGGTATTTATAAAATCCATCCTCATGTATCTCAATTCATTTTACATCAAAAGTTCTCGCGGTTGGCACTTTGTTAGAAGCACCCCGCTTTGTCCTTACATTGCTGGTTCAATCACTTGATAATCCTTAGTGACTTGGCCCCACTGGCCATGCTAAAATATGTGAGTTTAGGGGTCGGCTAATAGCATTACTTTTCTAGCAATTGCTGGCATAGTGCCTTCTACTTGATACCTTTTGATCTTTTCAAAAACTTCACTCCATATAAGTCTCAATCGACTCCTCAGTGATGTATTCAGATAATCCGAAAGACAAGGCTTGCCAAATTTTGTCCAATTCCTTTCCAGAATCAGGGAAATTTGGTCAATCTATCCACCTTCTGGTAACACTACGAAGATTCATTTCGAAGCCCGAAGAAAACTCTAGGAACATCCAAACAGGTCGAACCGTAAGCAGTTAGAGTAACGGTACGTTTGACATAAAGTTGGGAGTCTAACCATTGGAAGGAACCAAATATATATACCTCCCTTAGAAGAGAAAATCAAAGTTTCCAAACTGAAACATACCAAATCTTCCTGGTACATAATCGTCCTAATAGTCGATACTACCGAATACTAGTCTACCTAAAATCTAGTCTTAGAATGAATACTACCGTCAAGTTAGTCATTCCACGAAACTGGCACTACCAGGGCCTTCCGAATCTGATGAACCGTGCTGTCCGAATGCATCTACAATTGCACTGCCGTGTTGCACAAGCACAGCACCTAAACCTGTACGAGGTGCATCCTAATAAATTCCAAAATTTTCCTTCCTCTAATAGATAACGCTAATGCTGGGTCATTACCAATTTTATCTTTAGCTCCAGGGAGATTTTCCCCCATTTATCTTGTTCATTCAAACTTTTATCCTTACAATAAGTCGGGTTACGGGACTACACTCTCTATAACGTCCTGAGCAATCTTTGGTAATACCTTGTGAATCTTATGAAATTTCTCACCTTTGCCAGTGTGGTTGGCCAATCTCCATTTGAAACTGTCTTTAACTTGGTAGGGCCGACCAACACTACTCTTATTGATCATGTGTCCTATTGCTGGACTTCATTTTGCTAAAACTCTTATTTCGAGAACATGTCCTACACCTGTTCTTTCAGGCTGCATCTAAAAGCATTCTCAAT
Organism: Kitagawia praeruptora; assembly: GCA_037693485.1. Lineage (NCBI taxonomy): Eukaryota > Viridiplantae > Streptophyta > Magnoliopsida > Apiales > Apiaceae > Kitagawia > Kitagawia praeruptora. The sequence continues at coordinate 155,024,959 of CM075351.1, read as the reverse complement.
TACATCTCAACCACTGCTTGCCTTGCCTAATCCCTTTATGATTTAGTGTTAGAATAAACTTAAGGTAACTACCATAATCCATTCAAGGAACAGAAAATTTTTTTAATATTCCTTTGAATCACATGCTTCTAATGTTTCTGGTCCATCCTTCCACTGAATTGAACTAGACTTATACTTGGTTCCTGACAATAGCCTTATTACTAGTTTATCACAGACTCACTGGTCTTCTCCTCTTGTAGGTTCTGAGATCATTGTCTCACTTACTACTTCCTTATATTCTTTATCCATTCAGGCTATTGCTTTCCACTATCTTTACTTTCTAAGCTGATCCATTCATAAAATGGACATCTCACTGGATAAACCACCTCATCAATCTCAATTTGGTTTTATAAATTACAACCTATGAAATCTTCCTTCTCATGGCAAATTATTGTTGACAATATTCAAACTTAACCCATTTATCAAATGATATTACACTTCTTGCCTCTATCTCCATTGTTCCTGGGACTCTACTTCCCAACATATATCGATGTCTTTGATAATCATGAATCATTCTTACTTGCTGGTACTTCATCCGGCAGTCCAGCTATGAATCCAATATGCCTCTTTAATTCTCTTCATAATTCAGTTCTTTACGCTCACTTCTCTGAGCACTATACCTTAACTCTTACAGTCTCTCTGGCTGCGGCCCTCATCTCCTCAAGGTAGACTTCCCTGTCTCTAACAGGATTCTCCCTCTCTGCTGGAACCTCTTCCGGGTCCTCAGTAGGGTACTCTATCGAATCCACCATCCGATCGTCAGCATATAATCAGGCATCATCGTGCTCCTGCTCGTATGCCTCAAGGTCTGTCGCCTTACTAGTCGGTACAAGCACGAGCTAAGTTACTATCATGATACTTAATAGTTCCCATAAGGGTTTTATATGTCAATACTACATTAAGTAGTCCGACTATGAACTTGGCAAGAGTTCTTATTATCTTAATGAATTTATTGTTTTAACGTCGCGTCATCTCTGGGATATATAACGCTTTCTCTGATACCATTTCTGTAACACCCCCAGATTCGGGGTCAGGGATCTGGTCGTTACGGTCTCAATATCCATCCACAAAACCAACATAATCTAAATTACAACCTTGTGACCCAAAACAACAACGTAAAACACACCCGTTATAGTCCCAGAGATGAAATCAGAGTAACCATCAATATTATTAATCACAAGTTTGAGTTCTTACAACCCAAAGAATTACAATTTAACATTTCATACTCTTTGCCATCCATTTGTATATGCCATATAATAAATACATTTGGTACTCAAATGCTAACAACTAGCCTACCAGTAGCTGCCTCTTCAGCAATGGTAGCTATGACCTCAGCGATTATTCCTCTGATGGCTGTCACCTGCTTACGCTGAGTGCGCCTTGCGTGGCCATCTGATCTAGCTGTTGTTGTGATATAGATAAATAAAGCAAGGGTGAGCAATAGCCCACCTAAAAGAATGTAACTGAACAGTAATAATATGTAACAGTTCAAAATATCTTTGAAACCATATGCCATGCATTAACGATGTAGTACCAATATAAGGTATGAGATGAAGTTACAAGGTAACTCAAAATATATTTGTTTTGAATAAATATCTGCTATGTCAAAGATGAGCCAGATATTATCAACTTTTCATAATAGAGGAACTTGCAGGAAGAATATTGCAATTCCAATTCAAACACTTTTCAAACCTGCCAATAATGATAAGGTTGCAGGAAATTTCCAACATTGAGAGATGAACTAATACTGGAGTTTGACGCGCCAGGAGACATAGCATTTACACGATGATCAGTCGCATGTTATGCTCCCCACCTCTTGTTTACTACATGTAGAAGGAAGCACCGACGGATTTACTTGTCTACCGCCCTCTGGAACCCCCCGGCCAACGGTTGGGCCATTTACTGGACCGGCGCCACTGGGTCACTTACGCATCTCCTAGTTCATTTCACATCCATAACTTTGAAACGTGAAGTTCCTCCCCCTTTCCCCAAGTATATTACTTGTTGATAGGACTCCACAAAGTAGTCGTATCTAGTTGGAAAGGAAAAATCACCAATATTTCCCAAGCTGATGCTTGTTAATGGATATAAACTTGTTCCATCAATTCTTACCCCTCGAGCGTTGAGGAGGTAACCAAACAGACTCATATCGATGCTTGAAAGAATCAAGATGTGAGTGACAAGATAGTTTAGCAAGTATAGGACCGGGCAACCCAATAAATAACATCTCTCAAGTGAGGTCCCCTTATATACGTTTGGAAGTTGAGCGAGTATTTAAATCTTCTTTAAGATAGATTTAAATAAAAATAGAGTTTTGGAAACCTCCCCTTGATAAAAATAGTCATAAACTACTCCAAAATATTTTACACCATATCTGAAGGTGACATATAATCTTTGAATAATATGAATCATTATAAAAGAACTTAAAAGGATTTAAATAAATATTCCAAGAATATTTATTAACTCAATATTAATTAAGAAATATGAATAAATCATAATATTACTCGTAAGTAATCCTCGAATGAATATTTAGAATTATTTACTAAATAACTCTCTTCTTTATATGAATATTCCAGATAATATTCATTAATTAAATAAACTCAAATAAATGTTTAAAATAATGTTCACTAAATAAATCCAATCTTAAATGGATATTTGAAAATAATAATGTTTATTGGTGAAATAAACATCCCTTGGATATTTGATATAATATTCATTAAAATAATAATGAATATTCAACTTAAAAATGATATTTATTGATGAAATAACTGTCGACTGAATATTTGAGACAATATTCATTAAATAAATAATGAATATTCAATCTTAATAATATTTATCGAAGAAATGATTATCGAATGAATATTCGAAATTATGTTCAATAATTGAATCGACTTTAAATGAATGTCGAAGATAATATTTATCGTCTCAAGGGAATATTCAAAATAATATTTATCGATGAACTGGAGTTCGAATCAATGTTCAACTAATATTTATAAAATAAATAGAGATTGAATGAATATTCGAAATAATATTCATTTAAATAAATAAGGCTCGAATGAACATTAAAATAATATTCATTAAATAAATAAACTCGAATGAATATTCAAAATAATATTTATCGAAGAAATAAGAATGAATATTCTCTAAGTAAATAACTTAACTGAGGGTTCGAAATCATATTCGAATATTAAATCGACTTTAGATAAATATTAAAGATAATGTTCATCGAATAATTAAATATCTGATGAATAACCCGAATAATATTTATCAAATAATCTCAAAGGAATATCTCAATAATATTCGCCAGATAATAAATGGGAAATATTTACTTAATTATTTTCCTCTGAAAATAATGTCAATATATCAAGAAATAACGACTCCCGGTCTATAATCAAGGAATGAGGTTCAGATGCCCTTCGTTTAAGGGTCTTATAAATTTCCGGCTTATAACTGATATAATAACTATCTAGCTCATAAGCCAACAATAATTCAGGGAACAAGTATATCAATATGACTTTGAAAGTAGGCATGCATGCTATGGCATATGTATAACAGAAAGCATACATATATATATACTCACAACAACAGTCTTTTAAAAAGGATTTGAAACTTGCCTGGGAATCGGGTGCGGGTAGGGGTAGTGTGTCTCGTGTCGATCCAGTGATCTATAAGTAGTCACAACAACCGAGGTCAATCACTTAACATTTCGAAGGTTAAGTATAATTTAACTTAAGTCATGTAAGTTTAGTCCAAAACACACCTCGAACCCACCCTTAATGTCAGATTTTTCGTATATCTTACTTAATCAATTATAACCTCGTTCTTTGCACCAATATGTGGTCTTGATAATTCTTAACAAGTTTCGTGTTTTAGTCAACTCGAAATTCCCTTTTTAACTTAGCCCAAAAAGGGTGGCCAAATTAGTACCCCTAGGGTTGACTTTTCCGAGAATCACTATTTCGAGACTCGTACTTCAACACTTTTAATAAATCACTGGAAACGTATTTAATTACGAAACCACTTATAAAATCATCTTTGGTATTTGTAATATTTATCATAAAATTTCTAATTCGAAGCCACGAGTCTAAATAGGTGAAATGTTTTTTTGAAGTTCAGTCGACTACGGATCTTTACTATTCACACCTCTTTCACTAAAACGTTCATAACTCGGTAACCGTTAACTCAAATGACGCACCGTTTTCGCATACATGATCTAGAGAATGTCTAGAAGGTAGCTAACTCAAAATTGGACTTAGATCAGAAGATTAATTTTTCGGAATTTTGCCAAAACAGGGCAGGAGGTTTTAATGAATAATGTTACCTCCGAAAAGTGGTTTCTTCGCACTTATCCTCGATTCGAACAGTTTTATAAAATCGGAAAACGATCCATTTTACTTGTGGTTTTCTCTCACGCCTTCCTTATGACCTCTAATATTTAATTACCATGATTCGTCACTGACTTAGTCATGTTAAGGGATTCCAATTTCAGTTACGAACATTCGATTACGGTTTCGAACCTCTTTTACGAATTTAATCATAACTCCTAAACCGTAAGTCCATTTCATACGATCTTTATATCAAAACGAAGCTTATAACATAATCTAGCTTATCATGGAAGAAATCGAAGCTAATCAGTGACTTATACCTACTGTCAAACTCGTGTTCTTAAGGTTAACGAAATTTCGACATTACGACTGCTATAAATCGAACGCTCTAAAAATTATAACAACAATACCAAGCCACACCGGGCACAAATCCAACTTATACACATGTTCATCATCTCAACAAGTCCAGAATCTACTGATCTTAGCATCAAAATAATCATGCTTCTTAAATCAACTAAACCACTTAACTAATCATGCTTATAACATTATCATGAACATACTACTCTAAAATCATCAAGAACAAGCATAATCTCAAAGTAAGATCTAGGGTTTTCAAGACTTTTACCTTCCTTGGAGTATGATCTAGCCTTACTAAGCTTGGTATGGTCCTTGGATAGCCTTAAGTTAGCTAAGATCAACCATGAAAACAAGAAAATCAAAGATTAGTTCATGAAAACACTATTCACCCTCCTCTTGAATCATTTTTTTGAAAATGGAAAAAGAAGAGATTGAAGCTAAGATTTTGAGGAGATCATTTTTATGAATTATAGGACTCACCATAAAAGTTTCAAGATCAAACAATGGTTGGAAGTGGATTTTTGGTCTTTGAATTAACAAGGGGCCGAATGGAGCAAAAAAATGGAGAATGGAGTTTTCTTTGCTTTCTCTTGGTTTAATCTCATCCAATTTGAATTATTGTGATGAGAGTAAAAAAAATATCTTGTCAAAAAGCTACTTTAATAAAGGTGTGATGCAATGGATGATGAAAATGGAGAGACAAGTGTTGATCTTTTAATGGTTGTCATGTAACTAGTAGTTTGATTTGCTAAGTACTTGGTTGATCTCTTGATTCTAGTTACTTCTTGTAACTATGTTGGTTACTAGATATTTTCTAGTGGCTTGCACAAGACTCTTGCTCCCTCTGCTTGTTTCTTTGTCCGTTTATTGCTTAATTCGCTGATCGTTCGAGGGAATAACTCATTCGTTTCTAATTAGGGTTTTACCGAAAACCTTCTTAATATTTCTAATACTATTCTTCATCATTCTTAATACTTCTCGAATTTAAATTCCTTAATTCCCTTTTATAAATTCTTAAGTCTTGCAGTGTCAAGGGAAATCTCGGAGAAAATAAAAGTGCTCTTTTTCTGAATCCGACAGCTTTTACATACACTTATTTTCCTCCTGGATCACTAATACGAACTCAGAAATCCGTTCCGAATACCGGGTATAACATTATTATAATAATATTCCAAATTCCACCAAACTCACTATTCATCACTTATTTTTATTTAATTCCTATAATTAGGAAAATGAACCTGGTTCACCCTCGAGTGTTCCTTAACCTTTTTTTCGGAACCGCTGGACTTATAATAGATATTGATTTGGATGACACAAGAATAATCTTACTTGAAGTAATATACTTATATCCTTAGGAGATAGATCATTCTTATCTATGCTGTCAACCAAAAGTATTCTGCATGACATATAAATAATTGAATTCAAATCCATTCCATTCATTTAATAGACATTCGTTACACCGCAGTCATAACCACTATTCATTCCCATACTATTACATAATAAAAAGTTTTAATTCTACCCAAAAATCTGGGTTCTTACAGTATGGATCTGTACTCCTGGTGGTGGGCGGTTAGGATTAACTAAAGGTGAAACCAGTGTCTGAAGGGAGCTGGTTCCCGGGTGGATGATCATAGGTAACGTCCCCTCGGCATGGGGATTCGTCCCTGGAGGTAAAGAAACCTGAGCTTGAGTAATTGCCCCTGCGGCTGGGGGTACCTGCTCAGTGACAGGCGGAGCGGAGCTTAGGGGCAGAGCCTCAGTGGTGATTGGCTCTGTAGTGATTGGTGCTGTTCTTCGTGTAGTTACCATGGTTGATGTCTCCTTCCCACAGACGGCGCCAAATGTTGTGGAACAAAATTTATGATGTATTTATAGTGTATTTAATGCTAGGGTTTGTGGAAGCTTCGAGCTTTAATGGATGATCTTATGTTTCGTGACTTAAATCGGGTCCTCACAAGATGCCTACGTATCTTGCAATTATCAAGAATCAAGCCAAAAAACGTAGTTCTAGATGTGAAGGAGCAGGTCCTTATATAGGTGATGAAAACCCTAGAATTAGGGTTAAATTAGGAGACTTGATGGGCAAGACACAGCTTAGACCCAATTCTAGAGCCTTCTAATAGATAAGAAGATAAGTATTGGAGATATGTGCCTTGGAGGCTACTCCTAATATGATTTAGTTTCCTTTCTGGACTCAATTTCGAAGTCTTTTATTTGGCTAATTTATCAGCTACGAATTTTCCATTTAATTAGGGTTTCGGGCCTCATTAATGGGCTTCGTATTTGGACCAAACTAGGTTTAATTAATACATCATTAAATACGTTTCCAGGGCTTACTTTCAGCCCATATCACCGACATTTCAAACGAGCAACTTATTATGAGACGGAGGGAGTATTGAATAAAAAGTTATAAAATATTAAATGTCTCCCTATTTTTTCTTTATTTTTAAAAATTCTTCGCCTTAGACTGAAAAAATACCAAATTATGAATACTAATTTAGCATAATCTTTTGAGGATTAATATACTATTGGGGTTAATTAACTACAGATAAATTGTGATTCCAGTTATTACACAATTAATTATCGATTAGTGGTGAGCATGTTATCGGTTTAATTCGGATAACGAGTGCAAAGCGATTAATGAAGTAGCACTTATGGTTACACAATAACTAAACATGCACCCATAATATCACGATTAACCTTATTATCAACATACAATTAATTGTGACCTTGCTTAGCTCTACGGTTTTTGTTATAATTCACATATTCTAATTAACTAAAATTAAAAAATGTCTCTATAATTTATTTCGTAAATATTCTTAATGAATTAAAATCACAGTTGGCTCTGTAATTTGTGTTATAATTATTATAATTCACAAAAAAAAAATGTATTTTAATTTATAACATTATCAAAAATATTGTAAGCATCTATTCTAATAAATTAAAATTATAAGACACTTGTTATTAAGGGAATGACAATTTATCTACATAATTTATATTTTTTCAACTAACATTGGGTAGTCCAATCACATTTGAAATAATAAGACATAGTACTATTTTTTTTTATAATTCAAATATCATTGAGTTGTCCAATCAAATTTATCACTCAATTGAACAGAGAATCAATACTTTTAGCAGAGAATCTATACTTTTTAACAGGGAATCTATCACTTTGACCGTTGTCAAGCCCATATAATTTCAAAATCAAGAACAATGAGTTTGCTTACAAAACATTATGCATGAGTTCCATTTTCCATTCTCCAATATCTCATCTCCAAGTTTCCTAATATCTCAAACTAGTCACAAGTTCTTACTCTAAAATAATTTCCTCACCCATGAACACGTCTAACGTTACGGTTCCAAATCATTTGTGTAAATGTAAGATTCATGCTTTTCTTATTGATGTGGGCTGAAAAATACCCTAGAATTAATAATTAATGATATATTAATTATATGCATGGTGGGTCCCGTTTTAGGGCTGAAAACCTTAATTAATTATTAAATTCGTATTTAATAATTAAGGTAAAAAGTCAGCTTATTATAAAAGTCCACAGGAGGGTAACTTCTGTAAGAAGTGGTCCGCGAGGCTAAAAATTCTAGAAGGATTCTGATTTCCCACCTACGTAGGATTCCTAAGTCTTATCTAAAAAGATAAGGATTAAACAATTTCTCTCAAACGAGGAGACTTGTCCATCAAGTCTCCTACTCCTACACAACTTCATAGACTCCAGCAGTCTATATAAAGGGCCTAGCCCCTCATATCAGAACTACGTTTTGACTTGATTCTCTACACATACAGAGATACATATATAGGCACCTTGTGAAGATCGATTAAGCCACGAACACAAGTGCATCCATAAAAGCTCGCAGCTCCCCCTAACCCTAATCCATAAACACGCCTTACTTTTTGATCCACAACATTTGACGTCGTCTATGGGAAGACAACATCAACCATGGCAAGAACACGTCGTACCGTTGCCATCTCTAAAGTAACACCAGCTATTGCTTCCACTGTAGAGATACTAGCCCATTCAACTCTTATGGCTCGAGGGAGCACTCCCCCAGAAACTGGAAATACCGTCCTTCAAGTTCCATCCTCTAGGGTGGAGCCTCCGACCTAAGGAGCCTTCGCCTTTGAAGAAGTACGACCAACGAATACTCAAGGCCCGAGGCCCTTAATTAGAACAACCCGTCTCCCTTTGCTGACCTCTATCCTTGAAGGGGATAAAGATTTTGGTGGGCCTTACTCTGATGACAGGAACCATCTACAGATGGCGAGGCTTACCCTAGGAGGAAGCGCCCAGTTAAGGAGCTCGTCAACGAAGGGATCCCCAACCTCGAAGGCCTCAAGGGACGACCATCCAAGACCTATAAGAAAGGATAAGGGCCAATGAGCTCCAAATTCAAAAATTGAAGCAAGATTTGGAAAAGAACCCAGTTGCACGTCAGACCATTCATAAAAAGACTGATCGGGCAAGGACTACCCCTCTCTTTGTTGACCTGGAGGATACCATAAGCCACCTAAGAATGGAGGTCCCAAGGGCTAACCCTTATGACATGTTACCTCTAGGAGATCATGATGATCCAACCCCACCTTTTACTAAAGAAATCATGAATGAATGCATCTTCAAGAGGTTCAAGATGCCCACCATTATGATTTTTGATGGAATTGGTGACCCATCTAATCATGTAAGGATGTTTTTAAATGCCCTACTTTTACAGCCCTTCAATGATGCCATCAAGTGCCAGGCGTTCCCCCAAACCTTGGGAGGCATGGCTCAAAGATGGTATAGCCGCCTACCCCCAAATTCAATTGGGAGCTTTAAAGATTTGGGTCGGGCTTTTATTAGCCAATTTATCAGTGGCCGAGTCCATGAGAAGAGCTCAGCCTCACTCATGAGTCTGGAGCAAGGTTTCAAGGAATCCCTGAAGGACTACCTGAACCGATTCACCAAGGAAGCTTTGAAGGTACCTGACTTAGATGATAAGGTGGAAATGATAGCCCTTCAATAGGGGACTGAGAATGAACACTTCAAAATGTCGCTGGCCAAGTGCGTCCCGAAAAATATGTTACAACTCCAAGAGAGGGATGGTAAGTACATAAAAGCCGAGGAAGCAATGAAGAAGCAAACCACGATGTATGAAGGGGAAAAAGGAAGCAAGAAGAGGAAGGAGGGGCAAGAGTACGATTCTATAGACAAGTATCCCCATGTTAGCAAAGGCTCAGACTTACCCCCAAAGGCGACCCTTAGACAAAGGTTTGGTGAATATACTCATCTGAATGCCCCAATAAGCCAAATATTAATGGACATCGAGAAAGATAAGGATGTTCGTTGGCCCAAGACATTGCGCATTGACTTGGAAAAAAGAGATAAAAACTTATACTATCGGTTCCACAAAGATGTGGGGCACACTACTAAAGATTGCAGGCATTTGAAGGATGAGATTGAGTACTTGATACACCGAGGAAGGCTAGGCCGTTATGTAACGGATGGAGATAAGAATGAAGAAATAAAAGGCTATGATAATAGGAGAAGAAACCAAAATGAGCAAGTAGGGTAGAATCCCTAGCCTAGAGGGCCTGTAGTTAACACCATATCTGGACGACTCACAGCTGCTGGGAAGTCATGAAATTCAAGGAAGGCCTATGCCCGGAAAGTCATGCACATAGTGGGAGAGGCTCCCAAACGAGCAAAGATAGAGGCAGTGATTGCTTTCGATGATTTTGACTTGGAAGGAGTAAGATTTCCCCATAATGACCCCTTGGTAATTACCCAAACCATTGGGAATTCTGTGGTCAAGAGAGTGCTAGTCGACAGTGGACCCTCAATAGACATATTTTTCTATGATGCCTTTACAACGATGGGACTTGTCAATGCTCAACTTACACATATTAACATGCCATTCCATGGGTTCAATGAAGTAGAATCAAGGGTAGAAGGAACTATTAAGTTACCAGTAACTATGGGAGAAGAGCCTCGGGAGGTCACCCAAATGTTGAATTTCTTGGTCATTAAAGCCTCCTCTACTTACAATGCAATCCTTGGACGGACGGGGTTGCATATCTTTAAGGCGATTTCCTCAACATATCATCTCAAGATTAAGTTCCCAGCTAGAAATGGGGTTGGAGAACAGAAGGGCGACCAAAAAGTGGCAAGGAGTTGTTATGTTTCCTCCTGGAGAACATATGGGAAAGAAGGACAAATTCTACCCCTTGATGAAATGGACCTTAGGAAATATGAAGAACACCGGGGAAAACCGGTAGAGGACCTAGTTGAAGTCCCCTATCTCCGAACAAGACTGGGAAAGTAACTTATATAGGCGCTTCGCTGATGGACTCTTTCAGAGAAGAGCTCAAGGTCTTCTTACAAGAAAATAGTGATGTCTTTGCTTGGATGGCGTTTGATATGCCCGGGATTAATCCAAGTTGATTACCCACAAGCTTAATGTGGATCCCAGTAAAAAGACCGTGAAACAGAAGAAAAGAACCTTTTCCCCTGATAGGCAAGAGGCCATTAAGCAAGAGGTTGAAAATCTTTTAGAAGCAGGATTCGTGGAGGAAATTCAGTTTCCCAAACGGTTAGCCAATCCGTGCTGGTAAAGAAAGCCAATGGAAAGTGGAGGATGTGTGTACACTTCACTAACCTCAACGATGCATGTCCCAAGGATTGTTTTCCCTTACCCAGAATAGACGCCTTGATAGATGTTATTACTGGCCATGAGATGCTAAGATTCATGGACGGGTTAAGTGGATATAACCTATTGGTCCCGGAGTATTGTAGAAGGGGGGGTTGAATGCAATACTGATAAAATCGAATCTTTAAATCAACAACGAAAATAAAGATTATAGATTATCAGTAGATGTATGCAAGCAATAAGTGAAACAAGATTTCTCACAAAATAAATGTTTTATTTATTTTGTGTGAAGTGTTGCTACAACCTGGAGAGAGTTTCTCCAGCTTCGATATCTCAGGAGATACAGATTGCTTCGTGTGCGTACATGAATAGAAAAGAATCTAAGATCTATCTAAGTAGACTAAGATACTATGTTGTCTATATCGCATGGGGTGTTGAGTTGCTGTCGTTTTCAAGTGGCAGCTCATTACAATTTGCACACCCATGTGACTTTCTCTAATTGCTATACAGACAGGATAAACCTTATAAGTAAAGCAACCTAGATTCTTTCTATTTCTAGCTAATACAATTCTAGTAGATGTGGATATCACATGCTCCTTGAATTGACCAGCCTTGTCTTGTGAATCTCTTAAGCATCTGTCGTAGTCTTGCAGGTCTGCTACAAACGATAGTGTGTTGCAACAAATCTGTTTCTTGAACATGTAACCTGTCACGGGCTTTGACTGAGAAAATACCCAATTCAAATAATTCAAGGTGACAGTAACCTTAACCGCAGAGTCTGCTGTCAAAGGAATATTCAGGGGTTGACAGTACTAGCTCCCGCCAATGTTGTTGTCGGAGCTCCAGACTTGCTGTCAAGTGTGAGAATGTTACTGTCTCTTGCTTCGGCCAATGTTGTTGTTAAATGTAGCTTTGTCGTGACTTTGCAACATTTGTCTTCTTGTAACATTACTGTCAGGGACATGACAGTAACTTTTATTCTTGCTATCTTATGGATGCATTCCTTGAGGCTTGAACAAACATATGAACTTCTCCCAAATCATACATTTATTACATGAAAGAAATTATTCGAATACGAAGACATACTTTGGCTGTGACAGTATGTTCAACTTAGTAAAAACTAAGTACAGGGAAATATAGTTAAGTTGTCTCTATGCTATCACCCATAAATCCCAACATAACCAAATCAGAATGCAAGAGGATGATGTCCATAAGGTATCTTTCATCACTGCCTTTGGTGTTTTCTGTTATCTTGTTATGGCTTTTGGACTTAAGAATGCAGGAGCCACCTATCAGAGGTTAGTAAATAAGATCTTCAAAGACCTCATTGGTAAAACTGAGGACGTTTATGTTGATGATATACTAGTAAAGAGTCTGGACAAGGTCATGCACGTGGAGCACCTGGGAGAGGTATTTGAGGTTCTAAGACGTCATAAAATGATGCTAAAAACGGTCAAGTGTGCCTTTGGAGTAGGACCGGGAAAGTTCTTGGGGTTGATGGTTTCCAAGAGAGGAATCGAAGCCAACCCGGACAAAATACAAGCAATACTGGACATAGAACCACCACGCTCCATCAATAAAGTCCATAGAATCACAAGACGAGTACAGGCTTTGGGAAGATTTATCTCCAAGCCTGGAGAAAAATGTCTGCCTTTTTTCAAAACACTAAAGAAGGTGAAGGATTTTGTATGGACTGATGAATGTCAGAAGGCTTTTGAAGAATTGAAGAGATACATGGACGCCCCACCACTCTTGGCCAAGCCGGTAACAGGGGAGACTCTTTGAGTGCGATGCTAATAAAAGAAGAAGCTAAAGTTTAGAAGCATGTTACTACATTAGCAGGGTACTACATGGAGCCGAGTTAAGATACGCTACAATTGAGAAATTTTCCCTAGCCTTGGTAATGGCCTCTAGAAAATTGAGACCTTACTTTCATGCTCATAAAATTGAGGTATTGACAGACCAGCCGTTGAGGAGCATCTTGCATAGCCCCCAGGCTAGTGGAAGGTTGGTCAAGTGGGCAATTGAGCTAGGAGAATTTGATTTAAAGTATATATAGGCCTAGAACGGTCATAAAAGTACAAGCCTTTGGTAGAATGTACCATTGATAACCATTGAGTCGGGGGGTAGGAAGGAATGATAGTCCTAGAGGAAGAACCTAAAGAAGTAATTACTTCAGAGAATGAAAAGGAAGACACTCCAAAGGGAAAATAATTATGGATCCTCTATTTTGATGGAGCATCAAAAACAAAAGTAAGCGGAGCAGGAGTGGTGTTACAAAGCCCTGATGGGTTTATAATCGAGTACGCCTTAAAGCTATATTTCCCAACCACCAATAACAAGTTTGAATATGAAGCCTTGATAGTCGGGCTTGGCCTGGAAAGAACCCTGAGGGTCAAGAATTTTAAAGTCCTTGAAGACTCATGGTTGGTGGTGTCCCAGGTGAATGGAGAGTATGAGGCCAGGGAAGACACCATGATGAGGTACTTAAGATTGGTTAAGGCAATCATGATTCAGTTTGACGAATGCAGTGTGGAGCACATCCCAATAGAAGAGAATACAAAGTCCGATGACCTATGAAGAAAGTTTGGGGAAATTATATTTCAACGTAGACACCAATCATTGATGCCAAGTTGGTAGCACCGATTAAGACCACGAATTTCTGGTTAAACCCCATAGAAGCTCACCTTCAGACCGGATAGATCCCGAGTGATGTTATGGAGGCAAGGAAGCTAATTGTCATAGCACAAAGGTATGTTCTAGTAGAAGGAATCCTATACAAGAGATCTCATGTGCTCCCCTATTTATGATACCTTAAGCCCGATGAAGCCCAGGAAGCATTGAGGGAAGTATATGAAGGTATTTGTGGACAACCCTTGGGGGAAAGAGCCCTAGCCCACAAGATCACCCTCTTAGGATTCTACTTGCCAAAGATCATGACTGATGCCCACAATTATGTGAAGAATTGTGATTGATGCTAGAAGCATTCGCCTATTGTAAGGCAACCGCCCAAGATGTTGACATCCATAAATTCATCCATCCCCTTTACAATGTGGGGAATGGATATCGTATGGCTATTTCATATGGCTACGGCTCAGAGGAAATTTCCTATAGTGGCCATAGACTATTCTACTAAATGGACTAAGCCATTGGCTACAATAACCACCAAGCAAGTATCCCAGGTCCTATGGCAGAATTGTTGGGAACCACATATCTGGGGTAATCTATGTTTTATGATATGCTAACTATTTACAAAGAATACAAAAAGAATATTAACCTTAATCGCTACGACGCAAGCAATTCAATTCCACGTTCTTCTATTGTATTCCTTGATTCCCCTTGAGAGAAGTGTGGCCTTCTTGCACCTCAAGTTTTCCTCTCTTCTTGCTTCTAGTGGTTGCCTCTAAACACTATAATTGTGTAATTGTGTTTCTCACCACTTCTAGCTAGAAGAGAATATGAATATATATAGGCTACAATAGGGATCATGGATAATTAGGTTGGGCCTTCCAATTACATTCTTGGGCCTTGACCAATGTAATTAAATATTAATTCAATCCACTAAAGAATTAATATTTGCACTACCTTTCCTAATTCCGTAATTTATTTAATTAGGCTCCAATATTATTTGTTTATTAAATTCCCCATGTTAAAATAGCGCATGCCCATTAATTAAATAAATTACTGATAATTCATTTAATTAATATCTTTTATCCTTGATCATCCACTCTACCTTTATTTAATTATGTAGGAATAAATCCACCTGCAGGGTTTCACATAATTAAATCCTTTTGAGCTTTCAAAGGGACATCATTAATCCTAAATATTATAGGACATGGATTCCTTCAATAAATAATATTCACCATATATAAAATTTCATCACCCAATAAATAATGAAATTAATTCTAAAGAATTAATTCATATATAAATCAAAGCATGTAAATAATATATACGTGTCAATTATTATTTTCCGGATTAAGAACCTAAACATTAATAATAACATAGAATCTTAGTTCTCCTTCTCAATCAGTGTAAGGGAACAATTCTAAATTTGATCATGTTCAATATACACAAAGTATGCTAGTATTATTTAATAGTCAATATAAACTATTCTAAATAATACTACAGCCATGCCAGTGGATTGTCCAATACCACCCGTGTTGTGAACCATATTATATCATATAATTTGTATTTGACAATCTAATATTCTGTATCCCATTTGATACTAGATTGTCCACTTTATATAATATCAGACAACATGCAAACATATAAATGATTCTCAATAATGTTGGCCAGAAATAAATGTATATACTTTAAATAAATATTTTCAGTATACACCAACAATCTCCTACTTATACTCAAAATATTATATGAGTATATCAGTGTTCATTTAATCCACTACTACATCACCAAACGTCTGACCCCTATTCTTATCCATCTGGAAATCTGAATCGGTATACCCTACATGAAACAAATCTAAGGCCTTGTAAATTAACATATACTCGTTAGTCCTTCGCAGGTACTTGAGTATTTGTTTTTGGTGCCTTCAATGTTCCTGACCCGGGTTTGACTGATATCTTCTAACCATGCCAATGGCAAAACAGATATCAGGCCTCGTACAGAACATAGCCTACATCAAGCTTCCATATACCGAAGCATAAGGAACTGCTTTCATACACTCTATCTCCTTAGGTGTCGATGGACACTGCTCTTTTGATAGAGAAACTCCATGCTTGAAAGATAAGAAAACCTTCTTGGAGTTCTACATGTTAAAACGAGCCAATACTTCATCAATGTAAGGTTCTTGAGACAAAGCTAACATACTTTTCTTGCGATCCCTTATCACTTTGATCCCAAGGATGTATGTCGCTTCACCTAAATCCGTCATTTCAAAATTGTTTGAACAACCATGCCTTTAATGAAGATAACATCTTAATATTGTTACCAATAAGTAAAATATCATCTACATATAGTACTAGAAAAGCCACTGCATTTCCCTCACAAATCCTATATACGCACGATTCGCTTGGACTCTGATCGAATCCATATGACTGGACTACCTGATCAAAACGAATGTTCCAATACCTAGAAGCTTGTTTCAGTCCATAGATTGACCTCTTAAGCTTACATACCAGATGCTCTTGTCCTTCCTTAATGAATCCCTTTGGTTGCTACATATAGATGGTTTCCTCAAGACTTCCATTAAGGAAAGTTGTCTTGACATCCATTTGCCAAATCTCATAATCAAGATGAGCTGCTGTAGATAAAAGAATCTGGATTGACTTCAGCATAGCTACTGGCGAAAAGGTCTCCTCATAATCGATCCCTTCTTTTTGAGTAAACCTTTTCACAACAAGCCTTGCTTTCCCAGATTTAACCTTTTTGCCAGATCCTCTTTTTCTCTTATAGATCCACTTACATCCAATGAGTTTTACACCTTTGGATGGTTCCAGGAGCTCCCAAACTTGATTTGAATACATAGATTCCATCACAGATTCTATTGCTTTATGCCATAGATCTACATCCTTGTCTTGCAGTGCCTCTTCGTATGATCTGGGATCCTCATCATGTTCGCTAGAGACCAAGTCCGAGGACTCTCCCAAAAACATGAATCTCTCAGGTTGTCGAAGAACCCTCCCACTATGACGAGGTACTGGTGCAATATTAGTATCTATCTGTGAATTTACTTGTGGCTGATCTACTTGTACTACAGGCTCTATAGGATTATCTATCCCTCCCACTAATTCCTCTAATATAACACTACTAATGGGTTTGTGGTTCATAATATAGTCTTCCTCTAAGAACCTTACTTCTTAGAGGAAGTAAATATCCTTTCCTTCCCGTAGGATAGCCTACAAACAACCTTACTTCTGTACGAGAATCCAACTTAGTCGCTTTCTTGTTCAGCACATGCGCTGGACAACCCCAGATCCGAATATGTCTTAGACTTGGTTTGTCGCCAGTCCACAATTCTATCGGGGTCTTTGGTACCGACTTAGAATGTACTAGGTTCAGAAGGTAAGTTGTTGTTTCCAAGGCATATCCCAAAAACGATTTGGGTAAATCTGCCTTCTCTCTGCTACACCATTCTGTTGGGGTGTTCAAGGTGCAGTCAATTGGGATGTAATCCCATGTTTCGATAAATACGCCCTGAATTCTCCAAGCAAGTATTCGCCACCACGATCTGATCGTAATGACTTGATACATTTTCCAAGATATCGTTTCTCCGCCTTAACTCTAAATTCTTTGAACTTGTCAAAGAATTAAGACTTTCGATGCAACAAATAAATGTACCCATATCTAGAATAATTGTCAATAAAAGTGACAAAATATTCATAACCACCTCTTGCTTGAATATTCATAGGCCCGCATAAATCAGTATGAATTAACTCTAACACATCTTTGGCTCTATTCCCCTTTGCCTTAATAGGCCTATTAGTCATTTTACCTTCCAAGTAGGATTCACAGACTGGAAATGGCTCCACTGCCAATGAGCTCAAAGGCCCGTCTACTACCAGTCTTTCAATCCTTCTTAAGTTAATGTGAGCTAACCTTAAGTGCCAGAGATATGTTAGATTCATATTAGAAGGTTCCTTTCTTTTACCTGAGCTAGATAAAGTGTTACTCATTTCCCTAGATTGCAATGATGGTGAAACAGGATTAAGTAAATACAAATTGTCTTGCAATGTACCAAAACATATTATTCATTTATTCATTATAATTGAAACATTACGGTCCAAACAAACATTATAACCATTCAATGCTAGTTTAGAAACCGACATAAAATTCCTTCTGAAGGAAGGTACATAAAGACAATTGTCCAAAACTATAATCCTATTAAAACCAAAACATAAAGTAACTACTCCCACTTCAACTACTGCCACTTTCTTAGCATCTCCCATGAACACGTACATCTCATCATCTCTAAGCATCCTAGTTAACTAAAACTCCTGCATAGTGTTACAAACATGGTCAGTGGCTCTTGTATCTGCGCACCAAGTGTTTGTAGATAATGCCGCTATATATGTTTCCGTGACTAGAGAAAGAGACATACCAGTATTTCTATCCTTCTTAGGAAGGGGACAATCCTTTTTCCAGTGACCCGATTGCTTGTACCTAAAGCACTTGCCCTTAGGCTTCTTCACACCACCCTGAACTCCCACTGCATTCACAAATTTTCTTGTCTGAGTCTTTTCCTTCTTCTTACCTTTCGGTTTAGAGGAAGAACCTTTCTCAGCCACATAGACTTTAGCACTCTACTGAAACAGTCCTTCAGCTACTTGAAGTTCTGTCAGAAGTTCCGCGAGACTATACAACCTCCTGTTCATGTTGTAATTCAAGCAAAACTGCTCAAAACTTTTGGGTAGACTCATAAGGATCATATCGATCTGGGATTCCCCATCAATATCAGCACCAAAGATCTCCATCTCATTGAGATAAGACATCATCAAGAGAATATGGTGTTAGTCACAGAGGCATGCCTGTATACATCTAATAACAAGCCTAATTGTTTGTAATGCTTTGCATTACTTACATGACCTCTTAACTGAGGGAACCTCTAGTTGTAGAGTTTCTATTTGTATTGTACTTGTAGTAGGCATCAAATCCTAGTTGTGTAACTGTACTTATAGAGTCTAGAATAATGCTTGAAAGAAGTTCCAAGGTTCATGCCTCAAGCAAGGAGTTAAAGACTGTCAAATAATCACAGTTGGGATTTGAAGAAAAGAAGAATTTGCCTAAGTACCAAATCGAGAAGTATATTTGTCTATTCGAGAAGTCCAGCATTCGAGAAGTCAGGGATTCGATATCTCAAGACACTATTCGATATCTCTGTATATACTGTTCGATATCTCATTCGATATCTCAGAGATTCGATATGTCTATGTACTCTATTCGAGAACTCAGGAAGTCAACAAGTCAATGTGGTATTCAAGTTCTCAAGGAGTCAACAAGTCAAAGTTTCATTCGATATCTCAAGGACTCAGAAAGCTATTCGATATCTCGAGGATTCGATAAGTCAAATGTTCCATTTGATAACTCAAGGAATCCTGATGGAAAAGGGCTATTCGAGAAGTGGTTCGATATGTCAATATAACAGTGTTCGAGAACTCAGAGTTATCGATCAAGTCAATTCCAGTTCTCGAATCACTTACTTAGTCACTTCTCGAATACATTCTTGGAGACAAAATACTGAAGAAATTGTACAAGTCAGAAACCTACAACAAGCCAATGCACTTTATGGACCACAATATGTAACGTGCTCTGGAAAGCCTACAAGGAAGCTTGGAGAGATATAGAAGAGACAAGGAGCTAAAGAAGTGGATCTAAACAGGCTTTGCAAAGTCAAATCTGTGACCGTTTGGACACTTACTCAAAAAGGATAGACATACTAGAAAGTAATTTGTTTAGCTACCTTATTTGCAGTAAGTATGCTGTATCCATGTTCTATAAGGACACAGCCTCACTTCATAACTTAGTAACTTTGTGAGTCGAGTTTTTCATACTCTAAGCTGTATCTCTCTGAGAAAAACGAAGTTGAGAATACCATCATTTGTATTCACAGATTGTAGCAACCTTTATCTAATAATACATTAGATTAAAGTGATATTGTGTTTTGTGTTATTCTTTATCCGCACCTTCAATCCTGCACACACAAACACTCTTGCTACATAGACTCGGAAAAGAAAAGTTCGAGAATCCATTCACCCCCCCTCTATATTCTCTTATCGTATTCAATACTCAACAAGTGGTATCAGAGCGGGCTGTTTATTCAAAAACAGAAAAACGATCATGAGTTCGAATACACCAAAGACTACAGGAACGGTAAAGGTCCCTAAGTTTGACAAAGAGAATTTCAACCTCTGGAAGATAAAGATGATGTTGTTCATCAAAGCCTCTCATCCTTTGTATCCTGAGATTCTCAAGAATGGTCCTTTTGTTCCTCAACAAGAGATACCAGAGAAGACTGTTGGAACCACAACTATCCCAAGATCTTATGAGGCCAAGGATCCATCAAAATGGACAGAATCAGAAAGGGAGAAGGTTGCTCTTGACAGCCACCTCATGTTGCTTATCATTGATTCCATAGACATGTCAATGTTTGCAAACATTGCATCATGTACATCTGCCAAAGAAATGTGGGATCACATTGAGGTGTTGTGTGAAGGAACTGATGAGGTTAGGGAAAACAAGAAACAGATACTGGTCACACAGTATGAAGCTTTCATGGCACAGCCCAAGGAAAGCATTACTGAGATGTTTGAGAGATTTCGCAAGCTAGTTACAGAGTTGCAGATGAATGGCAAGGTTTATAGTACCAAGGAGTTAAACATGAAGTTTCTGATATCCTCACCAAACCATCTAGAGCAAAGGGTCATTTCTCTAAGGGAAAGAGATTTGAACAAAGTTACATATGATGTGCTCTATGGAGTTTTAAAAACTCATGAGCTTGAGTTGCTTCAGAAAAGGGCTATCCAAGCCAATCAAGGCAGAATGGTAAACACATCATGTGCCTTGATTGTCAACAAATCTATTCAAGACCTAGAAGCATCTACAAGTCAGTTAAAGATAGAGGAGGTAGTAGAAGAGGAAGAAACTGAACCTGAGGTAAGTGAACTTGTTGAGGAGAAGGAGGAAGAAGAGTTTTACACTCTTGAAGAACTAGATGGGATGGAAAACACTTCACATGCTTTCATGGCCAGAAAATTTCTAAACATCAGATTCAAAAGGAATCAACCCTTCAAACCCAAAACCCAAAACCATTCATTCAACAAAAGCAAGGCAATTGTGAAACCAAACAAGAATAAGTTTAAAACCAGCCATGTGGATAGGTCATCTGTAAGGTGGTATAGATGCAGTGACCTAGGGCATTTTGCTAGTGAATGCAAAAAGCCTAAAAAGAAGGATAGAGACTATCTTGAGCTTGAAGCTAAGTATGAGGCCCTTCTGAAAAAGCAGACACAAGGTAAGGCCTACATAGCTGAAGGGAAGTGCTGGGATGATTCTGACAGTGATGGAGAGGAGCAAGAATTTTACAATTATGCCTTGATGGCCAATTCCAAGGATAACCCATCTCCATCTGATTCTCAGGTACCATCTCTCACTACTATAGATATGTCTATTTCAGAGTATAAATGCATGATTGAACAACTATCTGTTGAAATGTTTAACATTCATACTAGTATGACTGCTGCTAATGAAGAGATTGCTAAACTGTCTACTAGAAATGAAATGTTGACCAAAAAGAATGAGGAACTTGATCTAACTGCTATGCAAATAGAGAACCTTAAGAAAGAAGTTGAATATCTGCAGAATAAGGTTTTGTGTGCTAGTCAGGTTGAAAAGGCTCTTAGGGATGAATTAGCTGAAAATGAATTCAAACTAAAAGCTTTCAAGAAATCATCTGGTCTAGTGAAATCCTACTGTGAGAAAATTGAAGCAAAACCCAAGGCTGCTATTGGACTTGATTATGACACTCTTAAACAGAGAAAAGGCTATGCTGTCATTGAAGATGACACAGTTGTTCATGAGGGAGTGCCTCACATTTTGAAAAAGACTGAAAATCCAATTTTTAAGGAACCAACATTTGAAATTGATGAGGATGCCTTACTCATCAAACAAATGTTGAATGATGAGGATGAGGCACAATCAAATGAACAACAAGCATCATCCAAGAGTGAGAGTGTCAGGTCAAAAGACAAAGAGCTAGTAGTTGATAGGCCAAGACCTAAGAAGTTTGTTAAGTTTGTTTCAGCTGGGAAGAGTGAATCAGAAAAGAAAGTGACTAAGAAGAAACAGAACAGAAATGGCAAGTTAGGGATTAACAAGGATAACAACTATGCTTATATGCCTAATGCCCCTAGGAAAACTTGTCAGAACTGTTTCAGTACCAATCATTTAACTCATGCATGCAAGAAACCTGTTGGTAATGTGTCCAAACCTTTTTATGATTGTTCTGTGCCTCTAAGACATAGAGATGCACCATTTTGTGATAAATTTGACTTTATGCCATGCAATATGAATGTTATGACTAGTTGTTTCAATCTAAGAAGGCAATTCATTGATGGTTGTATCAGTCACAATTCTCACACACACTACACCAGGTCAAAGTCTCCGAGTCCTCCTAAAGCTAGGAAGGTACCTCTGTCACCTAAGTCTGAAACCTCAGGTTCCAAGACTTTTAACAGTGACAAGAAGACTAATGCCAAGAAAATTGACAAGCATGTTGTTTATGATAAAACTGTTTCTAAGTCACATGGACCCAAACTTGTTTGGGTACCAAAGGAAAAGTAATACCTTTGTGTTTGCAGGGCAAAGAAAGTGAAAAGAAGGTCTTGTGGATTTTGGACAGTGGATGCTCAAATCATATGACTGGTGATATGGCCCTGCTATCACAGTATGAAGAAAAGGCTGGCCCAATGGTTGCTTTTGAAGATGACAGCATGGGTAACACATTGGGATATGGCAAGTTGAAAGTTGGTAATGTCATCATTGAAGATGTAGCACTAGTCAAGGGGCTCAAGCATAATCTGCTAATGTTGGTCAGTTTACTGATAGGGGATTCAAGGTGGATTTTGACAAAGATGAATGTTTGATCACCCACAAGAAGACTGGTGATTTTGCTCTATCTGGAGTAAGGAAGGGAAGCCTGTTTGTAGCCAATATGGATTCTGCAAACAAGAACAAAATTTGTTGCTTTTACTCAAAAGCATCAAATGAAGATTGTTGGCTGTGGCACAAGAAACTATCACACCTGAACTTCAAAGCCATTAACTCTCTAGTCAAAAGAGAGTTAGTGAGAGGCATGCCCACACTTGAATTCTGTCAAGAAGGAGTGTGTGAGGCTTGTCAAAAAGGAAAGATGAAAAGATCAAGCCACAAGACAAAGACAGTGACATCTATAACCAAGCCCCTACAACTCATTCATATGGATTTGTTTGGGCCTGTCAATATTATGTCACTAAGAAGAAAGAAGTATGCCTTGGTGATGGTTAATGATTTTTCAAGGTATACATGGGTGGAATTTCTGGCATCAAAAGATGAGGCTCCACTAGTAATCATTGAGCATATAAAGAAAGTTGACAAGGAAGCAAAGGCCAACAATGCAAGTGTGATTGCACTGAGAAGCGATAATGGAACAGAGTTCAGAAATGTCAAACTTGAAGCATTCTGTAAAGAGAATGGCATTTCTCAGCAATTCTCAGCTCCAAGAACTCCACAACAAAATGGAGTTATTGAGAGGAAGAATAGAACTCTAATTGAGGCTGCTAGAACAATGTTACTTGATGCAAAAATGCCTACATGTTTTTGGGCTGAGGCTGTGAGCACTGTATGCTATATCCAGAACAGAACCCTCATCAACAAAAACAATGGAAAGACACCTTATAACTTGATGACTGGAAAGAAGCCTACTCTAAAGTATGTTCATACTTTTGGAAGCAAATGCTTTGTATTGAAGGATAATTCTGAATATGTTGGAAAATTTGATGCAAAAGCATTTGAAGGAATTTTTCTTGGCTACTCTATGGAAAGAATTGCATACAAGGTTTATGTCATCAGTCAAAAGAAAGTTATGGAAAGAACAGATGTGACATTTGATGACAGCAAACTACCAGGACTAGAAGAAGCCAATGATGAAGATAAAGATCCATTGAAGTTTGATAATCTAGATGATTCTGATGAAGAGACTGAAACTGAAGTTGAAACTCGAGTTCAACAAACTCAAGTGAATGATGGTACAAGAGAA
This sequence comes from Kitagawia praeruptora, assembly GCA_037693485.1. Taxonomy (NCBI): domain Eukaryota; kingdom Viridiplantae; phylum Streptophyta; class Magnoliopsida; order Apiales; family Apiaceae; genus Kitagawia; species Kitagawia praeruptora. The sequence goes on along the minus strand of CM075351.1, from coordinate 155,000,857 downwards.
GAATTTGTGCCAATCAATAGTGAAGGAACAAGCATCCAAGACACACCTGTGAGTAGTGGCAACTTCACAGGGGGAGGAAATGAGAATGACCATGATGTGGATGATGAAGCAACATCAAGAATGAGAAATCAAGCTGAGCACTCAAGGAAATGGGATAGATCACACACTGCAGAGCAAATCATTGGAGATCCTAATGCAGGAGTAAGGACTAGGAGAGCAACTCAGAATGAGTGCCTCTATGGTTGTTTTCTATCACAAGTTGAGCCTAAGAAACTTGATGATGTACTGTTGGATCCAGATTGGATTATTGCCATGCAAGAGGAGCTGAATCAATTTGAAAGGAACAAAGTATGGGACTTGTGCCTGCACCAAAGAACAGAACCATTATTGGAACAAAATGGGTTCTAAAGAATAAGATGGATGAAGATGGTGTAATTATAAGGAACAAAGCAAGGTTGGTTGCAAAAGGATACTCTCAACAGGAAGGCATTGATTATGATGAGACATTTGCTCCTGTTGCTAGATTGGAAGCCATCAAAATATTCTTGGCATTTGCTGCTCATTTAAACTTTAAAGTATATCAAATGGATGTCAAGAGTGCATTTCTGAATGGAGAGTTGGAAGAAGAAGTTTATGTGCAACAACCACCTGGTTTTGAGGATCCACACTTCCCAGAATTTGTCTACAGATTGCTTAAGGCATTGTATGGACTTAAGCAGGCTCCAAGAGCATGGTATGATACTTTATCACAATTTCTTCTTGAGAATCAATTCACTAGAGGCACACTGGACAAAACATTGTTTTACAAGAAGCATGGTGATGATCTTATCTTAGTTCAGATCTATGTGGATGATATCATTTTTGGTTCTACAAATGAGAAGCTGTGTGAGAAATTTTCTAAACTCATGCAGAGCAGATATGAGATGAGTATGATGGGAGAGTTGACATTCTTTCTTGGGTTGCAAGTCAGTCAAAGGAAGGATGGTATCTTTATCAGTCAGACCAAGTATATCAAGGATTTATTGAAGAAGTTTGACTTGGAAGATTGCTCACCTGCAAAGACACCCATGGCCACTGCCACTAAATTGGATGAAGATGCAAAAGGCAAGAAGGTAGACATCTCAGTCTACAGAGGCATGGTTGGTTCTCTGCTCTATCTCACTGCAAGTAGGCCAGACATCATGTTTGCTACATGCTTGTGTGCAAGGTTTCAATCAAATCCAAAAGAATCACATTTGATTGCTATAAAAAGGATCTTTAGATATCTAAAGGGCACTCCAAACTTGGGACTATGGTATCCTAAGGACACAGGGTTCAATCTGGTTGGTTATTCTGATGCTGATTATGCTGGATGCAGAGTGGATAGGAAAAGCACCTCAGGTAGCTGCCAGTTTCTTGGACAAAGGTTAGTCTCTTGGTATAGCAAGAAACAACAATCTGTGTCAACTTCTACAGCTGAGGCTGAATACATAGCTGCTGGAAGTTGCTGTGCTCAAGTGCTTTGGATTAGAAATCAACTTAGAGATTATGGACTTGTGTTGGAAAGAATTCCAATCATGTGTGACAAAACAAGTGCAATCTCTATAGTTGCCAATCCTGTCAATCATTCTAGAACAAAGCACATTGACATCAGATATCATTTCATTAGAGAACATGCAACTAATGGAACCATTGAGTTGCATTATGTCTCTACAGATAAACAACTAGCTGACATATTCACTAAGCCACTAGATGAAGCCACCTTCACAAGGTTGGTTAGTGAGATTGGAATGCTGAATTCTTCAGATTCTGGCTAAGTGAATATATCATCTAGATTGTTGCAGCAGTAAACACTTACTTTATCTAAATTTTCAATATTTTTCGAGTAAGTGTTGGCTGAAATATGATTTATAAATATTTCAAATCTGTTGCATATGTTGGAAAATCATATTTTTGCTAACTTGAAATTTCTATGAAATTTTGAGAAAATCACTATTTAATTTGCTAGAATATTCTTCAATGAATATGGCTGGTCAATTTTAAAAGATAGTGAAAATCAATTTTTATGAGTGATGGGTATAGTTCGATAAGTCAAACTTCTCGAATGATTCACTATTCGACATCTCTAACAAGTCTCATTAGAGTACTCTTGAGTTCTCGAATAGAGTCTTTTAGAGTTCTCGAATAGAGATTTCCTTGACTTCTCGAATATAGTGTTTTAGTTCTCGATTGACTGAGTTCTCGAATACTATATTTGAGTTCTCGAATCATTTGAAAAGGATGAATTCTCGCTGAATTTTAACCGCTTTTGGACTTTTGTCTAAAAGTTTAATTCACTCATAAAAACACATTTTATTTAATTTAGAAATATTTCTGAGTTAGATAACTGCCAGCTGTGAGTTACTATCTGCTTGAGTTATCGATTAAGCCTTTCTTGACTTCTCGAATAGTTGTTTTCTACTTCTCGAATGCCTAACTTGTCGATACAAAACAAACTTCTAATCGACAATTCAAGTACTTCATACTTATACAATTCTACACCTATTCGATTCATTCCATTCGATTTCTCAAGCATCTACACTCTCTAAACCTCTGGAACCCTAACTACCAAAAGCCAAATTTCTTCTTCAACCTTCAATTCCTTTCTTCTTCCCCATACAAATGGCAACAGTAAAGTTCAACACCAATTTCATTGCCCTAACTAGTGATGTGGAAGCACCCAACGCCAATTTCAAGTGCTTTGTGAAATGGATGGCTGAGTCATACATCAAGGATGCACTCTCTGCCAACCCAACTCTATATCTGGATATCCTGGAATAGTTTTGGGGCACTGCTATTGTGGAGGTTGTAGCCCTGGAAAATGCAATCACTTCATATATCATCTACTGCAAGATTCAGAATCAGGAAATCACTATCACTACTGCAGACATGAATCAAGCACTGGGCCTACAACAAGAATCATTTGATAGACTGGCCACGAATGCAGAGTTAGAGGAATTCTTTGAGTTCATCAACTACTCAGATGGGATCAATCTTGGCAAGCTGAACAGAAAGAATTTGAGAAAGGAGTGGAGCTATGTGTTTGCAACTCTTCTTCAAGTCTTCACTGCCAGGAAATCAAGCTTTGATCAAATCAGTGCACCTGTGCAGCAAATTGGCTATGCGTTGGCCTATGGAAAGAAGATAGATGTTGGCCAAATCATCCTACAAGAACTATATGGGAGACTTGGTAAGAACACAACCAAGAGAGGTACTGATATTTTCTTCCCTCGCTTTATTCAATCTGTACTTAACTTTAAAAATGCTCAATTGATTGAATTGCCTGGGATAGATAAAAATAAAATAGGCTATCCTAAATCCATGACCAAACTCATTTTTGGTAATTTGGAGACTAGGAATGATATGGATGTAAGACTTAACATAACTCCCCATATGGAGAGTTTGTTTAGAACTTACCCCCACAACATCCCAACATTTGATGCAAAATCTCAGTTAGCCAAGCCCAAGCAAGTAGAACAAAATGCTAACCCAGGGCTAGTTAACCAACCCTCTCAACCAAACACTCTACCAATTACTGAACCAACTGCATCATCCTCTCAAAAGGGTGATGTTAGTAAAAAGAAGAGAAAGGAAGTAATGTCTGCACCCTTGAATATCTTATCTGAAGCAGCATTAGCTGTTGAACTAGGTCTAGAAAGTGAGGAACCAGAGTCACCTTTACTAAGGCCAAAGAAGAAGAAGAAAACTAAGACCACCTCTTCAGTCACACAAATGGCTGAAGTTGTAAAATCAGGGGCACACAGCTCACTAGATGTATCCTCTCAACAGGGTGCATCTATAGAATCAAGCATCCTCCCCAATGCACCTTCTTGTATTGAGTCAGCACATGGGAGTGATAAGGATGGCACTACACTGAGTGGAGAGCACATCACACTTGAAACTCCCTCTATCTCTCAGGGGGAGTTGCCAAAATCTACTCTACAACACACTTCTCTTCCAGAATCTTCATCTCAAATTTCTTTGCAGCCTGCAACTCAAGCAATTGAGGAGCAAGGCATTGATCATCAAGAATTCTTTTCTCTTGATGAGCCAATGGACTCAAGTGACTTAGTGCATGACACTTTGCTCACCACCCAGGACCCACATTTAGATGGTGAGGGAATGCATGCTGGGGCATATCCTAATGACACCATCACAAACACAGAGGTTCCACTAGTTTTCACTAGAGACTCTGTGCCTGTGTCAACTGCTGGTGTAACTCATCCCACTTCTATGGAGACACCAGTAGTAGAGTCAATCCATCCAGTTACAGAAGTTGCATCTGTAACTGAGGAGTCTAGTTTACCTAGCTCTAGCTCTGACTTTATGTCACAATGGCTGAAGCCTGTGCACCATGACAGTGCTTCAGGATCAGGGTCTGTTCCACAATAATTGACGGTTGAAGCACTTCAAAGCTTAATTGTGGATCAGATTCCTGAGTTCATAAAGATTGCCCAGCACCTCCTCACTGCCAACCTGCCAAATTCTGACTATGAAGCTATTCTCCTGTGCCATAAAGAGGATGTGGAGCAACAACAGACCAAAATTATGGATGAGTCTGAGAGACACTAGTAGAAAACTGGCCTTTTACGTCGGTTAAATAGGTCTTATACGTCGGTTAAATGGCGACGTATGGGCTGGCGACGTATAAGGTCGGAGTCTTTTACGTCGGTTAAAAAGGCGACGTATATTGTATCCTTTTACGTCAGTTCTTCTAAACAACCGATGTATATTGTATCCTTTTAAGTCGGTTCTTCTAAACAACCGACGTATATTGTATCCTTTTACGTCGGTTCTTCTAAACGACCGACGTATATTGTTATCCTTTTACGTCAGTTCTTCTAAACAACCGACGTATATTGTTATCCTTTTACGTCGGTTCTTCAAAACAACCGACGTATAGGAAATATAGATGCCTGGCTTCAAGGAAAGTATGACATCCCTCTCTCAGAAGGCCTACAGTACCTCAGAGAAGAGTACATCACTTCACTAGGGTCCAATGCCAATTCTCTCACCCCTAGTGCTGTGTATGAAGCAGTCAATGACAGTTACAAGGGAATTCTCAAGGCTGCACACTACCTTGGCAAGGGTCTAAAGACAGAAGTCACAGAAGTGTGTACAGCCACAACCAAGGAGGTGCATGAGCTAAAAAGGGCTTTTGATTCCAAATTCCCTCAACTGGACACTGTGGTCAAGGAAATTCTAGCCTGCAAGTCTAGCTGTATCAAAATGGATAATGGCTTGGCCCTTCTCAAGGATATTGTCAAAGGGCTGGGGCATAAGTTTAAATCTCTGTCTGATCAAACCACAGACTCAAATGCCATGCTGAGAACACTATTCAAGAATCAATATGGGGATAAGCTGGTAACTGAGGTCCCTGTTCATGACATGACCAAGTATGAAGTCCAGAGACTCAAGGATCAATCACTCTCTGGTTTCAGGGCACATGAGCTATTCACTAAAGTGGATACTCTTGAAAAGGAGGTGGCTACTCTCACTAAGTCCAATGCTCATCTTACAGACAAGGTTGCACTTCTCAATGATCAGTTGGACACTCAGGCAACCACCACAGCTGATGTTCTTCTGCATCAACAATCTATGTTGGCTGCTATGATGAAGCATATGGGTCTTCCCCTCCCTGAAGAATCTTCCACCCCAAAGGTCCCTTCTAAAGCCTCTATGCCTGACAACAAGCCTAAGGGGGAGAAGAGGACAAGGAATTCAAATACTAAGGGGGAGAAACCCAAGAAAAAAGGGATAAAGTTTAGAGAGGGTGATCACCAAAGGGCAAATAAATCTCCAACTCATGTGCCAGGCAAAGGAAAAACAAAGGTTGATGAGCCTCCTACCTCTCTGCCAGTTGTTACTCTACCAACTGTGCATGTCATTACTCCTGGTGGCCAGAAGCAGTCTATCACAACCACACCACAGTGGTTGCAGGGAGTATGTCAACTGACAAACCTCCATCCTCCATATCTGAAAGTGCCAAGCCTATAGAAGTCAAAGTAATTACTGAGGCCAAGCTACAAGAAGTGGCTAACTCAAATGTTTATCATGATAAAGCCTTCTTGGAGTTTCTGAAAGCCACAAGGGAACAGGCTGGTGACACTCAGTTCTATCTGAGGGAGTTGAAGGAGCAGATTGACTACATCACTGTCATCCCTAAGAAATTCAATAATCTATGGTTCAAGGAGATAGTGATGATATCAAAATCAAAGATATGGCATCTAACATACAAGACTCTACAAGCCCTAAAACACTCAGAGATAGATGCCATACTTGAGCTTATTGAGAAGAGAAATGAGAACAACAAAAGTCTGTTTGATGATTTGAGGAATGGCCAACCTTCAAGGCTGCCAGAAGTGATCAAGAAGCCATGGACAATCATCTATCAGTCTGGCACCAAAATTGAAGACATCAAGCAATTGGTCATTCCCCATGATCTCACTTCTCGAAATCACAGACTGGTCATTGCTATCATTGATCAGCTACAGAAAAAGGTTGGAACCAGAAATGCTGAAGAAATTGAAGCACTGCACATTCTCAGATCTTTTATAGCAACTGGTGAAACTCCAGAGAGGGCTCAACCTAGGAGAAATAAGGATGATGATTCTGAAGACAAAAGTGATGGGAGAAAGAGACATCACAGGAGAGATAAGGGTGATGAAGATGAGAAGAAGAAGAAGAAGGATGACAAGAATAAGAAAGATGGTGATGACCAAGGAAAAGTCTATGAGAGGAAAATTGGAAAACAGCAAGCCATGAACATTACTAATGATACTCCTACCACAACACAAGGCTCAATGTCTAGGGTGGATGTCACTAGTAATGATTCATCAAAATCTACATCTCTGGCCTCTGCAAGTGTTTTACTACCTCAAGAAGAGAAAGGGATTCAAGTCAAGAAACCATATGTATGTTTCAAAAAGCAAACTGCTAATGGAACACTACTATGGTCAGCCAACAAAGGTCAGAAGCTTCTGCCAAACAATCAAGTGAAAAAGTTTAAACTCAAGCATGCTGCTAGGAGAGTAAAGCCATCCAGGTCAAGGGCCCTAACAATATATCCAGGCTTAAAACTCCAACCATTAGATGAAGACTTTGATGAAGACCAATTGCAATATCTAAGAGCTCAAAGAATCTACTATGCTGCCATTATGGATAACTGCCTTGAGATTAAATATACTGATGGAAGGGAGAAGAAATTCAAACAAGGACAGTGTCAAAATTGGGGCAAGCTATATGAAATAGAAAGAATCATTGCATTATTGGATTCTGAAGACAAAGTGGAGAAAATATGGAAGCTGGAGTTGATTGATTTTGTAAAAATGAAGAGAGATTATGCTGAGAAGATAAGAAAGGGGTGCTTTGAGAAATGGCTAGAAAGGGAGAAGGAGATTGATAGGCTGGAAGTTGAAGCAGATAAGCTAAGGGCCAAGGGATTGTGTAGAGTTCAGTTTGATCCCTATGTGGTAAAGTACAAGAGGAGAAATGGAGACAATGTCAATATCAGAATGAACCTACTCAGTCACTATCCTGCCAACATTCTGAAACCAGTACTTGAAGATTTCAAAGACTCCATCATGCTTGAAGAATTGGATGCTCTGGCAGAGATCATAAAGGCCATGGATGATAATGCAAGAAAGGAGAAAGAAAGAAAACAGAAAGCATATGATGATCTACAAGCCAAAGCAATGGAGATGGAATCAAATGAGAATGGCTAGTATTCATCATACTGTAAGATTATTCATCTTGTAACTTCATTCATGTGCTCAATCAATCTACATACCTGTACTTTTAAAGTTTTATCTTTATGTATGTTAGGCTTGTTATCAGACATGAAATTGTGACTAAGGGTCTCACTCACAATTTGGGGGAGATTGTTAGTCACAGAGGCATGCCTGTATACATCTAATAACAAGCCTAATTGTTTGTAATGCTTTGCATTACTTACATGACCTCTTAACTGAGGGAACCTCTAGTTGTAGAGTTTCTATTTGTATTGTACTTGTAGTAGGCATCAAATCCTAGTTGTCTAACTGTACTTATAGAGTCTAGAATAATGCTTGAAAGAAGTTCCAAGGTTCATGCCTCAAGCAAGGAGTTAAAGACTGTCAAATAATCACAGTTGGGATTTGAAGAAAAGAAGAATTTGCCTAAGTACCAATTCGAGAAGTATATTTGTCTATTTGAGAAGTCCAGCATTCGAGAAGTCAGGGATTCGATATCTCAAGACACTATTCGATATCTCTGTATATACTGTTCGATATCTCAGAGATTCGATATGTCTATGTACTCTATTCGAGAACTCAGGAAGTCAACAAGTCAATGTGGTATTCAAGTTCTCAAGGAGTCAACAATTCAAAGTTCCATTCGATATCTCAAGGACTCAGAAAGCTATTCGATATCTCGAGGATTCGATAAGTCAAATGTTCCATTCGATAACTCAAGGGATCCTGATGGAAAAGGGCTATTCGAGAAGTGGTTCGATATGTCAATATAACAGTGTTCGAGAACTCAGAGTTATCGATCAAGTCAATTCCAGTTCTCGAATCACTTACTTAGTCACTTCTCGAATACATTCTTGGAGACAAAATACTGAAGAAATTGTACAAGTCAGAAACCTGCAACAAGCCCATGCACTTTATGGACCACAATCTGTAACGTGCTCTGGAAAGCCTACAAGGAAGCTTGGAGAGATATAGAAGAGACAAAGGGCTAAAGAAGTTAATCTGAACAGGCTTTGCAAAGTCAAATCTGTGACCGTTTGGATACTTACTCAAATAGGATAGACAGACTAGAAAGTAATTTCTTTTATCTACCTTATTTGTAGTAAGTAGGTTGTATCCATGCTCTATAAGGATACAGCCTCACTTCCTTAGCAATTAACTTTTGGAGAGTCAAGTTTTTCATATTCATTGTAAGCAATATCTCTCTGAGAAAAATGAAGCTGAGAATACTATCATTTGTATTCACAGATTGTAGCAACCTTTATCTAATAATACATTAGATTAAAGTGATATTGTGACTTGTGTTGTTCTTTATCCGCACCTACATCTTTGCACACACAAACACTTATCTGCTACACAGACTCAATGAAGAAAAGTTCAAGAATCCATTCACCCCCCCTCTATATTCTTTTACTGTATTCCATACTCAACATTTATTGTAGCCAAAAAGTTGTAGTAGAGCAATGAAGGCTGTCGGAGTTGTGGAGGCGAGTTGTGAAAATGTCACTACACCATAAAAGGTCTACGGCAACACCAAAAAAGTGTTGGCGTAGGCCCGAAATATGTTGCTGTAGGGCCAAAAAACCCATAAGGCAACATTTTGCTGATGTTGCCATTTTTGCCGTTGCCTTTGGGGGTCAATGGCAACATTCTTATTCTCTATGGCAACATCAGTTTTAATGTTGGCATAGACTTCTTTTAGCAACATTACTAGTAGTCTTTAGTAACATAATATTATGTTGCCTTTGTGTAATATTTTTTTAAAAAATAGTGGGTCCCACCAGTGGACCCCCCAGTTGTGCCCACTTTTAGGACCCATAGTGGGGCCCACTTTTGGACCCCACTGTGGGGCCCACTTTTGGGCCCCACTGTGGAGCCCACTTATGGGACCCACTGTGGGGCCCACTGTGGGACCCACTTTTATGGCAACACAAATTTTAGCCTATAGCAACATTTTCTAGTAACTTTTGTTAACATTAATTTTCCTTTTGCCAACATATTATACCATCAATGGCAACACTTTTCTATTTCTACCAGAAAATCAAATATATTAAAATATGCATTTACAAAATACCAAATCAATACAACCAACAATCAGAATAATCAATACTACATAATCTAGATTCACTACAATCACGACCAACAACATAAAAAGTTACTAGAGCCAAGGAACTAGTAATGTATCAGAAGGATGCCCATCCTGGTTCCGTTACTAGAGTCTCTGGCAGAGTGACAACTGAACTTGATTGGAAGACACCAAACTTCTCCAGGAATAAAAAAACTGAAATATTTGTTTAAATCTTTATTCCAAAAAAACTGAAATGTTGTTTGGCAACAGAAACACCAAGAAATTGTTTTTCTGAAAAAAAAATGGAGCAGTCCTCATTAGAGAAATATAGAAGTAAAATTTAGAACAATGCAGTTGTCAAATATTCAGTTCCAACCAGAAACAAAGGTTACATGAAAAGCATACCAGTAACAAACAGCTTTTTTGTTCCTATGCTGATCGTTTGGGCGGCCGCTGACGAATCAGCAGAGTCACTAGACTTTAACATATTCTTACCTGGACGTTTCATCCCATCAGAACGGTATATAGCATCGCATCATTTGATATATAATACATATAATAATCACAGACATATGAATTAATACTACGTATAAGATTCTGGCCATACTGGAAACAATTATCCAAGTCCATAAACTCCCAGGTAAAGTTGTGGAGTACTGTCAAATCATCAAGAAATGATATAAACAAAAATGATGATACAGTTATAATCATCTTTTTGTTAAAAAATTTAAAATTTTCCTTGAAGATCGATAAGATAGTTAGAACATTGTAACAACTTATCTTCTGCTTGTTGAAACTAATTATGTTTAAATACTGCTACACGAAATAAAAAATGTTTTCTAAATAACTGATTTAATTCTAAAAGAGCATAAGAAAGCAGCAAATAATAGCAAAGAATGATAAATCAGGGTGCATTTCCTATATCGCAAAACACCAGTATATACTATGTAACATAGAAAAAGACAACCTCAGCAAGATTAGAGACAAAAATATGAATTAGAAATAGAAAATTCAGCAAGTACAAATTTACTTAACATTTAGTATGCTATTACCTTCGGAATCTTTATTGGTATCCCATTTTTCATCTAGCTGGACAGATAGAACTCCAGGAACTCCTGTGGCATGCTTACCAATATTACTTCAAATGTAATATATAGTTCAGAAAAGATACCAACTGCGTGAAGCAAATGAAAAAAAAAATATGAAGAGGAAGAGAAGTATAAATAAGGCAGGCTGAACCGCTAAAGGTATAATAGATTGCAAAATTCTGTGAGAAGGTTTGTGAAAAATATGAATGGGAGAAAGAAGTGGTCACTCATTTATAAATTAGAATCAATCTGGATGTTTATTCAGGGAGAAATAAGTGGTCACTCATTTATTAATTGGAATCAATCTGGATGTTTATTCAGATTGATGGAATGGAAAGAACATTGAACAAATATCCTGATTTAAAATCGAGAAAATAGTTTAAATTTCATTTCATTCCTCCATTTCATCTATCCATTGAACAATGTTATTGTTAGAGTTAAAAACCTACTTATATACGAGATCTTTTACTCTTTTATTACAAAATTATCACAAATCCAAATCCTGGTTCGGATATACATAATAACAAGAACTTACCATTCACCATGATGATAAATATAGCATGCCAAAAGGGTGGTATAGCTCTGGGGGGAATCTTGACTAACGGAGACGAAAGGTCAGCCCAATACCACCAATATACGATTACCACATGTAGAGCAAACACAAAAGAGATGCCAACTAAAGTTGAATGTCTCCTCTCTCCCTGCAGATAATAGTTACATATATAGTTTATCTAAATAAACTTGCTTTACATTTAAAGGAATACAGATATATATCAGCTACACCTTTAGAGCTGTCTGATTTCTTAGAATATCATTCGACTTGAACATAAAGGCAGCAACCCATATTGTAAGAAGGAAGCCTGCAAGCCATCTTAGTAGCTATGTAAGACTATAAGAAAACATGTGATTTCTAAGATGCTATTACGGATATAAGTAGAGTGAGTGTTGTTGTCGCCACTGACAATACTACATTTCAGCTAATGCTAGTAATTCATTTGCAGATTCAAAGCTGTTCTTAAATCTTGTCTCTCTGAACATGTGTCTCCAACTATGGACTATCTCCAACATAATGCAAGTTTAAAATAGACAGGCATGAGAAAAATTAAAAAGTTTACGGAAAGTCTGGGAACCTTAAAATATGTCTTTAAGAAAACATTACCTTCCAAATGCTGGCGAATGAAAACGAGTAACAAAAGCAAAGAGAATGGAAGGACTTGCTCAATCAACCTGGCAGCTTGATGTATATCATATCTCTGGTAAGAAGAATCTGTGTTCTGATTATAGCCAGCAGCTTCAGTCGTAGAATTTGTCTGAATATTTAAAGCGGCTGAAGGCAAAGACGCAACAGAGGATGTTCTTGAAATTAAATGCTCTGATTCTTGATCGGTGGTAGTTGTTGCTGTTGTAGACGCAACTTGGTGAATAATTGGAGAAGGCAAAGAAGTTTGAAGCGAGTGGTTCTCCTCTTGCTCGCCTGCACTAATAATCCTAATATAAACTTCCCCACTGCCACTATTGTTTGCATTGCTTGGTGGTGTAGACACCCCCGAACTGGAATCATCTAGGTGAGGAGAGGATGCATCATGAGAAGTATAATGAGGGTAATTGTGAAGCACACCAGAATATTCCAAAAATGAGGACATAGGAGAATGAAAAAAGTTGGAAGCTGTAAAAACCAAGTCAAAGACTCATAAAACATGAACATCAAATACTTACAAAACAACAAATACTCACAAATAACGAACAGGACTAAAACAGAACATGAAACAAGCCCCAAATAATTGAACACGCAAGTAAATAAGATATAGAAATACCTTGAACTCCGAAAACCCAAATCGAACATGACGGAAACCCTAATTTTGAAGCCCCAAATTAAACCCGATTGAAGCCCAAAAATTGACCTTACCCATTTGAAGCCCTAATTCGAAATCAACCGTGAGACAAAAAAAGCCCCAAATTAGTGGAAAAAAATATTAAACTAAAGGCCCAAATTGAACCAATTGAACCCGAATACTAAAGCAGCAAAGACTGTGAGAGATGTGCATGTGAGAGAGAAAGAGAGGAGAGAGTATAGAGAATATGTGTGAAGATTTCGTGGGAGTGTGTGTGCGCGCGGCGAAGAGAGAAGAGAGCGAGAGACTGCAGTGACAAAAATAGAAGGGAAGTGAGAATTGTAAGTGAAAAGAGCAACGATATACTGAATTGGTTGGGCGGGCTTTTTGCCGCTCACAAATTTGCCCCAAATTGTGATGCTTTTGTCTCTTTGAGGGAAAAGATAATTCAATTTTTCATTTTTTTATTTTGAAAAAATAATTTATTTTTTCATTAAATATTCAGTTTTTTTTACATAATTTGAAATAATATATTTAAATATTTTTAGTCATACACAAAAATATTTTTATTTTAATGATATATTAAAATATGTATAGAAAAAATTTCATTTTAAAAATTTTGTTCAATAATATTTAACGAACATAAAAATAAATTATTCACCTTAAAATATTTTAACATTTTTAATGAAATATTCACTTCTACTGGAATATTCTTGAATTTTATAAAAACTTCTTAATTATTTTTTATCCAAATAAATTAACTTTTATGTGAAAAAAGGTTTAACTTTTATTTTTATTAGAAAATGTAAACTTTTGTTCATTACAAAATTATGGCAACACAATTTGATACCTACGGCAACATGCAAACACTTTTATTCTATAGCAACATAATTTTTCTACCTAAGGCCACATAAAAATGATAATGTTGTAATAGCCAAAAACATGCATGGCAAAGGCAACATATTCAAAGGCAACATAGGCTCTAAATGTGGTAGTAGGCCTTTTATGGTGTAGTGTGTTTTCGAGCTGGTTATGAGCATGGATGCAATGGATGCTTGAGATTAATACACAGGTTTTTGAGTTGAGTCCAACACAGGGGCCTGAAGCTAGACTATTTTTCTTTAGGAGAGTGCCCCATTTCAGGACTAATTTATCTATTGTTGATTGTATTTATTTTTTAATCAAGTGCTCTGGTTTTTTTACAGGTTGATGTTAAGAAAGCTCTGGAAACCGAAGGTATGGAGGTTGCTAATAAGTTGGTTCGTGGTGACAAGGAACACACCCCATCTTACCTTACCTAATTGGGAGGCTTATTCGGAAAAAGGAACCAAAATCTTCAACATCAACAGTTACATCCTCCATTCTAGAGCAGTTGATGTCGGACTTAACTGCTAATAACAGGGCAACATTGTGATGTTTGTACTAAGTACTTATATGTTTGCATTGTGATATAACGTTTAAACCGTACTTTAGTTGGCATCATTTTGTGGTATTTCAATTAGGATTTGAATGTTTCTTTGGTTTATGTATGTTATTTTGGATGGCTTTTGAACAGCTTGTTATGTATTGGAATGTTTGTCAATGGGATGCTCAGTATTTAAATATCATATGTTGCCATTCTGTATTTAAAGTGTTGGTAAAAAGCATGCAATAGTGTAGCCATTGACTCTAAAATAATAGTCTTTAAATGTTGGCAAAAGAATAGCAAAGTGTTGGTAAAAATAGCAAAGTGTATCACAATTGTGTTACAGTAGTGCTAAAAAGGTGTTGGCATAGGTCTATAGCAATACTTTTATTAGTGTTACTAAAAAGATAACTGTGTAGCCATAGATCTATAGCAACAATTAATAATGTGTAGCCACAGAAATAAAATGTGTTGGCATATGGGTCTACGCCTACACATTTTTCTCGTGTTACAAAAAACCAAAAAAGTGTTAGCATAAGGTCTATCCTAGCGGCGATTTTTGTAACAACCTCAAATTTGGTAAAAGTGTAGCCGTAGCCTGTTTTTTCCCTTTTAGCAACAGTTTTTTGGGTTATAACCACACATTTTCAGGTGTTGCTGTAGGCCATTTGTGGTGTAGTGTCATTAATGCAAAACTTGTACTCCTCAGCAGTCAACACAATGTCCAAATTACGTTTCCATTCTATATAATTAGGTCCGGTAAGCTTGTTATCCTTAAGTATGGTGAAAAGTGGATTAAAGTCCATTCTATCCTGAAAATCAAACATGTAACACATAAATCGATGCTCGCAAAAACTTAAAACCTAGTGGTATACTCTAACCATTTATTAGAATTAATGCACTAACATTTAAACACCATAAGTATCTGGTATGCCACGTCGGGTGGCATGTATACAACTTAAATTCGTTTAAATATTATTTTGGTCCTACTACTAAATAATACGCCACGTTAGGGTGGACTATATATTATTTTTCATAGCTAAGTGTGTACCATTATCAAATTTTAAATCAATAATAATAAGACTTAGACACCATCCACTTTAATTAATATTTCAAATCAACAATCGATAGTAGGACGATTTCCAGATCGGGGGGAGCATTGTCAAGAGGCATCACTTAATACCCCTTTCTAGACAGAATCCATCCTTTCTCTCAATATTGAAAATCTATATTTAATCAAGTATTTGGCATTCTCTCACTATTCAAATTCTATGAAACTTGGTACGCCACGTTGGGTGGTCATGTTTACCTTTCAATATTCGCAATTAATTTAAGAAGTTTGTTCTTGTAATATCCATAACGGTATCTGACACCACAAATTATAGCCACATTGGGTGGTCATGTATATAATTCATATTCGCCTTAGTGTTAAATTACGTACAAAAAATAATGGAGACCATGGGATATAATTCTAAATTAATTCCCTCTTCCACTTAGTATTTTACTTTGAGTATTTTAATCTAGCATGCACCGCCTTATGTTATCTATCGTTCTCCACATGCATCATCATAAAAATACACATAACAATTAACATAATAGCATTCTAAACATGATTATATATATATATATATATGTGTGTGTGTGTGTGTGTATGTAAGGATTCTTGAAGGATCTAGAGCAGAAGGCCTTATTGAAAGGACCGAAGCCCCACAGTTAAGGCTAAATTAAATGCTATAATGAATGTAATAAAAATGCCTAGGAGTCAAGCTATCTAGGCCAAACAACGGATAGGGGCACGATTGAAGCCCCTTCCCCTGAATAGCGCCTGGGAGCCCTCGTACTTAGGCCAAACAACGCATAGGGGCACGATTGGAGCCCCTTGCATTGAACAGCCCATGGGAGCCCTCGTACTTAGGCCAAACAGCGCCTAGGGACATGATTGGAGCCCCTTGCACTGAACAGCGTCTGGGAGCCCTCGTACCTAGGCCAAACAACGCCTAGGGGCACGATTGGAGCCCCTTGCGCTGAACAGTGCTTGGGAGCCCTTGTACCTAGGCTAAACAGTGCCTAGGGGCACGATTGGAGCCTCTTACGTTGAACAACATCTGGGAGCCCTTATACCTAGGCCAAACAGTGCCTAGGGGCACGATTGGAGCCCCTTGTGATGAACAACATCTGGGAGCCCTTATACCTAGGCCAAACAGTGCCTAGAGGCACGATTTGAGCCACTTGCACTGAACAACGCCTGAGAGTCATCGTACCTATGCCAAATAGTGCCTAGGGGCACGATTGGAGCCCCTTGTGCTGAACAGCACCTAGGACCCCTTGTACCTAGGCCAAACAGTGCCTAGGGGCACGATTGGAGCCCCTTGCACTGAACAGCGCCTGAGAGCCCTCGTACCTAGGCCAAACTATGCCCAGGAGCACGATTGGAGCCCCTTGTGCTTAACAGCACTTGGGAGCCCTCGTACCTAGGCCAAACAGTGCCTAGGGGCACGATTAGAGCCCCTTGTGGTGAACAGCGCTAGGGGGACCTCGTACCTAGGCGAAACACTGCCTAGGGGCACAATTGGAGCCCCTTGCGCTGAACAACGCCTGGGAGCCCTCGTATCTAAGCCTTACATTATGGTATATATTCAACTTTTTAATAAATTGTATACAATAATGAATGAATATTATTACATTATTTGTTAATATATATATATATATAATACCACCTGGATGAACAAAATAATAGATCAAGCAAGAAATATTTAGTTCATTTCATTATTTTTTTTATTTTAAGTATTGTGGCATAAGTTCTTGGAGTCCAACAAATATTAGCTACACATATCACCTAGCGGTCCTAGATGTGATTGTGGCCTCATTGCTCATGTATCAAAAGTTAGGGGTTTTTTACTCTTAACGCGGAGAAGCGATTCTGTAGATGCAAGAATTAAAATATATGGTATTTATCTTCATTAAATATATATTTGTGTATTAAATAACCCTTTTGAAGCATTATTGTGTCAAGATTTAAATTTAAGTGTATTAATCTATAATATCCCGTAATTTTTAGATTAATATTAATAAAAGAATAATTGAATAAAAAGGATTAAAATTAGATTATAAAAGGGATTTATTTGAATTATGGGCTTAAAACATGATTCAAATTTGAATACGGATTACTAGTAGGTCTGGAATTAGGGTTGTAAGACATTATAAATACATCATATTCTCCTTCCTCATCTTTTATTAACAAAATTCGTAGGACTTTTTCACACACAAATCAGCAATCTTGTAAAATTCATAGAAAATTCATTGTAAGTCAGAATTCGTTGATTCTGGACTTTTCGGAAATGTATTTTCGTGCTCTACGACTTTCATGTTTTGAATTTGCCAAGAAGACATCGTTTAGAGGGTCAAAAAGTCAAAATACAGATCTGATCAGGAGTGGTTACATGTTTTGGATTCTTGTTTTTCCGCGTTGAGGTAAGTTTCTGATCGTTCTTTCTAGTGTTTTCAAAATTATGTGTTATGTGTACGTATTTGTTATCAAAATTTGGGCTAAGTGATTATATTTGAAGTTATATACATGTATATGTGTATCTATGTGGTGTCTATACGATAATTTTGGGACTTTGATTTATGCCATGGTTTGCGAAAATAAGAATAAGAATAAGGACCGAGTCACCGGGTTGTAGTGGCAGTTTTCTGGAAATTTAGGACCGTTATCACCGGGTTGTAGTGGTCGTGGTATGAATTGTGAGTTTCAAGTTATTGTTGTTATGTGCTATCAAATTGTATCGAATAAGAATAAGTGCATCGTAAGTGATTATTTCGTATATCGTTATTATATCGTATTGAATATTATACTATCTTGTATTATATGTGTTACTTGGACTTACTAGTTGGATCGATTGGTTACTTGCTGGGCTGTATAGCTCATTACTTACAATTTATAGGTTCGGTATAAGATCGAGTGGGATAGCATTGGAGTTCAAGGATCTTAGGTTCGGAGTAGATTGTCGTTGTTAGCTGAGCTATTGTAATAAGTACCTTTGTAATAGACTTTTGGTTTAATAAATTGTAATTTGTTTTAGTTTTCGATTTAGAATTAATAGTCCGAAAAGTCGGGCTGTTACAATTGGTATCAGAGCCAGGTTGTCCTTCGGAGTGTATTAGGTACGGGACTAGTACATTCTCTAGGATGCGATCCTTTAGACTGTTATTAGAACTAGAATTTTAGAATGAGTTTAGATTGTTGGAGAATTTGGGGACCAAATTCTTTTTAAGGAGGGTAGTATGTAATATCCCGTAATTTTTAGATTAATATTAATAAAAGAATAATAGAATAAAAAGGATTATAATTAGATTATAAAAGGGATTTAAAATTGGATTTGAATAATGGGCTTAAAACATGATTCAGATTTGAATACGGATTACTAGTAGGTCTGGAATTAGGGTTGTAAGACATTGTAAATACATCATATTCTCCTTCCTCATCTTTTATTAACAAAATTCGTAGGACTTTTTCACACACAAATCAGCAGTCTTGTAAAATTCGTAGAAAATTCATTGTAAGTCAGAATTCGTTTATTCTGGACTTTTCGGAAAGGTCTTTTCGTGCTCTACGACTTTCATGTTTTGAATTTTCCAAGAAAACATCGTTTAGAGGGTCAAAAAGTCAAAATACAGATCTGATCAGGAGTGGTTACATGTTTTGGATTCTTGTTTTTCCGCGTTGAGATAAGTTTCTGATCGTTCTTTCTAGTGTTTTCAAAATTATGTGTTATGTGTACGTATTTGTTATCAAAATTTGGGCTAAGTGATTATATTTGAAGTTATATACATGTATATGTGTATCTATGTGGTGTCTATACGATAATTTTGGGACTCTGATTTATGCCATGGTTTGCGAAAATAAGAATAAGAATAAGGACCGAGTCACCGGGTTGTAGTGGCAGTTTTCTGGAAATTTAGGACCGTTATCACCGGGTTGTAGTGGTCGTGGTATGAATTATGAGTTTCAAGTTATTGTTGTTATGTGCTATCAAATTGTATCGAATAAGAATAAGTGCATCGTAAGTGATTGTTTCGTATATCGTTATTATATCGTATTGAATATTATGCTATCTTGTATTATATGTGTTACTTGGCCTTACTAGTTGGATCGATTGGTTACTTGCTGGGCTGTATAGCTCATTACTTACAATTTTCAGGTTCGGTATAAGATCGAGTGGGATAGCATTGGAGTTCAAGGATCTTAGGTTCGGAGTAGATTGTCGTTGTTAGCTGCGCTATTGTAATAAGTACCTTTGTAATAGACTTTTGGTTTAATAAATTATAATTTGTTTTTGTTTTCAATTTAGAATTAATAGTCCGAAAAGTCGGGCTGTTACATAATCCCACGTTCATAGACAGATCGGTTGAGGTTATTAAACATTTACATGATCAATTGAGGGATTAATGATGAATTAGTTTTCTTGAAAAGTAAGTTGAATACAATAGGTGGTAATGGAGAGATGAATCACATTAGCGTCTATTATAGATTTTGTTAAATAGGTTTGATTGTATTATCATTGACTTGAGTCAAGCATGTGGTTCATGGGCATTATAATGAATAAAATGTACTTATTTAATTTTTGTATGATTGTTCTGTTTTAAGCTTTTCTAATCAAACAATAATTATAACACAACGATGAAGTTGATCGGGTGATAACAAAATATAAAGGAAAAGAAAGCCACCCAATATGTCAGTTGAATGTGTGGGAAACACCACTTGATTCATTTTCAGTTATCACTATAAATGTATCCCCATTTGATTTCCACTACGCCATGAATGCTCATATGCAACGCTTTTAGAAAGTGTTTCACTGAAAGTGTTTCGTTAGGTATGAAATTTTGGCTCTAATGAAACAGAACTTGAACTGCTATTGCATTACATATAATTTAGTGTTGCATTTGATCCACGGTGTTTCACATAATGCAACACTAACAGCTGGCGTTGCATTAGATATTTTTTAATTTTAAAAAATGCTGATGTGGCAGCAGTGGGGCCCACACGTGCTGACGTGGCATTTGTTGACGTGGCAAGTGTGGGGCCCACAATTGCTAACGTGGCAAATGTGGGACCCACATTTGCTGACGTGGCAGAAGCGTTGCGTTAAGTGAAAGAGGTGTTGCATTTGCTGTTTAAAAGTGTTGCATTAGCTATTTTTGAATTTTTAATAAATGCTGACGTGGTAGTTGTGGGACCCACCAGGGTGACGTGGCAGTGTGGGGTCCACTAGGGCGACGTGGCAGAGGCCCACAGATGCTGACGTGGCAAGTGTGGGGCCCACAATTGATGACGTGGCAGATGTTGTGCCCACATTTACTGATGTGGTATTGACTGACGTGGCAGAAGCGTTGCATTAGGTGAAAAAGGTGTTGCATATGCCTTTAAAAGCGTTGCATTAGCTATTTTTGAATTTTTAATAAATGCTGACGTGGCAGTTGTGGGACCCACCAGGGTGACGTGGCAGTGTGGGGCCCACCACGGTGACGTGGCAAGAGGCCCACGGATGGTGACGTGGCAAGTGTGGGTCCCACAAATGATGACGTGGCAGATGTGGGGCCCACAATTGCTGACTTGGCATTTGCTGACGTGGCAGAAGCATTGCATTAGGTGAAAAAGGTGTTGCATTTGCTGTTTAAATGCGTTGCATTAGATACTTCTCTCACTGGAAAGATGATACTATTTTTTTAAAAAAAAATTCGACGTTCCAATCGTACGGATGTCGAGATATAACGATTTTCGTGAAGTGGTAAATTTTCAAAAAAATTTCTAGATGTATTTGGTTTGGTTTTATAACGGTCAAACCGGTAAAAGTAGACTTTCCTATTAACTAGTCTAATCCGGAATGATGAAACTATTTTTTAAAATTTTTTTTCGACGTTCCAATCGTACGGATGTCGAGATATAACAATTTTAGTGAAGTGGTAAATTTTCAAAAAAAATGCTAGATATATTTGGTTTGGTTTTATAACGGTCAAACCGGTCAAAGTAGACTTTCCTTTTAACTAGTCTTGTCCGGAATGATGAAACTATTTTTTTTAAAAAAATTTCAACGTTCCAATCGTACGGATGTCGAGATAGAACGATTTTATTGAAGTTGTAAATTTTCAAAAAATTTGTTAGATCTATTTGGTTTGGTTTTATAACGGTCAAACCGGTCAAAGTAGACTCTCCTTTTAACTAATCTTGTCCGGAATGATTAAACTATTTTTTTAATTTTTTTTTCGATGTTCCAAGCGTACGGATGTCGAGATATAACGATATTAGTGAAGTTTTAAATTTTCAAAAAAAATTCTAGATGTATTTGGTTTGGTTTTATAACGGTCAAACCGGTCAAAATAGACTTTCCTTTTAACTAGTCTTGTCCGGAATGATGAAACTTTTTTTTTCCCGACGTTCCAATTGTACGGATGTCGAGATATAACGATTTTCGTGAATTGGTAAATTTTCAAAAAATTTGCTAGATGTATTTGGTTTGGTTTTATAACGGTCAAACCGGTCAAAGTAGACTTTCCTTTTAACTAGTCTTGTCCGGAATGATGAAACCATTTTTTTTAAAAAAATATTCGACGTTCCAATCGTACGTATGTCGAGATATAACGATTTTAGTGAAGTGGTAAATTTTCAAAAAATTTGCTAGATGTATTTGGTTTGGTTTTATACCGGTCAAAGTAGACTTTCCCTTTAACTAGTCTTGTCCGGAATGATGAAACAATTTTTTTTAATTTTTTTTTTTCGACGTTCCAATCATACGGATGTCGAGATATAACGATTTTAGTGAAGTGGTAAATTTTCAAAAAATTTGCTGGATGTATTTGGTTTGGTTTTATAACGGTCAAACCGGTCAAAGTAGAATTTCCTTTTAACTAGTATTGTCCAATTTCCTTTTAACTAGTATTGTCCGGAATGATGAAACTATTTTTTTTAAAAAGAAATTCGACGTTCCAGTCCTACGGATGTCGAGATATAACGATTTTAGTGAAGTTGTAAATTTTCAAAAAATTTGCTAGATGTATTTGGTTTGGTTTTATAACGGTCAAACCGGTCAAAGTAGACTTTCCTTTTAACTAGTCTTGTCCGGAATGATTAAACTACTTTTATAAATTTTTTTCGACGTTCCAATTATACGGATGTCGAGATATAACGATTTTAGTGAATTGTTAAATCTTCAAAAAATTTGCTAGATTTATTTGGTTTGGTTTTATAACGTCAAACCGGTCAAAGTATACTTTCCTTTTAACTATTCTTGTCCAGAATGATGAAACTATTTTTTTAAAAAAACAAATCGACGTTCCAATTGTACGAATGTCGAGATATAACGATTTTAGTGAAGTGGTAATTTTCAAAAAATTTGCTAGATGTATTTGGTTTGGTTTTATAACGTCAAACCGGTCAAAGTAGACTCTCCTTTTAACTAGTCTTGTCCGGAATGATGAAACTTTTTTTTAAAAAAAAATTTTCGATGTTCCAATCGTACTGATGTCGAGATATAATGATTTTAGTGAAGTGGTAAATTTTCAAAAAAAATTGCTAGATGTATTTGGTTTGGTTTTATCATGGTCAAACCGGTCAAAGTAGACTTTCCCTTTAACTAGTCTTGTCCGGAATGATGAAACAATTTTTTTAAAAAAAAATTTCGACCTTCCAATCATACTGATGTCGAGATATAATGATTTTAGTGAAGTGGTAAATTTTCAAAAAAAATTCTAGATGTAATTGGTTTGGTTTTATAACGATCAAACCGGTCAAAGTAGACTTTCCTTTTAACTAGTCTTGTCCGAAATGATGAAAATATTTTTTTAAATTTTTTTTTCGACGTTCCAATCATACGGATGTCGAGATATAACAATTTTAGTGAAGTGGTAAATTTTCAAAAAATTTGCTAGATGTAATTGGTTTGGTTTTATAATGGTCAAACCGGTCAAAGTAGAATTTCCTTTTAACTAGTATTGTCCGGAATGATGAAACTATTTTTTTAAAAAAAGAAATTCGACGTTCCAGTCCTACGGATGTCGAGATATAACGATTTTAGTGAAGTTGTAAATTTTCAAAAAATTTGCTAGATGTATTTGGTTTGGTTTTATAACGGTCAAACCGGTCAAAGTAGACTTTCCTTTTAACTAGTCTTATCCGGAATGATTAAACTACTTTTTTAAATTTTTTTCGACGTTCCAATTGTACGGATGTCGAGATATAACGATTTTATTGAATTGTTAAATCTTCAAAAAATTTGCTAGATTTATTTGGTTTGGTTTTATAACGTCAAACCGGTCAAAGTAGACTTTCCTTTTAACTATTCTTGTCCAGAATGATGAAACTATTTTTTTAAAAAAACAAATCGACGTTCCAATTGTACGAATGTCGAGATATAACGATTTTAGTGAAGTGGTAAATTTTCAAAAAAATTGCTAGATGTATTTGGTTTGGTTTTATAACGTCAAACCGGTCAAAGTAGACTCTCCTTTTAACTAGTCTTGTCCGGAATGATGAAACTTTTTTAAAAAAAAAAATTTCGATGTTCCAAGCGTACCGATGTCGAGATATAACGATATTAGTGAAGTTGTAAATTTTCAAAAAATTTGCTAGATGTATTTGGTTTGGTTTTATAACGGTCAAACCGGTCAAAGTAGACTTTCCTTTTAACTAGTCTTGTTCGGAATGATGAAACTATTTTTTTAAATTTTTTTCCCGACGTTCCAATTGTACGGATGTCGAGATATAACAATTTTAGTGAATTGGTAAATTTTCAAAAAAATTGCTATATGTATTTGGTTTGGTTTTATAACGGTCAAACCGGTCAAAGTAGACTTTCCTTTTAACTAATCTTGTCCGGAATGATGAAACTATTTTTTTAAAAAAAATATTCGACGTTCCAATCGTACGGATGTCGAGATATAACGATTTTAGTGAAGTGGTAAATTTTCAAAAAATTTGCTAGATGTATTTGGTTTGGTTTTATCATGGTCAAACCGGTCAAAGTAGACTTTCCCTTTAACTAGTCTTGTCCGGAATGATGAAACTGTTTTTTTAAAAAAACAATTCGACGTTCCAATCGTACGGATGTCGAGATATAACGATTTTCGTGAATTGGTAAATTTTCAAAAAATTTGCTAGATGTATTTGGTTTGGTTTTATAACGGTCAAACCGGTCAAAGTAGACTTTCCTTTTAACTAGTCTTGTCCGGAATGATGAAACCATTTTTTTTAAAAAAATATTCGACGTTCCAATCGTACGTATGTCGAGATATAACGATTTTAGTGAAGTGGTAAATTTTCAAAAAATTTGCTAGATGTATTTGGTTTGGTTTTATACCGGTCAAAGTAGACTTTCCCTTTAACTAGTCTTGTCCGGAATGATGAAACAATTTTTTTTAATTTTTTTTTTCGACGTTCCAATCATACGGATGTCGAGATATAACGATTTTAGTGAAGTGGTAAATTTTCAAAAAATTTGCTGGATGTATTTGGTTTGGTTTTATAACGGTCAAACCGGTCAAAGTAGAATTTCCTTTTAACTAGTATTGTCCAATTTCCTTTTAACTAGTATTGTCCGGAATGATGAAACTATTTTTTTTAAAAAGAAATTCGACGTTCCAGTCCTACGGATGTCGAGATATAACGATTTTAGTGAAGTTGTAAATTTTCAAAAAATTTGCTAGATGTATTTGGTTTGGTTTTATAACGGTCAAACCGGTCAAAGTAGACTTTCCTTTTAACTAGTCTTGTCCGGAATGATTAAACTACTTTTATAAATTTTTTTCGACGTTCCAATTATACGGATGTCGAGATATAACGATTTTAGTGAATTGTTAAATCTTCAAAAAATTTGCTAGATTTATTTGGTTTGGTTTTATAACGTCAAACCGGTCAAAGTATACTTTCCTTTTAACTATTCTTGTCCAGAATGATGAAACTATTTTTTTAAAAAAACAAATCGACGTTCCAATTGTACGAATGTCGAGATATAACGATTTTAGTGAAGTGGTAATTTTCAAAAAATTTGCTAGATGTATTTGGTTTGGTTTTATAACGTCAAACCGGTCAAAGTAGACTCTCCTTTTAACTAGTCTTGTCCGGAATGATGAAACTTTTTTTTTAAAAAAAAATTTCGATGTTCCAATCGTACTGATGTCGAGATATAATGATTTTAGTGAAGTGGTAAATTTTCAAAAAAAATTGCTAGATGTATTTGGTTTGGTTTTATCATGGTCAAACCGGTCAAAGTAGACTTTCCCTTTAACTAGTCTTGCCCGGAATGATGAAACAATTTTTTTAAAAAAAAATTTCGACCTTCCAATCATACTGATGTCGAGATATAATGATTTTAGTGAAGTGGTAAATTTTCAAAAAAATTTCTAGATGTAATTGGTTTGGTTTTATAACGATCAAACCGGTCAAAGTAGACTTTCCTTTTAACTAGTCTTGTCCGAAATGATGAAAATATTTTTTTAAATTTTTTTTTCGACGTTCCAATCATACGGATGTCGAGATATAACGATTTTAGTGAAGTGGTAAATTTTCAAAAAATTTGCTAGATGTAATTGGTTTGGTTTTATAATGGTCAAACCGGTCAAAGTAGAATTTCCTTTTAACTAGTATTGTCCGGAATGATGAAACTATTTTTTTAAAAAAAGAAATTCGACGTTCCAGTCCTACGGATGTCGAGATATAACGATTTTAGTGAAGTTGTAAATTTTCAAAAAATTTGCTAGATGTATTTGGTTTGGTTTTATAACGGTCAAACCGGTCAAAGTAGACTTTCCTTTTAACTAGTCTTATCCGGAATGATTAAACTACTTTTTTAAATTTTTTTCGACGTTCCAATTGTACGGATGTCGAGATATAACGATTTTATTGAATTGTTAAATCTTCAAAAAATTTGCTAGATTTATTTGGTTTGGTTTTATAACGTCAAACCGGTCAAAGTAGACTTTCCTTTTAACTATTCTTGTCCAGAATGATGAAACTATTTTTTTAAAAAAACAAATCGACGTTCCAATTGTACGAATGTCGAGATATAACGATTTTAGTGAAGTGGTAAATTTTCAAAAAAATTGCTAGATGTATTTGGTTTGGTTTTATAACGTCAAACCGGTCAAAGTAGACTCTCCTTTTAACTAGTCTTGTCCGGAATGATGAAACTTTTTTAAAAAAAAAAAAAATCGATGTTCCAAGCGTACCGATGTCGAGATATAACGATATTAGTGAAGTTGTAAATTTTCAAAAAATTTGCTAGATGTATTTGGTTTGGTTTTATAACGGTCAAACCGGTCAAAGTAGACTTTCCTTTTAACTAGTCTTGTTCGGAATGATGAAACTATTTTTTTAAATTTTTTTCCCGACGTTCCAATTGTACGGATGTCGAGATATAACAATTTTAGTGAATTGGTAAATTTTCAAAAAAAGTGCTATATGTATTTGGTTTGGTTTTATAACGGTCAAACCGGTCAAAGTAGACTTTCCTTTTAACTAATCTTGTCTGGAATGATGAAACTATTTTTTTAAAAAAAATATTCGACGTTCCAATCGTACGGATGTCGAGATATAACGATTTTAGTGAAGTGGTAAATTTTCAAAAAATTTGCTAGATGTATTTGGTTTGGTTTTATCATGGTCAAACCGGTCAAAGTAGACTTTCCCTTTAACTAGTCTTGTCCGGAATGATGAAACTGTTTTTTTAAAAAAACAATTCGACGTTCCAATCGTACGGATGTCGAGATATAACGATTTTCGTGAATTGGTAAATTTTCAAAAAATTTGCTAGATGTATTTGGTTTGGTTTTATAACGGTCAAACCGGTCAAAGTAGACTTTCCTTTTAACTAGTCTTGTCCGGAATGATGAAACCATTTTTTTTAAAAAAATATTCGACGTTCCAATCGTACGTATGTCGAGATATAACGATTTTAGTGAAGTGGTAAATTTTCAAAAAATTTGCTAGATGTATTTGGTTTGGTTTTATACCGGTCAAAGTAGACTTTCCCTTTAACTAGTCTTGTCCGGAATGATGAAACAATTTTTTTTAATTTTTTTTTTCGACGTTCCAATCATACGGATGTCGAGATATAACGATTTTAGTGAAGTGGTAAATTTTCAAAAAATTTGCTGGATGTATTTGGTTTGGTTTTATAACGGTCAAACCGGTCAAAGTAGAATTTCCTTTTAACTAGTATTGTCCAATTTCCTTTTAACTAGTATTGTCCGGAATGATGAAACTATTTTTTTTAAAAAGAAATTCGACGTTCCAGTCCTACGGATGTCGAGATATAACGATTTTAGTGAAGTTGTAAATTTTCAAAAAATTTGCTAGATGTATTTGGTTTGGTTTTATAACGGTCAAACCGGTCAAAGTAGACTTTCCTTTTAACTAGTCTTGTCCGGAATGATTAAACTACTTTTATAAATTTTTTTCGACGTTCCAATTATACGGATGTCGAGATATAACGATTTTAGTGAATTGTTAAATCTTCAAAAAATTTGCTAGATTTATTTGGTTTGGTTTTATAACGTCAAACCGGTCAAAGTATACTTTCCTTTTAACTATTCTTGTCCAGAATGATGAAACTATTTTTTTAAAAAAACAAATCGACGTTCCAATTGTACGAATGTCGAGATATAACGATTTTAGTGAAGTGGTAATTTTCAAAAAATTTGCTAGATGTATTTGGTTTGGTTTTATAACGTCAAACCGGTCAAAGTAGACTCTCCTTTTAACTAGTCTTGTCCGGAATGATGAAACTTTTTTTTAAAAAAAAAATTTCGATGTTCCAATCGTACTGATGTCGAGATATAATGATTTTAGTGAAGTGGTAAATTTTCAAAAAAAATTGCTAGATGTATTTGGTTTGGTTTTATCATGGTCAAACCGGTCAAAGTAGACTTTCCCTTTAACTAGTCTTGTCCGGAATGATGAAACAATTTTTTTAAAAAATTTTTTCGACCTTCCAATCATACTGATGTCGAGATATAATGATTTTAGTGAAGTGGTAAATTTTCAAAAAAATTTCTAGATGTAATTGGTTTGGTTTTATAACGATCAAACCGGTCAAAGTAGACTTTCCTTTTAACTAGTCTTGTCCGAAATGATGAAAATATTTTTTTAAATTTTTTTTTCGACGTTCCAATCATACGGATGTCGAGATATAACGATTTTAGTGAAGTGGTAAATTTTCAAAAAATTTGCTAGATGTAATTGGCTTGGTTTTATAATGGTCAAACCGGTCAAAGTAGAATTTCCTTTTAACTAGTATTGTCCGGAATGATGAAACTATTTTTTTAAAAAAAGAAATTCGACGTTCCAGTCCTACGGATGTCGAGATATAACGATTTTAGTGAAGTTGTAAATTTTCAAAAAATTTGCTAGATGTATTTGGTTTGGTTTTATAACGGTCAAACCGGTCAAAGTAAACTTTCCTTTTAACTAGTCTTATCCGGAATGATTAAACTACTTTTTTAAATTTTTTTCGACGTTCCAATTGTACGGATGTCGAGATATAATGATTTTATTGAATTGTTAAATCTTCAAAAAATTTGCTAGATTTATTTGGTTTGGTTTTATAACGTCAAACCGGTCAAAGTAGACTTTCCTTTTAACTATTCTTGTCCAGAATGATGAAACTATTTTTTTTAAAAAAACAAATCGACGTTCCAATTGTACGAATGTCGAGATATAACGATTTTAGTGAATTGGTAAATTTTCAAAAAATTTGCTAGATGTATTTGGTTTGGTTTTATAACGGTCAAACCGGTCAAAGTAGACTTTCCTTTTAACTAGTCTTGTCCGGAATGATGAAACCATTTTTTTAAAAAAAATATTCGACGTTCCAATCGTACTGATGTCGAGATATAATGATTTTAGTGAAGTGGTAAATTTTCAAAAAAAATTCTAGATGTAATTGGTTTGGTTTTATAACGATCAAACCGGTCAAAGTAGACTTTCCTTTTAACTAGTCTTGTCCGAAATGATGAAACAATTTTTTTTAAATTTTTTTTCGACGTTCCAATCGTACTGATGTCGAGATATAATGATTTTAGTGAAGTGGTAAATTTTCAAAAAAATTTCTAGATGTATTTGGTTTGGTTTTATAACGGTCAAACCGGTCAAAATAGACTTTCCTTTTAACTAGTCTTGTCCGGAATGATGAATTTTTTTTTTTCTACGTTCCAATTGTACGGATGTCGAGATATAACGATTTTAGTGAATTGGTAAATTTTCAAAAAATTTGCTAGATGTATTTGGTTTGGTTTTATAACGGTCAAACCGGTCAAAGTAGACTTTCCTTTTAACTAGTCTTGTCCGGAATAATGAAACCATTTTTTTAAAAAAAAATATTCGACGTTCCAATCGTACGTATGTCGAGATATAACGATTTTAGTGAAGTGGTAAATTTTCAAAAAATTTGCTAGATGTATTTGGTTTGGTTTTATCATGGTCAAACCGGTCAAAGTAGACTTTCCCTTTAACTAGTCTTGTCCGGAATGATGAAACAAATTTTTTTTAATTTTTTTTCGACGTTCCAATCGTACTGATGTCGAGATATAATGATTTTAGTGATGTGGTAAATTTTCAAAAAAATTTCTAGATGTATTTGGTTTGGTTTTATAACGGTCAAACCGGTCAAAGTAGACTTTCCTTTTAACTAGACTTGTCCGGAATGATGAAAATATTTTTTTAAATTTTTTTTTCGACGTTCCAATCATACGGATGTCGAGATATAACAATTTTAGTGAAGTGGTAATTTTTCAAAAAATTTGCTAGATGTATTTGGTTTGGTTTTATAAAGGTCAAACCGGTCGAAGTAGAATTTCCTTTTAACTAGTATTGTACGGAATGATGAAACTATTTTTTTAAAAAAACAATTCGACGTTCCTGTCATACGGATGTCGAAATATAACGATTTTAGTGAAGTTGTAAATTTCCAAAAAAATTTGCTAGATGTATTTAGTTTGGTTTTATAACGGTCAAACCGGTCAAAATAGACTTTCCTTTTAACTAGTCTTGTCCGGAATGATGAATTTTTTTTTCTACGTTCCAATTATACGGATGTCGAGATATAACGATTTTAGTGAATTGGTAAATTTTCAAAAAATTTGCTAGATGTATTTGGTTTGGTTTTATAACGGTCAAACCGGTCAAAGTAGACTTTCCTTTTAACTAGTCTTGTCCGGAATAATGAAACCATTTTTTTAAAAAAAATATTCGACGTTCCAATCGTACGTATGTCGAGATATAACGATTTTAGTGAAGTGGTAAATTTTCAAAAAATTTGCTAGATGTATTTGGTTTGGTTTTATCATGGTCAAACCGGTCAAAGTAGACTTTCCCTTTAACTAGTCTTGTTCGGAATGATGAAACTGTTTTTTTAAAAAAACAATTCGACGTTCCAATCGTACGGATGTCGAGATATAACGATTTTAGTGAATTGGTAAATTTTCAAAAAATTTGCTAGATGTATTTGGTTTGGTTTTATAACGGTCAAACAGGTCAAAATAGACTTTCTTTTTAACTAGTCTTGTCCGGAATGATGAATTTTTTTTTTCGACGTTCCAATTGTACGGATGTCGAGATATAACGATTTTAGTGAATTGGTAAATTTTCAAAAAATTTGCTAGATGTATTTGGTTTGGTTTTATAACGGTCAAACCGGTCAAAGTAGACTTTCTCTATAACTAATCTTGTCCAGAATGATAAAACTATTTTTTAAATTTTTTTTTCGACGTTCCAATCATACTGATGTCGAGATATAATGATTTAAGTGAAGTGGTAAATTTTCAAAAAATTTGCTAGATGTATTTGGTTTGGTTTTATCATGGTCAAACCGGTCAAAGTAGACTTTCCCTTTAACTAGTCTTGTCCGGAATGATGAAACAAATTTTTTTAAATTTTTTTTCGACGTTCCAATCGTACTGATGTCGAGATATAATGATTTTAGTGAAGTGGTAAATTTTCAAAAAAAATTCTAGATGTATTTGGTTTGGTTTTATAACGGTCAAACCGGTCAAAGTAGACTTTCCTTTTAACTAGACTTGTCCGGAATGATGAAAATATTTTTTAAATTTTTTTTTCGACGTTCCAATCATACGGATGTCGAGATATAACAATTTTAGTGAAGTGGTATGTTTTCAAAAAATTTGCTAGATGTATTTGGTTTGGTTTTATAACGGTCAAACCGGTCGAAGTAGAATTTCCTTTTAACTAGTATTGTCCGGAATGATGAAACTACTTTTTTAAAAAAACAATTCGACGTTCCTGTCATACGGATGTCGAAATATAACGATTTTAGTGAAGTTGTAAATTTTCAAAAAATTTGCTAGATGTATTTGGTTTGGTTTTATAACGGTCAAACCGGTCAAAATAGACTTTCCTTTTAACTAGTCTTGTCCGGAATGATGAAATTTTTTTTTTTCGACGTTCCAATTGTACGGATGTCGAGATATAACGATTTTAGTGAATTGGTAAATTTTCAAAAAATTTGCTAGATGTATTTGGTTTGGTTTTATAACGGTCAAACCGGTCAAAGTAGACTTTCCTTTTAACTAGTCTTGTCCGGAATGATGAAACCATTTTTTTAAAAAAAATATTCGACGTTCCAATCGTACGTATGTCGAGATATAACGATTTTAGTGAAGTGGTAAATTTTCAAAAAATTTGCTAGATGTATTTGGTTTGGTTTTATACCGGTCAAAGTAGACTTTCCATTTTGTTAGGTCCCGTAAGAGGGCTATATTAAGCTAGAAGGGGGGGGGTTGAATAGCTTAATTACCAATTTAAAAATTATTATGGCGTTTTAAAATAATTTTCCCTTTTTAAAACTTTACCGAGTCGTTTATGCAGTTTATAAGTGCAGAAATAAAAGACAAGGAAAGAAAATACCATACAGGAGATTTTATCCTGGTTCGCGATGGCGCAACCCCTAATGGATTCGCTCACCCCTACTCCAGTCCCCGAGCTCCTCTCCGGACTCGAGATTTCTTCCACTATAAAGAGACTCCTTTATAGTAGGCGGAGAAGCCTTACACAACCTTACAAATATTTATCTTGATACGTAACTACCCGCTACTACCTCAAAATAAATGTAATACCCACAAGACTTGTCTTGGACCGTAACTCCCCGTTACTCCCTCAAAGTCGTTGTGAAACCTACACAACTTATCTTAGACAGCAACTCCCCGCTACTTCTTCAAAGTTGATGTAGAACCCTTGGTGTAGTCTTTGAATTCCTCACTTTTGCCGGTCTTGGATCTTAGATGAAAGGTCTTGGGTCTTTCCTCTTCTTCACGGTGCAAAGGCTACTAACTCCCCGCTAGTGCCTAGGACTTGGGTCTTAGAACGAGAATCACCTCACTCCAGCTTCACCTCACTGCAAAACTTAGAAAGCAATATCTACGAAACAAACCGTAATATAGAGAGGTTTTGGACTTAATATGTCCTAGGTTTTTGGACTTAATATGTCCTAGGTTTTGGACTCGAGGGCCGCTATTATGCGTTAAATTAGTGCGAAAAGTAAAATCACTCACAAGTGTGAGGACGAGTAAAAAGGGTGCGGAAAATAAAATCACTCACAAGTGTGAGGACGAGTAAAAAAGGTGCGGAAAATAAAATCACTCACAAGTGTGAGGACGAGAAAAAAGAGCGGAAGGTAAAATCACTCACAAGTGTGAGGACGAGAATAAAAAGTGCGGAAAATATATAAATAGAAGCTTAACAACTTATTTCCCTCGGAACACTAGAGGTGATAGAAGGGAAACAAATCACGCTTTAGCACAATTATATATATCACAATAATAAAAGATTAATGGCCAAAGTGCGTTAAAGTTTTAGTTAAGTGGCTTATAGATTCTTTTCCCTCGGAACACTAAGGTGATAGAAGGGAATTAAATCAAGCTCGATATAATAATTTGACTGTCGTCAAATATAACCTCTTTTTGAGGTGATGTAATATTTCGAATCGTTGTTCGAATATTAATCCTTGTACGGATTTTTATGGTCTCATTTTGAGATCCGATATAAGAGCTTTATAAAGAAGATAAGATGAAGGTATAGAACTCTTATATGTATATAAATATGGTCGGTTAAGACTCGGATATTGAAGCTAAAAGTTACCACTTTTTGGAGATCGCCGGAAAAAGTTCGCCGGAAAAATTCGCCGGAGGTTCGGCCGGATTTTTGCTTATGGACGAACTTGGGCAGCCCTTCGGGAGGCCGGATAGTAGTGGTAGAGGAGCTTGCTTGGTGGGAGAGAGCTTGGTTGGTTGAACTAAGCTTGATGGAACAAAAACCTTGTATATATGTAAGTATATGTAAGAAAGAGAAGGTTTTTGAGATGAAGTGGGTGTAGAGAGTGTTTGGATATATTGAGAGAGCTTCCACTTCTAAATTCCCAGCAATTATTTGGCTCTTTAGATTAAAGAAAATGGTTGGGGGAAGGGGTTTATTTATAGGAGGAGTTGGGTGGAAGGAAGGGTGAGGATTGAAGGAAAAAGGAGTGGTTGAGATTGAAAGCACTTGGATTGATGAGGTGGAAAGTGGTTTTGTGTTAGTTGGGAGTGGTTTTGTGTTTCTTTGCAAGTGGGGGTGGTATTCTACATAAATATCCCAGCTGTGTTTTGAACTCCTATTTAATGTATCGGACTCGTATCAATTAACGAATAAATACGTAACATATTTCGTTAATTAAATACCCGATTAATACGAAAATTCCCAATAAATAATTCTAAAATTATGGAGCATTTAGGAATATCATAAAATGAAATTCTGGAAGTTTTGGTCAACTATGGTCAACGTTGACTTAGTCAACTATGGTCAAACGTGGACCCACTGCCTCGATTTTCGTGCCCGGACCAAAATTCTCAGAAAATTACGAAACTTTTACCATGCATAGAAAATAACATTTAAGTGATCCATCTCAAGTTTCAAGTCATTCTAGCAAGTGGAAGTATTTTATTTGGATTTAATACGATTAAATCAGCTTTCGGTTCCAAATAAAATACGATTGGTCTTACCGTGAAATAGATAGATCTTTTGACCAATGTTTTGACTAAAATAAATACTTAGAATATATTTCCTAATATATAAAATATATTGAGAGTGTAGGAAATATTTTTGAGTATTTAAAATAATTTTCTCCGAAAATAGAATAAATTTGAGATATGGGAGAAAAATTACTTTAAATATTTCTGGCACGAGATAACAACTGAGTATTAATATTCTACCACTGAATATTAATATTCTTGAGGATAAGAGTATTATTGAGTGCTAAGGCGGAATATTTTTGAATAAAAACTGATCGTTTTTAAATATAGCACGAGTTCTCTAAAGAATATTAATCCTCGAATATTCTTTGTTCGAGCCTGTCGCCTTATCAATTTTGCAACGGAGATCTAAAAAATATCAAAGATCAATATTTCTTTTTCGATCTTATTTATTGCCTTGGTGTAGAGATATATTCCATAAAAGTATAATTTAATTTTTCGCAATAATGGAATATCTCGTATAATAGATATTGCTAGAATTCGACTTTTGACTTTTGACGGAATCAATTAAATTAATGACCTAGTGGAGAGGATAACTAAGTGTAATTAAATTTTATGTTAAATCGTACAAATACCAAAATAAATAATATATCGAAGATATCCTTTCAATCTTCCCCTTTTTGGTATTTGCCAAACAAAACATAAAATTTAAAAATTTACCCGTGTGTGCTTCCCCTTAGTGTATGCATGAGTTTGAAAAATATTTTAGACTCGTTTCGAAGCACGCGATCTAATTCCACTAATTGATTCCTGCAAAACAACCTATGAGACGAATAAATAATGTTAGGCATAAATCATATAAGAAATTTTGAAAATTTTAAATTAGGGGGGTCTAATTTTCTCTTCCCCTTTTTGTTTGGTATAAATCCAAAAAAAATTTCGAATTTCCTCTTCCCGTTTTGAACATTTCGGTTAAGACCAATTTAATTGGTTCAATACCGAATGATTTTCCCTTATTTCTCCTTTATTTAATGTAAGCTTTTGTTAATTTTTGATGTATTTATCAAAAATTTGTGCTTCCCCTACAAATATGATTCATTTTTGAATCAAAATAATTTCTATCTTCCTTATGTCTTCCCCTTTTATAACTTGGTGTATTTACCAAATTAATTTTCTCTTCCCCTTGAAATATGATATGTTTTGAATCAAATTCTTTTCAATTTCAGTCTTTTATCTCTTCCCCTTTTGAATAAATCGGTTTAGATCTTAATATTAGATATATCTACCAATTTCAGTCTTTCCCGTTTCTTTCTCTGTTATCTCTTGCATTTTATCAGAAGTTTTTCGTTTTTGTAACTTGAGAACTTCCGTTTTGAAGATGACGAACTTACAAGTTCTTTCATTATCTGTCCAGATTGTTCATTTACTTTACAAACTTGGTTGTAAATGAATCATAAACTGTTTTTCTTTTCGGGACGATACCCAGAAATATATATAACTGATTATTTTTCGAATTTTTTTTTTTATGTAGATCTAAGTTGCTTGTTTTTGCAATCTTGATTCTTGATTCATACATGAATAAAAGAAATGATAAGTATCAATCAGTCTATAACATTTTTGATAAACGTTTAGTACAATATCTTGATGAATGTTCAATAAATAATTGATACAATCAGTAAAAAGTCAGTCAGATTTACAAAAGTATGATCTTTCTCAATTGTAATCTGATCAGTTATGCTAGATACATATATTGTTTTCTTCTTTGAACTGTATTTCCATATAAGACTGCTGTGAGCTTATAGTGGTCAGTTCTTTAAATCAAAATCTGCAAATAAACCATACGATCAAGCCACAGTTTATAGCAAAAGAATCAGTCGATTGAGCATATAGTTCGTTCAATATTCTTTTACCAGATTTAACTAGCTGTCTCAAGAGAGGAATTAGGAACATGCAATATTTTATTATTGGATAAAGTTGCATGCATGTCATGTCAGTGATAACCTTAGATGTATATGATAAGTGCATAGATAATAAATTAGTCAATGCAAGTTCTATATACATTCAAAAAGTTCCAAGATAATCAGTGTGGTTCACTGATTATGAAGAACTACCTGCAGAAGTTTTATTCTAACTCAAAGACAACCCCTTTGAGTGAAGCAACAACAACAACATATCAGATACATAGCATACTGATACATCAGACAACATCAAAAGACAACATATAGTATCACAGCACAGGTAATCAAGTAGCAGGTTTAACCAGAACAGGTTCAGCAGAAACAACACCAAGATCCTCACCCAGATCAGGTAAGGCAGCATACACATTTTCCATATCATCATCATTACCAACAGCACACAGTTCTTCAACCAATTTAGTCTCAGTTTCTTTGGCAGAATCAACAACCACCTTTTCAACCATCTTACCCTTACCTTTATTAACTCTTCCCTCTAGGTTCTCAACCCTAAGATTAAGCTCAAAATTTGACTCTTTAAGGACATCAATTTCTAGATTTAGCTTATTAACCTCTTCCCTAAGAATAGCATAGACATCGTTTTTAGGAGCAAGGGAGGGAATGACTGTCCTATTAGGGTGACTGGTTTGACAATTTTTAAGAGAAAGTTTAGGTTGAGTAAGACCATCTATAGCACAAAACTCCATTTTATTAAGATGCATCCTAGACATATGCACATAATGGATTTCAAAAATAGAGGTTAAGCGCAAACCAAATGGCATGTAATCAGTGTTGTAAGCATTTATCATGTTGAGCACAAACACATAACTGACATTGAAGTCTATGGTATTGGACACTATCTTAAACATGACTTTTAGATCAACAAAATCAAAGAAGTTATCATGTTTGGGTTTTGGCAAGACATTTTCCCTAAGGATTATGGCTAGTTGTTGAAACCTAGGCAAGAAGTGTCTAAAATGGACAGCAAATTCTCTAGCACAAAGACCTTGAGGGACATCTTCCTCACAAAACAAACCAAGAAAGAGTTCAAATTCACTTTGGTCAAAGACAAATGTTTCAAATATGTTGACACAAGGAAGGTCAGAATGATGATTTCCTAACCTAAGAGACTTGCTAAGCATTTTATGATCAACATAGATGTTTTTACCTTTCACAAAAGAACTCAAGTAGAAGACCCCATCAACTCTTTGTTGCACTTCCAAGTTACCATAAAATTCAGCAATCAAATGAGTGTAGTAGTTTTGACCCCTATAAAACACAAAATTTTCCCATTTGACACTAGTGAACATGCTGTGAACATCACCACCTTGTGGAACATACACCATCATTCCTGGTTGGTTATTTTTGAGCATCCTATTGAGTTTACCAGTATTGGCAAGTCTCACTAGGGTAGGGCTTGGGGGTTTAATGTTTGTTCTTGCTTTGTGGGAGTTAACAGATTTCTCAGAATTTGGCATGGCTTGAAAAGCAATGTTAGGGTTAGGGTTTCTAAAAGCTGGAAGTTTGCTTCCATGTGAGAAGTATGCAAACTCATTTAGATGTGAAGGTTCTTGTTTTATTTTCTTGTGGTAGTGTTCTTTGGAATTATCAGGATGACAGTATTGTGTGAAGGGAGCATAGAGAGAGTGGTTGAAATTTTTCTTACTCATGGTTGGAAACAGAGAAAGGAGAGTAAGATTTTTGGCTTTAGGGTTAGGATGTAATGGTGTAAATTCCATAGGATGATGATAGTGCAGGTGAGTGTGCTTGTGAATGCATGAATACATGAATATATATATATAGGCAGATGGCACATATAAGGATTAACTCAAAACATGCATAGGTTTTCATGAAATCCCACTTAGAACTGATGCAATTTGAAAACTCTATAGTGTTTCCATTTAATGAATTTCACAGCTTGCATGGATAGATATGAGTATATAGGTTTGTATGCAAATGACAGAATAGTTATAGTACAAAGGACATCCATTGTGTGGCTCAATGCATGAAATTATAAGTCCAGATCCGGATGTGAGCATGCATGGGTGATAGACTAAGTGTAATAGTTTACAAGTTATGAGATAATATAGTACATAAAACAGTGGTTCAATTAAATGAGATGCTTTTGAAAAAGAGTAGGTAGAAGTATGTGTAAGAGTTTGTCAGGCAGGTATATCAATGCAACTATAATATACTCACAGAATAAAGTAAATGAGGGAGCAAGACAAGTTTGACTTTTCAAAGGCTGCATAGAAGGGGACACATGGCTGACTCTTGTTAACTCGAATAACTTGTAGAAGGGGGGGTTGAATACAAGTTATATAATCGTGTCTGATTTTTGCTTGATTATATGAACAAGAATAAACGAATGAATCAAACTCTTGTTTGTATTAATAAGATCAAATACAAACTCTACCAAAGGTGTACAATACCTTTAGCAGCTGCTGACAATACAAATCTCTCTCTCTGTTTGTTTCGAACTCTCGAATACAAACCTTATACAGAGCTACGCACACGAACTCACAACTTCGTCGCTCTTTTACAATGATATTGAGAGAGTATTTATAATGCTACCTATCAACTAATAACAGAAAGATATAATCTATACATGACAATGTTCTGCCTTCTAGTCGATAGTTTCCTTCAATAGAAAACTCTTTCCTTCATAATATCTTCTTGCTTGTTCTTCAAACAACGATCCTGTTTTATAGCACTTGCCAGTTTCTGTAGCATCCATAATGACATCATCAGTAACACGACTGATATCAGGATCTGTACACTGCATCAGTATCTGATCAACCATCAGTATTGAACCATCATCAGGATTTGCTCTCTGTTCCTGACATGTAGTCTCCGATACACTGTTCATTCCTGACTAAACTATACAGATAACTGTCTTTACACATAAATCCTATATACAGTGCTAAATCCTTTATAAGATCAGGATTACAAGAAGTATAATGTGTAAATTCTATTCTTAACATCACAACTTATGAATTATTCCTAACAATCTCCCCCTATTTATGCTTTACAATCTGAAGCATAAATCTAAGTTTTGGATGTCAAAACATATAACAATACAACCAGAATAGAATTTATAAATGTAGAATTATGAAGTTAAGTACCTCCTTCTCAGATGTAGACGATTATCTAGTACTTAGAAGAAAGAATTTTAACTATTAATGCTGCTCTTCCTTTACCACTTCCTAGCTGAGATTCACCACTGTCACTCCTGCTAGTTCTTCTTTTTACTACCCTTTGTCTGATCTTTATCTCCCCCAGCTTCATCATCCCCAGTCTGGTGGTGTTGTTGTTGTTGTCTTTGAATTGACTTTATCTCCCCCTTTTTGACATCAGCAACATTAATTCCAAGAGATTCAGAAACAGAACAAATGAGATTCATAAGAACTGCTTGATTTTCCATAATTGTGACTTGGTTATCTTCAAGTGATTGAAGTCTTGTTTGAATATCAATTTGAGAATTCTGAATATCTTTCAAAACATCAGAATGAACTTCAATGTTGGAAGTGCTTCTAGTATCTCTAGTATCAGAATCAGAAAGAACTGTATCGTCAAGTCTTGTAGAAGAAGTTGCTTGATTTGTATGATACTCAAGTAATAAAACCTGATTAGAAGTATCAACATCTTCATCTTTCTGTTCTGAAACTGAAACATGATCATCATCTCCTTCACCAGTATTCTGTGTACTAACATCTTCAAATCCTGACTCCTCCTTAGAGTGATCAGAGACTGTTGATGTTTCAATTCGAGCTGATATTGGAAGTACATACAAAGGAACACTAGGATCATTAGGATCTTCATCTGGTACATATGTATCAAGAGATTGCTTTATCCTGGCACCTCTTCTGTTAATAATTCCTGCAAGCCTCTCCTTTTGCTTCTGAGCTTTAACTTCTGGCTTTGCATTGTGATGTGCTAGGTCATTCTTCTGATACATTTTGATGAATGAATAAGTACCAGCATCCATACCCAAATTTTCAGACCAAGATTCAGGAAAAACCTGATCCCAGAAATCAAATGATGGTTTCCTAATTTTCTCTCCCTCACTATGGAGTTGATCATCCATACCCTCATTCTCACTTTGACTTACTAAAGTCAACACTCTTTCTACCTCACCTTTTGCCTGGTCAGGAGCCAGCCGCTCAAATTGTGGATCTAAGTCCATCTTTTCAAGTGTATCACTCAAATTTAGATAAGTGCTCTCATGACCTACAGAAAAATAGAGTTTAGAAGGAGTTTTTATACCTGAACTCACATGGAGAGAGGGTTCCTCATTTGGCATGTGGCTTGAGGTTTTCTCCAAGGAGTGAGCTGCTATAGTCTCTGAACCCTTACAATCATCTTCTTTCCTTTCAGAAACTACAGGCTCCAGTATACCACTTTCAGGTTCTTTACTAGACTCTGATGTCTTCAGTAATACTTCATTAGACACCATAGTTAGTACATCACCATCTTTAAGTGTTGTTTGCTGAGACACACCCTCAAGGTGGATAGACTCTGACTGAACAAAATTTGTTTGATCTTCAGAAAAATCAACCAAAGTCATTCCTCCCATATCATAGGGTATCTCACTTGCATTCTCAGTCATCACAGAAGTCCTTTCAACATCAGCTATCACAGCTCCTGAGTCATCCTTCCTCTGACTAGATGGTTCTTGTGTTACAGTGACTGTGATCTGATCTTTCCTACTATTCACCACTGATGCAATAGTATCTTCTGTTGACTGCTTCCCTCTATCTACTTCCTCCAGTTGTTCACCTTGAGCTGAAGCATCTTCAATAATTACATTCTTGTCAAATAAATATGCATGAAGTGATTGAAGTGCACCATGTTTCGAGAGTCCAAATTTCTTGACTAATTGTCTTCTAACAGACACATAGAAATACATCTTCATTAAGTCAAGTCTTTGATGTAAAAGTCCATATTCATCTGGAAATAAAAGTTTTGGTACTCTTTCAACCAAAAAGTCTAGAACAGGCCTTGACAACTTCACTTTGAGAGAAATTAGTCCCATAGCCAGTCTGTATGATAATGTAGTTTCCCATGAAGAATCAATATCCAGATCTCTCTTGTCAAATACTGACATAGATGTAGCTTGATTTGTAGAAACCTGCATGATATTAGTTGGACTAGACTCTGTGTGTGTAGGTGACAATTGAATCTTTCTCCTTGTTCTCCTGATATAGTGAGCAAAAGATTTATCCTGAGAAGACTCAAGAGGTGTAGACACAGAAGTGATCTTGGGATGAGATCTTTGTTCAATAGACACAGTCTTTTGAGAAACAGTATCCAGTAACTGTTTTCCCTTTTTAAGAACTACAGTCTTTTGGGAGACTGCAGCCTGGCTGTGACTAGGTTTTTCATCTCTTTGTGCTAACAAAGAAAGTTGAATTGCAGCCTTCAATTCTGCTCTCTCAGCAAGAGTTAAATCATCATCATCTCCACTAGAATTACTACTACTACTTGACACAACAAATCTTCTCTTCCTTACAACTGATGTCTTTTGAGAAACACCAGAGGTTGGTTTCTTTGAAACAATAGGCTGTGGATCAAAATTTGGTTCTTGAATTGTTTCAGAGACTATAATGTTTTGGGCTACTTGGGTAGACACAGGTGGGTTCTCCTCCAATTGAGATTCCTGAGCCATTTCACCACAAAAGAAAGAAGAATTGTAGAAAGTAGAAGATGAGTTTTAAGAATTACCTGAACATGATATGGATAATGAATTGCAGGTATTTCATCTAGATTCTTTTCATTGTCCTTCTTTGTAATGTCAGAGAAAATTCTCTTTTGCTGTTCATAAGAAGAAACACAATGTTCTCTACCAAATCTAGTTTCAACATCAGGAATAAAATGGTTAACAAACAATTGCATAAATTTATGATAATAAACCATTTTCCTGTTTTGATCTCTTAACCCAAGTTTAATACTCATCTGACTTAAGATAATATGACCAATGTTGATTACTCTGTCATAAAGCAAACTATAAGCAATATGTGAAGTAACAGAAGTAATTTGCTGAAAAGAACTACATTTGCCAGTAAAACATTTAGCAATTTGATCAAGGTAAAAAGACCATTCCTTTCTAAGAAAAGACCTATTCAACTGGCTCATGTTATCTAGAGGTCCACTATAACCTAATTCAGACAACATAGTTCTTATATTATCATCAGATGGTACATTCTCATAACTATCAGTAACAGGTAAGCAAAGTACTGAATTAACAACCGATTCAGTAATGTCAAATGAATCTTGTCCTAAATGTAGAACAATCTTACCTGATTGACTCTGAGTAGAATCAATTACCTCAGCATTCTTCCAAGCTTGTGAAACAGCTACTTGATTAATCTGTGGAGATGCTGTCAATGCATAACTTAATGGTCCATATGCCAGAAAGTCCATGATTGGATGAAAATCAGATGATACTCCTTCCTTGTTGGTGATAGCTGCAACATGATTGTTTGTCATAAAATCAAAGTCACCAAACTTGAAGGCTACTGATTTAGGTAATCTTCTCTGAGCTGCCATTTTTTATCTGAAAAGAAACTTGAAAAATTCTTGAAATGGATTAGTGATTTTGAAAACTCAAAAGTGATTTTTGCTTTAGAGAATGTAAAATTAGAGAAAGCAATTACACGATTAGAGTTTCAAAACAAATATATTTCACAAATCTTTCAGACCACTATCCCACGTTGACACGTAGATTGACAGGTGTCAGTCCCTGAAAAATGCGGTTACCCACGATTTTTGGAAAATAAAATCCAAAATTGATTTTTCATGAAATAAATCAGGGTATAAATAAGTAATACTGATCAGCTTCCTTTTCCTGATGACCTCTCATCAAAATAATCACAAAATGCAATGTGATTTAAAAATATAATTTTCAAATCCTGATGGTCACACATGAAATCCTGACCAATATCATCAGAGACTTAATATGGAGTTTTCACGTGGCATTTTTCTTTTATCTGAAAAAGAAATAAACAATTAATCTGAACAGAAAATCAATTGGTTAGATATTTTCAATATTTCTTGAAACAAGAAATATAGTCACACGCAATAATTAGCATTTGACTTCATTAAAACTTCCAAGTGACTGCTCAGCTTCTCACGTCTTCCTTTAAAAGAACCAGACGCCTTATGCCATTCTCCATAACCTTTCAATTTCTTTTCTTCTTAACAATGCTTCTCAAACCAAAAACCCCTTCAAACCCATTTTCCAGATTTTTCTTGATCGATGAACATCCTGTTCTTGATCATCTCTTTGAACAAATGACTCTTCTCATCGAACTAATCATGAATGGATTGGTTTTCGAAAATATCCAGAGGTTTCTCCTAGAACATCCATCTGTTGGATACAATCTTCCCCTAACCTCCTCAAAACTTGAGGATGAAGAATTTGGCCGAGAGTCTGAGGTTGATCTTGATGGAGATGCTATTCATTTAAGTTAGCTGCTCTCATTCAAGTCGCCCAGACAAGGAATCCAAGAGCAAACGAGGCTTTCATCCCCTTATGGATTTCTTGAGATGCTCCTTGTCCTATTCCTCAGAATTCATATTAAAGACAAGTATAGAATAGAAATTTAGACAAAAAGATGTTGTATTTCATTTCCATGTAATGATTTCTATTAATGAAAATACAGTTTCTTGTTATCCGCTTGTCTTTTGATTTTTGAATGATGTATAAATTATCAGTATGCAAATATTAAAACTTGCTAGCATAGACTTAACACATCACAGAATCAGATTACTATACAAAGTAAACGTCAGGATCTGAGACAATTTTCATAATCCTGATACTGACACAATACTGATGACGTCAGCATCCTGATGACAAATCTAATCCTGATGATTATTAACAAGTCTATCATACTGAAATTTATCAAGGCAAAGTGTTATAGCTAAAACATTTAACAATCAAATATAGATCCTGACAGGAATATCAAGTCTATAAGCTAAGAACAACATACCTTGCTACTTTTGCAGATGTTACAGATCTAAAAATTTAACATTCCTAACTCACTTACTAGTCTACTGAATGTAGTCTCATCAAGTGGTTTAGTTAGAATATCTGCAAGCTGTTTGTCAGTAGGAACAAAATGAAGTTCCACAGTACCATTCTCAATATGTTCTCTAATAAAATGATACCTGACATCAATGTGCTTAGTCCTTGAATGTTGAACTGGATTTTCTGCAATTTTAATAGCACTAGTATTATCACAAAACATAGGAATATTACTAAGTGTCATACCATAATCCAGCAACTGATTTCTTATCCAAAGGAGCTGTGCACAACAACTGCCTGCTGCTATGTACTCAGCTTCTGCAGTTGAGGTTGAAACAGATTGTTGCTTCTTGCTTGCCCAAGAAATCAATCTATTTCCCAAGAATTGACATGTACCTGTAGTGCTTTTCCTGTCTATCTTACACCCTGCATAATCAGAGTCTGAATAGCCAATTAGAAAGAAATAAGATTCTCTAGGATACCACAAACCAAGATTTGGAGTTCCTTTGAGATATCTAAAAATTCTCTTCACAGTAATTAAATGAGATTCCTTAGGATCACTTTGGAATCTAGCACATAAACAGGTAGAAAACATTATATCTGGCCTACTTGCAGTTAGATATAACAATGAGC
This sequence comes from Kitagawia praeruptora, assembly GCA_037693485.1. Taxonomy (NCBI): domain Eukaryota; kingdom Viridiplantae; phylum Streptophyta; class Magnoliopsida; order Apiales; family Apiaceae; genus Kitagawia; species Kitagawia praeruptora. Next base: position 154,956,095 of record CM075351.1, on the reverse strand, counting down.
CTATCATGCCTCTATAACTAGTATTATTCACACTCTTTCCTTTAGGATCAGAGTCTAGTTTAGTGGCTGTTGCCATGGGTGTTTTTGCAACTGCACAGTCTTGAAAGTCAAACCTTCTTAAAAGATCTTTGATATACTTTGACTGATTAATGAAAATACCAGTCTCAGTCTGTTTGACCTGCAAGCCTAAGAAATAATTTAGTTCACCCATCATGCTCATCTAATACTTAGACTGCATAAGCTTGCTAAACTTAGCACACAACTTTTCATTAGCAGAACCAAAAATAATATCATCAACATAAACTTGAACTAAAAGCAATTCACCTTTTATCTTTCTAAAGAATAGAGTTTTGTCAATTGTACCTCTTGTGAAGCCATTTTCAAGAAGAAATTTAGACAAAGTCTCATACCATGCTCTTGGTGCCTGCTTTAGTCCATAGAGTGCCTTGTCAAGTTTGTAGACATGATTTGGAAACTTTGGATCAACAAATCCAGGTGGCTGTTCTACATAAACTTCTTCATCAAGTTTGCCATTTAGAAAAGCACTCTTTACATCCATCTGGTATACCTTGAATTTTGAATGAGCTGCAAATGCAAGAAACATTCTGATTGCTTCCAATCTTGCTACAGGTGCAAAGGTCTCATCATAATCAATGCCTTCTTCCTGAGAATAACCCTTAGCCACCAGTCTTGCTTTGTTTCTTACAATCATACCAGATTCATCTAGCTTGTTTCTGAAAACCCATCTTGCACCAACAATAGATCTATCTTTAGGTCTTGGTACCAGTTTCCAAACTTTGTTTCTCTCAAACTCATTTAACTCCTCCTGCATTGCAATTACCCAATCAGGATCCTGTAAGGCTTCTTCAACCTTCTTAGGTTCATTCTTTGAGAGAAAGCAACTATACAAGCATTCATTTTGAATTGATCTTCTAGTTCGAACACCACTATTTGGATCACCAATTATCAAGTCTTCAGTATGATCCTTTGTCCATTTTCTAACAGGTGGTAGATTAACTCTGCTAGTCTCTCCCCCTAAGTTAGTGGTATCCCTTGTAGAAGACTTCTCTCTACCTTCAAAAACTCTCCTTTGATCAACAGAATCAGCAGATTCCATATTGCTGCTAGTTACTGATCTTTCCTCAGTAGACTCTGAAAGATCAGTTCCTGATGGAGTAGACTCTGAAATGTCAATTCCTGATGGAATAGACTCTGAAAGACTAGTCTGCTCCTGATTATCACTGTGTTCTCTTTGATTTATTTGCTCCCCCTCAACAGTAGCATTCCTTTGAGAAGCAATAGAAATTTCTTCAGGAGAACCTTCATCATCACTTGAGAGTATCTCAGAATTCTTCAGATTTTCAAATTCCAATTTGTCATGGCTTTCATCAGTTTGCAAAATTCCAAATTTCTTATCATCAAATGCAACATGAATTGATTCCATAACAATGTGAGTTCTGAGATTATAAACTTTGAAGGCCTTAGATGATGAATATCCTAGAAAAAATGCTTCATCCGATTTGGCTTCAAATTTTCCAAGTTGTTCTGGATGAACTTTTAGGACATAGCATTTGCATCCAAAGATGTGAAAATATTTCACACTTGGTTTCTTTCCTTTGATCATCTCATGTTAACTCGAATAACTTGTAGAAGGGGGGGGGGTTGAATACAAGTTATATAATCGTGTCTGATTTTTGCTTGATTATATGAACAAGAATAAACGAATGAATCAAACTCTTGTTTGTATTAATAAGATCAAATACAAACTCTACCAAAGGTGTACAATACCTTTAGCAGCTGCTGACAATACAAATATCTCTCTGTTTGTTTCGAACTCTCGAATACAAACCTTATACAGAGCTACGCACATTCACAACACACGCTCTTTACAATGATATTGAGAGAGTATTTATAATGCTACCTATCAACTAATAACAGAAAGATATAATCCATACATGACAATGTTCTGCCTTCTAGTCGATAGTTTCCTTCAATAGAAAACTCTTTCCTTCATAATGTCTTCTTGCTTGTTCTTCAAACAACGATCCTGTTTTATAGCACTTGCCAGTTTCTGTAGTATCTATAATGACATCATCAGTAACATGACTGATATCAGGATCTGTACACTGCATCAGTATCTGATCAACCATCAGTATTGGACCGTCATCAGGATTTGCTCTCTGTTCCTGACATGTAGTCTCCGATACACTGTTCATTCCTGACTAAACTATACAGATAACTGTTTTACACATAAAACCTATATACAGTGCTAAATCCTTTATAAGATCAGGATTACAAGAAGTATAATGTGTAAATTCTATTCTTAACATCACAACTTATGAATTATTCCTAACAATCTCCCCCTATTTATGCTTTATAATCTGAAGCATAAATCTAAGTTGTGGATGTCAAAACATAGAACAATACAACCATAATAGAATTTATAAATGTAGAATTATGAAGTTAAGTACCTCCTTCTCAGATGTAGACGATTATCTAGTACATAGAAGAAAGAATTTTAACTATTAATGCTGCTCTTCCTTTACAACTTCCTAGCTGAGATTCACCACTGTCACTCCTGGTTCTTCTTTTTACTATCCTTTGTCTGATCTTTATCTCCCCCAGCTTTATCTTCAGTCTGGTGGTGTTGTTGTTGTCTTTGAATTGTCTTTATCTGACATCAGCAACATTAATTCCAAGAGATTCAGAAACAGAACAAATGAGATTCATAAGAACTGCTTGATTTTCCATAATTGTGACTTGGTTATCTTCAAGTGATTGAAGTCTTGTTTGAATAGCAATTTGAGAATTCTGAATATCTTTCAAAACATCAGAATGAACTTCAATATTGGAAGTGCTTCTAGTATCTTCAGTATCAGAATCAGAAAGAACTGTATCTTCAAGTCTTGTAGAAGAAGTTGCTTGAGTTGTATGATATTCAAGTAATAAAACCTGATTAGAAGTATCAACATCTTCATCTTTCTGTTCTGGAACTGAAACATGATCATCATCTCCTTCACCAGTATTCTGTGTACTAACATCTTCAAATCCTGACTCCTCCTTAGAGTGATCAGAGACTGTTGATGTCTCAATTCTAGCTGAAATTGGAAGTACATACAAAGGAACACTAGGATCATTAGGATCTTCATCAGGTACATATGTATCAAGAGATTGCTTTATCCTGGCACCTCTTCTGTTAATGATTTCTGCAAGCCTCTCCTTTTGCTTCTGGCTTTGCATTGTGATGTGCTAGGTCATTCTTCTGATACATTTTGATGAATGAATAAGTACCAGCATCCATACCCAAATTTTCAGACCAAGATTCAGGAAAAACCTGATCCCAGAAATCAAATGATGGTTTCCTAATTTTCTCTCCCTCACTATGGAGTTGATCATCCATACCCTCATTCTCACTTTGACTTTCTAAAGTCAACACTCTTTCTACCTCACCTTTTGCCTGGTCAGGAGCCAGCCGCTCAAATTGTGGATCTAAGTCCATCTTTTCAACTGTATCACTCAAATTTAGATAAGTGCTCTCATGACCTACAGAAAAATAGAGTTTAGAAGGAGTTTTTATACCTGAACTCACATGGAGAGAGGGTTCCTCATATGGCATGTGGCTTGAGGTTTTCTCCAAGGAGTGAGCTGCTATAGTCTCTAAACCCATACAATCATCTTCTTTCCTTTCAGAAACTACAGGCTCCAGTATACCACTTTCAGGTTCTTTACTAGACTCTGATGTCTTCAGTAATACTTCATTAGACACCATAGTTAGTACATAACCGTCTTTAAGTGTTGTTTGCTGAGACACACCCTCAAGGTGGATAGACTCTGACTGAACAAAATTTGTTTGATCTTCAGAAAAATCAACCAAAGTCATTCCTCCCATATCATAGGGTATCTCACTTGCATTCTTAGTCATCACAGAAGTCCTTTCAACATCAGCTATCACAGCTCCTGAGTCATCCTTCCTCTGACTAGATGGTTCTTGTGTTACAGTGACTGTGATCTGATCTTTCCTACTATTCACAACTGGTGCAATAGTACCTTCTGTTGACTGCTTTCCTCTATCTACTTCCTCCAGTTTTTCACCTTGAGCTGAAGCATCTTCAATAATTACATCCTTGTCAAATAAATATGCATGAAGTGATTGAAGTGCAACATGCTTCGAGAGTCCAAATTTCTTGACTAATTGTCTTCTGACAGACACATAGAAATACATCTTCATTAAGTCAAGTCTTTGATGTAGAAGTCCATATTCATCTGGAAATAAAAGTTTTTGTACTCTTTCAACCAGAAAATCTAGAACAGGCCTTGACAACTTCACTTTAAGAGAAATTAGTCCCATAGCCAGTCTGTATGATAATGTAGTTTCCCATGAAGAATCAATATCCAGATCTCTCTTGTCAAATACTGACATAGATGTAGCTTGATTTGTAGAAACTACATGATATTAGTTGGACTAGACTCTGTGTATGTAGGTGACAATTGAATCTTTCTCCTTGTTCTCCTGGTATAGTGAGCAAAAGATTTATCCTGAGAAGACTCAAGAGGTGTAGACACAGAAGTGATCTTGGGATGAGATCTTTGTTCAATAGACACAGTCTTTTGAGAGACAGTATCCAGTAACTGTTTTCCCTTTTTAAGAACTACAGCCTTTTGAGAGACTGCAGCATGGCTGTGACTAGGTTTTTCATCTCTTTGTGCTAACAAAGAAAGTTGAATTGCAGCCTTCAATTCTGCTCTCTCAGCAAGAGTTAAATCATCATCATCTTCACTAGAATTACTACTACTACTTGACACAACAAATCTTCTCTTCCTTACAACTGATGTCTTTTGAGAAACACCAGAGGTTGGTTTCTTTGAAACAATAGGCTGTGGATCAAAATTTGGTTCTTGAATTATTTCAGAGACTATAATGTTTTGGGCTACTTGGGTAGACACAGGTGGGTTCTCCTCCAATTGAGATTCCTGAGCCATTTCACCACAAAAGAAAGAAGAATTGTAGAGAGTAGGAAGATGAGCTTTAAGAATTACCTGAACATGATGTGGATAATGAATTACAGGTATTTCATCTAGATTCATTTCATTGTCCTTCTTTGTAATGTCAGAGAAAATTCTCTTTTGCTGTTCATAAGAAGAAACACAATGTTCTCTACCAAATCTAGTTTCAACATCAGGAACGAAATGGTTAATAAACAATTGCATAAATCTATGATAATAAACCATTTTCCTGTTTTGATCTCTTAACCCAAGTTTAATACTCATCTGACTTAAGATAATATGACCAATGTTGATTACTCTGTCATAAAGCAAACTATAAGCAATATGTGATGTAACAGAAGTAATTTGCTGAAAAGAACTACATTTGCCAGTAAAACATTTAGCAATTTGATCAAAGTAAAAAGACCATTCCTTTCTAAGAAAAGACCTATTCAACTGGCTCATGTTATCTAGAGGTCCACTATAACCTAATTCAGACAACATAGTTCTTACATTATCATCAGATGGTACATTCTCATAACTATCAGTAACAGGTAAGCAAAGTACTGAATTAACAACCGATTCAGTAATGTCAAATGAATCTTGTCCTAAATGTAGAACAATCTTACCTGATTGACTCTGAGTAGAATCAATTACCTCAGCATTCTTCCAAGCTTGTGAAACAGCTACTTGATTAATCTGTGAAGATGCTGTCAATGCATAACTTAATGGTCCATATGCCAGAAAGTCCATGATTGGATGAAAATCAGATGATACTCCTTCCTTGTTGGTGATAGCTGCAACATGATTGTTTGTCATAAAATCAAAGTCACCAAACTTGAAGGCTACTGATTTAGGTAATCTTCTCTGAGCTGCCATTTTTGATCTGAAAAGAAACTTGAAAAATTCTTGAAATGGATTAGTGATTTTGAAAACTCAAAAGTGATTTTTGCTTTAGAGAATGTAAAATTAGAGAAAGCAATTACACGATTAGAGTTTCAAAACAAATATATTTCACAAATCTTTCAGACCACTATCCCACGTTGACACGTAGATTGACAGGTGTCAGTCCCTGAAAAATGCGGTTACCCACGATTTTTGGAAAATAAAATCCAAAATTGATTTTCATGAAATAAATCAGGGTATAAATAAGTAATACTGATCAACTTCCTTTTCCTGATGACCTCTCATCAAAATAATCACAAAATGCAATGTGATTTAAAAATATAATTTTCAAATCCTGATGGTCACACATGAAATCCTGACCAATATCATCAGAGACTCAATATGGAGTTTTCCACGTGGCATTTTTCTTTTATCTGAAAAAGAAACAAACAATTAATCTGAACAGAAAATCAATTGGTTAGATATTTTCAATATTTCTTGAAACAAGAAATATAGTCACACGCAATAATTAGCATTTGACTTCATTAAAACTTCCAAGTGACTGCTCAGCTTCTCACGTCTTCCTTTAAAAGAACCAAACGCTTTATGCCATTCTCCATAACCTTTCCATTTCTTTTCTTCTCAACAATGCTTCTCAAACCAAAAATCCCTTCAAACCCATTTTCCAGATTTTCCTTGATCGATGAACATCCTGTTCTTGATCATCTCTTTGAACAAATGACTCTTCTCATCGAACTAATCATGAATGGATTGGTTTTCGAAAATATCCAGAGGTTTCTCCTAGAACATCCATCTGTTGGATACAATCTTCCCCTAACTTCCTCAAAACTTGAGGATGAAGAATTTGGCCGAGAGTCTGAGGTTGATCTTGATGGAGATGCTATTCATTTAAGTTAGCTGCTCTCATTCAAGTCGCCCAGACAAGGAATCCAAGAGCAAACGAGGCTTTCATCCCCTGATGGATTTCTTGAGATGCTCCTTGTCCTGTTCCTCAGAGTTCATATCAAAGACAAGTATAGAGTAGAAATTTAGACAAAAAGATGATGTATTTCATTTCTATTAATGAAAATACAATTTCTTGTTATCTGCTTGTCTTTTGATTTTTGAATGATGTATAAATTATCAGTATGCAAATATCAAAACTTGCTAGCATAGACTTAACATATCAGAGAATCAGATTATTATACAAAGTAAACGTCAGGATCTGAGACAATTTTCATAATCCTGATACTGACACAATACTGATGACGTCAGCATCCTGATAACAAATCTAATCCTGATGATTATTAACAAGTCTATCATACTGAAATTTATCAAGGCAAAGTGTTATAGCTAAAACATTTAACAATCAAATGTAGATCCTGACAGGAATATCAAGTCTATAAGCTAAGAACAACATACCTTGCTACTTTTGCAGATGTTACAGATCTAAAAATTTAACATTCCTAACTCACTTACTAGTCTACTGAATGTAGTCTCATCAAGTGGTTTAGTTAGAATATCTGCAAGCTGTTTGTCAGTAGGAACAAAATGAAGTTCCACAGTACCATTCTCAATATGTTCTCTAATAAAATGATACCTGACATCAATGTGCTTAGTCCTTGAATGTTGAACTGGATTTTCTGCAATTTTAATAGCACTAGTATTATCACAAAACATAGGAATATTACTAAGTGTCATACCATAATCCAACAACTGATTTCTTATCCAAAGGAGCTGTGCACAACAACTGCCTGCTGCTATGTACTCAGCTTCTGCAGTTGAGGTTGAAACAGATTGTTGCTTCTTGCTTGCCCAAGAAATCAATCTATTTCCCAAGAATTGACATGTACCTGTAGTGCTTTTCCTGTCTATTTTACACCCTGCATAATCAGAGTCTGAATAGCCAATTAGAAAGAAATCAGATTCTCTAGGATACCACAAACCAAGATTTGGAGTTCCTTTGAGATATCTAAAAATTCTCTTCACAGCAATTAAATGAGATTCCTTAGGATCACTTTGGAATCTAGCACATAAACAGGTAGAAAACATTATATCTGGCCTACTTGCAGTTAGATATAACAATGAGCCTATCATGCCTCTATAACTAGTATTATCCACACTCTTTCCTTTAGGATCAGAGTCTAGTTTAGTGGCTGTTGCCATGGGTGTTTTTGCAACTGCACAGTCTTGAAAGTCAAACCTTCTTAAAAGATCTTTGATAAACCTTGACTTATTAATGAAAATACCAGTCTCAGTCTGTTTGACCTGCAAGCCTAAGAAATAATTTAGTTCACCCATCATGCTCATCTGATACTTAGACTGCATAAGCTTGCTAAACTTAGCACACAACTTTTCATTAGCAGAACCAAAAATAATATCATCAACATAAACTTGAACTAAAAGCAATTCACCTTTTATCTTTCTAAAGAATAGAGTTTTGTCAATTGTACCTCTTGTGAAGCCATTTTCAAGAAGAAATTTAGACAAAGTCTCATACCATGCTCTTGGTGCCTGCTTTAGTCCATAGAGTGCCTTGTCAAGTTTGTAGACATGATTTGGAAACTTTGGATCAACAAATCCAGGTGGCTGTTCTACATAAACTTCTTCATCAAGTTTGCCATTTAGAAAAGCACTCTTTACATCCATCTGGTATACCTTGAATTTTGAATGAGCTGCAAATGCAAGAAACATTCTGATTGCTTCCAATCTTGCTACAGGTGCAAAGGTCTCATCATAATCAATGCCTTCTTCCTGAGAATAACCCTTGGCCACCAGTCTTGCTTTGTTTCTTACAATCATACCAGATTCATCTAGCTTGTTTCTGAAAACCCATCTTGCACCAACAATAGATCTATCTTTAGGTCTTGGTACCAGTTTCCAAACTTTGTTTCTCTCAAACTCATTTAACTCCTCCTGCATTGCAATTACCCAATCAGGATCCTGTAAGGCTTCTTCAACCTTCTTAGGTTCATTCTTTGAGAGAAAGCAACTATACAAGCATTCATTTTGAATTGATCTTCTAGTTCGAACACCACTATTTGGATCACCAATTATCAAATCTTCAGTATGATCCTTTGTCCATTTTCTAACAGGTGGTAAATTAACTCTGCTAGTCTCTCCCCCTAAGTTAGTGGTATCTCTTGTAGAAGAATTCTCTCTACCTTCAAAAACTCTCCTTTGATCAATAGAATCAGTAGATTCCATATTGCTGCTAGTTACTGATCTTTCCTCAGTAGACTCTGAAAGGTCAGTTCCTGATGGAGTAGACTTTGAAACGTCAATTCCTGATGGAATAGATTCTGAAAGACTAGTCTGCTCCTGATGATCACTGTGTTCTCTTTGATTTATTTGCTCCCCCTCAACAGTAGCATTCCTTTGAGAAGCAATAGAAATTCCTTCTGGAGAACCTTCATCATCACTTGAGAGTATCTCAGAATTCTTCAGATTTTCAAATTCCAATTTGTCATGGCTTTCATCAGTTTGCAAAATTCCAAATTTCTTATCATCAAATGCAACATGAATTGATTCCATAACAATGTGAGTTCTGAGATTATAAACTTTGAAGGCCTTAGATGCTGAATATCCTAGAAAAATTGCTTCATTCGATTTGGCTTCAAATTTTCCAAGTTGTTCTGGATGAACTTTTAGGACATAGCATTTGCATCCAAAGATGTGAAAATATTTCACACTTGGTTTCTTTCCTTTGATCATCTCATAGGGAGTTTTTCCATGACTATTTACCAAGGTACAGTTCTGAGTGAAACATACAGTGTTAATAGCTTCTGCCCAAAAGTAGGTTGGAAGTTTTGCATCTGCAAGCATGGTTCTTGCTGCCTCTATGAGAGTCCTGTTCTTTATTCCACTACACCATTTTGTTGAGGTGTACCAGGTGCAGAAAACTGTTGAGTGATTCCATTGTCTGCACAAAACCCCTCCATTGTAGAATTCTTGAATTCTGTACCATTGTCACTCCTAAGTACTTTGACTTTGTACTCAGAGTTATTATGAATATTCTTGATGAGTTCAATGATTTGCTGAGGAGCTTCATCCTTCTTGTGTAGAAAGAACACCCATGTGAACCTTGTGAAATCATCCACCATAACTAGAGCATATCTTTTCTTGCTGATAGACATAATGTTTACTGGACCAAACAGATCAAGATGTAGCATGTGAAATGGTTCAGTAATTGAATTTTCAGTCTTGCTCTTGAAAGTGGTTCTTCTTTGCTTTCCAAGCTGACATGCATCACAAAGTCCATCTTGCACAAAATTCGCCTGAGGTAGGTCTCTCACCAAATTGTGTTTAACAAGTTGATTAAGCTTCTTGAAATTAAGATGTGAGAGCTTCTTGTGCCAACTCCAGCTTTCATCATTTGTTGCTTTGCTGTAGAGACATCTAACAATTCCTTTAGATGTATCACTTAAGCTGGCTTCATATATGTTACCATGTCTTTGACCAGTTAGAACAATGTCTCCATTCTGCATATTCAAGACTTTGCATCCTTCTCTGTCAAAGATTGATTTGTAACCTTTATCACCCAGTTGACTTATGCTTAAAAGAGTATGTTTCAAGCCTTCAACCAGTGCTACATTTTCTATGATGACATTCCCCAAAATAATTGAGCCATATCCCAGAGTTTCTCCTTTGTTGCCATCTCCAAAAGATATTACTGGGCCAGCTTTCCTCTCAAACTTTGTAAGCAGGGACTTCTTTCCAGTCATATGTCCAGAGCATCCACTGTCCAAGATAATTGAATGCTTCTTTCCTGTGCCCTGCAAACAAAAAGTAACTAGTTAGAATTTTTTAGGACCCAACTTTGATTGGATCCTTTCTTACTAGATTTAGAGACAACAGACTTTGAAGATTTTGCATTTATTTTACCTGTTGCAGAGTCAACTTTAGACTCTGATCTCACAAACTGTTTGTGACTAGGAGTTTCAGATTTCAAAGAATAATAGTCATAATACAGTTCATGATATTCTCTACACATGTAAATGGAATGAAGTAAACTACCACAATGATAACAAGCTTTTTGTGGTTGGTATTGAATTTTCTGAGTCTTGGGGAATCTGGACTCAGTTTTCCAAGAAGGTTTTTGATTGCAGTCTAGGGCCAAATGATTATGATTTCCACACTTATAGCATTTTTTCCTAGGTGCATCAGGTACATTCTTGTAATTGTTCTCTTTGTTAATACCTTCTTTTCCATTCCTATTTCTCTTAATCTTGCTAGACTCTGAAAGATCATCTAATCTCTGTTTCAACTGAGACTTAGACAGAAAACCTATGTTTACATTCTTAGGTTTCTCTAACACTTTCTCATCTGAAAAACTATTGTTAATCCTTTTGTGTACAACAGGGGTACCTTTTGAATCAACAAATTTAACATGATTAGGTTCAGAAACAATTTTCTTACCTTCAGATTTAGATGTGTTAGCTTCTACCTTACTATCATCATTGACAATAGCTACTTTTTCTTCTTGTCTAGCCTTATCAAAACCTAAACCATTAACCTTACCACGAATTCCACTCTCAAAGATTTCTATTGTCTTCTTACTGGAATTGTTAATGGTCTTAATCACATCTCTCTCTTCTTCTAGTTCTTTTCTGACATAGTCATAAGCCTCAAGAATTACACTATAATCATGCTTAGCTTTATCAGAACTCAACTTGTATTCTTCCATTTGAATTAATTCAGATTCAAGAAAATTATTTCTATCAACTAATTTATCATTCTTAACCTTAAGTTCATCTCTTTCACAAGTAAGAATTCTAAAATTAGTCATAAGATTTTTAAACTCAGCATGGATAGATCTAATTTCATCAGAATTTAAGCTATCAAATGAATCAAGAGAGTGAAGTGATACCTTAACAGAGGATGGAGAAATTTTCTTTGGAGATCCAGGTTTGTCTGAACTATTGGCCATCAATGCAATGTTGTCATAATCCAATTCATCTTCAGAGTCACTGGAATCAGCCCAATCCTTCTGTGTGACCATAAGTACATTACCCTTTCCTAAATTCCTAGGCTTCTTACACTCACTAGCAAAGTGTCCAAGCTCGCTGCAGTTAAAGCACTTGATCTTGGCCTTATCAAGCTTGACAATTGTACTTTTGCTTTTGTCACTCTTCTTCTCCTCCTTCTTTTGAAAAGGTCCTTTGCTAAATCTTCTCCTGTTGAATTTTCCTTTCTTGAAAGCTTTAGCAAACATAGCAAAGAGTTCTTGCATCTCAGATTCAGAATCATTGTTGTCAGAGTCCATATCAGTAGTCTCTGACTCAGAACTTTCTTTGCTTTTCTTCTTCCTTAAATTTTTTACATCAATCTCTTCATGCTGTTCTTCAGGAAGCTTCTTAACTTCAGATTGAGCAGTAAGTGCAATAGTCTTCATCTTTCCTTCACTCCTGCTCTTCTTCTGCTGCTTGTCAAGTTCATAAGCTCTCAATTTTCCATATACTGCCTCTAATGAAATCTCATCCAGATCATTAGCTTCCTCAATTGCAGATATCTTCTCATTGTAGAAATCAGGCAAAGCTTTCATGAACTTTGTATTCATGTCCTCCAAGTCGTAATATTTACCATGCATGGCCATCTCATTGATGAGTTTTGTAAACCTATCAAAGGTATCAGTAAGTGACTCACCAAACTTGGATTCAAAGTACTCATACTGTTGTATAAGTAATGTCCTCATATTCTTCCTGACAGGCTTAGTTCCTTCATAGTGAACCTTAAGATTGTCCCATATATCCTTAGCAGTTTTACAAGAGAGGACATAGTTAGTGAGAACAGAATCAAGACTGTTGAATAATATGTTTCTCACTTTAGCATCTTTGAGAACATTCTCCTTGTCCTTATCTGACCATTCAGATTTTGGCTTCTCTGCTGTATGTTCTGGAACAACCACACCATCAACAGTTGCTTGTCCAACGACCTTTGTTGGAACAAAAGGTCCATCTCTGATTCTGTCAAGATAATCAGGATCTGTTGCTTCCAGATGATGCAACATCTTTACTTCCCATAGAGTATATTCGTTTCTCTTGAGCATAGGAATTTTAGTATTCCCATCCTTGTAACCAGACATGATTGCAGATCTTTATGATTATTCGAAATCAACCTGCTCTGATACCAATTGTTAACTCGAATAACTTGTAGAAGGGGGGGGTTGAATACAAGTTATATAATCGTGTCTGATTTTTGCTTGATTATATGAACAAGAATAAACGAATGAATCAAACTCTTGTTTGTATTAATAAGATCAAATACAAACTCTACCAAAGGTGTACAATACCTTTAGCAGCTGCTGACAATACAAATATCTCTCTGTTTGTTTCGAACTCTCGAATACAAACCTTATACAGAGCTACGCACATTCACAACACACGCTCTTTACAATGATATTGAGAGAGTATTTATAATGCTACCTATCAACTAATAACAGAAAGATATAATCCATACATGACAATGTTCTGCCTTCTAGTCGATAGTTTCCTTCAATAGAAAACTCTTTCCTTCATAATGTCTTCTTGCTTGTTCTTCAAACAACGATCCTGTTTTATAGCACTTGCCAGTTTCTGTAGTATCTATAATGACATCATCAGTAACATGACTGATATCAGGATCTGTACACTGCATCAGTATCTGATCAACCATCAGTATTGGACCGTCATCAGGATTTGCTCTCTGTTCCTGACATGTAGTCTCCGATACACTGTTCATTCCTGACTAAACTATACAGATAGCTGTTTTACACATAAAACCTATATACAGTGCTAAATCCTTTATAAGATCAGGATTACAAGAAGTATAATGTGTAAATTCTATTCTTAACATCACAACTTATGAATTATTCCTAACATCTCATAGGGAGTTTTTCCATGACTATTTACCAAGGTACAGTTCTGAGTGAAACATGCAGTGTTAATAGCTTCTGCCCAAAAGTAGGTTGGAAGTTTTGCATCTGCAAGCATGGTTCTTGCTGCCTCTATGAGAGTCCTGATCTTTCTTTCCACTACACCATTTTGTTGAGGTGTACCAGGTGCAGAAAACTGTTGAGTGATTCCATTGTCTGCACAAAACCCCTCCATTGTAGAATTCTTGAATTTTGTACCATTGTCACTCCTAAGTACTTTGACTTTGTACTCAGAGTTATTATGAATATTCTTGATGAGTTCGATGATTTGCTAAGGAGCTTCATCCTTCTTGTGTAGAAAGAACACCCATGTGAACCTTGTGAAATCATCCACCATAACTAGAGCATATCTTTTCTTGCTGATAGACATAATGTTTACTGGACCAAACAGATCAAGATGTAGCATGTGAAATGGTTCAGTAATTGAATTTTCAGTCTTGCTCTTGAAAGTGGTTCTTCTTTGCTTTCCAAGCTGACATGCATCACAAAGTCCATCTTGCACAAAATTCGCCTGAGGTAGGCCTCTCACCAAATTGTTTTTAACAAGTTGATTAAGCTTCTTGAAATTAAGATGTGAGAGCTTCTTGTGCCAATTCCAGCTTTCATCACTTGTTGCTTTGCTGTAGAGACATCTAACAATTCCTTTAGATGTATCACTTAAGCTGGCTTCATATATGTTACCATGTCTTTGACCAGTTAGAACAATGTCTCCATTCTGCATATTCAAGACTTTGCATCCTTCTCTGTCAAAGATTGATTTGTAACCTTTATCACCCAGTTGACTTATGCTTAAAAGAGTATGTTTCAAGCCTTCAACCAGTGCTACATTTTCTATGATGACATTCCCCAAAACAATTTAGCCATATCCCAGAGTTTCTCCTTTGTTGCCATCTCCAAAAGATATTACTGGGCCAGCTTTCCTCTCAAACTTTGTAAGCAGGGACTTCTTTCCAGTCATATGTCCAGAGCATCCACTGTCCAAGATAATTGAATGCTTCTTTCCTGTGCCCTTAACAGAGGATGGAGAAGTTTTCTTTGGAGATCCAGGTTTGTCTGAACTATTGGCCATCAATGCAATGTTGTCATAATCCAATTCATCTTCAGAGTCACTGGAATCAGCCCAATCCTTCTGTGTGACCATAAGTGCATTACCCTTTCCTGAATTTCTAGGCTTCTTACACTCACTAGCAAAGTGTCCAAGCTCGCTGCAGTTAAAGCACTTGATCTTGGCCTTATCAAGCTTGACAATTGTACTTTTGCTTTTGTCACTCTTCTTCTCCTCCTTCTTTTGAAAAGGTCCTTTGCTAAATCTTCTCCTGTTGAATCTTCCTTTCTTGAAAGCTTTAGCAAACATAGCAAAGAGTTCTTGCATCTCAGATTCAGAATCATTGTTGTCAGAGTCCATATCAGTAGTCTCTGACTCAGAACTTTCTTTGCTTTTCTTCTCCCTTGAATTCTTTACAGCAATCTCTTCATGCTGTTCTTCAGGAAGCTTCTTAACTTCAGATTGAGCAGTAAGTGCAATAGACTTCATCTTTCCTTCACTCCTGCTCTTCTTCTGCTGCTTGTCAAGTTCATAAGCTCTCAATTTTCCATATACTGCCTCTAATGAAATCTCATCCAAATCATTAGCTTCCTCGATCGCAGATATCTTCTCATTGTAGAAATCAGGCAAAGCTTTCATGAACTTTGTATTCATATCCTCCAAGTCATAATATTTACCATGCATGGCCATCTCATTGATGAGTTTTGTAAACCTATCAAAGGTATCAGTAAGTGACTCACCAGACTTGGATTCAAAGTACTCATACTGTTGTATAAGTAATGTCCTCATATTCTTCCTGACAGGCTTAGTTCCTTCACAGTGAACCTTAAGATTGTCCCATATATCTTTAGCATCTTTGAGAACATTCTCCTTGTCCTTATCTGACCATTCAGATTTTGGCTTCTCTGCTGTATGTTCTGGAACAACCACACCATCAACAGTTGCTTGTCCAACGACCTTTGTTGGAACAAAAGGTCCATCTCTGATTCTGTCAAGATAATCAGGATCTGTTGCTTCCAGATGATGCAACATCTTTACTTCCAATAGAGTATATTCGTTTCTCTTGAGCATAGGAATTTTAGTATTCCCATCCTTGTAACCAGACATGATTGCAGATCTTTATGATTATTCGAAATCAACCTCTCTCTGATACCAATTGTTAACTCGAATAACTTGTAGAAGGGGGGGTTGAATACAAGTTATATAATCGTGTCTGATTTTTGCTTGATTATATGAACAAGAATAAACGAATGAATCAAACTCTTGTTTGTATTAATAAGATCAAATACAAACTCTACCAAAGGTGTACAATACCTTTAGCAGCTGTTGACAATACAAATCTCTCTCTCTGTTTGTTTCGAACTCTCGAATACAAACCTTATACAGAGCTACGCACACGAACTCACAACTTCGTCGCTCTTTTACAATGATATTGAGAGAGTATTTATAATGCTACCTATCAACTAATAACATAAAGATATAATCTATACATGACAATGTTCTGCCTTCTAGTCGATAGTTTCCTTCAATAGAAAACTCTTTCCTTCATAATATCTTCTTGCTTGTTCTTCAAACAACGATCCTGTTTTATAGCACTTGCCAGTTTCTGTAGCATCCATAATGACATCATCAGTAACACGACTGATATCAGGATCTGTACACTGCATCAGTATCTGATCAACCATCAGTATTGAACCATCATCAGGATTTGCTCTCTGTTCCTGACATGTAGTCTCCGATACACTGTTCATTCCTGACTAAACTATACAGATAACTGTCTTTACACATAAATCCTATATACAGTGCTAAATCCTTTATAAGATCAGGATTACAAGAAGTATAATGTGTAAATTCTATTCTTAACATCACAACTTATGAATTATTCCTAACAACTCTACTAAAAAGCTATCTCCTAAAGACAAAGGTTATATCCATTAAAAGTCCAGCTGATGTCACTTTCATTTAATGCCAAGTTACTACTTTTATAAGTATAAGAATATATTTATCACTCTAGGCAATATATGACTAATGATTGATTGAAAGAGACTCTGCACACCAGACAAACAGACTATCTTGCATTTAAGGACCATATATCACACATAGACCAAGTCAGACAATGTAACCATACATTTATTACAAGACAGGTCACATATATCAATTCACAGAACACACCAAAAGATTGAACAATTAAAAAGAATGCAATGTATGCTTTCCATTTATTCTGAGTGGCCGTTGCACCCCAGTGTCCAGATACTGGACCTCTCTAAGGGAGTCCCAGCCAGTTCTTTGGGTGAGGACTAAGTGTGTGAGTGTATGTATGACTGTATTTAGTTACAATCTACTTAAGAATACTAAACCAAGTATAAGCAGTTCATACTGATCGAATTAACCAGTCAAGTCATAGTCAATTAGTGTACAAGCATACTGTTATCACCAACTAGATGATATAGCACATACATTGGGATTGAACCAATCAACACACAGAGATGCAGTTTATATTAATAACTAACCAGAACATGTAATTGACCAAGTCAACACAAAACTCCCAATGTCAAGAATCTTTATCATCACAGATTGTAACTCATACTGTATTCGAATTGATCAATTTAATCTATAGTACAGATTCAATTTACTCAAATATCAAGTTTTCTATACATTCGGACATCCAAGTGAATTAACAACTAAATTCATATACGAATTGATGTAGTATAGTCACATATGAACTCACATAGAGCTGTATCAATGCATTCGAAGGATTAAACAACTAATGAGAACACGAAGTCACATAGACAATCACGAAGAACATGCAATTTCTTAAGTTCAATCGAATTAATACCTTAGCTCGAGGCATCGTAGTCTTCTCGAGTCCTTACCATTCCCAAACTCCTGAACTCGCACGAGTTCCGAGTTGACTCACAACTTGACTCACCGAGTTGAGGGCGATTCCACTGAATTAAGCTCTTGCGAAGCTCGATCTGAGGCACTTTAACACAGTAAAGCCATTAAATTCCATTAATTTCATCAATCCTGCATAAAACACTCAATCAGTAGTTAGGGTTTTGAAAAATCAAAACTCATAAATTGAAGAGTGTTCGTGTGTGTAGATATATTGTATATACATGTGTGAATGTTTGATTTTGATCAATAAACCGAAATCAATTGTGATGATAACGATTTGATAATCAAAAAATCATTTGATTTAACCTAACTCAGCTTCGATTTGTATCGATTATGAGATTAATCGACATAAAAGGATGAACATAGACTCGATTTGGTGTTTAGAGGTTTGAAATCGATCAAGAAATTAGGGTTTAGATCGAAGTTTTTGAGAAAGCGGCGAGAGAGAGAGATTAGGGTTTGAGAGAGAGAGACTCAAGCGGCTGAACAGTATACACACACAAATGAATATTGTGTGTTTAGTTAGTATATGTATTTTACAAACCAACGATTGAGATTGACTCTTTTTAGAAATAAACGGTTTAGATGCTAGGGTTTGATGTAATGGACTGGGTCAAGCTGAGTTGGGCTGGGCCAATGAACATGGACTGGGTCAAAATAATACTGATATTCTGAAAATAATATATTTATATTTTCGAAAATAGTTTTGAAAATTAATAATAATAATTATATATTATTATAATAATATATTAAATATTAGTACTAAAATATGAGTAATAATACTAATGTGTTGATTCTTTGTATTTGAGATAAATATCATTTATTTAGTATCTCAGAAATGTTTCCGAAATTAATTCCGATAAATATTTACTCGAATAGTTCTCGATAAAACCCGATCGATAAAGTTTCATATGTTATCATTATCGATGAATCTGAGTTTTAGAGAAACAATTATCCCGAAGGATGTATAATTCGTGAGATGACTATAAATAATGATAAATTTTCTCACAAGAATATATAACTATTGACAATATTGATATATCAATATAAACCATTATTTTGGAATTTCCAACATTCCTAAATCCAAACGGAGTTTAGTGAATCGTTCGGAATTCAATGGTTTCGTGAATATGTCTGCGAGATTGTACTCAGTTTCTATATGAGTCAATTTTATATCACCTTTATTGACATGATCACGTAAGAAATGATGTCTCACATCTATATGCTTAAATCTTGAATGTAACACGGGATTTTTGCTAAGATCAATAGCACTCGTGTTATCGCATAAGATTGAGATTACATCAAATTTAGTATTATAGTCGGCTAATGTTTGCTTCATCCATAATATTTGAGCACAACATTTTGCGGCCGCTATATACTCCGCTTCCGTAGTAGAGATAGATACCGAATTTTGTTTCCTGGAAAACCAAGATACTAGGCATCCTCCCAGAAACTGACATGTACCACTTGTACTTTTTCTGTCGACTAAATGCCCGGCATAGTCCGAATCAGAAAAACATACTAAGTCGAATGGTACTCCTTTTGGATACCAAAGACCTACGTCAGTGGTTCCTTTTAAATATCTCAATATCCGTTTTACCGCGGATAAGTGAGATTCTTTTGGTGCTACTTGGAATCTAGCACACTTTCCAATACTATATTGAACATCGGGACGACTTGCGGTAATATATAGCAAGCTACCAATCATGCCTCGATATTTCTTAGTGTCAACGGGTATTCCGTTGGGATCTTCTGTTAATTTATCAGAAGTCGACATAGGAGTAGATATGGGTTTTGAATTTTCCATTTCAAATTTCTTTAGCATTTCTTTACAATATTTCGATTGTGAAATATGTATGCCTTCATCCGATTGCTTTATTTGCAATCCTAAAAAGAAATTTAATTCACCCATCATACTCATTTCGAATTCTTTGCTCATATTTTGAGAGAATTCTTTACATAGTGCATCATTGGTTGAACCAAAGATGATGTCATCTACGTATATTTGTACAAGCAAGATATCATCTTTTTCTTGTCTTGTAAATAAGGTTTTATCGGCCGTTCCCATTTTAAAGTTATTTTCTAATAGGAACTTGCTCAACCTTTCATACCAAGATCTTGGAGCTTGTTTCAAGCCGTATAGAGCTTTGTATAATTTGTATACATACTCCGGATGTGTGGCATCTTCAAAACCGGGAGGTTGTTTGACATAAACTTCTTCTTCTAATATCCCGTTTAAGAAGGCCGATTTGACATCCATTTGGTATACTTTGAAATCTTTATGACACGCATATGCTAATAGCATTCGAATTGATTCAATTCGTGCTACGGGTGCATAAGTTTCATCAAAGTCTATCCCTTCCATTTGGGTATAGCCTTGAGCGACTAATCTCGCTTTATTTCTAACAACGGTTCCGTTTTCATCTAACTTGTTTCTAAATACCCATTTGGTTCCAATTATGGAAGTATTTTTGGGTTTTGGAACAAGTTCCCAAACTTTGCTACGAGTGAATTGTAGTAATTCATCTTGCATAGCCGAGATCCAATCCTCGTCTAACAAAGCTTCTTTAGCGGTCTTAGGTTCTATTTGAGATAGAAAACTAAGATGATTCACAACGTTTTGTACTTGTGACCGCGTTTGAACTCCTTTATTTAAGTCTCCAAGAACATTATCTAATGGATGACTTCTAATAATAGGAATTTATTTTGGAAGTTCTACTTCCGTTTCGGCTAATTCTACTGGATTTCTTGGGATGGGAGTTCCAAGATCCATATTTTCGAATTGTCGAATAATATTTTCTACATCGTCTTGTTCAACTTTATCGTTTTCAACAAGATCTTTATATTTTGATGGTGGTTTTCTTTCATCAAATGCAACATTCATAGATTCTTCCACCACAAGTGTTTTAAGATTGAATACTCGATAGGCTTTGCTATTCGTGGAGTATCCAAGAAATATACCTTCATTTGATTTAGGATCAAATTTAGTAAGGTAGTCTTTCGAGTTTAATATGAAGCATTTGCAACCAAATACTCGAAAGTAACTTAACTTCGGTGTTTTGCCAAAATAAAGCTCGTAAGGAGTCTTTTGAGATATTGGTCGTAGCAAAACCCGATTAAGAATATGGCAAGAAGTTGACATTGCTTCGGCCCAAAAATATTTAGGTCGATGATATTCATTAAGCATAGTGCTTGCCATTTCTTGTAATGTTCTATTTTTCCTTTCTACAACTCCATTTGATTGTGGAGTGTATGGTGCGGAAAAATTATGTGTGATTCCATTTTCATCACAAAAGTTCGTAAAACTAGAATTCTCAAATTCTTTACCATGATCCGTCCGAATATAGACGATGGTACTATTTTGTTGATTTTGAATCTTTTTACATAGAGAAGAGAAAGATTCAAAAGCATCACTTTTTGATTTGAGGAATTCTGTCCACGTGAATCGTGAATAATCATCAACGATTACTAACGTGTATGAACAACCTCCGAGACTTTGTATTGGAACTGGACCAATAAGATCCATGTGTAAAAGCTCGAGAGGTCTAGAGGTTGATACCATGAATTTAGCTTTGTGAGATGCTCGAATTTGTTTTCCAATTTCGCAAGCTTCACAAGTATGATCTTTTTGATAATTCAATTTTGGTATACCTCGTACATGCTCTTTAGTTGATATATTTTTGATCAACTTCATATTAGCATGTCCTAATCTTCGATGCCATAACCAAGGCTCATCATTTGTAGTGATTAGGCATATATTCTCATTCTTGCTCATGTCACATGTGTAGACATTTTTGTTTCGAGGGCAAGTGAGAATCAATTTCCAATCTTTATCCAAAATACAACAATGAGTAGTATAGAAAATTACCTTGTAATCATTGTCGCAAAGTTGACTTATCGAGAGAAGATTGTACTTTAGTCCCGTGACTAGTTGTGCATTTGAAATCTTGAAGCGACTATTCCCGATGTCTCTGATGCCGACAATGATGCCTTTACTACTATCTCCAAATGTGACACTCCCCGCAGTGACCTTTTTAATGTTGTTCAATAGTGACTCATTACCGGTCATGTGTCTCGAGCAACCACTATCAAGGTACCACATGTCTTGTTTAGCGGCAAGACAAACCTACAAAATAGATCAATTATATTTATAGGTACCCTTTTGTCTTGAGGGTCCTGGGGTTAGTCCATCATAAATAATATTCAATTTTGCATGATAAAATCTAGGTATTGAATAATCATTGTTAGGCATATAGATATTTCTAGGTGCATGATGTCTAACATGATGTTGTGGATATCTAGCATTATCATAAAATCTAGAGTTAACACGATGCATATTATTTCTAGCATTTGCAAAGTAGGGAGCATTTTGAGGATAGAAATTTCGAATAGGAACATGTTGATTTCTAGATGCATACCTACTAGCATTGTTATAGTGCATTGTGTTTCTATTTTGATGCATTCTAGGTTGTTGAAACCTTTGGTGCCTTTGACCATTATAAGCATTCTTGTTAAATGGTACTTGTTTTTCAACCTTTGTGTATGGTCTTGATCCTTTACGAATCCATACATGCTTCCCTTTGAATTCACCACTCTTGAATTTGCAATATAGGACCGAATGTCCATCTTTGTTGCAATAAGTACATTTTAAAGTTTGTGGTTTAGGAGGAGCCATTATAGGTTGCACTCTTGGTTGAACAACTTCTCTAGGAGGAGCGTTTCTATCATATCCTAGACCTTCACGGTTATAGGAGACCTTTAAGTGTACCATTTTATCTAACATCTCATTGCCTTTAGTAAATCTTTGAACTATAATTTCAAGATTTTCTTTTTCATCTTTTAAGGCATTAATCTTGTTGTTAAAGAATCTTTCTTGATCCATAACTTGAGATATGAGCTTGAAATTTTCTTCTTTTAATCTTAGAGTTTCTTGTTGTAATTCTTTTTCTTTTAACTCAAAGATTTTTGATAGCTCATTCTCTTTTTCAAGATTGTTTTCATGAGATTTAGATGTTGCACTATTTTGAACTATAGATTCGTTTAGAATCTTTATGTTCAATAGATCAACATGAAGTTGGTTCATGTTGTCATTGAGTTGCAACTTTTCATTTTCCAACTCTTCTACTTGAAGTATTAAAGCTACATTTTCTACTTCAAGGTTGAGAGCGTTGTCTTTGAAGTTATTTACTTCAACTTTCAAGATGTGATTTTGATCATTTAAAAATGTCATTTCATTCTCATTTTGAGTTTGTATATCCATCATCCGAGTGAACTCTTTACTTTGATTGTGATACAATTCTTCGAGTTTCATTTTCTCGGACCATAATAGATGGAATCTCTTATCAACATCTTTATATTTATTGTTGATACCTACTACAAGCTCAATTAAATCATACTTACTCATATCAACTAGATTCAAATTAGATTCATCTAATTGCAATTTATTTGAGATGTAATTGAGATTAGAACTTACCTCTTGATGAGAAGTGGAGGCTCCCGTTGAAGTAGCTTCATCCCCGATAGCCATTAAGCACAAGTTGACAACTTCTTCACTAGCTTCCGGAGCTTCTTCATCTTCACTTAAATCCCAACCGTTTTCCGCCACGAGAATTCTTCCTTTAGCAAGCTTTGGACATTCTCTTTTGAAGTGACCCGGTTGCTTACACTCGAAACACACTTCTTGTGTTTCCTCCGAATTTTGTTCCTTATATTTTGGAGGAGTGTAAGCAGGATTATTATTGTTGTTGGCATTATTATAGGCATTTGTATTTTGAGTGCCTTTGCCTTTATTATAGCTCGTTGTTGGAAAATTACTTTTATAGTTAGGACTATAATTTTGGGAGTAATTAGGTCTTCCTTTAGAGTTAAAAACTCTTTGTTGATTATTCGATTTAAGGAAGCCTTTTCGGTATCTTTGAGCTTTGCTTTGTAGCACACGACGAAGTTGTCTCATTAGTAAAGCAATTTCGCTTTCATCGAGATCTTGGAGTTCTTCGTTCAACTCCTCGTCATTTTCATTTTCATCAATTAATATAGCTTTTAAAGCCATATTTTTCTTTTTGTCTTCCACTTTAGGAATGACCTTATCCGGAATATTGTCTTCTTCGTATGCACGAAGATTCCCGAATAAACTATCAATGTCATAATCATTTAGATTATGCATTTCTTTTATAGTTGTAACTTTAACCTTCCAACTAGAAGGTAAAGATTTAAGAACTCTTCGGTTCTTCTCATTTCGAGAATAACTCTTTCCGAGTTGAGATAATTCATCGATTATACGAGTAAATCTTGTTTCCATATCGATGATATTTTCTCCCTCTTGGAGTTTAAAGTTCTCGTATTCGTGGATTAAAGTATCCATTCGAGAATCTTTTATATCAACGGTTCCTTCGTAGGTAACCACTAATTTGTTCCACATTTCTTGTGCGGACTTGCAATTATTCACTCTTTTATATTCTTTTTCGGCAAGTGCACTTGTGAGAACCATTTCCGCTTTAGCGGCTATATTCATCATATTTTCTTCGGCGAGAGTGTATTCACTAACCTTCTTTTCAACAATGACACCGTCAACTGTTTCGGTAGGAATAACAACTCCGTCTTCTATGGCCATCCACACTTTGACTCCTTGAGATCTAGCATAGATGCGAAATCTCGTTTTCCATGTTGCAAAGTTGGTGCCATCAAATAGAGGAGGGCAAGAGCTAGATAGGCCTTCACCGCAACCGATGGTATTTAGATACGCCATGTAGGATCACTTTTTGATGTGCCTGTAAATCTGCAAATCACTCAACAAGCACGTTAAAAAGTACCTCTCTGATACCAATTGTTAGGTCCCGTAAGAGGGCTATATTAAGCTAGAAGGGGGGGTTGAATAGCTTAATTACCAATTTAAAAATTATTATGGCGTTTTAAAATAATTTTCCCTTTTTAAAACTTTACCGAGTCGTTTATACAGTTTATAAGTGCAGAAATAAAAGACAAGGAAAGAAAATACCACACAGGAGATTTTATCCTGGTTCGCGATGGCGCAACCCCTAATGGATTTGCTCACCCCTACTCCAGTCCCCGAGCTCCTCTCCGGACTCGAGATTTCTTCCACTATAAAGAGACTCCTTTATAGTAGGCGGAGAAGCCTTACACAACCTTACAAATATTTATCTTGATACGTAACTACCCTCTACTACCTCAAAATAAATGTAATACCCACAAGACTTGTCTTGGACCGTAACTCCCCGTTACTCCCTCAAAGTCATTGTGAAACCTACACAACTTATCTTAGACAGCAACTCCCCGCTACTTCTTCAAAGTTGATGTAGAACCCTTGGTGTAGTCTTTGAATTCCTCACTTTTGCCGGTCTTGGATCTTAGATGAAAGGTCTTGGGTCTTTCCTCTTCTTCACGGTGCAAAGGCCACTAACTCCCCGCTAGTGCCTAGGACTTGGGTCTTAGAACGAGAATCACCTCACTCCAGCTTCACCTCACTGCAAAACTTAGAAAGCAATATCTACGAAACAAACCGTAATATAGAGAGGTTTTGGACTTAATATGTCCTAGGGTGAATATAATATTCTTACACGAATATTAATTATAATAAGTTCAATAAGCTTTTATATGCTTATGACTTTAAGTGTATTCTTTTATTCGATATGACTTGTAGATCGAAGAATACTTTTGATACAATACTCCGTATAGTGAGATTTAAATATATCTCGGAGTTTGTAAATGTTGATTACGACCTTTAAGCTCGTAGGCTTATAAGATTTATAATCGTATACTTTGGTTCGTCTTTTTGTAAAGATCGAAGTATTCTTACAATTACTTCTTTATTGAAAATACGTCTATTTTCGAAGTAATGTATAAATCAAGTCCTTGTAAACGCTTTATAGCTTAAGGATCTTTGATAAATAACTTCTCGTTCGATATAGTCTTGGTTTAGACTATTCGTATATATTTAAACGAGAGTGTTACAATTTTACTTTAACAATTTGCACTTTAATATTAATTAGGCCAAATAAACACCACACACAAATATAACACACACGTGCAGAAAAGTAGCTCGTTTTATCTATAGGATAAACCGAGGGCCGCTATTATGCGTTAAATTAGTGCGAAAAGTAAAATCACTCACAAGTGTGAGGACGAGTAAAAAGGGTACGGAAAATAAAATCACTCACAAGTGTGAGGACGAGTAAAAAAGGTGCGGAAAATAAAATCACTCACAAGTGTGAGGACGAGAAAAAAGAGCGGAAGGTAAAATCACTCACAAGTGTGAGGACGAGAATAAAAAGTGTGGAAAATATATAAATAGAAGCTTAACAACTTATTTCCCTCGGAACACTAGAGGTGATAGAAGGGAAACAAATCACGCTTTAGCATAATTATATATATATCACAATAATAAAAGATTAATGGCCAAAGTGCGTTAAAGTTTTAGTTAAGTGGCTTATAGATTCTTTTCCCTCGGAACACTAAGGTGATAGAAGGGAATTAAATCAAGCTCGATATAATAATTTGACCGTCGTCAAATATAACCTCTTTTTGAGGTGATGTAATATTTCGAATCGTTGTTCGAATATTAATCCTTGTACGGATTTTTATGGTCTCGTTTTGAGATCCGATATAAGAGCTTTATAAAGAAGATAAGATGAAGGTATAGAACTCTTATATGTATTTAAATATGGTCGGTTAAGACTCGGATATTGAAGCTAAAAGTTACCACTTTTTGGAGATCGCCGGAAAAAGTTCGCCGGAAAAATTCGCCGGAGGTTCGGCCGGATTTTTGCTTATGGACGAACTTGGGCAGCCCTTCGGGAGGCCGGATAGTAGTGGTAGAGGAGCTTGCTTGGTGGGAGAGAGCTTGGTTGGTTGAACTAAGCTTGATGGAACAAAAACCTTGTATATATGTAAGTATATGTAAGAAAGAGAAGGTTTTTGAGATGAAGTGGGTGTAGAGAGTGTTTGGATATATTGAGAGAGCTTCCACTTCTAAATTCCCAGCAATTATTTGGCTCTTTAGCTTAAAGAAAATGGTTGGGGGAAGGGGTTTATTTATAGGAGGAGTTGGGTGGAAGGAAGGGTGAGGATTGAAGGAAAAAGGAGTGGTTGAGATTGAAAGCACTTGGATTGATGAGGTGGAAAGTGGTTTTGTGTTAGTTGGGAGTGGTTTTGTGTTTCTTTGCAAGTGGGGGTGGTATTCTACATAAATATCCCAGCTGTGTTTTGAACTCCTATTTAATGTATCGGACTCGTATCAATTAACGAATAAATACGTAACATATTTCGTTAATTAAATACCCGATTAATACGAAAATTCCCAATAAATAATTCTAAAATTATGGAGCATTTAGGAATATCATAAACTGAAATTCTGGAAGTTTTGGTCAACTATGGTCAACGTTGACTTAGTCAACTATGGTCAAACGTGGACCCACTGCCTCGATTTTCGTGCCCGGACCAAAATTCTCAGAAAATTACGAAACTTTTACCATGCATAGAAAATAACATTTAAGTGATCCATCTCAAGTTTCAAGTCATTCTAGCAAGTGGAAGTATTTTATTTGGATTTAATACGATTAAATCAGCTTTCGGTTCCAAATAAAATACGATTGGTCTTACCGTGAAATAGATAGATCTTTTGACCAATGTTTTGACTAAAATAAATACTTAGAATATATTTCTTAATATATAAAATATATTGAGAGTGTAGGAAATATTTTTGAGTATTTAAAATAATTTTCTCCGAAAATAGAATAAATTTGAGATATGGGAGAAAAATTACTTTAAATATTTCTGGCACGAGATAACAACTGAGTATTAATATTCTACCACTGAATATTAATATTCTTGAGGATAAGAGTATTTTGAGTGCTAAGGCGGAATATTTTTGAATAAAAACTGATCGTTTTTAAATATAGCACGAGTTCTCTAAAGAATATTAATCCTCGAATATTCTTTGTTCGAGCCTGTCGCCTTATCAATTTTGCAACGGAGATCTAAAAAATATCAAAGATCAATATTTCTTTTTCGATCTTATTTATTGCCTTGGTGTAGAGATATATTCCATAAAAGTATAATTTAATTTTTCGCAATAATGGAATATCTCGTATAATAGATATTGCTAGAATTCGACTTTCGACTTTTGACTTTTGACGGAATCAATTAAATTAATGACCTAGTGGAGAGGATAACTAAGTGTAATTAAATTTTATGTTAAATCGTACAAATACCAAAATAAATAATATATCGAAGATATCCTTTCAATCTTCCCCTTTTTGGTATTTGCCAAACAAAACATAAAATTAAAAAATTTACCCGTGTGTGCTTCCCCTTAGTGTATGCATGAGTTTGAAAAATATTTTAGACTCGTTTCGAAGCACGCGATCTAATTCCACTAATTGATTCCTGCAAAACAACCTATGAGACGAATAAATAATGTTAGGCATAAATCATATAAGAAATTTTGAAAATTTTAAATTAGGGGGGTCTAATTTTCTCTTCCCCTTTTTGTTTGGTATAAATCCAAAAAAAAATTTCGAATTTCCTCTTCCCGTTTTGAACATTTCGGTTAAGACCAATTTAATTGGTTCAATACTGAATGATTTTCCCTTATTTCTCCTTTATGTAATGTAAGCTTTTGTTAATTTTTGATGTATTTATCAAAAATTTGTGCTTCCCCTACAAATATGATTCATTTTTGAATCAAAATAATTTCTATCTTCCTTATGTCTTCCCCTTTTATAACTTGGTGTATTTACCAAATTAATTTTCTCTTCCCCTTGAAATATGATATGTTTTGAATCAAATTCTTTTCAATTTCAGTCTTTTATCTCTTCCCCTTTTGAATAAATCGGTTTAGATCTTAATATTAGATATATCTACCAATTTCAGTCTTTCCCGTTTCTTTCTCTGTTATCTCTTGCATTTTATCAGAAGTTTTTCGTTTTTGTAACTTGAGAACTTCCGTTTTGAAGATGACGAACTTACAAGTTCTTTCATTATCTGTCCAGATTGTTCATTTACTTTACAAACTTGGTTGTAAATGAATCATAAACTGTTTTTCTTTTCGGGACGATACCCAGAAATATATATAACTGATTATTTTTCGAATTTTTTTTTTTTTATGTAGATCTAAGTTGCTTGTTTTTGCAATCTTGATTCTTGATTCATACATGAATAAAAGAAATGATAAGTATCAATCAGTCTATAACATTTTTGATAAACGTTTAGTACAATATCTTGATGAATGTTCAATAAATAATTGATACAATCAGTAAAAAGTCAGTCAAATTTACAAAAGTATGATCTTTCTCAATTGTAATCTGATCAGTTATGCTAGATACATATATTGTTTTCTTCTTTGAACTGTATTTCCATATAAGACTGCTGTGAGCTTATAGTGGTCAGTTCTTTAAATCAAAATCTGCAAATAAACCATACGATCAAGCCACAGTTTATAGCAAAAGAATCAGTCGATTGAGCATATAGTTCGTTCAATATTCTTTTACCAGATTTAACTAGCTGTCTCAAGAGAGGAATTAGGAACATGCAATATTTTATTATTGGATAAAGTTGCATGCATGTCATGTCAGTGATAACCTTAGATGTATATGATAAGTGCATAGATAATAAATTAGTCAATGCAAGTTCTATATACATTCAAAAAGTTCCAAGATAATCAGTGTGGTTCACTGATTATGAAGAACTACCTGCAGAAGTTTTATTCTAACTCAAAGACAACCCCTTTGAGTGAAGCAACAACAACAACATATCAGATACATAGCATACTGATACATCAGACAACATCAAAAGACAACATATAGTATCACAGCACAGGTAATCAAGTAGCAGGTTTAACCAGAACAGGTTCAGCAGAAACAACACCAAGATCCTCACCCAGATCAGGTAAGGCAGCATACACATTTTCCATATCATCATCATTACCAACAGCACACAGTTCTTCAACCAATTTAGTCTCAGTTTCTTTGGCAGAATCAACAACCACCTTTTCAACCATCTTACCCTTACCTTTATTAACTCTTCCCTCTAGGTTCTCAACCCTAAGATTAAGCTCAAAATTTGACTCTTTAAGGACATCAATTTCTAGATTTAGCTTATTAACCTCTTCCCTAAGAATAGCATAGACATCGTTTTTAGGAGCAAGGGAGGGAATGATTGTCCTATTAGGGTGACTGGTTTGACAATTTTTAAGAGAAAGTTTAGGTTGAGTAAGACCATCTATAGCACAAAACTCCATTTTATTAAGATGCATCCTAGACATATGCACATAATGGATTTCAAAAATAGAGGTTAAGAGCAAACCAAATGGCATGTAATCAGTGTTGTAAGCATTTATCATGTTGAGCACAAACACATAACTGACATTGAAGTCTATGGTATTGGACACTATCTTAAACATGACTTTTAGATCAACAAAATCAAAGAAGTTATCATGTTTGGGTTTTGGCAAGACATTTTCCCTAAGGATTATGGCTAGTTGTTGAAACCTAGGCAAGAAGTGTCTAAAATGGACAGCAAATTCTCTAGCACAAAGACCTTGAGGGACATCTTCCTCACAAAACAAACCAAGAAAGAGTTCAAATTCACTTTGGTCAAAGACAAATGTTTCAAATATGTTGACACAAGGAAGGTCAGAATGATGATTTCCTAACCTAAGAGACTTGCTAAGCATTTTATGATCAACATAGATGTTTTTACCATTCACAAAAGAACTCAAGTAGAAGACCCCATCAACTCTTTGTTGCACTTCCAAGTTACCATAAAATTCAGCAATCAAATGAGTGTAGTAGTTTTGACCCCTATAAAACACAAAATTTTCCCATTTGACACTAGTGAACATGCTGTGAACATCACCACCTTGTGGAACATACACCATCATTCCTGGTTGGTTATTTTTGAGCATCCTATTGAGTTTACCAGTATTGGCAAGTCTCACTAGGGTAGGGCTTGGGGGTTTGATGTTTGTTCTTGCTTTGTGGGAGTTAACAGATTTCTCAGAATTTGGCATGGCTTGAAAAGCAATGTTAGGGTTAGGGTTTCTAAAAGCTGGAAGTTTGCTTCCATGTGAGAAGTATGAAAACTCATTTAGATGTGAAGGTTCTTGTTTTATTTTCTTGTGGTAGTGTTCTTTGGAATTATCAGGATGACAGTATTGTGTGAAGGGAGCATAGAGAGTGTGGTTGAAATTTTTCTTACTCATGGTTGGAAACAGAGAAAGGAGAGTAAGATTTTTGGCTTTAGGGTTAGGATGTAATGGTGTAAATTCCATAGGATGATGATAGTGCAGGTGAGTGTGCTTGTGAATGCATGAATACATGAATATATATATATAGGCAGATGGCACATATAAGGATTAACTCAAAACATGCACAGGTTTTCATGAAATCCCACTTAGAACTGATGCAATTTGAAAACTCTATAGTGTTTCCATTTAATGAATTTCACAGCTTGCATGGATAGATATGAGTATATAGGTTTGTATGCAAATGACAGAATAGTTATAGTACAAAGGACATCCATTGTGTGGCTCAATGCATGAAATTATAAGTCCAGATCCGGATGTGAGCATGCATGGGTGATAGACTAAGTGTAATAGTTTACAAGTTATGAGATAATATAGTACATAAAACAGTGGTTCAATTAAATGAGATGCTTTTGAAAAAGAGTAGGTAGAAGTATGTGTAAGAGTTTGTCAGGCAGGTATATCAATGCAACTATAATATACTCACAGAATAAAGTAAATGAGGGAGCAAGACAAGTTTGACTTTTCAAAGGCTGCATAGAAGGGGACACATGGCTGACTCTTGTTAACTCGAATAACTTGTAGAAGGGGGGGTTGAATACAAGTTATATAATCGTGTCTGATTTTTGCTTGATTATATGAACAAGAATAAACGAATGAATCAAACTCTTGTTTGTATTAATAAGATCAAATACAAACTCTACCAAAGGTGTACAATACCTTTAGCAGCTGCTGACAATACAAATCTCTCTCTCTGTTTGTTTCGAACTCTCGAATACAAACCTTATACAGAGCTACGCACACGAACTCACAACTTCGTCGCTCTTTTACAATGATATTGAGAGAGTATTTATAATGCTACCTATCAACTAATAACAGAAAGATATAATCTATACATGACAATGTTCTGCCTTCTAGTCGATAGTTTCCTTCAATAGAAAACTCTTTCCTTCATAATATCTTCTTGCTTGTTCTTCAAACAACGATCCTGTTTTATAGCACTTGCCAGTTTCTGTAGCATCCATAATGACATCATCAGTAACACGACTGATATCAGGATCTGTACACTGCATCAGTATCTGATCAACCATCAGTATTGAACCATCATCAGGATTTGCTCTCTGTTCCTGACATGTAGTCTCCGATACACTGTTCATTCCTGACTAAACTATACAGATAACTGTCTTTACACATAAATCCTATATACAGTGCTAAATCCTTTATAAGATCAGGATTACAAGAAGTATAATGTGTAAATTCTATTCTTAACATCACAACTTATGAATTATTCCTAACAATCTCCCCCTATTTATGCTTTACAATCTGAAGCATAAATCTAAGTTGTGGATGTCAAAACATATAACAATACAACCAGAATAGAATTTATAAATGTAGAATTATGAAGTTAAGTACCTCCTTCTCAGATGTAGACGATTATCTAGTACTTAGAAGAAAGAATTTATAAATAGACTTTCCTTTTAACTAGACTTGTCCGGAATGATGAAAATATTTTTTTAATTTTTTTTTTCGACGTTCCAATCATACGGATGTCGAGATATAACAATTTTAGTGAAGTGGTAAGTTTTCAAAAAAATTGCTAGATGTATTTGGTTTGGTTTTATAACGGTCAAACCGGTCAAAGTAGAATTTCCTTTTAACTAGTATTGTCCGGAATGATGAAACTATTTTTTTAAAAAAACAATTCGACGTTCCAGTCGTACGGATGTCGAGATATAACGATTTTAGTGAAGTTGTAAATTTTCAAAAAATTTGCTAGATGTATTTGGTTTGGTTTTATAACGGTCAAACCGGTCAAAATAGACTTTC
Organism: Kitagawia praeruptora; assembly: GCA_037693485.1. Lineage (NCBI taxonomy): Eukaryota > Viridiplantae > Streptophyta > Magnoliopsida > Apiales > Apiaceae > Kitagawia > Kitagawia praeruptora. Next base: position 154,923,287 of record CM075351.1, on the reverse strand, counting down.
CTTTTAACTAGTCTTGTCCGGAATGATGAAATTATTTTTTTTTTCGACGTTCCAATTGTACGGATGTCGAGATATAACGATTTTAGTGAATTGGTAAATTTTCAAAAAATTTGCTAGATGTATTTGGTTTGGTTTTATAACGGTCAAACCGGTCAAAGTAGACTTTCCTTTTAACTAGTCTTGTCCGGAATGATGAAACCATTTTTTTAAAAAAAATATTCGACGTTCCAATCGTACGTATGTCGAGATATAACGATTTTAGTGAAGTGGTAAATTTTCAAAAAATTTGCTAGATGTATTTGGTTTGGTTTTATACCGGTCAAAGTAGATTTTCCCTTTAACTAGTCTTGTCCGGAATGATGAAACAATTTTTTTTTAAAAAAAATTTCGACTATCCAATCGTACTGATGTCGAGATATAACGATATTAGTGAAGTTGTAAATTTTCAAAAAATTTGCTAGATGTATTTGGTTTGGTTTTATAACGGTCAAACCGGTCAAAGTAGACTTTCATTTCAACTATTCTTGTCCGAAATGATGAAACTATTTTTTAAAAAAAAAATTCGAACTTCCAATCGTACGGATGTCGAGATATAACGATTTCAGTGAAATGGTAAATTTTCAAAAAATTTGCTAGATGTATTTGGTTTGGTTTTATATTGGTCAAACCGGTCAAAGTAGACTTTCTCTATAACTAATCTTGTCCGGAATGATGAAACTATTTTTTAAATTTTTTTTTCGACGTTCCAATCGTACTGATGTCGAGATATAATGATTTTAGTGAAGTGGTAAATTTTCAAAAAATTTGCTAGATGTATTTGGTTTGGTTTTATCATGGTCAAACCGGTCAAAGTAGACTTTCCCTTTAACTAGTCTTGTCCGGAATGATAAAACAAATTTTTTTAAAAAAAAATCGACGTTCCAATCGTACTGATGTCGAGATATAATGATTTTAGTGAAGTGGTAAATTTTCAAAAAAATTTCTAGATGTATTTGGTTTGGTTTTATAACGGTCAAACCGGTCAAAGTAGACTTTCCTTTTAACTAGTCTTGTCCGGAATGATGAAAATATTTTTTTTAATTTTTTTTTCGACGTTCCAATCATACGGATGTCGAGATATAACAATTTTAGTGAAGTGGTAAGTTTTCAAAAAAATTTCTAGATGTATTTGGTTTGGTTTTATAACGGTCAAACCGGTCAAAGTAGAATTTCCTTTTAACTAGTATTGTCCGGAATGACGAAACTATTTTTTAAAAAAAACAATGCGACGTTCCAGTTGTATGGATGTCGAGATATAACTATTTTAGTGAAGTTGTAAATTTTCAAAAAATTTGCTAGATGTATTTGGTTTGGTTTTATAACGGTCAAACCGGTCAAAATAGACTTTCCTTTTAACTAGTCTTGTCCGGAATGATGAAATTATTTATTTTTTTTCGACGTTCCAATTGTACGGATGTCGGGATATAACGATTTTAGTGAATTGGTAAATTTTCAAAATATTTGATAGATGTATTTGGTTTGGTTTTATAACGGTCAAACCGGTCAAAGTGACTTTCCTTTTAACTAATCTTGTCCGGAATGATTAAACCATTTTTAAAAAAAAAAATCGACGTTCCAATCGTACGTATGTCGAGATATAACGATTTTAGTGAAGTGGTAAATTTTCAAAAAATTTGCTAGATGTATTTGGTTTGGTTTTATACCGGTCAAAGTAGACTTTCCCTTTAACTAGTCTTGTCCGGAATGATGAAACAATTTTTTAAAAAAAAAAATTTCGACTATCCAATCGTACTGATGTCGAGATATAACGATATTAGTGAAGTTGTAAATTTTCAAAAAATTTGCTAGATGTATTTGGTTTGGTTTTATAACGGTCAAATCGGTCAAAGTAGACTTTCCTTTCAACTATTCTTGTCCGAAATGATGAAACTATTTTTTAAAAAAAAAAATTTGACGTTTCAATCGTACGGATGTCGAGATATAACGATTTCAGTGAAATGGTAAATTTTCAAAAAATTTGCTAGATGTATTTGGTTTGGTTTTATAACGGTCAAACCGGTCAAAGTAGACTTTCTCTATAACTAATCTTGTCCGGAATGATGAAACTATTTTTTAAATTTTTTTTTGGACGTTCCAATCGTACTGTTGTCGAGATATAATGATTTTAGTGAAGTGGTAAATTTTCAAAAAATTTGCTAGATGTATTTGGTTTGGTTTTATCATGGTCAAACCGGTCAAAGTAGACTTTCCCTTTAACTAGTCTTGTCCGGAATGATAAAACAAATTTTTTTAAAAAAAAATCGACGTTCCAATCGTACTGATGTCGAGATATAATGATTTTAGTTAAGTGGTAAATTTTCAAAAAAATTTCTATATTTATTTGGTTTGGTTTTATAACGGTCAAACCGGTCAAAGTAGACTTTCCTTTTAACTAGTCTTGTCCGGAATGATGAAAATATTTTTTTTAATTTTTTTTTCGACGTTCCAATTATACGGATGTCGAGATATAACAATTTTAGTGAAGTGGTAAGTTTTCAAAAAAATTTCTAGATGTATTTGGTTTGGTTTTATAACGGTCAAACCGGTCAAAGTAGAATTTCCTTTTAACTAGTATTGTCCGGAATGACGAAACTATTTTTTAAAAAAAACAATGCGACGTTCCAGTTGTATTGATGTCGAGATATAACTATTTTAGTGAAGTTGTAAATTTTCAAAAAATTTGCTAGATGTATTTGGTTTGGTTTTATAACGGTCAAACCGGTCAAAATAGACTTTCCTTTTAACTAGTCTTGTCCGGAATGATGAAATTATTTATTTATTTTCGACGTTCCAATTGTACGGATGTCGGGATATAACGATTTTAGTGAATTGGTAAATTTTCAAAATATTTGATAGATGTATTTGGTTTGGTTTTATAACGGTCAAACCGGTCAAAGTAGACTTTCCTTTTAACTAATCTTGTCCGGAATGATTAAACCATTTTTAAAAAAAAAAATCGACGTTCCAATCGTACGTATGTCGAGATATAACGATTTTAGTGAAGTGGTAAATTTTCAAAAAATTTGCTAGATGTATTTGGTTTGGTTTTATACCGGTCAAAGTAGACTTTCCCTTTAACTAGTCTTGTCCGGAATGATGAAACAATTTTTTAAAAAAAAAATTTCGACTATCCAATCGTACTGTTGTCGAGATATAACGATATTAGTGAAGTTGTAAATTTTGAAAATATTTGCTAGATGTATTTGGTTTGGTTTTATAACGGTCAAATCGGTCAAAGTAGACTTTCCTTTCAACTATTCTTGTCCGAAATGATGAAACTATTTTTTAAAAAAAAAAATTTGACGTTCCAATCGTACGGATGTCGAGATATAACGATTTCAGTGAAATGGTAAATTTTCAAAAAATTTGCTAGATGTATTTGGTTTGGTTTTATAACGGTCAAACCGGTCAAAGTAGACTTTCTCTATAACTAATCTTGTCCGGAATGATGAAACTATTTTTTAAATTTTTTTTTGGACGTTCCAATCGTACTGATGTCGAGATATAATGATTTTAGTGAAGTGGTAAATTTTCAAAAAATTTGCTAGATGTATTTGGTTTGGTTTTATCATGGTCAAACCGGTCAAAGTAGACTTTCCCTTTACCTAGTCTTGTCCGGAATGATAAAACAAATTTTTAAAAAAAAAATCGACGTTCCAATCGTACTGATGTCGAGATATAATGATTTTAGTGAAGTGGTAAATTTTCAAAAAAAATTTCTAGATGTATTTGGTTTGGTTTTATAACGGTCAAATAGGTCAAAGTAGACTTTCCTTTTAACTAGTCCTGTCCGGAATGATGAAAATATTTTTTTAAATTTTTTTCCGACGTTCCAATCATACGGATGTCGAGATATAACAATTTCAGTGAAGAGGTAAGTTTTCAAAAAAATTGCTAGATGTATATTGTTTGGTTTTATAACGGTCAAACCGGTCAAAGTAGAATTTCCTTTTAACTAGTATTGTCCGGAATGATGAAACTATTTTTTTAAAAAAACAATTCGACGTTCCAGTCGTACGGATGTCGAGATATAACGATTTTAGTGAAGTTGTAAATTTTCAAAAAATTTGCTAGATGTATTTGGTTTGGTTTTATAACGGTCAAACCGGTCAAAATAGACTTTCCTTTTAACTAGTCTTGTCCGGAATGATGAAATTATTTTTTTTTTCGACGTTCCAATTGTACGGATGTCGAGATATAACGATTTTAGTGAATTGGTAAATTTTCAAAAAATTTGCTAGATGTATTTGGTTTGGTTTTATAACGGTCAAACCGGTCAAAGTAGACTTTTCTTTTAACTAGTCTTGTCCGGAATGATTAAACCATTTTTTTTAAAAAAAATATTCGACGTTCCAATCGTACGTATGTCGAGATATAACGATTTTAGTGAAGTGGTAAATTTTGAAAAAATTTGCTAAATGTATTTGGTTTTGTTTTATACCGGTCAAAGTAGACTTTCCCTTTAACTAGTCTTGTCCGGAATGATGAAACAATTTTTTTTAAAAAAAAATTTCGACTATCCAATCGTACTGATGTCGAGATATAACGATATTAGTGAAGTTGTAAATTTTCAAAAAATTTGCTAGATGTATTTGGTTTGGTTTTATAACGGTCAAACCGGTCAAAGTAGACTTTCCTTTCAACTATTCTTGTCCGAAATGATGAAACTATTTTTTTTAAAAAAAAATTCGACGTTCCAATCGTACGGATGTCGAGATATAACGATTTCAGTGAAATGGTAAATTTTCAAAAAATTTGCTAGATGTATTTGGTTTGGTTTTATAACGGTCAAACCGGTCAAAGTAGACTTTCTCTATAACTAATCTTGTCCGGAATGATGAAACTATTTTTTAAATTTTTTTTTGGACGTTCCAATCGTACTGATGTCGAGATATAATGATTTTAGTGAAGTGGTAAATTTTCAAAAAATTTGCTAGATGTATTTGGTTTGGTTTTATCATGGTCAAACCGTTCAAAGTAGACTTTCCCTTTAACTAGTCTTGTCCGGAATGATGAAACAAATTTTTTTAAATTTTTTTTCGACGTTCCAATCGTACTGATGTCGAGATATAATGATTTTAGTGAAGTGGTAAATTTTCAAAAAAAATTTCTAGATGTATTTGGTTTGGTTTTATAACGGTCAAATAGGTCAAAGTAGACTTTCCTTTTAACTAGTCCTGTCCGGAATGATGAAAATATTTTTTTAAATTTTTTTCCGACGTTCCAATCATACGGATGTCGAGATATAACAATTTCAGTGAAGCGGTAAGTTTTCAAAAAAATTGCTAGATGTATATTGTTTGGTTTTATAACGGTCAAACCGGTCAAAGTAGAATTTCCTTTTAACTAGTATTGTCCGGAATGATGAAACTATTTTTTTAAAAAAACAATTCGACGTTCCAGTCGTACGGATGTCGAGATATAACGATTTTAGTGAAGTTGTAAATTTTCAAAAAATTTGCTAGATGTATTTGGTTTGGTTTTATAACGGTCAAACCGGTCAAAATAGACTTTCCTTTTAACTAGTCTTGTCCGGAATGATGAAATTATTTTTTTTTTTCGACGTTCCAATTGTACGGATGTCGAGATATAACGATTTTAGCGAATTGGTAAATTTTCAAAAAATTTGCTAGATGTATTTGGTTTGGTTTTATAACGGTCAAACCGGTCAAAGTAGACTTTTCTTTTAACTAGTCTTGTCCGGAATGATTAAACCATTTTTTTTAAAAAAAATATTCGACGTTCCAATCGTACGTATGTCGAGATATAACGATTTTAGTGAAGTGGTAAATTTTGAAAAAATTTGCTAAATGTATTTGGTTTGGTTTTATACCGGTCAAAGTAGACTTTCCCTTTAACTAGTCTTGTCCGGAATGATGAAACAATTTTTTTTTAAAAAAAATTTCGACTATCCAATCGTACTGATGTCGAGATATAACGATATTAGTGAAGTTGTAAATTTTCAAAAAATTTGCTAAATGTATTTGGTTTGGTTTTATAACGGTCAAACCGGTCAAATTAGACTTTCCTTTCAACTATTCTTGTCCGAAATGATGAAACTATTTTTTTTTAAAAAAAATTCGACGTTCCAATCGTACGGATGTCGAGATATAACGATTTCAGTGAAATGGTAAATTTTCAAAAAATTTGCTAGATGTATTTGGTTTGGTTTTATAACGGTCAAACCGGTCAAAGTAGACTTTCTCTATAACTTATCTTGTCCGGAATGATGAAACTATTTTTTAATTTTTTTTTCGACGTTCCAATCGTACTGATGTCGAGATATAATGATTTTAGTGAAGTGGTAAATTTTCAAAAAATTTGCTAGATGTATTTGGTTTGGTTTTATAATGGTCAAACCGGTCAAAGTAGACTTTCCTTTCAACTATTCTTGTCCGAAATGATGAAACTATTTTTTTTAATTTTTTTTTCGATGTTCCAAGCGTACGGATGTCGAGATATAACGATATTAGTGAAGTTGTAAATTTTCAAAAAATTTGCTAGATGTATTTAGTTTGGTTTTATAACGGTCAAACCGGTCAAAGTAGACTTTCCTTTCAACTATTCTTGTCCGAAATGATAAAACTATTTTTTATAAAAAAAAAAGTTGACGTTCCAATCATACAGATGTCGAGATATAACGATTTTAGTGAAGTGATAAATTTTCAACAAATTTGCTAGATGTATTTGGTTTGGTTTTATAACGGTCAAACCGGTCAAAGTAGACTTTCTCTATAACTAATCTTGTCCGGAATGATGAACCTATTTTTAAAAAAAAAATTTCGACGTTCCAATCGTACTGATGGTGAGATATAATGATTTTAGTGAAGTGGTAAATTTTCAAAAAATTTGCTAGATGTATTTGGTTTGGTTTTATAACGGTCAAACCGGTCAAAGTAGACTTTCCTTTCAATTATTCTTGTCCGAAATGATGAAACTATTTTTTTAAATTTTTTTTCGAAGTTTCAATCGTACGGATGTCGAGATATAACGATTTTAGAGAAGTGGTAAATTTTCAAAAATTTTGCTGGATGTATTTGGTTTGGTTTTATAATGGTCAAACCGGTCAAAGTAGAATTTCCTTTTAACTAGTATTGTCCGGAATGAAGAATCTATTTTTTTAAAAAAGAAATTCGACGTTCCAATCGTACGGATGTCGAGATATAACGATTTTAGTGAAGTTGTAAATTTTCAAAAAATTTGCTAGATGTATTTGGTTTGGTTTTATAACGGTCAAACCGGTCAAAGTAGACTTTCCCTTTAACTAGTCTTGTCCGGAATGATTAAACTATTTTTTTAATTTTTTTTTGACGTTCCAATTGTACGGATGTCGAGATATAACGATTTTAGTGAATTGTTAAATCTTCAAAAAATTTGCTAGATTTATTTGGTTTGGTTTTATAACTGTCAAACCGGTCAAAGTAGACTTTCCTTTTAACTAGTCTCGTCCGGAATGATGAAACTATTTTTCTTTAAAAAAAATTTGACGTTCCAATTGTACCGATGTCGAGATATAACGATTTTAGTGAAGTGGTAAATTTTCAAAAAAATTGCTGGATGTATTTGGTTTGGTTTTATAACGTCAAATCGGTCAAAGTAGACGCTCCTTTTAACTAGTCTTGTCCGGAATGATAAAACTTTTTTTAATTTTTTTTTTCGATGTTCCAAGCGTACGGATGTCAAGAGATAACGATATTAGTGAAGTTGTAAATTTTCAAAAAATTTGCTAGATGTATTTGGTTTGGTTTTATAACGGTCAAACCGGTCAAAATAGACTTTCCTTTTAACTAGTCTTGTCCGGAATGATGAATTTTTTTTTTTCGACGTTCCAATTGTACGGATATCGAGATATAACGATTTTAGTGAAGTGGTAAATTTTCAAAAAATTTGCTGGATGTATTTGGTTTGGTTTTATAATGGTCAAACCGGTCAAAGTAGAATTTCCTTTTAACTAGTATTGTCCGGAATGAAGAATCTATTTTTTTAAAAAAGAAATTCGACGTTCCAATCGTACGGATGTCGAGATATAACGATTTTAGTGAAGTTGTAAATTTTCAAAAAAATTGCTAGATGTATTTGGTTTGGTTTTATAACGGTCAAACCGGTCAAAGTAGACTTTCCTTTTAACTAGTCTTGTCCGGAATGATTAAACTATTTTTTTAATTTTTTTTTTGACGTTCCAATTGTACGGATGTCGAGATATAACGATTTTAGTGAATTGTTAAATCTTCAAAAAATTTGCTAGATTTATTTGGTTTGGTTTTATAACTGTCAAACCGGTCAAAGTAGACTTTCCTTTTAACTAGTCTCGTCCGGAATGATGAAACTATTTTTCTTTAAAAAAAATTTGACGTTCCAATTGTACCGATGTCGTGATATAACGATTTTAGTGAAGTGGTAAATTTTCAAAAAAATTGCTAGATGTATTTGGTTTGGTTTTATAACGTCAAATCGGTCAAAGTAGACGCTCCTTTTAACTAGTCTTGTCCGGAATGATGAAACTTTTTTTAAATTTTTTTTTTCGATGTTCCAAGCGTACGGATGTCGAGTTATAACGATATTAGTGAAGTTGTAAATTTTCAAAAAATTTGCTAGATGTATTTGGTTTGGTTTTATAACGGTCAAACCGGTCAAAGTAGACTTTCCTTTCAACTATTCTTGTCCGAAATGATGAAACTATTTTTTTTTAAAAAAAATTCGACGTTCCAATCGTACGGATGTCGAGATATAATGATTTTAGTAAAATGGTAAATTTTCAAAAAAAATTCTAGATGTATTTGGTTTGGTTTTATAACGGTCAAACCGGTCAAAGTAGACTTTCTCTATAACTAATCTTGTCCGGAATGATGAAACTATTTTTTTAATTTTTTTTTTTCGACGTTCCAATCGTACTGATGTCGAGATATAACAATTTTAGTAAAGTGGTAAATTTTCAAAAAATTTGCTAGATGTATTTGGTTTGGTTTTATAACGATCAAAACGGTCAAAGTAGACTTTCCTTTTAACTAGTCTTGTACGGAATGATTAAACTATTTTTTTAATTTTTTTTTTCGACGTTCCAATTGTACGGATGTCGAGATATAACGATTTTAGTGAATTGTTAAATCTTCAAAAAAATTGCTAGATTTATTTGGTTTGGTTTTATAACTGTCAAACCGGTCAAAGTAGACTTTCCTTTTAACTAGTCTCGTCCGGAATGATGAAACTATTTTTCTTTAAAAAAAATTTGACGTTCCAATTGTACCGATGTCGAGATATAAAGATTTTAGTGAAGTGGTAAATTTTCAAAAAAATTGCTAGATGTATTTGGTTTGGTTTTATAACGTCAAATCGGTCAAAGTAGACGCTCCTTTTAACTAGTCTTGTCCGAAATGATGAAACTATTTTTTTAAAAATTTTTTCGAAGTTCCAATCGTACGGATGTCGAGATATAACGATTTTAGAGAAGTGGTAAATTTTCAAAAATTTGCTGGATGTATTTGGTTTGGTTTTATAATGGTCAAACCGGTCAAAGTAGAATTTCCTTTTAACTAGTATTGTCCGGAATGAAGAATCTATTTTTTTAAAAAAGAAATTCGACGTTCCAATCGTACGGATGTCGAGATATAACGATTTTAGTGAAGTTGTAAATTTTAAAAAAATTTGCTAGATGTATTTGGTTTGGTTTTATAACGGTCAAACCGGTCAAAGTAGACTTTCCTTTTAACTAGTCTTGTCCGGAATGATTAAACTATTTTTTTAATTTTTTTTTTGACGTTCCAATTGTACGGATGTCGAGATATAACGATTTTAGTGAATTGTTAAATCTTCAAAAAATTTGCTAGATTTATTTGGTTTGGTTTTATAACTGTCAAACCGGTCAAAGTAGACTTTCCTTTTAACTAGTCTCGTCCGGAATGATGAAACTATTTTTCTTTAAAAAAAATTTGACGTTCCAATTGTACCGATGTCGAGATATAACGATTTTAGTGAAGTGGTAAATTTTCAAAAAAATTGCTAGATGTATTTGGTTTGGTTTTATAACGTCAAATCGGTCAAAGTAGACGCTCCTTTTAACTAGTCTTGTCCGGAATGATGAAACTTTTTTTAATTTTTTTTTTCGATGTTCCAAGCGTACGGATGTCAAGATATAACGATATTAGTGAAGTTGTAAATTTTCAAAAAATTTGCTAGATGTATTTGGTTTGGTTTTATAACGGTCAAACCGGTCAAAATAGACTTTCCTTTTAACTAGTCTTGTCCGGAATGATGAATTTTTTTTTTTCGACGTTCCAATTGTACGGATATCGAGATATAACGATTTTAGTGAAGTGGTAAATTTTCAAAAAATTTGCTGGATGTATTTGGTTTGGTTTTATAATGGTCAAACCGGTCAAAGTAGAATTTCCTTTTAACTAGTATTGTCCGGAATGATGAAACTATTTTTTTAAAAAAACAATTCGACGTTCCAGTCGTACGGATGTCGAGATATAACGATTTTAGAGAAGTGGTAAATTTTCAAAAAAATTTGCTAGATGTATTTGGTTTGGTTTTATAACGGTCAAACCGGTCAAAATAGACTTTCCTTTTAACTAGTCTTGTCCGGAATGATGAATTTTTTTTTTTCGACGTTCCAATTGTACGGATATCGAGATATAACGATTTTAGTGAAGTGGTAAATTTTCAAAAAATTTGCTGGATGTATTTGGTTTGGTTTTATAATGGTCAAACCGGTCAAAGTAGAATTTCCTTTTAACTAGTATTGTCCGGAATGAAGAATCTATTTTTTTAAAAAAGAAATTCGACGTTCCAATCGTACGGATGTCGAGATATAACGATTTTAGTGAAGTTGTAAATTTTCAAAAAATTTGCTAGATGTATTTGGTTTGGTTTTATAACGGTCAAACCGGTCAAAGTAGACTTTCCTTTTAACTAGTCTTGTCCGGAATGATTAAACTATTTTTTTAATTTTTTTTTGACGTTCCAATTGTACGGATGTCGAGATATAACGATTTTAGTGAATTGTTAAATCTTCAAAAAATTTGCTAGATTTATTTGGTTTGGTTTTATAACTGTCAAACCGGTCAAAGTAGACTTTCCTTTTAACTAGTCTCGTCCGGAATGATGAAACTATTTTTCTTTAAAAAAAAATTGACGTTCCAATTGTACCGATGTCGAGATATAACGATTTTAGTGAAGTGGTAAATTTTCAAAAAAATTGCTAGATGTATTTGGTTTGGTTTTATAACGTCAAATCGGTCAAAGTAGACGCTCCTTTTAACTAGTCTTGTCCGGAATGATGAAACTTTTTTTAAATTTTTTTTTTCGATGTTCCAAGCATACGGATGTCGAGTTATAACGATATTAGTGAAGTTGTAAATTTTCAAAAAATTTGCTAGATGTATTTGGTTTGGTTTTATAACGGTCAAACCGGTCAAAGTAGACTTTCCTTTCAACTATTCTTGTCCGAAATGATGAAACTATTTTTTTAAAAAAAAAATCGACGTTCCAATCGTACGGATGTCGAGATATAATGATTTTAGTAAAATGGTAAATTTTCAAAAAAATTTCTAGATGTATTTGGTTTGGTTTTATAACGGTCAAACCGGTCAAAGTAGACTTTCTCTATAACTAATCTTGTCCGGAATGATGAAACTATTTTTTTAATTTTTTTTTTCGACGTTCCAATCGTACTGATGTCGAGATATAATAATTTTAGTAAAGTGGTAAATTTTTAAAAAATTTGCTAGATGTATTTGGTTTGGTTTTATAACGATCAAAACGGTCAAAGTAGACTTTCCTTTTAACTAGTCTTGTCCGGAATGATTAAACTATTTTTTAAATTTTTTTTTTCGACGTTCCAATTGTACGGATGTCGAGATATAACGATTTTAGTGAATTGTTAAATCTTCAAAAAAATTGCTAGATTTATTTGGTTTGGTTTTATAACTGTCAAACCGGTCAAAGTAGACTTTCCTTTTAACTAGTCTCGTCCGGAATGATGAAACTATTTTTCTTTAAAAAACATTCGACGTTCCAATTGTACGGATGTCGAGATATAACGATTTTAGTGAAGTGGTAAATTTTCAAAAAAAATGCTTGATGTATTTGGTTTGGTTTTATAACGTCAAATCGGTCAAAGTAGACACTCCTTTTAACTAGTCTTGCCCGGAATGATGAAACTTTTTTTAATTTTTTTTTTTCGATGTTCCAAGCGTACGGATGTCGAGATATAACGATATTAGTGAAGTTGTAAATTTTCAAAAAATTTGCTAGATGTATTTGGTTTGGTTTTATAACGGTCAAAGTAGACTTTCCTTTCAACTATTCTTGTCCGAAATGATGAAACTATTTTTTTTTTAAAAAAAATCGACGTTCCAATCGTACGGATGTCGAGATATAATGATTTTAGTAAAATGGTAAATTTTCAAAAAAATTTCTAGATGTATTTGGTTTGGTTTTATAACGGTCAAACCGGTCAAAGTAGACTTTCTCTATAACTAATCTTGTCCGGAATGATGAAACTATTTTTTAAAAAAAAAAAATTCGTCGTTCCAATCGTACTGATGTCGAGATATAACAATTTTAGTAAAGTGGTAAATTTTCAAAAAATTTGCTAGATGTATTTGGTTTGGTTTTATAACGGTCAAAACGGTCAAAGTAGACTTTCCTTTTAACTAGTCTTGTCCGGAATGATTAAACTATTTTTTTAATTTTTTTTTTCGACGTTCCAATTGTACGGATGTCGAGATATAACGATTTTAGTGAATTGTTAAATCTTCAAAAAAATTGCTAGATTTATTTGGTTTGGTTTTATAACTGTCAAACCGGTCAAAGTAGACTTTCCTTTTAACTAGTCTCGTCCGGAATGATGAAACTATTTTTCTTTAAAAAAAATTCGACGTTCCAATTGTACGGATGTCGAGATATAACGATTTTAGTGAAGTGGTAAATTTTCAAAAAAATTGCTGGATGTATTTGGTTTGGTTTTATAACGTCAAATCGGTCAAAGTAGACGCTCCTTTTAACTAGTCTTGTCCGGAATGATGAAACTTTTTTTAATTTTTTTTTTCGATGTTCCAAGCGTACGGATGTCAAGATATAACGATATTAGTGAAGTTGTAAATTTTCAAAAAATTTGCTAGATGTATTTGGTTTGGTTTTATAACGGTCAAACCGGTCAAAGTAGACTTTCCTTTCAACTATTCTTGTCCGAAATGATGAAACTATTTTTTTTAAAAAAATTTTGACGTTCCAATCGTACGGATGTCGAGATATAATGATTTTAGTGAAATGGTAAATTTTCAAAAAAATTTCTAGATGTATTTGGTTTGGTTTTATAACGGTCAAACCGGTCAAAGTAGACTTTCTCTATAACTAATCTTGTCCGGAATGATGAAACTATTTTTTTAAATTTTTTTTTTCGACGTTCCAATCGTACTGATGTCGAGATATAACAATTTTAGTAAAGTGGTAAATTTTCAAAAAATTTGCTAGATGTATTTGGTTTGGTTTTATAACGGTCAAACCGGTCAAAGTAGACTTTCCTTTTAACTAGTCTTGTCCGGAATGATTAAACTATTTTTTTAATTTTTTTTTTCGACGTTCCAATTGTACGGATGTCGAGATATAACGATTTTAGTGAATTGTTAAATCTTCAAAAAATTTGCTAGATTTATTTGGTTTGGTTTTATAACGGTCAAACCGGTCAAAGTAGACTCTCCTTTTAACTTGTCTTGTCCGGAATGATGAAACTTTTTTTAAATTTTTTTTTTCGATGTTCCAAGCGTACGGATGTCGAGATATAACGATATTAGTGAAATTGTAAATTTTCAAAAAATTTGCTAGATGTATTTGGTTTGGTTTTATAACGGTCAAACCGGTCAAATTAGACTTTCCTTTCAACTATTCTTGTCCGAAATGATGAAACTATTTTTTTAAAAAAAAATTCGACGTTCCAATCGTACGGATGTCGAGATATAATGATTTTAGTGAAATGGTAAATTTTCAAAAAAAATTCTAGATGTATTTGGTTTGGTTTTATAACGGTCAAACCGGTCAAAGTAGACTTTCTCTATAACTAATCTTGTCCGGAATGATGAAACTATTTTTTAAATTTTTTTTTTCGACGTTCCAATCGTACTGATGTCGAGATATAACAATTTTAGTATAGTGGTAAATTTTCAAAAAATTTGCTAGATGTATTTGGTTTGGTTTTATAACGGTCAAACCGGTCAAAGTAGACTTTCGTTTTAACTAGTCTTGTCCGGAATGATTAAACTATTTTTTTAATTTTTTTTCGACGTTCCAATTGTACGGATGTTGAGATATAACGATTTTAGTGAATTGTTAAATCTTCAAAAAATTTGCTAGATTTATTTGGTTTGGTTTTATAATGGTCAAACTGGTCAAAGTAGACTTTCCTTTTAACTAGTCTTGTCCGAAATGATGAAAATATTTTTTTGAAAAAAATATTCGACGTTCCAATTGTACGGATGTCGAGATATAACGATTTTAGTGAAGTGATAAATTTTCAAAAAATTTGCTAGATGTATTTGGTTTGGTTTTATAACGTCAAAACGGTCAAAGTAGACTCTCCTTTTAACTAGTCTTGTCCGGAATGATGAAACTTTTTTTAAAAAAAAAAATTTCGATGTCCCAAGCGTACGGATGTCGAGATATAACGATATTAGTGAAGTTGTAAATTTTCAAAAAATTTGCTAGATGTATTTGGTTTGGTTTTATAACGGTCAAACCGGTCAAAGTAGACTTTCGTTTCAACTATTCTTGTCCGAAATGATGAAACTATTTTTTTAAATCTTTTTTTTCGACGTTCCAATCGTACGGATGTCGAGATATAACGATTTTAATGAAATGGTAAATTTTGAAAAAATTTGCTAGATGTATTTGGTTTGGTTTTATAACGGTCAAACCGGTCAAAGTAGACTTTCTCTATAACTAATCTTGTCCGGAATGATGAAACTATTTTAAAAATTTTTTTTTCGACGTTCCAATCGTACTGATGTCGAGATATAATGATTTTAGTGAAGTGTTAAATTTTCAAAAAATTTGCTAGATGTATTTGGTTTGGTTTTATAACGGTCAAACCGGTCAAAGTATACTTTCCTTTCAATTATTCTTGTCCGAAATGATGAAACTATTTTTTTAATTTTTTTTTCGACGTTCCAATCGTACGGATGTCGAGATATAACGATTTTAGTGAAGTGGTAAATTTTCAAAAAATTTGCCGAATGTATTTGGTTTGGTTTTATAATGGTCAAACCGGTCAAAGTAGAATTTCCTTTTAACTAGTATTGTCCGGAATGATGAATCTATTTTTTTAAAAAAGAAATTCGACGTTCCAATTGTACGGATGTCGAGATATAACGATTTTAGTGAAGTTGTAAATCTTTAAAAAATTTGCTAGATTTATTTGGTTTGGTTTTATAACTGTCAAACCGGTCAAAGTAGACTTTCCTTTTAACTAGTCTTGTCCGGAATGATGAAACTATTTTTTTAAAAAAATATTTGACGTTCCAATTGTACGGATGTCGAGATATAACGATTTTAGTGATGTGGTAAATTTTCAAAAAAATTTCTAGATGTATTTGGTTTGGTTTTATAACGGTCAAACCGGTCAAAGTAGACTTTCCTTTTAACTAGTCCTGTCCGGAATGATGAAAATATTTTTTTAAATTTTTTTTTCGACGTTCCAATCATACGGATGTCGAGATATAACAATTTTAGTGAAGTGGTAAGTTTTCAAAAAAATTGCTAGATGTATTTGGTTTGGTTTTATAACGGTCAAACCGGTCAAAGTAGAATTTCTTTTTAACTAGTATTGTCCGGAATGATGAAACTATTTTTAAAAAAAAACAATTCGACGTTCCAGTCGTACGGATGTCGAGATATAACGATTTTAGTGAAGTTGTAAATTTTCAAAAAATTTGCTAGATGTATTTGGTTTGGTTTTATAACGGTCAAACCGGTCAAAATAGACTTTCCTTTTAACTAGTCTTGTCCGGAATGATGAATTTTTTTTTTTTCGACGTTCCAATTGTACGGATATCGAGATATAACGATTTTAGTGAAGTGGTAAATTTTCAAAAAAATTGCTAGATGTATTTGGTTTGGTTTTATACCGGTCAAAGTAGACTTTCCATTTAACTAGTCTTGTCCGGAATGATGAAACAATTTTTTTTAAAAAAAAATTTCAACTATCCAATCGTACTGATGTCGAGATATAACGATATTAGTGAAGTTGTAAATTTTCAAAAAATTTGCTAGATGTATTTGGTTTGGTTTTATAACGGTCAAACCGGTCAAAGTAGACTTTCCTTTCAACTATTCTTGTCCGAAATGATGAAACTATTTTTTTAAATTTTTTTTTCGATGTTCCAAGCGTACGGATGTCGAGATATAACGATATTAGTGAAGTTGTAAATTTTCAAAAAATTTGCTAGATGTATTTGGTTTGGTTTTATAACGGTCAAACCGGTCAAAGTAGACTTTCTTTCAACTATTCTTGTCCGAAATGATGAAACTATTTTTTTTTAAAAAAAATTCGACGTTCCAATTGTACGGATGTCGAGATGTAACGATTTTAGAGAAGTGGTAAATTTTCAAAAAATTTGCTGGATGTATTTGGTTTGGTTTTATAACGGTCAAACCGGTCAAAGTAGAATTTCCTTTTAACTAGTATTGTCCGGAATGAAGAATCTATTTTTTTAAAAAAGAAATTCGACGTTCCAATCGTACGGATGTCGAGATATAACGATTTTAGTGAAGTTGTAAATTTTCAAAAAATTTGCTGGATGTATTTGGTTTGGTTTTATAATGGTCAAACCGGTCAAAGTAGACTTTCCTTTTAACTAGTCTTGTCCGGAATGATTAAACTATTTTTTTAATTTTTTTTTGACGTTCCAATTGTACGGATGTCGAGATATAACGATTTTAGTGAATTGTTAAATCTTCAAAAAATTTGCTAGATTTATTTGGTTTGGTTTTATAACTGTCAAACCGGTCAAAGTAGACTTTCCTTTTAACTAGTCTCGTCCGGAATGATGAAACTATTTTTCTTTAAAAAAAATTCGACGTGCCAATTGTACGGATGTCGAGATATAACGATTTTAGTGATGTGGTAAATTTTCAAAAAAATTGCTAGATGTATTTGGTTTGGTTTTATAACGTCAAACCGGTCAAAGTAGACGCTCCTTTTACCTAGTCTTGTCCGGAATGATGAAACTTTTTTTTAAATTTTTTTTTCGATGTTCCAAGCGTACAGATGTCGAGATATAACGATTTTAGTGAAGTGATAAATTTTCAAAAAATTTGCTAGATGTATTTGGTTTGGTTTTATAACGGTCAAACCGGTCAAAGTAGACTTTCTCTATAACTAATCTTGTCCGGAATGATGAAACTATTTTTTAATTTTTTTTTTTCGACGTTCCAATCGTACTGATGTCGAGATATAATGATTTTAGTGAAGTGGTAAATTTTCAAAAAATTTGCTAGATGTATTTGGTTTGGTTTTATAACGGTCAAACCGGTCAAAGTAGACTTTCCTTTCAATTATTCTTGTCCGAAATGATGAAACTATTTTTTTAAAAAAAAATCGATGTTCCAATCGTACGGATGTCGAGATATAACGATTTTAGAGAAGTGGTAAATTTTCAAAAAATTTGCTAGATGTATTTGGTTTGGTTTTATAACGGTCAAACCGGTCAAAGTAGACTTTCCTTTTAACTAGTCTTGTCCGGAATGATTAAACTATTTTTTTAATTTTTTTTGACGTTCCAATTGTACGGATGTCGAGATATGATGATTTTAGTGAATTGTTAAATCTTCAAAAAATTTGGTAGATTTATTTGGTTTGGTTTTATAACTGTCAAACCGGTCAAAGTAGACTTTCCTTTTAACTAGTCTCGTCCGGAATGATGAAACTATTTTTCTTTAAAAAAAATTCGACGTTCCAATTGTACGGATGTCGAGATATAACGATTTTAGTGAAGTGGTAAATTTTCAAAAAAATTGCTAGATGTATTTGGTTTTGTTTTATAACGTCAAACCGGTCAAAGTAGACGCTCCTTTTAACTAGTCTTGTCCGGAATGATGAAACTTTTTTTAAAATTTTTTTTTCGATGTTCCAAGCGTACGGATGTCGAGATATAACGATATTAGTGAAGTTGTAAATTTTCAAAAAATTTGCTAGATGTATTTGGTTTGGTTTTATAACGGTCAAACCGGTCAAAGTAGACTTTCCTTTCAACTATTCTTGTCCGAAATGATGAAACTATTTTTTTAAAAAAAAATTTGACTTTCCAATCGTACGGATGTCGAGATATAATGATTTTAGTGAAGTGGTAAATTTTCAAAAAATTTGCTAGATGTATTTGGTTTGGTTTTATAACGTCAAACCGGTCAAAGTAGACGCTCCTTTTAACTAGTCTTGTCCGGAATGATGAAACTTTTTTTAAAAATTTTTTTTCGATGTTCCAATCGTACGGATGTCGAGATATAACGATATTAGTGAAGTTGTAAATTTTCAAAAAATTTGCTAGATGTATTTGGTTTGGTTTTGTAACGGTCAAACCGGTCAAAGTAGACTTTCCTTTCAACTATTCTTGTCCGAAATGATGAAACTATTTTTTTTAAAAAAAATTTCGACGTTCCAATCGTACGGATGTCGAGATATAATGATTTTTAGTGAAATGGTAAATTTTCAAAAAAATTTCTAGATGTATTTGGTTTGATTTTATAACGGTCAAACCGGTCAAAGTAGACTTTCTCTATAACTAATATTGTCCGGAATGATGAAACTATTTTTTAAATTTTTTTTTTCGACGTTCCAATCGTACTGATGTCGAGATATAACAATTTTAGTAAAGTGGTAAATTTTCAAAAAATTTGCTAGATGTATTTGGTTTGGTTTTATAACGGTCAAACCGGTCAAAGTAAACTTTCCTTTTAACTAGTCTTGTCCGGAATGATTAAACTATTTTTTAATTTTTTTTCGACGTTCCAATTGTACGGATGTTGAGATATAACGATTTTAGTGAATTATTAAATCTTCAAAAAATTTGCTAGATTTATTTGGTTTGGTTTTATAACGGTCAAACCGGTCAAAGTAGACTTTCCTTTGTCTTGTCCGGAATGATGAAAATATTTTTTTGAAAAAAATATTCGACGTTCCAATTGTACGGATGTCGAGATATAACGATTTTAGTGAAGTGGTAAATTTTCAAAAAATTTGCTAGATGTATTTGGTTTGGTTTTATAACGTCAAACCGGTCAAAGTAGACTCTCCTTTTAACTAGTCTTGTCCGGGATGATGAAACTTTTTTTTAAAAAATATTTTTCGATGTCCCAAGCGTACGGATGTCGAGATATAACGATATTAGTGAAGTTGTAAATTTTCAAAAAATTTGCTAGATGTATTTGGTTTGGTTTTATAACGGTCAAACCGGTCAAAGTAGACTTTCCTTTCAACTATTCTTGTCCGAAATGATGAAACTATTTTTTTAAATTTTTTTTTTCGACGTTCCAATCGTACGGATGTCGAGATATAACGATTTTAGAGAAATTGTAAATTTTCAAAAAATTTGCTAGATGTATTTGGTTTGGTTTTATAACGGTCAAACCGGTCAAAGTAGACTTTCTCTATAACTAATCTTGTCCGGAATGATGAAACTATTTTTTAAATTTTTTTTTTCGACGTTCCAATCGTACTGATGTCGAGATATAATGATTTTAGTGAAGTGTTAAATTTTCAAAAAAATTTCTAGATGTATTTGGTTTGGTTTTATAACGGTCAAACCAGTCAAAGTAGACTTTCCTTTCAATTATTCTTGTCCAAAATGATGAAACTATTTTTTTAAATTTTTTTTTCGACGTTCCAATCCTACGGATGTCGAGATATAACGATTTTAGTGAAGTGGTAAATTTTCAAAAAATTTGCCGGATGTATTTGGTTTGGTTTTATAACGGTCAAACCGGTCAAAGTAGAATTTCCTTTTAACTAGTATTGTCCGGAATGATGAATCTATTTTTTTAAAAAAGAAATTCGACGTTCCAATCGTACGAATGTCGAGATATAACGATTTTAGTGAAGTTGTAATTTTTCAAAAAATTTGCTAGATGTATTTGGCTTGGTTTTATAACGGTCAAACCGGTCAAAGTAGACTTTCCTTTTAACTAGCCATGTCTGGAATGATTAAACTATTTTTTTAATTTTTTTTTGACGTTCCAATTGTACGGATGTCGAGATATAACGATTTCAGTGAATTGTTAAATCTTCAAAAAAATTGCTAGATTTATTTGGTTTGGTTTTATAACTGTCAAACCGGTCAAAGTAGACTTTCCTTTTAACTAGTCTTGTCCGGAATGATGAAACTATTTTTTTAAAAAAAATATTTGACGTTCCAATTGTAAGGATGTCGAGATATAACGATTTTAGTGAAGTAGTAAATTTTCAAAAAAATTGCTAGATGTATTTTGTTTGGTTTTATAACGTCAAACCGGTCAAAGTAGACTCTCCTTTTAACTAGTCTTGTCCGGAATGATTAAACATTTTTTTAAATTTTTTTTTCGATGTTCCAAGTGTACGGATGTCGAGATATAACGATATTAGTGAAGTTGTAAATTTTCAAAAAAATTTCTAGATGTATTTGGTTTGGTTTTGTAACGGTCAAACCGGTCAAAGTAAACTTTCCTTTCAACTATTCTTGTCCGAAATGATGAAACTATTTTTTTTTAAAAAAAATTCGACGTTCCAATCGTACGGATGTCGAGATATAATGATTTTAGTGAAATGGTAAATTTTCAAAAAAAATTCTAGATGCATTTGGTTTTGTTTTATAACGGTCAAACCGGTAAAAGTAGACTTTCTCTATAACTAATCTTGTCCGGAATGATGAAACTATTTTTTTAAAAAAAAAAATTTCGACGTTCCAATCGTACTGATGTCGAGATATAACAATTTTAGTAAAGTGGTAAATTTTCAAAAAATTTGCTAGATGTATTTGGTTTGGTTTTATAACGGTCAAACCGGTCAAAGTAGACTTTCCTTTTAACTAGTCTTGTCCGGAATGATTAAACTATTTTTTTAATTTTTTTTTCGACGTTCCAATTGTACGGATGTCGAGATATAACGATTTTAGTGAATTGTTAAATCTTCAAAAAATTTGCTAGATTTATTTGGTTTGGTTTAATAACGGTCAAACCGGTCAAAGTAGACTCTCCTTTTAACTTGTCTTGTCCGGAATGATGAAACATTTTTTAAATTTTTTTTTTCGATGTTCCAAGCGTACGGATGTCGAGATATAACGATATTAGTGAAGTTGTAAATTTTCAAAAAATTTGCTAGATGCATTTGGTTTGGTTTTATAACGGTCAAACCGGTCAAAGTAGACTTTCCTTTCAACTATTCTTGTCCGAAATGATGAAACTATTTTTTTTAAAAAAAATTCGACGTTCCAATCGTACGGATGTCGAGATATAATGATTTTAGTGAAATGGTAAATTTTCAAAAAAATTTCTAGATGTATTTGGTTTGGTTTTATAACGGTCAAACCGGTCAAAGTAGACTTTCTCTATAACTAATATTGTCCGGAATGATGAAACTATTTTTTAAATTTTTTTTTTCGACGTTCCAATCGTACTGATGTCGAGATATAACAATTTTAGTAAAGTGGTAAATTTTCAAAAAATTTGCTAGATGTATTTGGTTTGGTTTTATAACGGTCAAACCGGTCAAAGTAGACTTTCCTTTTAACTAGTCTTGTCCGGAATGATTAAACTATTTTTTAATTTTTTTTCGACGTTCCAATTGTACGGATGTTGAGATATAACGATTTTAGTGAATTATTAAATCTTCAAAAAATTTGCTAGATTTATTTGGTTTGGTTTTATAACGGTCAAACCGGTCAAAGTAGACTTTCCTTTTAACTAGTCTTGTCCGGAATGATGAAAATATTTTTTTGAAAAAAATATTCGACGTTCCAATTGTACGGATGTCGAGATATAACGATTTTAGTGAAGTGGTAAATTTTCAAAAAATTTGCTAGATGTATTTGGTTTGGTTTTATAACGTCAAACCGGTCAAAGTAGACTCTCCTTTTAACTAGTCTTGTCCGGAATGATGAAACTTTTTTTTAAAAAATATTTTTCGATGTCCCAAGCGTACGGATGTCGAGATATAACGATATTAGTGAAGTTGTAAATTTTCAAAAAATTTGCTAGATGTTTTTGGTTTGGTTTTATAACGGTCAAACTGGTCAAAGTAGACTTTCCTTTCAATTATTCTTGTCCGAAATGATGAAACTATTTTTTTAAATTTTTTTTTCGACGTTCCAATCGTACGGATGTCGAGATATAACGATTTTAGTGAAGTGGTAAATTTTCAAAAAATTTGCCGGATGTATTTGGTTTGGTTTTATAACGGTCAAACCGGTCAAAGTAGAATTTCCTTTTAACTAGTATTGTCCGGAATGATGAATCTATTTTTTTAAAAAAGAAATTCGACGTTCCAATCGTACGGATGTCGAGATATAACGATTTTAGTGAAGTTGTAAATTTTCAAAAAATTTGCTAGATGTATTTGGCTTGGTTTTATAACGGTCAAACCGGTCAAAGTAGACTTTCCTTTTAACTAGTCATGTCCGGAATGATTAAACTATTTTTTTAATTTTTTTTTTGACGTTCCAATTGTACGGATGTCGAGATATAACGATTTTAGTGAATTGTTAAATCTTCAAAAAAATTGCTAGATTTATTTGGTTTGGTTTTATAACTGTCAAACCGGTCAAAGTAGACTTTCCTTTTAACTAGTCTTGTCCGGAATGATGAAACTATTTTTTTAAAAAAAATATTTGACGTTCCAATTTTAAGGATGTCGAGATATAACGATTTTAGTGAAGTGGTAAATTTTCAAAAAAATTGCTAGATGTATTTTGTTTGGTTTTATAACGTCAAACCGGTCAAAGTAGACTCTCCTTTTAACTAGTCTTGTCCGAAATGATGAAACATTTTTTTAAAATTTTTTTCCGATGTTCCAAGTGTACGGATGTCGAGATATAACGATATTAGTGAAGTTGTAAATTTTCAAAAAATTTGCTAGAAGTATTTGGTTTGGTTTTATAACGGTCAAACCGGTCAAAGTAAACTTTCCTTTCAACTATTCTTGTCCGAAATGATGAAACTATTTTTTTTAAAAAAAAATTCGACGTTCCAATCGTACGGATGTCGAGATATAATGATTTTAGTGAAATGGTAAATTTTCAAAAAAAATTCTAGATGCATTTGGTTTTGTTTTATAACGGTCAAACCGGTCAAAGTAGACTTTCTCTATAACTAATCTTGTCCGGAATGATGAAACTATTTTTTTTTAAAAAAAAATTCGACGTTCCAATCGTACTGATGTCGAGATATAACAATTTTAGTAAAGTGGTAAATTTTCAAAAAATTTGCTAGATGTATTTGGTTTGGTTTTATAACGGTCAAACCGGTCAAAGTAGACTTTCCTTTTAACTAGTCTTGTCCGGAATGATTAAACTATTTTTTTAATTTTTTTTTCGACGTTCCAATTGTACGGATGTCGAGATATAACGATTTTAGTGAATTGTTAAATCTTCAAAAAATTTGCTAGATTTATTTGGTTTGGTTTAATAACGGTCAAACCGGTCAAAGTAGACTCTCCATTTAACTTGTCTTGTCCGGAATGATGAAACATTTTTTAAATTTTTTTTTTCGATGTTCCAAGCGTACGGATGTCGAGATATAACGATATTAGTGAAGTTGTAAATTTTCAAAAAATTTGCTAGATGCATTTGGTTTGGTTTTATAACGGTCAAACCGGTCAAAGTAGACTTTCCTTTCAACTATTCTTGTCTGAAATGATGAAACTATTTTTTTAAAAAAAAATTCGACGTTCCAATCGTACGGATGTCGAGATATAATGATTTTAGTGAAATGGTAAATTTTCAAAAAAAATTCTAGATGTATTTGGTTTGGTTTTATAATGGTCAAACCGGTCAAAGTAGACTTTCTCTATAACTAATCTTGTCCGGAATGATGAAACTATTTTTAATTTTTTTTTTCGACGTTCCAATCGTACTGATGTCGAGATATAACAATTTTTGTAAAGTGGTAAATTTTCAAAAAATTTGCTAGATGTATTTGGTTTGGTTTTATAACGGTCAAACCGGTCAAATAAGACTTTCCTTTTAACTAGTCTTGTCCGGAATGATTAAACTATTTTTTTAATTTTTTTTTCGACGTTCCAATTGTACTGATGTCGAGATATAACGATTTTAGTGAATTGTTAAATCTTCAAAAAATTTGCTAGATTTATTTGGTTTGGTTTTATAACTGTCAAACCGGTCAAAGTAGACTTTCCTTCTAACTAGTCTTGTCCGGAATGATGAAACTATTTTTTTTAAAAAAAAATTCGACGTTCCAATTGTACGGATGTCGAGATATAACGATTTTGTGAAGTGGTAAATTTTCAAAAAATTTGCTAGATGTATTTGTTTTGGTTTTATAACATCAAACCGGTCAAAGTAGACTCTCCTTTTAACTAGTCTTGTCCGGAATGATGAAACTTTTTTTTGAAAAAAATTTTTCGATGTCCCAAGCGTACGGATGTCGAGATATAACGATATTAGTGAAGTTGTAAATTTTCAAAAAATTTGATAGATGTATTTGGTTTGGTTTTATAACGGTCAAACCGGTCAAAGTAGAATTTCCTTTCAACTATTCTTGTCCGAAATGATGAAACTATTTTTTAAAATTTTTTTTTCGACGTTCCAATCGTACAGATGTCGAGATATAACGATTTTAGTGAAATGGTAAATTTTCAAAAAAATTTCTAGATGTATTTGGTTTGGTTTTATAACGGTCAAACCGGTCAAAGTAGACTTTCTCTATAACTAATCTTGTCCGGAATGATGAAACTATTTTTTAAATTTTTTTTTTCGACGTTCCAACCGTACTGATGTCGAGATATAATGATTTTAGTGAAGTGTTAAATTTTAAAAAAATTTGCTAGACGTATTTGGTTTGGTTTTATAACGGTCAAACCGGTCAAAGTAGACTTTCCTTTCAATTATTCTTGTCCGAAATGATGAAACTATTTTTTTAATTTTTTTTTCGAGGTTCCAATCGTACGGATGTCGAGATATAACGATTTTAGTGAAGTGGTAAATTTTCAAAAAATTTGCCGGATGTATTTGGTTTGGGTTTATAACGGTCAAACCGGTCAAAGTAGAATTTCCTTTTAACTAGTATTGTGCGGAATGTTGAATCTATTTTTTTAAAAAAGAAATTCGACGTTCCAGTCGTACGGATGTCGAGATATAACGATTTTAGTGAAGTTGTAAATTTTCAAAAAATTTGCTAGATGTATTTGGTTTGGTTTTATAACGGTCAAACCGGTCAAAGTAGACTTTCCTTTTAACTAGTCTTGTCCGGAATGATTTAACTATTTTTTTAATTTTTTTTTCGACGTTCCAATTGTACGGATGTCGAGATATAACGATTTTAGTGAATTGTTAAATCTTCAAAAAATTTGCTAGATTTATTTGGTTTGGTTTAATAACGGTCAAACCGGTCAAAGTAGACTTTTCTTTTAACTAGTCTTGTCCGGAATGATGAAACATTTTAAAATTTTTTTTTTTCGATGTTCCAAGCGTACGGATGTCGAGATATAACGATATTAGTGAAGTTGTAAATTTTCAAAAAATTTGCTAGATACATTTGGTTTGGTTTTATAACGGTCAAACCGGTCAAAGTAGACTTTCCTTTCAACTATTCTTGTCCGAAATGATGAAACTATTTTTTTTAAAAAAAATTCGACGTTCCAATCGTACAGATGTCGAGATATAATGATTTTAGTGAAATGGTAAATTTTCAAAAAAATTTCTAGATGTATTTGGTTTGGTTTTATAATGGTCAAACCGGTCAAAGTAGACTTTCTCTATAACTAATCTTGTCCGGAATGATGAAACTATTTTAAATTTTTTTTTTTCGACGTTCCAATCGTACTGATGTCGAGATATAACAATTTTTGTAAAGTGGTAAATTTTCAAAAAATTTGCTAGATGTATTTGGTTTGGTTTTATAACGGTCAAACCGGTCAAATAAGACTTTCCTTTTAACTAGTCTTGTCCGGAATGATTAAACAATTTTTATAATTTTTTTTTCGACGTTCCAATTGTACTGATGTCGAGATATAACGATTTTAGTGAATTGTTAAATCTTCAAAAAAATTGCTAGATTTATTTGGTTTGGTTTTATAACTATCAAACCGGTCAAAGTAGACTTTCCTTCTAACTAGTCTTGTCCGGAATGATGAAACTATTTTTTTTAAAAAAAAATTCGACATTCCAATTGTACGGATGTCGAGATATAACGATTTTGTGAAGTGGTAAATTTTCAAAAAATTTGCTAGATGTATTTGTTTTGGTTTTATAACATCAAACCGGTCAAAGTAGACTCTCCTTTTAACTAGTCTTGTCCGGAATGATGAAACTTTTTTTTAAAAAAAAATTTTCGATGTCCCAAGCGTACGGATGTCGAGATATAACGATATTAGTGAAGTTGTAAATTTTCAAAAAATTTGATAGATGTATTTGGTTTGGTTTTATAACGGTCAAACCGGTCAAAGTAGAATTTCCTTTCAACTATTCTTGTCCGAAATGATGAAACTATTTTTAAAATTTTTTTTTTCGACGTTCCAATCGTACAGATGTCGAGATATAACGATTTTAGTGTAATGGTAAATTTTCAAAAAATTTGCTAGATGTATTTGGTTTGGTTTTATAACGGTCAAACCGGTCAAAGTAGACTTTCTCTATAACTAATCTTGTCCGGAATAATGAAACTATTTTTTAAATTTTTTTTTTCGACGTTCCAATCGTACTGATGTCGAGATATAATGATTTTAGTGAAGTGTTAAATTTTCAAAAAATTTGCTAGACGTATTTGGTTTGGTTTTATAACGGTCAAACCGGTCAAAGTAGACTTTCCTTTCAATTATTCTTGTCCGAAATGATGAAACTATTTTTTTAATTTTTTTTCGAGGTTCCAATCGTACGGATGTCGAGATATAATGATTTTAGTGAAGTGGTAAATTTTCAAAAAAATTGCCGGATGTATTTGGTTTTTTTTTATAACGGTCAAACCGGTCAAAGTAGAATTTCCTTTTAACTAGTATTGTGCGGAATGTTGAATCTATTTTTTTAAAAAAGAAATTCGACGTTCCAGTCGTACGGATGTCGAGATATAACGATTTTAGTGAATTTGTAAATTTTCAAAAAATTTGCTAGATGTATTTGGTTTGGTTTTATAACTATCAAACCGGTCAAAGTAGACTTTCCTTCTAACTAGTCTTGTCCGGAATGATTTAACTATTTTTTTAAAATTTTTTTCGACGTTCCAATTGTACGGATGTCGAGATATAACGATTTTAGTGAATTGTAAAATCTTCAAAAAATTTGCTAGATGTATTTGGTTTGGTTTTATAACATCAAACCGGTCAAAGTAGACTCTCCTTTTAACTTGTCTTGTCCGGAATGATGAAACTTTTTTTTAAAATTTTTTTTTCGATGTCCCAAGCGTACGGATGTCGAGATATAACGATATTAGTGAAGTTGTAAATTTTCAAAAAATTTGATAGATGTATTTGGTTTGGTTTTATAACGGTCAAACCGGTCAAAGTAGAATTTCCTTTCAACTATTCTTGTCCGAAATGATGAAACTATTTTTTTAATTTTTTTTTTCGACGTTCCAATCGTACGGATGTCGAGATATAACGATTTTAGTGAAATGGTAAATTTTCAAAAAATTTGCTAGATGTATTTGGTTTGGTTTTATAACGGTCAAACCGGTCAAAGTAGACTTTCTCTATAACTAATCTTGTCCGGAATGATGAAACTATTTTTTAAATTTTTTTTTCGACGTTCCAATCGTACTGATGTCGAGATATAACGATTTTAGTGAAGTTGTAAATTTTCAAAAAATTTGCTAGATGTATTTGGTTTGGTTTTATAACGGTCAAACCGGTCAAAGTAGACTTTCCTTTTAACTAGTCTTGTTCGGAATGATTTAACTATTTTTTTAAATTTTTTTTCGACGTTCCAATTGTACGGAAGTCGAGATATAACGATTTTAGTGAATTGTTAAATCTTCAAAAAATTTGCTAGATTTATTTGGTTAGGTTTTATAACGGTCAAACCGGTCAAAATAGACTTTCCTTTTAACTAGTCTTGTCCGGAATGATGAAACTATTTTTTTTAAAAAACAATTGGACGTTCCAATTGTACGGATGTCGAGATATAACGATTTTAGTGAAGTGGTAAATTTTCAAAAAAATTGCTAGATGTATTTGGTTTGGTTTTATCACGTCAAACCGGTCAAAGTAGACTCTCCTTTTAACTAGTCTTGTCCGGAATGATGAAACATTTTTTTAATTTTTTTTTTTCGATGTTCCAAGCGTACGGATGTCGAGATATAACGATATTAGTGAAGTTGTAAATTTTCAAAAAATTTGCTAGTTGTATTTGGTTTGGTTTTATAACGGTTAAACCGATCAAAGTAGACTTTCCTTTCAACTATTCTTGTCCAGAATGAAGAAACTATTTTTTTAAAAAAAAAATTCGACGTTCCAATTGTACGGATGTCGAGATATAACGATTTTAGTGAAGTGGTAAATTTTCAAAAAATTTGCTAGATGTATTTGGTTTGGTTTTATAACGGTCAAACCGGTCAAAGTAGACTTTCCCTATAACTAGTCTAGTCCGGAATGATGAAACTATTTTTAAAAAAAAAAAATTCGACGTTCCAATCGTACTGATGTCGAGATATAACAATTTTAGTGAAGTGGTAAATTTTCAAAAAAAATGCTAGATGTATTTGGTTTGGTTTTATAACGGTCAAACCGGTCAAAGTAGACTTTCCTTTCAACTATTCTTGTCCGAAATAATGAAACTATTTTTTTAATTTTTTTTTCGACGTTCCAATCGTACGGATGTCGAGATATAACGATTTTATTGATGTGGTAAATTTTCAAAAAATTTGCTGGATGTATTTGGTTTGGTTTTATAACGGTCAAACCGGTCAAAGTAGAATTTCCTTTTAACTAGTATTGTGGGGAATGATGAATCTATTTTTTTAAAAAAGAAATTCGACGTTCCAGTCGTACGGATGTGGAGATATAACGATTTTAGTGAATTTGTAAATTTTCAAAAAATTTGCTAGATGTATTTGGTTTGGTTTTATAACGGTCAAACCGGTCAAAGTAGACTTTCCTTTTAACTAGTCTTGTCCGGAATGATTAAATTATTTTTTTAATTTTTTTTTCGACGTTCCAATTGTACAGATGTCGAGATATAACGATTTTAGTGAATTGTTAAATCTTCAAAAAATTTGCTAAATTTATTTGGTTTGGTTTTATAACGGTCAAAGTAGACTTTCCTTTTAACTAGTCTTGTCCGGAATGATGAAACTATTTTTTTTTAAAAAAAAATTCGACGTTCCAATTGTACGGATGTCGAGATATAACGATTTTAGTGAAGTGGTAAATTTTCAAAAAATTTGCTAGATGTATTTGGTTTGGTTTTATAACGGTCAAACCGGTCAAAGTAGACTTTCCTTTCAAATATTCTTGTCCGAAATGATGAAACTATTTTTTTAAAATTTGTTTTCGACGTTCCAATCGTACGGATGTCGAGATATAACGATTTTAGTGAAATGGTAAATTTTCAAAAAATTTGCTAGATGTATTTGGTTTGGTTTTATAACGGTCAAACCGGTCAAAGTAGACTTTCTCTATAACTAATCTTGTCCGGATTGATGAAACTATTTTTTAAATTTTTTTTTTCGACGTTCCAATCGTACTGATGTCGAGATATAACGATTTTAGTGAAGTTGTAAATTTTCAAAAAATTTGCTATATGTATTTGGTTTGGTTTTATAACGGTCAAACCGGTCAAAGTAGACTTTCCTTTTAACTAGTCTTGTTCGGAATGATTTAACTATTTTTTTAAATTTTTTTTCGACGTTCCAATTGTACGGATGTCGAGATATAACGATTTTAGTGAATTGTTAAATCTTCAAAAAATTTTCTAGATTTATTTGGTTAGGTTTTATAACGGTCAAACCGGTCAAAATAGACTTTCCTTTTAACTAGTCTTGTCCGGAATGATGAAACTATTTTTTTTAAAAAACAATTGGACGTTCCAATTGTACGGATGTCGAGATATAACGATTTTAGTGAAGTGGTAAATTTTCAAAAAAATTGCTAGATGTATTTGGTTTGGTTTTATCACGTCAAACCGGTCAAAGTAGACTCTCCTTTTAACTAGTCTTGTCCGGAATGATGAAACATTTTTTTAAATTTTTTTTTTCGATGTTCCAAGCGTACGGATGTCGAGATATAACGATATTAGTGAAGTTGTAAATTTTCAACAAATTTGCTAGTTGTATTTGGTTTGGTTTTATAACGGTTAAACCGGTCAAAGTAGACTTTCCTTTCAACTATTCTTGTCCAGAATGATGAAACTATTTTTTTTAAAAAAAAATTCGACGTTCCAATTGTACGGATGTCGAGATATAACGATTTTAGTGAAGTGATAAATTTTCAAAAAATTTGCTAGATGTATTTGGTTTGGTTTTATAACGGTCAAACCGGTCAAAGTAGACTTTCCCTATAACTAGTCTTGTCCGGAATGATGAAACTATTTTTAAAAAAAAAAAATTCGACGTTCCAATCGTACTGATGTCGAGATATAACAATTTTAGTGAAGTGGTAAATTTTCAAAAAAAATGCTAGATGTATTTGGTTTGGTTTTATAACGGTCAAACCGGTCAAAGTAGACTTTCCTTTCAACTATTCTTGTCCGAAATGATGAAACTATTTTTTTAATTTTTTTTTTCGACGTTCCAATCGTATGGATGTCGAGATATAACGATTTTATTGATGTGGTAAATTTTCGAAAAATTTGCTGGATGTATTTGGTTTGGTTTTATAACGGTCAAACCGGTCAAAGTAGAATTTCCTTTTAACTAGTATTGTGGGGAATGATGAATCTATTTTTTTAAAAAAGAAATTCGACGTTCCAGTCGTACGGATGTGGAGATATAACGATTTTAGTGAATTTGTAAATTTTCAAAAAATTTGCTAGATGTATTTGGTTTGGTTTTATAACGGTCAAACCGGTCAAAGTAGACTTTCCTTTTAACTAGTCTTGTCCGGAATGATTAAATTATTTTTTTAATTTTTTTTTCGACGTTCCAATTGTACAGATGTCGAGATATAACGATTTTAGTGAATTGTTAAATCTTCAAAAAATTTGCAAGATTTATTTGGTTTGGTTTTATAACGGTCAAAGTAGACTTTCCTTTTAACTAGTCTTGTCCGGAATGATGAAACTATTTTTTTAAAAAAAAAATTCGACGTTCCAATTGTACGGATGTCGAGATATAACGATTTTAGTGAAGTGGTAAATTTTCAAAAAATTTGCTAGATGTATTTGGTTTGGTTTTATAACGTCAAACCGGTCAAAGTAGACTCTCCTTTTAACTAGTCTTGTCCGGAATGATGAAACTTTTTTTTTAAATTTGTTTTTCGATGTTCCAAGCGTACGGATGTCGAGATATAACGATATTAGTGAAGTTGTAAATTTTCAAAAAAATTTCTAGATGTATTTGGTTTGGTTTTATAACGGTCAAACCGGTCAAAGTAGACTTTCCTTTCAAATATTCTTGTCCGAAATGATGAAACTATTTTTTTAAAATTTGTTTTCGACGTTCCAATCGTACGGATGTCGAGATATAACGATTTTAGTGAAATGGTAAATTTTCAAAAAATTTGCTAGATGTATTTGGTTTGGTTTTATAACGGTCAAACCGGTCAAAGTAGACTTTCTCTATAACTAATCTTGTCCGGAATGATGAAACTATTTTTTAATTTTTTTTTTCGACGTTCCAATCGTACTGATGTCGAGATATAACGATTTTAGTGAAGTTGTAAATTTTCAAAAAATTTGCTAGATGTATTTGGTTTGGTTTTATAACGGTCAAACCGGTCAAAGTAGACTTTCCTTTTAACTAGTCTTGTTCGGAATGATTTAACTATTTTTTTAAATTTTTTTTCGACGTTCCAATTGTACGGATGTCGAGATATAACGATTTTAGTGAATTGTTAAATCTTCAAAAAATTTGCTAGATTTATTTGGTTAGGTTTTATAACGGTCAAACCGGTCAAAATAGACTTTCCTTTTAACTAGTCTTGTCCGGAATGATGAAACTATTTTTTTTAAAAAACAATTGGACGTTCCAATTGTACGGATGTCGAGATATAACGATTTTAGTGAAGTGGTAAATTTTCAAAAAAATTGCTAGATGTATTTGGTTTGGTTTTATCACGTCAAACCGGTCAAAGTAGACTCTCCTTTTAACTAGTCTTGTCCGGAATGATGAAACATTTTTTTAAATTTTTTTTTCGATGTTCCAAGCGTACGGATGTCGAGATATAACGATATTAGTGAAGTTGTAAATTTTCAACAAATTTGCTAGTTGTATTTGGTTTGGTTTTATAACGGTTAAACCGGTCAAAGTAGACTTTCCTTTCAACTATTCTTGTCCAGAATGATGAAACTATTTTTTTTTAAAAAAAATTCGACGTTCCAATTGTACGGATGTCGAGATATAACGATTTTAGTGAAGTGATAAATTTTCAAAAAATTTGCTAGATGTATTTGGTTTGGTTTTATAACGGTCAAACCGGTCAAAGTAGACTTTCCCTATAACTAGTCTTGTCCGGAATGATGAAACTATTTTAAAAAAAAAAAAAAATCGACGTTCCAATCGTACTGATGTCGAGATATAACAATTTTAGTGAAGTGGTAAATTTTCAAAAAAAATGCTAGATGTATTTGGTTTGGTTTTATAACGGTCAAACCGGTCAAAGTAGACTTTCCTTTCAACTATTCTTGTCCGAAATGATGAAACTATTTTTTTAATTTTTTTTTTCGACGTTCCAATCGTACGGATGTCGAGATATAACGATTTTATTGATGTGGTAAATTTTCGAAAAATTTGCTGGATGTATTTGGTTTGGTTTTATAACGGTCAAACCGGTCAAAGTAGAATTTCCTTTTAACTAGTATTGTGGGGAATGATGAATCTATTTTTTTAAAAAAGAAATTCGACGTTCCAGTCGTACGGATGTGGAGATATAACGATTTTAGTGAATTTGTAAATTTTCAAAAAATTTGCTAGATATATTTGGTTTGGTTTTATAACGGTCAAACCGGTCAAAGTAGACTTTCCTTTTAACTAGTCTTGTCCGGAATGATTAAATTATTTTTTTAATTTTTTTTCGACGTTCCAATTGTACAGATGTCGAGATATAACGATTTTAGTGAATTGTTAAATCTTCAAAAAATTTGCTAGATTTATTTGGTTTGGTTTTATAACGGTCAAAGTAGACTTTCCTTTTAACTAGTCTTGTCCGGAATGATGAAACTATTTTTTTTTAAAAAAAATTCGACGTTCCAATTGTACGGATGTCGAGATATAACGATTTTAGTGAAGTGGTAAATTTTCAAAAAATTTGCTAGATGTATTTGGTTTGGTTTTATAACGTCAAACCGGTCAAAGTAGACTCTCCTTTTAACTAGTCTTGTCCGGAATGATGAAACTTTTTTTTTAAATTTGTTTTTCGATGTTCCAAGCGTACGGATGTCGAGATATAACGATATTAGTGAAGTTGTAAATTTTCAAAAAATTTGCTAGATGTATTTGGTTTGGTTTTATAACGGTCAAACCGGTCAAAGTAGACTTTCCTTTCAAATATTCTTGTCCGAAATAATGAAACTATTTTTTTAAAATTTGTTTTCGACGTTCCAATCGTACGGATGTCGAGATATAACGATTTTAGTGAAATGGTAAATTTTCAAAAAATTTGCTAGATGTATTTGGTTTGGTTCTATAACGGTCAAACCGGTCAAAGTAGACTTTCTCTATAACTAATCTTGTCCGGAATGATGAAACAATTTTTTAATTTTTTTTTTCGACGTTCCAATCGTACTGATGTCGAGATATAACGATTTTAGTGAAGTTGTAAATTTTCAAAAAATTTGCTAGATGTATTTGGTTTGGTTTTATAACGGTCAAACCGGTCAAAGTAGACTTTCCTTTTAACTAGTCTTGTTCGGAATGATTTAACTATTTTTTTAAATTTTTTTTCGACGTTCCAATTGTACGGATGTCGAGATATAACGATTTTAGTGAATTGTTAAATCTTCAAAAAATTTGCTAGATTTATTTGGTTAGGTTTTATAACGGTCAAACCGGTCAAAATAGACTTTCCTTTTAACTAGTCTTGTCAGGAATGATGAAACTATTTTTTTAAAAAAACAATTGGACGTTCCAATTGTACGGATGTCGAGATATAACGATTTTAGTGATGTGGTAAATTTTCAAAAAAATTGCTAGATGTATTTGGTTTGGTTTTATCACGTCAAACCGGTCAAAGTAGACTCTCCTTTTAACTAGTCTTGTCCGGAATGATGAAACATTTTTTTAAATTTTTTTTTCGATGTTCCAAGCGTACGGATGTCGAGATATAACGATATTAGTGAAGTTGTAAATTTTCAACAAATTTGCTAGTTGTATTTGGTTTGGTTTTATAACGGTTAAACCGGTCAAAGTAGACTTTCCTTTCAACTATTCTTGTCCAGAATGATGAAACTATTTTTTTAAAAAAAAAATTCGACGTTCCAATTGTACGGATGTCGAGATATAACGATTTTAGTGAAGTGATAAATTTTCAAAAAATTTGCTAGATGTATTTGGTTTGGTTTTATAACGGTCAAACCGGTCAAAGTAGACTTTCCCTATAACTAGTCTTGTCCGGAATGATGAAAATATTTAAAAAAAAAAAAAAAATCGACGTTCCAATCGTACTGATGTCGAGATATAACAATTTTAGTGAAGTGGTAAATTTTCAAAAAAAATGCTAGATGTATTTGGTTTGGTTTTATAACGGTCAAACCGGTCAAAGTAGACTTTCCTTTCAACTATTCTTGTCCGAAATGATGAAACTATTTTTTTAATTTTTTTTTTCGACGTTCCAATCGTACGGATGTCGAGATATAACGATTTTATTGATGTGGTAAATTTTCGAAAAATTTGCTGGATGTATTTGGTTTGGTTTTATAACGGTCAAACCGGTCAAAGTAGAATTTCCTTTTAACTAGTATTGTGGGGAATGATGAATCTATTTTTTTAAAAAAGAAATTCGACGTTCCAGTCGTACGGATGTGGAGATATAACGATTTTAGTGAATTTGTAAATTTTCAAAAAATTTGCTAGATGTATTTGGTTTGGTTTTATAACGGTCAAACCGGTCAAAGTAGACTTTCCTTTTAACTAGTCTTGTCCGGAATGATTAAATTATTTTTTTAATTTTTTTTCGACGTTCCAATTGTACAGATGTCGAGATATAACGATTTTAGTGAATTGTTAAATCTTCAAAAAATTTGCTAGATTTATTTGGTTTGGTTTTATAACGGTCAAAGTAGACTTTCCTTTTAACTAGTCTTGTCCGGAATGATGAAACTATTTTTTTTTTAAAAAAAATTCGACGTTCCAATTGTACGGATGTCGAGATATAACGATTTTAGTGAAGTGGTAAATTTTCAAAAAATTTGCTAGATGTATTTGGTTTGGTTTTATAACGTCAAACCGGTCAAAGTAGACTCTCCTTTTAACTAGTCTTGTCCGGAATGATGAAACTTTTTTTTTTAATTTGTTTTTCGATGTTCCAAGCGTACGGATGTCGAGATATAACGATATTAGTGAAGTTGTAAATTTTCAAAAAATTTGCTAGATGTATTTGGTTTGGTTTTATAACGGTCAAACCGGTCAAAGTAGACTTTCCTTTCAAATATTCTTGTCCGAAATGATGAAACTATTTTTTTAAAATTTGTTTTCGACGTTCCAATCGTACGGATGTCGAGATATAACGATTTTAGTGAAATGGTAAATTTTCAAAAAATTTGCTAGATGTATTTGGTTTGGTTTTATAACGGTCAAACCGGTCAAAGTAGACTTTCCTTTTAACTAGTCTTGTCCGGAATGATTAAATTATTTTTTTAATTTTTTTTCGACGTTCCAATTGTACAGATGTCGAGATATAACGATTTTAGTGAATTGTTAAATCTTCAAAAAATTTGCTAGATTTATTTGGTTTGGTTTTATAACGGTCAAAGTAGACTTTCCTTTTAACTAGTCTTGTCCGGAATGATGAAACTATTTTTTTTTAAAAAAAATTCGACGTTCCAATTGTACGGATGTCGAGATATAACGATTTTAGTGAAGTGGTAAATTTTCAAAAAATTTGCTAGATGTATTTGGTTTGGTTTTATAACGTCAAACCGGTCAAAGTAGACTCTCCTTTTAACTAGTCTTGTCCGGAATGATGAAACTTTTTTTTTAAATTTGTTTTTCGATGTTCCAAGCGTACGGATGTCGAGATATAACGATATTAGTGAAGTTGTAAATTTTCAAAAAATTTGCTAGATGTATTTGGTTTGGTTTTATAACGGTCAAACCGGTCAAAGTAGACTTTCCTTTCAAATATTCTTGTCCGAAATGATGAAACTATTTTTTTAAAATTTGTTTTCGACGTTCCAATCGTACGGATGTCGAGATATAACGATTTTAGTGAAATGGTAAATTTTCAAAAAATTTGCTAGATGTATTTGGTTTGGTTTTATCACGTCAAACCGGTCAAAGTAGACTCTCCTTTTAACTAGTCTTGTCCGGAATGATGAAACATTTTTTTAAATTTTTTTTTTCGATGTTCCAAGCGTACGGATGTCGAGGTATAACGATATTAGTGAAGTTGTAAATTTTCAAAAAATTTGCTAGTTGTATTTGGTTTGGTTTTATAACGGTCAAACCGGTCAAAGTAGACTTTCCTTTTAACTAGTCTTGTTCGGAATGATTTAACTATTTTTTTAAATTTTTTTTCGACGTTCCAATTGTACGGATGTCGAGATATAACGATTTTAGTGAATTGTTAAATCTTCAAAAAATTTGCTAGATTTATTTGGTTAGGTTTTATAACGGTCAAACCGGTCAAAATAGACTTTCCTTTTAACTAGTCTTGTCCGGAATGATGAAACTATTTTTTTTAAAAAACAATTGGACGTTCCAATTGTACGGATGTCGAGATATAACGATTTTAGTGAAGTGGTAAATTTTCAAAAAAATTGCTAGATGTATTTGGTTTGGTTTTATCACGTCAAACCGGTCAAAGTAGACTCTCCTTTTAACTAGTCTTGTCCGGAATGATGAAACATTTTTTAAAATTTTTTTTTTCGATGTTCCAAGCGTACGGATGTCGAGATATAACGATATTAGTGAAGTTGTAAATTTTCAAAAAATTTGCTAGTTGTATTTGGTTTGGTTTTATAACGGTTAAACCGGTCAAAGTAGACTTTCCTTTCAACTATTCTTGTCCAGAATGATGAAACTATTTTTTTAAAAAAAAAATTCGACGTTCCAATTGTACGGATGTCGAGATACAACGATTTTAGTGAAGTGGTAAATTTTCAAAAAATTTGCTAGATGTATTTGGTTTGGTTTTATAACGGTCAAACCGGTCAAAGTAGACTTTCCCTATAACTAGTCTTGTCCGGAATGATGAAATTATTTTTAAAAAAAAAAAAAATTCGACTTTCCAATCGTACTGATGTCGAGATATAACAATTTTAGTGAAGTGGTAAATTTTCAAAAAAAATGCTAGATGTATTTGGTTTGGTTTTATAACGGTCAAACCGGTCAAAGTAGACTTTCCTTTCAACTATTCTTGTCCGAAATGATGAAACTATTTTTTTAATTTTTTTTTTCGACGTTCCAATCGTACGGATGTCGAGATATAACGATTTTATTGATGTGGTAAATTTTCGAAAAATTTGCTGGATGTATTTGGTTTGGTTTTATAACGGTCAAACCGGTCAAAGTAGAATTTCCTTTTAACTAGTATTGTGGGGAATGATGAATCTATTTTTTTAAAAAAGAAATTCGACGTTCCAGTCGTACGGATGTGGAGATATAACGATTTTAGTGAATTTGTAAATTTTCAAAAAATTTGCTAGATGTATTTGGTTTGGTTTTATAACGGTCAAACCGGTCAAAGTAGACTTTCCTTTTAACTAGTCTTGTCCGGAATGATTAAATTATTTTTTTAATTTTTTTTCGACGTTCCAATTGTACAGATGTCGAGATATAACGATTTTAGTGAATTGTTAAATCTTCAAAAAATTTGCTAGATTTATTTGGTTTGGTTTTATAACGGTCAAAGTAGACTTTCCTTTTAACTAGTCTTGTCCGGAATGATGAAACTATTTTTTTTTAAAAAAAATTCGACGTTCCAATTGTACGGATGTCGAGATATAACGATTTTAGTGAAGTGGTAAATTTTCAAAAAATTTGCTAGATGTATTTGGTTTGGTTTTATAACGTCAAACCGGTCAAAGTAGACTCTCCTTTTAACTAGTCTTGTCCGGAATGATGAAACTTTTTTTTAAAATTTGTTTTTCGATGTTCCAAGCATACGGATGTCGAGATATAACGATATTAGTGAAGTTGTAAATTTTCAAAAAATTTGCTAGATGTATTTGGTTTGGTTTTATAACGGTCAAACCGGTCAAAGTAGACTTTCCTTTCAAATATTCTTGTCCGAAATGATGAAACTATTTTTTTAAAATTTGTTTTCGACGTTCCAATCGTACGGATGTCGAGATATAACGATTTTAGTGAAATGGTAAATTTTCAAAAAATTTGCTAGATGTATTTGGTTTGGTTTTATAACGGTCAAACCGGTCAAAGTAGACTTTCTCTATAACTAATCTTGTCCGGAATGATGAAACTATTTTTTAATTTTTTTTTTTCGACGTTCCAATCGTACTGATGTCGAGATATAACGATTTTAGTGAAGTTGTAAATTTTAAAAAAATTTGCTAGATGTATTTGGTTTGGTTTTATAACGGTCAAACCGGTCAAAGTAGACTTTCCTTTTAACTAGTCTTGTTCGGAATGATTTAACTATTTTTTTAAATTTTTTTTCGACGTTCCAATTGTACGGATGTCGAGATATAACGATTTTAGTGAATTGTTAAATCTTCAAAAAATTTGCTAGATTTATTTGGTTAGGTTTTATAACGGTCAAACCGGTCAAAATAGACTTTCCTTTTAACTAGTCTTGTCCGGAATGATGAAACTATTTTTTTTAAAAAACAATTGGACGTTCCAATTGTACGGATGTCGAGATATAACGATTTTAGTGAAGTGGTAAATTTTCAAAAAAATTGCTAGATGTATTTGGTTTGGTTTTATCACGTCAAACCGGTCAAAGTAGACTCTCCTTTTAACTAGTCTTGTCCGGAATGATGAAACATTTTTTTAATTTTTTTTTTTCGATGTTCCAAGCGTAAGGATGTCGAGATATAACGATATTAGTGAAGTTGTAAATTTTCAAAAAATTTGCTAGTTATATTTGGTTTGGTTTTATAACGGTTAAACCGGTCAAAGTAGACTTTCCTTTCAACTATTCTTGTCCAGAATGATGAAACTATTTTTTTTTTAAAAAAAATTCGACGTTCCAATTGTACGGATGTCGAGATATAACGATTTTAGTGAAGTGGTAAATTTTCAAAAAATTTGCTAGATGTATTTGGTTTGGTTTTATAACGGTCAAACCGGTCAAAGTAGACTTTCCCTATAACTAGTCTTGTCCGGAATGATGAAACTATTTTTAAAAAAAAAAAAAATTCGACGTTCCAATCGTACTGATGTCGAGATATAACAATTTTAGTGAAGTGGTAAATTTTCAAAAAAAATGCTAGATGTATTTGGTTTGGTTTTATAACGGTCAAACCGGTCAAAGTAGACTTTCCTTTCAACTATTCTTGTCCGAAATGATGAAACTATTTTTTTAATTTTTTTTTTCGACGTTCCAATCGTACGGATGTCGAGATATAACGATTTTATTGATGTGGTAAATTTTCAAAAAATTTGCTGGATGTATTTGGTTTGGTTTTATAACGGTCAAACCGGTCAAAGTAGAATTTCTTTTTAACTAGTATTGTGGGGAATGATGAATCTATTTTTTTAAAAAAGAAATTCGACGTTCCAGTCGTACGGATGTGGAGATATAACGATTTTAGTGAATTTGTAAATTTTCAAAAAATTTGCTAGATGTATTTGGTTTGGTTTTATAACGGTCAAACCGGTCAAAGTAGACTTTCCTTTTAACTAGTCTTGTCCGGAATGATTAAATTATTTTTTTAATTTTTTTTCGACGTTCCAATTGTACAGATGTCGAGATATAACGATTTTAGTGAATTGTTAAATCTTCAAAAAATTTGCTAGATTTATTTGGTTTGGTTTTATAACGGTCAAAGTAGGCTTTCCTTTTAACTAGTCTTGTCCGGAATGATGAAACTATTTTTTTTAAAAAAAAATTCGACGTTCCAATTGTACGGATGTCGAGATATAACGATTTTAGTGAAGTGGTAAATTTTCAAAAAATTTGCTAGATGTATTTGGTTTGG
Organism: Kitagawia praeruptora; assembly: GCA_037693485.1. Classification (NCBI taxonomy): domain Eukaryota; kingdom Viridiplantae; phylum Streptophyta; class Magnoliopsida; order Apiales; family Apiaceae; genus Kitagawia; species Kitagawia praeruptora. The sequence continues at coordinate 154,882,647 of CM075351.1, read as the reverse complement.
TTTTATAACGTCAAACCGGTCAAAGTAGACTCTCCTTTTAACTAGTCTTGTCCGGAATGATGAAACTTTTTTTTTAAATTTGTTTTTCGATGTTCCAAGCGTACGGATGTCGAGATATAACGATATTAGTGAAGTTGTAAATTTTCAAAAAATTTGCTAGATGTATTTGGTTTGGTTTTATAACGGTCAAACCGGTCAAAGTAGACTTTCCTTTCAAATATTCTTGTCCGAAATGATGAAACTATTTTTTTAAAATTTGTTTTCGACGTTCCAATCGTACGGATGTCGAGATATAACGATTTTAGTGAAATGGTAAATTTTCAAAAAATTTGCTAGATGTATTTGGTTTGGTTTTATCACGTCAAACCGGTCAAAGTAGACTCTCCTTTTAACTAGTCTTGTCCGGAATGATGAAACATTTTTTTAAATTTTTTTTTTCGATGTTCCCAGCGTACGGATGTCGAGGTATAACGATATTAGTGAAGTTGTAAATTTTCAAAACATTTGCTAGTTGTATTTGGTTTGGTTTTATAACGGTTAAACCGGTCAAAGTAGACTTTCCTTTCAACTATTCTTGTCCAGAATGATGAAACTATTTTTTTTTAAAAAAAATTCGACGTTCCAATTGTACGGATGTCGAGATATAACGATTTTAGTGAAGTGGTAAATTTTCAAAAAATTTGCTAGATGTATTTGGTTTGGTTTTATAACGGTCAAACCGGTCAAAGTAGACTTTCCCTATAACTAGTCTTGTCCGGAATGATGAAACTATTTTAAAAAAAAAAAAAAAAATCGACGTTCCAATCGTACTGATGTCGAGATATAACAATTTTAGTGAAGTGGTAAATTTTCAAAAAAAATGCTAGATGTATTTGGTTTGGTTTTATAACGGTCAAACCGGTCAAAGTAGACTTTCCTTTCAACTATTCTTGTCCGAAATGATGAAACTATTTTTTTAATTTTTTTTTTCGACGTTCCAATCGTACGGATGTCGAGATATAACGATTTTATTGATGTGGTAAATTTTCAAAAAATTTGCTGGATGTATTTGGTTTGGTTTTATAACGGTCAAACCGGTCAAAGTAGAATTTCCTTTTAACTAGTATTGTGGGGAATGATGAATCTATTTTTTTAAAAAAGAAATTCGACGTTCCAGTCATACGGATGTGGAGATATAACGATTTTAGTGAATTTGTAAATTTTCAAAAAATTTGCTAGATGTATTTGGTTTGGTTTTATAACGGTCAAACCGGTCAAAGTAGACTTTCCTTTTAACTAGTCTTGTCCGGAATGATTAAATTATTTTTTTAATTTTTTTTCGACGTTCCAATTGTACAGATGTCGAGATATAACGATTTTAGTGAATTGTTAAATCTTCAAAAAATTTGCTAGATTTATTTGGTTTGGTTTTATAACGGTCAAAGTAGACTTTCCTTTTAACTAGTCTTGTCCGGAATGATGAAACTATTTTTTTTAAAAAAAATTCGACGTTCCAATTGTACGGATGTCGAGATATAACGATTTTAGTGAAGTGGTAAATTTTCAAAAAATTTGCTAGATGTATTTGGTTTGGTTTTATAACGTCAAACCGGTCAAAGTAGACTCTCCTTTTAACTAGTCTTGTCCGGAATGATGAAACTTTTTTTTTAAATTTGTTTTTCGATGTTCCAAGCGTACGGATGTCGAGATATAACGATATTAGTGAAGTTGTAAATTTTCAAAAAATTTGCTAGATGTATTTGGTTTGGTTTTATAACGGTCAAACCGGTCAAAGTAGACTTTCCTTTCAAATATTCTTGTCCGAAATGATGAAACTATTTTTTTAAAATTTGTTTTCGACGTTCCAATCGTACGGATGTCGAGATATAACGATTTTAGTGAAATGGTAAATTTTCAAAAAATTTGCTAGATGTATTTGGTTTGGTTTTATCACGTCAAACCGGTCAAAGTAGACTCTCCTTTTAACTAGTCTTGTCCGGAATGATGAAACATTTTTTTAAATTTTTTTTTTCGATGTTCCAAGCGTACGGATGTCGAGGTATAACGATATTAGTGAAGTTGTAAATTTTCAAAAAATTTGCTAGTTGTATTTGGTTTGGTTTTATAACGGTTAAACCGGTCAAAGTAGACTTTCCTTTCAACTATTCTTGTCCAGAATGATGAAACTATTTTTTTTAAAAAAAAATTCGACGTTCCAATTGTACGGATGTCGAGATATAACGATTTTAGTGAAGTGGTAAATTTTCAAAAAATTTGCTAGATGTATTTGGTTTGGTTTTATAACGGTCAAACCGGTCAAAGTAGACTTTCCTTTTAACTAGTCTTGTCCGGAATGATTAAATTATTTTTTTAATTTTTTTTCGACGTTCCAATTGTACAGATGTCGAGATATAACGATTTTAGTGAATTGTTAAATCTTCAAAAAATTTGCTAGATTTATTTGGTTTGGTTTTATAACGGTCAAAGTAGACTTTCCTTTTAACTAGTCTTGTCCGGAATGATGAAACTATTTTTTTTAAAAAAAAATTCGACGTTCCAATCGTACGGATGTCGAGATATAACGATTTTAGTGAAGTGGTAAATTTTCAAAAAATTTGCTAGATGTATTTGGTTTGGTTTTATAACGTCAAACCGGTCAAAGTAGACTCTCCTTTTAACTAGTCTTGTCCGGAATGATGAAACTTTTTTTTTAAATTTGTTTTTCGATGTTCCAAGCGTACGGATGTCGAGATATAACGATATTAGTGAAGTTGTAAATTTTCAAAAAATTTGCTAGATGTATTTGGTTTGGTTTTATAACGGTCAAACCGGTCAAAGTAGACTTTCCTTTCAAATATTCTTGTCCGAAATGATGAAACTATTTTTTTAAAATTTGTTTTCGACGTTCCAATCGTACGGATGTCGAGATATAACGATTTTAGTGAAATGGTAAATTTTCAAAAAATTTGCTAGATGTATTTGGTTTGGTTTTATCACGTCAAACCGGTCAAAGTAGACTCTCCTTTTAACTAGTCTTGTCCGGAATGATGAAACATTTTTTTAAATTTTTTTTTTCGATGTTCCAAGCGTACGGATGTCGAGGTATAACGATATTAGTGAAGTTGTAAATTTTCAAAAAATTTGCTAGTTGTATTTGGTTTGGTTTTATAACGGTTAAACCGGTCAAAGTAGACTTTTCTTTCAACTATTCTTGTCCAGAATGATGAAACTATTTTTTTTTAAAAAAAATTCGACGTTCCAATTGTACGGATGTCGAGATATAACGATTTTAGTGAAGTGGTAAATTTTCAAAAAATTTGCTAGATGTATTTGGTTTGGTTTTATAACGGTCAAACCGGTCAAAGTAGACTTTCCCTATAACTAGTCTTGTCCGGAATGATGAAACTATTTTTAAAAAAAAAAAAAATTCGACGTTCCAATCGTACTGATGTCGAGATATAACAATTTTAGTGAAGTGGTAAATTTTAAATAAAAATGCTAGATGTATTTGGTTTGGTTTTATAACGGTCAAACCGGTCAAAGTAGACTTTCCTTTCAACTATTCTTGTCCGAAATGATGAAACTATTTTTTTAATTTTTTTTTTCGACGTTCCAATCGTACGGATGTCGAGATATAACGATTTTATTGATGTGGTAAATTTTCAAAAAATTTGCTGGATGTATTTGGTTTGGTTTTATAACGGTCAAACCGGTCAAAGTAGAATTTCCTTTTAACTAGTATTGTGGGGAATGATGAATCTATTTTTTTAAAAAAGAAATTCGACGTTCCAGTCATACGGATATGGAGATATAACGATTTTAGTGAATTTGTAAATTTTCAAAAAATTTGCTAGATGTATTTGGTTTGGTTTTATAACGGTCAAACCGGTCAAAGTAGACTTTCCTTTTAACTAGTCTTGTCCGGAATGATTAAATTATTTTTTTAATTTTTTTTCGACGTTCCAATTGTACAGATGTCGAGATATAACGATTTTAGTGAATTGTTAAATCTTCAAAAAATTTGCTAGATTTATTTGGTTTGGTTTTATAACGGTCAAAGTAGACTTTCCTTTTAACTAGTCTTGTCCGGAATGATGAAACTATTTTTTTTAAAAAAAAATTCGACGTTCCAATTGTACGGATGTCGAGATATAACGATTTTAGTGAAGTGGTAAATTTTCAAAAAATTTGCTAGATGTATTTGGTTTGGTTTTATAACGTCAAACCGGTCAAAGTAGACTCTCCTTTTAACTAGTCTTGTCCGGAATGATGAAACTTTTTTTTTAAATTTGTTTTTCGATGTTCCAAGCGTACGGATGTCGAGATATAACGATATTAGTGAAGTTGTAAATTTTCAAAAAATTTGCTAGATGTATTTGGTTTGGTTTTATAACGGTCAAACCGGTCAAAGTAGACTTTCCTTTCAAATATTCTTGTCCGAAATGATGAAACTATTTTTTTAAAATTTGTTTTCGACGTTCCAATCGTACGGATGTCGAGATATAACGATTTTAGTGAAATGGTAAATTTTCAAAAAATTTGCTAGATGTATTTGGTTTGGTTTTATCACGTCAAACCGGTCAAAGTAGACTCTCCTTTTAACTAGTCTTGTCCGGAATGATGAAACATTTTTTTAAATTTTTTTTTCGATGTTCCAAGCGTACGGATGTCGAGGTATAACGATATTAGTGAAGTTGTAAATTTTCAAAAAATTTGCTAGTTGTATTTGGTTTGGTTTTATAACGGTTAAACCGGTCAAAGTAGACTTTCCTTTCAACTATTCTTGTCCAGAATGATGAAACTATTTTTTTTTAAAAAAAATTCGACGTTCCAATTGTACGGATGTCGAGATATAACGATTTTAGTGAAGTGGTAAATTTTTAAAAAATTTGCTAGATGTATTTGGTTTGGTTTTATAACGGTCAAACCGGTCAAAGTAGACTTTCCTTTTAACTAGTCTTGTCCGGAATGATTAAATTATTTTTTTAATTTTTTTTCGACGTTCCAATTGTACAGATGTCGAGATATAACGATTTTAGTGAATTGTTAAATCTTCAAAGAATTTGCTAGATTTATTTGGTTTGGTTTTATAACGGTCAAAGTAGACTTTCCTTTTAACTAGTCTTGTCCGGAATGATGAAACTATTTTTTTAAAAAAAAAATTCGACGTTCCAATTGTACGGATGTCGAGATATAACGATTTTAGTGAAGTGGTAAATTTTCAAAAAATTTGCTAGATGTATTTGGTTTGGTTTTATAACGTCAAACCGGTCAAAGTAGACTCTCCTTTTAACTAGTCTTGTCCGGAATGATGAAACTTTTTTTTTAAATTTGTTTTTCGATGTTCCAAGCGTACGGATGTCGAGATATAACGATATTAGTGAAGTTGTAAATTTTCAAAAAATTTGCTAGATGTATTTGGTTTGGTTTTATAACGGTCAAACCGGTCAAAGTAGACTTTCCTTTCAAATATTCTTGTCCGAAATGATGAAACTATTTTTTTAAAATTTGTTTTCGACGTTCCAATCGTACGGATGTCGAGATATAACGATTTTAGTGAAATGGTAAATTTTCAAAAAATTTGCTAGATGTATTTGGTTTGGTTTTATCACGTCAAACCGGTCAAAGTAGACTCTCCTTTTAACTAGTCTTGTCCGGAATGATGAAACATTTTTTTAAATTTTTTTTTTCGATGTTCCAAGCGTACGGATGTCGAGGTATAACGATATTAGTGAAGTTGTAAATTTTCAAAAAATTTGCTAGTTGTATTTGGTTTGGTTTTATAACGGTTAAACCGGTCAAAGTAGACTTTCCTTTCAACTATTCTTGTCCAGAATGATGAAACTATTTTTTTTTAAAAAAAATTCGACGTTCCAATTGTACGGATGTCGAGATATAACGATTTTAGTGAAGTGGTAAATTTTCAAAAAATTTGCTAGATGTATTTGGTTTGGTTTTATAACGGTCAAACCGGTCAAAGTAGACTTTCCCTATAACTAGTCTTGTCCGGAATGATGAAACTATTTAAAAAAAAAAAAAATTCGACGTTCCAATCGTACTGATGTCGAGATATAACAATTTTAGTGAAGTGGTAAATTTTCAAAAAAAATGCTAGATGTATTTGGTTTGGTTTTATAACGGTCAAACCGGTCAAAGTAGACTTTCCTTTCAACTATTCTTGTCCGAAATGATGAAACTATTTTTTTAATTTTTTTTTTCGACGTTCCAATCGTACGGATGTCGAGATATAACGATTTTATTGATGTGGTAAATTTTCAAAAAATTTGCTGGATGTATTTGGTTTGGTTTTATAACGGTCAAACCGGTCAAAGTAGAATTTCCTTTTAACTAGTATTGTGGGGAATGATGAATCTATTTTTTTAAAAAAGAAATTCGACGTTCCAGTCGTACGGATGTGGAGATATAACGATTTTAGTGAATTTGTAAATTTTCAAAAAATTTGCTAGATGTATTTGGTTTGGTTTTATAACGGTCAAACCGGTCAAAGTAGACTTTCCTTTTAACTAGTCTTGTCCGGAATGATTAAATTATTTTTTTAATTTTTTTTCGACGTTCCAATTGTACAGATGTCGAGATATAACGATTTTAGTGAATTGTTAAATCTTCAAAAAATTTGCTAGATTTATTTGGTTTGGTTTTATAACGGTCAAAGTAGACTTTCCTTTTAACTAGTCTTGTCCGGAATGATGAAACTATATTTTTTTAAAAAAAATTCGACGTTCCAATTGTACGGATGTCGAGATATAACGATTTTAGTGAAGTGGTAAATTTTCAAAAAATTTGCTAGATGTATTTGGTTTGGTTTTATAACGTCAAACCGGTCAAAGTAGACTCTCCTTTTAACTAGTCTTGTCCGGAATGATGAAACTTTTTTTTTAAATTTGTTTTTCGATGTTCCAAGCGTACGGATGTCGAGATATAACGATATTAGTGAAGTTGTAAATTTTCAAAAAATTTGCTAGATGTATTTGGTTTGGTTTTATAACGGTCAAACCGGTCAAAGTAGACTTTCCTTTCAAATATTCTTGTCCGAAATGATGAAACTATTTTTTTTAAATTTGTTTTCGACGTTCCAATCGTACGGATGTCGAGATATAACGATTTTAGTGAAATGGTAAATTTTCAAAAAATTTGCTAGATGTATTTGGTTTGGTTTTATCACGTCAAACCGGTCAAAGTAGACTCTCCTTTTAACTAGTCTTGTCCGGAATGATGAAACATTTTTTTAAATTTTTTTTTTCGATGTTCCAAGCGTACGGATGTCGAGGTATAACGATATTAGTGAAGTTGTAAATTTTCAAAAAATTTGCTAGTTGTATTTGGTTTGGTTTTATAACGGTTAAACCGGTCAAAGTAGACTTTCCTTTCAACTATTCTTGTCCAGAATGATGAAACTATTTTTTTTAAAAAAAAATTCGACGTTCCAATTGTACGGATGTCGAGATATAACGATTTTAGTGAAGTGGTAAATTTTCAAAAAATTTGCTAGATGTATTTGGTTTGGTTTTATAACGGTCAAACCGGTCAATGTAGACTTTCCCTAGAACTAGTCTTGTCCGGAATGATGAAACTATTTAAAAAAAAAAATTCGACGTTCCAATCGTACTGATGTCGAGATATAACAATTTTAGTGAAGTGGTAAATTTTCAAAAAAAATGCTAGATGTATTTGGTTTGGTTTTATAACGGTCAAACCGGTCAAAGTAGACTTTCCTTTCAACTATTCTTGTCCGAAATGATGAAACTATTTTTTTAATTTTTTTTTTCGACGTTCCAATCGTACGGATGTCGAGATATAACGATTTTATTGATGTGGTAAATTTTCAAAAAATTTGCTGGATGTATTTGGTTTGGTTTTATAACGGTCAAACCGGTCAAAGTAGAATTTCCTTTTAACTAGTATTGTGGGGAATGATGAATCTATTTTTTTAAAAAAGAAATTCGACGTTCCAGTCGTACGGATGTGGAGATATAACGATTTTAGTGAATTTGTAAATTTTCAAAAAATTTGCTAGATGTATTTGGTTTGGTTTTATAACGGTCAAACCGGTCAAAGTAGACTTTCCTTTTAACTAGTCTTGTCCGGAATGATTAAATTATTTTTTTAATTTTTTTTTCGACGTTCCAATTGTACAGATGTCGAGATATAACGATTTTAGTGAATTGTTAAATCTTCAAAAAATTTGCTAGATTTATTTGGTTTGGTTTTATAACGGTCAAAGTACACTTTCCTTTTAACTAGTCTTGTCCGGAATGATGAAACTATTTTTTTTAAAAAAATTCGACGTTCCAATTGTACGGATGTCGAGATATAACGATTTTAGTGAAGTGGTAAATTTTCAAAAAATTTGCTAGATGTATTTGGTTTGGTTTTATAACGTCAAACCGGTCAAAGTAGACTCTCCTTTTAACTAGTCTTGTCCGGAATGATGAAACTTTTTTTTTAAATTTGTTTTTCGATGTTCCAAGCGTACGGATGTCGAGATATAACGATATCAGTGAAGTTGTAAATTTTCAAAAAATTTGCTAGATGTATTTGTTTGGTTTTATAACTGTCAAACCGGTCAAAGTAGACTTTCCTTTCAAATATTCTTGTCCGAAATGATGAAACTATTTTTTTAAAATTTGTTTTCGACGTTCCAATCGTACGGATGTCGAGATATAACGATTTTAGTGAAATGGTAAATTTTCAAAAAATTTGCTAGATGTATTTGGTTTGGTTTTATCACGTCAAACCGGTCAAAGTAGACTCTCCTTTTAACTAGTCTTGTCCGGAATGATGAAACATTTTATTAAATTTTTTTTTTCGATGTTCCAAGCGTACGGATGTCAAGATATAACGATATTAGTGAAGTTGTAAATTTTCAAAAAATTTGCTAGTTGTATTTGGTTTGGTTTTATAACGGTTAAACCGGTCAAAGTAGACTTTCCTTTCAACTATTCTTGTCCAGAATGATGAAACTATTTTTTTTAAAAAAAAATTCGACGTTCCAATTGTACGGATGTCGAGATATAACGATTTTAGTGAAGTGGTAAATTTTCAAAAAATTTGCTAGATGTATTTGGTTTGGTTTTATAACGGTCAAACCGATCAAAGTAGACTTTCCCTATAACTAGTCTTGTCCGGAATGATGAAACTATTTTAAAAAAAAAAAAATTCGACGTTCCAATCGTACTGACGTCGAGATATAACAATTTTAGTGAAGTGGTAAATTTTCAAAAAAAATGCTAGATGTATTTGGTTTGGTTTTATAACGGTCAAACCGGTCAAAGTAGACTTTCCTTTCAACTATTCTTGTCCGAAATGATGAAACTATTTTTTTAATTTTTTTTTTCGACGTTCCAATCCTACGGATGTCGAGATATAACGATTTTATTGATGTGGTAAATTTTCAAAAAATTTGCTGGATGTATTTGGTTTGGTTTTATAACGGTCAAACCGGTCAAAGTAGAATTTCCTTTTAACTAGTATTGTGGGGAATGATGAATCTATTTTTTTAAAAAAGAAATTCGACGTTCCAGTCGTACGGATGTGGAGATATAACGATTTTAGTGAATTTGTAAATTTTCAAAAAATTTGCTAGATGTATTTGGTTTGGTTTTATAACGGTCAAACCGGTCAAAGTAGACTTTCCTTTTAACTAGTCTTGTCCGGAATGATTAAATTATTTTTTTAATTTTTTTTTCGACGTTCCAATTGTACAGATGTCGAGATATAACGATTTTAGTGAATTGTTAAATCTTCAAAAAATTTGCTAGATTTATTTGGTTTGGTTTTATAACGGTCAAAGTAGACTTTTCTTTTAACTAGTCTTGTCCGGAATGATGAAACTATTTTTTTTAAAAAAAAATTCGACGTTCCAATTGTACGGATGTCGAGATATAACGATTTTAGTGAAGTGGTAAATTTTCAAAAAAATTGCTAGATGTATTTGGTTTGGTTTTATAACGTCAAACCGGTCAAAGTAGACTCTCCTTTTAACTAGTCTTGTCCGGAATGATGAAACTTTTTTTTAAAATTTTTTTTTCGATGTTCCAAGCGTACGGATGTCGAGATATAACGATATTAGTGAAGTTGTAAATTTTCAAAAAATTTGCTAGATGTATTTGGTTTGGTTTTATAACGGTCAAACCGGTCAAAGTAGACTTTCCTTTCAACTATTCTTGTCCGAAATGATGAAACTATTTTTTTAAAATTTGTTTTCGACGTTCCAAACGTACGGATGTCGAGATATAACGATTTTAGTGAAATGGTAAATTTTCAAAAAATTTGCTAGATGTATTTGGTTTGGTTTTATAACGGTCAAACCGGTCAAAGTAGACTTTCTCTATAACTAATCTTGTCCGGAATGATGAAACTATTTTTAAAAAAAAAAAATTTCGACGTTCCAATCGTACGGATGTCGAGATATAACGATTTTAGTGAAGTGGTAAATTTTCAAAAAATTTGCTGGATGTATTTGGTTTGGTTTTATAACGGTCAAACCGGTCAAAGTAGAATTTCCTTTTAACTAGTATTGTCCGGAATGATGAATCTATTTTTTTAAAAAAGAAATTCGACGTTCCAGTGTTATACGAAATTTACGCAAGCGCACGTAGTCACAAGTAATACAATTAAAGTTCGTTCCACAGAGATCTGGTTATGGTTCTATTCAGTAAATATGCCTATGCAACAATGTATGGTTTTAACTCACTGCTAAGAAAAGTAACAAACTGGGTTTGATTATCTAATTTATACTAAGATGCAAGAATTAAACTAAGAATTAACTAATTAACAAGAATTAAAATCGAATTACTTATATGAGATTAAACATGGAATCCTAGTTTCATCATCTACTTCACTTAGAGTTGCAGCCTTTAATCACTATGTGCAATGGTTTTGATATTTGATCGGACAACACGAAACAAGTATACGCTACCTGTCAGCATACGCATACCAAACTAAACATACATCCACAAAAGAGATAGAAGATGAATAGACACCAATTATGCTTAGACCCTATATGTCTATAGAATTTGAAAACATAACGGTTGAAGAACAAGTTATCCATAAAGATCACATAGGGCAGTATAAGTATTTTCATCTCACACCACAAATCATATTGATAAACAATTATGAACCTATGCTAGCATGGCAAGTTCTAAATCTCAAGATCCACTTTCACTTCACAAGAGATTAACAAATTAGATGTTCGCGACGCATCTATCTATTACGCATAACCTTACGAGGATATCAATTATACACCACACACAAATCTTTAAGGCATGCAAACTACTAAGCTACATAGATAAATCCACTAGGATCCCACGACAACGATTAGCCCATAATTGAACCGTTCATCGTCATGGGATTTGATGAAAACATGATTTAAAACAAGATATGGAAGAAAGAAGTAAAAATATTATTAAAACTAAGAGTTGAGAAAACAAATCTATAATTCAACGTATACAAAAGATGAAGTAGATCTAGATCCGTTGCTTGTCACGAGCGTTGAATCCTTCTCTCCTTTTCCCTCTTGCAGATCTGAGCTGGTTACAATAATAATGCGATGATAATGTGTATCTCTATTACAATGCTTAGATGTGTTTTTATAGGCTCTAGATTTCTTGCCCAGCAAGAATTTATCTTCTATTACAATTAGAATTTAATTAAGGTGCTAAAACCTGCCCGGAATATAATTAGAACTTGAAAAGGGCAAAACAGGAATTTCCCAGCCTTCTTTAACTAGAACAGGCGCGCGATTTTAATCAACATATTACTTGCACGTGCTTCCTATCCCAGGTTGTAGAAAATCTCTCAAGCTTCGCGTGGGCAGTAAGATCACTGAAAACGGACTTACAGAACTCCAGATATGGCCAAAACAGTGTAAGCTGCGCAGCCTTCCCAGAAAATCCGAATTTTAATCAATTAATTCCCAAAAAATTATAGAAGCATCCACCTTAATCAACATCCTTGTAAATCTGCACAACTAAACAAAACACATCAAAACTATAAGAAACTTGAGTCCAAGATAATCAATTTAAGCCGATTTAGAATGTTCCAAGTAGATATAAAATCCACTTATCACACCCCCAAACTTAAACCGATGCTTGTCCTCAAGCATTAACAATTACAACTAACTAACTAACTAGTACCACTTCCGTAGGTGATCACGGTTGCATTTGGCATATGCAACAAGCCCTTTAAACCCCTAGGCAGCCCTAGTGGACGAGTAAGGTCTCGTGAGGGCCTATAGCGAATGTACCCACAAAATCCATTTAACCTAATGCAATGCAATGCATGACTGCAACTAAATGAAAATGCAATTAATCTAATCTACCATACCTTCAAATCCTCTCATGCCACATCAACTTAAGAATCAAAGTAAATACGCAATGTCTTGGTGTCGAAAGTGCAAGTATTCACATAGTCTACTCAATGAACATGCATAAGTTCTCACAAGCCCATGTCAAGTGTAAGAATAAGTTAGTAAACATGCTAAGCCTACAAGAGTACATCTTTGAGACAACACTCGGGATCTCATATGCAAGAACAAGCAAACACTCACAATCCACTCACAAAAGAATATTCACTCAAGAACAAGGGTAAGTGTATCACTCAATTCCAACAAAATCATAAGCATGCTTGACATTTGGTATCAATCTAACTCTTAACACAACATACATCAATGACGATAATCAAAAGGTCTTTAATTGGGTTGTAACGGGGCTAGGGACAAGGTATGTCAAATAAGCCAAAACAGGTGTAGTGTCAAAAGCTAGTAAGTACCATAATAAATCATACACAACACCATATTTCCCCCCCACATAATTTTTCTAAAACAAACACTCGACTAGTCGACTAAAATAGGATCACAACAAACACAAACATGCTCTCATAATATATTTTTTTTTCTTTTCTCTCTTTTTTTTTCTTTTTTTTTTTCGAGAGCTAAATAGAACACAAACAATAATATAAACAATAACAATGATCCCATAATTTTATTACATATGTCGACTATCAAGTAAACAACCAAACCCAATTTTCAATATTTCCCCCAAAAGTATGACCAACAATAAACCCCTCCTTGCACACCTTATTACTCCCTTAAACACTCTACTAGCCTTTGACAATGTGGGTTCAAATTAATGTAAGGCCAATACAAGAAAAAGGTCTAGGCAAGTAATGTGGTATGTCACCGAAAAATAGGATTAAGCTCAACGGGTTAACTAATTGATCATGTAAACATGGTATGGTAATACGGGAAAATATGCGGTTATTTCTAATGCCTTTATCACTTTAATCGTCAAATAATGTCATGCGTTTCAAGAAAGACCTCAAACAACTGCTAGCAATGCAAACAATCCGTGGACACTCAAGCAAACGAATAAATTGCAAATATGCAATATGCAATAAGGCTCAAAAACTCACTTGGTGGAAAAACATACTCAATCCCAAGCAAACATCTCTCTAACGCACCAACTTGTATTCAAAGCATGCAAACTAAATCATCTTGCACATATTCATGTCCTTCTAATTACTTACAACATTCAATAAGTCTACTAGCTTCAACTTACTAGTGTATGTGTGTGCACAAGATCAAAGCATACCACTTCTCAATCAAAACCGTCAACAACACAAAATTCCTATCAAGCATGGGTGCAAATGCAAACTATTTTCGTACGGATGTCGAGATATAACGATTTTAGTGAAGTTGTAAATTTTCAAAAAATTTGCTAGATGTATTTGGTTTGGTTTTATAACGGTCAAACCGGTCAAAGTAGACTTTCCTTTTAACTAGTCTTGTCCGGAATGATTAAACTATTTTTTTAATTTTTTTTTCGATGTTCCAATTGTACGGATGTCGAGATATAACGATTTTAGTGAATTGTTAAATCTTCAAAAAATTTGCTAGATTTATTTGGTTTGGTTTTATAACGGTCAGACCGGTCAAACTAGACTTTCCTTTTAACTAGTCTTGTCCGGAATGATGAAACTATTTTTTTTAAAAAAAAATTCGACGTTCCAATTGTACGGATGTCGAGATATAACGATTTTAGTGAAGTGGTAAATTTTCAAAAAATTTGCTAGATGTACTTGGTTTGGTTTTATAACGGTCAAACCGGTCAAAGTAGACTTTCCCTATAACTAGTCTTGTCCGGAATGATGAAACTATTTTTTTTAAAAAAAATTTCGACGTTCCAATCGTACTGATGTCGAGATATAACAATTTTAGTGAAGTGGTAAATTTTCAAAAAAAATGCTAGATGTATTTGGTTTGGTTTTATAACGGTCAAACCGGTCAAAGTAGACTTTCCTTTCAACTATTCTTGTCCGAAATGATGAAACTATTTTTTTAAATTTTTTTTGGACGTTCCAATCGTACGGATGTCGAGATATAACGATTTTATTGATGTGGTAAATTTTCAAAAAATTTGCTGGATGTATTTGGTTTGGTTTTATAACGGTCAAACCGGTCAAAGTAGAATTTCCTTTTAACTAGTATTGTCCGGAATGATGAATCTATTTTTTTAAAAAAGAAATTCAACGTTCCAGTCTTACGGATGTCGAGATATAACGATTTTAGTGAAGTTGTAAATTTTCAAAAAATTTGCTAGATGTATTTGGTTTGGTTTTATAACGGTCAAACCGGTCAAAGTAGACTTTCCTTTTAACTAGTCTTGTCCGGAATGATTAAACTATTTTTTTAAAAAAATTTTCGACGCTCCAATTGTACGGATGTCGAGATATAACGATTTTAGTGAATTGTTAAATCTTCAAAAAAATTGCTAGATTTATTTGGTTTGGTTTTTAACGGTCAAATCGGTCAAAGTAGACTTTCCTTTTAACTAGTCTTGTCCGGAATGATGAAACTATTTTTTTAAAAAAAAATTCGACATTCCAATTGTACGGATGTCGAGATATAACGATTTTAGTGAAGTGGTAAATTTTCAAAAAAATTTCTAGATGTATTTGGTTTGGTTTTATAATGTCAAACCGGTCAAAGTAGACTCTCCTTTTAACTAGTCTTGTCCGGAATGATGAAACTTTTTTTTAAAATTTTTTTTTTGATGTTCCAAGCGTACGGATGTCGAGATATAACGATTTGGGTAAATTTTCAAAAAATTTGCTACATGTATTTGGTTTGGTTTTATAACGTCAAACCGGTCAAAGTAGACTTTCCCTTTAACTAGTCTTGTCCGGAATGATTAAACTATTTTTTTTAAAAAAAAAAAATCGACGTTCCAATCGTACGGATGTCGAGATATAACGATTTTAGTGAAGTGGTAAATTTTCAAAAAATTTGCTAGATGTATTTGGTTTGGTTTTATAATGGTCAAATCGGTCAAAGTAGACTTTCCTTTCAACTATTCTTGTCCGAAATGATGAAACTATTTTTTTAAATTTGTTTTCGACGTTCCAATCGTACGGATGTCGAGATATAACGATTTTAGTGAAATGGTAAATTTTAAAAAAATTTGCTAGATGTATTTGGTTTGGTTTTATAAAGGTCAAACCGGTCAAAGTAGACTTTCCCTATAATTAGTCTTGTCCGGAATGATGAAACTATTTTTTAAATATTTTTTTTTCGGCATTCCTATCGTACTGATGTCGAGATATAACGATTAAAGTGAAGTGGTATATTTTCAAAAAATTTGCTAGATGTATTTGGTTTGGTTTATAACGGTGAAACCAATCAAAGTAGACTTTCCTTTTAACTAGTCTTGTCCGGAATGATGAAACTATTTTTTTAAAAAATATGTTCGACGTTCCAATGGTACGGATGTCGAGATATAACGATTTTAGTGAAGTGGTAAATTTTCAAAAAATTTGCTAGATGTATTTGGTTTGGTTTTATAACGGTCAAACCGGTCAAAGTAGACTTTCCTTTTAACTAGTCTTGTTCGGAATGATGAAACTATTTTTTTTAAAAAAAATTACGACGTTCCAATCGTACGGATGTTGAGATATAACGATTTTAGTGAAGTTGAAAATTTTCAAAAAATTTGATAGATGTATTTGGTTTGGTTTTATAACGGTCAAAGTAGACTTTCCTTTTAACTAGTCTTGTCCGGAATGATTAAACTATTTTTTCAATTTTTTTTTCGACGTTCCAATTGTACGGATGTCGAGATATAACGATTTTAGTGAAGTGGTAAATTTTCAAAAAATTTGCTAGATGTATTTGGTTTGGTTTTATAACGGTCAAACCGGTCAAAGTAGACTTTCCTTTTAACTAGTCTTGTTCGGAATGACGAAACTATTTTTTTAAAAAAAAATTACGACGTTCCAATCGTACGGATGTTGAGATATAACGATTTTAATGAAGTTGAAAATTTTCAAAAAATTTGATAGATGTATTTGGTTTGGTTTTATAACGGTCAAAGTAGACTTTCCTTTTAACTAGTCTTGTCCGGAATGATTAAACTATTTTTTCAATTTTTTTTTCGACGTTCCAATTGTACGGATGTCGAGATATAACGATTTTAGTGAATTGGTAAATTTTCAAAAAACTTGCTAGATGTATTTGGTTTGGTTTTATAACGGTCAAACCGGTCAAAGTAGACTTTCCTTTCAACTAGTCTTGTCCGGAATGATAAAACTATTTTTTTTAAAAAAAAATCGACGTTCCAATCGTTCGGATGTCGAGATATAACGATTTTAGTGAAGTGGTAAATTTTCAAAAAATTTGCTAGATGTATTTGGTTTGGTTTTATAACGGTCAAACCGGTCAAAGTAGACTTTCCCTTTAACTAGTCTTGTCTGGAATGATGAAACTATTTTTTTAATTTTTTTTTCGACGTTCCAATTGTACCAATGTCAAGATATAACGATTTTATTGAATTGATAAATTTTCAAAAAATTTGCTAGATGTATTTGGTTTGGTTTTATAACTGTCAAACCGGTCAAAGTAGACTTTCCTTTTAACTAGTCTTGTCCAGAATGATGAAACTATTTTTTTTAAAAAAAAGTTCGTCGTTCCAATCGTACGGATGTTGAGATATAACGATTTTAGTGAAGTGGTAAATTTTCAAAAAATTTGCTACATGTATTTGGTTTGGTTTTATAACGGTCAAACAGGTTAAAGTAGACTTTCCCTTTAACTATTCTTGTCCGGAATGATGAAACTATTTTTAATTTTTTTTTCGACGTTCTAATCGTACTGATGTCGAGATATAACGATTTTAGTGAAGTGGTAAATTTTCAAAAAATTTGCTAGATGTATTTGGTTTGGTTTTATAACGGTCAAACCGGTCAAAGTAGACTTTCCTTTTAACTAGTATTGTCCGGAATGATTAAACTATTTTTTTTAATTTTTTTTTCGACGTTCCAATTGTACGGATATCGAGATATAACGATTTTAGTGAATTGGTAAATTTTCAAAAAACTTGCTAGATGTATTTGGTTTGGTTTTATAACGGTCAAACCAGTCAAAGTAGACTTTCCTTTTAACTAGTCTTGTCCGGAATGATGAAACTATTTTTTTAAAAAACAATTTCGACGTTCCAATCGTATGGATGTCGAGATATATCGATTTTAGTGAAGTGGTAAATTTTCAAAAAATTTGCTAGATGTATTTGGTTTGGTTTTATAAAGGTCTAACCGGTCAAATTAGACTTTCCCTTTAACTAGTCTTGTTCGGAATGATGAAACTATTTTTTTAATTTTTTTTTCGACGTTCCAATCGTACGGATGTCGAGATATATAACAATTTTAGTGAAGTGGTAAATTTTCAAAAAATTTGCTAGATGTATTTGGTTTGGTTTTATAACGGTCAAACCGGTCAAAGTAGACTTTCCCTTTAACTAGTCTTGTCCGGAATGATGAAACTATTTTTTAATTTTTTTTTTTCGACTTTCCAATCGTACGGATGTCGAGACAACCAACAGTTTAGAATCAGCAGAAACTAATAGTGTATTATCAGCATAACTAACAACGCAGAAGTAGTAACAACTAAATATGTTAAACCAGGAGCACTAGTAATCAGCAGAAATGTACATATATTTCATTTAGAAGTAAAAATTCATGATTAAATACGTGCTTTCTCTCAAATTAGGATCAATTTGAACATTTTTATTTTATTCTTACAAGCTGACAACCAATCTGAGGATTATGCATTAGTAAGGATGAACAGTTAGCAGCAACAAGAGGTAAAAGATAAATCCTAAGAGATCTTCTTTTCACCAGATCAACATTTAAGCATTAGAAGTAGAAAAACTCCCTGATATCATCCCTAGCTTATTCACGAGCTTTGAAAATGTAGTCTCATATAGTGGCTTGGTGAATATATCAGCCAGTTGTTGGTCTGTAGGTACAAACCGCAGTTCTATTGTACCTTCCATCACATGTTCTTTTATAAAGTGATACCTGATCTTGATGTGATTTGTCATTGAGTGTTGTACTAGATTTCCTTTCATTGCAATAGTGTTTTGATTATCACAGTAAATGGGATATTAGTTAAAACTAACCCAAAATCCAGCAGCTGATTCTTCATCCATATAATTTATGCACAACAGCTTCCTGCAACTATGTATTCAGCCTCGACAATAGAAGTAAAAATAGACTTCTACTTCTTGATGTACCATGAAATAAGCCTGCCATTTAAGAATTGGTAGCTTCCACTTATGCTTCTCCTATCAACTTTGCATCCTGTAAAATCTACATCTAAATAGCCAATCAACTTAAAGTCAGGCTCTCTGGGATACCACAAACCAAGGTTAATGGTCCCTTTGAGATATCTAAAAATTCTCTTCACATCTATTACACGTGGTTCCCTTGGATTAACTTGAAACCTAGCACAAAGATAGGTATCATAAATAATATTTGGTCTACTTGCAGTTAGATAGAGTAAAGAGTCGATCATACCTCTATAACTTGATACATCAACTGACTCACTAGTAGATAAGTCTAATTTAGTGTCAGTAATGATTGGTGTAGTAGTTGAACAATCAAGAATTTTAAACATGGTAAGTAAGTTTCTAGCGTACTTATCTTGATTTATGAAAGTACCTTCATTGGTATGCTTGACCTATAACCCAAGAAAATAGCATACTCTCGTATCATACTCATCTAGTATCTAGACTACATCAACTTAGAAAATTTCTGACATAACTTGTCATTAGTAGATTCAAATATAATATCATCAACATAAATTTGAACTAACATCAGATCCTTATTGTTATTCAAGTAAACTAGGGTTTTATCAATGGTACATCTAGTAAAGCCACTTTATAATAAAAATTGAGCTAGAGCGTCATACCATGCCCTTGGGGCCTGCTTTAGTCCATAAAGTGCTTTATCCAATAAGTAAACATGATTGGATACTTAGAATTTATGAACCCGGGAGGTTGATCAAAAAATACTTCATCCTGCAATTAACCATTGAGAAATGCACTCTTTATATCCATCTGGAATACTTTGAATTTCATGTGAGAGGCATATGCCAAGAAGATTCTAATGGCCTCTAGTCTTACTACTGGTGCAAAGGTCTCATTATAGTCAATTCCTTCCCGCTGGGAATAATCTTTAGCAACTAGCCTATCTTTATTACTTGTGATTATGCCTTTATTGTCTTTTTTATTTCTGAACACCCATCGAGTACCTATTACATATCTTCCTTTACGTCTAGGCACCAAGGTCTACACATTGTTCCTTTCAAATTCATTCAGCTCCTCTTACATTGTAGTGATTCAATCTACATCTTGAAGAGATTTTTCCACTTTTTTGGTTCAATATGAGATAGAAAACAGTGAAATAAACATTCATTCTTAGTTGCTCTTCTTGTTGTTGGATATTTTAGTGTAATTGGATTGGCTAGTTGATCAATGTAATCGTAATGTTACATTGAACAATTCGGGAGAATGCGTAGTGCATGCTCTGTTCGAGTTCATTATGATTTCAGTATTATTGCTTATGAGACATGTCTATTGGCATCAAACACATCTGTTAGAATGAGATGTGTCTATTGGGAAAAGACACATCTTGAGATGTGTCTATTAGCATTGGACATGACTGTTGGAAATGAGATGTGTCTTTTGGCAAAAGACACATCTTGAGATGTGTCTATTGGCAAAAGACACATCTGTTGACATCTATAAATAGGTGTGGAATTGATCATTTTACACACTGGTTCATTTTGAAATACACAGCAAAATACATTCTCTCTTCTTGCAGAATTTCTGACTTTATCTGATTGAATTATTTGGGTGAACCACAAATAACTTCAATCTGAAAGTGTTAAATCCAAGTAATTACTCATCCTATTCCCCAACAAAGATTGAAGTTATCTATTTTCTGAAGATGGCGAACGCAGAATCTGCAAAAGATATGACAAGCAAGTTTACAAAGTTGGACAAGTTTGAGGGTCAGGATTTTAGAAGATGGCAGAAGAAGATGCATTTTCTGTTGACCACGTTGAAGGTTGTGTACGTTCTAAGTACCCCCATGCCAGAAGTGATCGAAAATGAAACCGCTGAACAGACTAGGAAGTGGTGCAAGTGGGAAAACGATGACTACATCTGCCGGGGCCACATCTTAAACGGTATGTCTGATTCCCTTTTTGATATATACCAAAATGTTGAGTCAGCGAAAGAATTTTGGGATTCTCTTGAATCCAAGTACATGGCAGAAGACGCTTCTAGTAAGAAGTTTCTGGTCAATAATTTTATGAATTACAAAATGGTCAATTCTAGACCGGTGATGGAACAATACAATGAATTGTTAAGGATTCTGGGACAGTTTGCCCAACACAATCTGAAGATGGATGAATCTATCTCAGTTTCTGGTGTTATAGACAAACTACCACCATCATGGAAGGATTTTAAACACTCCTTGAAACATAATAAAGATGATATGACTCTGGTTCAACTTGGAAGTCACTTCAGAATTGAAGAGGCTTTGATGACTCAAGAAATTGAGAATAATCCTAAGGGCAAGAACCAAGTCGGTAACTCTTCTGTGAATATGGTTGAAGATGGTGGATCTTCTAAGAATTCTAAGTATGGCAAGGGTGATAAACGAAAGTTTAAAGGAAAACAACAACAATTCTTCCAACAAAAGGCCTAAGATGGCATGTTGGAAGTGTGGCAAACCTGGACATTTCAAGAAGGATTGTCGGATTGGTAAAGGCAAGCAAGAAAAGCAAAATGCTGGTCCAAGTGGATCCAAGGATCCAAAAAAGCAACAAGGATGACAATGTTGCTTGGTGGATTGATCCAGGAGCAACGAGTCATGTATGCAAAGATCTTCGTTGGTTCATAGACTTTCAACCAATCGAAGATGGATCTATCTTAAAGATGGGAAATGTTGCAACTGAACTGATCAAAGGACTAGGAAATGTCAAGATAGTTTTTATTTCTGGCAAATGTATATTGTTAAATAAAGTGTTGTATGTTCCCGGGATTCGGAAAAATCTCTTGTCTGGTGTTGTATTGAACAATTGTGGATATAAACAAGTTTATGAAAGTGACAAATATATATTGTCAAAACATGGCTCTTTTGTTGGCTTTGGCTATTTGTGTAATGGTATGTTTATGTTGAATGTAAATACACTATTTAATGATGATTCTGCTTGCATGGCTTCTACTAGTACTAGCAATAATTTGAACAAACCAGAATTATGGCATGCTAGACTAGGACATGTACATTACAAAAGAATAAAGGATATGTAAAAAATGAGTCTCATACCTGCTATTGATTTAGACAATGAAAAATGCAAAACATGCAAGTTGACAAAGATAACTAGAATGCCCTTTAAAGAGGTTAATAGGGTGTCTAATGTTTTAGAATTAATACATAGTGATTTGTGTGATTTCCATTCTACACCATCATTAGGAAATAAAAAATATGTAGTTACTTTTATTGATGATGCTACAAGATATTGCTATGTATATTTATTGCATGCTAAGGATGAAGCTCTTGACTTCTTTAAAATTTATAAAGAAGAAGTTGAGCTACATCACAGTACCATGATTAAAAATCTACGTACTGATAGAGGAGGTGAGTATTATGATCCGGTTTATTTTCAATCTACTGGTATAATACATCAAACCACGGCTCCTTATACACCACAGCAAAATGGTGTGGCAGAGAGAAAGAAATGGTTAATTCCTTATTATCCTACTCGGGTTTGAGTGAGGGATTTTGGGGTGAGGCTATGTTGACAGCCTGTCATTTATTGAATCGAATTCCTAGTAAGAGGAGTAAGATTACCCCTTATGAACTTTGGTATAAAGAGTCACCAAAATTGAGTTTTCTGAGAGTTTGGGGATGTAGAGCAGTTGTAAGACTCACTGAACCCAAAAGAAGAAACTTGGGTGAACGAGGTATAGATTGCATATTTGTTAGTTATGCTGAGCATTCCATAGCATATAGATTCTATGTGTTAAAATCTAATGACTATGTATCTGTGAACTCGATTATCGAGTCGAGAGATGCTATTTTTTATGAAAATAGATTTACATCTATACCTAGACCAAGGGACATGCTTCAGAATTCTTCTAGTAGGAACTCAGTTTCTACTGTAGATGTGAATGGACCGTCTGAACCAAGGAGAAGCACTAGAGCTAGAAAAGCAAAGTCTTTTGGAGATGACTTTCATCTTTATCTAGTAGAAGGCTCTAGAGATGAAATTGAATATCAATACCAATATTGTTTTGTTATTGAGGAGGATCCAAATACTTTTAGCGAAGCTATGAAATCTAGGGATGTTGCATTCTGGAAAGAAGCTATCCAAGATGAAATGGATTCTATCATGAATAATAATACTTGGGAATTGAGTGATCTGCCCCCTGGCTGTAAAGCATTGGGAAACAGATGGATCTTCAAAAGGAAAATGAAGGTGGATGGTACCATAAATAAGTTTAAAGCCATATTGGTAATCCAAGGTTTTAGACAAAAAGAAGGGATTGATTATTTTGATACTTATGCTCATGTTGCTAGAACCTCCACTATTAGGTTGTTAATAGCACTTGCTGTTATACATAACCTTGTCATTCACCAAATGGATGTGAAAACTGCATTCTTGAATGGTGAATTACATGAAGAGATTTATATGAAACAACCCGAAGGGTTTGTTATGCTTGGTTGTGAGAACAATGTGTGTAAATTGAAGAAATCAATTTATGGTCTGAAACAAGCACCGAAGGATTGGCATGATAAATTTGATACTGTGGTCTTGTCTAATGGTTATTTTCTCAACCAAGCAGACAAGTGTGTATATAGAAAATTTGATGCTTCTAGTAAAGGAGTTATAATTTGTTTATATGTGGATGACATGTTGATTTTTGGTACTGACCAAAATCAAGTGGATAAAACCAAGAAGTTCTTGTCATCTAATTTTGATATGAAAGACATGGGGGAGGCTGAGGTGATTCTTGGTATAAGGATCAAGCGTGAGAAAAATGGTATTTCAATTTCTCAATCTCATTATATTGAGAAGATTCTGAAAAGATTTAACTTTAAGGATTGTTCTCCTGTTAGCACTCCTTTTGATCCTAGTATTAAACTCCTACCTAATACAGGTGTTGCAGTATCTCAACTTGAATACTCAAGGGCTATTGGTAGTCTCATGTATGCCATGATAAGCACTAGGCCAGATATTGCCTATGCTATTGGAAAGCTTAGTAGGTATACTAGCAAGCCAAGTTCACATCATTGGCAAGCCTTAAGCCGAGTGTTCAAATACTTGAAAGGAACCATGGATTATGGTTTGACATATACTGGATTTCCTTCGGTTATTGAAGGTCATTCAGATGTAAGTTGGATTTCCAATAAGGAAGATCATTCTTCCATAAGTGGATGGGTATTCCTTCTTGGGGGAGGTGCTATTTCTTGGGCATCGAAGAAACAAAGTTGCATTACTGATTCAACGATGGAATCTGAATTTGTGGCATTATCAGCGGCTGGTAAAGAAGCTGAATGGCTAAGAAATCTGATTTATGAGATTCCATTGTGGCCTAAACCGATATCACCCATATCTATCAGATATGATAGTGAGTCTGCCTTGGCGAATGCTTATAGACAAGTGTTCAAAGACAAGTCTAGACATTTAGGTTTTAGACACAGCATGATTCGTGAGCTTATCACACATGGTGTTATATCAGTGGAGTTTATAAGAACTCAACACAATTTAGCCGATCATCTAACCAAAGGGTTGAGTAGAGATCTTGTGCACAAGTCGGCTGTAGGGATGGGATTAAAGTCCATCAAAAACCTCTCATGTTGAGATACCCAATTCCCACCTAATATGACATTAGGTGCTGAATTCAATGTGAAAAGCTTAACATCTAGAGATTGGAACACATTAGTATTGTCATCCTAAGTTATGTGTTCAGACCTGCAAGTTAAGGAGGTTGAAGTTTATCTTCTTAATAGTTCTTTTGAAAAATTGCATATGCAGGTGCGAGAATAAAAGAACTACCTATATGAGCATGAAGTTTAGCCGCTTCAAGAAGCTTGGACTTGGCTTTGATATGCTTATGAAGGATTAGGACACTAGGCTAGTAAAATATAGTGTCAAGTAAGAACATTTGAGAATGTAAATTTATGTGTATATTATCTTCATGTATTCACTATGAATAGTAGAGGTTCAATCCATAGTGATACCTTGATATTCGAATATTTGGAATGTGTAATATACTAATGTGAAATTCAATCATCACGATATTTCATTTATGCATAAGTTTGTTGTTTGTTGTGATTTTGTTTAGTTAATCATGGATTACGCTAAAATGGGGGAGGATTGTTGGATATTTTAGTGTAATTGGATTGGCTAGTTGATCAATGTAATCGTAATGTTACATCGAACAAGTCGGGAGAATGCGGAGTGCATGCTCTGTTCGATTTCGTTACGATTTCAGTATTATTGCTTATGAGAAATGTCTATTGGCATCAAACACATCTGTTAGAATGAGATGTGTCTATTGGGTGAACCACAAATAACTTCAATCTGAAAGTGTTCACACGACTTCAGAAAAATCCAAGTAATTACTCATCCTATTCCCCAACACTTGTCTTTACACCACTCTCATGATCACTAATAACCAGATCAGGTGGATGACTTTTGGTCCATCTCCTTGTGGGAGTCAGCTGGTTTCTTAAATTAGATGATCCCCCGTGATCTGTGATCTCATGTTGTGTGTTTCTATGAGTACTATTACCTTCTATAAATCTTCCCCTGGAAAATTTCTTCTAGTGTCTCTAGCATCTGCAACAACAGGACTGTTAGTAGCGGTACTGGTATTGCAATAGCTGACATACTATCAGTATGAGAATCGTTTGCAGTAGATTCAATTGAAATTACATGTTGATCCCCCCAACATTTTCATTGGTAATTTATCCAACTTGAAATTCATCAGCAAGGATAAATATGCCTTCATTCATTTTCTAGCAGCAACTGCATCAGTATCAGTAGTAGAAGGATTGTCTTCATTCTCAAATCTGAGTTGATCATGCTCATCTATATCTCCAAGACCAATAATCTTCTTGTTATCAAAAGAGAGATGAATAGATTAAATGGCCACTCTTGTTCTTAGATTAAAGACCCTAAAGGCTTTTGTTGATAGTGGATAACCAACAAAAATACTTTCATCAGCTTTAAGATCAAACTTAGTCAGCTATTCGGGATGAGTTTAAAGAAAAAATCATTTGCAACCAAATACATTAAAGTAATTCACATTTAGATTCTTTACATTAACTGCTTCATAAGGAGTCTTTCCATACCTGTTGATCAATGTTGAATTCTTTGTGAAGCAAGCAGTCTGAATAGCTTTTGCCCAAGAGTATGTATACAGCTTGGCTTCATCAAGCATGGTCCTTGCAGATAATATGAGAGTTATGTTCTTTCTTATAATAACTTCATTCTATTGTGGAGTGCCAGGGACAGAAAATTCATGTTTAATGCCTTTATCATTGCATAACTCTTCCATAGTTATATCCTTGAATTCTGTTCCATTATCACTTCTTAGAATCTTGACTTTGTGTGTTGATCCTTTTTCCAGTACTTTGATATGCTCAATCAGCAGAGAGGGAGTCTCATCTTTATTATTCATGAAATACACCCAAGTGTACCTGGTAAATTCATCAACAATAACTAGTGCAAATCTCTTCTTGGCAATGGACATGATGTTAACTGGACCAAAGAGATCAATATGAAGTAAATGGATGGCTCCGAGATAGAGGCTTTAGTTTTACTCTTAAAGGATATTTTCCTTTGTTTATCCTTCTGACAAGAGTCACACAATCCATTAGGAGTAAATTTATCTTTAGGTAGTGCTCTAACCAGATCCTTCTTGACTAACTCATTGATGTTACTGAAGCTTAGATGAGAAAGTCTCTTGTGCCAATCCCAGCTTTCTTTAACTATGGCTTTGCTCAATAGGCAGACAACAAAACCACCAGTATCAGTGAGAAACTTGGCTTCGTAAATGTTACCATGTCTATCCGTTAACTACAACCTTGCCAGTAGAAGTACTGACAATTTCATAGTTTTCAACATAGAAATCTACATGATAACCTCTGTCACAGATCTGACACACACACTAGTACAAAATTGACTTTTTACATCGTACATTATACGTCGGTCATGTAAAAAGGCGACGTATATGATGATATTATACGTCGGTTGGGAAAAAAGGCGACGTACATTTACATTTTAAAACCTTTTTTACGTCGGTTCTTGAAAAAGGCGACGTATATGATGCTATTATACGTCGGTTGAGGATAAGGCGACGTATATAATGCTATTATATACGTCGATTGAGGAAAAGGCGACATATATAATGCTATTATATACGTCGGTTGAGGAAAAGGCGACGTATATAATGCTATTATATACGTCGGTTGAGAAAAAGGCGACGTATATAATACTATTATATACGTCGGTTTTTTTTGTCGACGTATAAAATTCTCTTTTCCGTCGGCTTTTCCTCACCCGACATATAAAGTTTCTTTTTTTACATGGCTTTTGATATAACCGACGTATAAAATCTTTAAAGAAAAATGTAATTTAATTAAAAACGTACTTAGTCTTCAGTTCTTGCCCCAATTATATATTACACTCTCCGTTCTTCCCCAATTCAAAGGTATAAACACCAATACATACAGCCAGCGTCTCAATCCCTAATCTCTCTCTCTGGTATTCAATTCACCAAACCGCAAGCCACAACTCTCTCATTTTGCACAAGCCGCGGCACCACCAAACCAATTCCCCATGGGAAGAAGTAAGCTCCTCTCTCTCTATCTGTATCTATCTATGCCTATACTTACACAAAACTCATGCTTTTATCTTTTGTAGTTTCGTACTAGTGCGTAGATCTGTGTATGTAATTGATATATGTGTGGATTAATTGCTCATTTGTAGATGTTATTATGAATGAATTTGATTTTTGTTGAGGATGGGTTGTGATGAAAGTATTTAGCTAAGCTTGGTTGTTTAAAATAAATCTATGTGTTTGGAAACTACTGTTTTGCATATGAAATGGTCATGGTCATATGGGGTTTAGGTGTTGCTGTTGTTTTGTTTTGATAAGTGGATTTGTATTTGTTTGAAATATGCTCAAGTGTTTCCCCCCCGGAAATAAGCACTTTTTTAAAAATTAAGATTGGTTGAACACTTCGTAAATTTTACTATATTATTTTTATTGTTCGATGCTATTTTTATTTTTTAGATGTCATGTGCCTTTGTTTGGTGTTTATCAGTTTGTATATGTAATTGTGTTTTTTGTTCATGTATCAGTTTACAATGCTGTAAAAGTACCCCTATGTTATCGTCAAGTTTTTGTACTTAAAAAGTGCCCCTGTGATGATCATCATACTTGGTAGTTTAATTCTTGATATTGTCTTTCAGAATCGTAGAATTATCGGAGCTGCTGATTGGGAGAAGAATCTGAGCTTAGAATTGTCATCGGCACAATGTGGTATTGTAATTTGGAAATGAATATGTTAGCTTAATTCGTCATTAATGGTATCGTAATTCTTTCTGGTATTGTTCAAAAATACTTTGATTAAAAGACATATAGATTCAGTTATAATCATTTTTTATGTTCAGGGCGTGGTATTTACCTTTTCATTATTTATATTATCGCATACAAAAATATGCTCATGCTTCTAAGGTTTTCTTTTAAAAAAATGTAAGCTTCAGAGTTGTTATGTAGGCTTTGTTGTAATATTCTTTCGGTATCTTTTCATGCATGAGCCAACAAAGTTTGCTGGTTCTCTTGGTAAAGTAATGGATAAGATGAAGTTGATTGACACCAGTTATTATCCCAAAGTAATAATCAACAAAATCTTGTCAAGTGGTTTGTAATTTTTACACAATTCAGATTTGTTTTGATCATGACTTTGAGTACATATTTTATGCAGACACTTCATCCGATGTGTTATCGAAATGCTGGTCCTGTCTTCTGGATAGCCTGGAACATTATTTGTAAAAAAGGACACGTTGATCCTACAAACCCTATCTAAAATACAGGTGTGTTCAGAGCGTTCAATTTATCTTTCTAGTGTTATATCGCTAAATCAGTATTGTCTTCCAATGTATCTTGTTCTCTGTTTCTGTCTTATAAATATTTATTTTATAATATTGGTCAGGTTCTTGGCAAAAAATATCAGAGCAAATTGCTTGAAGTAATTGACAAGAGGTAACTCACATATGTTCGTTTTAAAGCTTCTCATATTACTTCCCACTCAGTGGCTAGCCTAGTCATTTTTCATTTTAAAGACACTTTGTATACTTGTTGCTAGTGAGTTGTCGGAGTTTTTAGGTGGTTCTTGTACGTGTATGGATCAAGGAGGCTGTTTAAGATAAGGAGATTGATGTGTTTTTAGAATTGTTTAGATATTATTATTTTGAATTGTTCAATTTGGACAGTTGTGTGTATTGTGTTTGCACCTGTGTTTGTTATCAGTATTTCCCTGTGAGGTCGCGTGCTTATAAAGTGTGAGCAGAGTTTATACTACGTAGGACCTGGAAAAGTTAGGAAACAATTTGGATTTGTATATATTGGCATCTCAAATTAGCAACCTAAGTTATAATTTCTTTCGATGAATAGACCATATATAAATGCAAGTCACACCCTCGCCCAAACCTTGAATAAAGAATTTAATGAAGTGTCTACTTAAGTTGTTCTTAAATCTTAATATTTGTGGTAACTAATTGTGGTAACTAATAGTGAAGATCACTTCTGCTGATCTTTTAGACTTTAAATGCTAAAAAAACAAGGAAAAATCTACTAGATCAATCTCTATCAACATCGATGCTTTAGCACTATTTATATCCTTCGGTTTGTACAACATGGAATTTAAGGTGGAATGTATATAAACATAAATAATGTGATTTTGTATTGTCTTTGAGGTTCAGGATTTTCATTCTGCTTGAGTTTTTAGTTGTGATAACTAGTCAATTCATGGCTCTTTTGTATACAACAGGAAATAAAGGAGTCCTTAACTTCATTAACGCCGGTGACTTCGCTGTAAGTGTCTACTTTAACACGTCTAGTTGCTGGCAGTTTGTTTCTACTTACCATATAAACTATATAGTAAAACATACTTGTATTGCTAGGTTGTAGATAGTGTTAAAGTGTTTTGTGACGTTGATTGGCCTAAGACTGTTGTCATGAATAGTTTCAGTTCTAGTTCTAATGTAGCTTTTTCTTTTGCATTTAAATATATAAATCATGGCAGGTCTTATCGATTGTTCAACTTGTTGGAATAACTCTTTGCCTAAATGCAGTTGCAAAGATATCACATAGAGTTCAAAGCCTTGGATCAATCACTAGCAGATGGCAAGCGCATGCTACAAGTAATTCTAATAATGCAATCAGGAGTCACAACAAATGGAGTGTTAGCCAATCCAGTGGGCAACATGTCAAAAAATCAGTAGGAGTCATAACTATAATTGAGAATTTCTATACATTGTAAATGTATCATCAGCTTTACTTGTGATTGAGAATTTCTAGACATTGTAAATGTATTTTTTCCTGTGTAAATACTGACGGTTATGTAATTAAATTATGATTGTGTTCATATTGAATTTGAAAGTTGGTAAATTTGGTTTGCTATTGAATCTTGGTTGTACAAAAGTTTGGTTAAGAGCAGGTTTTTTATTGTTCCACAACTTTTCAGATATAAAGAAACAATAAAAAAAATTCTTTTTTATTTGACAAAATACGTCGGTTGTTTAAATGAACCGACGTAAAAGGGTAAACAATATATGTCGGTTAAAATACTTTTTACGTCGGTTATTTTGCTTTTATACGTCGCCTTCCATGACTTATATACGTCGGTTTTTAGGTTTTTTATGTCGCCTTTAGTCCGACGTATATTCTACCTTTTACGTCGGCTTTTTAACCGATGTAAAAGACCCATTACTTTATACGTCGTCCCTCCATACGTCGCCATTTAGCCGACGTATATGACCTATTTAACCGACATAAAAAATCATTTTTGTACTAGTGACACTAAAAATATTATTCTTCAAACCTAAGACCAGATCTACTTTTTCAATGATGACATTTCCAAGATCGACCTTGCCATATCCCAGTGTTTGTCCTAACTTTCCATCCTCATAAGACACAATTGGGTCATCTTTCTCCTCAAAATCTAATAGTGGGGCTTTATTTCCAATAATATGCCCTGAACATCCACTGTCCAGGACAAGAACATTTTGTCTGTTGCCCTGCAGTCACCAAGCAAATAAGTTAGAGATTTTAAGGACCCAGACTTGCTTAGATCATTTACACTTTTTATATTTGTAAATATTAGCATTAGAAGACTTAGAGTCAGTAGTTCCACCAATAGCAACACCATTAGTCCTACCAGCACCACTAGTATTTAAACTAGCATCAGTACCAGTAGCTCCACAGCAACAACACCAGTAGAAACAATAACATTAGATTTAGCAGCATGTCATTAAGAAGTTTTACTTGGGGGACTAATAAGAGCATATTTCAAGTTAGGTAACAATTCATAATAATTGTAGTATGAACTGTGGTAGTCCTCACAATTATAAATTGAATGCCATTAGCGTCCACAATGAAAATAAGGATTATGTGGCTTGTATTTAACAGTATAATTCATAGACTTAGACTTAGGAACTACATTTTCATTTTTATTCTTCTTGCATTTAAAAATAAGATGATTTGTCCTGCCACAACTATAGCAAGCCTTTTTAGGAGCATAGAAGTCGTCCTATAATTATTACTTTTATTGACCCTCTCTTTACCATTTCTTTTCCTCTTAGGCTGCTTAGCTTCATCCTTATTATCAATTTCATTTAGAATTTCTTTAAACTATTTCTGAGATATGAGACCAATATTAGTTCTCTTAGACCTAGTCCTTTTGGATTCATTCTTTCCAAATTTATCCTCTACTGAACTCACAGAACCACCATCAGCTGATTGAGTATTCCCGGCAGCATGAACAAACCCTTTAAACTTAGACTTAGATAAAGACTGAACCTTTTTAGCTATTTTTTTCAAAATGATTGGTCCTTTTACATCACTCACAACCTCAATTTCCTTAAGCTTAGTCTCTTTACTATCAATATCTTCCCTAGTGCTTCCATCAGTAAATGTTTCAAAAGGTACTATAGTTTTAGACCATCGACTATTTATTTCTCTCTCCTTTTCAAGTTCAGCTTCTAGACCAAGAATTCTTTCATAATGAATAGTCCTATGATAAAAAAACATCATCCCTTTCTTGTCTAAAAGCATCCATCTCTTTTTGAAGAGTTTCTAACTATCTATTTCTTTCTTTTAATTCACTAATTTCTCTTCTAACTCTTTCACATTCTAGAGTTCTATTACTTAGATTTTTATGCAAGTTTACACAATATTTCTTGGAGTTCAGTAAAATTATCAGTTTCATATGCAAAAATAATACAAGGTACCTTAGGTTCAGGTTTAGCATCAGCACTAGCCATGAGAGTATAGTTGACTTCTCCATCTGTGATTGAAGAGTCAGTCCAAGTTGCATTTGAGATGAGAGATTTGCCTGATTCTTTTTTTTATTAGGCTTCTTGCATTTAAGAGCATAATTTCCCATTTTATCATAATTTTAGCACTTGATCTTAGACTTACCTGTCTTGCTTGATCTGGACCCTTTGGAATCTCTTTTCTTGTACCTGTTACCACCAGCTATTTTTTCCTTTCTTCTAGAAGAGTTCTTTCTCTTGTTAAATCTCTTGTAGCCCATGTTCTTAAAACTTTTCACCATTAAGGCCACCGTTCGCTTTATATCTTTATCAGAAGAGTCTTCACTGATACTATCATCAATAGCAGTACCTTCCTTTACTGATGACTCATCTGCTGACTCCACATACTTGATGTTTCTCTTGGAGACTTCATCTTTTGGACTTGGTGTTTCTTCTTGTGTGGTCAAAGAAGTGGGCCTAGTTAAACTTTTCGTGCTTTTCCTTTTCTCCATCTCTAACTCATAGGTTTTGAGCATGCCATAAATTTCATCAAGAGATAACTTATAAAGATGATAATTATCTCTGGTGGTGGTAACATATAGATCCCACTTTTCAAGAAGACCCCTTAGAAACTTGGTGTTGACATCTTCATCATTGTAACTTTTTCCCACAATTGTCAGATCATTCATTAATGTATAGAATCTATTGTAGGTGCCAATCATAGTTTGTTCAGGCTTTGATTCAAAGTGCTCATATTCTTGGATCGATACAGACCTCCTGTTTTTCTTTATGGCTTCAGTTCCTTGGCATCTGACCTTAAGTGCATCCCATATTTCTTTAGCAGTGTTACAACCAATAACCCTGGTAGATATAAGATTGTCAAGATTGGTATGTAGTAAATTTCTTACCTTGACATATTTCAGAACAGATGTTTTGTCTTCAGCTGACCAATCCTTCTTTTCCAAGGGGACTTCTTTTGTTGCCACGCCTTCAGATGCAAGAGTAGACTTCTTTGGGACGAAAGGTCCTTTGTTGATCATGTCCAGATACTCCACGTCTGTGGCTTCAATGAACATCAACATCTTCACACGCCAAATTGGATATCCAACAACCTGTAGCAAGGGCACCATTACACCTTCATACTTGTTGATTGAAGTGTTGATTGTCTTGATCGGTTCTACAAACATATTAGCAGATCGGCTATAATACCAATTGTCAACCCAAATAGTACTGCATAAGGGGGATTGGATACAATATGATAATCATTTCGAGTAATAGTTAACAAGTATAATGAAGATCAATAGTATTAGAATAATAAAACCGATTACAATGGTGTTACTCTAATCTCTCAATATTGAACATATGATATCAAGAGCTACTAGATTACGTGATAAATAATATGTGTATGTCTCTTCACTTATTTTGTTATGAATAACCTAATCTCTGTATATATATATATATATATATATATATATATATATATATATAATACTCGATGCCTATCAAATACCATATGTAGGATAACTATAAAATATAATCATGATAGAAGTTATCTCAGTATTTGATTAGCTTCCTCTTTTGTCTTTTAATCACACTATATCACCGCAAAGCTTATCTCTATCTTGATGAGAAGTCATGAAGTAGTAGAAGTCTATTCCAACAAGTCGCCTTAACCAGTAGCAGTGTTACTGCTGGTTTCGTCTTCTGTTGGTTCACATTTACTGGTTTCGTCTTCTGTTGGTTCACATTTACTGAGAGTCGTTGATTGTTTTCTCTCCTTTCTAAACCATAGAACTGTGGGAGGCCATGGTATCATGGCAACAATAGGAGACATAGAGATGCAGATGGAGGATTTGGATATTGAAAATGAAGAGAATGAGGAATTAATCTTTGACGAAGGAGTGGAGGAGGAATGTAACAGATTTGAATTGTGTATTGTAGGTCGCTTTTTGACTGAGAAGAACATTAACATTCGTGCAATGAAGGCAAAGCTTGCAGATTTGTGGAAACCTGCAATGGGAATCAACATCAAAGATCTCAAACCGGGGATTTTCTTGTTTCAATTTTACCATAATGGTCCTTGGACATTCGATGGTGCGCTTCTTGTGATGAACATAATAAAAATGGGAGAAGATCCTGTCAAGGTCTCATTGAATGAAGTGGATTTCTGGATACAAATCCATGGACTTTAGGTAAGCTATATGACATAAATGGTGGGTAAGCAACTGGGAAACTTTTTTGGTACATTATTGCAATATGATGCAAAAAACAATTCAAGCATATGGCGAGAGTTTATGCGACTAAGAATCCGGATAGATGTTCAGAAGCCTCTCAAAAGAAAGAAGAAGATAGTGAAAAAAGATAGAACAGAGGTTGTGATTAACTATAAGTATGAGAAACTGAGGGGCTTTTTTTTATATGTGGTTTACTGTCACATACAGAGCGGTTCTGTAGGAAGAAACTAGAGATTAAATATGGAGAAATTGCTAAGGAATGGGGACACTGGCTACGTGTTCCACCACGAAGAAATGCAGGAGGTAGTAAAAGCAAATGGCTCCGGGAGGATGGTGACGGTGATTGGGGGCGGCAGAAAGGGATGGATAATCACGATGCTGAAAATCAGGATTTCCAAAAAACTGATTTCACACGTCCAGTAATTGATTTGCGTGTTCCAAGGGATAAGATGAATGTTTCAGCTGATAATCAGGGATATGAGAGTGAATATGGGAATAATATGACAGCTAAAGCGGGAAATTCAAATTCAACTAATAGTAGTGGGCTGGATTCGAATGAATTATATGGGCTAAATTTGGAGGAAAGAAAGAGATAGAGAATAGAAGCCCACGTTATGGCAGTGCAAACACAAAAAACAGATAACTCAACCAAGGACCCTAATCTTTCTCATGGTGATTGTGCATGGACCTCTTCGAATTTATTGGCTAAGCTTGCTACGCAAGCTAGCCAGCAACAATGAGTCACATCAGTTGGAACTGTTGAGGGCTTGGGAATCCTCGTATAGTTCGCGCACTTGGTGATCTTATAAGGGATCATAAACCCATTTTCTTGTTTTTAATAAAGACAATTTCTTTTGCTAATAGGATTGAAGAATTTTGAGTTAAGTTTGGATTTTATCATTGTTTTTCAGTGGATAGAGTAGGACGTAGTGGAGGGTTGGCTGTTCTTTGGAAACAAACTGCACAATGTCAGGTGGCTGGTTACTCTAATCACCATATTGACATGTTATTTATTGATAATGATGTTGTGTCATGGCGTCTTTCATGCTATTATGGGTACCCAAAGTGCACAAGACGTAGAGAATCTTGGAGTTTAATAAATAGGCTGGCAAACATATCCAATGTCCCTTGGTGCATATGGGGAGATTTCAATGACCTTCTCTTCGCCTTAGATAAAAAAGGTACGATTGCACATCCTCAATATCTCCTTGATGGCTTTCGTAATGTAATCGAAGAGTGTCAATTGTCTGAGATAAATTTAAGAGGTGGTAAGTTTACTTGGGAAAGTGGTCGAGGTACAAATGTTGGGTACGAGAAAAGTTAGATCGTGGTTTTGCTAATGCGAGTTGGATGGCTAAATTCCCAGCAAACAGTCTAAGAATTGTTCATGCACCAGTATCTGATCATAAGCAAATTATTCTGGAGCTTTTGAATGCTGAAATATCAAAGAAGGAGTTTCGATTCCGTTTTGAAAATATCTGGTTAAAAGAACCAAATTTTGTTCAAGAAATTTTTGGGATTTGGAGGTCGATTCCAGTAATACATCTACTTCCAAAAATTGTGGAAATCACTTCATTTATGGCCAGATGGGGTAGATCCTTCTTTCACAAGTTTAGAGAGAAGATACGGGAACACAAGGTAAAGCTAGATGAACTCGTAGATTGTGAGGATGCTGAGAGTGAAGAAATACCTGAGTGAAAAGGAGCAGTTAAACGCACTTTTATTACAGGAAGAGACCTACTGGAAGCAACGTGCTAAATTGTTTTGGCTCCGTGAGCGTGATGATAACACTCGCTTCTTTCATGCCTCTGCCTCTGCAAAGAAAAAGGCAAAAAAAATTGCCTTCTTAGCTAATGATGCTGGAGAAACAGTCGAGGACCATAGTGGAATGTGTGAAGTTGTTCGAGAGTATTTTGTAAAGCTTTTTACTGAGGATGAAGGGGTAACTCATATGACAATCTCTGATAGTCATAGAATGATGTCTGCTGAACAGAATCGTAAACTAACTGAGGAGTTTACATTGGAGGAATTTACTGCAACGTTAAAACAAATGCACCTGGACAAATCTGGGGGCCCTGACAGTCTAAACCCAGCATTTTTTCAGAGTTTTTGGAAAGTGATGGGAAAGGAGGTGTTTCAACAATGCACACAATGACTTAGAGCAAAGAATTTTCCTGGAGATCTCAATAGTACAAATGTGGTTCTAATTTCGAAAAAAGAGAATGCATCTAGTATGAGAGACTTACGACCTATTGCCTTATGCAATGTCCTTTATCAAATTATGGTAAAGGTCTTGGCCAACAGATTACAGGAGGTGCTTCCATCTCTAATATCGGAGAACCAATCTGCATTTATCAAGAACAGAGGTATAACGGATAATGTACTCATAGCTTTTGAAATGATTCATCACATGTCTCGTAAGAAGCATGGAAGAGTAGGGGAAGTTGCTCTGAAACTAGACATCAGCAAGGCATATGACAGAGTTAACTGGTCGTTCTTAAAAAGGCGAATGCAAGCTATGGGATTCTGTGAACAATGGATAGACTGGATGATGTTATGTGTCAAAACAGTTACTTATAATTTCAGTCTAAATGGCTCACTTGTTGGTCCAGTTGTGCCTAGAAAAGGTTTGAGACAAGGAGACCCACTCTCCCCGTATTTATTCCTACTATGTGTTGAAGGACTTTCTAATACAATCGATGATGCTTCTAGTAATGATATGATTCATGGCTGTCAAATTAGCCCAACCGCACCAACGATCTCTCATCTTTTGTTCGCTGATGATAGTTTCTTGTTTTTTCGAGCTACTAGTGAGGAAGCAAGAAGTATCAAGAACTTGCTTATCGACTATGAGAAATATTCAGGACAGTCTGTCAACTTTCAGAAGTCGAGGGTGTTTTCAGTGCAAATGTCAAGGACGACAAGCAGAGGGAAATTTCACAGATTCTAGAGGTGCATTATGACATTACAAATACGATGTATCTTGGATTGCCATCGTTAGTGGGGCGATCGAGGAGAAGAGTTTTTAACTATCTAAAAGAGAAGGCCAGTAAAAGATTCAAGGGTGGCAAGCTAAACCAATGTCCCAAGGAGGTAAAACAGTGCTAATAAGGAATGTAGCCCAAGCAATTCCTTTCTATAGTATGTCTTGTTTTTTGCTGCCTATATCTCTATGTAATGAGCTTGAGCAGATGTATAATAATTACTGGTGGAGAACAGGTAGAGGTGACAATCAAAAAGGGATGAACTGGCTTTCTTGGAATAATATGAGCTATGCAAAGAGTAAGGGGGGGATTGGGCTTTCGAAATTTATATGGTTTCAACATTGCTTTACTTGGGAAGCATATTTGGAATTTTATGCAAAATCCGAACTCACTTGTCACAAGAGTATTCAAAGAAAGATACTTCCCTGATACTCATGCGTTGAAAGCAGTAAAAGGGCAAGGATCAAGCTTTATATGGTTAGGAATATGGACTGCAAAGGAGGAGTTAACTAAAGGGTTCAGATGGGTGTTGGGTGATGGGAATAATATTGTAGCAACTCAGGATCCATGGCTGCGAAATAAGGTGAATTTTCAGGTAGAGCAAACTCAGTTTTATGCAGGACGAGATGAGAAGGTAGCTAATTTATTCTTGCCAGGAGAAAAGATATGGAATACATACTTGATTCAGAGGAATTTCATAAAGGAAGATGTAGTTGCAATCTTAATGCAACCTATTCCACAGCGTACAGTGTCTGATAGGATGGTGTGGGCTAATTCGAATAATGGTGTGTATACTGCTAAACATGCTTATCATTTTTGGTATGATTCTCACTTTGGCACGAATGTAGTTCCGTAATGCACGGGATGGAAGAGTATCTGGCATCTGAAATTACCTCACAAAATCAAAGTCTTTGTATGGCGGTTTTGCAGAAATGTTATTCTAGTACGCAGAAGACTGAGCTCTAAAGGAGTTAGAGTGGGAATTATTTGTCCTATGTGCACAGTTGATATTGAACATATGTCACATTTGTTTTATGACTGTAGTTTTGCTGTTGGATGTTGGAACCATGTTGGCTTAATGTACGATTGGAGTCAATCAGAATTTGCTCCGGACTGGCTACTTTAAAAGCTTAGCTCTGCCACAAATGAAGAGAAGATTAAAATTTGTGTGATCTTATGGGGTATCTGGCACTGGAGGAATAAGAAGGTTTAGGAGGGCAAGATAGTCACACCAGCATTCTCTATGGATAGTAGCTTTCAGGTGCAAGCAGATTGGACCCAAGCGAGGAGGAAAGAAGAAAGTGATGATCAGAAAAATGCAGATAATAGAAGATCATGTCGGAAATCAGAATCAAGGTGGCAAGTTCCTGTAGCTGGAGTGGTAAAGATAAATGTTGATGCTTCTGTTTATCCAGGAAGCAATGAGTTCTCAGTAGGCATGGTAATGAGGAATAATGAGGGTACATTCATGGTAGCCAAAAATCAGAAGCTCTGGAGTGAAGTTTCAGTAGTTGAAGCGGAGGCTGTAGGTGTGCGTGAAGCTCTATCATGGATCAAAGAACTACGAAAGCAAGATGATGAAGTAATAGTTGAATCGGATTCACAGCTCATTGTCAATGCCATTCGAAGACAAAGTATGAACTATCTGGAGGTGGGAGGGATTATTAAGGATTGCAAACAGCTTCTTAATAGTCTACATAGAGTTTCAGTTGTTTTTATCCGGAAAAATGCTAACAGGGTAGCTCACGAGGTAGCTAGAATCCCGTGTTTAGTTAATTCCTATAACGTGTTCACGTCTCCTCCTACGTGTTTGTTCGAGGCTCTTTCCTATGATGTTTCGTTTTGAATGAATTGAATCAGTAAATTTAAAAAAAAAATGTGGCTAGTTGATCGTTGAAAATAAATACCTTTTAAACTTTAAGTTCACATTATTGATACTAGTATCATAATAGGATAATGATAATTCATTCCAACTAACATTTTCATCAAATTTTTTTCTCAGCCTCTTTTGAGTTCCGATCTTTGTAGGTTGTGGTGGAGCTGTCAATATTTAAATTGTTTGTTATGGTTGACCAAATACTAATAGTAATGGAGAGAATTTATTATAATTTGTGGGCATTATGCAAATTAATAATACATCATGTAAAATCGCATGTTCCCAATTATAAGGTGGGAATCTATACTTCATTAATAATTGTGTATTCATTAATCGTAAACGCTTAATTAATGATTTTTCAAGACCATTTTGTGTATGAACATGTGTAATAAAATATTATACTTTTATCCTAATAAACATATAATAATTATTAACTGATTGAGATATAAACTCACCGACATTATTAACATGAATGGTCTTAATAGGCATATCCAGAAAATGCGCTCTTAATTTAATTAATTGAGCAAGGAATCTCGCAAATGCCCTATTTTGAGATAAAAATATTTGAGTCGATGCATCGATTAAATTCATCAAATACCTAAATGATCAACATGGGGGATGTGATGATCTACAAATGCCCCTTGGATACGCTCCAAAATTTTTTAAATTCATAATTAATCTTTAGTAGTGATGGATATGTACAATCAATTTTCCTTGGGAGAAAGAAGTACTCAAAAAATTATTATAAAGAATGTGTTGGTTCTTTCATATTTTTCCACAATAGTAATTAATATTTATGTCACATCATAATTGAATCAGGGTGGTCTAACCTGTCATGCCAAACTTCTAGTTTAGAGTCTCATATGACTCGATTATAATTATCTTTATATAGTACAATGCTCAATGAT
Organism: Kitagawia praeruptora; assembly: GCA_037693485.1. Lineage (NCBI taxonomy): Eukaryota > Viridiplantae > Streptophyta > Magnoliopsida > Apiales > Apiaceae > Kitagawia > Kitagawia praeruptora. Next base: position 154,842,754 of record CM075351.1, on the reverse strand, counting down.
ACTAGTAGTCTAACCTATCATGCCAAACTTCTAGTTTAGAGTCTCATATGACTCAATTATAATTATCTTTATATAGTACAATACTTAATGATACTAGTAATCGGAAGGAATTCTTTTGTTCATTAACTAATAGTCTTAATGTGGTAGTCATTGCTACCAGTATGTGGTAATCACGACGTACTTCAGCGTTGAACCTCTTGAAGTAGTCATGCAAAGTCTCTCCTTCCTTCTGCTTTATATTCACCAGCGTGGACACAGGGGGTGCATAGAGCATTGAAGATTGAAATTGTTTAATAAAGATATCCACGAACTGTTCCTAAGAATCTATGACAACCAGGGATCCCAGCTTCGAGAACCATTGCTGGGCACTTCCCCTTAGCGAAGCTGCGAACAGCCTGTACCTCGCCAACTGTGATACTTGATACACTTCCATCTCATTGTTGAAACGTATAACGAACTCAGCTGGATCAGTCTCCCCATTATAGGTCATGTCAGAGTGATGACCTCGAAACACTGCAGGCAATGGAACAGTGCGGATTTCATGAGTGAAGGGCGAGGAGGAACCCATATTGCTGAAAATCCCCTTCTCGTTGTTCATCGCATCCAATGCCTTTTTTAACTCTTCTAACTTATAATCCCCAATCCTGGCCTCTTTGTCTCCATCTTTCTTTCCTCCAGTACTTGCATGATGAGATTGAGTCTTTTTTGGGGCACTAGACTCTTCTTGGTCATTCCTGCGATCTTTATTTTTAGGGTCTTCCTCGCGATGTTGGGATCGTTCACGCTCTCGATTGAAAGGGGGTCTGTCCTCGCGATGATGGGACCGCTCACGCTCTCTACGAGGAGAGGGGGGTCTGTCATTGCGACGATATGACCGCTCACGGTCTTTTTGAGGAGATAAGGGTTGATGAGAGCCCTTACTCTTATTTTTAGACCCTCCATCTTTGTTAGTTTTGAGCTTTACCAACTTGAGACGGAGATCGTGCTCGCTGAGTTTCTTTCCAACTCGGTCAAAGACACTAACGGATCGTCCTTTTGATGAGGCGGGCTTCGCTTTCGACCCCTCCTTATCCATAGTAGTTGCCTCCTCTTCCCAATCGGGGTTCGTCTGATCCGTCACCACATCATCAAAGTCCCCAATTAGCTTCTTGGCGGGACCCTTGCTACTTTCTGCTTGGTGAGTTCGATCCCCTGTCCTTGTACTCCTTTTGAAGCCCCTAGAATTGTGCCGCTTCTCCATCTTGGCCACCTTTTCTCTTACCTCGATCATTTGGTCACCGAGGCCTTTCAAAAATGTCATGACTTCGCCAGGCAAGGCCACCTGTTGAACAACAGGGGGCGTTTTATCCTTCTCAAATTCATCCTCGATCCCCTCATTACGCGCTTCGCCTTCTGGTGTGTCCTTCTGGGTATCATCCTTATTCCTCCTATGCGATCCCGGTGTTCCCCCTTCCCCATTTCTCTTCTTGTGTGATTTAGTCATCGTTCTCCCAATCAATGACTACCCCTCCTTGTAGCGCCAAATGTTATAGGGAGAATATTGTATAACAATATTTTAGGAGGTTGCTAGATTAACGGAGCTAAATACGGATATAAAGCTTATAAAAGAAGAATAAGGGTTAGGGTTTGTGTGTATAGATGTGGCTGATCTTGTTAGGTGATTTCAAGGGTGAACTGTTTCTCATCCCTATCAAGGTGCCTACGTACCCTATTTATAAGGATCAAGCCGTACGTAGTTCTTGGGTAGCAAGTTACCTAGCCGGGCTAGGGTTTTAGAAGATAAGTCGTAGCCCAAGCCCATTAGATTAGGGCTGACATGGCAATGAGTTGTTGACCCTATCCATGATCCATGGTTTATAGAAGGAAACCGATGGTCTCGCATGGACAAGAATGTGACCTCATAAGCGAGGCTAGCAGAGATGCAGCATAAACGTGTCACGCGACCTCGAGGGATCGAGTTATGCGAGGCGATCCCGAGCGTTCGGATACTCATAAGACCTCGAGGGGTCTAGTTATGAGTCTTCTAAGAGAATGAAAACAATTCCATCTAGCTAGTAAATGTGATAATAATGCAAAGCGATCCCTTGACGGGAATCGATGCGAAGCGATCCCTTGACGGGAGTCGTAGCGAAGCGATCCCTTGACGGGAGTCGTAGCGAAGCGATCCCTTATATTCAATAGAGAGCGAGGTGGCCCTGTAGTTAGGCTGGGCTGATTCCAATAGTGGGCTTTTAGTGACCCAATCTTCATCTCCGAGGCCCATTGTTGATAATGAACCATTAATTTAGCTAATTAAATCATGATAATTATTATGCCAGATTTTAGGCATAACACTACGCATATCTTTAAAGCTCAATAAATTTCTTTGAGACAAAGGAGAAAATAAAGTATCAACATGTGCCACGTGCTAATAAAATTTGTGCTATTGTCAGCCCTCAAATATGTTTTTACTATAAAAAAACATCCACATATCAAATTGTGTGTCTCAAGGTAATGTGCTCTTTTGAAGCGCCTCAATTATATTTTTTAGTAAGATATTGATTTGTAAATGTATTCATTTTTCTTCTAGAAAATATATCTCATTTTAATATAATGACAAATATGCATACTAAAAAAACAAATGTCCACCTTGTACCAATGTTGAAAAATTTGAGACAATTAAATTAAATGACCCACATAAAAATGATCAAATAATTTTATATTAAGCATATTTTTATTTACTATAGAACAAATAACATTAGCATAAATATGCTAAACAAAATATAAGAAAATAAAATTTGAATATAAAATTATTCAATAATCTATGTATCTAGAACATATAATAATCATATGTAAATAAATTTAAAGCACGTGGGTGAATGAATTGAATATTACTCCCTCCGTCTCATAATATGTTTCCTCTTTCCTCTGGACACGTTTGCCAACGCACACTTTTAAACGTTAATATATTTAATTTTGTATTAATATTAAATATAAAAACTTCACTGTATTAAGTTACTCATAAATACGAATCCAACAAGATTACTCATGACTATATTTGGTCTTATAGATTATGACTAAATTAATAGTCAACCGTTTATATTGAATAGTGTAAAAAGTCAAAACAGGAGATATATAACGAGACGGAGGGAGTACTCAGTATGAGGTTGGTGCAGTGCGAGATTAGAGACGAATTGTGACGGGTTTATTCGTGGTTGAGCCGGACGGTTCAACCGATTTGACCACCTCTAATTTCAGCATATAATGAAAAAATAACTTAGACCAAAATAAAATATGGGGTAAATAATCTATTTCATCACTGTACAATAGCAAAATTTTCAGGTGGGTTATGAGCCCAAAAAAGTTTTCAAACACATCACTTTACAATAAAAATATTTCAAACAGGTCACTGCCGTTACTGCCTTTAAGTTAACTAACGGAAAGATGACAAGGCGCAAAAAAATTTCAGTTACATATCACTGTACAATAAAAATATTTCAAACGGGTTACTCACAATTGAAATTGAAAGTTTTCGAATTTTTTTAAATTTTTTTTACTTAAATTCATATAAGTAAAAATTCAGAAAAATTTCTTAAATTAATTTTCAAAATTTTAAATTTCGTAAAATTTTTAGAAATTTTCTTATACGAAAAAATCTTATTTTTTCTGAATAAAAAATCTTATAAGAAATTTTTAAAAATTTAAATTTCATATTTTTTCTTATATGAATTTTTTTTCTTAAATTTAAATTACTTATATGAAAAAAATTCTTAAAAAATCAGAAAAATTCATAAAAATTTCGTAATTTTTTTTTTTAGTTTTTTTTTTCAATTTTTCAAACAACTTGTTTGATTGCTAAACAGAGTTCATGATTGCTAATTTTTTTTAATTTTTTTTGAATTTTTGATTAGAATTTAATTAAATTTAAAAATGAACATACCCATTTAATTTATATGCGTATAAATAAATACATGCGAACAAATATTTTAAGATCATTTACCGATAAAATATGTGATCCAGATGTGTGCTTGGGTAAAGTAAAGCTGACCAATAATCAATGTGCACATTAGCATCATAATCTGATCGGTTTCATATAATATTATGGGCATGTTTGGCAAATCTTATTTTTTAGAAATAAGTTACTTATCCTGGAAAAAAGTTAGGAAATATGTATTTTTTTTCTGAAAAATGTAACTTATTTTTGCATGATAACGAATATTGAACTTACCATACACATTTTTCTTTAAAAAAAAGTATATAAATACGAATTTTTTTCCAAAATAAATTACTTATAAATTACTTGGCGAATTTACCAAACAGGCACTATATTTCAAGGACATTGATGCCTCGTTTGACTGTGCTTTACAACTTAGAGTCTATAATTAACTCAACTAATTAGTTTGGACCACCGGGAGATGGGCCGTGCCAATAAAACAAGATTTGCCCACATATAAGTATGTGAGAAGATATAAACAATAGTATATCTTGGTGAGAAGATCTTAAAAGGTGGACTATCTTGTTTTACTTAAATTGTTATCAGCATGCACATGCTGGTGTTAAAAACAACACCAAGCCTTCATGATCCAGACAATTATAGTATATATAAGAGCTAGTCTATATCGGCCAGCCAATACTTATTTAAACCATTAATCAAGGATTAAATTTGTGAAGCACCAACATAAAAATTATCCAGAAACCGAAAGCAAACATGTGATCCAAAATCTGTTGTATGTTGGTGTTCTTATTCCCCATTGTTGGGCAAAGAAAAACTGTAAAAAGCAATCAACAAACTGCACATTAGCATTTCAAGTTCACTGATGCCCTTGTTTGACCACATTAGCCGTTGCCAAGATTCAAGATTTGGTGCCTAAGTTGGAGTTATAATTGATTGATTTGGTTTTCCAAAGAAAAAACTAATCACTACTGGACCATGACAATATTAGCAAATATAATTATTGTACCTCGTTTTGACTGTGCTTTACAACTTAGAGTCTATAATTAACTCAACTGATTAGTTTGGACCACTGGGAGATGGGCCGTGCCAATAAAACAAGATTTGCCCACATATTACGATATTTGCATGTTTCATGGAATCTCCATGGGACCTTGACTATCTTGCCCACATTTATCTACTACAGTATCTTAACAGCTCATGTTATGGGACACCACTGTCCTTCTGCTCACCATATTCAATTAATTCACCCACATGCGTCAAATTTCTTTGCCCAATAAAGAGGAATAACAACACAAACGTACAACATTTTTTTTTTTTTGAGGGGACAAACGTACAACATAAGTTGCCTTACATTGTGCCTGTTTGGCTCACCATTTTCTAAGGTTTATGGACTTATTTTTCAGTAAAAATTTTATATTTTGATAAAAAAATTTTATACAAGTATTTAATGTATGTTTGAGATTCAATAAGTTGCAAAAATAAGTTGGAAAATAAGTTAGAAAGTTAGGAATCTCTAACTTTGTCTTAAAATAAGTTGACTTATTCTGGCAATGGTCCAACTGATGTTGCTACACACAAAGATTAAGTTGTGAGATACTCCCTCCGTCCCAAAAAACTTTTCTCATTCATCGTTATCACGTTTTCCAATGCACATTTTTTATTGTCAATATCTTCAATTTCGTATTAGTAGTAAATATAACAACTTCATTGTATTAAAGTACTCATATATACGAATCCAACAAGATCACTCATGACTATATTTGGTTTTATAGATTATGCGTAAATTAGTAGTCAACCGCTTAGAATAAACAGTACCAAAAGTCAAAACGGGAAAAACAATATGAGACGGAGGGAGTACTGATTTTTACATATGTTTATCTTATACTCCCTCCGTCCCTTAATATTCTTCTCGTTTGGGAAAAAACACGGGTTTTAAGAAAAAAATATTTTTAAAGAGTAGTGGGTGAAATAGTGTGTATTGAATATTGTTTTTAAGGGTTAGTGGGTGGAATAGTGGGTACTTAATATTATTTTAAGGAGTAGTGGATGGAGTAGTGAGTATTAAATATAGTTATTTTATGGCCTAAAATAGAAATGGGAAGAGTTTTTTGAATGTCCCGATAAGGAAAGTGAGAAGAGTTTTAAGGGACAGAGGGAGTATATTTTAAAATTATAGTATATATATATTAGAGCTAGTCTGTATCTGCCAGCCAATACTTATTTAAACCATTAATCAAGGACTAAAGAGTTGAGATTTATTTAGAGCAACTCCAAAAGGGGTTGCTAAGAAGGTTGACAAGCTTACATGGCAAGTCAACCTTGGTTGCCAATCTATTGGAGTTGAGAGGTTGTCTCTTGGTTGCCTAGCAAGTTTGTCAAAAGTTGGCAACTTCCTAATTTGGATAAAACACATTAAACAATTCAAAAGTATATTTACCTCTATCCATTTTTATGTTTTTGATATTTTTAATTTTTAAAATAAAGTGTATATGGGGACCATATTAGCAACATTTGGAGTTGCCAACTATTGGAATAAAATTTTAATAAAAGTTGCTAACAATGACATGGATATAAGAGAAAATAAAATATAATATAAATGTTGATTTGACATATATTGGCAACCCTCAAAGCAACTTCTTAGATGTTCTTAGAATTAGAGCGTCCCAAAACCAAATTAGGTGGCAGTAGTTTTTCACCCAAAAGTAGAAGGGTACATCTGTAGTGCCACCCGCAATCAAATCGGGTGGTGTTTTTCACCCGTTCAACGGACTTATAGGGTAACTTTCTTTCATTACATATTTTGTTACTATCCGGCCAATTAAATGGATATTTCTCAACTTCATGTGTTATAATTATTGTTTACATTTAATTCATTATAATTCATTGAACCACATGTTTGACTCAAGTCAATGCTAGTACAATCAAATCTAGAGTTAGGGCAAAGGCAATCAATAGATAACAAAACTTATTGTAAGAACCCAGATTTTTGGGTAGAATTAAAACTTTTTATTATGTAGTAGTATGGGAATGAATAGTGGTTATGACTGCGGTGTAACGAATGTCTATTAAATGAATGGAATGGATTTGAATTCAATTATTTATATGTCATGCAGAATACTTTTGGTTGACAGCATAGATAAGAATGATCTATCTCCTAAGAATATGAGAAGATTACTTCAAGTAAGATTATTCTCGTGTCATCCAAATCAATATCTATTATAAGTCCAGCGGTTCCGTAAAAAGGTTAAGGAACACTCGAGGGTGAACCAGGTTCATTTTCCTAATTATAGGAATTAAATAAAAATAAGTGATGAATAGTGATTTTGGTGGAATTTGGAATATTATTATAATAATGTTATACCCGGTATTCGGAACGGATTTCTGAGTTCGTATTAGTGATCCAGGAGGAAAATAAGTGTATGTAAAAGCTGTCGGATTCAGAAAAAAAGCACTTTTATTTTCTCCGAGATTTCCCTGGACACTGCAAGACTTAAGGAGTTATAAAAGGGAATTAAGGAATTTAAATTCGAGAAGTATTAAGTAAGATGAAGAATAGTATTAGAAATATTAAGAAGGTTTTCGGTAAAACCCTAACTAGAAACGAATGAGTTATTCCCTCGAACGATCAACGAACAAGCAAGGAAATTGAGTAATACCCGGACAAAGGAACGAATAAATAACCAAGAGACAAACAAGTGCAATTGGTGGGAAAAGGAGAAACCCAAGTAACATCCTTATAAGTCAACTACAAGATGAGTGGTGTAATTGCATTCTTGCAAAAATGGAGTTGTTTGTTGTAGTGCCAACACTTGGCCCAATGAGGAAGCAACAAGTGGCACCATTGGATTGCCAACAACACATTAAAAGAGATGCATCCATTATATATGCAAGGGTTATACATGTATTAGCCATAAATCACCAAAACAAAACAAACCACCACCATTTCTCTCCATTTCTTCATAAAAATCTGCCCATTCTTAGCTAATTGGAAGTCCAACTTCCAACCATCACTTGTTCTTCAAATTTTTATGGTAAGTACTACATATCATGGTAATGATCTCCTAGAAATTTCAGCTTCAAATTCATCTTTTATCATTTTCAAATAAATCATCAAAGATGATGATGAATAGTATTCTTCATAAACTAACTTTTATTTCTTGATTTCTTTTGATTATTCAAGCTATACTAAGGCTAGATAAGGGCTAAACAAGGCTTGATAAGTTCATACATACACCAAGGAAGGTATACCACTCTTGAAAACCAAGCTCTTAGTTTAAGTTTTGGTATTTTAGATGAGTTATATGGATTTAATGCATGTTTAGGACCTTAAGATTATGATTGGGATTTATTAAATGTGAAATTAGTTTAGATGAACGGAAAGACATTGCTTGGTCTTAGTTCATGGTTAAATAACATGTATATGTTGTTTGGAGTGGAAACTATGATTATTGGATGGTTTGAAATTTGGAAATCATGTAAACATAGCCGTCGTAATGCCCGATTGTCGTTAGCCTTAAGAAACCGTGATTAGCAGTAGCATGAACACACTGTCCAGTCTCGGATTTTGCCATGAAAGGCTAGATTATGTTATAAGCTTCATTTTGATATAAAGATCGCATGAAACGGACTTACGGTTTAGGAGTTATGATTAAATTCGTAAAAGTGGTTCGGAACCGTAATCAAAAGTTCGTAACCAAAATTGGATCCCTTTAATATTGCGAAATCAGTGGCGAATCTTAATAATTAAATAATAGAGATAAAAAGGAAGGTGTGGGAGAAGACCGCATGTCAAATGGATCGTTTTTCGATTTTATAAAAATGTTCGAATCTAGGTTAAGTACGAAAGTACCCCTAAAAGGTATACTTGGTTATAACTTCGGTAAACCACTTAGAAAACGATCGATAAATATCGAGGTCTAATCTTTCGACTTTAAAACTTATACGATTTAAATACTTACCATATGTAAGTGTAATGTCATGCTTTAGTAGCGAACAAGTATCGGGTAATAAAAGCAATAATAAGAGTGAATTAGAGGGGTATAACGAAACGACTTGAAAACGTGTTTCGATTTAAGTTAAGTTATACTTAACCTTTTGAAAGGTGTTAAGTGATTAATCCCGAATGCCGTGGCTATTTATAGATCATCAGGCTGACCCGGGACACGCTACCACTACCCCTACCCGCACCCGATTTCCAGGCAAGTTTCAAATCCTTTTTATAAGGCTGTTGTTGTGAATATATATATATGCTTTCTGTTATACATATGCCATAGCATGCATGCCTACTTTCAAAGTCAAATCGATATACTTGTTCCTAGAATTTATTGTTGGCTTATAACCTAGATAGTAATATATCAGTTATAAGCCGGATATCACTGAGACCCTTAAGCAAAGGGCAGATGAATCTCATTCTTTGATTATAGACCGGGAGTCGATATTCCTTGATATATTGATATTATTTTCAGAGGAAAATAATTAAGTAATTATTTCCCATTTATTATCTGGCGAATATTATTGAGATATTCCTTTGAGATTATTTGATAAATATTATTCGGGTTATTCATCAGATATTTAATTATTCGATGAACATTATCTTTAATATTTATCTAAAGTCGATTTAATATTCGAATATTATTTCGAACCCTCAGTTAAGTTATTTACTTAGAGAATATTCATTCTTATTTCTTCGATAAATATTATTTTGAATATTCATTCGAGTTATTTATTTAATGAATATTATTTTAATGTTCATTCGAGCCTTATTTATTTAAATGAATATTATTTCGAATATTCATTCAATCTCTATTTATTTTATAAATATTAGTTGAACATTGATTCGAACTTCAGTTCATCGATAAATATTATTTTGAATATTCCCTTGAGACGATAAATGTTATCTTCGACATTCATTTAAAGTCGATTCAATTATTGAACATAATTTCGAATATTCATTCGATAATCATTTCTTCGATAAATATTATTAAGATTGAATATTCATTATTTATTTAATGAATATTGTCTCAAATATTCAGTCGACAATTATTTCATCAATAAATATCATTTTAAGTTGAATATTCATTATTAATTTAATGAATATTATATCAAATATCCAAGGGGCGTTTATTTCACCAATAAACATTATTATTTTCAAATATCCATTTAAGATTGGATTTATTTAGTGAACATTATTTTAAACATTTATTTGAGTTTATTTAATAAATGAATATTATCTGGAATATTCATATAAAGAAGAGAGTTATTTAGTAAAGAATTCTAAATATTCATTCGAGGATTACTTACGAGTAATATTATGATTTATTCATATTCCTTAATTAATATTGAGTTAATAAATATTCTTGGAATATTTATTTAAATCCTTTTAAGTTCTTTTATAATGATTCATATTATTCAAAGATTATATGTCACCGTCAGACATGGTGTAAAATATTTTGGAGTAGTTTATGACTATTTTTATCAAGGGGAGGTTTCCAAAACTCTATTTTTATTTAAATCTATCTTAAAGAAGATTTAAATACTCGCTCAACTTCCAAACGTATATAAGGGGACCTCACTTGAGAGATGTTATTTATTGGGCTGCCCGGTCCTATACTTGCTAAAACTATCTTGTCACTCACATCTTGATTCTTTCAAGCATCGATATGAGTCTGTTTGGTTACCCCCTCAACGCTCGAGGGGTAAGAATTGATGGAACAAGTTTATATCCATTAACAAGCATCAGCTTGGGAAATATTGGTGATTTTTCCTTTCCAACTAGATACGACTACTTTGTGGAGTCCTATCAACAAGTAATATACTTGGGGAAAGGGGGAGGAACTTCACGTTTCAAAGTTATGGATGTGAAATGAACTAGGAGATGCGTAAGTGACCCAGTGGCGCCGGTCCAGCAAATGGCCCAACCGTTGGCCGGGGGGTTCCAGAGGGCGGTAGACAAGTAAATCCGTCGGTGCTTCCTTCTACATGTAGTAAACAAGAGGTGGGGAGCATAACATGCGACTGATCATCTTGTAAATGCTATGTCTCCTGGCGCGTCAAACTCCAGTATAAGTTCATCTCTCAATGTTGGAAACTTCCTGCAACCTTATCATTATTGGCAGGTTTGAAAAGTGTTTGAATTGGAATTGCAATATTCTTCCTGCAAGTTCCTCTATTATAAAAAGTTGATAATATCTGGCTCATCTTTGACATAGCAGATATTTATTCAAAACAAATATATTTTGAGTTACCTTGTAACTTCATCTCATACCTTATATTGGTACTACATCGTTAATGCATGGCATATGGTTTCAAAGATATTTGGACTGTTATATATTATCACTGTTCAATTATATTTTTGGTGGGCTATTGCTCACCCTTGCTTTATTTATTTATATCACAACAACAGCTAGATCAGATGGTCGCGCAAGGCATGCCCAACATAAGCAGGTGTCAGCCGTCAGAGGATTAACCGATGAGGTCATAGCTACCATTGCTGAGGATGCAGCTTCTGGTAGGCTAGTTGTTAGCATTTGATCCTCTAATGTATTTATATATATGGCATATATCAATGGATGGCAAAGAGCATGTAATTGTAAAATTGTAATTCTTTGGGTTGTAAGAACTCAAACTTGTGATTAATAATATTGACGATTACTCTGATTTCATCTCTGGGACTATAACGGGTGTGTTTTATGTTGTTGTTTTGGGTCACAAGGTTGTAATTTAGATTATGTTGGTTTTGTGGTTGGATATTGAGACCGTAACGACCAGATCCCTGACCCCGGATCTGGGGGTGTTACAGAAATGGTATCAGAGAGAGCGTTATATATCCCAGAGATGACGCGACGTTAAAACAATAAATTTATTAAGATAATAAGAACTCTTGCCAAGTTCATAGTCGGACTACTTAATGTAGTATTGACATATAAAACCCTTATGGGAACTATTAAGTATCATGATAGTAACTTAGCTCGTTCTTGTACCGACTAGTAAGGCGACAGACCTTGAGGCATACGAGCAGCAGCACGATGATGCCTGATTATATGCTGACGATCGGATGGTGGATGCGATAGAGTACCCTACTGAGGACCCGGAAGAGGTTCCAGCAGAGGGGGAGAATCCTGTTAGAGACAGGGAAGTTTACCTTGAGGAGATGAGGGCTGCAGCCAGAGAGACTGTAAGAATCTAGATATAGTGCTCAGAGAAGTGAGCGTAAAGAACTGATATATTATGAAGAGAATTAAAGAGGTATATTGGATCTATAGCTGGACTGCCGGATAAAGTACCAGCAAACAAAACAGATTCGGGGAATTACTTGAGATCTTATATGGGGTTAGATAAGAATCCTTAGAGACTTCCAGATCAGAGGGAAAAGAGTGAGAATAATGCATGATTATCAAAGGCATCAATATATGTCAGGGAGCAGAGTCTCCAGGAGCAGTTGAGATAGAGGCAACAAGTGCCACATTATTTGATAAATGGATTAGTGCGAATCTTATTAATGATAATTCGCCATGAGAAGGCAGATTTCCTAGGTTATAATTTATAAAGTCGATTGAGATTGATGAGGTGGTTTATCCAGTGAGATGTCCATTTTATGAATGGATCAGCCTAGAAAGTAAAGATAATGGAAAGTGATAGCCTGAATGGATAAAGAATATAAGGAAGTAGTAAGTGAGACAATGATCTCAGAACCTACAAGAGGAGAAGACCAGTGAGTCTGTGATAAACTAGTAATAAGGCTATTGTCAGGAACCAAGTATAAGTCTAGTTCAATTCAGTGGAAGGATGGACCAGGAACATTAGAAGCATGTGATTCAAAGGAATATTAAATTTTTTCTGTTCCTTGAATGGATTATGGTAGTTACCTTAAGTTTATTCTGACACTGAATCATAAAGGGATTAGGCAAGGCAAGCAGTGGTTGAGATGTAATTGAGAATGCTTTTAGATGCAACCTGAAAGAACAGGTGTAGGCTAAGTTCTCGAAGTAAGAGTTTTGGCAAAATGAAGTCAACTTAATAGGACATATGATCAATAGGGGTAGTGTTGGTCGACCCCACCAAGTTAGAGACAGTTTCAAATGGAGAAAGGCCAACCACACCGGCAAGGGTGAGGAATTTCATAAAATTCACGAGGTATTACCAAAGATCTGCTCAGGACTTTACAAAAAGTGCAGTCCCATAACCCGACTTATTGTAAGGATAAAAGTTTGAATGGACAAGATAAATGGGGGAAAATCTCCCTGGAGTTAAAGATAAAAAAAAAAAAAAAAACTGGTGATGACCCAGCATTGGCGTTACCTAATGGAAGAAGGAGAATTTTGGAAATTTATTAGGATGCACCTCGTGCAGGTTTAGGTGCTGTGCTGGTGCAGCACGGTAGGGTGATTGCGGATGCATTGGGTCAGCACGGTTCATCAGATTCGGATGGCTGTGGAACGACTAACTCCGACGGTAGTGTTCCTTCTGAAACTAGTTGTTATAACGACCGGTATTCGATAGTGTCAATTATTATGACGAATATGTAACGGGAAGATGTGGCATGTTTTAAATTGAAACTTTTGATTACCCTTCCAGGGGAGGTATTTATTTGGCTTCTTTCCAATGGTTAAACTCCCAACTATATGTCAATCATTTCGTTATTATAACTGTTTCTGGTTTCACCCGCTTGGGTATTCCTAGAAATACTCTTCGGGTATCGAAATGGATCTTCTTAGTATCACCAGTGGGTAGATAGATTGACTGAAATTTCCCTAATCCTGGAAAGGAATTTGAAAATTTTTAGTAAACCTTGTCTTTCTGATTATCGGAATACGTCACTAAAGAAAGTGGAAACTGGAGTGAACCCTACGGATTGGGTAAAGTAGCCGCTATACAGGTGGGTAGACATACCCCGATTATTACAGTTGAATGTAGGGATAAAATTATGAAGTTGAATGTAATTAAGAAACAAGCCGGACGGAGAAATTCTGGGATTGACTTAAATGAAAAGGTTGTTATGCCAGAAGTGTTAAGCTTTTGTGGTACGTGGAATTGATAAGATTAACTGAAAGAATAAAAGTGAAGGAAAGGTGACCGGAGACGGTACCGAGAAGTCAAGTGAGACTTATATGGAGTAAAGCTTTGGGAAGATCAAAATGTATCAAAGAAGAAGGCACTATGCCGGCAATCGCTAGAAAAGTAATGCTAGTAGCCAACCCCTAAACTCACATATTTTAGCATGGCCAGATGGGGCCAAGTCACTAAGGATTTTCAAGTGACTGAACCAGCAATGTAAGGACAAAGCGGGGTGCTTCTAATCAAGTGCCAACCGCGAGGGCTTTTGATATAAATGAATTGAGATACATGATGATGGATTTTATATATACCATGGACTTATTAGGATTGAGGATAGTGACCAATGAAGAGTCACGAAGATCGTCAAAGATGGTGCAGTATGATGCATAAATGTTATATGAGACTTAGTGTCCTCAAGAGGAGCATTAGGCACTAAGAGATTCACGTTGAACATGACCAATATCTTCCAGAACATCCTTGCTACGATTACCAAGTTCTGCCTGAAAGAGTAGATAGACATATGTTGTCTTTTGGAAGGTCATGTAGACCGACATTCGTTGAAAGAAAGGTTAACATTAAGCTACCTATAGATGATTAAGATGAGAATGATTGAAAAGTGACCTTTATTAAGGATATATGATTGGATTTCCAATTACAGGATATAAGTATTCCTTGAAGATAGAATTGAGGATAGAATGTCCATATATTAAGACGAACCCTGGGGGATGCACAAAGGATAACATCACCCCTAATAAAGACATTGTGAAATCAGATGATATAAATGAATCGACCAAAGTATAAAGAATCTGTAAGGATTTGTGGAAAGGAATCTCGAAAAGTACATAGACAGAATTGTTATAAAAATTGATTATTGATGTTCGATATACCCTGTACCCAGAAGATACAGGAGGGATGATGACAATGACCTAAGAAACCCTATAAGGGAAGAGGTAATGTTCTGAACTTCAAAGGGGAATTTGATAAGGAATGTATGACATAGTAATAATAAGGCCAGATGAAGCATGTGTGAAACCATGAGGAAGTATGGATTGAACCAATAAGGTTGAGATTATCCTAAAACGAGAAGGGAGTTAAGTAAGGAAATATCCTAGATATGATGGGGAGTACCTGTAGTAAAGTTCACACCAGAAAGGTGGAAGCAATGACTTTTGGAAAAAGACTGATGGATATTTTCCCTTCAGCAGAATTTCAGGAAGAATACTTTCACCCAACAGTGATGGGAATAAGGTAGAAAAAGTTGAGTTGAATAGATCAAGAAAACATTGATTGCAAGAAATTATTATCAGGAAAGGCCAATGAGGTGGCCGACACTTTAAGTATTGAGGAGTAATTATGAATGCTCATACCAAAGAAACGAAATGGTATTGAGAAGGACTTTGAAGGTCAGAATATGGTGGAGGAATTTACATTCCCTCTAATGATTGGGCAAGAATCAACCATAAGAGTAGTTTAAGTAAAGATTCGATTCCTGATGTCGTCTTAAGCATATTACCCGCGTTAGGAGGTCCTATATTGAGGTAAACCAGGACCTCGTACGAAATTGACTAAGTAAACCGTTAGCTTCCAGTCTTCTACTGAAGATATATGATTGATAATTTCGTCAACTTGGCATAGCTACGATGCTTGAAGCTCTTCTGCAATTTTATCTGCTTCATGTAATATCTACGTCAAGTTCAGGAAGCATTCCCTATGGATAGGGAATATTGATTATTTTGTTTTCCTAAGAGGATCTTGAATTGACAATTATGAACCCCGCATGTTTAGTGATTCAAACACAACGTAAATGATAAGCAATGATGACCCTTCTGAGAAATTAAGTGTTTACGACTGTGGAAATGTCGAATTGAATCTAAGTTAGAGAAATCATCCAGGTCAGTTTCGGGTGGTTTAATTTTGGAGATGACGGGATATTTGTAATAAATAATCCGGATATGATGGTTCATAGAATGATTATAGTAGAAATGAAGACAAGTGACTGATAGAGATGAAAATCAATAAGAGAGTCAGATAGGACTCATGAGAAGCTCCAGTAATAAAGCGAGAAAAGTATGGAATTGACAGTGCAAGGGTATTGACCAAAACAGAAAGTTGGAATTAGGAGCATGAATGACATACAAATTGACTCCTTTTAAGTTTGGAAAATCCGAGGAAATATGGAATAGTTGATTGAGAAATAAAGGGACTCATGGAATGAGAAAGTGAAATCTAGACGGTTGAACAAAGGAAAATTCGACCCCAAACGTGTAACACGTATTGAGTAAAGGTGGCGAGTGTCTCAACACTGAGATGACGATAGAGTTAAACAACAAGAGTAAATAAGAATTAGACAATATGAAGGATGTGATTGATAAAGAAAAGATTGGGAAATAATTATGGAATGTGAAGCAAGGAATGTTATGAATGGAGTGATGAATGGGTTTTCTTAACGAGCTCTCGGAATGACAACCTGATGGTGTTAGAATTATGAATATGAAATGGCCAGTGTCATGGCGTGAAATGTCAGTAATAATAATGTCAAGCGAGAAATCTAAGATTTAACCTGAGAGGTTGAAAGATTTGTGATGATGAGTGTTGCTAAGATTGAACAAGAACATAGGTCCATAGAATGATGGGTCGAGCAACGAGGATATGTTGACTTGTGAGATTACGATATAGTGGTATTTGATACGATTACGATTATTTTTCTTCTCTGATAAACCTCTATAGTTCAGAGGAAAATTTTAAGTATGTTATTTAACGATCATGAAAAATTTCTATAATTCTCTGAAAATCTTTTCTTTTCTCCACTCCTATTTATCTTCTTCTAAATTGAGAAGAACAACCCTTTAAGGAGGGGAGGTACTACTACGTGACTCTCTGTCTGTGTGATAGAAGTCTAAGTGGAATGCCATTAATTGTTTAATTGCTTGTCAAGTACTAAAGGCTGGCCCCCTTCTGTACTAGCTATGCAATATAACAAATGTTCATTGATCACAGTGATCTCTCGATAAATTTTTCCTCCTAAATATATATACGACGAGATTGCAAAGATTAAAGCGATTAGGAATTGCAAAATTTCGAGTGAGGTTATCCCCAGACTTCGTAGCGCGTTAGTGATACCGAAGTCACTGCACGTACCAATAAGGTTAATAGTATAAGACCGGACAAGAGCGTATACCGGATAATGTGTCATGCGAAAGTAGCAAAGAATTGGTAGAACGGATAAAGGGTGTATTGTAACACCAGTACGATGTGCTTTAGAAAGATTGGAATGTGTAAGGATCGACCAGAGAATTGGAAAGCGAAATAACCAACAAGTACCCAATTGTCTTCTACCTGATTCCGGGACGGAATCCTTTTAAGGAGGGGAGACTGTAAGAACCCAGATTTTTGGGTAGAATTAAAACTTTTTATTATGTAATAGTATGGGAATGAATAGTGGTTATGACTGCGGTGTAACGAATGTCTATTAAATGAATGGAATGGATTTGAATTCAATTATTTATATGTCATGCAGAATACTTTTGGTTGACAGCATAGATAAGAATGATCTATCTCCTAAGAATATGAGAAGATTACTTCAAGTAAGATTATTCTCGTGTCATCCAAATCAATATCTATTATAAGTCCAGCGGTTCCGTAAAAAGGTTAAGGAACACTCGAGGGTGAACCAGGTTCATTTTCCTAATTATAGGAATTAAATAAAAATAAGTGATGAATAGTGATTTTGGTGGAATTTGGAATATTATTATAATAATGTTATACCCGGTATTCGGAACGGATTTCTGAGTTCGTATTAGTGATCCAGGAGGAAAATAAGTGTATGTAAAAGCTGTCGGATTTAGAAAAAGAGCACTTTTATTTTCTCCGAGATTTCCCTGGACACTGCAAGACTTAAGGAGTTATAAAAGGGAATTAAGGAATTTAAATTCGAGAAGTATTAAGTAAGATGAAGAATAGTATTAGAAATATTAAGAAGGTTTTCGGTAAAACCCTAACTAGAAACGAATGAGTTATTCCCTCGAACGATCAACGAACAAGCAAGGAAATTGAGTAATACCCGGACAAAGGAACGAATAAATAACCAAGAGACAAACAAGTGCAATTGGTGGGAAAAGGAGAAACCCAAGTAACATCCTTATAAGTCAACTACAAGATGAGTGGTGTAATTGCATTCTTGCAAAAATGGAGTTGTTTGTTGTAGTGCCAACACTTGGCCCAATGAGGAAGCAACAAGTGGCACCATTGGATTGCCAACAACACATTAAAAGAGATGCATCCATTATATATGCAAGGGTTATACATGTATTAGCCATAAATCACCAAAACAAAACAAACCACCACCATTTCTCTCCATTTCTTCATAAAAATCTGCCCATTCTTAGCTAATTGGAAGTCCAACTTCCAACCATCACTTGTTCTTCAAATTTTTATGGTAAGTACTACATATCATGGTAATGATCTCCTAGAAATTTCAGCTTCAAATTCATCTTTTATCATTTTCAAATAAATCATCAAAGATGATGATGAATAGTGTTCTTCATAAACTAACTTTTATTTCTTGATTTCTTTTGATTATTCAAGCTATACTAAGGCTAGATAAGGGCTAAACAAGGCTTGATAAGTTCATACATACACCAAGGAAGGTATACCACTCTTGAAAACCAAGCTCTTAGTTTAAGTTTTGGTATTTTAGATGAGTTATATGGATTTAATGCATGTTTAGGACCTTAAGATTATGATTGGGATTTATTAAATGTGAAATTAGTTTAGATGAACGGAAAGACATTGCTTGGTCTTAGTTCATGGTTAAATAACATGTATATGTTGTTTGGAGTGTAAACTATGATTATTGGATGGTTTGAAATTTGGAAATCATGTAAACATAGCCGTCGTAATGCCCGATTGTCGTTAGCCTTAAGAAACTGTGATTAGCAGTAGCATGAACACACTGTCCAGTCTCGGATTTTGCCATGAAAGGCTAGATTATGTTATAAGCTTCATTTTGATATAAAGATCGTATGAAACGGACTTACGGTTTAGGAGTTATGATTAAATTCGTAAAAGTGGTTCGGAACCGTAATCAAAAGTTCGTAACCGAAATTGGATCCCTTTAATATTGCGAAATCAGTGGCGAATCTTAATAATTAAATAATAGAGATAAAAAGGAAGGTGTGGGAGAAGACCGCATGTCCAATGGATCGTTTTCCGATTTTATAAAAATGTTCGAATCTAGGTTAAGTACGAAAGTACCCCTAAAAGGTATACTTGGTTATAACTTCGGTAAACCACTTAGAAAACGATCGATAAATATCGAGGTCTAATCTTTCGACTTTAAAACTTATACGATTTAAATACTTACCATATGTAAGTGTAATGTCATGCTTTAGTAGCGAACAAGTATCGGGTAATAAAAGCAATAATAAGAGTGAATTAGAGGGGTATAACGAAACGACTTGAAAACGTGTTTCGATTTAAGTTAAGTTATACTTAACCTTTTGAAAGGTGTTAAGTGATTAATCCCGAATGCCGTGGCTATTTATAGATCATCAGGCTGACCCGGGACACGCTACCACTACCCCTACCCGCACCCGATTTCCAGGCAAGTTTCAAATCCTTTTTATAAGGCTGTTGTTGTGAATATATATATATGCTTTCTGTTATACATATGCCATAGCATGCATGCCTACTTTCAAAGTCAAATCGATATACTTGTTCCTAGAATTTATTGTTGGCTTATAAGCTAGATAATAATATATCAGTTATAAGCCGGATATCACTGAGACCCTTAAGCAAAGGGCAGATGAATCTCATTCTTTGATTATAGACCGGGAGTCGATATTCCTTGATATATTGATATTATTTTCAGAGGAAAATAATTAAGTAATTATTTCCCATTTATTATCTGGCGAATATTATTGAGATATTCCTTTGAGATTATTTGATAAATATTATTCGGGTTATTCATCAGATATTTAATTATTCGATGAACATTATCTTTAATATTTATCTAAAGTCGATTTAATATTCGAATATTATTTCGAACCCTCAGTTAAGTTATTTACTTAGAGAATATTCATTCTTATTTCTTCGATAAATATTATTTTGAATATTCATTCGAGTTATTTATTTAATGAATATTATTTTAATGTTCATTCGAGCCTTATTTATTTAAATGAATATTATTTCGAATATTCATTCAATCTCTATTTATTTTATAAATATTAGTTGAACATTGATTCGAACTTCAGTTCATCGATAAATATTATTTTGAATATTCCCTTGAGACGATAAATGTTATCTTCGACATTCATTTAAAGTCGATTCAATTATTGAACATAATTTCGAATATTCATTCGATAATCATTTCTTCGATAAATATTATTAAGATTGAATATTCATTATTTATTTAATGAATATTGTCTCAAATATTCAGTCGACAATTATTTCATCAATAAATATCATTTTAAGTTGAATATTCATTATTAATTTAATGAATATTATATCAAATATCCAAGGGGTGTTTATTTCACCAATAAACATTATTATTTTCAAATATCCATTTAAGATTTGATTTATTTAGTGAACATTATTTTAAACATTTATTTGAGTTTATTTAATAAATGAATATTATCTGGAATATTCATATAAAGAAGAGAGTTATTTAGTAAAGAATTCTAAATATTCATTCGAGGATTACTTACGAGTAATATTATGATTTATTCATATTCCTTAATTAATATTGAGTTAATAAATATTCTTGGAATATTTATTTAAATCCTTTTAAGTTCTTTTATAATGATTCATATTATTCAAAGATTATATGTCACCGTCAGATATGGTGTAAAATATTTTGGAGTAGTTTATGACTATTTTTATCAAGGGGAGGTTTCCAAAACTCTATTTTTATTTAAATCTATCTTAAAGAAGATTTAAATACTCGCTCAACTTCCAAACGTATATAAGGGGACCTCACTTGAGAGATGTTATTTATTGGGCTGCCCGGTCCTATACTTGCTAAAACTATCTTGTCACTCACATCTTGATTCTTTCAAGCATCGATATGAGTCTGTTTGGTTACCTCCTCAACGCTCGAGGGGTAAGAATTGATGGAACAAGTTTATATCCATTAACAAGCATCAGCTTGGGAAATATTGGTGATTTTTCCTTTCCAACTAGATACGACTACTTTGTGGAGTCCTATCAACAAGTAATATACTTGGGGAAAGGGGGAGGAACTTCACGTTTCAAAGTTATGGATGTGAAATGAACTAGGAGATGCGTAAGTGACCCAGTGGCGCCGGTCCAGCAAATGGCCCAACCGTTGGCCGGGGGGTTCCAGAGGGCGGTAGACAAGTAAATCCGTCGGTGCTTCCTTCTACATATAGTAAACAAGAGGTGGGGAGCATAACATGCGACTGATCATCGTGTAAATGCTATGTCTCCTGGTGCGTCAAACTCCAGTATTAGTTCATCTCTCAATGTTGGAAACTTCCTGCAACCTTATCATTATTGGCAGGTTTGAAAAGTGTTTGAATTGGAATTGCAATATTCTTCCTGCAAGTTCCTCTATTATAAAAAGTTGATAATATCTGGCTCATCTTTGACATAGCAGATATTTATTCAAAACAAATATATTTTGAGTTACCTTGTAACTTCATCTCATACCTTATATTGGTACTACATCGTTAATGCATGGCATATGGTTTCAAAGATATTTGGACTGTTATATATTATCACTGTTCAATTATATTTTTGGTGGGCTATTGCTCACCCTTGCTTTATTTATTTATATCACAACAACAGCTAGATCAGATGGCCGCGCAAGGCATGCCCAACATAAGCAGGTGTCAGCCGTCAGAGGATTAACCGATGAGGTCATAGCTACCATTGCTGAGGATGCAGCTTCTGGTAGGCTAGTTGTTAGCATTTGATCCTCTAATGTATTTATATATATGGCATATATCAATGGATGGCAAAGAGCATGTAATTGTAAAATTGTAATTCTTTGGGTTGTAAGAACTCAAACTTGTGATTAATAATATTGACGATTACTCTGATTTCATCTCTGGGACTATAACGGGTGTGTTTTATGTTGTTGTTTTGGGTCACAAGGTTGTAATTTAGATTATGTTGGTTTTGTGGTTGGATATTGAGACCGTAACGACCAGATCCCTGACCCCGGATCTGGGGGTGTTACACTTATAATAACCAATTGCGATTCATTTCTCTGTTATTACCCACCGTATTCAGCTCATTTGTCAACAAAACTAATGTTGGTTCCGAAGCAGAAAACGCAGCGAATTAAATGTAAATATAACAAAAAAAAATTCGAAACCCAAACGTAGGATCCATGTATAAGTCTGGGCAGATTATGGAGAAACAGAATCATACCTTTTAAAAGCTTTAACGTTCACGAACTCAATGGAGATCCTTGCTTGTAATCACCACACACAGTCCTTGCGTCAAGATCTGCGTCTCTAAGGTAATCCACACGAACGTCCAACTTTCCAACGATTTGAGGAGCTCGGTACTAGTCGATGAAGAACTGCCTCTCTCTCTCTCTAGCCTCTCAAAGATGGAGCTGCTAGGATTGGTATCTCAAAAACGAATTTTGAATTAAACCTAAAATAATACATCTTTATGTATTTATATGGAGAGAGATAACGGGCTAAAAAACCTAAAACCGAATTGGGCTTCCTTAAACCCAATTCTATTCTGATTTTTTATTATTGGGTTTCCTTAAACCCAATTCTGTTCTTGTCTTATTAAATTCGAATTTAGTTAGATAATTAATTAAGACCAACCCAATTAATTAAATAGTCAATTTCGAATTTTAATAATGATTTAATTTAAATTCGTAATTTAAATTAAAACTCCTTTTAAGACGATCTAAGTGTGTGACCCTTTAGGTTATTATTACGTTGACAATAATTTTAATATCTAATAATAAAATTATAAACAATGAGCGGTATCTAGTAATACATCATTGCTGCCCAAGTAATAATAATAATTGGTGATCCAATTTAAACCTTTCGTGATTGATGTTTCCGTGTAATATAATCCCTTTAACCAAATATTATAGATTAAACTCAAGGCATGTATTTAGTCATCCTCTTCAACATTTAATCCGGGTTTACTTGATCAATGAGTAGTACTATTAAAACAAATCATTATTTGAGCACGACCATGCATTTTATAGTCTCACTCAATCAAGAGGCCAATAATATCTCTCCTAACTATAAGAGGGTTAAATCCTTTATCTATCATTCATATTTCTCATACAAATCATATTATACCCGATGTCCACTTTTATCATCACCCGGTCAAAGGTAACTTTTATTGTAGTCAAAGTATATTAATCCTCGTATAGAAATATAATGATCTCAAGTCAAAGGATCATTACACCATTATCACTGTGAGTCTTTCTTATGACTTTATTAAACATGAAGAATCTCACTGTGGGTCTGTCCAGTACCATGTACTCCTACATGTACATATGTATTGACTTTAGTATCTCCATACTTATAACCAATGAGATGTGGTTATCTGTCAAATGACATACTAGTCTATATATGTATTATTATTGTCCTGTATAATAATACTCGACTAGGGACATTTAAGAATATGATATATTATATAATCTCAAGTTCAAGAAATATACTTAAACTATATAATATGTATCATAATTCCAAGGATATTTATTATGTTAACAAATATATCGCAGTAATTTAAAGACATAATAAATACGTTTATTGAATAATCGAATGACATAAAAGTTTATTAAAGAAACAAATGAGTTATTGCACATAGCTAGTCTTGCTTTGTAGCAATAGCATCGTACTTAGCAATCACCTAACCTAGGTATATATATACTATCCACTTACCCATCAAATATAGAATTTTACAAAGTGTAGGATAACTATGAAATACAAACGTGATAGGAGTTGTCTCTCTATTTGATTAACTTCCTCTATTGTAGCTTGATCGAAACACATCACCACAATGTTTATCTTAAGTTTATCCGACTCGGTATATTATAAGAGTTGTAGTCCACTACGCTTCTTCACCCAGTACAGACTGGTGACCTCATGGTTGTACGCGACTGTCAACACGTCCAGGTTCCTTCGATTGGTAAAGGTCGATTGACTCCATTCTGCAACTGATTAACTCTGTCTTCATCCATCATCTGATATTTAACAATCTCCCCTAGAGTTGTATCAATGTATTGAATATACTAACTACTCTATAAGCCTAAGTGTTTGACATACATCATGAGCCAATATCTAACATACAAGGACCAAAGCAGTTCTATTGAAAACTCAAATAAATAAGGAAAAGGTAAAATTAAGTGCCTAAAATTTCAACATGAACATATGTTGACTTATTTATGTTGTTTTTTGACTTTCTAACTTCCTCTAAATCAATCTTTCTCCTTTGTATGTTGACGTTCCAACTTCCTTTCCATCAATCCCTCTCTATCCATTTACCTTTGCCCTTCCGACTCACTCTCTAAATCTTCAATTCCTGTATCGAGCTCTGTCCACCACTTCATGCTCACTAGAGATGTTCAAAAAGCCTGAAGCCCGAAGCCCGGCCCGATCCGACCCGAAAAAAAGCCGGAAAAGCCCGACCCGAAAAAAGCCCGGCCCGATTCGGCCCGGCTCGGGGGCCTAAAACGGGCCCCCTATTTTTCACGAAGCCCGACCCGAAGCCCAAAAAGCCCGGTTAAAAGCTCGGATAAAGCCCGAGCTTTTTAAAAGCCCGGTTAAAGCCCGGCCCGAAGCCCGGATAAAATTTTTTATTTTAATAATTTTTTTTATTTTATTAATGTAACTTATAATCTACATTTAATGAATTTTTTTATTTTATTAATGTAACTTATAATCTACATTTAGTTTGTTTGTTTTTTATTTTATTGACGCTTTTAATAAGATCTAGTTATGAGTACTAGACAATATAGTAAATTATTTAGTTATTGAAAAATAGAAAAGGTTATATGTTTAAACTGAAAAAAGAAATTGATTAATAATTGAGAAATTTTAGTTAGATAAAATATAAAAAATATTGTATTTTACCTGGAAAAGGAAATTATTTAGTTCTTGAAAATAGAAAAGATAATATGTGTAACCTGAAAAAGGAAATTGATTAGTTTGTAGATCTGTAATTGAGTAATGGTAATTAGGTAAATTTAATAGGTACCGTTGAACCAAACTTTTAGGGTCCGTTTGGATTGGGGGTTGAGAAGGGTTGTGTTGGGTCGGGTTCAAATTTAAAAATTCGTTTTTGAGAAAATTTTAAAAGTAAAGTGTTGGATTTTGGATTTAATATGTAGTTTTATTTTAATTCTTTCGTAAAATACCAAAATCTAATACTTTACTTTTAAATTTCTTTCAAAATCGAATTTTTAAATTTGAATTCGACCCAACACAACCTTTCTCAACCCCCAATCCAAACGGACTCTTAATGTTTTGGCTTTTATATAAGTATAGATAGATTTATTTAAAACTCTTTGGTTGAGTCAGGTGCACCTTTTGATTGCACAATATTCAATAACGCACACCGTTTGTGGTCAAGAGTAACTTGTTATGCACCAAATTTTCAAACTTGGCAACTGCGATTCATCATATGTAAAATGAGAGAGGTTAATTTTTTTTTTTGAAATTATGAGAGAGGTTAATTTAGTACTAGCATGTCTTTTTTTCTTTTTTTTTTCTTTTTCCTTTTTTATATTTATAGAATTTAGTAGCATGTTTTTTACACCTTTAAATATATTTAATTTAAAATAGAAAAAACGCAGCATTTTTTCTATTCAATTAAGAAATTATGTAATATTTTCTTTAATAAAAAAATTATAAATCATCACAATTCTCTCGTATTATATTATTATCTTGTAATATAAGAATTATCATTACAGAATCCCACACAACATTATGACATAGAATGATTCATTAATTAATTTAAATGGTATTTTTTATTTTCACCACAAGATAAAACTTATTTATACATATTTGTTTTCAGAGTTTATTATCATAAATTATAATATAATTATTATCGTAATATGCAAAAAAAAATTATTTTGTCATAATTTTATACGAATACACACATTGAATATACCAAGTATACAACATGTTGTGAATATTTATGAAATAATTGATTTGAATACGTTTGAATTATAAAAGATTTAACAAGAATTTTTTTTTTATATAATTTAGTCGAGAGGTGATGTTCATGGAAATGAAGTGAATTTTTTTTATAAAATTAAAAAAGTAATTTATGAAAAAAAGACTGAGTCTACTGTATTTTCATTGTGTAAGAAACGCTATTAGTTCATTTTACTACCACTGCCCACCGCTGTAGTAGTTTTTTCTTTAGATAAACATTTGAATTAATTAATTAGTTAAAAACTCGAAGTTATGTAGCAAATTTCAAAAGTGGAAACTGCTGAAGTGAAACACGAGCAAACTCGGTTGGCAACTGTGAGTTATTCAGTAGATGTAAGAAGAAAAAAGAGGAAGATCAATTCAGCAGCATGTTGTCTTTTAAGTTAGTCTTCCGTGGCTTACTTTTCACCACTAATTAATATACTCTTCAACACTAGCAACATAAGAGAATGTGACCATAAGGCGAGGAGGTCTATTTAAAGTGTTAGCTAGCTTAACCATATATTGAAACATCATTCTTATTTGACAAACCACAAAACTTAGTTTTACCACCAAAATGGCATCCCTTGCACCAAAATGCAACATGCTCTGCCTTCTTTTTCTTTGCCTTTCAGCTGTAACACTAGTTTTCACCCAAGCTGGGAGCAATAATCTCAAAACAACCAAAATGACCATGTATTTGTCGGACATCATGGTCGGTCCGGAAGCAACCTATCTTCCAATTGCCGGTCCATCAAACCAGGAGTGGTCACTCACTGAATTCGGTACGTTGTACAGCTTCGGAGACTTCCTCACCTTAAGTCCTGAGCGAAACGCTCCCAGAATTGGTCGGGGCGAAGGGTTTGTGATGGTATCGAAAAGGGGTGGCAATAGTTGGTACTCGACCATGTCAATTGCGTTTAGCAACAAAGAGTACAACTTGAGCTCCATAGAGTTACAAGGTGTTTACAACCAATTTGCAGAGGTGAACGAACTTTCTGTAGTTGGTGGAACTAGGAAGTTCCGACTTGCAAGAGGTTATGCTCAGTTTAAATCCTACTCTATGGTTAATAACTACTGGACGGTTGCCGTTAACTTGACCTTGTTTCATCACCACTCCACCAACTTAGCTTTTCCCTCTGATAGTTCAAATGACATATAGTTCTGCAAAATATCATGTAACCTTATTTAGATCTATAATATAGTCCTATGTTGTACTCGTCTCTTTTTAAGCTATGTGATTGCAGAATTCACATAGATCGGTCTCCTTGTGCTGTAAGGCATGATTTAATGCATGCATTTGCTCAATAAATGGATCTATTGAAATTATATCTTAATCTTTAGAATTCACTTGGGGACCATATCATTTATCAATTTATGTTAACATATCATAAATCATTTTAATGATAATTAAGACTTTTATATTATTATTATTATTATTATTATTTGTAATTTATTGATGGTGTTTAATTAAGGAAGTCGTTTCAAAAATAATAAATTCTAAAAATATAATTATACTTTTTAAATATGGTTAGGTTTATTATAATGTTTTTTATTAATAAAATATACACACCTATTAATTAGCCATAAAGGACATCAATATCAATAAAATAGCTAACCGAATAAGTAAAATCGTCCATTTAAATATAACAATTTAAGTCAAAGAAACACCCCAATAAGCCAAAGCATTAGCATCACTTTTAGGTTCAAACACAGACTTCATCCACTGAAACGAAGTAACAATATTAGCAACAATTGAAGTTGAACAAATCCCAAATCATCTTTCTCTTAGAGCATTCACATCCCATCCCCTATCCCCAAATATTTAGGGAAATATTTAGCTTTTATGCAAAAAATGGCTTCCATCCCATTCCCCATTTTAGGGATTAATTTTGGGGACAAGTTTTGAATCCCCATATTTGGGGATTACTATTTTGAACCCCAAATCACCTCTCTCCTCTTTTAAATATATTTAATTGTAGTGGGTGAGTTTTGATAGTTAAAATTTTAGTGAAAGAGAGAAAGAAGTAATATTAAAAGAAATGTAGGGATATGGGGATGGAAAATGGGGAATGGGATGTAGAACATTTTTGATAATTTTGGGGATTTACTATTTTTATTTGAGGATTTACTATTTTTAGTAAGGTTTTGGGGATGGGGATGGGGAATGGGATGTGAATGCTCTTAGAGCATTCACATCCCATCCCCCATCCCCAACCTCAAAAACTTACTAAAAATAGTAAATCCCCAAATAAAAATAGTAAATCCTCAAAATTATCAAAAAATTTCTACATCCCATTCCCCATTTTCCATCCCCATATCCCTATATTCATTTTTATATTACTTCTTTCTCTCTCTTTCACTTACAATTTTAACTATCAAAACTAACTCACTACCTACAAATATAATTAAATATATCTAAAGTGAGAGAGAGAAAGATTTGGGGGGAAGTTTTGCCGGTTTGTAAAAATGGGGACTCGCTTGAATGTGAATGCTCTTATAACATAAATCAACTGCAAATAAATAGTTAGACGTTACATAAACCTGACGAATAGAAAAATCTCGAAATATTATTAAAGCCTCGAGTATAACACATAATTCAGCCTATAACACGGAATAACAATGAGATCGATCATGAAAAAACACACGATAAAATGACCGCCCCAACCTAATTTCGCAATAAAAAACCACCGTGATGCACCAACGACTTCAGGAGCATACCATGATGCATCTATATTTAATTTAAAAAAACTCTTCCCATGGGGGCATCCATCTACTAGCCCCCACACTAGAAGAATGAGCAAATGACTTTTCAACATGAACATCAAAACCACTAATATACTCCAAAGCTTTCTAAAAAAGAGAAATATCTGAGATACCCTCAAATTATGAAGCAAAGAATTATAATTCCACCAAATAAGTTAAAAAAAAGTAGCAAATAATTATCAATAATTCCTTTGACAGATATGAAAAAAGAATCCAACCACACACCAAAACTATAACCAAACAATAAAGTAACCTTGGGATGAATACCTAAAAGTTTCCCTACCATATCATGCATTTTCCTTGAACTTATGTATCAAGGAACCATTCCCCCGTCCACAAAATTAATATCGTGAAAGAAGAAAAATATGTCGCTGAAATAAAATCTCACCACATAGAAATAATCATTTATATCGCCTAATAAATAATACTTCACTTTACATTACAAGAATTTTTGAATCAGACGACACTCATCAGACGACACTTCGACGAAAAAGCGTTGGCTGAAAATTTCACACAACGGTTTTTTTTCAAGCTTTTCGTTGTATTGTCTGATCATGAACTTAACAACAGTTTTAGAAACTATCGTCTAGAAGATCAAAATAGACATACATTTTACAACGGTTTTTGAAAGTGGTGTTGTCTAACAGGTTGTCTTACAATGGTTCTCAAAACCGTTGTAAAACTTAGACAACTGTTTTTATCAGATATTGCTTCAAATACAGTCACACAACGGTGACTAAATACTATTGTCTGATTTTAACAACGGTTTTTAAAAATATTGTCTGAAGAAACTTCAGACAATGCTTTCAAAAAACGTTGTTAAAATCAGACAAGTGTTTTGATGGACGTTGTATAAAATGTAATCAGATAATGGTTCATACAAGAATTTTATAAATAAACCGTTGTCTCATGTGACAACACATGATTGGTGAAAAATCTTTCACCTGGATTGCTGAGGTGGCGAAATAAGAGCCCTTGATTGAAATGAGATTAGATATTAGCCGTTAGATTAAGAAAATATATATACATGTTCATACAACGGTTTTGTATCTAAAACCGTTGTCTTTAACACTTTCAGACAAGATTTTTCAAATTTAAACCGTTGTCATAAACTTATCTATACAAGTGTTTTACAAATAAACCGTTGTCTGATGTGACAACACATGATTGGTGGAAAATCTTTCACCTGGATTGCTGAGGTGGCGAAATAAGAGCCCTTGATTGAAATGAGATTAGATATTAGCCGTTAGATTAAGAAAATATTAGCTGTTATCAGATAACGGTTTACTATGTTAACTTATATTTATGTTAAAAAAAAACATGACTAGTGTCAGACAACGGTATCTTTATAACATATCGTTGTCTGAAACTTCACATTACAACTTCAGACAATACTTTCAAAAAACGTTGTTAAAATCAGACAAGTGTTTCGATGGACGTTGTATAAAATGTAATCAGATAATGGTTCATACAAGAATTTTATAAATAAACCGTTGTCTCATGTGACAACACATGATTGGTGGAAAATCTTTCACCTGGATTGCTGAGGTGGCGAAATAAGAGCCCTTGATTGAAATGAGATTAGATATTAGCCGTTAGATTAAGAAAATATATATACATGTTCATACAACGGTTTTGTATCTAAAACCGTTGTCTTTAACACTTTCAGACAAGATTTTTCAAATTTAAACCGTTGTCATAAACTTATCTACACAAGTGTTTTACAAATAAACCGTTGTCTGATGTGACAACACATGATTGGTGGAAAATCTTTCACCTGGATTGCTGAGGTGGCGAAATAAGAGCCCTTGATTGAAATGAGATTAGATATTAGCCGTTAGATTAAGAAAATATTAGCTGTTATCAGACAACGGTTTACTATGTTAACTTATATTTATATTAAAAAAAAACATGACTAGTGTCAGACAACGGTATCTTTATAACATATCGTTGTCTGAAACTTCACATTACAACTGTATTTGTTAAAATACCATTGTCTGTTGTCAGACAACGGTTTATTTGTCCAAAATCGTTGTCTGGTATCACTGGAGACAACGGTATGTGACAAATAACCACTTCGTTTAGCAAAACCACTTCGTTTATTAAATATTAAATTTTACAAATCAAATTAATTTTTTATTTTTTGAAAATTTGTGAATATCATTAAATTGGATATATCTTGACATCCTTACGGTTGGATTGTCGAGAAATATTTTTAAAAAATTGAAACAACAATCTGTGGCAAAGCACTAGTTACGGGTACTATTTAATATACTAGTGCTTTACTAAGATCTTCAACCAAATTAATTTTTTATTTTTTGAAAATTTGGGAATATCGATATAGTAGATATATCTTAACATCTGTATGGTTGGATCGTAGAGAAATAGTTTTTAAAAAATAAAAATAATAATCAGTGACAAAGCACTAGTTATGGGTACTAGTCAATATACTAGTGATCTACTAAGATCTCCAAGGAGGGCTTTCAATAAAAGAAATTATTTCTTGGAGAACGAAAGGCGAGACCTGCAGATGATGATGTCCACTCCTGGTTCGATGCGCTTAACGAAAAGGAACTCTCTAGATTCAGAAAAACCCCTTCGAGAAAGATAAAGAGGGTCTTATGGAGGGGAAGGGCTTGGGCCTACCTATCCCGATAGTTTTTTGTGGTAACGCCCTTCTAGAATTACGTTTAACGCCCCTTTACGACTCGGCCACCAGATTAATTTTGTTTTTCCTCAACTTTTCTCTTGGGCAGCTTCTGCTATCTTTTATTCCATTTTTAACCGGACCAACCCGACTAAATGTTTAGCATGGTTTCCGGGAGTTGCTTGCCTAACCCTGGCATTTATTTTCATTAAGCTTCCACAATCGATTCGTGAGCACAGACGATTTGATAACAGAGAACAGTAACTCTTTCTTAAAGGTCAGAAAGAGTTGGAGCAGAGCCCTAGCTTTGGGAAAGACCGAATCAGAACATTCATTCCTACCACCCCCTTCTCTTCACCTGATACAAGGGCTCCCTCCCCGTGTCCACTAGCGCTCCTGTCCAGAGCGAAGAGAGGGCGAAAAAGCGCCGCCGAAGCAGCATAAGCAGGCTTCTATTGGTTGGAATTCACGTGACCTTCTATCCTGATCAGCAGATGTAGCAGAGGAAAGACTAGCTGCCCAAAGAAGCTATTAAGCAGGCAAGTTTTGAGTAATTTTGAGTAATAAATAATAAAAAAGGGGTCTTATTTTTTGTTCATTGGTAAAATACATTTTTTAACTTTTAGGAAATAATTTCCATATCCCTTTTCAGACACATCAACGAGAGAAAACACTAGTAGAATCGGCATCTTCCTTGCTAAGCTCCAACCAAATTAATTTTTTATTTTTTGAAAATTTGTGAATATCAGTATATTGGATATATCTTGACATCCTTACGGTTGGATTGTCGAGAAATATTTTTTAAGAAATTTAAACAACAATCTGTGGCAAAGCACTAGTTACCGTTACTAGTCAATATACTAGTGCTCTACTAAGATCTCCAACCAAATTAATTTTTTATTTTTTAAAATTTGGGAATATCAATATATTAGATATATCTTAACATCCGTACGGTTGGATCGTAGAGAAATAGTTTTAAAAAAATAGAAACAATAATCAGTGACAAAGCACGAGTTACGGGTACTGGTCAATATACTAGTGATATACTAAGATCTCCAACCAAATTAATTTTTTATTTTTTGAAAATTTGGGAATATCAATATATTAGATATATCTTAACATCCGTACAGTTGGATCGTCGAGAAATAGTTTTTGAAAAATAGAAACAATAATCAGTGACAAAGCACGAGCTACGGGTACTGGTCAATATACTAGTGATCTACTAAGATCTCCAACCAAATTAATTTTTTATTTTTTGAAAATTTTGGAATATCAATATATTAGATATATCTTAACATTCGTACGGTTTAATCATCGAAAATATTTTTTTTAAAATAAATTCAATAATCTGTAATAAGTACTAGTTACGACTACGAGTCAATTTAGTAATTTTATATTAGGATCCCAAACCAAATTATTATATGTATATATATAATAATTTTAGAAAAGTATAAAATTTTAAATTAATTATATATATATATATATTAATAGAAAGCTAGTTACTTTAATATCTCAAAAAAAAATTAATTCATAAAAAAAAACTATTTTCATTTCCCTCGTCAACTTTCCCTCCTTCATTTCTTGAAATTTCATTAAAGCTAAATTTTCCCCTTAGCCAAATTTCAATTCCCCCTCTTTTTTTTTTCTAGGACCTCTCGATGACTCTATGTCTTTATCTCTCACCCCCGCACAGACATATACTCACGCCTATCTCACTCCCCTTCTCTCAATTACTATCCTCTCTCACAAGAACCCTAATTATTTAAAACTAAGATTTTAGGTTGATTCGTCCAACAAGCACAAGCACGCAACTTAGATCAAAACACCCACCCACTCCTCTCAGCACAAACATGAGCGGCACATTCACACTCTCAGCAAAACACCCACTCACCCATTCTCCCTGTCTCTGACTCTCTCGTTACAAGCGGCACAATTAGGGTTCGGGTTCAAATGGGGTTCGACTGAATTAGGGTTCAATTGGGGTTCTATTTGGAGTTTAATCGGGGTTCCATTTTTTATTTAGGTATTTACTCTTTCTCTCTCTTTAATCGGGGTTCCATTTTTGATTTAGGGTTCAATTATTCTGATATGTGTGTACCTGTGTGTGTAATCTCAATATGTTGGATCATATAGTATGTAATTGGAGAGAATTGATTCTGATTTTTATTTATTTATTTGTACTTAAATTGTCAAATTTGTTAGGGATGCTGAAGGATGATTTTGACTGCCTGCGTCCCCTGCGTCTGAGAGAAGGTGACAATGTCCCAGCTCTACTTGTTTTCTGCCCTGCTCCTCTCTGATTGTAAATTCCACTTCCTCCATCTTTCTCCATATATTTGCTATCTGTTGTAACATGTTTTGTGTTGTAATGGAATTACAATTGAGTTTATCAACTCTTAATTTTTCCTATGGCTTTATTATGATATTTATTGGAGGTGGTCTTACAGTTCAGACCATTTGGCTATTTTTGGGGTCTATTTGTTTTAAGTCTTGCCGAGTCAGTGTTACCATTTGTCGAGTCACTGTTACCGTTTATCTTATCAATCAAATATGGGATATTCATATATGTCCTGGGTCCTAATAAATTAAATGACCAGTTTTGTCTTGTCATGCTAATAAGATCATTACATTACTTTTAAAATTTCTGTTTATCTCATGCATTCCTTACCATTTAGATTTACCATTAGTATCCCTGATAAAAGATATCTTCTTTTTTAATTTAGTAATTAATCTCAGGAAGCTGACTAAACCAAGCAAAGACCTTTTTGTGTGTCCCTTAATTTTCTAGTAGTGGTATGAGTTATAGCGATTTCACATAATTACATTCCAAATCTCATATGTTGCTTTGGTGTTTTCCTAATAGTTTTGTTAGATTGAAATTTGTAACTGCCTTATCATCTCCATTGTTTATATTTTAACTAAATGTTAAATCTTGTTTGTTTAAAATTGCTTTCTTCAAGTTATATATTATTGTCTTGTATACAAATTTTATGCAAACGAGCTATTTTCTTCTTTGCTATTTGAATTATGGTTATTTCATTTTGCAAGACGTATTAGCAGAGAATGGAATGTTTATGCTTATGAACATTATGCTTCTGCAGGACCTGGTACAAGGATTTGATCAAGAAACAGCTGCTGTAGTAATTGCAAGATTAACCGCTCATAGAATGGAGATGGAGGTATTGGTGTCTCTATGCCTGCACCTAGTTTGAATTAAGAGATTTTTCAATCTCTTGTTTAAAGTTAATACGTGAAATGACATTTTACTTTGTTTTGAGTCACTTATCTGCTTCATTGCAGGAAAAATTGGTTATTCAGTAATTCTCAGGATTTCATACCCCCAATTAGTGGAATTTACAGGTTTTGTATTATTCTGTTATAGGTTTTGTATTACGTTTACAAGTTTTGTATTATTCTGTTACAATTGTTTATTGGTAATCAAACACGATATCATCTATATCTAAATCTTGATATCAGTTTGTAGTTGTTTTGTGCAGATGCTAACTGAAGCAACTTGACATACTCATTTCATACCAAAATGTCATTATCTAGGTTT
This sequence comes from Kitagawia praeruptora, assembly GCA_037693485.1. Taxonomy (NCBI): domain Eukaryota; kingdom Viridiplantae; phylum Streptophyta; class Magnoliopsida; order Apiales; family Apiaceae; genus Kitagawia; species Kitagawia praeruptora. The sequence goes on along the minus strand of CM075351.1, from coordinate 154,807,655 downwards.
CGTAGAACAACACAGCTGTTACCTTCCCTTAATCGATCTCTGTATCATGATCCCTTTTCTTCCAGGTACTTGGTTTATTTTAGCGATAATTGAAAATTGTACAAACACAAACAATAAGAAAACCTGTGGTTTATTGGATATGGCTTGAAGTGTTTGCTTTCCGAGATGTAATCAATTCAAGATTTGAAGAGTGTAGTGAAAATATTATAACTTTGTTTTCTCTTCATCTACTTTCCTTGCATATTCAAACTCATGAGCAGGGTAGGGTGTAAGATTTATCCAAAATCACTGCAATGCTGCAAGTACAATTGATATACATCTTTTTAATTCTTGAACATTTAGGAATAGATGAATTTCAAGCCTAGAGCTGGAGATCATGTTTGTTCAACAATCATTTATCATTTGAACTTTACTCTTGGCACTTGTCAAGCAATTTGGCTCCTCAAGTGGAATGATAAATGCTATTGTCTCTCTTCTGCACTCAGTTTGCAACATAGTGTTTACAATCTTCATAATATATCTGAAACAGGCACAGGACTTCAGAAGTGCAGACACACAAATTCGCAAAAAAATGTGGTTTCAGAATATGAAAATCAAGCTAATAGTGCTGGGTCTTCTGATTGCTTTAATCCTCATCATTATAGTGCTATCTGTGTGTCATGATTTCAACTGTTGAAATTGAGCTGCACCTCTTTCCGGAGAACTCATTGGAAGAAGTGACCAAGTATTGATTCCATCAAAGCTGTGCAGAAGAACAAAGTTAAGAAGTAGGTAAAGAACAAAGTTAAGAAGCAGAAGCAAGGGCAAGGGAGCTTTAGAAGTAGGTAAAGAAATTGAGTTATCTCATCCTAACATTGTAATTTAGATGATGGTTGTGGTACTTTGTTGGGAATTGGTACGGTAGTAGCTTTTGTAGCGATGAATATTGATAGGTAGTTTTTGTTATGAATTTGTAAATGCTCTGATTTTTTTATATTTTTGTTTTGGTAAAACATTGTTTATAAATAAAAATGAAAAATAGTTTAAATTAAACCATTGTGTGAATCAAATAAAAATGATGATTTGGATGATTAATACCATTGTGTGCTAAGATCTCTAACAATGGTTATCTTTCAAGAAATTGTTGTTAACATAACGATGGGACAACACTTTATTTTCGGTAAGCATTATCTGTATATGGCAGAAATAATGGTTCAAATTAAACAAACCATTGTCTATAGATGGCAAAAATAACATACAATAGACCAAATTTAAAAAACCATTGTATGATTCAGGTATTACACGATAGACATGTCTGAAAAACCCCTTGTTAAAAACATAATCAGACAATAGACCAAATTAAAAAAACCATTGTATGATCCAGGTATTAGACAATAGACATGTCTGAAGAAACCCTTGTTAAAAATATAATCAGATAATAGACCAAATTTAAAAAACCATTGTATGATCCAGGTATTTGACAATAGACATGTTTGAAGGAACCCTTGTTAAAAATATAATCAGACAATAGACCAAATTTAAACACCATTGTGTGATCCAAGTATTATACAACGTTTTTAAGAAACGCTGTCATTGTCTTTTTGCAGAACAGACAACGGTTATGTTGCTGTTGTCTGATACGCGTAACAGACGGCATTCCAATAGACAACGGAAAATCAGGGCTTCACACGACGGTTAAAAACCTTTGTCTGATCGATTTTTTCTTGTAGTGTTAGGTTGAACAAGAAAACCCCAAATATTCAATCATGATTGCTTCATCCCACAGCTAGAAGATCTTCATTCTCAGGTAAACTTTTTAAAAGAAACATTATAGCTAGAACGAACCGAATAAATACTATCATTAGCCTCCCTCCAAAATATCCCATCAAGACCAGCAATCCTCTTTAACGAAACTTGTATCACTACTAGAATTTGTCACGTGGACATCATTCCTTAGACATGGGTCATTTAGACTTGTGATTTCTATTCTATTACAGACATCGTTTCTTCATTTATGATGTCTAAACCCTTTCTAATCATCAATTGTCTTTTACAAGTGATGTCTAAGTGGACATTTCATTTTTTTTAATTTAAAATCTCATCCATCTAAGTTTTCCAAAATTTTAAAATATTTTAACATCCTACACTTAGAGCTAAAATGAAATCCCCCCTACAAAAATCAAAGACTTAAAGCAAAAAAGACTTTCCCTCCTTAAACACTTGGAGCCCAAATTAAATTTCTCTATTTAAGACAACATTCTAGATCTGGAAGTCAACATTTTCAAACAAATCACTCTCAAGTACACACTCAAGAATACTCTGGATCCTTAAGTCAACTTTCTCGATCTGTAAGTCATCTATCTCGATTTTAATGTAACAATCTCAATTCAAAATGTTCACTTTGTCATTTCTTGACTAAATCCCTTCTTTGCATTTCTTGAGCTGAATATACTATATCCATTTCTTTCCATTTCTCAAGAAAATTTGAAATGAGCTATATCTGTCTGAAAGTTGTCTATAGTCTGATTTCTGTAAATCTTTCTTGTTAATTAAAGTGTTTTAGATCTATTTTCTAATTTCCTATTGAAGGACTTGTTTACTATCTTGTTTCCTTCCTTGTTAATCAAAGTGTAGTGGGAATCAATGGACCATGAAGATGGATTTTTCAAATTGTAGGTGGTGAAAGTAGGGGAGAAAGATTTTTATTACACTATGAGTGGATCCTCCCCACTCTGAAAACTAATGAAATCTTATTGCATACATCGTAATCTAAGAGAGTATCGAACCATGTTTTTCTTATTTAATGGATTAAAGATTAAGGAGGAAGACACTTCAATGACCTATTCCTACTAGACATGGATGTTATATATGTATGGACACCTCAAGAGTTTAATATCTTTGGACTTGAATTCCTTGCTGAATTGAATATGATGGGATTTGCATTCCTTAATGAATGGAATATGATGGTTGTTATTCATTGTATATTTTTATTATTCTCTTAATCCATGAAAATTGAATGAATATTTCCCAAGTTTTCCACAATTTTAAAATATTTCAACATCCTACACTTAGAGACAAAATGAAATTCCCCCCCAAAATTCAAAGACTTAAAGCAAAAAAGACCTCCCCCCCTCAAACACTTGGCCAAAATTAAATTTCCCTATTTAATAAAAACATTTTAGCACTAGAAGTCAACATTCTCAAACAAATCACTCTCAAGTACACACTCAAGAATACTCTCGATCCGTAAGTCAACTTTCTCGATATGTAAGTAATTTATCTTGATTTGTAATGTAACAATCTCGATTCAAAATGTTCTCTTTGCCATTTATTGACTATTTCCCTTCCTTGCCATTTCTTGAGCTGAATATAGTATATCCATTTCTTTACATTTCTCAAGCAAATTTGAAATATAAAATGAATATATCTTTTTAAAAGTTATTTACAGTCTATAGTCTGATTTCTGTAAATCTTCCTTGTTAATCAAAGTGCAGTGGTATTAATGGACAATGAAGATGGATTTTTGAATTGTAGGTGGTGAAATTAGGGGAGAAAGATTTTTATTACACTATGGGTGGATCCTCCCCACTCTGAAAACTAATGAAATCTTATTACATACATCGTAATCTAAGAGACTATCGAACATGCATGTTTATCTTATTTAATGGATTAAAGATTAAGGAGGAAGACACCTCAATGACCTATTCCTACTAGACATGGATGTTATATATGTATGGACACCTCAAGAGTTTAATATCTTTGGAGTTGGATTCATTGCTGAATTCAATATAATGGGATTTGCATTCCCTAATGAATGGAATATGATGGTTGTTATTCCTTGTATATTTTTATTATTCTCTTAATCCATGAAAATTGAATGAATATTTCCTTTAATATTTTTTATTCCGTCTAAATGTTGATTATTCAATGTTAATGTTGGTTATCTCTTATTCCTTTAAAATTTAATGAATATTTCTTTTAATGCTAGTTATCCTTTAATTCCCTGAAAAATTATTGAATATTCTCTGATTCCCTGATTAATGTTGAATGAATATTCTATTATTCCCTAATTATTGTTAGTCTTGTTTATTCCCTAAATATTCTTTGTTAGATATTCCTTGAATATCCTCTTGTCATATTATCTGCTTAGAATTTATATCACAATCCTCTCAGTCACAATTAATGCTGGTTATTCTCTGTTAGTGTTGTTTATTCCCTTTAAATGCCTTTTGTTGACTTGGATCTGCCACATAAGAGTATTAGGGATGAAGAAGAGGACATATATCCTCACTATGCAATGTACCTCATAGATGTTTATGGAATGCTGATGGATGAACTCCCCAACAAAAATTTTATGAAGGAACGCGAAAGGGCTTGACGTGAACAAGAAATTTAGAGGCAAAGAAAGAAAATGAGGCAATGAAGGGAAAATAAAGAGAGAGTAAATGAAAGAAATCCTATGGGAATTTTTTTTTATTAGCATTCACCAATTGAATGTAGTGCTTAATAGGAGTGCTATTATATCCAATAATTGAATCCCCATCTCAGATCAAGGTAATGCTTGATTTTTAACTCCACACTCTAGTATTAATTATTGGTCCGAAAATCCCTTAGGTGAGAAATAAGGCTTCTTTACAATGTATGGAATGTTATTTTAATTTTGGATGTTAGCAATGTATAACAATAATATTACTCTGTATTGTTAACACTAATATTCCATGGTAATGTTGTATGTATATTCCCTAGTAATATTATATGTATATTTCCTATAACATTTGTATGGTTATTCCCTGAACTGTCTATTCCTTGAATTGTTTATTCCATGAATTATATATTTCGTGAAATTAGCATATTCATTGATACAACATATTCCATGATATTGTTTATTCCCTCAAACTTGATATTACCTGAAAGTGGCATATTCTCTAATACGCATATTCCCTGATATTTCATATTACCTTTATTAAGATTATTCCTTGATTCTATGATACTGGGATTAATTCTTGATTCCTTGTGACTCCTTGGTTCTTTGAATCTGAGACTATTCACTGATTCTTTAAAATTGGGACTATACACTGATTCTTTGAAACTGGGACTAATAACTAGTTTCCTGAAAGTGGTATTACACATCTAATCATTATAAATCAACTTTCTACATAGATTCGATACATATTTAAACATTTTGATTGTATGTTAGGTATGCAATTAGCTTTATGCCTCATAACAAGTTGGTAATGAGATTATAGACATGCATGATTTTAAGAAACTGATGTCTATTAGCTCAATGTACATCACTTTGTTGGAAGCACCGATGTCTAATGGATTTTTGGGCATCAACTAAAAACTAACATCTAAGGTCTAGGATTTCAATCTGCAATCTTATATATATAGCAAGTGTATAATATAAAACTGTAAAAGAGAAAACAACATAAACACCAGTGATGCTTGTCCAAAAAGGCTTCCTTTTTTATTTATGACCCTCAAACATATATAAGACCTGTTACAAACTAAATGCTGGAAAATGCTAGAAACCAGGAACAAAAAGAGACTCCTAATGCACTACTACCACTATACTCGATCCTAAAAGTTCTCAACCGCAAGCACGGACTAGTCACACACGACCAATTCAACACACCTGTTTGCACTAAATCACGCAAGCGTACGTGGTCACAAGTAATATATGAATAAGTCGAGTTCGATCCCACAGAGATCTGGTTATGGTTTTAATTCAGTTTTGTACCTATGCAACAATGTATGGTTATTATGCACTGCTAAGACAATTAACAATAATGGGTTTTGATTACCTAAATTAAACTAAGAAGTAAACTAACAAATTAAGAATTAACTAACTAACAAGAATTGGAATCGAATTACTTCTGCAAGAGAAAACATGGAATCCTAACTTCATTAAATACTTTGCTTCGATCTGACGCCTTTAATCACTATATGCAATGGTTATGATATCTGATCAGACAACACGAAACAAGTACACGCTACCTCTCAGCATACGAATACCAAACTAAACATACATCCACAAAAGAGATAGAAGATGAATAGACACCAATTATGCTTAGACCCTATATCTCTATAGAATTTGAAAACATAACGGTTGAAGAACAAGTTATCCACATTGATCACATAGGGCAACATAATATCTATATTTACGCCACAAATCATGATGTTAAAACATCAACCTATCCTATGCTAGCATGGCAAGTTCTAAATCTCAAGATCCACTCTCGCTTCACAAGAGATTAACAAATTAGATGTTAGCTACGCATCTAAATTCATAAAGCACAACCATACGAGGATATCAGATATACATCACACACAGATCTGTAAAGCATCAAGATACTAAAGCTCCATAAATAAATCCGTTAGAATCCCATGACAACGATTAGCTCATAATTGAACCTCTCGTCATCATGGGATCTGATGAAACCATGATAAAAACAAAGTATGAAAATATACAAATAAACCTAAGTAATTGATATGTAATGATTCTACTAATAATGATCCAAATTACAAGGTTTGGATGTGTTTATATAGGCTCTAGAATTCTTGCCCAGCAAGAAATTCCCCAAAATAGAGTTAAAATAGAATTTTTGCAAAATACGTTTCCTAAACTGATTCTGTTTTTAAGGAAAATTCGTAGCTGACTTTTCTTCAGTATTTCTGTACCGTTCCAGTTGTATTTGGACCTCTGGACCACTTTAGAATGATAGAGAATTCCGTTATCTTCGCGTGGATTGCTTACAGGCCTCAAACGGACTTCTAAAACTCAAGATATGGCCAAAATAGTAAAAACGGTAATTTTTCAGCACCGCGCTCGTGCAACCTGCGCCCATCAGTCTGTTTGTCGCGCAACCTGCGCCCACCACGCGCAATCTTCTCGTGCAACACCTGTCCCATATTGTAGAAAATCTCCCAAGCTTCGCGTGGGTAGTAAGATCGCTGAAAACGGACTTCTAGAACTCCAGATATGGCCAAAACAGTGAAGACTGCGCAACCTATCCAGAAAATCCGATTTTTAATAAATTTAACCTCCAAAAACGATAGAAGCATTAACCATAATCGACATTCTTGTAAATCTGCACAACTAAGCAAAACACATCAAAACTACAAGAAACTTGAGTCCAAGACAATCAATTTAAGCCGATTTAGAATGCTCCAAGTGGATATAAAATCCACTTATCACACCCCCAAACTTAAACCGACGCTTGTCCTCAAGCATAAACAATTATAACTAACTAACTAGTACCACTTTCGTAGGTGATCACGGTTGCATTTGGCATATGCAACAAGCCCTTTAAACCCCTAGGCAGCCCTAGTGGACGAGTAAGGTCTCGTGAGGGCCTATAATGAATGTACCCACAAAATCCAATGCAATGCAATGCATGAATGCAACTGAAGGAAAATGCAATTAATCTAGAGCTAATATCCTACCATACCGTCAAATCCTCTCATGCCATATCAACTTAAGAATCAAAGTAAATACGCAATGTCTTGGTGTCGAAAGTGCAAGTATTCACATAGTCTATTCAATGAACATGCATAACTTCTCACAAGCCCATGTCAAGTGTAAGAATAAGTTAGTAACCATGCTAAGCCTACAAGAGCACATCTTTGAGACAAACTCGGGATCTCATACGTAAAAACAAGCAAACACTCACAATCCACTCATAAAAGAATATTCACTCAAGAACAAGGGTAAGTGTATCACTCAATTCCAACAAAATCATAAGCATGCTTGACATTTGGTATCAATCTAACTCTTAACACAACATACATCAATGACGATCATCAAAAGGTCTTTAATTGGGTTGTAATGGGGCTAGGGACAAGGTATGTCAAATAAGCCAAAACAGGTGAAGTGTCAAAAGCTAGTAAGTACCATAATAAATCATACACAACACCCTATTTTCCCCCCCACATAATTTTTACTAAAACAAACACTCGACTAGTCGGCTAAAATAGGATCGCAACAAACACAAACATGCTCTCATAATATATATATATTTTTCTTTTTTTTTTCTTTTTTTTTTCCTTTTTTTTCTTCGAGAGCTAAATAAAACAATAATATAAACAATAACAACGATCCCACAATTTTATTACACAAGCCGACTATCAAGTAAACAAACCCAATTTTCAATATTTTCCCTAAAAGTAAGACCAACAATATACCCCTCCTTGCACACCTTATTACTCCCTTAAGCACTCTACTAGCCTTTGACAATGTCGGTTCAAATTAATGTAAGGCCAATACAAGAAAAAGGTCTAGGCAAGTAATGTGGTATGTCACCGAAAAAATAGGATTAAGCTCAACTGGTTAACTAATTGATCATGTAAACATGGTATGGTAATATGGGAAAATATGATGTTATTCCTAATTGCCTTTATCATTTTAATCGTCAAATAATGTTATGCGTTTCAAGAAAGACCTCAAACAACTGCTAGCAATGCAAACAATCCGTGGACACTCAAGCAAACGAATAAATTGCAAATATGCAATAAGGCTCAAAAGCTCACTTGATGGAAAAACATACTCAATCCCAAGCAAAAATCTCTCTAACGCACCTATTTGTATTCAACGCATGCAAACTAAATCATCTTGCACATATTCATGTCTTTCTAATCACTTACAACATTCAATAAGTCTACTAGCTTCAACTTACTAGTGTATGTGTGTGCACAAGATCAAAGCATATCACTTCTCAATCAAAAGCGTCAATAACACAAAATTCCTATCAAGCATGGGTGCAAATGCAACTATTATGAACTTACATGATATACAAACATAAAAATAGAATGTCCTATATGAAACAAACATAGATAACACGAACATAAATGCATAATTTACTATTACTAATATGCAAAGCATGAAATCCTACATGAACACACAATACAACAACAACTACTAATCCCTCAAACCACCCCCAAACTTAAAATATTCAATGTCCCCATTGAATTGAAGGTAATACAAGGGATGGCAGGAAACATACCTAAATAAAAATGCCGAAAAGCGTGGGTTGCCTCCCACGAAGCGCTTCTTTAACGTCAATAGCTTGACGTTACTTCCAAGCCTCCATTAAGGATGATAATAATTTGCCTGGTTATCTCTTCGCGAGACTTCATCGTCATCACGGCGGCACACTTTCTACCCCTTCTCCTCGTTTGGCCTATTCGTATAACAACTCTGTCCTATTCCAATGCCTTCATCTGTTGACCAAAAATCTGTCAATTTGTAGAACAACACACAATCGCGAGCTTCGCCTGAATATAATGGAGGAGGGTAAATGTAAGTTGCTGAAGCCTTTTGTTCCTCAAAAAGAACTTCCTCCATTGGCTCTAATGCGCTACCTCCATCTTTATACTCTTAGACAAGTAGAAGATCTGCATCTGTCCCATGTTCATCAGCCTCTTGGAACGCACATACCAATTCTTGAAATTTGTGCAGCTCATCAGTGTCTGTCCCAAATAGTGCCCTTTCCAAATCTTCCACCATCCTAACATGATCAAATTCCTCACATGGCTTGTGAACATTCACCTCACCTTGGAATTTGTCTTCCTCAATTAAGCATGCAGTACCTTGCTCCAAGTCATCTTTATTTTCTGGAATTGCCTCTAGTATGAATTGTTGTTTCTCTTGTTCCAAGACACTACAAACTTGAGCAACTAGTGTCTCCATAGATTTGGTAGACTCCTCATAACTTCTTGCAAGCATCCTAATCTCCTCCATAACATCAACCTCATCTGACTGAAAAGTAGGAGTAGGTTGCTGATGTTGAAACTCTTCACTCCCAAAGAAATATGACATATCTGGAACATCTTGCTGGTACTGTTGAGGATGGTATTGAAAATATGGTTGTTCCTCATAAGTGACATATGGATTAACTCCTTCGTAGTAACAATATTGTGAGGGATCATGAACGCCCAAACACTGCTCACATGGCTGAGGCTGTTGAATACCACCTTGGTTGCTCCAGCACTGAAACGTCTCATGTAAAAAACTTGTTTGCACTAAATCACGCAAGCGTACGTGGTCACAAGTAATATATGAATAAGTCGAGTTCGATCCCACAGAGATCTGGTTATGGTTTTAATTCAGTTTTGTACCTATGCAACAATGTATGGTTATTATGCACTGCTAAGACAATTAACAATAATGGGTTTTGATTACCTAAATTAAACTAAGAAGTAAACTAACAAATTAAGAATTAACTAACTAACAAGAATTGGAATCGAATTACTTCTGCAAGAGAAAACATGGAATCCTAACTTCATTAGATACTTTTCTTCGATCTGACGCCTTTAATCACTATATGCAATGGTTATGATATCTGATCAGACAACACGAAACAAGTACATGCTACCTCTCAGCATACGAATACCAAACTAAACATACATCCACAAAAGAGATAGAAGATGAATAGACACCAATTATGCTTAGACCCTATATCTCTATAGAATTTGAAAACATAACGGTTGAAGAACAAGTTATCCACATTGATCACATAGGGCAGCATAATATCTATATTTATGCCACAAATCATGATGTTAAAACATCAACCTATCCTATGCTAGCATGGCAAGTTCTAAATCTCAAGATCCACTCTCGCTTCACAAGAGATTAACAAATTAGATGTTAGCTACGCATCTAAATTCATAAAGCACAACCATACGAGGATATCAGATATACATCACACACAGATCTGTAAAGCATCAAGATACTAAAGCTCCATAAATAAATCCGTTAGAATCCCATGACAACGATTAGCTCATAATTGAACCTCTCGTCATCATGGGATCTGATGAAACCATGATAAAAACAAAGTATGAAAATATACAAATAAACCTAAGTAATTGATATGTAATGGTTCTACTAATAATGATCCAAATTACAAGGTTTGGATGTGTTTATATAGGCTCTAGAATTCTTGCCCAGCAAGAAATTCCCCAAAATAGAGTTAAAATAGAATTTTTGCAAAATACGTTTCCTAAACTGATTCTGTTTTTAAGGAAAATTCGTAGCTGACTTTTCTTCAGTATTTCTGTACCGTTCCAGTTGTATTTGGACCTCTGGACCACTTTAGAATGATAGAGAATTCCGTTATCTTCGCGTGGATTGCTTACGGGCCTCAAACGGACTTCTAAAACTCAAGATATGGCCAAAATAGTAAAAACTGTAATTTTTCAGCATCGCGCTCGTGCAACCTGCGCCCATCAGTCTGTTTGTCGCGCAACCTGCGCCCACCACACGTAATCTGCCCGTGCAACAACTGTCCCATATTGTAGAAAATCTCCCAAGCTTCGCGTGGGTAGTAAGATCACTGAAAACGGACTTCTAGAACTCCAAACTTCAGATATGGCCAAAACAGTGAAGACTGCGCAACCTATCCAGAAAATCTGATTTTTAATAAATTTAACCTCCAAAAACGATAGAAGCATTAACCATAATCGACATTCTTGTAAATCTGCACAACTAAGCAAAACACATCAAAACTACAAGAAACTTGAGTCCAAGACAATCAATTTAAGCCGATTTAGAATGCTCCAAGTGGATATAAAATCCACTTATCACACCCCCAAACTTAAACCGACGCTTGTCCTCAAGCATAAACAATTACAACTAACTAACTAGTACCACTTTCGTAGGTGATCACGGTTGCATTTGGCATATGCAACAAGCCCTTTAAACCCCTAGGCAGCCCTAGTGGACGAGTAAGGTCTCGTGAGGGCCTATAGCGAATGTACCCACAAAATCCAATGCAATGCAATGCATGAATGCAACTGAAGGAAAATGCAATTAATCTAGAGCTAATATCCTACCATACCGTCAAATCCTCTCATGCCATATCAACTTAAGAATCAAAGTAAATACGCAATGTCTTGGTGTCGAAAGTGCAAGTATTCACATAGTCTACTCAATGAACATGCATAACTTCTCACAAGCCCATGTCAAGTGTAAGAATAAGTTAGTAACCATGCTAAGCCTACAAGAGCACATCTTTGAGACAAACTCGGGATCTCATACGCAAAAACAAGCAAACACTCACAATCCACTCATAAAAGAATATTCACTCAAGAACAAGGGTAAGTGTATCACTCAATTCCAACAAAATCATAAGCATGCTTGACATTTGGTATCAATCTAACTCTTAACACAACATACATCAATGACGATCATCAAAAGGTCTTTAATTGGGTTGTAACGGGGCTAGGGACAAGGTATGTCAAATAAGCCAAAACAGGTGAAGTGTCAAAAGCTAGTAAGTACCATAATAAATCATACACAACACCCTATTTTCCCCCCCACATAATTTTTACTAAAACAAACACTCGACTAGTCGGTTAAAATAGGATCGTAACAAACACAAACATGCTCTCATAATATATATATTTTTTTCTTTTTTTTTTCTTTTTTTTTCCTTTTTTTTTCTTTTTTTTTCTTCGAGAGCTAAATAAAACAATAATATAAACAATAACAACGATCCCACAATTTTATTACACAAGCCGACTATCAAGTAAACAAACCCAATTTTCAATATTTCCCCCAAAAGTAAGACCAACAATAAACCCCTCCTTGCACACCTTATTACTCCCTTAAGCACTCTACTAGCCTTTGACAATGTGGGTTCAAATTAATGTAAGGCCAATACAAGAAAAAGGTCTAGGCAAGTAATGTGGTATGTCACCGAAAAAATAGGATTAAGCTCAACTGGTTAACTAATTGATCATGTAAACATGGTATGGTAATATGGGAAAATATGATGTTATTCCTAATTGCCTTTATCATTTTAATCGTCAAATAATGTCATGCGTTTCAAGAAAGACCTCAAACAACTGCTAGCAATGTAAACAATCCGTGGACACTCAAGCAAACGAATAAATTGCAAATATGCAATAAGGCTCAAAAGCTCACTTGATGGAAAAACATACTCAATCCCAAGCAAAAATCTCTCTAACACACCTATTTGTATTCAACGCATGCAAACTAAATCATCTTGCACATATTCATGTCTTTCTAATCACTTACAACATTCAATAAGTCTACTAGCTTCAACTTACTAGTGTATGTGTGTGCACAAGATCAAAGCATATCACTTCTCAATCAAAAGCGTCAATAACATAAAATTCCTATCAAGCATGGGTGCAAATGCAACTATTATGAACTTACATGATATACAAACATAAAAATAGAATGTCCTATATGAAACAAACATAGATAACACGAACATAAATGCATAATTTACTATTACTAATATGCAAAGCATGAAATCCTACATGAACACACAATACAACAACAACTACTAATCCCTCAAACCACCCCCAAACTTAAAATATTCAATGTCCCCATTGAATTGAAGGTAATACAAGGGATGGCAGGAAACATACCTAAATAAAAATGCCGAAAAGCGTGGGTTGCCTCCCACGAAGCGCTTCTTTAACGTCAATAGCTTGACGTTACTTTCAAGCCTCCATTAAGGATGATAATAATTTGCCTGGTTATCTCTTCGCGAGACTTCATCGTCATCACGGCGGCACACTTTCTGCCCCTTCTCCTCGTTTGGCCTATTCGTATAACAACTCTGTCCTATTCCAATGCCTTCATCTGTTGACCCAAAATCTGTCAATTTGTAGAACAACACACAATCGCGAGCTTCGCCTGAATATAATGGAGGAGGGTAAATGTAAGTTGCTGAAGCCTTTTGTTCCTCAAAAAGAACTTCCTCCATTGGCTCTAATGCGCTACCTCCATCTTTATATTCTTAGACAAGTAGAAGATCTGCATCTGTCCCATGTTCATCAGCCTCTTGGAACGCACATACCAATTCTTGAAATTTGTGCAGCTCATCAGTGTATGTCCAAAATAGTGCCCTTTCCAAATCTTCCACCATCCTAACATGATCAAATTCCTCACATGGCTTGTGAACATTCACCTCACCTTGGAATTTGTCTTCCTCAATTAAGCATGCAGTACCTTGCTCCAAGTCATCTTTATTTTCTGGAATTGCCTCTAGTATGAATTGTTGTTTCTCTTGTTCCAAGACACTACAAACTTGAGCAACTAGTGTCTCCATAGATTTGGTAGACTCCTCATAACTTCTTGCAAGCATCCTAATCTCCTCCATAACATCAACCTCATCTGACTGAAAAGTAGGAGTAGGTTGCTGATGTTGAAACTCTTCACTCCCAAAGAAATATGACATATCTGGAACATCTTGCTGGTACTATTGAGGATGGTATTGAAAATATGGTTGTTCCTCATAAGTGACATATGGATCAACTCCTTCGTAGTAACAATATTGTGAGGGATCATGAACGCCCAAACACTGCTCACATGGCTGAGGCTGTTGAATACCACCTTGGTTGCTCCAGCACTGAAACGTCTCATGTAAAAAACTTGTTTGCACTAAATCACGCAAGCGTACGTGGTCACAAGTAATATATGAATAAGTCGAGTTCGATCCCACAGAGATCTGGTTATGGTTTTAATTCAGTTTTGTACCTATGCAACAATGTATGGTTATTATGCACTGCTAAGACAATTAACAATAATGGGTCTTGATTACCTAAATTAAACTAAGAAGTAAACTAACAAATTAAGAATTAACTAACTAACAAGAATTGGAATCGAATTACTTCTGCAAGAGAAAACATGGAATCCTAACTTCATTAAATACTTTGCTTCGATCTGACGCCTTTAATCACTATATGCAATGGTTATGATATCTGATCAGACAACACGAAACAAGTACACGCTACCTCTCAGCATACGAATACCAAACTAAACATACATCCACAAAAGAGATAGAAGATGAATAGACACCAATTATGCTTAGACCCTATATCTTTATAGAATTTGAAAACATAACGGTTGAAGAACAAGTTATCCACATTGATCACATAGGGCAGCATAATATCTATATTTACGCCACAAATCATGATGTTAAAACATCAACCTATCCTATGCTAGCATGGCAAGTTCTAAATCTCAAGATCCACTCTCGCTTCACAAGAGATTAACAAATTAGATGTTAGCTACGCATCTAAATTCATAAAGCACAACCATACGAGGATATCAGATATACATCACACACAGATCTGTAAAGCATCAAGATACTAAAGCTCCATAAATAAATCCGTTAGAATCCCATGACAACGATTAGCTCATAATTGAACCTCTCGTCATCATGGGATCTGATTAAACCATGATAAAAACAAAGTATGAAAATATACAAATAAACCTAAGTAATTGATATGTAATGATTCTACTAATAATGATCCAAATTACAAGGTTTGGATGTGTTTATATAGGCTCTAGAATTCCTGCCCAGCAAGAAATTCCCCAAAATAGAGTTAAAATAGAATTTTTGCAAAATACGTTTCCTAAACTGATTCCGTTTTTAAGGAAAATTCGTAGCTGACTTTTCTTCAGTATTTCTGTACCGTTCCAGTTGTATTTGGACCTCTGGACCACTTTAGAATGATAGAGAATTCCGTTATCTTCGCGTGGATTGCTTACGGGCCTCAAACGGACTTCTAAAACTCAAGATATGGCCAAAATAGTAAAAACTGTAATTTTTCAGCACCGCGCTCGTGCAACCTGCGCCCATCAGTCTGTTTGTCGTGCAACCTGCGCCCACCACGCGCAATCTGCTCGTGCAACACCTGTCCCATATTGTAGAAAATCTCCCAAGCTTCGCGTGGGTAGTAAGATCGCTGAAAACGGACTTCTAGAACTCCAGATATGGCCAAAACAGTGAAGACTGCGCAACCTATCCAGAAAATCCGATTTTTAATAAATTTAACCTCCAAAAACGATAGAAGCATTAACCATAATCGACATTCTTGTAAATCTACACAACTAAGCAAAACACATCAAAACTACAAGAAACTTGAGTCCAAGACAATCAATTTAAGCCGATTTAGAATGCTCAAAGTGGATATAAAATCCACTTATCACACCCCCAAACTTAAACCGACGCTTGTCCTCAAGCATAAACATTTACAACTAACTAACTAGTACCACTTTCGTAGGTGATCACGGTTGCATTTGGCATGTGCAACAAGCCCTTTAAACCCCCAGGCAGCCCTAGTGGACGAGTAAGGTCTCGTGAGGGCCTATAGCGAATGTACCCACAAAATCCAATGCAATGCAATGCATGAATGCAACTGAAGGAAAATGCAATTAATCTAGAGCTAATATCCTACCATACCGTCAAATCCTCTCATGCCATATCAACTTAAGAATCAAAGTAAATACGCAATGTCTTGGTGTCGAAAGTGCAAGTATTCACATAGTCTACTCAATGAACATGCATAACTTCTCACAAGCCCATGTCAAGTGTAAGAATAAGTTAGTAACCATGCTAAGCCTACAAGAGCACATCTTTGAGACAAACTCGGGATCTCATACGCAAAAACAAGCAAACACTCACAATCCACTCATAAAAAAATATTCACTCAAGAACAAGGGTAAGTGTATCACTCAATTCCAACAAAATCATAAGCATGCTTGACATTTGGTATCAATCTAACTCTTAACACAACATACATCAATGACGATCATCAAAAGGTCTTTAATTGGGTTGTAACGGGGCTAGGGACAAGGTATGTCAAATAAGCCAAAACAGGTGAAGTGTAAAAAGCTAGTAAGTACCATAATAAATCATACAAAACACCTTATTTTCCCCCCCACATAATTTTTACTAAAACAAACACTCGACTAGTCGGCTAAAATAGGATCGCAACAAACACAAACATGCTCTCATAATATATACATTTTTTTCTTTTTTTTTTTCTTTTTTTTTTCCTTTTTTTTCTTTTTTTTTCTTCGAGAGCTAAATAAAACAATAATATAAACAATAACAACGATCCCACAATTTTATTACACAAGCCGACTATCAAGTAAACAAACCCAATTTTCAATATTTCCCCCAAAAGTAAGACCAACAATAAACCCCTCCTTGCACACCTTATTACTCCCTTAAGCACTCTACTAGCCTTTGACAATGTGGGTTCAAATTAATGTAAGGCCAATACAAGAAAAAGGCCTAGGCAAGTAATGTGGTATGTCACCGAAAAAATAGGATTTAGCTCAACGGGTTAACTAATTGATCATGTAAACATGGTATGGTAATATGGGAAAATATGATGTTATTCCTAATTGCCTTTATCATTTTAATCGTCAAATAATGTCATGCGTTTCAAGAAAGACCTCAAACAACTGCTAGCAATGCAAACAATCCGTGGACACTCAAGCAAACGAATAAATTGCAAATATGCAATAAGGCTCAAAAGCTCACTTGATGGAAAAACATACTCAATCCCAAGCAAAAATCTATCTAACGCACCTATTTGTATTCAACGCATGCAAACTAAATCATCTTGCACATATTCATGTCTTTCTAATCACTTACAACATTCAATAAGTCTACTAGCTTCAACTTACTAGTGTATGTGTGTGCACAAGATCAAAGCATATCACTTCTCAATCAAAAGCGTCAATAACACAAAATTCCTATCAAGCATGGGTGCAAATGCAACTATTATGAACTTACATGATATACAAACATAAAAATAGAATGTCCTTGTAACACCCCCAGATCCGGGGTCAGGGATCTGGTCGTTACGGTCTCAATATCCATCCACAAAACCAACATAATTTAAATTACAACCTTGTGACCCAAAACAACAACATAAAACACACCCGTTATAGTCCCAGAGATGAAATCAGAGTAGCCAACAATATTATTAATCACAAGTGTGAGTTCTTACAACCCAAAGAATTACAATTGTACAATTACATACTCTTTGCCATCCATTAATAGATACCATAATATAAATACATTGAGGCTCAATTGCTAACAACTAGCCTACCAGTAGTTGCATCCTTAACAAAGGTAGCCAAGACCTTAGCGGTAACCTCTGACGGTTGACACCTGCTTACGCTGTGTGCACCTTGCGCGGCCATCTGATCTAGCTGTTGTTGTGATATAAATAAATAAAGCAAGGGTGAGCAATAGCCCACCAGAAATATAATTGAACAGTGATAATATATAACAGTCCAAAATATCTTTGAAACCATATGCCATGCATTAACGATGTAGTACCAATATAAGGTATGAGATGAAGTTACAAGGTAACTCAAAAAAAATATTTGTTTTGAATAAATATCTGCTATGCAAAAGATAAGCAAGATATTCTCAATTATCATAAAAGAGGAACTTGCAGGAAAAATATTGCAATTCCGGTTTCAACACTTTTTCACCTTGCCAACACCAACAGTGTTGCAGAAATTTCTCACTTTTAGAAGATGAACTAATACGGGAGCATTGCCGCGCCAGATGCCCTGACGTTTACGATGATCAGTCTTATGTCATGCATCTCATCAGTCGTTCTCTACATGTAGAAGGTAGCTCCGACGGAATTATTTATCTACCGCCCTCTGGAACCCCTCAGCCAACGGTTGGGCTATTGCTGGACCGGCGCCACTCGGCCACTTACGCGTCTCCTAGTTCGAATATCATCCATGACTCTGAAACATAAAGTTCGTTCCCCTTTTCCCCAAGTGTAACACTTGTTGATAGGACTCCACAAAGTAGTCGTATCTAATTGGAAAGGAAAAATTCACCAATATTTCCCAAGCTGATGCTTGTTAATGGATATAAACTTGTTACATCAATCATACCCCTCGAGCGTTGAGGAGGTAACCAAAAGACTCATATCGATACTTGAAAGAATCAAGATGTGAGTGACAAGATAGTTTTAGCAAGTATAGGACCGGGCAGTCCAATAAATAACATCGCTCAAGTGAGGTCCCCTTATATACGTTTGGAAGTTGAGCGAGTATTTAAATCTTCTTTAAGATAGATTTAAATGAAATTAAAGTTTAGGAACCTCCCCTTGATATAAATAGTCATAAGATATTCCGAAATATTTTACATAATATCTGAAGGTGAAGGATAACCTTTGTATGATGCAAATCATTATAAAGAGAATTTAAAAGAATTTACATAAATATTCCAAGAATATTTATTAAATCAATAATAATTAAGGACTATTTTTAAATCATAATATTACTCGTAAGCAATCCTCGAAAGAATATATAGAATTATTTATTAAATAAATCTCTTCTTAAATGAATATTTAAAATAATATTCATTGAATAATTAAACTTAACTAAATATTTAAAATAATATTTACTGAATAAATCAAACCTTAAATGAATATTTGAAAATAATATTCATTTAACAAATAACATTCCAAATAAATATCCAAATAATATTCATTAAACAAATAATATTCTAAATGAATATCAGAATAATATTCATTTAGTAATCAAAACTTTAAAGGAATATTCGAAGTAATATTCCTTGAGTAAATAGAACTTCCCATGAATATTTTAAATAATATTCATTAAGTAAATCAAACCTTAAATGAATATTCGAAAGTAATATTCATTAAATAAATAAAGATCAAATGAATATTCCAAATAATAATAAGTAAGCCAAATGAATATTTGGGAATGATATTCGTCCACCTAATAACTCTAATGAATATTCAAAATAATATTCATTAACTAAATAACTGCAATGAATGATCAAAATAATATTCATTAAATAATGACATTCTAAATGAATATTAAAATAATATTCATTAAATATTCCTTCACTGAGGTAATACTCAAATAACGTTCCTCGAAAGATTCGTAATCGAATAAAAATCCTCGAAATAATAAATTTGTCGCTGGGATCCCTCCGGGTTTCCACGACTATATATATATTACAAAATATCGACTCCCGGTCTATATTTGAGGTATGAATATCATACGCCCTTCGCTAAGGGTCTTAACCAAACAATCCGGCTTATAACTGATATTTCATATATAGTCTATAAGCCGATATCAATTCAGGGAACAAGTAATTCAATATTAACTTGAAAGTAGGCATGCATGCTATGGCATATGTATAAAACAATCATCATATATACCATCACAACAACAGTTCCAAGTATTGGAAACTTGCCTGGTAATCCTGTAGGGGTAGTGTGCCTCGTGTCAATCCAGTGATCTATAAATAGTCACAATAACCAAGGTCAATCACTTAACATTTCGAAGGTTAAGTGTAACTTAACTTAAGTCATGTAAGTTCAGTCCAAAACACACCTCGAACCCACCCTTAATGTCAGATTTTTCGTATATCTTACTTAATCAATTATAACCTCGTTCTTTGCACCAATATGTGGTCTTGATAATTCTTAACAAGTTTCGTGTTTTAGTCGACTCGAAATTCCCTTTTCAACTTAGCCAAAAAGGGTGGCCAAGGTAGTACCCCTAGGGTTGACTTTTCTGAGAATCACTATTTCGAGACTCGTACTTCAACACTTTTAATAAATCACTGGAAACGTATTTAATTACGAAACCACTTATAAAATCATCTTTGGTATTTGTAATATTTATCATAAAATTTCCAATTCGAAGCCACGAGTCTAAATAGGTGAAATGTATTTTTGAAGTTCAGTCGACTACGGATCTTTACTATTCACACCTCTTTCACTAAAATGTTCATAACTCGGTAACCGTTAACTCAAATGACGCACCGTTTTCGCGTACATGATCTAGAGAATGTCTAGAAGGTAGCTAACTCAAAATTGGACTTAGATCAGAAGATTAAATTTTCGGATTTTTGCCAAAACAGGGCAGGAGCTTCTAGTGAATAGTGTTACCTCCGAAAAGTGGTTTCTTCGCATTTAACCTCGATTCGAACATTTTTATAAAATCGGAAAACGATCCATTTTACTTGTGGTTTTCTCTCACGCCTTCCTTATGACCTCTAATATTTAATTACCATGATTCGTCACTGACTTAGTCATGTTAAGGGATTCCAATTTCAGTTACGAACTTTCGATTACGGTTTCGAACCTCTTTTACGAATTTAATCATAACTCCTAAACCGTAAGTCCATTTCATACGATCTTTATATCAAAACGAAGCTTATAACATAATCTAGCTTATCATGGAAGAATTCGAAGCTAACCAGTGACTTATACCTACTGTCAAACTCATGTTCTTAAGTTTAACGAAATTTCGGCATTACGACGGTTATAAAGCGGATATTTACCAAATTCCAAAACTCCCAATAATCATGACATCTACTCCAAACCACACATACATGATTTATAACCATGAACTGAGGCCAAGCAATGCCTTTCCGTTCATCTAGGATATTTTTAACATTTATCAAAACTAAACCATAATCATGCTTGTAATCATGCTTATAATCACTAATTATCATAACTAAGCTTAAATCCATCAAGAACATGCATAATCTCAAAGTAAGACCTAGGGTTTCAAGTGTGTTATACCTTCCTTGGGGTGTGTATGCACTTATTAAGCCTTGTATAGTCCTTGTATAGCCTCCATGAAGCTTGGATCATCAATCAAAATCAAGATCCAAAAGTTTTGTTCTTGAGGTTACTATTCACCCTTAACTTTGATGATTTTATTGAAAATGGAAACAATGGATTTTGAGGCTAAGATTTCTAGGGTATCATTTTTATGAAATATAGGATCTAGGATAAAAGTTTGGTGATCAAACAATGGTGGGAAGGTTGATTTCAATTCTTGAATTAAGGATAAAAGCCGAATGGCTTTTTGGAGAGGGAGAGAGTGTTTTGCTTGGATTGCTTGCTCTCATCCTTGGTGAAATGAATTATTGTGGAAATATCTAGCATAAAGTGGCTTTAATAAAGGTAATAGGTCATTGCTTGCATCACTTAAGCCATGTGTTTGATTCTTGTGGAATGGTGTATGTTGGAAGCTTAGTTGCTTGGTTAGTTTCTAAGCATGCTAGTTACCTTTGTAACCACTTAGTTACTTGACCTCATCCACTTGCACATGCTTGTCTCTTGGTCCTCTGCTTGTTTCTTTGTCCGTTTATTGCTCAATTCGTTGATCGTTCGGAGGAATAACTCAATCGTTTCTAGTTAGGGTTTCACCGGAAACCTTCTTAATATTTATAATACTAATCTCCATCTTTCTTAATACTTCTCGAATTTAAATACCTTAAATATTAAATATTAAATCCTTAATCTATCAGTGTCTAGGAAAAATCTCGGAGAAAATGAAAGTGCTGTTTTTCAGAATCCGACAGTCTTTACATACACTTATTTTCCCCTCGGATCACTAATACGAACTCAGAAATTCATTCCGGGTACTTCTATATAGTGTCGTCTCATAATATTCTTATTTCCATCAAAAATACTATTCATCACTTATTCTCTTTTTAGTCCTGGTACTTAAAAAAATATCTTCGTGCTTCCTCGAGCGTTCCTTAACTCTTTCATGGAACCTCCGTACTTGTAACTGATATCGATCTGGATGACATGAGGGTATCTATTTCTCTCTAGGGGATCTTATCTTAACTTTCTAGGAGATAGATTATTCTAATCTAAGTTATCACCCAATAGCATCCTTCAGGACATATAACCTTGGAATATATATCCTTTCATTATTCATTCATTCAAACCAGTATTACATTCTAGTTGTAACCACTATTCATTCTTACATCAATACATAATAAAAAGTTTTAATTCTACCCAAAATTTGGGTTCTTACAGTCTCCCCTCCTTAAAAGGATTCCATCCCGGAATCAGGTAGAAGACAATTGTGTACTTGTTGGTTATTTCATTTTCCAATTCTCTGGTCGGTCCTTACACATTCCAGTCTCTCTAAAGCACATCGTACTGGTGTTACAATACACCCTTTATACGTTCTACCAATTCTTTGATACTTTCGCATAACACATCATCCGGTATACGCTCTTGTCCGTTCTTATACTATTAACCTTATTGGTACGTGCAGTGACTTCGGTATCACTAACGCGCTACGAATTCCAGAGATAACCTCACTCGTAATTTTGCAATTCCTGACCGCTTTAATCTTCGCAATCTCGCTCAATATATAGAATTAGAGGAATTTGTTGAGAGATCACTATGATCAATGAACATTTGTTATATTGCATAGTTAGTACAAAAAGGGGGCCAGCCTTTAGTACTTGACAAGCAATTAAACAATTAATGGCAATCCACTTAGACTCCTATCACACAGACAGAGAGTCACGTAACATTACCTCCCCTCCTTAAAGGGTTGTTCTTCTCAATTTAGAAGAAGATAAATAAGGGAGAAGAAAAGGAACGAATTTCAAAGAATTATATAAGAAAGTTTTCATGATTGTCAAAATATCATACTTAGAATTTACCTCTGAACTATAGAGGTTTATTAGAGAAGAGAAATAATCATATTCGTATCAAATTCCACTTTTTCGTAATCTCACATATCACATGTCCCTGCTATTCTGTCCATCATTCTATGGACCTATACTCTTGCTTGATATTAGCACCACTTACTTTTTTTGGAAAATCCTTCAACCTCTCAGGTTAAATCTTGGATTTCCCGCTTGACATTATTATTACTCACATTTCACGCCCCGACACTGGCTCTTTCATACTCATAATTCTAACACTATCAGGTTGTCATTCCGAGTGCTCGTTAGGAAAAACCCATTCATCAATCCATTCATAACATTTCTTGCTTCACATTCCATAATTATTTCCCATTCTTTTCTTTATCAATCACATCCATCTTATCATCTAGTTCTCATTCACTTCTGTTATTGAACTCCACCGTCACCTTATTAGGGAAACGCGTGTTACCTTTATTCAATATACGTGGCACGTTTGTGGTCAAACTTTCCTTTGTTCAACCATCTAGATTTCACTTTCTCATTCCATGAGTCTCTTTTATTACTCAATCAAACTATTCCATATTTCCTCGGACTTTCCAAACTTAAAAGGAGTCAATTCAAGATCATCTAGGAAAACAAAATAATCACTATTCCCTATCCATAGGGAATGCTTCCTGAACTTGACGTAGATATTACATGAAGCAGATAAAATTGCAGGAAAGCTTCCAGCATCGCAGCTGGAACAGGCTGGTGAGATTATTAATCATATATCTCCGGTAGAAGAATAAAAGCTTAGCGGTTTGCTTAATCGCTTGCCAATCTCATAATTCTCTATCTTGTTTGCACAGAAATACACCAACATAAACTTGCTTGTCATTCATCATCGTGCCATTTGGCTTATCAGTATTTGTACCATCTCTGTTTTTGGTCATCTACTACCAATTCCTTGTTACTTAACTTTCCCCCACTCATTCCAAAGGAAAGGCGAGTCTCTTAGGGAATTTGGTCTGGCCTGTCGTAGAGCCTCCTAATGTCGATGATGTGCTACTGGCAACATCAGGAATCGAATCTTTACTTAAACTATTCTTATAGTTGATCCTGACACAATCATTAGACGGGATGTAACTTCCTCTACCACATTATGACCATCGAGGTCCTTACATTATCATTCTATTTCTTTGGTATGAGCATTTATACTTACTCCCCTATACTTAAAGTGTCGGCCACCTCGTTGGCCTTTCCTGATTATAATAATTTCTTGAGATCCATGTTTTCTGGATCTATTCCAACTCAGGGTGGAAGCATTCTCCCTTAAATTCTGCTGAATGAGAGAAAACATCTATCAGTCTTTTCCAAAAGTCATTGCTTCCACCTTTCTAGTGTGAACTTTACTACCAGTACTCCCAATCAAACCTAGGATATTTCCTTACTTAAATCCCTTCTTGTTTTAGGATAATCTCAACCTTATTGGTTCAATCCATACTTTCTCATGGTTTCACACATACTTCCTCTGGCCTTATTGTTACTATGTCATACATTCCTTACCAAACTTCCCTTTCTGAAGTTCAGAACATTACCTCTTCCCTTATAGGGTTCCTTAGGTCATCCTCATCATTCATCCTATATCTTCTGGATACAGGGTATATCAAACATCATTAACCAATTCTATAACGATTCTGTCTATGTACTTTTCGAGACTCCTTTCCACAAATCCTTATAGGTTATTGATACCTTGGTCGATTCAACTTATATCGTCTAATTTCACAGTGCCTATTGTTAGGGGTGATGCTATCCTTTGTGCATCCCCTAGGGTTCGTCCTAATATATGGACATTCTATGCTCACTTCTAGTTTCAAGGAATACTTATATCCTGTACTTGGCAATTCAATCATATATCCTTAATAAGGGTCTCTTTTAATTATTCTCATCTTGATAGTCTATAGGTAGACTAATGCTAACCTCTTCTTTCAAACGAATGTTAGTCTATATGACCTTCCAAAAGACAACACATGTCTATCTGCTCTTTCTTACAGAACTTGGTAATGGTAGCAAGGATGTTCTGGAAGATATTGGTCGTGTTCAACGTGAATCTCTTAATGCCTAATGCTCCTCTTGAGGACACTAAGTTTCAGATAACATTTTTGCATCATACTGCACCATCTCTGACAATTCTCATAACCTTTACTGGTCACCATCCTCATTCCTAACACATCCATGGTATTTATAAAATCCATTATCATGCATCTCAATTCATTTTATATCAAAAGTCCTTGCGGTTGGCGCTTGATTAGAAGCAACCCCAGTATATCCTTTCATTGCTGGTCTAGTTAATTGTTAATCCTTTGTGACTTGGCCTCAACTTGTCATACTAAAACATGTGAGTTAGGGGTCGGCTAATAGCATTACTTTTCTAGTAATTGCTGGCATAGTGCCTTCTACTTTGATACCTTTTGATCTTTCCAAAACTTTATTCCATATAAGTCTCAATCGACTTCTCGGTGCCACGCCCGGTCACCCTTTTTTTTACTTTTATCCTTTCAACTATTCTTATTAATTCCACGTGCCACAAAAGCTTAACACTTCTGTCATAACAACATTTTCATTTAAGTCAATCCCAGAATTTCTCAGTCCGGCTTGTTTCTTAATTACATTTCCCATTTTCCGTCCAATCTCAACTTCAAAATTTTGTCTCTACAATCAATCGTAATAATTGGGATCTATCTACCAATTCGTGTAGCGGCTACCTTACCCAATTCATAGGGTTTGCCTCAGTTTCCACTCTCCTCAGTGATGTATTCAGATAATCCGAAAGACAAGGTTTGCCAAATTTTGTCCAATTCTTTTCCAGAATCAGGGAAATTTGGTCAATCTATCCACCTTTTGGTAACACTACGAAGATTCATTTCGAAACCCGAAGAAAACTCTAGAAACATCCAAACAGGTCGAACCGTAAGCAGTTAGAGTAACGGTACGTTTGACATAAAGTTGGGAGTCTAACCATTGGAAGGAACCAAATATATATACCTCCCTTAGAAGAGAAAATCAAAGTTGCCAAACTGAAACATACCAAATCTTCCTGGTACATAATCGTCCTAATAGTCGATACTACCGAATACTAGTCTACCTAAAATCTAGTCTTAGAATGAACACTACCGTCAAGTTAGTCATTCCACGAAACTGGCGCTACCAGGGCCTTCCGAATCTGATGAACCGTGCTGTCCAATTGTATTCGAAAATTATGTTGTCATGTTGCACAAGCACAACACCTAAACCTGTACGAGGTGCATCCTAATATATTCCAAAATTCTCCTTCTTCCATTAGGTAACGCCAATGCTGGGTCATCACCAGTTTTTATCTTTAACTCCAGGGAGATCTTCTCACGTTTATCTTGTCCATTCAAACTTTTATTCTTATAATAAGTCGGGTTACGGGACTACACTTTCTGTAAAGCCCTGAGCAAATCTTTGGTAATACCTTGTGAATTTTATGAAATTTCACACCTTTGCCAGTGTGGTTGGCCAATCTTCATTTGAAACTGTCTTTAACTTGGTAGGGCCGACCAACACTACTCTTATTGATCATGTGTCCTATTGCTGGACTTCATTTTGCCAAAACTCTTATTTCGAGAACATGTCCTACACCTGTTCTATCAGGTTGCACCTAGAAGCATTCTCAATTACATCTCGACCACTGCTCGCCTTGCCTAATCCATTTATGATTCAGTGTCAGAATAAACTTAAGGTAACTACCATAATCCATTCAGGGAAAAGAAAGAATTTAATATTCTTCTGAATCACATGCAACTAATGTTTCTGGTTCATCATTTCACTGAATTGAACTGAACTTATACTTGGTTTCTTGACGATAGCCTCATTACTAGTTTATCATAGACTCACTGGTCTTTTAGTCTTGTAGGTTCTGAGATCATTGTCTTGCTTACTATTTCCTTATATACTTTATTCAATCATGCCATCACCTTTCAATGTCTTTATTTTCTAAGTTGATCCATTCATAAAATGGACATTTCCTTGAACCCAACCACCTCATCAATCTAAGTTGGACTTTACAAATTATCACTTATGAAATCTGCCTTCTCATGGCGAATTATCCTTAATAACATTCACACCAATTCATTTATCTGAAGATATGGCACTTGCCACCTATGTCTTAACTGTTCCTAGGGACTCTGCTCCCCGTCCTCTATCAATGTCTTTGATAATCATGCATCATTCTAATTCCTTTCTCATTAATCTGAAAGTCTCCAAGGATTCTTATCTATCCTTACATAAGATCTTGAGTAATTCCTCAAATCCATCTAACTTGCTGGCACTTTATCCGGCAGTCCAGCTATAGATCCAATATACCTCTTTAATTCTCTTCATAATACATCAGTTCTTTACGCTCACATCTCTGAGCACTATATCTAGATTCTTACAGTCTCTCTGGCTGCAGCCCTCATCTCCCCAAGGTAAACTTCCCTGTCTCCAACAGGATTCTCCCTCTCTGCTGGAACCTCTTCCGGGTCCTCAGTAGGGTACTCTATCGAATCCACCATCCGATCGTCAGCATATAATCAGGCATCATCGTGCTGCTGCTCGTATGCCTCAAGGTCTGTCGCCTTACTAGTCGGTACAAGAACGAGCTAAGTTACTACCATGATACTTAATAGTTCCCATAAGGGTTTTATATGTCAATACTACCTTAAGTAGTCCGACTATGAACTTGGCAAGAGTTCTTATTAGCTTAATGAATTTATTGTTTTAACGTCGCATCATCTCTGGGATATATAACGCTCTCTCTGATACCATTTCTGTAACACCCCCAGATCCGGGGTCAGGGATCTGGTCGTTACGGTCTCAATATCCATCCACAAAACCAACATAATTTAAATTACAACCTTGTGACCCAAAACAACAACATAAAACACACCCGTTATAGTCCCAGAGATGAAATCAGAGTAGCCAACAATATTATTAATCACAAGTGTGAGTTCTTACAACCCAAAGAATTACAATTGTACAATTACATACTCTTTGCCATCCATTAATAGATACCATAATATAAATACATTGAGGCTCAATTGCTAACAACTAGCCTACCAGTAGTTGCATCCTTAACAAAGGTAGCCAAGACCTTAGCGGTAACCTCTGACGGTTGACACCTGCTTACGCTGTGTGCACCTTGCGCGGCCATCTGATCTAGCTGTTGTTGTGATATAAATAAATAAAGCAAGGGTGAGCAATAGCCCACCAGAAATATAATTGAACAGTGATAATATATAACAGTCCAAAATATCTTTGAAACCATATGCCATGCATTAACGATGTAGTACCAATATAAGGTATGAGATGAAGTTACAAGGTAACTCAAAAAAAATATTTGTTTTGAATAAATATCTGCTATGCAAAAGATAAGCAAGATATTCTCAATTATCATAAAAGAGGAACTTGCAGGAAAAATATTGCAATTCGGTTTCAACACTTTTTCACCTTGCCAACACCAACAGTGTTGCAGAAATTTCTCACTTTTAGAAGATGAACTAATACGGGAGCATTGCCGCGCCAGATTCCCTGACGTTTACGATGATCAGTCGTATGTCATGCATCTCATCAGTCATTCTCTACATGTAGAAGGTAGCTCCGACGGAATTATTTATCTACCGCCCTCTGGAACCCCTCAGCCAACGGTTGGGCTATTGCTGGACCGGCGCCACTCGGCCACTTACGCGTCTCCTAGTTCGAATATCATCCATGACTCTGAAACGTAAAGTTCGTTCCCCTTTTCCCCAAGTGTAACACTTGTTGATAGGACTCCACAAAGTAGTCGTATCTAATTGGAAAGGAAAAATTCACCAATATTTCCCAAGCTGATGCTTGTTAATGGATATAAACTTGTTACATCAATCATACCCCTCGAGCGTTGAGGAGGTAACCAAAAGACTCATATCGATACTTGAAAGAATCAAGATGTGAGTGACAAGATAGTTTTAGCAAGTATAGGACCGGGCAGTCCAATAAATAACATCGCTCAAGTGAGGTCCCCTTATATACGTTTGGAAGTTGAGCGAGTATTTAAATCTTCTTTAAGATAGATTTAAATGAAATTAAAGTTTAGGAACCTCCCCTTGATATAAATAGTCATAAGATATTCCGAAATATTTTACATAATATCTGAAGGTGAAGGATAACCTTTGTATGATGCAAATCATTATAAAGAGAATTTAAAAGAATTTACATAAATATTCCAAGAATATTTATTAAATCAATAATAATTAAGGACTATTTTTAAATCATAATATTACTCGTAAGTAATCCTCGAAAGAATATATAGAATTATTTATTAAATAAATCTCTTCTTAAATGAATATTTAAAATAATATTCATTGAATAATTAAACTTAACTAAATATTTAAAATAATATTTACTGAATAAATCAAACCTTAAATGAATATTTGAAAATAATATTCATTTAACAAATAACATTCCAAATGAATATCCAAATAATATTCATTAAACAAATAATATTCTAAATGAATATCAGAATAATATTCATTTAGTAATCAAAACTTTAAAGGAATATTCGAAGTAATATTCCTTGAGTAAATAGAACTTCCCATGAATATTTTAAATAATATTCATTAAGTAAATCAAACCTTAAATGAATATTCGAAAGTAATATTCATTAAATAAATAAAGATCAAATGAATATTCCAAATAATAATAAGTAAGCCAAATGAATATTTGGGAATGATATTCGTCCACCTAATAACTCTAATGAATATTCAAAATAATATTCATTAACTAAATAACTGCAATGAATGATCAAAATAATATTCATTAAATAATGACATTCTAAATGAATATTAAAATAATATTCATTAAATATTCCTTCACTGAGGTAATACTCAAATAACGTTCCTCGAAAGATTCGTAATCGAATAAAAATCCTCGAAATAATAAATTTGTCGCTGGGATCCCTCCGGGTTTCCACGATTATATATATATTACAAAATATCGACTCCCGGTCTATATTTGAGGTATGAATATCATACGCCCTTCGCTAAGGGTCTTAACCAAACAATCCGGCTTATAACTGATATTTCATATATAGTCTATAAGCCGATAACAATTCAGGGAACAAGTAATTCAATATTAACTTGAAAGTAGGCATGCATGCTATGGCATATGTATAAAACAATCATCATATATACTATCACAACAACAGTTCCAAGTATTGGAAACTTGCCTGGTAATCCTGTAGGGGTAGTGTGCCTCGTGTCAATCCAGTGATCTATAAATAGTCACAATAACCAAGGTCAATCACTTAACATTTCGAAGGTTAAGTGTAACTTAACTTAAGTCATGTAAGTTCAGTCCAAAACACACCTCGAACCCACCCTTAATGTCAGATTTTTTGTATATCTTACTTAATCAATTATAACCTCGTTCTTTGCACCAATATGTGGTCTTGATAATTCTTAACAAGTTTCGTGTTTTAGTCGACTCGAAATTCCCTTTTCAACTTAGCCAAAAAGGGTGGCCAAGGTAGTACCCCTAGGGTTGACTTTTCTGAGAATCACTATTTCGAGACTCGTACTTCAACACTTTTAATAAATCACTGGAAACGTATTTAATTACGAAACCACTTATAAAATCATCTTTGGTATTTGTAATATTTATCATAAAATTTCCAATTCGAAGCCACGAGTCTAAATAGGTGAAATGTATTTTTGAAGTTCAGTCGACTACGGATCTTTACTATTCACACCTCTTTCACTAAAATGTTCATAACTCAGTAACCGTTAACTCAAATGACGCACCGTTTTCGCGTACATGATCTAGAGAATGTCTAGAAGGTAGCTAACTCAAAATTGGACTTAGATCAGAAGATTAAATTTTCGGATTTTTGCCAAAACAGGGCAGGAGCTTCTAGTGAATAGTGTTACCTCCGAAAAGTGGTTTCTTCGCATTTAACCTCGATTCGAACATTTTTATAAAATCGGAAAATGATCCATTTTACTTGTGGTTTTCTCTCACGCCTTCCTTATGACCTCTAATATTTAATTACCATGATTCGTCACTGACTTAGTCATGTTAAGGGATTCCAATTTCAGTTACGAACTTTCGATTACGGTTTCGAACCTCTTTTACGAATTTAATCATAACTCCTAAACCGTAAGTCCATTTCATACGATCTTTATATCAAAACGAAGCTTATAACATAATCTAGCTTATCATGGAAGAATTCGAAGCTAACCAGTGACTTATACCTACTGTCAAACTCGTGTTCTTAAGTTTAACGAAATTTCGGCATTACGACGGCTATAAAGCGGATATTTACCAAATTCCAAAACTCCCAATAATCATGACATCTACTCCAAACCACACATACATGATTTATAACCATGAACTGAGGCCAAGCAATGCCTTTCCGTTCATCTAGGATATTTTTAACATTTATCAAAACTAAACCATAATCATGCTTGTAATCATGCTTATAATCACTAATTATCATAACTAAGCTTAAATCCATCAAGAACATGCATAATCTCAAAGTAAGACCTAGGGTTTCAAGTGTGTTATACCTTCCTTGGGGTGTGTATGCACTTAGTAAGCCTTGTATAGTCCTTGTATAGCCTCCATGAAGCTTGGATCATCAATCAAAATCAAGATCCAAAAGTTTTGTTCTTGAGGTTACTATTCACCCTTAACTTTGATGATTTTATTGAAAATGGAAACAATGGATTTTGATGCTAAGATTTCTAGGGTATCATTTTTATGAAATATAGGATCTAGGATAAAAGTTTGGTGATCAAACAATGGTGGGAAGGTTGATTTCAATTATTGAATTAAGGATAAAAGCCGAATGGCTTTTTGGAGAGGGAGAGAGTGTTTTGCTTGGATTGCTTGCTCCCATCCTTGGTGAAATGAATTATTGTGGAAATATCTAGCATAAAGTGGCTTTAATAAAGGTAATAGGTCATTGCTTGCATCACTTAAGCCATGTGTTTGATTCTTGTGGAATGGTGTATGTTGGAAGCTTAGTTGCTTGGTTAGTTTCTAAGCATGCTAGTTACCTTTGTAACCACTTAGTTACTTGACCTCATCCACTTGCACATGCTTGTCTCTTGGTCCTCTGCTTGTTTCTTTGTCCGTTTATTGCTCAATTCGTTGATCGTTCGGAGGAATAACTCAATCGTTTCTAGTTAGGGTTTCACCGGAAACCTTCTTAATATTTATAATACTAATCTCCATCTTTCTTAATACTTCTCGAATTTAAATACCTTAAATATTAAATATTAAATCCTTAATCTATCAGTGTCTAGGAAAAATCTCGGAGAAAATGAAAGTGCTGTTTTTCAGAATCCGACAATCTTTACATACACTTATTTTCCCCTCGGATCACTAATACGAACTCAGAAATTCATTCCGGGTACTTCTATATAGTGTCGTCTCATAATATTCTTATTTCCATAAAAAATACTATTCATCACTTATTCTCTTTTTAGTCCTGGTACTTAAAAAAATATCTTCGTGCTTCCTCGAGCGTTCCTTAACTCTTTCATGGAACCTCCGTACTTGTAACCGATATCGATCTGGATGACATGAGGGTATCTATTTCTCTCTAGGGGATCTTATCTTAACTTTCTAGGAGATAGATTATTCTAATCTAAGTTATCACCCAATAGCATCCTTCAGGACATATAACCTTGGAATATATATCCTTTCATTATTCATTCATTCAAACCAGTATTACATTCTAGTTGTAACCACTATTCATTCTTACATCAATACATAATAAAAGGTTTTAATTCTACCCAAAATTTGGGTTCTTACAGTCCTATATGAAACAAACGTAGATAACACGAACATAAATGCATAATTTACTATTACTAATATGCAAAGCATGAAATCCTACATGAACACACAATACAACAACTACTAATCCCTCAAACCACCCCCAAACTTAAAATATTCAATGTCCCCATTGAATTGAAGGTAATACAAGGGATGGCAGGATACATACCTAAATAAAAATGCCGAAAAGCGTGGGTTGCCTCCCACGAAGCGCTTCTTTAACGTCAATAGCTTGACGTTACTTCCAAGCCTCCATTAAGGATGATAATAATTTGCCTGGTCATCTCTTCGCGAGACTTCATCGTCATCACGGCGGCACACTTTCTGCCCCTTCTCCTCGTTTGGCCTATTCGTATAACAACTCTGTCCTATTCCAATGCCTTCATCTGTTGACCCAAAATCTGTCAATTTGTAGAACAACACACAATAGCGAGCTTCGCCTGAATATAATGGAGGAGGGTAAATGTAAGTTGCTGAAGCCTTTTGTTCCTCAAAAAGAACTTCCTCCATTAGCTCTAATGCGCTACCTCCATCTTTATAATCTGAGACAAGTAGAAGATCTGCATCTGTCCCATGTTCATCAGCCTCTTGGAACGCACATACCAATTCTTGAAATTTGTGCAGCTCATCAGTGTCTGTCCCAAATAGTGCCCTTTCCAAATCTTCCACCATCCTAACATGATCAAATTCCTCACATGGCTTGTGAACATTCACCTCACCTTGGAATTTGTCTTCCTCAATTAAGCATGCAGTACCTTGCTCCAAGTCATCTTTATTTTTTGGAATTGCCTCTAGTATGAATTGTTGTTTCTCTTGTTCCAAGACACTACAAACTTGAGCAACTAGTGTCTCCATAGATTTGGTAGACTCCTCATAACTTCTTGCAAGCATCCTAATCTCCTCCATAACATCAACCTCATCTGACTGAATACACCTATAGCGTCGCCACCTATAGCGTCGGTTGTTGACCTATAGCGTCGCCACTTTACCTATTGCGTCGGTTGTTTGCATTAACCGACGCCTTAGGTCATCTTCCAGAAGCTATTGCGTCGGTTGTTTGCAATAACCGACGCTATAGGTATAGTCTATAGCGTCGCCCCTGAAAAGGGCGACGCTATAGGTATACCTATAGCGTCGCCTTTAAGGGCGACGCTAAGGGGCGACGCTATAGGCTAAACCTATAGCGTCGCCCCCTAAAATACCGACGCTATAGGTTAATGTTTTTTTTAAAAGAGCCTATAGCGTCGCCCATTCAAATGACCGACGCTATAGGTCAATTTTTTTTTAAACTAAAATCTAAAATAAGCGGGCATCCGGAGCGGGCTTAATTTTGTCCAAAAAACAAACTAAACCGCCCAAATAATTCACTCACTATTTTGTCACTCCGCTCACACATCTCTCTCTCCCTCTTTCTCACAACTCTCTCAAGCGGCGATAAGTTAGGGTTCTTGAATAAATTAGGTTCTTCACGATCTTATTCACAATCTCTACGGGTCTCTACAGGTATTCACTCAACAGTTAATTGCTTCTATACAAGTAATTAGGGTTCACGAGTTTAAATTAATTGGGGTTCACGAGTTGTTTACGAGTTTGAATTAATTGCTTCTATACAACCAATTGGGGTTTCGATTGGGCTTCCACTCACGGGTATAAACCATATTTTTAATTTTGGAGCTTTAATTTTTGTTAAACCCCATTTTTAATATTTTGTTTCTTGTATTTTTTTGTGAGATTTTCCTCCTTGTGATGAGGAGATGGACTTTACAGATCAGTAGTTAAAGCCGTGCAGATGTGGTTATCAGGTTATTATCTCGAATATTGTGTTCATCATTTGGATGTGTTAGTATTGTGTGGGTCTGTTTTCCCCTGCAAGATATTATTATTGTTAATTTCATTAGATTAATCTTAGATTAAAGATTAATTTAGTCGCTCTTTGTTAATGCTCTGACATAATTATAATTTTGGTCTAAGCCCGCTTTAGCTCCTGTAAGTACCTGTCAATATTGATTTTGTTGTATTTATTGGGTGAGGATCTCTTTAATTTGTTTTTCTTGGTTTTGTTCTCTGCTCTAATGAATAATGTTCTGTTCTCTGCTCTATAGAATAATGTACTATGTCCTAAAGACCTGCTAGTCTAGGGATTAGTTTGTTCTATATTTGACCATTAGATCATTTTCTCTCAGCCTTTGGTTCCTGGTGAGTTGGATTTGGATTTTAGTGTCACCACTTTGTTTTAGAAGTCAACTATATATACTGATAGTGTTGCCTGCAGGTGTTTCTATAAATTTTTCCCTCCTACGTGATGATGGAGAACTGTCTCCCATTAAGGATAAAGAATTTGATGAGAGCGTGATGACCAAGGAGAAGGTAATTGTTATAAGTGTCTGTTTACTGTAAATGTAATTGCATATCACACTTTAATAACTAACTGTCTCTCCTTGAGGATCCAGAATCCTGTTTGAGTTTGATGATGACTAAGGTGGAGATAATTGTTATAAGTATATGTTTACCATAATTGTAATCAGAGATATTTTAAAACCCGTACAAATAATGAGATAATGTTTATTAAGTTTGTCATCCTCTACTTGTAGCTACAAAATGCTAAGGACTTCTTAATGCTCTACCTCCACTTGATTTTGCTTACATTTATTTTGGCAGGAAACCAATTTAGGTGAATGAGATGATAAGCAGGAGAGATGTAATATATGCTACTGGTATGGTAAATAAATTTGGACCAGAAAGTATAGGGACAGCTGCTTGTATATTTGGTATGGTAAAAATGCTTGGGTTAGCTGTAGCTAAATAGGCTTCCAGGAGACGAGTTTAACCCCTGCCAATTTTGTTTATCCCCTTTTCATTCATGAAGGTTGGTTGTAAAATTCTCCAAATCCACTTTTTTCTGTTTTATCAAATTATCTATTTTAGTTTATATGCAACAGCATTCAATAAAATGGTCTGTAATATCATCTTAGAAGTTCTACAGGTGAAGAGGATACACCAATTGGTGCCATGCCGGGATGTTATAGGCTAGGGTGGCGACATGGACTTGTGGAAGAGGTTCGTATGTGCTGTAATCTTATAACGTTGCATTGATCCTTGCTGGAAGTCACATCATTAATATAATTACTTTATGGAATTTATCCCGAATATTATGTAATATATATGTGTTTTTAAGTAGAAACCGGCTACACAAGATGTCAGTACTAGTTTGATCATATTCTCATTCTGTGTTATCAGTATATTTTATAAAATATATTTATGTCCAGTAATTTGTCGGTCTCTTGTAAGTAAATTGACTTTGATAATTTAGTAATTATATTTATGTCCTTTTTTTAATTCTTTCAATAACCTAAAAAATGACACAAGAAAATGAAATAGGTTGGATAGTCATTATTCTGACTAGGGCAGGCTTTGATTGAAAATTTTTTAATAGCCCTTGTTCTGGCTCATGCTGTACAATTTTTGGTTCGCAAGGCATTCTAATTACTATGAGTTAAAACTTGTGTCATAGTATCAGACAGTACTATTTAATATATGGCCATCATTAATTTTTATGTTATATACTCATATAGTCACATTTGTGAATTTTAGATAATCCAACACATGACACCTACATTCTTAGACTTGTCAACTTTGTAAATGAAAATATGTAAAACAAGTGGCAATATGCGTCATTGTAGATTCGTTACATGTTTTGTTTTTCTGTCTCAGGCAATGATGGATAAGAAACCAGATCCTGGGAACCCCAAATCATGGCCAAAATTTATATTGAGGGTGGATAGGTACATGTGTAACTACTTAACAATTCCCCCTGCATATATTATGCCATCATATATGGAAACATAATATATGCTCAGTGCTTCTGAATGATGTCTTTGTTTCTTCAGTGTTGTCTTTGTTTCTTCTCTTGACTTATTTTTTATCTAAAATTTAGCACTACACTAGTGTTTAGTCCAACATCATCTCTCTATATTGGATGAAATTCCCTTTCCTTTGCCCTCCACTCATAAATGTTACTTATCACATTATTTCACTATCACAGTCATTCGCCATCTAACTTGATACTTGCTTGATTAATTTTCTGAAGGAAATTAATGAAATTTTGGGCGAGAAGCTATCTACAGAAGATGAAGAGGAGATTTTAGTGGAATTTGAAAATCTTGAAACACAGGTATGGGATTGTTTTGTTATTCGTAAGCTTCATATACTGGCAAAGAATACTTCAGGTATGCGAGTTTTGTAATACTTCATTGGCTCTACAATACTTTAGGTTTGTGAGTTCCATTGTCGTTTTGAAGAATTACATGGCTGGTTGCAATACTAAATTACCAACCATGTCCTTGCATATACTCAAAGGAGGGTAAGGTCTGGTTGTGTTGTTTTGTTCAGGAAATGAGATCACCAACTTTAAGTAGTTTGTGACTTTGTGGTCAAGGCATTGGGAAAAATTGTATCTTTGATAGTGTCATTTTCCCGGAATAATAGTTGCTGTTATCGAACTGTTTGTATGAGCTCTAAGCTAATCAAATCCTTAAGTTTATTTATTGTTGTTCGTGAGGAAATTTGGCTTGTTATTAGAAATCATTACTTCAATGAAATTCTCTCACTTAAATGGATTGGTAGCAACATGCCTACTAGAATAGCTATTACATACAATGTATGCATACATGTATTTAATTTTAGATGCAAAGTATAGTTTTCCAAAGAGCGTTTAGATGTCTTTATTCTTTAATATCATATATTTAGTGCACGGTTTTTATTTGTCTGAAGTTTTAGTTGTCTTTCAAACTTAATGTTTGCAATTATTTTTCTATTTTGTTGGCGGACATTTTGGTCATGTTCGGAAAAGGCAGCCATGGGCGGATCTAAAAATTGTTAAGGTCAAAACCCCTTTTATCTCTGTATCTCATCTCCTGTCTCACCTCCCCTCCCCCATTTAAATACAAAAATAGACAGCTAAGCCATTTCAGTCGATGTTTTTGTATGTAACAGCAACTCGTAGATACTAAATTGTTTGCTTTACTTAGTGAAAGGACTGCTCCAGAGTCCAGACAATGAGAAGCCTGTTAAAAAAGAAAAAGGAAAAGCCTGTCAAGATAGAGGTCAGTCTGTCTGCATAAGCCTGTTATCTACATATGCTACTTAGAAAAAGAAAGGCAAACTTAAGGCTTCATTTATGCAGCTAACAATTGTAATGAAATAATTGAATTGCATCTTCAAGTCTTGTGTTGATCACATTGTTGTAATTTTGTTGTGAGCCTAATTAATCTCTATTTGTGGTTTATATGTATCAATCTATCAGTCTTTGCTGCATTTCATAAGTTGGTCAATTTTACTTCCTCTGTGATTGGATTGTGTTTGCCATGCAAAATCAAATATAGTGGGACTTATCTGTTGGCTAGTTACCTCTCATATTACAAAAACAGATAACTCTATCATCTGAATAAAATATGACATGTATGTAATGCTAATGTTTCTGCAGATGTCCCTTCAAGAATTACCCGAAGTACCTGCAAAGGCTCTGACTTCTGTAGAAAAGCATTCAATGCAACAGAAGAGGGCTTGTTGCATGTAACCAATCATTTTGTGATTTATGAATCATTCACAATTAGCCAAAAAATTGAGTATTACTAAGTTTAATTCATTTTGATTGGTTTTTGTAATATTTTGGTTGTATTGAATGATTTTTGTAATATTTTGGTTGTATTGAATGGTTTGTTTTGTAATGGGATTAAAATTGTGTGTAGACTTGTTTGGTGTTCTTGGATTATATTTTGTAATGGTGAAATTCCAATTTTGAAATTAATTTTTTTTTAAAAAATTGACCTATAGCGTCGGTCATTTGTAAGGGCGAGCTATAGGCTTTTTTTAAAAAAATAAAAATTAACCTATAGCGTCGGTCATTTGAAAGGGCGATGCTATAAGCTATACCTATAGCGTTGGTCATTTGTAAAGGCGACGCTATAAGCTGTACCTATAGCGTCGGTCATTTGAAAGGGCGACGCTATAGGTTTTTTTTTTATAAAAAAAATTAACCTATTGCGTCGGTCATTTGAAATGACCGACGCCTAAAGTAGGATTTAGCGTCGCCATTTTAACCGACGCTATAGGTATAGACCTATTGCCATGCCTACATGTACAACGCCATTTAACCGACGCAATAGGTCAATTTGACCGTTGCAATAGGTCCAGTTTGTACTAGTGCGGAGTAGGTTGCTGATGTTAAAACTCTTCACTCCCAAAGAAATATGACATATTTGGAACATCTTGCTGGTACTGTTGAGGATGGTATTGAAAATATGGTTGTTCCTCATAAGTGACATATGGATCAACTCCTTCGTAGTAACAATATTGTGAGGGATCATGAACGCCCAAACACTGCTCACATGGCCGAGGCTATTGAATACCACCTTGGTTGCTCCAGCACTGAAACGTCTCATGTAAAAAACTTGTTTGCACTAAATCACGCAAGCGTACGTGGTCATAAGTAATATATGAATAAGTCGAGTTCGATCCCACAGAGATCTGGTTATGGTTTTAATTCAGTTTTGTACCTATGCAACAATGTATGGTTATTATGCACTGCTAAGACAATTAACAATAATGGGTTTTGATTACCTAAATTAAACTAAGAAGTAAACTAACAAATTAAGAATTAACTAACTAACAAGAATTGGAATCGAATTACTTCTGCAAGAGAAAACATGGAATCCTAACTTCATTAAATACTTTGCTTCGATCTGACGCCTTTAATCACTATATGTAATGGTTATGATATCTGATCAGACAACACGAAACAAGTACACGCTACCTCTCAGCATACGAATACCAAACTAAACATACATCCACAAAAGAGATAGAAGATGAATAGACACCAATTATGCTTAGACCCTATATCTCTATAGAATTTGAAAACATAACGGTTGAAGAACAAGTTATCCACATTGATCACATAGGGCAGCATAATATCTCTATTTACGCCACAAATCATGATGTTAAAACATCAACCTATCCTATGCTAGCATGGCAAGTTCTAAATATCAAGATCCACTCTCGCTTCACAAGAGATTAACAAATTAGATGTTAGCTACGCATCTAAATTCATAAAGCACAACCATACGAGGATATCAGATATACATCACACACAGATCTGTAAAGCATCAAGATACTAAAGCTCCATAAATAAATCCGTTAGAATCCCATGACAATGATTAGCTCATAATTGAACCTCTCGTCATCATGGGATCTGATGAAACCATGATAAAAACAAAGTATGAAAATATACAAATAAACCTAAGTAATTGATATGTAATGGTTCTACTAATAATGATCCAAATTACAAGGTTTGGATGTGTTTATATAGGCTCTAGAATTCTTGCCCAGCAAGAAATTCCCCAAAATAGAGTTAAAATAGAATTTCGGCAAAATACGTTTCCTAAACTGATTCTGTTTTTAAGGAAAATTTGTAGCTGACTTTTCTTCAGTATTTCTGTACCGTTCCAGTTCTATTTGGACCTCTGGACCACTTTAGAATGATAGAGAATTCTGTTATCTTCGCGTGGATTGCTTACGGGCCTCAAACGGACTTCTAAAACTCAAGATATGGCCAAAATAGTAAAAACTGTAATTTTTCAGCACCGCGCTCGTGCAACCTGCGCCCATCAGTCTGTTTGTCGCGCAACCTGCACCCACCACGCGCAATCTGCTCGTGCAACACCTGTCCCATATTGTAGAAAAACTCCCAAGCTTCGCGTGGGTAGTAAGATCGCTGAAAACGGACTTCTAGAACTCCAGATATGGCCAAAACAGTGAAGACTGCGCAACCTATCCAGAAAATCCGATTTTTAATAAATTTAACCTCCAAAAACGATAGAAGCATTAACCATAATCGACATTCTTGTAAATCTGCACAACTAAGCAAAACACATCAAAACTACAAGAAACTTGAGTCCAAGACAATCAATTTAAGCCGATTTAGAATGCTCCAAGTGGATATAAAATCCACTTATCACACCCCCAAACTTAAACCGACGCTTGTCCTCAAGCATAAACAATTACAACTAACTAACTAGTACCACTTTCGTAGGTGATCACGGTTGCATTTGGCATATGCAACAAGCCCTTTAAACCCCTAGGCAGCCCTAGTGGACGAGTAAGGTCTCGTGAGGGCCTATAGCGAATGTACCCACAAAATCCAATGCAATGCAATGCATGAATGCAACTGAAGGAAAATGCAATTAATCTAGAGCTAATATCCTACCATACCGTCAAATCCTCTCATGCCATATCAACTTAAGAATCAAAGTAAATACGCAATGTCTTGGTGTCGAAAGTGCAAGTATTCACATAGTCTACTCAATGAACATGCATAACTTCTCACAAGCCCATGTCAAGTGTAAGAATAAGTTAGTAACCATGCTAAGCCTACAAGAGCACATCTTTGAGACAAACTCGGGATCTCATACGCAAAAACAAGCAAACACTCACAATCCACTCATAAAAGAATATTCACTCAAGAACAAGGGTAAGTGTATCACTCAATTCCAACAAAATCATAAGCATGCTTGACATTTGGTATCAATCTAACTCTTAACACAACATACATCAATGACGATCATCAAAAGGTCTTTAATTGGGTTGTAACGGGGCTAGGGACAAGGTATGTCAAATAAGCCAAAACAGGTGAAGTGTCAAAAGCTAGTAAGTACCATAATAAATCATACACAACACCCTATTTGTGACAGCCCCAAATCCGGGGTCATGAATCCAGGCCGTCACGAACCAATTTCCACTTATTAATATTCTTCTCTTGGCAGTTGGAGTATAAATGCATAATAAAACTCACAATAGACCCCACACATAAATATTAACACACACACCAGTCATATGCTCAAAGAACAACATCTACAATATTAAAAGTTTAGATTTAAGCAGTTATTACAAACCAGGATCATACTTAGATACATTGTTGAATAATACTTCGAGATGAAGCATTTCAACAATCAAAAGTTATTACACCAACTTACACACTTAATGTACATAATCTATCAATACCCAACCGTCCGATAGCTACCTCGGGAATCGTTGCCAACACTCTCTCAAAAGTTCGTCTTTCCCGTACCCTCTTGCGGGGTGTAGTGCAGAGTATCGGCATACCTAGCTGTTGTATACATAAATAGCAAGAATGAGCTAAAATAGCTCAGCAAGATAATTTCTATCAACTAGCATCAAAGGAAAATAAATCATCATATATATATAGTAAACAAAACAATTTTCAGTTATTATGGAAAGGAATTTTATTTTCGTTCAAGACATATACCTTCCAATTATCCTTGTACGAAAAGAAATATATAATATTATAATCTCAGTCTCTCCTCTAATATCATATAATATCAATTCATCTTCTTAAATAAAATAACAATCAAAATACCATCTCAGTGTACTCTTCCAAAATAATGTGAAACCTGTACAATCTTTCACGATCATCTTCTCATATCTTTCTTAGGTAACAATTATATAAATTAATATAAAATCAGTTTCTCTTCATCTGTAACAGTAATTCCATCTTCTCATATCATTTTTCTGTTTTCAGTATAGAAATCTGAAAACCATTTTCAATTCTTTCTTTCAAGTTTTGGGGATTTTCACTGTTGCCGAATACGTAAGGATGATGATCAGTTGCCCTCCGTACCCGTCCTTTTTACTACCGGTAGAAGGAATGAAGGCCACCACCTAACATCATCCCTGGAGGAAGGCCACCTGCTAACATCCTCCCGGAGGAAGGCCACCTGCTAACATCCTCCCTTGGCATCTTCGTGCCGAATCATATAATATATGCTAGACTATGTCGCACACAGCCCTGACACAGCCTCTTACGCAAGTTTGTTGCTAATCCCCCTTTTTATAAAATCATTATTCCATTTATCAACACCATTTCACATTTCCATTCCCGTATATCATTTCCATTTCCATTTATTATTACTCATATCATTTTCATTCTCGCACATCATTTCCATAAAAATCTATATATAACATAATACCTTGATTATGACTCAGACATCTCTTTTATATACAAGAAATCAATTATGCTTTTATATTCATAAAATATTCCGTCTATTTTAAGAGTAGTAAATAATAATCAAATAATATTTATTAAACCACTAATACTCAAAAAGAATATTTTTAATATAGCATTATAAACCATATAATTCTAGATAACAACTGATACCATTCTCTTTCATATCTCTTTTACCATAGAGCATATTCGCTCCATTCATAATCATATCCACATTCATAATCCATATTCAAAAATCTCAGTAAACAGGGAATATATCCCTAATTATCTCATCATATAAGATTCATATATTATCCACCAAAACCATTTCCTTTGAACATAAACAGTATATCAAAATAAGGATAAAAGAAATCTTGCTCCCTTTAATCCATATCCATACTCATATCTTCCTTTAATTTCCAAAATCAGGAAAACAAATTCTTAACAATATAGAAATAATAGAATCACATATATATTCCATAAAATCATTTTTCTGTGAAGATAAATAATTTTTCAAAGTAGGGATAGAAGAAATCTTGCCTCGATCTCGATATCCCAAAGGTAGGGCTCGTGGTTCCTCCGAAGTTTCTATAAACACATAAAAGAATCGTCATTAGAGTATATTCCACTTAACACCTACCCTTATCTAGTAACACCCTTGTCACATACCGTATGTTTAACATGGCCTTTATGTCCCAAAGGTTCTAAGAACTCGACCATTCTTAATCTCGATTAAAGTGTTAGCAATTCACACTATTTCCTTAACAACCACTCTCGACTGCAAAAATCCTCATAATTCGAAAATTCCACAATTTGACACAAGGTCAGTTAGTAAGGGTTCTCTGATCACCCTATTATAACATCCCAAAGTTTCATAATTTTTAAAAATGTCTAGGTAGGTCGATCATAGTCTCAAAGTTTACACAATTACGGTTTCCCGGTTTTCAAACACCTTTTACTAAAACTGACTTTTCTCCTAAACCGTTCATCAGATTTTAACGTACCTTAAATCAAAACGATCTACGAACTAAGCTCTATCATGTCATGGTCAATTGGTAACCTAGACAGTAGGGTACCGTACGGAGACAGGGGTCCAAAACAGGGCAGATTACATCCTAACGAAAATCGGGCATTATAACGGCTATAATTTCATACTTTCCAAATTTTTCTCACCTCCAAATCCATCACCAAACACATACATCAAACCTACACCATGTGGTCATCATACCAACCATGGATTTCCAACACAAAACACTTCCATATTTAACTCAAACCACTTACAAACACATAATCATCATAAATCATCACTTATCATAACTTAAATCACCAAGTTTTCTATAACCAAGCATATATATTCAAAGTAATACTAAAGGGTCTTG
Source organism: Kitagawia praeruptora (assembly GCA_037693485.1). Taxonomy (NCBI): domain Eukaryota; kingdom Viridiplantae; phylum Streptophyta; class Magnoliopsida; order Apiales; family Apiaceae; genus Kitagawia; species Kitagawia praeruptora. Next base: position 154,763,136 of record CM075351.1, on the reverse strand, counting down.
AGATTTATACCTCCTTGAAGCTTAACAACACTTAACAAGCCTTGGGTAGTCCTTAAATAACCTTATACTAGCTTGGATCAACTAAATAAATCATAAAAACAAAGTTAGAAATTCGGATTCACTGGACACCAGTTGAAAGAATCGCAAAAACGAAGGCCTTACCTACGTTTTCTGGATGAGGCTTCTAAAGGAGAGTTGTAGAGCATCTCACCAACTTTCCAACCATATAAAGAACACAAAATTCCATTGAGTAATGAAGGAGATATGGCCATTTGAAAATCAGCCCAGAAACTGTCAATCCTCCTGGACAGTTTGGTTTCTTCAACTTGGGGGAGGTATTTGACTAGGCTACACCCCTTTGATGACTATGAAATTTTGAGCGAATCTTACCCATGGAGTGGAGAGGTTGTGGTTCAAATTTGGTGATTTTATCATGGATAGAAATGGAGATATGAATTTTTCTTTGTATTTTGTTTCTGCTGGACAGTTTGTGGAGGATGAGAGAAATGGAGTTTGATTTCTTGTTTCTTGATCTAATCTTGCCTTAATCTTGACACATCTTGAGAATTCTAGAACTTAGTAGATTAGTGGTGAAGGTTATGGAAAATCCTCATGTGAAGTTACTAATTTGCCCCTTAAACATAGTTAGTGGAATGTGATGTCATTAGTGATGTCATTGAGCAGTATTTAGCAAGCTAGGGTTATTAACCTTAAGTAATTACTAATAACCTTTGTAAATATTAATGTGATAAATATCCTTATTATTTACTAACCTTGGTTACTTGGTTTTCATACTCGTCTAATTGTGGTTCGTTTCAAATATATCTCATTATCCAGTGGTTTTGAAATCGTTTATAAAATCCAAATTCCCTTAGCATTCTCTTAACTTAAAAATCCCTTGGTTTAACTTAAATTCACTAATTCCTCAATATATAATTCCTTTAATATTTCTATGTTCCTTAATATCCAATAAATAGAAGTTCGTTCGAGCTCAAAATCCTCAAAATCTAAATTCAGGAATTTCTGAAATCCATCGTCATTTCGAGTCACTTATTTTCATAGTATATCACTAATATGGTTTTTGTTTGTTCATTTTCCATCTCCAATATAGAATACCTACACACCATTTCCCTAAATTCCTCAAGATCACTATTCATTTGGGCACTGTAGCCTTTCTAAAGTTAGGGTTATTACATCCTTCCCCCCTTAAAAGGATTCCGTCCCGGAATCATGTTGAAAATACTAATGAATACTTTTCTTACTTAACAATTCCCAATTCTCACACTACTTCCTTTATCCTTTAGTTCCTTCATAACATCTCTACCTTGTTCGCGCAAATACACCAACATACACTTGTTTGTCATTCATCAACATTCCATTTAGCTTATCAATAGCAGTACTTTCACTATCCTTTTCTTGCAAATCTCCTCCTGTTTCTAGTCATTCTATATTATCTCATTCCTCCTTTCTCCTTTATCTAAGGTATCGGCCACCACATTGGCCTTTCCTGAATGGTAGTGTATCTCACTTATGGTTTGGCCATATTCTGATCTCTATCATGACATAAAATATTAGTACTTTATCTTAATACATCTCGTCTCTGTAAAATCCTCCAGAAACTAGTCTTATAATGCTATTCCTTGAAACAATTGTAAGAAAATATTATTTATAATATATATTTCATATTCGTGTCCTACAAGGTTGTGTTTTTCCCACAAAATATCCTTATTCTTTCCCACTGAATCAGCATATCTTACTTCCTGACAGATAAATTATTCTTATCTATTTTATTAACTTATTTACACCATTCATTGACCGAGTCGATCCCTAACCAAACATTTACACTTAAGAGGTTAAATTAGAGCGTTCCTGTAATTTCCTCCGGATACCTTATCCCATATGTCTATTGTTCACTATACGCTTTTTACATCTTGCTGATCCACCTTAGTTCCTTCATGATATACTATCTCTTCCACCTCTGAAATTTCCCTTTATTATTCTCAGAAAAATCTTTACCTCAAGTTCTACTCATTCACACCTTTTTGGATTAATCCTTTGAATAATTAACATCTTTAATCTCTCTCTTTTCTACTTAGGGTATTAGTCATAATATTGGCCTTCCCCACTAATAGTTATTGCACCTCGAAATCCTTCATTAATTATCCTCACTTTCTTTGTTTATCCTTATTTTAACTCTATCCTCAAAATACACCTTACTCTCAGTAGTACATCTCAATTATGCCTTAAAATTCCTCATTTTCCTTTCTCTTACTAATCATCAAATATACCCATTTCTTCTCACGATATTCCTTCCTTTCTTATATTGAAACGCTCCTAGCTCTAATTATCTCTTATTGAAATTTCCCTTGAAATCTCAAGTTTCCTCGTATAATCACGTATACTCTAAACCTTACTTCCATTATTCTATCCAAAAAAAAAAATTCTTCTATATTCGAAACAATTGATAGTAATCCGAGAAACTTTGAATTGAAACGAACCCATAAACCAATAAAGGTCCCCTAACAATTTATAAGATTAAGAGTTTTAAAGAGCTCTTATTCGAAACAAAAGAATATTTGGGAAATCAATATGATGGAAGAACCCGTACGTCACACAAGTGAGGGCGTCCCCTCCGACTTTCTATCACACAGACAGATCGTCCTTGTGTATACATATAAGGCTGTTCCTCTTAGTTGGAGTAAGAAATATAGAGGGAAATTTAAATCACAATGATAAATACCATCTTCCGAAAATAATCTTAGAGGAATATTTTGACTAATACAATTTTGAAACACATTTCAAAGGTACCAGAAAGTTTTGAAAAGATATAGGCACTTAATGAATAATTACTCACTAGTGGAGGAAAATTTGAAACTCAATAATATAATTTAGCAGGGCTTTAGGAGCTTGAAAATAGGTACTGTTAATAGCCTCTGCCCAATTAAAAATCCCAATAATGGAAGGCTTTCCTCAAATACTATTTATATCTTAGACTGCGTACTCTCCAAAATTTCTTAAATTTGGCACTCACCATGAAGCCTCAACCTATCGTCTGCTATTCCCAATTATCTTCATTTACCTAGTCGTGACATGGCTCGATACTCTCTTCCTTTATCCATAATAGAACACAACCTTCTAATCATAATATTGATCGTCTTGGCCTAACATTGCTCTAGTATCAAGGACCCATCAACTATACTTCTAAATTGTATAATCTAACATACCCTGTATACTCACGAGGTTATCTAACGTACACTTCTCAATACATCAAGTATCCCCTTTCTCATATCGATCCCGTGTACTATATAAACTTAACACTTTGGGCATAATAACCTTTTCATTTAAGTCAATCTCGGAATTTCTCAGTCTGTCTTGGTCCTTAAGGTATATCTTGGCTTTATCGACAAATCTCAGTTTCACCATTTCATCTCCACAATCAATTGAAACAATCAGTGTCTGTTCACCAATCCACTTTCTCTATTACCTCAAACTCCCTCATTTTCCTTTATATTTACCCTAGTATTACGTTTAGGCGGCATGATTTTGTACATAACAATATTCTCCATTATTTACCCAAATTTAGGGTACAATATACAATATTCCATATTCAATAATTATATCACCTATTAACACATTTATATATATATATATATATATATATATATATATATATATATATATATATATATATCCCTAGCCACTCACAAACAAAACTCGACTCACTTATTTCCTCTCCCTATAATAAAACATAAACCTTTATTAGTAATAATCTATAAAATTATAATCACTACTTAGAATAAACGATTCGTTCGATAAACCACCCTTGAACTCGATGTGAGTTCACAATTTCTTTTATTACTGATATATTTATTATTATCACTATTGTTCCTGAGCATTATGACTCTAAGCTCTGATACCAAACTGTGACAGCCCCAAATCCGGGGTCATGAATCCAGGCCGTCACGAACCAATTTCCACTTATTAATATTCTTCTCTTGGCAGCTGGAGTATAAATGCATAATAAAACTCACAATAGACCCCACACATAAATATTAACACACACACCAGTCATATGCTCAAAGAACAACATCTACAATATTAAAAGTTTAGATTTAAGCAGTTATTACAAACCAGGATCATACTTAGATACATTGTTGAATAATACTTCGAGATGAAGCATTTCAACAATCAAAAGTTATTACACCAACTTACACACTTAATGTACATAATCTATCAATACCCAACCGTCCGATAGCTACCTTGGGAATCGTTGCCAACACTCTCTCAAAAGTTCATCTTTCCCGTACCCTCTTGCGGGGTGTAGTGTAGAGTATCGGCATACCTAGCTGTTGTATACATAAATAGCAAGAATGAGCTAAAATAGCTCAGCAAGATAATTTCTATCAACTAGCATCAAAGGAAAATAAATCATCATATATATATAGTAAACAAAACAATTTTCAGTTATTATGGAAAGGAATTTTATTTTCGTTCAAGACATATACCTTCCAATTATCCTTGTACGAAAAGAAATATATAATATTATAATCTCAGTCTCTCCTCTAATATCATATAATATCAATTCCTCTTCTTAAATAAAATAACAATCAAAATACCATCTCAGTGTACTCTTCCAAAATAATGTGAAACCTGTACAATCTTTCACGATCATCTTCTCATATCTTTCTTAGGTAACAATTATATAAATTAATATAAAATCAGTTTCTCTTCATCTGTAACAGTAATTCCATCTTCTCATATCATTTTTCTGTTTTCAGTATAGAAATCTGAAAACCATTTTCAATTCTTTCTTTCAAGTTTTGGGGATTTTCACTGTTGCCGAATACGTAAGGACGATGATCAGTCGCCCTCCGTACCCGTCCTTTTTACTACCGGTAGAAGGAATGAAGGCCACCTGCTAACATCATCCCTGGAGGAAGGCCACCTGCTAACATCCTCCCGGAGGAAGGCCACCTGCTAACATCCTCCCTTGGCATCTTCGTGCCGAATCATATAATGAATGCTAGACTATGTCGCACACAGCCCTGACACAGCCTCTTACGCAAGTTTGTTGCTAATCCCCCTTTTTATAAAATCATTATTCCATTTATCAACACCATTTCACATTTCCATTCCCGTATATCATTTCCATTTCCATTTATTATTACTCATATCATTTTCATTCTCGCACATCATTTCCATAAAAATCTATATATAACATAATACCTTGATTATGACTCAGACATCTCTTTTATATACAAGAAATCAATTATGCTTTTATATTCATAAAATATTCCGTCTATTTTAAGAGTAGTAAATAATAATCAAATAATATTTATTAAACCACTAATACTCAAAAAGAATATTTTTAATATAGCATTATAAACCATATAACCCTAGATAACAACTGATACCATTCTCTTTCATATCTCTTTTACCATAGAGCATATTCGCTCCATTCATAATCATATCCACATTCATAATCCATATTCAAAAATCTCATTAAACAGGGAATATATCCCTAATCATCTCATCATATAAGATTCATATATTATCCACCAAAACCATTTCCTTTGAACATAAACAATATATCAAAATAAGGATAAAAGAAATCTTGCTCCCTTTAATCCATATCCATACTCATATCTTCCTTTAATTTCCAAAATCAGGAAAACAAATTCTTAACAATATAGAAATAATAGAATCACATATATATTCCATAAAATCATTTTTCTGTGAAGATAAATAATTTTTCAAAGTAGGGATAGAAGAAATCTTGCCTCGATCTCGATATCCCAAAGGTAGGGCTCGTGGTTCCTCCGAAGTTTCTATAAACACATAAAAGAATCGTCATTAGAGTATATTCCACTTAACACCTACCCTTATCTAGTAACACCCTTGTCACATACCGTATGTTTAACATGGCCTTTATGTCCCAAAGGTTCTAAGAACTCGACCATTCTTAATCTCGATTAAAGTGTTAGCAATTCACACTATTTCCTTAACAACCACTCTCGACTGCAAAAATCCTCATAATTCGAAAATTCTACAATTTGACACAAGGTCAGTTAGTAAGGGTTCTCTGATCACCCTATTATAACATCCCAAAGTTTCATAATTTTTAAAAATGTCTAGGTAGGTCGATCATAGTCTCAAAGTTTACACAATTACGGTTTCCCGGTTTTCAAACACCTTTTACTAAAACTGACTTTTCTCCTAAACCGTTCATCAGATTTTAACGTACCTTATATCAAAACGATCTACGAACTAAGCTCTATCATGTCATGGTCAATTGGTAACCTAGACAGTAGGTTACCGTACGGAGACAGGGGTCCAAAACAGGGCAGATTACATCCTAACGAAAATCGGGCATTATAACGGCTATAATTTCATACTTTCCAAATTTTTCTCACCTCCAAATCCATCACCAAACACATACATCAAACCTACACCATGTGGTCATCATACCAACCATGGATTTCCAACACAAAACACTTCCATATTTAACTCAAACCACTTACAAACACATAATCATCATAAATCATCACTTATCATAACTTAAATCACCAAGTTTTCTATAACCAAGCATATATATTCAAATTAATACTAAAGGGTCTTGAGATTTATACCTCCTTGAAGCTTGACAACACTTAACAAGCCTTGGGTAGTCCTTAAATAACCTTATTCTAGCTTGGATCAACAAAATAAATCATAAAAACAAAGTTAGAAATTCGGATTCACTGGACACCAGTTGAAAGAATCGCAAAAACGAAGACCTTACCTACGTTTTCTGGATGAGGCTTCTAAAGGAGAGTTGTAGAGCATCTCACCAGCTTTCCAACCATATAAAGAACACAAACTTCCATTGAGTAATGAAGGAGATATGGCCATTTGAAAATCAGCCCAGAAACTGTCAATCCTCCTGGACAGTTTGGTTTCTTCAACTTGGGGGAGGTATTTGACTAGGCTACACCCCTTTGATGACTATGAAATTTTGAGCGAATCTTGCCCATGGAGTGGAGAGGTTGTGGTTCAAATTTGGTGATTTTATCATGGATAGAAATGGAGATATGAATTTTTCTTTGCATTTTGTTTCTGCTGGACAGTTTGTGGAGGATGAGAGAAATGGAGTTTGATTTCTTGTTTCTTGATCTAATCTTGCCTTAATCTTGACACATCTTGAGAATTCTAGAACTTAGTAGATTAGTGGTGAAGGTTATGGAAAATCCTCATGTGAAGTTACTAATTTGCCCCTTAAACATAGTTAGTGGAAGGTGATGTCATTAGTGATGTCATTGAGCAGTATTTAGCAAGCTAGGGTTATTAACCTTACGTAATTACTAATAACCTTTGTAAATATTAATGTGGTAAATATCCTTATTATTTAATAACCTTGGTTACTTGGTTTCTATACTCGTCTAATTGTGGTTCGTTTCAAATATATCTCATTATCCAGTGGTTTCCTTTTTTTCCTTTTTTTTTCTTCGAGAGCTAAATAAAACAATAATATAAATAATAACAACGATCCCACAATTTTATTACACAAGCCGACTATCAAGTAAACAAACCCAATTTTCAATATTTCCCCCAAAAGTCAGACCAACAATAAATCCCTCCTTGCACACCTTATTACTCCCTTAAGCACTCTACTAGCCTTTGACAATGTGGGTTCAAATTAATGTAAGGCCAATACAAGAAAAAGGTCTAGGCAAGTAATGTGGTATGTCACCGAAAAAATAGGATTAAGCTCAACGGGTTAACTAATTGATCATGTAAACATGGTATGGTAATATGGGAAAATATGATGTTATTCCTAATTGCCTTTATCATTTTAATCGTCAAATAATGTCATGCGTTTCAAGAAAGACCTCAAACAACTGCTAGCAATGCAAACAATCCGTGGACACTCAAGCAAACGAATAAATTGTAAATATGCAATAAGGCTCAAAAGCTCACTTGATGGAAAAACATACTCAATCCCAAGCAAAAATCTCTCTAACGCACCTATTTGTATTCAACGCATGCAAACTAAATCATCTTGCACATATTCATGTCTTTCTAATCACTTACAACATTCAATAAGTCTACTAGCTTCAACTTACTAGTGTATGTGTGTGCACAAGATCAAAGCATATCACTTCTCAATCAAAAGCGTCAATAACACAAAATTCCTATCAAGCATGGGTGCAAATGCAACTATTATGAACTTACATGATATACAAACATAAAAATAGAATGTCCTATATGAAACAAACGTAGATAACACGAACATAATTGCATAATTTACTATTACTAATATGCAAAGCATGAAATCCTACATGAACACACAATACAACAACAACTACTAATCCCTCAAACCACCCCCAAACTTAAAATATTCAATGTCCCCATTGAATTGAAGGTAATACAAGGGATGGCAGGAAACATACCTAAATAAAAATGCCGAAAAGCGTGGGTTGCCTCCCACGAAGCGCTTCTTTAATGTCAATAGCTTGAAGTTACTTCCAAGCCTCCATTAAGGATGATAATAATTTGCCTGGTCATCTCTTCGCGAGACTTCATCGTCATCACGGCGGCACACTTTCTGCCCCTTCTCCTCGTTTGGCCTATTCGTATAACAAATCTGTCCTATTCCAATGCCTTCATCTGTTGACCCAAAATCTGTCAATTTGTAGAACAACACACAATCGCGAGCTTCGCCTGAATATAATGGAGGAGGGTAAATGTAAGTTGCTGAAGCCTTTTGTTCCTCAAAAAGAACTTCCTCCATTGGCTCTAATGCGCTACCTCCATCTTTATACTCTGAGACAAGTAGAAGATCTGCATCTGTCCCATGTTCATTAGCCTCTTGGAACGCACATACCAATTCTTGAAATTTGTGCAGCTCATCAGTGTCTGTCCCAAATAGTGCCCTTTCCAAATCTTCCACCATCCTAACATGATCAAATTCCTCACATGGCTTGTGAACATTCACCTCACCTTGGAATTTGTCTTCCTCAATTAAGCATGCAGTACCTTGCTCCAAGTCATCTTTATTTTCTGGAATTGCCTCTAGTATGAATTGTTGTTTCTCTTGTTCCAAGACACTACAAACTTGAGCAACTAGTGTCTCCATAGATTTGGTAGACTCCTCATAACTTCTTGCAAGTATCCTAATCTCCTCCATAACATCAACCTCATCTGACTGAAAAGTAGGAGTAGGTTGCTGATGTTGAAACTCTTCACTCCCAAAGAAATATGACATATCTGGAACATCTTGCTGGTACTGTTGAGGATGGTATTGAAAATATGGTTGTTCCTCATAAGTGACATATGGATCAACTCCTTCGTAGTAACAATATTGTGAGGGATCATGAATGCCCAAACACTGCTCACATGGCTGAGGCTGTTGAATACCACCTTGGTTGCTCCAGCACTGAAACGTCTCATGTAAGAAACTTGTTTGCACTAAATCACGCAAGCGTACGTGGTCACAAGTAATATATGAATAAGTCGAGTTCGATCCCACAGAGATCTGGTTATGGTTTTAATTCAGTTTTGTACCTATGCAACAATGTATGGTTATTATGCACTGCTAAGACAATTAACAATAATGGGTTTTGATTACCTAAATTAAACTAAGAAGTAAACTAACAAATTAAGAATTAACTAACTAACAAGAATTGGAATCGAATTACTTCTGCAAGAGAAAACATGGAATCCTAACTTCATTAAATACTTTGCTTCGATCTGACGCCTTTAATCACTTTATGCAATGGTTATGATATCCGATCAGACAACACGAAACAAGTACACGCTACCTCTCAGCATACGAATACCAAACTAAACATACATCCACAAAAGAGATAGAAGATGAATAGACACCAATTATGCTTAGACCCTATATCTCTATAGAATTTGAAAACATAACGGTTGAAGAACAAGTTATCCACATTGATCACATAGGGCAGCATAATATCTCTATTTACGCCACAAATCATGATGTTAAAACATCAACCTATCCTATGCTAGCATGGTAAGTTCTAAATCTCAAGATCCACTCTCGCTTCACAAGAGATTAACAAATTAGATGTTAGCTACGCATCTAAATTCATAAAGCATAACCATACGAGGATATCAGATATACATCACACACAGATCTGTAAAGCATCAAGAGACTAAAGCTCCATAAATAAATCCGTTAGAATCCCATGACAATGATTAGCTCATAATTGAACCTCTCGTCATCATGGGATCTGATGAAACCATGATAAAAACAAAGTATGAAAATATACAAATAAACCTAAGTAATTGATATGTAATGGTTCTACTAATAATGATCCAAATTACAAGGTTTGGATGTGTTTATATAGGCTCTAGAATTCTTGCCCAACAAGAAATTCCCCAAAATAGAGTTAAAATAGAATTTCAGCAAAATACGTTTCCTAAACTGATTCTGTTTTTAAGGAAAATTCGTAGCTGACTTTTCTTCAGTATTTCTGGACCGTTCCAGTTGTATTTGGACCTCTGGAGCACTTTAGAATGATATATAATTCCGTTATCTTTGCGTGGACTTCTTACGGGCCTCAAACGGACTTCTAAAACTCAAGATATGGCCAAAATAGTAAAAACTGTAATTTTTCAGCACCGCGCTCGTGCAACCTGCGCCCATCAGTCTATTTGTCGCGCAACCTGCGCCCACGCAATCTGCTCGTGCAACACCTGTCCCATATTGTAGAAAATCTCCCAAGCTTCGAGTGGGCAGTAAGATCGCTGAAAACGGACTTCTAGAACTCCAGATATGGCCAAAACAGTGAAGACTGTGCAACCTATCCAGAAAATCCGATTTTTAATAAATTTAAACTCCAAAAACGATAGAAGCGTTAACCATAATCGACATTCTTGTAAATCTGCACAACTAAGCAAAACACATCAAAACTACAAGAAACTTGAGTCCAAGACAATCAATTTAAGCCGATTTAGAATGCTCCAAGTGGATATAAAATCCACTTATCAACACCTAACAGATAAACCATTAGACAAACTAAATTGTCAATTTATTTAACAACTAATAATAAAACAAATATTAGATTAAAACTAACATTTTCCCCCTTAATCTAATATTTGTTTGTCCAAATCCTTAACTCCCAACATGTAACACCCCCAGATCCAGGGTCAGGGATCTAGTCGTTACGGTCTCAATATCCAACCACAAAACCAACATAATTTTAAATTACAACCTTGTGACCCAAAACAACAACATAAAACACACCCGTTATAGTCCCAGAGATGAAATCAGAGTAACCAACAATATTATTAATCACAAGTTTGAGTTCTTACAACCCCAAAGAATTACAATTGTACAATTACATACTCTTTGCCATCCATTAATAGATACCATAATATAAATACATTTGAGGCTCAATTGCTAACAACTAGCCTACCAGTAGTTGCATCCTCAACAAAGGTAGCCAAGACCTTAGCGGTAAACCTCTGACCGTTGACACCTGCTTACGCTGTGTGCGCCTTGCGCGGCCATCTGATCTAGCTGTTGTTGTGATATAAATAAATAAAGCAAGGGTGAACAATAGCCCACTAGAAATATAACTGAACAGTGATAATATATAACAGTCCAAAATATCTTTGAAACCGTATGCCATGCATTAACGATGTAGTACCAATATAAGGTATGAGATGAAGTTACAAGGTAACTCAAAAATATATTTGTTTTGAATAAATATCTGCAATGCAAAAGATAAGCAAGATATTCTCAATTATCATAAAAGAGGAACTTGCAGGAAAAATATTGCAATTCCGGTTTCAACACTTTTTCACCTTGCCAACACCAACAGTGTTGCAGAAATTTCTCACTTTTAGAAGATGAACTAATACGGGAGCATTGCCGCGCCAGATGCCCTGACGTTTACGATGATCAGTCGTATGTCATGCATCTCATCAGTCGTTCTCTACATGTAGAAGGTAGCTCCGACGGATTTACTTATCTACCGCCCTCTGGAACTCCTCAGCCAACGGTTGGGCTATTGCTGGACCGGCGCCACTCGGCCACTTACGCGTCTCCTAGTTCGAATATCATCCATGACTCTGAAACATAAAGTTCGTTCCCCTTTTCCCCAAGTGTAACACTTGTTGATAGGACTCCACAAAGTAGTCGTATCTAATTGGAAAGGAAAATTCACCAATATTTCCCAAGCTGATGCTTGTTAATGGATATAAACTTGTTACATCAATCATACCCCTCGAGCGTTGAGGAGGTAACCAAAAGACTCATATCGATGCTTGAAAGAATCAAGATGTGAGTGACAAGATAGTTTTAGCAAGTATAGGACCGGGCAGTCCAATAAATAACATCGCTCAAGTGAGGTCCCCTTATATACGTTTGGAAGTTGAGCGAGTATTTAAATCTTCTTTAAGACAGATTTAAATGAAAATAGAGTTTTGGGAACCTCCCCTTGATAAAATAGTCATAAAAGACTTCGAAATATTTTACATAATATCTGAAGGTGAAGGATAACCCTTGAATAATATAAATCATTACAAAAAGAATTCAAAAGAATTTAATTAAATATTCCAAGAATATTTATTAAGTCAATAATAATTACGGAATATTATTAAATCATAATATTGCTCGTAAGTAATCCTCGAATGAATATATATAATTATTTATTAAATAAATCTCTTCTTAAATGAATATTTAAAATAATATTCATTAAATAAATAAACCTAAATAAATATTTAAAATAATATTTACTGAATAAATCAAACCTTAAATGAATATTTGAAAATAATATTCATTTAACAAATAATATTCCAAATGAATATCCAAATAATATTCATTAAACAAATAATATTCTAAATGAATATCCAAAATAATATTCATTTAACAAATAATATTCTAAATGAATATCCAAAATAATATTCATTTAACAAATAATATTCTAAATGAATATCCGAATAATATTCATTTAGTAATCAAAACTTTAAAGGAATATTCGAAGTAATATTCATTGAGTAAATAGAACTTCTAATGAATATTTTAAAATAATATTCATTAAGTAAATCAAACCTTAAATGAATATTCAAAAGTAATATTCATTAAATAAATAAAGATCAAATGAATATTCCAAATAATAATAAGTAAGCCAAATGAATATTTGGGAATGATATTCGTCAACCAAATAACTCTAATGAATATTCAAAATAATATTCATTAAATAAATGACATTCTAAATGAATATTAAAATAATATTCATTAAATATTCCTTCACTGAGGTAATACTCAAATAACGTTCCTCGAAAGATTCGTAATCGAATAAAAATCCTCGAAATAATAAATTTGTCGCTGGGATCCCTCCGGGTTTCCACGACTATTTATATATTACAAAATATCGACTCCCGGTCTATATTTGAAGTATGAATATCATACGCCCTTCGCTAAGGGTCTTAACGAAATAATCCGGCTTATAACTGATATTTCATATATAGTCTAAAAGCCGATATCAATTCAGGGAACAAGTAATTCAATCTTAACTTGAAAGTAGGCATGCATGCTATGGCATATGTATAAAACAATCATCATATATATTATCACAACAACAGTTCCAAGTATTGGAAACTTGCCTGGGAATCGAGTGCGGGTAGGGGTAATGTGTCCCGGGTCAGCTCGACGATCTATAAACAATCAGAATATTTAAGATTAATCACTTAACGCTTCTTAAAAGGCTAAGTATAACTCCATTTAAATCGAAATATGTTTTCGAGTTATCTCGTTACGTCTCTTTTAGTGTAACTCTTTTTATCACCGATACGATCCGACATTCGTTCATTATCAAGACATGTCATCATGCTTATACTTGGTATATACTTAAGTCGTACAAGTTCTAAGGTCGGTCGTTTACGAATCAAGATTATACCTCGAGTGTTATCGCCCGTTTTCTAAGTTATAACCAAAGTCATACCTTTAAGGGGTTCGTTCGCGTTTAACCTCGATTCAAACATTTTTATAAAATCGGAAAACGATCCATTCGACATGTGGTTTTCTCCCACACCTTCCTTTTTACCTCTAATATTTAATTAATAAGATTCGCCACTGATTAAATGACATTTAAGGGAATCAATTTCAATTACGAACTTTCATTTACGATTTCGCACCACTTTTACGAATTTAATCATAACTCCTAAACCGTAAGTCCATTTCATGCGATCTTTATATCAAAACGAAGCTTGCAACATAATCTATCCTATCATGGCAGAACATGAAGCTGTACAGTGAGTTATAGCTACTGTGATGCTCGGTGTTTAATAGTCTAACGAAAATTCGGCATTACGACGGCTATAAATCGAACGTTCTAAAATTCATAACAATCAATCCAAGCCACACCGGGCATACTATACATGGTTTTCATCTTAACCAGTCCAAGAAGGTTTCAATTAACCATCATAATCATCAAAACTCTTAAATCATCACTACTAACTACATAATCATGCTTTTATGCATATAACAACACCATAATCTTAACTAATCTAAAACCATCAAGAACATATATAAAACTCAAAGTAAGATCTTGGGTTCTTAAGAATTATACCTTGATTGGAGAGTGTACAAGCTATAATAACCCTTATATAGTCCTTGTATGGCTTTAACAAAGCTTAAATCATCCAAAGAAACCAAGAAATCAAAGTTAGTTTCTTGAAAACACTATTCACCCTCATCTTTGAGGATTTATTTGAAAATGGAAAACATGGAGTTTGAAGCTAAGATTTCTAGGAGATCATTTTTATGAAATATAGGACTCACCATAAAAATTTGGAGATCAAACAATGGTTGGAAGGTGGATTTTGAAATCTTAAAACTCCAAAATTCGAAGTGCCTTGGTTTTGGGGGAAAAACAGTGAACTTCTCGAATTTATTTACCCATCCAAACGATCTTCAAAAATTATGAAATTAAATCCCCAACTTCACCTTGATGTGTAGAAGCTCCATGAATTTTTTCATGATTTTTAGATGAGTAGATCTAGGTGAAAAAAAATTGCAAAGACCCCTGCCCTGGAAAATGCAAACTGCTGGAAAAATGGGGGAGAGGTGGTGTTTGCTTGGCTTTGATCTTGCTCTCATCTTATCTAAAGTGAATTATTGAATGTCTTTGGATAATATCTTGTCCATAAAGTAGCTTTAATAAAGTTCTAGGTCATGCATGATGTAATTAAATGGACAAGTGTTGGTTTGTAATGGTAAGATGATGACAAGAAGCTAAGTACTTGGTTATGTTTGCTAAGTATACTAGTTGCTCATGTAACTACTTAGTTACTTGGTCTTATCTCCTTGTACATGCATGCATCTTGATCCTCTGTTTGTTCTTTGTCCGGTTATTGCTCAATTCGTTGCTCGTTCGAGGGACTAACTCATTCGTTTCTAGTTAGGGTTTTACCGAAAACCTTCTTAATATTTATACTACTATTCCTCATCTTTCTTAATACTTCTCGAATTTAAATTCCTTAATTCTCTTTTATAAATCCTTAAGTCTTGCAGTGTCCAGGGAAATCTCGGAGAAAATAAAAGTGCTCTTTTTCTGAATCCGACAGCTTTTACATACACTTATTTTCCTCCTGGATCACTAATACGAACTCAAAAATCCGTTCCGAATACCGGGTATAACATTATTATAATAATATTCCAAATTCCACCAAAATCACTATTCATCACTTATTTTTATTTAATTCCTATAATTAGGAAAATGAACCTGGTTCACCCTCGAGTGTTCCTTAACCTTTCATGGAACCTCCGTACTTGTAACCGATATTGATCTGGATGACATGAGGGTATCTATTTCTCTCTAGGAAATCTTATCTTAACTTTCTAGGAGATAGATTATTCTAATCTAAGTTATCACCCAATAGCATCCTTCAGGCCATATAACCTTGGAATATATATCATTTCATTATTCATTCATTAAAACCAGTATTACATTCTAGTTGTAACCACTATTCATTCTTACATCAATACATAATAAAAAGTTTTAATTCTACCCAAAAATCCGGGTTCTTACACAACAAGCTACGCATCCTCTCGAACTTTACTATCACCATGGCTTTTGTCAGAATATCTGCTTTCTGTCCTTCGCTGCCTATGTGTTTAATGATGATCTTCCCACGCTCCACACACTGTCTAATGAAATGATATCGAATGTCGGTATGTTTACTTCACCCATGGAATACCGGATTCTTGGCCAAATCTATGGCTGACTTGTTGTCGATGTAGATAATCACAAGCCCTATTTCTTCACCAGTTATCTATCCCAAAACATTTCAAAGCCATATCCCTTGACATGCTGTTGCAGTGGCCTCCATAAACTCTGCTTCACACGAGGATAGCGCCACACAGTTATGTTTTTGTGATACCCAAGTAATCATACTCTCATTGAGATAGAACACCATACCCCCGGTGCTTTTCCTGTCGTCCACTTGACACGCCAAGTCAGTATCTGAAAACCCAGTTAGCACATGATTTCCAGCTCCCTTTAAGTACACTAGACCATAATGAGTTGTACCTTTTATGTATCTAAGTATACGTTTGACAGCTTCCAAATGCAAGATTGTGGGCTGCTCCATGTACCTGCTTATAACACCTACATCATAAGAGATATCTGGTCTACTGTGTACTAGATACCTCAAGCATCCAACCATAATTTTGTAGTCTATGGAATTATCTGTCTTCCCACCTCTATCACTACTGATCTGTATGCTTGGATCCATAGGGTATTTTGATGAGTTACAATTTGACATCCCAGCCCTTTTGAGAACCTTTTTTGCGTATCCAGCTTGTTTTAACTCAATGAAGCCTTCACCCTGTTGAACTTCAATGCCCAGATAGTAATTTAACTCACCCAAGTCTGTCATTTCAAAAATTTCACTCATTTGTACCTTAAGCTTTTCAATGACTAAAGTGTTTGAGCCTATGATCAGAAGATCGTCAACATAAATACCAACAATCAGGACATTATCACCTTCCTTTCTCGTATAAACAGCATGTTCATACGGACATCGAATAAAACCGAGATCCTCCAAGCACTTCTTCAGTTTCGCATACCAGGCACGTGGTGCTTGTCTTAGGCCATACAAAGCTTTGGCCAATTTATAAATAAGGTGCTCTTTTCCCTTTTTTTCGAAACCCTCCGGTTGACTTACGTATACTTCTTCTTGTATTTCCCCATTTAAAAAGGCCGTTTTCACATCTAGATGATGCACTCTCCATCCATTTTTAGCAGAGAACGCAAGCGAAAGATGAACATTTTCAATGCGTGTCACAGGAGCGAATATGTCGTCAAAATCAACCCCTTGCTCTTGGACATAGCCTTTCGCGACGAGTCTTGCCTTATACTTGATTATGTTACCATCAGCATCCTTTTTGAGTTTGTAAATCCATTTTAAACCAATCGCCTTGTGTCCTTTTGGAAGTTCAGTCAGTTGCTATGTATTGTTCTTCTCGATAGACTCGATTTCTTTAGACATGGCTTGCTTCCACTCATTCATCTTAGTAGCTTGTCTATAACATGTGGGCTCATTAACACCCATCCTGAACAATTCCTCATCCATCTTGATTGGTTCTATGTTGTTATAAATATTTGTTATAGCTCTAAACTTCCTTGGTGTATCATCGTAGTTGTCCCTGCTGATATGAGTGGCATGTGGAGTTTGCATTTGTGTAGGACTTTGCTCACCAGTCTCTGTATTAGTCTCTATATTAGTCTCGCTATCTTGCTCCTATGCGTCTCCTCCCCTATTTTGACATACTTCAGGTACATTGAACCAGTTATTGCTAGCCTTGCCCCTTTCCTGATCGTTCCATAACTATCTTTTGTCTTCTTCAAAGATCACGTCCCTGCTTACCCAAACACGGTTCCTTACCGGGTCATAAAGGCGATATGCTTTAGTTCCTGGCTCTTTATCCAAATTCACAACGTTCACGCTTCTATCGTCTAGCTTACTCGTTTGGCAACCTGGCACCTTCATGTGTGCAATACACCCGAACACACGCACATGTCCAATGGATGGTTTTGTCTCACACCATGCCTCATAGGGAGTTTGACCTCACAACGCCCTTGTAGGTAACTTGTTTAATATATAAATGGCATGTCTGATTGCCTCACCCCACAGCTTCGAAGGCAAATCTGTTTTATTAAGACAGCTACGAGCCATTTCGACCATAGTTCGGTTTCGCCTTTCCACGACCCCATTTTGTTGGGGCGTGTAAGGTGCAATGTAGTGCCTTATGATCTCGTTATCTTCACAGTAACAATTAAATTCTTTTGAACATAATTCACCCCCGCGGTCTGTTCTGAAAACTTGTACTTTCTTCTCTGGTTTATTCTCAACTAGAGCACAAAAATTTTTGAACGCATTCAAGGCCTCATCTTTGCTCTTCAATAAATATGCCCACATAAACCTACTGTAATCATCAACCAGTAGGAAAAAATACTTGTTTCCAGCTGCTGTATCAGGCGAGATGGGTCTAGACAGGGCTCCATGAACCAGATCTAGTACATGAGTTGCACTGTAGTTACTCTGAGATGGGAATTGTTTTCTCATCTACTTTCCCATCAAACATCCATCACAAACGTTGTCAGTCTTAACAATCTTAGGTAGACCTCTCACCATACATTCTTGATAAGTGGATTTATATCCACTTGGAGCATTCTAAATCGGCTTAAATTGATTGTCTTGGGCTCAAGTTTCTTGTAGTTTTGATGTATTTTGTTTAGTTGTGCAGATTTACAAGGATGTTGATTATGGTGGATGTTTTTGTCGTTTTTGGAGATTTAATTTATTAAAATTCGGATTTATTGGGCTGCACGCGTGAGATTCACTGTTTGGACCATATCTTGAGTTCTATAAGTCTGTTTTCAGCCCGTAAGCTGTCCACGCAAAGATAACGAGATTCTCTATCATTCTAAGGTGGTCCAGAGGTCCAATTACGTTTGGAACGTTCCAGAAAAACTGAAGAAAAGTCAGCCACGAATTTTCCTTAGAAAAACAGAATCAGTTTAGGAAACGTCTTTTGCAGAAATTCTGTTTTAACTCTATTTTGGGTATTTTCTTGCTGGGCAAGGCTTTTAGAGCCTATTTAAACACATCCTACCATTGTAATAGATATATACACATTATCATAGTTTTATTATTGTAACCAGCTTAGTTCTGCAAGGGAGAAAAGGAGAGAAGGATTCAACGCTCGTGACAAGCAACGGATCTAGATCTACTTCATCTTTTGTTCTAGATTTGTTTTCTCAAACTCTTGTTTATTAATATAATTACTTCTTTTATTCATACCTTGTTATTTAACATGTTTTCATCAAATCCCATGGTGACGAAAGGTTTAATTATGAACTAATCGTTGTCATGGGATCCTAGTGGATTTATCTATGTAGCTTAGTAGTTTGCATGCCTTAAAGATTTATGTGTGGTGAATGCTGATATCCTCGTATGGTTAATCTTAATGCTTTTGGATGCGTAGCTAACATCTAAATTGAATTGTTAATCTCTTGTGAAGCGAGAGTGGATCTTGAGATTTAGAACTTGCCATGCTAGCATAGGATAGGTTGATGTTTTGACATCATGATTTGTGGCATCAATAGAGATATTATGCTACCCTATGTGATCTAAGTGGATAACTTGTGCTTCAACCTTTATGTTTTCAAATTCTATAGAGATATAGGGTCTAAACATAATAGGTGCCTATTCATCTTCTATCTCTTTTGTGGATGTATGTGTAGATTGGTACTAGTATACCGAGAGGTAACTTTTACTCTTTTCGTGTTATCCGATCAGATATCAAACCCATCGCATGTTTTAATTAAAGGCTGCAACTCTAAGTGAAGTAGATGATGAAACTAGGATTCCATGTTTATTCTCATATAAGTAATTCGATTTTAATTCTCGTTAATTGTTTAATTCTTAGTTTTATAATTTGCACTTAGTTAATTTAGATAATCAATCTCAATTTTGTTATTTTTCTTAGCAGTGGATAAAAACCATACATCGGTGCATAGGTACATTAATTGAATTGAACACCATTCTAGATCTCTGTGGGAACGAACTTGATTTAATCATATATTACTTGTGACAACGTGCGCTTGCGTAAATTTTGCATAACAATTCTTCAGACATTAACTTCATGGCTTTGTTATCAACATGTCCAAGTCGTCGATGCCATAGATGAGTTCTCTCATCTGAGCTTGACATCAAGCAACCTGGCTTAGGAGTCTCAATTAATATCTTATACAGTCTATTTTGCGACCTATTTACCTTCATGAGTAACTTTTCACTTTTATCGAACACCCACAAAAACTCTCCCTTTAAAATTACTTTGTTTCCACTTTCAGGCATTTGCCCAAACTGATAATGTTACTACAAAGATTGGGAATATAATATACCTCATGTAAGATACGTTCCTCCCCGTTCTTGCACTTGAAAATGATAGAACCCTTTCCTTCAATCTTAACAGTCGAGCCATCTCCAAATCGCATCTAGCCAGTAATGCCTTCATTTAGTTTTGAAAATTTGGACTTGCAACATGTCATGTGGTTGCTTGCCCCGTTATCAAGATACCAAAGGTTTGTTTCAACACGCCCTTATCACAGTCTGTCAAAATAGTTGGCATCACCTGTTTCTCGTTCAACAGTATCACATCTCCTTCTTCTCTACCACATTTCACCATCAATAAGGCTAGTTCGTTGTCCTCCACCTGTGTCATATTTACTTCTTACCGTTGTTCTTTGTTTTTCTTCGGTTTCTGGCATTTAGCAGCGTAGTGTCCAAATATGCCACAATTATAACATTGAATCTTACTTTTGTCTTGACCTCCCCTTCTTCTTTGACTACCACTTGTATCAGTCTTGTATGTTCATTTCTGCCACTCCTCCCTAGTAAGCAACAACTTCTTTTCTCCACCTTCTTTCTTGGATCATTCTTCTTCTCTGAGGAGTAATTGTCCATCACTTGAAATAGCCTTGCCTTTCACTCTTTCTTCATGAGCTTTCAGAGATCCAACAACTTCCTATATTGTCATCTTATCCAAATCTCCAAATTGATCCAAAGTGGAAGTAATTTAAAGGAATTTCGCTGGCACTCCTCGCAATAGATTTTTTACCACATACGATTCAGTCACCTCTTCTTCTAAGGCTCGTATATTGGTAAGAAGTCCATTAAGCTTCATAAAAAACTCATCAATTTCTTCATTTTCTTTCATGCTGAGTGATTCAAACTCAGATTTCATTGACTGCACTCTTGCGGTCTTAACACGCTCAGCTCCTTGGCACATTGTTTTGAGCGCGTCCCATGCCTCCTTTCCAGTCTTTTTTGCAGCAAGAGAGAGCAACAACTCTTTTGGTATACCGTGGTATATCATGGCCAAGGCTATCTTGTCCGTTCTCTCATCAATTACCACCTTAGGATCAATTGTCTCTACAGCACCCCACACCCCATACGCCTGCATGAATACCTTCATCTTCATTGCCCATGCTGTGTAGTTCTCCTTTGTCAACGGTTGGTAATTTAGACCAAACGAACCTCCTTTCGTTTTGCTTGTCTCTGACGCTGTCATCACCTACGTACCAAGGCTCTAAATACCAAATCTAGGATTTCAATCTTGAATCTTATATATATAACAAGTGTATAATATAAAACTATAAAAGAGAAAATAACATAAATACCAGTGATGCTTGTCCAAAAAGGCTTCCTTTTTTATTTATGACCCTCAACCATATATAAGACATGTTACAATCTAAATGCTGGAAAAAGCTAGAAACCAGGAACAGAAAGAGACTCCTAATGCACTACTACCACTACACTCGATCCTAAAAGTTCTCAACTGCAAGCACGAACTAGTCACACATGACCAATTCAACACACCTAACAGATAAACCATCAGACAAACTAAATTATCAATTTATTTAACAACTAATAATAAAGTAAATATTAGACTAAAACTAGCATAAGGTACATACCTTTCTCTACACCGACAAAGACATCGGTCATATTTCACATAGACATCAGTTTTTAGCCGATGACTATGTTTGATAATAGCTGATAATGTATGTCAAACCATTAGGCTGATAGAGTAGTTAGTGTCTACTGACTATACTCAAGTAGAGATTGCTAGATTGAACACTTAGTTGTGGAAGAGTTTATTTGGCAGTCAACGTGTACTTGACGATGAACGGGAACGAGGTCAGCTTATCATACGCTGAATGAAGTGTACGCTGAAGATAGAAGATGTGCTAAATGACAACTCTACTTCTACTAGGTTTCTGATCAAGAGAAGATAAGCCGTGCAGTGATATGGTTCAACTAGAAGATAGTAGTGGAAGCTTACTCGAATATGATGATAACTCCTATCACGTTTCATATTCATAGTTATCCTACATTACGTAGAGTTTGTATTTGATGGCAGCTAGGTACTATATATATACCTAGGTTAGGTGATTGCAAAGTACCACTTGATTGATACGAAGCAATTCAGATAGATATATCAATCTTGTAACCTAGTAGCTCTCGAATATTCTTGTTTGATATTTGGGAGATTAGAGAAACACTCTTATAAACAATTTTGATTTATACACTGATTATTCATATCATACTTGTTTTTCTATATTCTACAAAAGATTATCATAATTTATTCAAACACCCCTTCTATAGTATTATATAGGCAACACATGGTATTAGAGACAATGTGTCAACACAATGACGGAACCGACTAAGACAATCAACATGACAAACAGGTATGAAACTATACGAGTGCCCGTGCTGAGGATTGATAAATATCCTGTATGGAGCGTGAAGATGAAGATGTTCCTTGAAGCTCAAGATGTTGAATATCTCGACATACTTGAGGATGGCCCTTTCACTCCAATGAGGGCAGCTGTTGTTGAAGATAAGACAAATGCCAAGGAAGTTCCTTCATACAAGAGAAACTGGACTGCTGAAGACAAGGTGCTGAAGGATGCCAAAGTGAAGAATCTCTTACATACCAGTCTGGACCTTGTCATGTCCATGATGGTAATTTACTTCAATTCTGCCAAGGTAATATGGAAAGCCATTGAAGTAAGGTGCCAAGGAACTGAAGCCATCAAGAAGAACATGAGATCCATTCTTGTTCAGGAATATGAGCAAATCTACTCAAGGCCTGAAGAAACTATGACTGATACCTACAACAAATATAATAAACTCTAGATTGATTTATTGTTTGTAGGTAAAATTTATGAGGTTGAAGATGTTAATACCAAGTTTCTAAAGGCTCTTCCTAATTTGTGGGATCTAAAGGCTACCACCATTAGGAGCGTTTGTCAGCTTGACACAATGTCTCTTGATGAAATTTCTAGGTTGCTGAAAACTCATTAGCTAGAGATGGAATAGAGAAAAGCCATAAGAAGTTAATCCAGATCATCTGCTTTAACCACACAAGAAGTAACACCAAAGCCAGACATTGAAGGCTTCAAGAGGAAAATCAAGTATATGGAGTTAGCGGTTGAGTCATCTAATGAAGAACCAGGAGCTGAAACTGAAGGTGAAGCATCTGTCGATAAACTGAAGGTGAAGCATCTGTCGATGAAGACCTGAAGCAGATGGTTGCTTTAATAGTGAGAAGATTGAAGAAGATGCACTATGGAAGATTTGAAAAAAAGAAATACCTCTCAAAGAATAAAGAACAGAATGCTGGTGGTGACAAGTACGAGAATAAGGAATTCAGGGGCAAAATAGACAAGTCCAAGATCAGATGCTACAATTGTGATGGGATAGGACATTATGCTACTGAGTGCAAGAGGCCTAATAAGAGTAAAGACTCAGGCAAGGCACTCATCTCAAGCATAACTTGGGCTGACTCCTTAGATGATGATGAGGTAGTTAATTGTGCTTTAATGGCCACTGCTGATGCCGAACCTGAAGATAAGGTACCTGCTACTACTTATGCATATGACACTGATGATATCTCTGAACTTAGATGTTATTGTATTAATGTAAGAACCCTAATTTTTGGTAATATTTTATTTTATTTAATATCTTGTGGCAATGTCAATATGGAACCTTTCTGGTCACCCTGTTGATTAATAGAATTGATTGTCTGAGAAACTGTGTTGTTGTATTCACTATGTAAGATAAAAAGGGAGATTGTGAAGGCAAGAGTCTTATTGTTAGTGAGATTTATAAAACTTGGGATTTGAGAATGATTAGAGTGTTAAAAGATTTATTAAGGATCATGACAAGGAATTATGGACATTAGAGGAATTTACACAATTAGTACTTAAGAAATTATAGGGGAAATCTCTACGCGACAAAATATTATTACGAGAGATTAATTAAGATACGATACGAATTAAAGATTAGATAATAAGCATTGGTGGAAGAATAATAATACAAGGAGTAGTATTGCATGCAAGCCCATGCAACCAAGTAGTTAGGAATCAAGCAAACTAGTTAGCCATTGGAAGATGAATAGTACCTAGTTACTTGCTTTTTCAAGAAAGGGGACAAGAAGTACAAGGAGCCATGCTTGCTAGTACTTACCCATACTTACATGATATGTATAACCCAACCTCATCTCATACCACTTATTCACCCAATACAAACACAAAAAAAAAATCAAAACACACCCCCCCCCTTGAGAAGAGCTCTCGGCCAAGACAAAAAAAGGAAGAAGAAAATTTCTTCTTCCCCCTTTCCCATCACTCATAAATCATAACATAATTCCTAGGTCATCTACATCATATAGACAAGGTATGTTAGCAATTTCACTCCATTTCATCCACCCAATTTCAAGTTACAAATTGTTAAAGTTTGGATGAATAGTAACCAAGTTTGTTCGATCTTCCTTTAGATCTTGCATTATAAGTGTTGTAGGAGACCATCTAAGGTGTTGTTGAGTTGTGAAAAGCTTATCCAAGGCCCCTAGGTGCTCAAGAAGGTATAAAATCACAAACCCTCTTGGTTATGTAGTATTTATAATGTTTGGCAGTAGATCCATGTATTTATGAGCTAATCTTGGTTATATGTGTATTGGATAGCATGGATCTTGAGTTTTGATGTTGATATTGTGACTTTGATGACTATGGATAATATATATGTCTCCATGAGTGTTATGAACCATGATTTAAGTGTATTAAGTGTTGGTTGTATGGTGGAATTGTGGAAAATGGTTGATCTAAGTAGTATGTGCATGCTGAGTTTTTCCAGGAGCAATGACCTGCCTTGTATTACGGTTTTGAACACCCAAATGTTGTCCCCTGATGTCCTACCTTATATTGTTGGAAAGATAATTGAATGTAGTTTCTGGAAATGTAAGGTTCATGGCTAGGTGATGTGTAGATTTTAAGTTATGGCCGGAGGAGTGAATTGTGTTTCTGGACTATGGACTGCACTAAGTGACCCTCTTGTGAGCCTTGTTTAAACCCCTAAAAATTTATGTGGGATCATGGAAAACTTAGAGAAGCTAGCAAATACAGTGGTGAAGGCTACCCAAAAAGAATTGGATTAAAATACGAATTTTTGAATTTTATAAAAATGCTAGAGTAAGTTTCGCGCAAGGGAAAAAGTCGTTAGTGGAGCATAATTCTAGGAGTAATGGTTATGGTTCGAATGTGGTAACTAAATTAAGTCGTATAAGTGACGAGCGTAATCGAGTGATGACATGAACATATAGAGGGGCTAGAGTGTCATAAGACGAAGTCATTAAGTTAATTTCGTACCCCCTAAAACCCCGTAATTAAAGAGATATTGTTAAGGTACTAACGAGCGGTTATTGCTTATGTATAGATCGTTCCACTCCGCATGCTCGACCACCCCAACCAAACCAAGGCAAGTTTACTTTTCAAAACTTATACATATACAAGGACTTTCACTGTTGTGTTTGTAGTTTTCAATTATATCAAATGCTATGTTTATCGAAGTATTGATGCAATTGAGATCGTATAAGTACATATATGCTTGTACCCCTTGAACTTAGATTAAAATGTTTTCTTCGGACAACGACTCTAGCAATAGAGGTCGTAGCGGTCCGTATATACCTATTGACCGGGGAGCGGTATATTATTATCTAGATTGCGAAAACCCGAAGGGTCATTCGGGAAGTATCATGTACTCAAGTATTATATTCATATCTTCGTAAATACTCGAAACCCTATCTTGGATTAAAAGTTTATTTTATTAAATAATTATTTTATTAATTATTAATATTAAATCTTAAAATATCATTTATTAATTATTGTTCACTATTTTAAAAACAAAGTTAATCCAAGATACTTTTTAATACTTTCAAACTCGAACTTTTTCGAACTCAAAACATTTTCGAAAACCCCCGGTCAGGTTCTGCTTCTTGTATGATTTCAAGAATTATCGGTCGACTGATGTCGAACCACAATTACTCTGTTTTAAATCAAAATCAAGTTTTTAAAAGAAAAAGAAAAAGGGACTCTGGCAGGTGTGGGAACCGTTGACGAACGATTCCCGGGATGTGTAAGCGGCCGTGAGCCAGGCGGTCCATCACTTATTATTCCGGCCCAGGTGTTGCCGAAGGATGATTACGGATGTAGTTTTCATCGAGGGTGATTACGGATGTAGTTTTCACTCGGGGATAGTTACGGATGTAGTTTCTATCCTTCTACCGGTAGAGAAGACCCGCGGATTATTGGACTCGGATGTGGCGACTGATCATCGTCAATCCCTGTCAGGTTTTATGTTTTCTTTAAGTCCCATTCCTCCACTTTGGAAAAAAGCTTTGACACTGCATCTTAGGCCTATGTGCCAGTTGCCGATAGTGTCCTATTTTGATGAGAAAGATGTTGACTTCATGCAGTAGCTAGAACTGCAAGGTTATTTTGAAAACAAGGGCACGTACTGGTGCACCTTTGAAATTTACCAATAATGACAAGTGACTTTATAACTGGATGATACAAACGAGTTTAATGACTGCTATACATATGAAATGCTATATTGCTTATCTTATACCTATATTCTTGCTGAGCTATAGTTGCTCACTCTTGCTTGTTTTCAAATTTTACAAACACAACAGCTAAGAGAAATGGCAAGAACCTGTCAGACTGTTCGAAAACAGGTGACTAGACCCCAGGCTGCAGTTGAGATTCCACCGGTAGGCCCCATTAGCCGGATTGGTTGGCAGCTTTTGTTAGTACGTTTTATTTATAAGTATGACCTGTGCAAGGCAGTGTACCGTAACAAACTTTCAAGCCGCCAACTTCGCTTCATATCGAAGTGTTGCTGGTAGCATAAATGTTATTTAATTCGGTCTGTAATAACTCTAAAACTCTTACTTTTGCTTATTCATATGTATGACATTTCTGAGACTCTAACCTGTGTGTGTGTGTGTGTGTGCGGTGTGAGTTTATTGTGGGGTCGATGGCTGTTTATTTATATTATGTGCAAGAACAAGTATGTTATTAATGGAAAATGGACCGTGAGCGCCTAGATCCCCGACCCCGGATCTGGGGGCGTCACAGAAATGGTATCAGAGAGAAGGTTACAGTTCTCAGAAACGATAGTAATTTAGGAAGGCAACCATAATAATACGAATAATATAACACTAATAATAATCCCATTAATACCAAGAGCTCTCATCGAGTTCACAGTCGGGTTATCGGATATAGCCCTGACTTCTAAGGCCCGTGAGGGAACTACTCCTTAAACCCTTCTTTATGGTTAGTAACCTACCTTATTTCCCTTGTGTAGATGGAGGAGATACCAGACCCTGAGGCCTATGAGAGGGAGCATGATGAGGCACTACTGAGAGAGACTGAGGACCCTGTTGAGGATACTGATGCTGACTCTGAGACCGACCCTGTGATTGAGCTGATAGAGGACACTGAGGAGGAGGATCCCGATGAGGAGCCCTTTGTTGAGCCTGAGCCTGTTACCCCCTCCCCTGTGGCCACTGATGAGGAGAGTGTGCGATCCGGTGAGGACCGTGTTGTGTCACCCCCACCCTCTCCACAGTCATTAAGCCCCACTTCTTCAGATGATGACTCCGAGGAGGATACTTCTAGCGAGGAGGAGCGTGACCCTACCCCTGCTCCTGCTCCTGCCCCTGTTATGCCACCCCCACCACTGGACCTACCCCCGGTGTCGGGCGCTGAGCACGCCTATGTCGTGCAGTTCATGACCCGAGACTTACTTTCTGCCGAGGCCAGACTTAATGAGGCGAGGCGAGCCCTAGTGGAGGAGCGCGAGGCGCGACTGAGGATTCAGGCTGAGATGAGGACTACTGTTGCTAGGAGGACTAGAGCTCGACTCCACAGGATCGAGAGGAGGAGTCGCGAGAGGATTCTCGGATTAGGGATCCGCGGGGGCGGAGTGATCTAGGCTAGGGATGTTAGGCGTGTTGTGTGTCGTGCATTTGCCCGAGTGAGGACCTTGCTCCGTCGCGGTGCGGCCCCGTGATGTGTTACTGATAGCTCAGTCCCCTAGGTTCAGATGACATTAGTATGTCGATTTTGCGGGATAGTTGACTTGTGCAGTGGCATCCTTTCTGACCAGTGGATGAGTAGACTGACCTACAGATATGTAGATGTGACTTCGGATAGTATGTACGGATGTAGCCCTACTTTTGTGTAGCCCTGACTATTCGGATGATGTACTTGTATTTGTTCCACTTTTGCTAGACTTTGACATCGGAACTATGTATTTGGCTCTAACATCCAAACTTTGTGACAACCCTTGTACCGTACTTATTTAGTTTCAGTTTCCTTGATATTGTCTCAACTGCTTTACTTTCCGATGCCATGCTCTACTGTTTTGATATACAACTGTGATTATACAACTGCTACAAGCCACAAATACAACCATGCTGTTTCAAATTTACAATATGCGATTTCAAAATTGTTCTCTACATTTTCCAAAAAAAAAAAAAAAAAGTTTTAGTTTATTTAAAATTCTGAAAATATTTCTACAGATTACGAAGTTTTGAAATTTTGGAAATTCCTATAAATGTTTTCGAACCACGTAACGACTTTCCCTAAAAAGGTTTTACAGTTTATCGCCATCATAAGGGCACTGCGAGTTTCGAAATTTTAACCCTGCATAAGGAGGAACAATACGTTCCTGACTTCTCTAAATACGGTCAAATAATTTGAAAACCCTAACCCATTTTTGTCTTATTATCAGAATCATGCCACCCAGAAGAATGAACACCCGAGCTCACCCGGCCAACTCTGAAGGCCAGGGTAGCCACCATTGGTCGGGAGGCCACCAAAACCGAGAGAGAGAGGATTTGAACCTGAGCGAGGATGAAGGTAGTGACTATAACTTGTTTGATAACTCTGAGTATGATGAAGAGGAAGCTGAAGATGATACCCTAGAGGTGGAAAACCCAAGGAGAGACCCTATGGAGCGATTCATGGACCTACTCAGGCAGAACTTGGACCGTCCCCCGGTTCAGCCACCACCCAACAATGCGAATGCCAATGCCTTTCGGAATTTCAAATCCCTGAAACCCCCGGAGTTTAAGGGAACTGCAGACCCGGTCGAGGCAAGAGCCTGGCTGAAAGAAATGGAAAAATCTTTTGAGATACTAGGAGTCGCTGAAGAGCAAAAAACTGTTTTCGCCACCTATCTCCTGAAGGGCGAGGCAAACTACTGGTGGGAAGCTAAAAAGAATTTGGAGGGAAGAGGTGTGGTGACCTAGGAGAGGTTTAGCGAGTTGTTCTTGGAAAAGTATTTCCCTAGGTTCATGGAAACACAAATGGAGCTGAAATTTTTGGAACTAAAGCAAGGCAACATGACGGTGGCCGAGTATGAGGCAAGATTTACTGAGCTGTCAAGGTTTGTGCCGGAATATGTGAACTCTGAGGTGAAGAGGGCCCGAAGGTTTCAATTGGGGCTAAAGCAATGGATTCAGAATCGTGTGGTGGTTCTTGAGTTGACAGACTATGCCACCCTGGTACAGAA
The DNA here is from genome assembly GCA_037693485.1 of Kitagawia praeruptora. NCBI lineage: Eukaryota > Viridiplantae > Streptophyta > Magnoliopsida > Apiales > Apiaceae > Kitagawia > Kitagawia praeruptora. The sequence continues at coordinate 154,733,196 of CM075351.1, read as the reverse complement.
AGCATCGATTGTTGAGGCTGGGGGTGAATAGATGCAGAAGGAGAGGGAAGGAAAGAAGAGGAAGTTTGACAGTCGAAAGGGAAACTCTGCAGGAGGGAGCTTCCCGAGCAAATTTAAGCGAGGAACAATGTCCCAACCCAGCGGGAACTTTGGAACCAAGAGAGCGGAAAGTTGGAGCGTGGGCCAGAGCGGCCGACCACAGGGATCGTCTTACTCTACCCCACCCAGAGCCCCACTCCCGGAATGCAATAAATGTGGAAGGAAACATGCGGGCGTGTGTAACCTGCAAGATGTGAAGTGCTTCAAGTGTGGGCTGACAGGGCATTATGCTAACACCTGTCGAGGAACTAGTAACAACACCAGTGCCGGAGGTAATTGCTTCAAGTGTGGGAAACCAGGGCACCGAATGAGGGAATGTATGTCCTCTGGGCCAGCTGTATCAAGAGTGAGTGGAACTGCTTCTAACAGGGCCCCTACTGCAAGAACTTTTAACATGACTGTGCAAGATGCCGTGAGGAACACGGATGTGATCGCAGGTACCCTACTACTCAACTCAGTTAATGCGAATGTTTTATTTGATTCGGGGGCTACCAAGTCTTTAATATCTCTAGATTTTGTATGTCGGTTAGGCCTTAAGACTGAACCACTGAGAGACAGACTGCAAGTAGAGATAACTAATCATGAAATTATTCCTGTTAACCAAGTATGTCCAGGTTGCGACCTAGAAATAGAAGGGCAGCACTTTCGGGTAGATTTAATACCTTTTAAGTTAGGAGAGTTTGACGTAATAGTAGGTATGGATTGGTTGACAACCCATGGAGCTCAGATTGATTGTGTGAAGAAGAAAGTGAGTTTAAGACTGCCAGGGGATAAGGAAGTAGTGTTTAGTGGAAAACGACAAACCCAAAAGTTCCTGACTATGATTCAAGCTAAAAAGCTGTTACGTAAAGGATGCGAAGCCTATATAGCCTATGTAAAGGATACCAAGAAGGAGGCGCCAAACCTACAGGAAATCCCAGTCGTTAATGAGTTCGCGGACGTATTTCCGGATGATCTTCCAGGACTACCACCTGATAGAGACATCGAGTTCGCTATAGATTTAGTTCCGGGCACGGCCCCAATTTCAAAAGCCCCATATAGGCTAGCCCCAGTAGAGATGAAAGAGTTGGCCACCCAATTGCAAGAGCTGTTGGATAAAGGAATGATAAGACCTAGTGTGTCACCGTGGGGAGCCCCGGTGCTATTCGTGAAAAAGAAGGATGGCAGTATGAGATTATGCATAGACTACAGGGAGTTGAATAAGGTGACCATAAAGAATAAGTATCCTTTGCCCAGGATAGATGACCTGTTTGACCAACTAAAGGACGCGGTTTATTTTTCCAAGATTGATTTGAGAACCAGGTACCACCAGTTAAGGATTAAGCCAGAAGATATACCAAAGACGGCCTTTCGCACCCAGTACGGACACTATGAGTTTTTAGTGATGTCGTTTGGGTTAACGAATGCACCCGCAGCTTTCATGGACTTAATGAATTGAGTCTTCAAGAAGTACCTGGACAAGTGTGTTATAGTCTTCATCGATGACATCTTGATTTATTCCAAGACGAAAGAGGAACATGCAGAGCACTTGAGGATTGTATTGGGAGCATTAAGAGAAGAAAAGTTGTACGCTAAGTTCTCGAAGTGTGAATTTTGGTTGAAGGAAGTTCAGTTTTTGGGGCATGTGATTAGCGAACAAGGCATTCTAGTGGACCCAGCGAAAATAGAGGCTGTATCAAACTGGGAGAGACCAACCACTCTGACAGAGGTGAGAAGTTTCATAGGATTGGCTGGCTACTATAGGAGATTTGTCCAAGACTTTGCAAAGATAGCAGCCCCTTTGACCCGGCTAACTCGCAAGACCGAGAAGTTTGTGTGGACTGAGAAATGCGAAGAAAGTTTTCAAGAGTTGAAAAAGAGGTTGGTGACAGCACCAGTACTAGCCCTACCCGATGATAAGGGAGATTTTGTGATTTATAGCGACGCATCCCATAAAGGTTTAGGGTGCGTGCTTATGCAGCACGGTAAGGTGATTGCGTATGCGTCCAGACAACTTAAGGAATATGAGATAAGATACCCCACCCATGATTTGGAGTTAGCAGCGATAGTTTTCGCCCTGAAGATCTGGAGACATTACCTTTACGGAGAAAGGTGTGAAATCTACACGGATCACAAGAGCTTAAAGTACATATTCACTCAGAAAGAGTTAAACATGAGGCAGAGGAGATGGTTAGAGCTAATCAAGGATTATGATTGCGAGATTCATTATCACCCAGGGAAGGCCAACGTGGTGGCCGATGCACTTAGCCGAAAGGAGAAGCTTAAGATGATAACGTCAGTGGACGAATTGATCAAGGACCTTGAGAAACTGGAGATTGAGGTGAGGTTACCAGGAATTGGACAAGAGAGCCTAATGGAAATAAGAGTCCAACCACCGCTATTGGAAAAGATTAAGTTATGCCAGGAAAAGAAGATAGAAGAAGAAAAGAATTCGATGGAGAAAATTTTGACTGGCGAGGAAATTAGGTGCGAGAAGGACGGGAATGGAATTATGAGGTACGCATCTAGGATATGGATCCCGAACGTTCAAGAATTAAAAGATGAGATTTTGCAAGAGGCTCATAGTTCAAGGTATTCGATTCACCCTGGAGGCACCAAGATGTATAGGGATTTGAAAGAGTATTATTGGTGGCCAAATATGAAGAAGGACGTAGCAGAGTGGGTAAGTAAATGCTTGACATGTCAGAGAGTGAAGGCCAAACACCAGAGGCCCAGTGGATTATTGCAACCCTTAGAGATACCCGAGTGGAAGTGGGAACAGATTGCTATGGACTTTGTGGTCGGATTACCAAGGACCAAGACTAATCATGACGCCATTTGGGTAATTATCGATAGATTGACCAAGTCAGCACATTTTCTCCCAATCAACGAGAGATACACTGTCGACAAGCTGGTGGATATCTACTTAAAGGAGATTGTGGTTAGGCATGGGGTTCCTGTGAGCATTGTATCAGATAGAGACCCAAGATTCAACTCTAGGTTCTGGAGGAGTTTTCAGGATTGTGTGGGGACTAAGTTAAACATGAGTACTGCATACCATCCCCAAACAGACGGACAGAGTGAGAGAACCATCCAGACCATCGAGGACATGTTGAGAGTATGTGCCATAGATTTCAAGGGAAGTTGGGACGACCACTTGCCGTTGATCGAATTTTCCTGCAACAACAGTTACCATGCGAGTATAGGCATGCCCCCATATGAAGCTTTGTACGGACGAAGATGTCGGCCTCCCTTGTGTTGGGAAGAGGTAGGAGAGCGGAAGATTTTAGGGCCTGAACTGGTCCAACAGACGAGAGAAACTATCGAACTCATAAGAGGACGGCTGGTAGCGACCCAAGACAGACAGAAGAAGTATGCGGACCAGTCCCGCAAGGATAAAGAATATGAGGTAGGAGAGTTTGTGATGTTAAAAGTATCACCGTGGAAGGGATTGATGAGATTTGGTAAGAAGGGGAAACTAAGCCCGAGATTTATTGGACCTTTTGAGATCTTGAAACGAGTTGGAAAGTTAGCCTATGAATTGGCTTTACCTCCGAGCTTACAGCAAGTACATAATGTGTTCCATGTGTCCATGCTACGACCCTACCATACCGACTTCCGACATGTGATAGAACATGATCAAGTGGATCTGCAACCAGACTTAACATATGTGGAGCAACCCGTAGAAATTATGGATAGAAAAGAACAGGTGCTGAGGAACAAGGTTGTCAAACTAGTGAGAGTCTTGTGGAGGAACCAGAATGTCGAAGAATCAACATGGGAACTAGAAAGCGCAATGCGTGAAAAGCACCCCCAACTGTTTTCAACCTGATTCCGGGACGGAATCCTTTTAAGGAGGGGAGGCTGTAAGAACCCTAATTTTTGGTAATATTTTATTTTATTTAATATCTTGTGGAAATGTCAATATGGAACCTTTCTGGTCACCCTATTGATTAATAGAATTGATTGTCTGAGAAACTGTGTTGTTGTATTCACTATGTAAGATAAAAAGGGAGATTGTGAAGGCAAGAGTCTTATTGTTAGTGAGATTTATAAAACTTGGGATTTGAGAATGATTAGAGTGTTAAAAGATTTATTAAGGATCATGACAAGGAATTATGGACATTAGAGGAATTTACACAATTAGTACTTAAGGAATTATAGGGGAAATCTCTACGCGACAAAATATTATTACGAGAGATTAATTAAGATACGATACGAATTAAAGATTAGATAATAAGCATTGGTGGAAGAATAATAATACAAGGAGTAGTATTGCATGCAATCCCATGCAACCAAGTAGTTAGGAATCAAGCAAACTAGTTAGCCATTGGAAGATGAATAGTACCTAGTTACTTGCTTTTTCAAGAAAGGGGACAAGAAGTACAAGGAGCCATGCTTGCTAGTACTTACCCATATACTTACATGATATGTATCACCCAACCTCATCTCATACCACTTATTCACCCAATACAAACACAAAAAAAAAAATCAAAACACACCCCCCCTTGAGAAGAGCTCTCGGCCAAGACAAAAAAAGGAAGAAGAAAATTTCTTCTTCCCCCTTTCCCATCACTCATAAATCATAACATAATTCCTAGGTCATCTACATCATATAGACAAGGTATGTTAGCAATTTCACTCCATTTCATCCACCCAATTTCAAGTTACAAATTGTTAAAGTTTGGATGAATAGTAACCAAGTTTGTTCTTCCTTTAGATCTTGCATTATAAGTGTTGTAGGAGACCATCTAAGGTGTTGTTGAGTTGTGAAAAACTTATCCAAGGCCCCTAGGTGCTCAAGAAGGTATAAAATCACAAACCCTCTTGGTTATGTAGTATTTATAATGTTTGGTAGTAGATCCATGTATTTATGAGCTAATCTTGGTTATATGTGTATTGGATAGCATGGATCTTGAGTTTTGATGTTGATATTGTGACTTTGATGACTATGGATAATATATATGTCTCCATGAGTGTTATGAACCATGATTTAAGTGTATCAAGTGTTGGTTGTATGGTGGAATTGTGGAAAATGGTTGATCTAAGTAGTATGTGCATGCTGAGTTTTTCCAGGAGCAATGACCTGCCTTGTAACACGGTTTTGAACACCCAAATGTTGTCCCCTGATGTCCTACCTTATATTGTTGGAAAGATAATTGAATGTAGTTTCTGGAAATGTAAGGTTCATGGCTAGGTGATGTGTAGATTTTAAGTTATGGCCGGAGGAGTGAATTGTGTTTCTGGACTATGGACTGCACTAAGTGACCCCCTTGTGAGCCTTGTTTAAACCCCTAAAAATTTATGTGGGATCATGGAAAAATTAGAGAAGCTAGGAAATACAGTGGTGAAGGTTACCCAAAAAGAATTTGATTAAAATACGAATTTTTGAATTTTATAAAAATGCCAGAGTAAGTTTCGCGCAAGGGAAAAAGTCGTTAGTGGAGCATAATTCTAGGAGTAATGGTTATGGTTCGAATGTGGTAACTAAATTAAGTCGTATAAGTGACGAGCGTAATCGAGTGATGACATGAACCTATAGAGGGGCTAGAGTGTCATAAGACGAAGTCATTAAGTTAATTTCGTACCCCCTAAAACCCCGTAATTAAAGAGATATTGTTAAGGTACTAACGAGCGGTTATTGCTTATGTATAGATCGTTCCACTCCGCACGCTCGACCACCCCAACCAAACCAAGGCAAGTTTACTTTTCAAAACTTATACATATACAAGGACTTTCACTGTTGTGTTTGTAGTTTTCAATTATATCAAATGCTATGTTTATCGAAGTATTGATGCAATTGAGATCGTATAAGTACATATATGCTTGTACCCCTTGAACTTAGATTAAAATGTTTTCTTCGGACAACGACTCTAGCAATAGAGGTCGTAGCGGTCCGTATATACCTATTGACCGGGGAGCGGTATATTATTATCTAGATTGCGAAAACCCGAAGGGTCATTCGGGAAGTATCATGTACTCAAGTATTATATTCATATCTTCGTAAATACTCGAAACCCTATCTTGGATTAAAAGTTTATTTTATTAAATAATTATTTTATTAATTATTAATATTAAATCTTAAAATATCATTTATTAATTATTGTTCACTATTTTAAAAACAAAGTTAATCCAAGATACTTTTTAATACTTTCAAACTCGAACTTTTTCGAACTCAAAACATTTTCGAAAACCCCCGGTCAGGTTCTGCTTCTTGTATGATTTCAAGAATTATCGGTCGACTGATGTCGAACCACAATTACTCTGTTTTAAATCAAAATCAAGTTTTTAAAAGAAAAAGAAAAAGGGACTCTGGCAGGTGTGGGAACCGTTGACGAACGATTCCCGGGATGTGTAAGCGGCCGTGAGCCAGGCGGTCCATCACTTATTATTCCGGCCCAGGTGTTGCCGAAGGATGATTACGGATGTAGTTTTCATCGAGGGTGATTACGGATGTAGTTTTCACTCGGGGATAGTTACGGATGTAGTTTCTATCCTTCTACCGGTAGAGAAGACCCGCGGATTATTGGACTCGGATGTGGCGACTGATCATCGTCAATCCCTGTCAGGTTTTATGTTTTCTTTAAGTCTCATTCCTCCACTTTGGAAAAATGCTTTGACACTGCATCTTAGGCCTTTGTGCCAGTTGCCGATAGTGTCCTATTTTGATGAGAAAGATGTTGACTTCATGCAGTAGCTAGAACTGCAAGGTTATTTTGAAAACAAGGGCACGTACTGGTGCACCTTTGAAATTTACCAATAATGACAAGTGACTTTATAACTGGATGATACAAACGAGTTTAATGACTGCTATACATATGAAATGCTATATTGCTTATCTTATACCTATATTCTTGCTGAGCTATAGTTGCTCACTCTTGCTTGTTTTCAAATTTTACAAACACAACAGCTAAGAGAAATGGCAAGAACCTGTCAGACTGTTCGAAAGCAGGTGACTAGACCCCAGGCTGCAGTTGAGATTCCACCGGTAGGCCCCATTAGCCGGATTGGTTGGCAGCTTTTGTTAGTACGTTTTATTTATAAGTATGACCTGTGCAAGGCAGTGTACCGTAACAAACTTTCAAGCCGCCAACTTCGCTTCATATCGAAGTGTTGCTGGTAGCATAAATGTTATTTAATTCGGTCTGTAATAACTCTAAAACTCTTACTTTTGCTTATTCATATGTATGACGTTTCTGAGACTCTAACCTGTTTGTGTGTGTGTGTGCGGTGTGAGTTTATTGTGGGGTCGATGGCTGTTTATTTATATTATGTGCAAGAACAAGTATGTTATTAATGGAAAATGGACCGTGAGCGCCTAGATCCCCGACCCCGGATCTGGGGGCGTCACAATTAATCTGCATAAGAACCTATTTAATAGAACCCTTGAATGTGAGAGAGTCAGGGGAGAAATTGTAGAGTTAAGAGAGATAAACATAAAGCAAGAAGATAAACTGGAAAAGTTAATAGATGCCAATCAGGAGAAATAATAGGCTTTATATCATTTGTCATTGAGAGATGAGAAAATTCAGAAACTAGAAACTAAGCTTGAAAAAGAACAAAAGATAATAAACAGTTGGTCTCATGCTCCTAGGCCTTTTGATGAAACATATGAGGAAAGATTTAGAAGGGGTATAGGATCTGGATCAGCTGTAATTGAACCAACTGCCTTTAAGGAGGTAATTAAGAAGAATAAGTCTAAGGGTAAGTCTAAGTCTAAACCTGAACAATTGTTTAAAGGATTTTTTCGAGCTGTTGAGAATGCAAAACTAGTTGATGGGGATGTAGTTCAGTGAAAGAGCAATCTGGACAAACTGAATTTAAGAAGGCTGAATCTAAGATGTTGAATGTTGGTCTCATGACTAAGAAACAACTAAATAAAATGATTAAGGGTTTAGTTAATAAGGATGTTAAGCCTAAGAGGGAAAAAAATGGAAAAGAAGGAGTCAAAAAAAGAAATAACTATAGAACTAACTTCAATGCTCTTAGAAAATTAGATCATAAAAATTAGATATCCGATGGAAGAGAAAAAATTAGATCGTAAACTTGTAGACCACTAAGATCAGATCCTTTTGAATCGAATAAATCTTCACAGAAAGAGGTAATGACATCAACAAATTTTCTCTCCTCCTCGTATACCACCCCCATTAACATCCTTATATTTTTAATGAAATTTTCATACATTCTCTTATTGGATTTTGCATGAAATTGTTTGGTGTTATCGTCACATTCTTTTAGCCAAATAGATCTGAACCTTTGCTTCCACATTATTTCTTCTTTTTCTTGCAATGAGAATATTTCTCTAAATATCACCTATAATAGAATTATTATGGCACCACCTAGAATTATGCTCCACTACATGAGAGACCCATGCATTTGGGAAAATAAAATCCCTCTAAACTTTCATGACTACTCTATATAGTCTTTTCCATAATATTTTTAGGCCATTTCTTCCAATATTCCATGTATAGCTAGCACTTGTGAATCCTAAATCAAAAAGCTCATAATTCATGTATTACGTCGCCTTTTTTGGTCTTTTACGTCGCCCTTTTGGCGACGTATACAAGGGCGTCGTATAAAGTCACCATCTTTATGTCGGTTAAAAAGGCGACGTATAAGCTTCATATATGTTGGTTAAAAAGGCGACGTATAAGACCAAAAAGGGCGACGTATAATGTCATAAAAAGGGCGACGTATAAGATCAAAAAATGCGACGTATAATGTAATAAAAAGGGCGGCGTATAAGATCAAAAAAGGCGACGTATAAGGCAAAAAAAGGCGACGTATAAGATCAAAAAGGGCGACATATAAGATCAAAAAGGGCGACGTATATGTCTATTGAAAAATGACAATTTTTCCCAAATTTATATTTATATATACATCAAAATTCCTATTATTACAAACCAAAAAAAAAAATAAAACTTTCAACCCAAATTTCTCAACAAAGTGACTAATTAAATTAAAATAATAATTACATACTTGAAAATACATCTCCAAGTTTAATTATATAATTTTCTCCAATTTAGAATTAGTACTGGACTTGCTTTAAATAGTCTACTCTATTGGCCCTTGTAGTTCATTCATAGCTTTAGCAAGCTCGTCAAACTTTTTCTTAGCATGTTTCTCCTTCTCTTTAGCTTCTATGTACTCGGCCTTCTTCTTCATATCATACTTCAGCCAGGGCAATTTCTTTTTCATTGAATCAACCTAAAAATGATTAGGATGGCCAACTTGTTTCCTATAAACAATGAAAATTTATACTAAATACGAAGAGAAACTATATTAGAAACATAAAAACATGTTTAAAATACCTAAAAAGGTATCAAGAACACGAATACTCTAAAAAGGACCTGCTCAAAGTGACCCATTATCAAGAATGGATCAGCAAAACAACACAAAGATCTTTAAAATACCTTATAAGTGTCCACTACTAAAAATTTAATATTAACAAAATACATGGAAGAAGGTTTACCTGTGAAAACTTTCAGCCCGTTTGGGCAACGGAGCTTTAAGTAGAAGCCGGCTTTAAGGAGTTTTTGCACCGTTTGGCAAGGGGGGCTTAAAGCTCGTTTTAAGTTAAAAAACTGCTTTAAGTCATAAGTTCCATTTAGGTACTTTTGACTTATGACTTATAACTTATGGAGTTTTTTTTTTCTTTTTTCACAATTCTTGTAAACTTTAAATGTTATGAATTTAAAATTTTTTAAGTCAAATTTCACTTTAAGCCAAAATTATTAAACTCCCATTTAACTTTAAGTAAAATTACCCAAACACTTTCATTCAACTTAAAGTAAACAACTTCACTTTCTCCTTTAAGTTAAAAATACCTCCATTAAGTCAAAAGTAACTTATTTTAAGCAATCCCAAACACCCTCTTTGAAAGCATCAGGTATTTTTCGCTTCTCAGTGGCATGGAAAATTTGAACTCTTCTAGCCAAGTACAACCCTGGATCAACAACAATTGGCTGGATCCTTTGACCCCTGCAACAAAATTGAAAATCAAGAAATAAAATGTTGATATGTAAAAGAAAATAAAATGTTGAAAAAAGAACTTTTCAAAATGAAAATGTTGAAATAAAATGTCCCTTTTTAATGTCATTTTAAAATGTTGAGCCAAGCCAAAGGTAACTGATTCTCGATGCAGGTCTACTATCTATCTTCTAGTTTATCACTTATAAACCTGACTTTAGTTTAATAGAAGTTTTGTATCATAATTGCATATGCTAAAAACATCTTATCATTAAAACTTCAACCTATACAGATAGGTTTGACAACCTGATATCTCTTTTAAAAATGGTTCATTACCTCTCCAAAGCAATATCAGTCAAGCTCTATTAACATTACTTTTCTAAATATTTAAATATTAAACTAACCATTTCAAAAGATAGCTCGTAGGAATTTAAGTGCTATGGTTGGATCAACCCTGATACTAAGAGTAACATAAAATGAGCCCAAGTTATGCTTGTCTGATAGTCTATATGGTTCTTTTTACCATAATTGTAATTCAGTCCTTAATGTGTGGACTGAGTAAGAAACACCAGGTGATGGAATATTGTCTCTATCCATTTTCTTCGTAAAACATATTCTCATTATTGATTCATTAGTAATATTGAACACTTTAGTCATTTACTCTAATCTAGTTGGTAAACTTTATCTTATATATAATATATTTGTTTTATCAAATATAACCCATGTCTAAAGTATTAACGGCTGGATACAATCTTTCTTTTCAGGACACAAAACTAAATAGTTCACTCCCTCACCTAACAATTCCACTGAAATTGTAATTAGTCTAAATGTATTATAGGTACACTGAAAGGGTTTTATGTTAATATACCTAAAGTCTACCAAGTCCATCAATTGATTACTACTAATTCTATTTCTCTCTCTCATATTTAAAACAGGACACTAGATTATCTGGGTGATTAGTAACTATTACTATTTTTTTAAGATAACAGAGTTTTACACCAATAGAACCTCACACTAAATCACATGGTTTCTTCATGTAACTATTTAACTGGATTGACTAATATCTTTTATCACAAATGTAGAATTTTCACAAACCACCAATAATAAATAATATAATGATAAAAATATTAAAAAAAATCATGCTACAAAAATTTTATGGTATCAAATATTATACCCAATTTAATCTCAGGTAGATTCTTGTAATTTAATATATTGTAGAAAATTGGGATATTACAATGGTGAATATTACCTGGTGCCCATTTTGAGTAACGAGGTAAGTATTTCTGGAGTGCTTACAAAATGGACAAACCTGTTAAAGTTAGCACATACAATCAGTCATTGTACTATCCATTTCCATTGCACAAATTTGCTGGATACCACTAAAATTACTTGGCAACAGAATAACCATGTATCATGCAAGTACAGATAAAGGTTTCTCATTTCACATAATCTGCAACAACAGAATAACCATGTATCAGACATGCATACTCAAGAGTCCAACTCAGTAAAGCAAAATCAAATTTCAAGAATCAATTATATGTTCACAACTTAATATATTATTCATAAATCGGTTTCCTGCATTTAGCAGTAATGTAGCATATAATGTCACTGGCGAGCAGCAGGATATAATATCCATAACCAAAAACTGCAACTCTCCACATATCTTTAGATTGACTTCCAATAATGTACTTATCCACATCATGGTACATACCTATCCAGGGTGCCTTTTGTAAACCAAGTGGCATTTTCGGTCGCTGGTGGTTCAAGCACAATGGAATAACCTCCCTTTGCTATATGTTCCTCGGCCGTCTTTAGATGCGAGGAAAGGTTTCAACAAACCTGACGCCAGTTTCTCCTTTCTACCATTAGCAACAATATACAAGCCACACCTGATATATATATAGTGATCAATCAGAAGTATTGGTTAGACTGATAATAACAACTCATAAACTACCAATTTAAAAACTGTCAATTCTACGAAAACAAGAAACCGTCAATATCTCAACACAAAAACATAAAAAATACAAAACTCGACTACAAGAGTCCAACAATAGCTCAGTGCATATTTGAAAATGCATAACGGTAGTCACAGTAAAGTCTAAACAACAAAAACATTGAGGGGAAATTACAAAATCAAGCAGCTCAACAAATTGGAATTTGTAAACCGCAACAAATATAAGTGGTGGCATAAATATAACAATTATTCATATAACGTCTACTCAATCACGAGTTACGATTATTAAATCAATCATCGCGAACATACTAAAAATAACCTGCCTCAATAATACAAATAAACAAATTGTAATTTGTAAGTTAAATTAATTTGTATTCGAACAGTTTGGTATAACTATGTATATGGAATGAAATTAAATTGGTAACAACAAAAACACAACGAGATTAGAGAGATAGAGAGGGAGGGGGAGAGAGAGAGAGAGAGAGAGACCTAATTCCAGAAATCTGAATCAAAGTCAGATCGATTCGAACTTTGAAGATGGAGATTGAAGATTGAAGGCCTTACAACTCAGAATCTCAGATTGAATTGAACTTTAAAGATGAAGATCGAAGACTGCTTCACACTCAATAAATTAGGAATTACAACATGTAAATAAGGATTGAATATTTAATTGAAGCTTGAGGATTGATGAGATAGATGAATTAGGGATCGAAGAGGCCAAACTGAGAGCATACTTTAGAGATTTCAGAAGAGGATTTGATTTGGGATCGATATAATATAGACGGTATTTCTTTTTATACGTCGCCTTATACAAAGCCGATGTAGAAAGTACATATCTTATACGTCGCCTTAAAAAAGCCGACGTAACATCTTATACGTCGCCTTAAACAAAACCGACGTAAAAAGTACATATCTTATACGTCGCCTTAAAAAAAGCCGACGTAAAATGTACATCTTATACGTCGCCCTTTTAAAAATGCGACGTATAAAGTAGTATATACGTCGCCTTTCTTAATGTGCGACGTAAAAAGTCATCTTAAAAGGGTTATATACGTCGCCCTTTTAAAAATGCGACGTATAAAGTAGTATATACGTCGCCTTTATTTATGTGCGACATAAAAAAGGCGACGTAATATGTAACACCCCTAGATCCGGGGTCGGAGATCCAGGCTGTCACTATATCCTTAATTCCCATTTTAATAAACATTACTCTCAATCTTCCTTTTAGCATGCTGTGACCCCTCAGTCAAACATAACATTTACAGATTATAGGCTCAGAGACGAAATTAAAACGTTACTAAGTTATTACAACCATCTTGAAACAGATATTACAAACCCAAATTATCATAATCTTAAAAGTTTATAAACTTAACAGGATTACCATCTAAGGCGGCATTTACAGCCACAATACGGTTTGGTTTTCAGAAGCTTACACAAGTCACGCTTGTAAATAAACCTAACCAACCTAAGCTGTAAACCTATCCAACTTAGTCTGCTCACCTGTGGTAATGCTACTGGGTGCGGCCTCGGCACCTGCCTCGTAAATAGTCTCCTATACTGCTGACCGTTTAGCACGCTTTTGCGGGGGGTCTGCACTAGTACAGAAAGGACTTATAGCGTCGCACTTTTGGCGTCGGTTCTCTAGAGAGCCGTGGCCTATACATATTTTAGGCGTCGGTTATTAGCTTAACCGACGCTTAAAGTCATTTGTTTTGGACCTTTTGCGTCGGTTTACTAATTTAACCGATGCCTAAAACCCTTTATATGCGTCGGGCTTCTGAATGCCGACGCCTAAGAACACTAAAAGTGTCGGTTATGAAACAACCGACGCCTAAAATCAAACCTTTAGCGCCGGTCTTCTAATTGCCGACGCTATAAACATGTTTTAAGTGTCGGTTCTTGTAATGCCGACTCTATAAACATGTTTTATGCGTTGGTTCTTGTAATGCCGACGCTAATAGCATCTGATAAAAAAAGAGTACAAGCATATAATATAAAAACATATCAGTCACTTCCTCACCCTCAAACACTAGTCGTGACCTTAACTCATACAAATCACATACCAAAAACTCTCCCTCGGTTTTCTTCCTCCTAAGTCATACAAATCTTTCTTCCTCAGAATTATTGTGCTCGATTTCTTCTCTCAACCAAACCCTAGGTCTTCTCTGTATCGACAAAAGGGGATTAATCAGAACTCTCAACTCCATTAAGGCTAATCGACTCTCAGTTTCCCTAATCCATTGGTTAATCGATTTCTTGGCTAACGTTCATTGCTAATCAGTTAACTCTACTTCACTCTACTGCCATAGATTTCTTCAACTAATTGCTTTTATGAATCGCCACTACTAAAAATCACGATGGCTGGGTTCAGTTGGGCTTCTCTGTGTTCGATTTGGGCTTCTCTGGTTTCAATTCGATTGCTCGTCTGGAAATTTAGGGTTGTTATTAACAAAAACAAATTTAGGGGTTTCTCTTGGTTCGATTGGGCTTCTCTAGGTCACCTAATTTGCTGGTATGTATATGTTCATTCATATATATATATATATATATATATATATGTATGTATTTTATGTGTTGTTTGTTTTATAGTTATATTTTCTATGTATGTATGTTTGTTGAGTAGTATATGTATGTATCTATGTATCACAAATCTCAATTACTGGGTCTTGTGGCATATTCTAGAAACCATATAGTTTAATTATATGGATTCAGACTATTAGCTAGCAGATTATACCATTGTCTTTTTCGTAGAGCTGAGGCTATTAGTTGATTCTTGTGATGTATATATTGCCCACCATGTTAGATGTTTGTCGCTATAGTTTCTAGCAAATGGTTTATACCTCCTACTTGAATTGAATAACAGAATGGGTTTTGCAGGTTAACATTCTTGTTTATGTGATACCCTAACCTTGTAACTATGTGTGTCTTTCCCGAGGTATGTTTAATTAGACTCCACATTCTGACCTGATTTCATGTGTGCTAATTTATGAATCAGAAATCTTTTCAACTTTTGAAGCCTCATATACTGCTTGTATTAGGAGATGTTTCTGCTAGAGGTGCAGAATTGACAAGAAGTAACTGGCCATCTATCATCCAGCAGTTTCACAGCATATTAGGGCCTTTTCTTGGTCTACCAGATCATGTTCTTCTTGGAGATAGGGATATCGGAGGCTGCAGTGATTTGAATTCTTGATCTCTGAGTTGGATATCTAGCATAGGTATTGAAAAAGGAAACATTTAAGCTAGTTTCCTACTTATCTTCTCATTACGGAATTTATCTAATAACTATTAGAAGCATAATAGTTATCTAATGAATGAGTAAAGATATATGGTAAACTTATACTCTACCATAAGGGAAGGGAAATTATTAAAAAGTGGTTTAATAATGGCTAGATTTGTGTAGTAAAATATAAAAAAAATCTTTGTGTGTGGGACTAGGCTTTTATGAACTATGAGAAGAATTTTAATGTAACAAGAGCACTCAAGACTCAAATGAGCTGGAGTAACATGTTTCATCCGCATTCTGTTTCTTCTGTAGATATGATGTTGTGAGAGATATTATGGATAAGTCATTTGTACCTTCTGAAATCCCATAACAATGTACTCCAATCCATTTGAATCTCCTGGTACTGTTCATTTACAATCCTAATTTCAGTTTTGATTGCAGATGTTTTACTAATTTAGGTGCTATATAATCAATTGGAGAAGAAGTGCAACTGCATTCATATAATTCTTAATATTTTTTAGTGCGTAGAAATAGGTTACTATATTAATATAAGAAGTTTATTTTATCACATGATTGTTCCCCTAGGTGTGCTAGTGAGGGATATAACTGATGCTGTAAATGCTTCATTCCTTTGTACTTTGTTTGATTTTCTTTTGGATATGTTTAGCTTAAGACAAAGTACTTGGCACATAATGTTGTTTCTTGGTGGGCTGTATTATTTGTAAGTTTATAATTATCGAGTTGTTTCATCAAACTTTTTATTTATTTTTATTGTTACTAAACCTTGGTATGTTTATAATTAACTATGTGATAGATTCCTCGAGCGTCAACTAGTGCTGTGGCATTTGGTTTGGGGCTTTTTGGGGGTAGTGGAGACCTTGGATCAGGACATCATCGAGCTTTTGCAGTTAGTAGTGAAAGTCGTACAATTGATACAAAGTTGAGATTTCATGATTGTTGTCAGAACTACAAGGTATATTTATTCATGATTGCTCGATGCTAATCGCTAATCGAAGCTTTATTCTTACTAATCGCTGACTCTCACTAATTGCTGCCCATTGATACGTATCCCTAATCAAAGCTTTATTCTTACTTTCTCCACTCACTTTCATTACGCTGCATACTTGAATTCTCCGGTGAGATTATTGTGGTATTCTAGAAATCAGAAATTACAAGCCTAGTTCTCTGATTCTCATATAATATATTCAGGGTCTTCCTGTTGTTGCTGTCGGGGTAGGACTCAGTACCTTTGACAAAGCATCTGTAAGCATACCTTTTCCTGTTTCTGTTTCTCAAGTTGCTCTTAGAAATTTATATCATATGGAATCATATAGGACTAATCATGTAATCTTCGGAAGGGAAGCCAGTACCTATGAAATTTATTTTTGCTTATATAAATTTCAAAATTGGTACTGGCCTCCTCATTGGTATCTAATGCATATACATGATGATTCACAGTCCTATTTGTTTGGAACGAGTACGAAAATTAAAACTATTATATCACTGTACACCAGTTTAATTAGCTAATAAGAACGTGCTTGAAATTTGTAATATTATTATTCTTTGATGTAAACTAATAATTAGTAGATGTTAATCAACTAGTCTTGATGTGCTAATTTACACTTGTCACAGAAAACAATTCAGACCACTTACCAAAGCTTAGCTGCTAATTTACTTGAACAATTTTGAGCTTCAAAATAATTATGACCATCTCAAAAACCAATTGCTTATATATGTGCATGCGTTCACATTTAAATATATATCTACTGCTGGTTATGGTTTTTAATTCTGTCTCTGGTCTATTGCAGGTAACCTTATTTTCGTTTTCCTTCACTTACCTTTTGATAAATACTATTTTACAACTAATATTGCCAGAAAGACCAAAATCGTAAAGCACAGGACTTGACACAATACACAGGGCTTGCGTTTTTATCTTAAATTCTCTTCAAAGTTGTAATTTAGTAGTTGCTTGGATGTGTACTCCTATTATACCATCATGTTACAATTATACAGCCAAGCACATGGGTAGCTAATAGCGGATGCATTTAATATAAAATAAAATTTATTCTCTAGCACGTTTTTTTGGTCCTTTTAATGCTTACAAAGGCGGCCTTTTTGTGCTTTCTGATCTAGCTATGTGTTGTTAATAATTCTCTTTAATTTGCTAGCTCATGTCTTTTGCAGGTACGAAATCTTTATCCAAAAAGAGAACACCAAATACCCATCCATCTCTGTCATCTTCAAATCTATAGGTATCTTATTATTGATCAAGTAAATTAGTAGCAAATTCTTGTTTATTTTTTTCCTAATTGTAATGTTCGGGTTTTTCTTACAAATATTAACAACATATAAGACACATTCTGAGCTGCAGCATAAGTTTATAGTGATATCAACCTTAAACACCTCCAGAGCTGATGTACTTTCCCTTTGGTCCATCTTGTATATGTCCACCATTAGTACAACTAAGTCATAAGTAAATAGGAGCTGCTTATCTGATATTGTAGCATGCACTCATGCACATTCAGTAAAGCCACATGTATACAACCTTTCTTATGACCTGTGTAGCAACATAGAATTTATTTGAAATTCTGAATTTAGTAACCATAGCGTATTTAGATTTGGAATTGGTTCATTTGCATGGCATTCATATTTAATCCAAGTTTAAAATTTTCAAATGGTAACTTAATTTATATCATTTGAAATGAATTATACGCGTCCAAAACACAATCTTATATTTTTACACAATCTTTTCTGAAGTGCCCGAGACACGAAAGCTTTTGCTAATAGCAGAGATTGATCGCGTAGCTAACGTAAGTTAGATCAGTTATAACTCCTTAAAAAATATGTATTGGTGCAAAAGTTTGATATGTATCTGAATTACTTGCACTCGTTTATCTGAAATATCTCTGTTTAGGATTATAAGGTTCATCAAGACGCTGCATACAATGCTTGTTCAGATTATGAGAGAAAGGTTGTTGTTTCATCTCGTGGTTTGCCAAAAATTATTGAGTTGGGACAGAACGGAAGATATTTATTCACAACCAAGAATGTTTGCTTTGCTGTTATAAAGGTAAATGTTGTATTTACTTTATATGGTATGTTTTCATGCATTTTCCTGAGAACTTTTGTCATTTGTTTATGCTTATCCCTGCACAGTTTGACACAGTTGGAGATGATATGGTGATAAAAATAATGTGACAATATCTAGATCCTATTGGGAAGATATAATTTCTTTATCCCACTCAAGCCTCCTTTTCCATCAGTAAAAACACATGATTTTGTTTTATATTTCATCATTATTGTATATCTACTTTGGTGGCCCTCCTACAACAAATTTTCCTGATCTTCATTATTTTCTTAGTAATACTCAGGCTTTAGTTCTCAAGACACCATCTGTTGCTGTTCACTCCATGTTCTGTTTCTTTTTTGACAGAGAGTAATATACTCTTTGGTTCAAATTTACAGATTAGTGGTCCTGGAGAGTTTGAAGGTCGTATATCTATACCTCTACCTGTGGGGTAAGCTTTCACATTCTCACCGCCTTATTCAAGTTTTAGTGTCAGTGAGAATCATATAATGTTCTCTATATAAATTCTATGAAGTAAAATGTTGTCCATGACATATTAGTTCTCTATATAAACATTTGTCTTGTTTTGTTGGAGTTCATCTGCATGAGTGTATTAGTTTGTTATTCTGACTTTGGTTATAGACCATCGATTGGTTTAGAGTATGTAAACGTGTTGTGTATTTCTTCCATTCGTGAAAGCGAGGTAAGTTGAAACACTTGACAGAATAAATTATTGATAATCGTAACTTCATATGCTTTTGTTTGCACTTAAGCTATAAAATTCTTCTAGTCAAACAGATATCATGTAGATTCTGTTCAATCTACTTGTGCTATTTGTTTTTCACAGCTATGGCCTTGAGCAGTTCTTTAATTTTTTTAATTGTGAATGGCTTATATGTTCAAGCTTAGTTTTCCTAAAGCTTATCAGAAACCAACTAAAACTATGAAGGATCAAACTGGTAGCTGGGTTTGTAAATGTTTGTATATATCATTGTGTTTTACAGGTGGTGACACTTTGGTACAGGGCACCAGAAATCCTCCTTGGATCTTGCCAGTATTCTACGCCTGTTGATGTGTGGTCGGTTGTATCTTTGCTGAGATGGTGAATCAGCGGCCACTGTTTCCTGGAGATTCCGAAATTGATGAATTATTTAAGATATTTAGGTCCCGGGTCTTTCTTGCCCTTATATTTTCTCCCTTGTATTTTGTGTAAATTAACATATTGTCGAGTTGTGTAATATATATTATATTAACATTAATAAGATCTCGTCGTTTGTATAAATCTTGTATTGTTTCATATAGCTTGTATTATAAAACGAGTTGATTGGGTGTTTGTTGGTTTCGATGAATATTTATTAGAATTGCAATTTCATTTTTTTTTAAAAAAAATTGACTTTTAGCGTCGGTTGTTTCACTGACCGATGCCTTTAACATGACTTTTAGCGTCGGTTGTTTCACTGACCGACGCCTTTAACATGACTTTTAGCGTCGGTTGTTTCACTGACCGACGCCTTTAACATGACTTTTAGCGTCGGTTGTTTCAATGACCGACGCCTTTAACATGACTTTTAGCGTCGGTTGTTTAAATGACCGACGCCTATAATAGACTTTTAGCATCGGTTATTTAACTGACCGACGCCTATAATAGACTTTTAGCGTCGCCATTTTGACCGACGCTACAGGCCTACACCTATAGTGTCACCTTCATTTACTACGCCTAATAACCGACGCCTAATGCCTATTTTGACCGACGCTAAAAGCCTATTCTGTACTAGTGCTGCCTTGTTCTTGCCATGCTTATCTGTTGTTGTGTGGTAGTATATATAAAAGAAAAGCAAGAGTGAGCAATATAGCTCAGCTATATAATAATAGTTTTCAAAGTACTTTTGTTAACGTAAACCATATGACATATCATATACTGATATTGTATCATCATTAAACATTTTCATTCTTTATCCAGAAATATAACGAAGAATTTCTGAGGTACTTTGAATAGTTCATCATTCTGTCAACACTATCGGTAATTGAGCACCTAGGCTTTCATTACAGTGTTGCAGTACAAATTCAATTGGAAGAATGGGATTATGCTGGAGCCTCTTCCACGATATCTGGTGATCAGCCAATATACCGTGCCTATGCTTCTCTACTAGTAGAAGGACGACGTTCCCTTATCAGGTTGTACCCTGACCGCATATGGGCCTTAATATTTGGACTACGCTCAAAGGCGATGTCCCCTCTTCCTCCAATCCCTTATAGAATTCTATGCATCGTAGGAACAGAATTTAATTCAGTTCCCCCCAAGCACAAAGCTTGACGACTGGTTTGATAATCATTACTAACTTTACTTCCATGAGTAATTAAGAAAGTAACTCTGATGTGTGGGTTGACTTTAGTCAACAGATTTCAATTACTAAGAATCGCTTCATCAAACATAACTTGGGAGTTGGTCAGAGTTTTGAGTGTTTAGTCAAACCTGAGCCCCTCCTTACTAGGTAGGGGGTGCATTTCTTGTTGGTAGCGAAGGGAGAAAATAATTAATACTAGCTCCCAAAATCTTGGGTTCCCGAGTTTTGATAAGTTTGAGCGAGGTAGCGATACTTTTCGATGAGTGAAGCTATAGTCAGTGAAGAAATGGGAACCCGTTCTATTTTTAAATACTTTTTCGACGATCAGAAAATATTTAAAATAATTTTTAAAGTTTTAAATAACTTTTGAAATAAATAATATGATTTGTAAATCATCCTGGAATATTTAATAAATATTCAAATAATATTTATTAAATAAATAATCAACTTAGAATATTTAATAAATATTTAAATAATATTTATTAAATAAATAATCACTCACAATCGTCAATTGAAAATAATATTCAACTTATTAATAAATATTCAAATAATATTTATTAATATCATCTCCGGAGACTTCCGGGTTTTTATGTCCTTATCCGGACGAACTATCTCCGACTCCCTTACTAAGAAAAGGTATTATCATACTCTACTGGGAACTTGTAACACATCATCATATACATATATATAAGAGTCTGTGCATACATACATACTTAACAGGTTTATAAATCCACGTAAATAACCATACATCATATGCTGATTCGCAAAAATACTATCAAGCAGTTCATAGCATTTATACCACAACAACAACAGTTTAAAAATACTTGAAATACAAGTTTCGAAAACTTGCCTGATAGTGTTGGAATAGTCTGGGCTCTGTGTCTAGTGTGATGATCTATAATAATCATTACGGTTCGGTTAGTTCGTTAAACGATCCCGTCAAATCGACTATTCACGTAAAGACACAACTTCGTAACGATACATCCTTATTACACGTTTGGCTTATTATAAGTCCATGATATCCTTTAACCACTTTTGGATAATTATTGGTCTCGTAACGACTTTCGTTAAAGGTCATTTTCAACGAAACTAAAGTTCATCTTAATTCGTCCCCTAAAAGGGTTTTTCACTTGCGTAAGTATGATTCGAAAAATTCTATAAAATTGAAATATAAACTTTTTCATGAAATTCTTTTTCTCACTTCTTCTTAACTGTCCAGAGGATATTTCATCCAAATTTAATAATTAAGAACATCTTTTTGCTAGCTCAATTGTTGCTCTAAATATAGCTTCTTTCTGCAGTGGTTTCTCATGCGCATTCTTGACTTAAACATTTCTATAAAATCGAAAATTAAGCCTTTTGTCTTCAAATATTTACAGGGATTTAACAACTGACTAAGTTACCCCCTGTAAAAATTTCATAATCACAGACCATTTTTAAAGGGCTCGTTTGACTTGGTAAAGTTAGTCCATCTTAACGATTCGTCCGTTTTTACCGGTTTCACTAAAACGAACATATCTCATAAACTGTAAATCGTAATCACATGATCTTGGTCTCAAAACAAACTACAAAACAAGTCCTAGAGGGTGTTTGGGATTGCTTAAAATAAGTTACTTTTGACTTAATGGAGGTGTTTTTAACTTAAAGGAGAAAGTAAAGTTGTTTACTTTAAGTTGAATGAATGTGTTTGGGTAATTTTACTTAAAGTTAAATGAGGTTTTAATAATTTTGACTTAAAATGAAATTTGACTTAAAAAAATTTCAAATTCATAATATTTAAACTTTATAAGAATTTTGAAAAAAAAAAAAAAAAAACTCCATAAATCATAAGTCATAAGTTAAAAGTACCTAAATGGAACTTATGACTTAAAGCAGTTTTTTAACTTAAAGCCGGCTTAAAGTCGGTGTACCCAAACACGCCATTTACGACTTAAAGCCACAAACTCCTTTAAGGAGATGCAGCCAAACAGGCTCCTACTGGTATATGGCCAAAAACTTACCAAGAAAACATTTTTTGAATTCGGTATTAACTGCTCAAATGATCTAATGAAATTTCGACATTATAACGACTATAAACCGAACATTTCCAAAATCAGAGAACTATAAAGGTTTGGGTTGTGTTTGTGAGGGTTGAGCTATGCTCGAGGGTGTCTCTAATAATCTCAAGTGCCTTTAGAGAAAATCAGAGAACTTAATGCGTCTTACCCCGAGGTGCCTACGTAACCTTGTATATATAGGGATCAAGCTCACGTAGTTCTAACGTGATTCTGTCTCTTGCTGGAATAGCTGTATTCGGTCACCTAGTTCGTATAGGACTCAGGTTCCTTTAGAGCCTTTTACGAACTAGTTGTGGGAATAGAGTAGAACTCGAGTTCGTACCCCATTCTAATTCTCTCGATTATTAGAGACATTCTAGGATCATCTGCGCCCTAGAATTATACTCCAGTATCAATTCGTTTATCTGTTCTAGATGGCTTCTAGAACCTTTTGTTGGCAACTCGTAGGAACCTGGTACTCAGGAACCTATATCTCAGGAGCCTATTTCTTAGGAACCTCCTTATTTCGGGACATATTGCTTAGGGACCTCATTATAGGTACTTGTACCCGCACAAATAACAAACTGGTTAGACTGGATAGCTCTTCACATGCCCTTGGCATCTCTACGGCTGTTGCTATGCTAACTCGAACTCTTCTGCTGGGAGGAACCTGGTCTTCTAATACTCAGCCCAGCTTCCTGACCATTGGGAACCTCCTGATACTCATACTTACTTAGTCATTTCTTCTATCTGATCTTCATAACTCGTACTGGATCTATCTCCTGGCTCATATGGATTGAACCCTATAGCTTAATGGGCCTAAATCTAGCCCATGGAGATTTTGGGCACAACAAGTACCCCCCGGTTCCTTGAAATCATGTAATGTGAAAGGAACCTATTCTAATTCTACGATCAAAAGTTCAATGCTAAACCGTTCTAGTAACAATACCTTGCTTCAATATTTTATATCCAAGCCTATATGAGCTAACTCGGCATAGGAAACAGGACATAGAATATTTTCAGCTTAATATAATCTTGAGTAAGCTTCCTTCGTACCAAGGAACCTGTTATCATGCTATTTTCTTCTTCAGATCGCAGCTCTCGAAATCTACTCTATGTTTGCATTCAGCTCCCCAGGGAGTCTAACTTGTCACTCAACTCCACGTCTCTTTAAATTTAATAATTTAAGAGGGGATAACGATTGGTAAGCAGGAGATAATTCGAAATTCAAATTCAAACTTATCACTTACCGGTGCTGCAGTTAATGCGTGAGTTCCCTAGGTTCACACGCCTCTCACGCGTGTACCTCTTCGTTTTACCGCTCCAGTAATGCTCTGCCACATGTACGGGGCTATTTCATTTACCTTGAATATTTAATCGCCATCTCACCCTCTCAGGTTCATTTTTACCTTTACCAAATTCTTGCAAAAAACCTTGGAGAGAGAAGAAGAAGACCGACGATCCTCCGCTCAATTCAACTTGTTCTTCGCCGTCCTCTTCGATTTAAGGTACGATTCTGGTTCATTTTTCTCTGTTCTTTCATAATCTTGACTTCATTTCGTACTATCTGCACTTTTATGTCTTGCATGCCGATGTTCATCTTTTCTAATGTATTCACATGTTTTTAATTTGCGTAATTCCCATTGAGATCTCCTATAAAATTTCCTGCTTGTTAATGCATAACTGTTTGAGCATCTCAAAACCTTAGTATCTCTCTTAGGTTCCTGACCCTTCTTCGCCTATCTTTGCAGATGTCTTCTGATTCAACACATTCAGACCACCATTCTTTGATAAACACTGCTTTTACCAAATCAGTCAGCAATAGGACCAGGTCTAAAATCTCTATCCCAGATTTAGGTGAGCCTCAAAACATCCTTATTAGACTTCCGACTAAATAAAACAGAACTCTAAACTCCCCTAATTTCATTGACTTAGGAGACGATTGGCCTTCTGACGAAGAAGAAGTGTCAAAGCCTGATCAGAAAGTACTCCCTGAACCTAATTTTGACAATGAGATAACTGTCGAGAGAGAGTCATATAAACAAGAGATTGTGCCTTTCTGTGAGAAAGTTGATTCGTCCATGACTTCAGCTAGGTTAGAGAAGTTGTGGGAAGAATGTGTCCGTCCAACCTGTCCAATCATTGTTCCAGAATCTGGTTAGAGGGCTCACATGTTCGACACTAAAGTTCCTGAATGTGGTATTCCTAATGCAGTGACCTCTGCCGCTTTTTTTAGAGTGGGTGTCTACTTCCCCCTCCATCCTTTTTTGCAAGAAGTTCTCGACTTTTATGGCTTAGCCCCTCTCCAACTGACTCCCAATTCCTATAGGCTAGCCATAAGCACATATATTTTGTACTCCAGTCTGTTCACCACTCCTTTATCTGCACCTGAGTTAGGTTATTCCTTCAGATTGAAAGATACTGGAAAGGGTTCCGGTTGTTTTTATTTAACCTCCTAGCCTTGTCATCAAGGTCAGTGCATAAAAAGCATTAAACAAAACTTTGACCAATGGCAGGAGCAATTTCTTTACTGCTATGACTGTCCCCCTGTCCGTTTCCAATTTAATCGTCGTCCTCATGTTCCCAAACAAACATTTCTTTCTGGAGTCTGCCTTCAAAGATCTGAAGAGGCTTTGAAACATTCTTCATCCCTTAGGGATTGTATGATTCTATTAACACCTGAGAATCTCGTCACCCTAGGTTTTCTCCCTGCTTCCCCTGGTAATGCTTTATTTTATTTGTCTTTACTGCATTCCTGTAACTATGTTCGTTTATCTCATGCTCTTTGTCTATCCTGACTTATTTTCTGACTCTGTATTCACAGGTATGGCTCCCAAGGTTCCTTCTTTCGTAAAAAGATCCAAGAACATTGACGAGATCTTCAAGGTTGAAGATAAGGAGGTTCCGCTTGCTGCAACTCCTATCAACCCAGTTCCCACTCCAGCTTCAGTCCAGCCATCTGGTTCCTCCAAGCGTAAGCTAGCTCAGACTACACTTGATCTCTCTGGAAGCTCCCAAACCAGGTCCATGAAAAAAGGGAAAGCTGTGAAGACTGAATCGGCTGTGGCACAGAATTAATTCAAAGACTTGATTGACACACACGTGCTTCCAGAAGCGGTTGCCAGCTGGGTTAAAATGGATACCACCGAAGCTATGCATGCCATGAGGTTCTCGGCTGCCCAAAATGCTTTCTTTACTCTCCATTTTTGCGATGATATTGCTGAGAAAACTCAATATGATCTCCGGTTACAAGGAGAAGTTTCAAGGTTGAAAGAAGAGTTGAATGCTATGGAAGGTAAGATGAACATAGCCACTGCTGCTGTTCGAAAAGCAAAAACCGTCGAGACCTCACTGAAGAATAGCAGGGATGAACTTCAGGGACAGGTGAAGAGTTTGCAGGATGAGAAATTGTCCATGCTAGAGAAAATCAATGAACTAAAAACTCAGGTTGATGCTTTAAATGCTGCTGCCGCTACTGTCAAATCATTCATGCTCGTCCAGGAGAAAGCTAGGTATGATGAAGGTTATGACGAAGGCATTCGTGACTACATGAGGTCCATGTGGGAGAAAATGCCCGAGCTAAACTGGTCTCTCCTAGGCGAGGACGTAGTGGGGATGATCAAGGAATTTGAGAATGAAGCTACTGCTGCAACTTCTGTACCTCCCGTGGAAATGGTTGAGAGGTCTCCAGGTGCCAACCCTGAGACTGCAGAGGTTCCTGCTCCTGAAGTTGTTCAGCCTATCCCTCCAACTCCTCCTGTTGCCACCAAGGGTTCCGATGAAGTTCCTCCTTCATAAACTCAACAAAATCCTTTAAAAGCTTTTATAATATGATAACTTTTGATGAGGTCGCGGGCTCCTCGTAACGCCTCGCAAGATGTAATTCTAAATTTTGTTTCCATGGCCTTCGCGCCAATAACTCTTTATGCTGGTTTCCCGGGTCTTTGGGCCTATAACCCTTTATGGTTTTTTATGACAATTATCTGCTTTTGCTACATATCTATATCACATATTTGTACTTATATGCTTCCATCATTGTATCTTGCCTTTATTCCCCCTAGCAATTACTTAGTATCCATACTTGTGCATTCAAGCTTATGTGGGCTAGCCCTTTGTAAGAAACAGAATATACTCGTACTTTCACTTTATAATTTCCTGAAATAAAAGGCCATCAAATCGCAACAACTTACTTGTAAGCTTAAACACGTCTTTTCCTATGCTTCACTCAACATTTTCAGAGTCGCATTCTGAACTAAAACCCTTTATGATAACCTTAGATCCTAAATAGTTTGACCAGGTTCCTCGACCATTAAACCTGCAAAATAAACATAAAACAAAAACTAGTTAAGGTTAGTAAAATATCTCTTGTTTAATTCGGGTCATCTCTTGGAAAGGTTGCCTGCTTGGCTTCCAATCCTAATCTCTAGGTCCCAACATGCCTCGAGGCATGTTGGTTCCTTTTTGTGCCTCGAGGCGATTCTAGGAACCTGTGCGCCATTCTAGGAGTCCACACAGATTCCTCTTCTTCATGTGTCAGGCTAGACATCTTATGAAGGTAAATGCTAAGGATTTTATTCCTTCTTCCCATGTGCCAAAGACGGTTCCACATGAGGGAGAGCTTATTAGGCTTCTCTTTAAGAACAAGTGTGCCGGTCTAGGCTCCACACAGGTTCCTTTAGGTGCCTTTTGTCAGGACTTTAGTTCACGTGCTCAAGGAACTTGAGGATTTTGGCAATAATGTCGTGCTCAGTCAGCTGAGGCTTTTCAATCACATTTGCTCAGGAGGCTACCTGAGGCTTTTCTCGATGCCCAGGAAGCTACCTAGGACTTTGCTCGATGCCTAGGAAGCTACCTAGGACTTTTTCTTGATGCGTGCTCGGGAAGCTACCCAAGGCTTAATTCATACTCAGGAAACTACCTGAGGCTTTGGTTCAAGTCAGTCATTCTCAATTTGCATACTTTGTCGAATCACATTCATACTTTCAATGCTACAGGGACCTGTAAGTCAGGGTGTCCTGCAAATACAATACAATACTACAGGAACCTGTTAGTCAAGGTAACCTGTTTCAAAATACAAGTACTAAAGCTAGCACTTAAAAAGTTTCAAATTGGCATATGAAATATCAAATCATAGCATGCACAATACTGTCTAAGTAGGAATACTACCCCCAGTTCTTTTGGGTAATTATTGTTACGTAAAAGAACTATTAAGAAGCTATAGCTGCAAAGAATGCACTCAAAATATTCAACGTAGAGCTATCTATCGCTCAATACTTTAAAAAGAAATCATCTTGCAAGTAGGGAGGTTCACATCAAGTACCCCCCGAGTACATGCATAATTAAATACTAAAATCAAAATGCTGGTCAGCTATAACTAATAAGCTGCCTTTATTCTTGGGCTTAAAGAGCCTTACTTTTCCTAAGAAAAAACACATAAAAGAGTTACTGATAATACTTCTTGAGATGTTCTGCATTCCAAGCTCTCGGAATGAGGTTCCCATCCATATCCATCAAGTGGTAGGTTCCTTCCCAAATTGCTGACTTTATTTGGTAAGGTCCCTCCCAATTCGCTCCAAAAGCTCCATGTGCCAGAACCCTGGTATTTGGCATGACTTTTCTCAGGACTAGGTCTCCAACTTTAAAAGGTCTTGCCTTCACCTTTTTGTTGTAATACCTTCGAACTCTCTGTTGATATGCTGCTAACTTCACTTGCGAATCTGCTCTCAACTCTTCGACCATGTCCAAATACAGTCTATGATTGACCTCATTGTTCTCAGGGTTAAAATACTTTCTTCTTAAGGAACCTGTTTCAACTTCCACAGGTACCAAAGCTTCACAACCATAAGATAGAGTAAAAGGAGACTCACCAGTTGTAGTTCTAGGCGTGGTGTTATACGACCACAAGACTCCAGGAAGCTCCTCCGGCCAGCTTCCTTTCTTATCTTCAAGCCTTGTCTTCAAAGTATGCTTGATAATCTTGTTCACCGCTTCAGTCTGTCCATTACTCTGTGGATAGTACACTGCTGAAAATGCCTTCTTGAATTCCAAATTGCTCACACAACCCTCTAAGATCTTTACTATCAAACTGCTTCCCGTTGTCAGAAATCAGCTTCTGCGGAATACCAAACCTACACACAATGGCTCTAAACACGAACTCAGTCAATTTTGTTGCTGTAATCTTAGCAAGTGGTTCTGCTTCTGCCCATTTTGTGAAGTAATCAACTGCAACCACTGCATACTTCACTCCTCCTTTTCCTTTCGGGAGTTCTCCAATGAGGTCTATCCCCCAAACGGCGAATGACCAAGGACTAACAATCTGTTTGATAGGTGCTACAGGACGACTATCAAAATTTGCGAACCTCTGACAATTACTACATGCCTGTACGAACTTGGAAGCATCTGCTGTAATAACCCGGATTTTTCAAGAAATGATTTTTATTATTATTTCAATAATAATAATAATGTTTTCCTAAAATAAGGAGGAATTTTTTTTATTTTATTATTCAATTATTTTCGGTTAAGTGGAGCCGGGTGCTCCTATTTAAAATTTTATGGACCAAGTAGATATCTCGAGTCAATAAATTATTTGGATAAAGATTTAATTTTGGAATGTGAAATTATTCAGTAAAGATTTTATTTTAAATTATTGAATAATTTAGAGATTTTAAAATCCTTAGAAAATGTTCATTTTAATTATTTGAGGATTTGTAGAAATTACTTGATTAATATATAAAATCAAGGATTTGAGATTTTACTAAAACAATAATGTTTGTAGTAATTTTATGAAGCCCTGTAATTTGTGAATTATGAGTCACAATTATTATTTTTATGATTTGATTTTTATAAATTATTAATATTTGTAAAATGCATATCAATTTAGAAAATTGAGATTTAATTCCAATTCTTTCTCCAAAAGTCTTTAAAAATATTCTAATATTTAATTATGCTAGAAATTTTATTTTTACAAATTAGATTTATTTACTCCAAATATTATTTAAAGTGTGTAGTGTTTAAATGTATTACTTTTTGAATAGTGTTGGGCTTCAGCCCATTAGGGTTAAAAACACACACACAACATACATACACAAACCTGATACACACACCGCACAAACACAGTTCGGGGGAGGGGGGGAATAGAAGACAGCGGGAGAAAAAAAAATAGTGGGGAGAGAAATTGAGAGATGTGTGTGTATATATATATAACCGTGTGTGTATATCTGTGAGGTGTATGTGTATTGTCGCGTGTGTGTGTGTGTTTGCAGTGGAGAGGAGTCGCGAGTGCAGATGGTGGCGGCCACCGCAGGCGCGGCGGCGACGTTGGCCGGCTCCGGCAAGTCACGGGGTCGCGTGGGGTGAGGGCCTGGTGGCGTGGTAGCAGCGCGCGAGAACTAGAGAGAGAGAGAGAGAGAGAGAGAGGAGGAAGAGAGATTTTGGGGGAGATTAATTCCGGTGGAATGAATTTCAGGCGGATCGAATCAAAAGCGAAATGGTATAATTTTCGTGTATTTTGAATTACGTATTTAATTACCGTATATTAATTAGTTAATTGCTATGAGCTAATTAGTTGTAAAATTGATATGGTTTAATTGTTATGATTTTAATTAGCTAATTGTGGTAATTAGTTAGTTTAAATTGCGAGGTTAATTATGGTGGTTTAATTAGTTTAAATGGAAAGCTTAATGTGGTAATGGGTATAATTAGACTAAAATTGTAAGATTATGATTATTGGTTGAATTTCCGATATTTAATTCGGAAGGTATGTTTGTAATTATAATTGTTGAGTTTAATTATGAGTCCGATTAAAGGTTCGGGTTAGTGATTGTTAATTGTTAAATTGCTAATTGTTAATTGTTAGTGAGTAATTATTAATTGTCGGATAATATATTTGGGTTAGTTGTCAAGTAATTGTTAAGTGCTAATTGCTAATTGTTAGTTTCCAATTGAAATTGTTAATTGCTAAGTGCTAAGTGCTAATTGTTATCGCCATATAATGTAGTCATAAGAGTTGGATAACTTGTAAATGTCTATGTGCTAGATGGTATGAATCAAGTTATAGTATATGTTGATAGTATAAGTGCCAACTACGTGGTGTTGGCTTAAATGTGGATAAACTTAGTTTACTTTCCTTATGTGCTATTTGCCGCATGTCTGGGCGGGTACTTTTCCTTATGTGCTAGTTGCCGCATGTCTGGGCGGGTACTTTTCCTTATGTGCTAGTTGCCGCATGTCTGGGCGGGTACTTTTCTTACTTGTTTACTTTGCTGCAAGTTGAGGCAGCTTTTATTTTATCAAAGCAGGGTTATAAATTGTTTTGTTTGGCATGGAGGGGTTGAGCCCATAGTCCGATAAACGAATACTACATGCCGAAATTTTCTAAAAATCCCCTGCATTTTAATTTATTTAACTTATTTGATTTCAAGGGTTTAAAGGTATGATTTGGGTGTTAACTGTTTATGTGTATATGTGTTAAGTGAATTAATTCGAGGATTATGTGCTAATTCGAGGATTAAATGTGTCTTGAAGATTAAATGGGTATTATGAGTCTTTATTGAGGGCTAAGTATGTTTTGAGGATTACATGTTAATTAACTTGTGACAAGAGTATGTCAATAGTATTATGGTCAAAAGTGTTAAGTGGAGTTTTGACTAAGTGTTATAATTGTGTAGTGTTATGATGTGTTAGCACCAGGAAATGTCTACTTTAAAAAGGGGACTTTTCCATTTCTTTTCTCTACTATAATATGTTATGTGCAATAAGTGGTATTAGAATAGGCAACTATAGGGAGGACACCTATAGTTTGACTTTATGTTATTTAGTGATAATCCCGAGTTGTGTCTACTCGATATACGAGGTAGGACTGACACGCACTCATAACTATTTCAGTACCATTAGGGCGAAATCAAATTGGAGCGACGTGCATCCAAAAAGGAAGATCGAGACGTCAGGTAAGGTCCATGGAATTACTTGGACGAGGTGCGGAGGATTTGTTCGCGGTTTCTATTTTCTGCTAAGGACCAGAGGCAAGTTTATTTACACATACTCTATCGTTCAGAGTATACCTATTTTGAATTATATAAAATGTGCTGAAAAAGGTTTTCAATCCCTAATTGCGAGTTTTTAATCTTGTGCTCCTCCTTCCAAATCATTTTATTCTTGACTTTGCTAGCGCTATTAAATTATTCTCGTGCAATAATCAAAACCCATGACTTATAATACTGTCGATGGGCGGTGACATTCTTATGGCTCTACATCTCGATTTATATGTTGTATATTTATAAGCTTTGGTAATGTGGTAGAGGACTATATGTTATGAGATATATATAGATACATATACGTATATATGGAACTACGTGGTAAAGGCTCCGAGGGTAGAGCATGTATTGAGTTATTGAATTTAGCCCGCGTGTCGGGGCTATTTTGTATTGTATGTTTTCGAAAACCCGGGCAAAGCTTTTAAAAAGAATTTCGCAATAATTAACCTAAAGGCAACATCACCAATAAACCAGTGTTTATTTAATTAATAGATGCTCCTGAAAGCATTTACTAATTAAATAAACCTCATTCGCCTAATTAAATTTATTTAATTAGATGAATATCATTTTCGAAACGCTTTCTTAAAATCACTTTGTCCAAATTTAATGGAGTGATTCTATCTAGTATATTATTTAACGGAGGTAGTTTATTTTCAATACAGATTAAAGATATTCCAATAGTTATAAATTGGTTACTTTCAGCTTAAAACGGCTAGATTGATATCGATATATGTTATTTGAATGCTTATTTAATTCGATGAATATTAATTATAATATTCATTAAGAAACAAAAAAAAAGAAAAGAGAAGAAGGATTTTCATGCTTATTAATTATTTCTTATTGACCGAGAGTCAGTAGTAGTTATTTGATAAAGTGGCTAAAGTTGGGAGACTGCTGGAGAGATTGTGTCTTGATTTTGATTAGAAACATTCCAAGAGTTGTATTTGGGTGTTTTGAGGTTATTAAATATTCCAGTATTAATAGTAAGTATCATTTGAATATTACTTAATAAATGAATATTAATTTGAGTATTCTTTTAAAAAGGGATTATTGAATATTTATTATTTGTTACGTAGTAGTAAAATATTTATTAAATACTCTAAGTGTTTTGAAGGTTATAAAACACTATTTAAAGGTTGTCTAAGGACTTTCATAGTCATTTAAAATATTATATTTTGAACCTATCTAGGTAAGTTACTTTTCAAGAACTTATATATATATGGAATTACCCTGTTGTGGTTACAAGCTTTATGCGTACCATTTTCCATGTGTGATCACGAAACCCTGTGTCGAGATTGATATCGGTACAAGTGTATATCTATACTTGAACTCTTTTGAACTCAAAACATTTTCGAAAACCCCCGGTCAGGTTTTACTCTTTTGCTCGTTTTTCAAGAAATTATCGGTCGACTGAAGTCGAACTTCAACTACTCAAGTTTTCTATCAAAATGATTTTGACAAGAAAAGAAAAAAGGGACTCTGGCAGGTGTGGGAATCGTTGACGAACGATTCCCGGGATGTGTAAGCGGCCGTGAGCCAGGCGGTCCATCAATTATTATTCCGGCCCAGGTGTTGCCGAAGGATGATTACGGATGTAGTTTTCATCGAGGGTGATTACGGATGTAGTTTTCACCTAGGGATAGTTACGGATGTAGTTTCTATCCTTCTACCGGTAGAGAAGACCCGCGGATTATTGGACTTGGATGTGGCGACTGATCATCGTCAATCCTTGTCAGGTTTTTATGTTTTCTTTAAGTCCCATCCTCCACTTTGGAAAAATACTCAAACACTGCTTCTTGGGCCTAAGTGCCAAGTAGCCGATAGTGTTGTTTTCAATTTTGAAAGATGATGAATTCATGCAGTATCTAGAACTGCAAGATTATTCTAACAATAATGGCACGTACTTGTGCACTTTTGCAATTATTCAAAAGATGAAAGATGGTTCATCGGTTATTGATGTTAAATCCCAAATGTTTTGCTTCAAGAGCTTTGACTCTCTTCCTATCAGTTATTTCTGAGTTTAACTTATCAAGTGGTAACGAACTTATATCCTGTACAGAATCTTGAACTGTAAGGTGTTTTGATGATAATGATATACTCATGTGTATATACTTACAAACTTGAGGAGTATTAAAAAGGGAACTTTATAATGGTTTGGTTTATGAAGGGTGGTAATAACTATCTTAGCAGCATATTGAACTACATATTTTGAAAAGCTCCCTAAGGGGTTATCAATACTATGAGGTATGGTATGTGGATAAGGTATGAGGATTACTATCGTTGACATGAACTTACTTTATTTATCTGATGTTACTCGAAATGTCATATATCCCCTACTGAGGTTTCATTGCTGTAATTATTTCGAAATTGATATTAAGTATCGTTATATTTTGAAAACTCCATGTGTATATTGATATATATTGTTGTGCTCTATTAATACTTGCTGGGCAATTCTTTCGCTCATACTTGCTTGTTTTAAATATTAACCTTTCAGAGGAAGGTAGATGATTGAGGCTTATCTGCATGGCTCAGAAGAAGCAGGCAGTACGCCCTTATGAAGATGATATGATCCAGAAAAGTTATAGCTGGAATAAGTTATATGTAAGTACATTGATGTGTAATATATATTACTTTGTACTGAGTAGTACTAGTTGCTGGTGTACTTCCCAACGAAGCTATACTAGTAGTATAAGATTTTTAAGACATAGTGCGATGTAATAGAATGGATGTAATAAAGATGTAAAGATTTTAGTTCTTGTTTCTAGCCCTATGACCTAAAAGATGCTTGGTGGTTGGGGTCACAGAGTTATATTTCAGTTTTAATGATTACAGATGGTTTAATGTTGTTAAACAGGTAAATTGAGGTTAAGGATTTCCGCGTGACGACCAAATCCCTGACCCCGGATTTGGGGCGTTACAGAAATGGTATCAGAGCTTAGGTTATAGTAAACTAGAAACGAGAGTGAGTAGGAGTGTGTATAGTTTTGTGAGAACGTCAGAACTCATGTAGAGTTCCTGTTGGACTATTGGATATAGTACCAATGATTAAGATAAGATTTTGAGGAATATGTTGAGGTAGACTTCACTTCTTGTGGTGATGGATGTCTGCGAAAGAACTCTTAGAGACAAGTGTTGGTTGGCAGGGGCATAGAGCGCCCGAGGCCTAAATTTAAGATGATTTTAGGGGATTCATGGAGGCAGTTATGTATTCCCCGAATGATAGGAAATTTCAATATGATGATGAAGGATGGAAAGCTGGCATCCAGTATTATGACCATGATGAGTTGAGATAGCATCCGTACTGTTAAAATTCCAAAAGGGGAGTAAAACAAGATCACTATGAAAGGTTATCAGTCGAAGTTGCGGGTATTTAAAACCCTATCGAGCTTGATAGAGTTTAAGGTAATATTATGAATGGATTGGTGGATAGACACCGATTGTCCCAAAATTATAGAAGTAAAAAGGGTGAAGATGAGATTGATCAATAAAGACGAAATGTTTTAAGAATCAAGACGGACTGAGAAAGTCTGAGAAAGACTAGTACGAAGGCTGTTATGCCAATAAGGGATAAGCTTAGGTTGCACACGGAATTGTCCTGAGGACAGGAATATGTGGTATAAATACGGTTATAATTGTGACTGGATCTAAGTATGTATTTCCAGCAATGTTCCAGAATATCGCCCATTCGACACGTGGAATTCGCCGTTGCTAGGGGCGACACCGGTATCGAAGTCTTCTCAAAGAATAGAACGCTTGCGTGAGATGCTTGCGCCGAGTCGAATAGAACTCCTTAATATCGTAAAATGCCGATGGTTGAATCTCTAGCGACTATTACGAGTCGACGATGACGTCGGTTATCGGGCACCTTAGGGTGTGTGTGGAAAAGAAGAGCGATACAATCGAACAATTATCCGTCAGAGGAGCCGACATGTAAGGCATCCGTGGAGACCTTGGCATTACCCTCCCCAATTATGAATCATTTTGATTACTTCCCCAGTCTGAATTATTTGATATCTCCCCATTTGCAACTTATGTTTATTATCTCCCCAATGTGAATTATTTGACACATCCCCGTGCATAAATTATTTGGATTACCTCCCTAATCTATGACCTATCTTGACATCTCTCCAAGAGAGAATTTTGATAAAGAATATACTCCCTCTTCGAAGTTGTTTTATAATACTCATGTTAAACCATATTGGTTTCAATTTTGCTAGAAGCTGTCATTATACCTACTTTCAGATTTATGAGGCCCTATCGATTGATGATATTTAAATTCCCACTTTTCTTCAAATATTGGATAATCCTATGGTGCTATAGCACTACTTGCTTGTTGTATACCAGTATCTTTCTGGTTATCATTTTCCTTGGAAATTGCACCTTGGAATCTGATCAATTTTAATCCAGGGTGTCCACTTGAGAATTATTTGTCGAAAGACGATAATTATTATCTTCACTTCGAATTGCTTTCATACTTCTCAGCTTCCACTGAGACGAACAACCCTATACTTATAGGGGACACAAGGGCTATCTGTCTGTGTGATAGAAGTCTGACGGGACGCCGTCACTTGTGAGTTGTGAAATACAAGAAGGCTAACTACCTTTAGTAATGTCTTAACTGAGACACACAACGTGAGTTCTTATGATCATATTGATCTCTCAGTAAATTCTCTTATTTCAAACAAGGTTTACTTTAATACTCATAACCTTATGATCATCAATGTGTGGCAATAGCCTTGATATGACAGCTATCTTTTCAAAGCTCCATTATTCTTATTATCTCTAATGAATTTCAAGGGGATGCCAACCAGGTCGGCCAAGTCATAAATTCGCTGATAGAAACCAGATTCGCAACGGAATCGCCAAGAGCAGGAGCGAATTCCAAAACGAATAGAATATCAGTGACGTATCAATAGAATTAGTGCATTCTCTCTCTCAAGGATGTCATGTTAATAGAGTCGGTGAACTCTCTCTCTTAAGGATAGTATAATAATAGAAAGTCGGGCAAGACGTATATGTGAAAGGAATAATGGTGGGTTATAAGACTCCAGCGATAATTGCGTCAGATAGAGAATCGAGGTTTGAATTGAGATATTGAAGAAGTTGTTTACGAAGAGACACTATCTCCTGTTTTGCAGAATAAGTGTTGATGATAAAAGAGTTAAGGAATTCCAGTAGTGGCCTTAGCTGATTCCGTGGACGGAATCCTTTTAAGGAGGGTAGACTGTAATAACCCGGATTTTTCAAGAAATGATTTTTATTATTATTTCAATAATAATAATAATGTTTTCCTAAAATAAGGAGGAATTTTTTTTATTTTATTATTCAATTATTTTCGGTTAAGTGGAGCCGGGTGCTCCTATTTAAAATTTTATGGACCAAGTAGATATCTCGAGTCAATAAATTATTTGGATAAAGATTTAATTTTGAAGTGTGAAATTATTCAGTAAAGATTTTATTTTAAATTATTGAATAATTTAGAGATTTTAAAATCCTTAGAAAATGTTCATTTTAATTATTTGAGGATTTGTAGAAATTACTTGATTAATATATAAAATCAAGGATTTGAGATTTTACTAAAACAATAATGTTTGTAGTAATTTTATGAAGCCCTGTAATTTGTGAATTATGAGTCACAATTATTATTTTTATGATTTGATTTTTATAAATTATTAATATTTGTAAAATGCATATCCATTTAGAAAATTGAGATTTAATTCCAATTCTTTCTCCAAAAGTCTTTAAAAATATTCTAGTATTTAATTATGCTAGAAATTTTATTTTTACAAATTAGATTTATTTATCCAAATATTATTTAAAGTGTGTAGTGTTTAAATGTATTACTTTTTGAATAGTGTTGGGCTTGAGCCCATTAGGGTTAAAAACACACACACATCATACATACACACACCTAATACACACAACGCACAAACACAGTTCGGGGGAGGGGGGGAATAGAAGACAGCGGGAGAAAAAAAAAATAGTGGGGAGAGAAATTGAGAGATGTGTGTGTATATATATATAACCGTGTGTGTATATCTGTGAGGTGTATGTGTATTGTCGCGTGTGTGTGTGTGTTTGCAGTGGAGAGGAGTCGCGAGTGCAGATGGTGGCGGCCACCGCAGGCGCGGCGGCGACGTTGGCCGGCTCCGGCAAGTCACGGGGTCGCGTGGGGTGAGGGCCTGGTGGCGTGGTAGCAGCGCGCGAGAACTAGAGAGAGAGAGAGAGATAGAGAGAGAGAGGAGGAAGAGAGATTTTGGGGGAGATTAATTCCGGTGGAATGAATTTCAGGCGGATCGAATCAAAAGCGAAATGGTATAATTTTCGTGTATTTTGAATTACGTATTTAATTACCGTATATTAATTAGTTAATTGCTATGAGCTAATTAGTTGTAAAATTGATATGGTTTAATTGTTATGATTTTAATTAGCTAATTGTGGTAATTAGTTAGTTTAAATTGCGAGGTTAATTATGGTGGTTTAATTAGTTTAAATGGAAAGCTTAATGTGGTAATGGGTATAATTAGACTAAAATTGTAAGATTATGATTATTGGTTGAATTTCCGATATTTAATTCGGAAGGTATGTTTGTAATTATAATTGTTGAGTTTAATTATGAGTCCGATTAAAGGTTCGGGTTAGTGATTGTTAATTGTTAAATGGCTAATTGTTAATTGTTAGTGAGTAATTATTAATTGTCGGATAATATATTTGGGTTAGTTGTCAAGTAATTGTTAAGTGCTAATTGCTAATTGTTAGTTTCCAATTGAAATTGTTAATTGCTAAGTGCTAAGTGCTAATTGTTATCGCCATATAATGTAGTCATAAGAGTTGGATAACTTGTAAATGTCTATGTGCTAGATGGTATGAATCAAGTTATAGTATATGTTGATAGTATAAGTGCCAACTACGTGGTGTTGGCTTAAATGTGGATAAACTTAGTTTACTTTCCTTATGTGCTAGTTGCCGCATGTCTGGGCGGGTACTTTTCCTTATGTGCTAGTTGCCGCATGTCTGGGCGGGTACTTTTCCTTATGTGCTAGTTGCCGCATGTCTGGGCGGGTACTTTTCTTACTTGTTTACTTTGCTGCAAGTTGAGGCAGCTTTTATTTTATCAAAGCAGGGTTATAAATTGTTTTGTTTGGCATGGAGGGGCTGAGCCCATAGTCCGATAAACGAATACTACATGCCGAAATTTTCTAAAAATCCCCTGCATTTTAATTTATTTAACTTATTTGATTTCAAGGGTTTAAAGGTATGATTTGGGTGTTAACTGTTTATGTGTATATGTGTTAAGTGAATTAATTCGAGGATTATGTGCTAATTCGAGGATTAAATGTGTCTTGAAGATTAAATGGGTATTATGAGTCTTTATTGAGGGCTAAGTATGTTTTGAGGATTACTTGTTAATTAACTTGTGACAAGAGTATGTCAATAGTATTATGGTCAAAAGTGGTAAGTGGAGTTTTGACTAAGTGTTATAACTGTGTAGTGTTATGATGTGTTAGCACCAGGAAATGTCTACTTTAAAAAGGGGACTTTTCCATTTCTTTTCTCTACTATAATATGTTATGTGCAATAAGTGGTATTAGAATAGGCAACTATAGGGAGGACACCTATAGTTTGACTTTATGTTATTTAGTGATAATCCCGAGTTGTGTCTACTCGATATACGAGGTAGGACTGACACGCACTCATAACTATTTCAGTACCATTAGGGCGAAATCAAATTGGAGCGACGTGCATCCAAAAAGGAAGATCGAGACGTCAGGTAAGGTCCATGGAATTACTTGGACGAGGTGCGGAGGATTTGTTCGCGGTTTCTATTTTCTGCTAAGGACCAGAGGCAAGTTTATTTACACATACTCTATCGTTCAGAGTATACCTATTTTGAATTATATAAAATGTGCTGAAAAAGGTTTTCAATCCCTAATTGCGAGTTTTTAATCTTGTGCTCCTCCTTCCAAATCATTTTATTCTTGACTTTGCTAGCGATATTAAATTATTCTCGTGCAATAATCAAAACCCATGACTTATAATACTGTCGATGGGCGGTGACATTCTTATGGCTCTACATCTCGATTTATATGTTGTATATTTATAAGCTTTGGTAATGTGGTAGAGGACTATATGTTATGAGATATATATAGATACATATACGTATATATGGAACTACGTGGTAAAGGCTCCGAGGGTAGAGCATGTATTGAGTTATTGAATTTAGCCCGCGTGTCGGGGCTATTTTGTATTGTATGTTTTCGAAAACCCGGGCAAAGCTTTTAAAAAGAATTTCGCAATAATTAACCTAAAGGCAACATCACCAATAAACCAGTGTTTATTTAATTAATAGATGCTCCTGAAAGCATTTACTAATTAAATAAACCTCATTCGCCTAATTAAATTTATTTAATTAGATGAATATCATTTTCAAAATGCTTTCTTAAAATCACTTTGTCCCAATTTAATGGAGTGATTCTATCTAGTATATTATTTATCGAAGGTAGTTTATTTTCAATACAGATTAAAGATATTCCAATAGTTATAAATTGGTTACTTTCAGCTTAAAACAGTTAGATTGATATCGATATATGTTATTTGAATGCTTATTTAATTCGATGAATATTAATTATAATATTCATTAAGAAACAAAAAAAAAAAAGAAGAAGGATTTTCATGCTTATTAATTATTTCTTATTGACCGAGAGTCAGTAGTAGTTATTTGATAAAGTGGCTAAAGTTGGGAGACTGCTGGAGAGATTGTGTCTTGATTTTGATTAGAAACATTCCAAGAGTTGTATTTGGGTGTTTTGAGGTTATTAAATATTCCAGTATTAATAGTAAGTATCATTTGAAT
This sequence comes from Kitagawia praeruptora, assembly GCA_037693485.1. Taxonomy (NCBI): domain Eukaryota; kingdom Viridiplantae; phylum Streptophyta; class Magnoliopsida; order Apiales; family Apiaceae; genus Kitagawia; species Kitagawia praeruptora. Next base: position 154,692,635 of record CM075351.1, on the reverse strand, counting down.
ATTACTTAATAAATGAATATTAATTTGAGTATTCTTTTAAAAAGGGATTATTGAATATTTATTATTTGTTACGTAGTAGTAAAATATTTATTAAATACTCTAAGTGTTTTGAAGGTTATAAAACACTATTTAAAGGTTGTCTAAGGACTTTCATAGTCATTTAAAATATTATATTTTGAACCTATCTAGGTAAGTTACTTTTCAAGAACTTATATATATATGGAATTACCCTGTTGTGGTTACAAGCTTTATGCGTACCATTTTCCATGTGTGATCACGAAACCCTGTGTCGAGATTGATATCGGTACAAGTGTATATCTATACTTGAACTCTTTTGAACTCAAAACATTTTCGAAAACCCCCGGTCAGGTTTTACTCTTTTGCTCGTTTTTCAAGAAATTATCGGTCGACTGAAGTCGAACTTCAACTACTCAAGTTTTCTATCAAAATGATTTTGACAAGAAAATAAAAAGGGGACTCTGGCAGGTGTGGGAATCGTTGACGAACGATTCCCGGGATGTGTAAGCGGCCGTGAGCCAGGCGGTCCATCAATTATTATTCCGGCCCAGGTGTTGCCGAAGGATGATTACGGATGTAGTTTTCATCGAGGGTGATTACGGATGTAGTTTTCACCTAGGGATAGTTACGGATGTAGTTTCTATCCTTCTACCGGTAGAGAAGACCCGCGGATTATTGGACTTGGATGTGGCGACTGATCATCGTCAATCCTTGTCAGGTTTTTATGTTTTCTTTAAGTCCCATCCTCCACTTTGGAAAAATACTCAAACACTGCTTCTTGGGCCTAAGTGCCAAGTAGCCGATAGTGTTGTTTTCAATTTTGAAAGATGATGAATTCATGCAGTATCTAGAACTGCAAGATTATTCTAACAATAATGGCACGTACTTGTGCACTTTTGCAATTATTCAAAAGATGAAAGATGGTTCATCGGTTATTGATGTTAAATCCCAAATGTTTTGCTTCAAGAGCTTTGACTCTCTTCCTATCAGTTATTTCTGAGTTTAACTTATCAAGTGGTAACGAACTTATATCCTGTACAGAATCTTGAACTGTAAGGTGTTTTGATGATAATGATATACTCATGTGTATAACTTACAAACTTGAGGAGTATTAAAAAGGGAACTTTATAATGGTTTGGTTTATGAAGGGTGGTAATAACTATCTTAGCAGCATATTGAACTGCATATTTTGAAAAGCTCCCTAAGGGGTTATCAATACTATGAGGTATGGTATGTGGATAAGGTATGAGGATTACTATCGTTGACATGAACTTACTTTATTTATCTGATGTTACTCGAAATGTCATATATCCCCTACTGAGGTTTCATTGCTGTAATTATTTCGAAATTGATATTAAGTATCGTTATATTTTGAAAACTCCATGTGTATATTGATATATATTGTTGTGCTCTATTAATACTTGCTGGGCAATTCTTTCGCTCATACTTGCTTGTTTTAAATATTAACCTTTCAGAGGAAGGTAGATGATTGAGGCTTATCTGCATGGCTCAGAAGAAGCAGGCAGTACGCCCTTATGAAGATGATATGATCCAGAAAAGTTATAGCTGGAATAAGTTATATGTAAGTACATTGATGTGTAATATATATTACTTGTACTGAGTAGTACTAGTTGCTGGTGTACTTCCCAACGAAGCTATACTAGTAGTATAAGATTTTTAAGACATAGTGCGATGTAATAGAATGGATGTAATAAAGATGTAAAGATTTTAGTTCTTGTTTCTAGCCCTATGACCTAAAAGATGCTTGGTGGTTGGGGTCACAGAGTTATATTTCAGTTTTAATGATTACAGATGGTTTAATGTTGTTAAACAGGTAAATTGAGGTTAAGGATTTCCGCGTGACGACCAAATCCCTGACCTCGGATTTGGGGCGTTACATCTGCTTTGATGGTTGGCCAATAATATCCTTGTCGAAGGACCTTCATGGCTAAAGAATTACCCCCCGAGTGATTTCCACATACTCCTTCATGAATCTCCTCGAGGATATACTTGCATTTTTCTCCAGCTACACACTTGAGCAAAGGTTGATTGAATCCTCGTCTATACAGAACTTCATCATAGATTACATACTTGGCTGCATGATTCCTCAGCTTCCTGGCATCATCTTGACTGGGAGGTAGCTCCCCTTTATCCAGGTAACGATGTATTGAGGTCATCCAGGAATCTTCAACTGGAAACTCGATGTCCATCACTTCTTCTTTGAAAACACTAGGTTGCTCCTGAATCTGAAGTGGAATTACCCCCCAATAATGTGGATTCTTTCTGAGATCCTAGCTTGGCCAATGCATCTGCATTGGTATTTTTTCCTCGAGGTATTTGATCTAGCTTCACCTCTTTGAACTTCACGATCAACTCCTGAGAGTACCTCAAATACAAGTCTGTTCGTTGACCTCTCGCCTGAAAACCACCACGAATCTGCCAAACTACTAACATCGAATCACTAAACACTCTGATATTCTCAACTTTCATTTCCAAGGCTAGCTTGAGACCTGCAATCAATGCCTCATACTCTGCGTCATTGTTTGTAGCTCTAAAAGCAAAATGAATCGAGCTATAGAGTTGGTGTCCCTCTGGACTAACTAGCTCTATGCCTGCACCTGCTCCACTACTGTTAGCAGCTCCATCTACATACAGTGTCCACCAGGGTGCACAGTTGTCATTCTCTGTCTGTTCTTCCACCACCTCTTTTGGCCCCTCCTGGCCAGTAACCTCCACATGAGGTGGAAACTCGATTAAGAAATCTGCTAGAGCTTGAGCTTTGATTGCTGTCTTTGGCTTATATTCTATGTCGAACTGTCCTAGCTCCACAGCCCACTTTAACATTCTCCCAGAAGTTTCTGGCCTATGCATCACTTGCTTAAGTGGATATGAGGTTCTTACCTCGATCTTGTGAGCTTGGAAGTAAGGTCGCAGCTTCCTGGAAGCCAGAATCAATGCGAAAACCAGCTTCTCCATTCTTGTATACCTCGTTTCTGCATCAAGTAACCTTTTACTAACATAGTAGACTGGGATTTGCTGTCCATTCTCTTCTCGAACCAGAACTACACTAATGGAATACTCTGATACGACCAAGTAAAGTATCAATGTTTCTCCATCCACAGGTTTGGCTAACAGTGGGGGGGCTCCCCAAATGCTCCTTTAACTTTCCAAACGCTATCTCACATTCTGCTGTCCACTCAAATTTGCTTCTTTTCTTTATAGCTTTAAAGAACTCCTGACACTTATCAGTGGACTTTGAGATGAATCTGTTCAAGGCTGCAACTCTTCCTGTGAGGGACTGAACCTCTCTCACAGTCCTTGGTGACCTCATATCAATCAATGCTTTAATCTTGGCTGGGTTGGCTTCGATACCTCTATGATTCACCATAAAACCCAGAAACTTTCCTGATTCTACTCCGAACACACATTTTTTAGGGTTCAGCTTCATTCTGTACTTTCACAAGATTCCGAACATTTCTTCTAAGTGCTTTACATGGTCAAAAGCTTCCTTGGATTTGACTAGCATATCATCCACATATACTTCCATAGTATGGCCAATTTGGTCTTTAAACATCATATTCACTAACCGTTGGTATGTGGCTCCAGCATTAATCAATCCAAATGGCATGCATACATAGCAATAAAGACCTCTATCCGTAATAAAAGAAGTATGCTCTTGATCAGGTTCATATATAGGGATTTGATTGTAACCTGAATATGCATCCATGAAGCTGAGGAGGGTATGTCCAGCTGTTGCATCCACTAGCTGATCAATCCTTGGCAGTGGGAAACTATCCTTCGGGCATGCTTTGTTGAGATCTGTGAAGTCCACACAGGTCCTCCATTTCCCATTAGGTTTCTTTACCAAAACAGGGTTTGCCAACCATACTGGGTAGAAAGATTCTTTAACCAATCCTGCATCCAATAACCTGTCGACCTCTTCTTTCAATGCTTGAGCTCTTTCTCCACTAACTGGTCTTCGCTTCTGTCTCACTTCTTTCTTTTCTGGATCAATATTCAACTTATGACACATGACCCTTGGATCTATCCCTTCCATATCTGCGTGACACCATGCAAACACATCCAGGTTCTTGCCCAAAAAGGTAATGAGAGATTCCTTTAAGGCCAGGTCGAGTTGAGCTCCAATCTTCAACACTTTTGTACCATCTTTGTCATTGATCTTGCACATCCAAAGTTTCACCAGCTGGTCCAGCCTTGACCATGGTTTCTGGCATTCGAGGATCTAAGTCTACCTCCATATCTGTGATTGAGTCCTCTTGAGGTTCCTGGACTGTAGACGGTTCCTGAACTTCGTGCATGACGTTCCTTCTCTTTGATGCTGGCTGACTGTCTTCATTGCTTCCATTATGTTTCAGTTTTCGGGATTTTTCTTCATCCAATCCTTCTGCCATACGCACATCACCATCCTTGTCCATAGGGGGTGCACTTTCTATCAACAAGTAAGGGGTATCTGGTCCCCGAAAAACTGGAATCTCAGCATGAGGTTCCTCTTCTATGATCTCTTCAATTCTTATAGCTCTACAGCATGCTGGCACAAAACCTTCCAAGGGCGGACTACGCAGGTCGAGCGTTATTTTGTCTGGGTTCTTTCCTGGAAAATCATCAGGAACCTCGTCCATGGGTCCAGGCAATTTAGCAGCCTTAGCAGCATGTTGCAAAGCTTTGGTGTAGCACTCTCTAGACTCATACTGGCATCCTCGAACTACACCAATTCCATTTGGTGTTGGGAACTTCATAGTTAGATGGTAAATGGAGGTTACCACCCTCATCTCTTTCAAAATGGGTCTTCCCAGAATAGCGTTGTAATTCATATTCTCCTCTATAACAATGAATTCTGCCAGCTGTGTAATGCAACATGGTTTATCACCTAGAGTTACTGGCAAACGAATCTTACCTTTGATAGGAACCTGATTATTAGTGAATCCGTACAAGGTATCGTTTGTTGGAGTTAAGTCTTTATCCAGAAAATGCATCTTCTTAAAAGCTGAGTAAGATAACAGGTTTACAGAGCTTCCATTATCAACTAGCACTCGATGAACCTCATAAGACCCGATTCCTGCCTCGACCACTAAAGCATCGGTATGGGGATGGTGCACCCAAGAAGCATCTTCTTCAATGAAAGTAATATCTACATCCTCTCCTTCAAACAGCTTTGGGGACCTCTGTGACAGATTGTAAATACTGGTCAAAGGACGTTCTTTAGCTTCACGGGTATACCTCTCCATGGCGCTCCTGCTGCTTCCTCCAATATGGGGACCTCCTATAATTGTGCATATGCACCCAGCCTTAGGTGGTCCTTCCATCATAACTGGTTCCTGTGTCTGTGTCTTCTGAGTCTTCTCATCTCTATACTTTTTGCCTTCTTGAGCCACCCATTCACTTAACTACCCTTGTCTGATTAGAGTTTCAATTAGGTCCCTGAGGTGACGGTAGTCTGCAGTATTATGCCCATTGTTATCATGGAAGTCACAGTATGGACGCTCATTCTTATTCCCTAGAGGACCAGTTCTGAAAGGCTTCTTAAACCACGAGGACTTCTCATTCACCGCGTAAATGTGATCGATTGGAGCTACCAAAGGGGTGAAAGTTTCATAGACAGGTCTCTCATGTTTGTTGTTGTTATAGGAAGCTGGTGGCGGGACCTGACTCATGACAGGTCTAGTAAGATTCACGGCTTCAGGCTTCACCTGGGATGTACGACTAACCACCTTTTTATTGTCACGACCATTGGGGCTTCTTGGTCTCGATCTCTTGCTTCCACTTTGCCTTACGAAATCTGGATCCTTCTTTAACTCGGCCAGAGATTCCTCCACAAGACGAAAGGGTTCTGCCTGGGCATAAAAATCTGCCAACGTCTCTGGTTCTTTTCCTTGAAGTGCTTTCCAAAAGTCTGAGCCTCCTTTGATTCCAGCAATTAAAAAATTCTTTATGGTTTCCTCAGATGCTTTCCTAACCTTTGGAACCTCTGCGTTGAACCTCTTGAAATATTCCGTCAATGTCTCACTAGGTCTTTGCTTGATATTGGCTAAGGTATTGGTAGGTGGTGCGAATGCAACGGATGCTCTAAATTGAGTGACGAAGAGCTTCCCCATACTCGCCCAAGAACTAATTGAATCAGTAGGTAACCTTTTGAACCATTGATGGGCTCCACCTTGTAGAGTTGCAGCCAGTAACCTGCATCTGGTGGCTTCCTTCACTTGATAGACATCCATCTCAGTGTCGAAACGACTGAGGTATTCAATGGGGTCAGTAGTTCCATCGAATTTCAACTCATTCGAAGGCCTGTAAGACCTAGGCAGAGCCGACTTTCGAACCTTCTTGGTGAAAGGAGAAGCAGTTATAGGATTCACAGCAAGATTCTTTTCGTCCTTGAGTTGAGCCAAAATTTTCTTGATATCTTCCGCCTTTGTCTTTTTGCTCGTTCCTTCCTCCTCTTGCGACTCTGCAGTGCTTGATTCTTCAGTATCCTCGTCTGAATCCGTGTTTTCTTCTTCAATTATCTCAACAGATGGGTCTTTATCTTTCTTCTTTTTCTGTGAGGAACCTCCAGTCTTGGTCTTCTTCTTTCCCTTGGACCCTGTACGGCCCTTGCTAACAGTTTTACTCTTCTCAGGATTCTCTAGTTCTTCATCACCATTATTCTGCTTTGGTCCTTCACCATCTTCTGGAACCTCCTCTCCATCCTCAGATTCTTCTTCCTCAAAGTTCAACTGTTTTGGAGTAACCTTCGACTTCTTGCCTTTCTTTGCCTTCTTTTTCTTCTTTTTGCTTGAAGCCTGCTCCAAAGTCGACAATCGCTCTCCTACAGTCTTTAAGACTTCCATCATAGCTGCTTTGGTAACCTTTGGTGCAGTGGGAGGAGATTTGTTCCCATCGTGAATCTGTCGCTCAGAACGGGTTGCTTCGCTATCAGAGTTGCCTGACATCCTTTCCACTCTTAAGATATTAACTATCCCCTCCTTCTAGCGCCAATGTTGATGAGTGGATTTCGTAACAACTTGTTGAGAGGTTTACGGGTAGTTGTATAGGCTAGCGATCAACTGTTCTGTGAAAAGGTTTGGGTTGTGTTTGTGAGGGGTGAGTTGTGCTCGAGGGTGTCTCCAATAATCTCAAGTGCCATTAGAGAAAATCAGAGAACTTAATGCGTCTTACCCCGAGGTGCCTACGTAACCTTGTATATATAGGGATCAAGCTCACGTAGTTCTAACGTGATTCTGTCTCTTGCTGGAATAGCTGTATTCGGTCACCTAGTTCGTATAGGACTCAGGTTCCTTTAGAGCCTTTTACGAACTAGTTGTGGGAATAGAGTAGAACTCGAGTTCGTACCCCATTCTAATTCTCTCGATTATTAGAGACATTCTAGGATCATCTGCGCCCTAGAATTATACTCCAGTATCAATTCGTTTATCTGTTCTAGATGGCTTCTAGAACCTTTTGTTGGCAACTCGTAGGAACCTGGTACTCAGGAACCTATATCTCAGGAGCCTGTTTCTTAGGAACCTCCTTATTTCGGGACATATTGCTTAGGGACCTCATTATAGGTACTTGTACCTGCACAAATAACAAACTGGTTAGAATGGATAGCTCTTCACATGCCCTTGGCATCTCTATGGCTGTTGCTATGCTAACTCGAACTCTTCTGCTGGGAGGAACCTGGTCTTCTAATACTCAGCCCAGCTTCCTGACCATTGGGAACCTCCTGATACTCATACTTCCTTAGTCATTTCTTCTATCTGATCTTCATAACTCGTACTGGATCTATCTCCTGGCTCATATGGATTAAACCCTATAGCTTAATGGGCCTAAATCTAGCCCATGGAGATTTTGGGCACAACAGCTTGCATGGCTATTACATGGTAAATTTCAGGTATATTACTCACCTTTTAATCACCCAATGCTTACCATTTAATTCCATATGCAAGTTTAGAGATTTTCTTGTAAAAGCGTTTCGTCGCGTAGAAATTTCTTTCATCGTTCTTGAACATTTACCTTTGAAATTCTTCTAATAAATTACATAATTCCTTGCCTTGGTATTTAAATTAGCTTAAAGATTTTATTAACCTCAATATCCCATATTTATACCAATATTTAATAAAAGTGAAAATCTACGTAATCTGACAGTTTCTACATTCCCTTTCTTCTTGGTACAACGATACTTTATCCATAAAAGTATAAATACTTCTTCATTCATATAATATGATCTTAAAAACTTTACATAACATCCACCAATCATCGTTTATGATCATTTTAGAAATATTACAAAAACCTGGGTTCTTACAACCTTCCCTCCTTAAAAGGATTCCGTCCCGGAATCATTTCTAGAACAGATGGGGGTACTTCTCTTGCATGGCGCTTTCCAATTCCCAGGTTGATTCCTCGACATTGTGATTAGTCCACAAAACTCTTACTAGGCTGATGGTCTTGTTTCTGAGTACTTGCTCTTTCCGGTCTATGATTTCCATCGGTCGCTCGACGTAGGACAAATCTCGCTGTAAATCTACATGCTCATGTTCCACTATATGTTTGGCATTGCGATTGTACTTCCTCAGCATAGACACATGGAAAACGTTATGTACTTGCTGCAAACTTGGAGGTAAGGCTAACTCGTAAACCACTTGTCCAACCTGCCTTAATAGCTTGAAAGGTCCGATGTATCTCGGACTCGACTTTTCTTTCTTTCCAAACCTTATCAGTCCTTTCCAGGGAGATACCTTTAGCAACACCATATCTCCTACTTCATATTCTCTATCTTTCCGAGCTAAGTCGGCATACTTACGTTGTCTGTCTTGGGTTGCTGCCAGTCTTCCCCTGATTAGAACTATCACATCTCTTGTCTATTGTACCAATTCAGGTCCTAATACCTTCCTCTCACCAACTTCTTCCCAACATAAGGGAGAATGACATTTCCGGCCATAGAGGGCTTCATATGGGGGCATTCCGATACTTGAGTGATAATTGTTATTATAAGCAAACTCAATCAATAGTAAGTGCTCTTCCCAACTTCCCTTGAAATCCATAACACACACTCTCAGCATTTCCTATAAGGTCTGAATTGTTCTTTCACTTTGTCCGTCAGTCTGGGGGTGGTATGCAGTACTCATATTTAGCTTGGTTCCCACACAGTCTTGAAAGCTCCTCCAGAACCTGGAGTTAAACCTTGGGTCTCTATCGGACACAATGGTCACGGGAACTCCATGTCGTACCACAATTTCTCTTATGTAGATGTCTACTAATTTATCGACAGTGTACCTCTCGTTGATTGGGAGAAAGTGGGCGGACTTAGTCAACCTATCGACGATTACCCATATCACATCGTGGTTAGTCTTGGTCCTTGGGAGTCCTACTACAAAATCCATGGCTAGGTGCTCCCACTTCCATTCTGGAATCTCTAGGGGTTGCAGTAGTCCACTAGGTCGTTGGTGTTCTGCCTTTACCCGTTGGCAGGTCAAACATCTATTTACCCATTCTGTCACATTCTTCTTCATGTTGGGCCACCAATAGTATTCTTTCAAATCTCTATACATCTTCGTGGTACCTGGGTGCACAGAGTACCTTGCGTTATGTTCTTCATATAGGATTTCATCCTTTAGTTCCTAAACATTTGGGACCCAAATTCTCGTTGCATATCTCATGATTCCTCCTGCATCTCTTTCACACTTAATTTCCTCCCCGGTCAATATTTCTTCCTTCGAGTTCTTTTCCTCTTCCATATTTTGCTCTTGGCACATTCGAATCTTTTCCAATAACGGAGGCTGGATTTGAATTCCCATTAACACTTCTTGGCTACATCTCGATGTCTTAACTTCGATTTCTAGCTTCTCCATTTCCTTTATCAATTCTTCTACCGAAGTCATCATTTTGAGCCTTTCCTTCCTGCTAAGGGCATCGGCCACCACATTGGCCTTTCCTGGATGATAACGAATCTCACAATCGTAATCCTTGATTAACTCTAGCCATCTTCTCGGTCTCATATTCAATTCTTTCTGGGTAAAGATTTACTTGAGGCTTTTATGATCTGTGTAAATTTCACACTTTTCTCCATATAGGTAATGCCTCCATATCTTTAATGCGAAGACTATCGCGGCTAGCTCTAAATCATGGGTAGGGTATCTTACTTCATACTCCTTTAACTGTCTGGAAGCATATGCAATCACCTTACCGTGCTGCATGAGCACGCAACCTAGTCCTTTATGCGATGCATCACTATAGATCACAAAGTCCCCCTTATCATCTGGCAGTGCTAGCACTGGGGCGGTCATTAATCTTTTCTTTAGCTCTTGAAAGCTCTCGTCACATTTCTCATTCCATACAAAATTTTCAGTCTTTCTGGTGAGTCAGGTCAATGGGGCTGCCAGTTTGGCAAAGTCTTGCACAAACCTCCTATAATACCCGGCTGGTCCCACGAAACTTCTTACTTCGGTCGGGGTGGTCGGTCTTTCCCATTTTAATATTGCCTCTATTTTGGCAGGGTCAACTAGTACTCCTTCACTACTAACCACATGACCTAAAAATTGCACTTCTTTCAGCCAAAATTCGCATTTCGAAAATTTGGCATACAACTTTTCTTCCCTTAAGATTCCTAGGACTATCCTCATGTGTTCTGCATGTTCTTCCTCCGTCTTAGAATAAATCAAGATATCGTCAATGAAAACTATGACGCACTTGTCTAGGTATTGTTTGAATACTCGGTTCATCAAGTCCATGAATGCCGCGGGGGCGTTAGTCAATCCAAAGGGCATCACTAGAAACTCATAATGGCCATACCTAGTGCGAAAAGCAGTCTTGGGTATATCTTCCGGTTTGATCTTTAACTGATGGTACCCCGTTCTCAAGTCTATCTTCGAAAAGTGAACTGCTCCCTTGAGTTGGTCAAAAAGGTCGTCAATCCTAGGCGGGGTACTTGTTCTTAATGGTTAACTTATTCATCTCCCTGTAGTCTATACATAGCCTCATACTACCATCCTTTTTCTTTACAAACAATACTGGGGCACCCCACGGGGATACACTTGGTCTTATCATGCCCTTGTCCAATAGTTCTTGCAACTGAGTGGCCAGTTCTTTCATTTTAACGGGGGCCAATCGATAGGGGGCTTTAGAAACTGGTGCGGTTCCTGGTGCTAATTCTATCGCAAACTCGATTTCCCTATCGGGTGGTAACCCAGGAAGGTCTTCTGGAAACACATCTTCAAATTCCCTGACAACTGGAATGTCCTTCAGTTCAGGGTTTCTTTGCTTCGTGTCTAATACATAAGCTAAGTAGGCCTCGCTGCCCTTTCATACTAACTTTTTCTCTTGAGCAACAGTTAAGAATTTTTGAGTTTGTCGATGTCCTTTGAATATGACCTCTTTCTTTCCTGACACCTTTATCCTAACTTTCTTGCTCTTGCAATCAATCTGGGCACCATTACTTGCCAACCAATCCATCCCTAAAATGACATCGAATCCGCCTAACTTAAATGGAATTAGGTCTGCCGGAAAGTGGTGACCTCCTATTACTATATCGCAGTTAGGATATATCTGGCTTACAGGAACCACTTTGTGGTTAGCTATCTCTACCATTAGCCGTTCCTTTAACATTTCTGGTTTCAAGTTCAGTTTACATGAAAAATCTTGCGATATAAAAGATTTGGTAGCTCTAGAATCAAACAAAGCATTAGCACTCAAGGTGTTAAGGGAAAGAGTACCTGCGATGACATCCTCATCCCTTACTGCATCCTACACTGTCATGTTGAAAGTCCTAGCGGTGGGTGGTCGGTTGGATGCAGTACCGCTCATCCTTGATCCTGTCGGTTTCAATTTAGGGCAATCTTTCTTCCAGTGGTCTGTACCTCCATACTGGTAACATTTCATGAGCTTATTCCTCTGGGGGTAATTGTTGGAATATTGTCCAATCTGTCCACATTTAAAACATGTCGTCGTACCCTGAAGACATACCCCTGAATGTTTCTTTCCACAAGTCTTACAGTTAGGTAGGGGAGGGCGCGACTGTCCTGATATGGGTGCCCTGGTTGATCCACCTCGTTGGCCAACACTCTTGCTTTCTGCTCTGTTAAACCCCGTGCTTTTGGCTGGCTGGGACACCATTCCTCTAACAAACTTGCTGGAGAAACTCCCACTTGCAGCACCACTACTTCGATTTTCATACTTACTTTTCTTCATGATTTTGTCCTTCTGGGACTGTTCACTTCCTGCCTCTACAATCGATGCCTTCTGTACTAGAGTGGCGTAATCCGTAATTTCTAACACCGCGATGCGGTTCTGAATCCACTGTTTCAATCCTTGTTGAAACCTCATTGCCTTCTTAATTTTAGTGTTCACATACTCTGGCACGAACCTTGACAACTCCGTGAACCTAGCCTCATATTCGGTGTTAACTCGAATAACTTGTAGAAGGGGGGGTTGAATACAAGTTATATAATCGTGTCTGATTTTTGCTTGATTATATGAACAAGAATAAACGAATGAATCAAACTTTGTTTGTATTAATAAGGTCAAATACAAACTCTACCAAAGGTGTACAATACCTTTAGCAGCTGCTGGCAAAATAAAACTCTCTCTCTGTTTGTTTCGAACTCTCGAATACAAACCTTAAACAGAGCTACGCACACGAACTCACAACACACGTTTGTTCGACTACGACACTTTTTACAATGATATAGAGAGAGTATTTATAATGCTACCTATCAACTACTAACAGAAAGATATAATCTATACATGACAATGTTCTTCCTTCTAGTCGATAGTTTCCATCAATAGAAAACTCTTTCCTTCATAATATCTTCTTGCTTGTTCCTCAAACAAAGATCCTGTTTTATAGCACTTGCCAGTTTCTGTAGCATCCATAATGACATCATCAGTAACACGATTGATATCAGGATTTCATCTTGCATCAGTATCTGATCATCATCAGTATTAGACCGTCATCAGGATTTGCTCTTTGTTCCTGATATGTAGTCTCCGATACACTGTTCATTCCTGACTAAACTGTACAGATAAATGTCTTACACATAAATCCTATATATAGTGCTAAATCCTTTATAAGATCAGGATTACAAGAAGTATAATGTGTAAATTCTATTCTTAACATCACAACTTATGAATTATTCCTAACAATCTCCCCCTATTTATGCTTTAAAATCTGAAGCATAAATCTAAGTTGTGGATGTCAAAACATATAACAATACAACCAGAATAGAATTTATGAATTTAGAATTATGAAGTTAAGTACCTCCTTCCCAGATGTAGACGTTTATCTAGTACTTAGAAGACAGAATTTTAACTATTAATGCTGCTCTTCCTTTACCACTTCCTAGCTGAGATTCACCACAGATTCACCATTGTCACTCCTAGTTCTTCTTTTTACTTCCCTTTGTCTGCTCTTTATCTCCCCCGGTCTGGTGTTGTTGTTGTTGTCTTTGAATTGTCTTTATCTTTATCTCCCCCTTTTTGACATCAGCAACATTAATTCCAAGAGATTCAGAAACAGAACAAATGATATTCATCAGAACTGCTTGATTTTCCATAATTGTGACTTGGTTATCTTCAAGTAATTGAAGTCTTGTTTGCATAGCAATTTGAGAATTCTGAATATCTTTCAAAACATCAGAATGAACTTCAATGTTGGAAGTGCATCTAGTATCTTCAGAATTAGAATCAGAAAGAACTGTATCTTCAAGTCTTGTAGAAGAAGTTGCTTGGGTTGTATGATATTCAAGTAATAAAACCTGATTAGAAGTATCAACATCTTCATCTTTCTGATCTGTAGCTGAAACATGATCATCATCTCCTTCACCAGTATTCTGTGTACTAACATCTTCAAATCCTGACTCCTCCTTGGAGTGATCAGAGACTGTAAATGTCTCAATTCTAGCTGATATTGGAAGTACATACAAAGAAACACTAGGATCATTAGGAACTTCATCTGGTACATATGTATCAAGAGATTGCTTTATCCTGGCACCTCTTCTGTTAATGATTCCTGCAAGCCTCTCCTTTTGCTTCTGAGCTTTAACTTCTGGCTTTGCATTGTGATGTGCTAGGTCATTCTTCTGATACATTTTGATGAATGAATAAGTACCAGCATCCATACCAAAATTTTCAAACCAAGATTCAGAAAAAACCTGATCCCAGAAATCAAATGATGGAGGTTTCCTAATTTTCTCTCCCTCACTATGGAGTTGATCATCCATACCCTCATTCTCACTTTGACTTACTAAAGTCAACACTCTTTCTACCTCACCTTTTGCCTGGTCAGGAGCCAGCCTCTCAGTTTGTGGATCAATATCCATCTTTTCAAGTGTATCACTCAAATTTGGATAAGTGCTCTCATGACCTACAGAAAAATAGGGGCTAGAAGAAGTTTTTATACCTGAACTCACATGGAGAGAGGGTTCCTCATATGGCATGGGGCTTGAGGTTTTCTCCAAGGAGTGAGCTGCTATAATCTCTGAACCCTTACAATCATTTTCTTTCCTTTCAGAGACTACAGGCTCCAGTATACCACTTTCAGGTTCTTTACTAGACTCTGATGTCTTCAGTAATACTTCATTAGACACCATAGTTAGTACATCACCATCTTTAAGTGTTGTTTGCTGAGACTCACCCTCAAGGTGGATAGACTCTGACTGAACAAAGTTTGTTTGATCTTCAAGAAAACCAGTCAAAGTTATTCCTCCCATATCATAGGGTATCTCACTTGCATTCTCAATCATCACAGAAGTCCTTTCAGCATCAGCTATCACAGCTCCTGAGTCATCCAACCTCTGACTAGATGGTTCTTGTGTTGCAGTGACTATGACCTGATCTTTCCTACTATTCACCACTGGTGCAATAGTATCTTCTGTTGACTGCATTCCTCTATCTACTTCCTCCAGTTGTTCACCTTGAGCTAAAGCATCTTCAATAATGACATCCTTATCAAATAAATATGCATGAAGTGATTGAAGTGCAACATGCTTCGAGAGTCCAAATTTCTTGACTAATTGTCTTCTGACAGATACATAGAAATACATCTTCATTAAGTCAAGTCTTTGATGTAGAAGTCCATATTCTTCAGGAAATGAAAGTCTAGGAACACTTTCACTTAGAAAATTTAGAACTGGCCTGGAAAGCTTCACTTTTAGAGAGATAAGTCCCATAGCCATTCCGTATGACAATGTAGTTTCCCATGAAGAATCAATATCCAGATCTCTCTTGTCAAATACTGACATAGATGTAGCTTGATGTGTAGAAACCTGCATAATGTTAGTTGGACTAGACTCTGTGTGTGTAGGTAACAATTGAATCTTTCTCCTTGTTCTCCTGGTATAGTGAGCAAAAGATTTATCCTGAGAAGACTCAAGAGGTATAGACACAGAAGTGATCTTGGGATGAGATCTTTGTTCAATGGACACAGTCTTTTGAGAGACAGTATCTAGTAACTGTTTTCCCTTTTTAAGAACTACAATCTTTTGGGAGACTGCAGCCTGGCTGTGGTTAGATTTTTCATCTCTATGTGCTAACAGAGAAAGTTGAATTGCAGCCTTCAATTTTGCTCTCTCAGCAAGAGTTAAATTATCATCATCTTCACTAGAATTACTACTACTTGACACAACAAATCTTCTCTTCCTTACAACTGATGTCTTTTGAGAAACACCAGAGGTTGGTTTCTTTGAAACAATAGGCTGTGGATCAAAATTTGGTTCTTGAATTGTTTCAGAGACTATAATGTTTTGGGCTACTTGGGTAGACATAGGTGGGTTCTCCTCCAAATGAGATTCCTAAGCCATTTCACCACAAAAGAAAGAAGAATTGTAGAGAGTAGGAAGATGAGTTTTAAGAATTACCTGAAAATGATGTGGATAATGAATTGCAGGTATTTCATCTAGATTCTTTGTAATGTCAGAGAAAATTCTCTTTTGCTGTTCATAAGAAGAAACACAATGTTCCCTACCAAATCTAGCTTCAACATCAGGAATAAAATGGTTAATAAACATTTGCATAAATCTATGATAATAAACCATTTTCCTGTTTTGATCTCTAAACCCAAGTTTAATACTCATCTGACTTAAGATAATGTGACCAATGTTAATTACTCTATCATAAAGCAAACTATAAGCAATATGTGATGTAACAGAAGTAATTTGCTGAAAAGAACTACATTTACCAGTAAAACATTTAGCAATTTGATCAAAGTAAAAAGACCATTCCTTTCTAAGAAAAGACCTATTCAACTGGCTCATGTTGTCTAGAGGTCCACTATAACCTAATTCAGACAACATAGTTCTTAAATTATCATCAGATGGTTCACTTGCATAACTATCAGTAACAGGTAAGCAAAGTACTGAATTAACAAAAGATTCAGTAATGTCAAATGAATCTTGTCCTAAATGTAAAACAATCTTACCTGATTGACTCTGAGTAGAATCAATTACCTCAGCATTCTCCCAAGCTTGTATAACAGCTGCTTGATTAATTTGTGGAGATGCTGTCAATGCAAAACTTAATGGTCCATACGCCAAAAAGTCCATGATTGGATGAAAATCAGATGACACTCCTTCCTTGTTGGTGATAGCTGTTACATGATTGTTTGTCATAAAATTGAAGTCACCAAACTTGAAGGCTACTGATTTAGGTAATCTTCTTTGAGCTGCCATTTTTGATCTGAAAAGAACTTGAAAAATTCTTGAAATGGATTAGTGATTTTGAAAACTCAAGAGTGGTTTTTGCTTTAGAGAATGTAAAATTAGAGAAAGCAATTACACGATTAGAGTTTCAAAACAAATATATTTCACAAATCTTTCAGACCACTATCCCATATTGACACGTAGATTGACAGGTGTCAGTCCCTGAAAAGTGCGGTTACCTACGATTTTTGGAAAATAAAATCCAAAATTGATTTTCATGAAATAAATCAGGGTATAAATAATCAATACTGATCAGCTTCCTTTTCCTGTTGACCTCTCATCAAAATAATCACAAAATACAATGTGATAATAATTCTCAAATCCTGATGGTCATACATAAAATCCTGATCAATATCATCCTGATTCCAGAGACTTAATATGGAGTTTCCACGTGGCATTTTTCTTTTATCTGAAAAAGAAATAAACAATTAATCTGAACAAAAATCAATTGGTTAGATATATTCAATATTTCTTGAAAACAAGAAATACAGTCACACGCAATAATTAGCATCTGACTTCATTAAAACTTCCAAGTGACTGTTCAGCTTCTCACGTCTTTCTTTTAAAGAAACAGACGCCTTATGCCATTCTCCATAAACCTTTCAATTTCTTTTCTTCTCAACAATGCTCCTCAAACCAAAATTCCATTCAAACCCATTCTTTAGATCTTTCACGGTCGATGAACATCCTGTTCTTGATCATCTCTTTGAAAAGATGACTCTTCTCATCGCACTAATCATGGATGGATTGGTTTCCGATAATATCCAGAGGTTTCTCCTAGAACATCCATCTGTTGGATACAATCTTCCCCTAACCTCCTCAAAACTTGAGGATGAAGAATTTGGCCGAGAGTCTGAGGTTGATCTTGATGGGGATGCTATACATTTAAGTTAGCTGCTCTCATTCAAATCGCCCAGACAAGGAATCCAAGAGTAGACGAGGCTATTCAATCCCCTGATGGATTTTTTGAGATGCTCCTTGTCCTGTACCTCAGAATTCATATCAATAAACAAGTATAGAATTATCAGTAGAAGTTAGACAAAAAGGTGTTGTATTTCATTTCCATATATGTAATGATTTTAATTAATGAAAATACAATTTCTTGTTATCTACTTGTCTTTTGATTATTGAATGATGTATAAATTATCAGTATGCAAATATTAAAACTTGCTAGCATAGACTCAATACATCATAGAATTAGATTACTACACAAAGTAAACGTCAGGATTTGAAACAATTTTCACAATCCTGATACTGACACAATACTGATGACGTCAGCATCCTGATAACAAATCTAATCCTGATGATTATTAACAAGTCTATCATACTGAAATTTGTGACGGCCCCAAATCCGGGGTCATAAATCTGGGCCATCACGGACCAATTTCCATTCAATATCAATATCCCTTGGGTTTTTTCTTTTTTTTATAACAATTAATACATATGCAATTGACACCGCAGTAATACACACACACACACCAGTCATATGCTCAGAGAACAACATTTATCACAATAAAAGTTTAAAGTTAACAGTTATTACAACCCAGGCTCACACTCAAATACATTGCTGAATGATACTTCGACATGAAGCATTTCAACAATCAAAAGTTTATTACATGCTCGCACACTTAATTATACATAAAGTTCCCAGCACCCGTCTGCCTCATCACTACCTCAGGAGTCGATGCTAGCGTGCTCTCAGAAGGTCGCCTTTCCCCTACTCTATTGCCGAATACGTGAGCCATGATGATCAGTCGTCCTCCATACCCATCCCTTTTTACTACCGGTAGAAGGAGGAAGGTACACCACTACATCCCCCTGGAGGAAGATACACCACTACATCCTCCTTCGGCAACTCTTGGGCCGAATTAAAATATTGATTGCTGGACTGTGCCGCACACAGCCTCCTACGCTTTTTGTTGCTATCCCCCTTTTTGTCAAATCGTTATTCCATTTACAAAATATCATTCCACATTTCCATTTTCTCGCTTTCATTTCCATATATCATTCACTCATCTCATTTCCATTCTCGCACATTATTTCTATAAAATATATATATAACATAATACTTTGATTATGATCCAGACATCTCTTTTATATTCAAGAATTCAAATATGCTTTTATATTCGTAAAATATTCCGTCTATTTTAAGAGTAGTAAATAATAATCAAATAATATTTATTAAACCACTAATACTAAAAAGAATATTTTTAATATAGTATTATAAACCATATAACCCTAGATAACAACTGATACCATTCTCTTTCATATCTCTTTTACCATAGAGCATATTCGCTCCATTCGTAATCATCTCTATATTCATATTTCATAAATCATATCCATCTCTCTTTAATTTCCCAAAATCAAGGAAATATATTCTTTGCAACATAGAAACAATAGCATCACATATATATATATATATTCCATGATATCATTTTTATTCCGAGGATAAATAATTTTCAAAGTAGGGATAGAAGGATCTTGCCTCGATCTCTGTATCCTGGCAGTATGGCTCGTGGCTCTCCCGATGTTTCTATAACACAAGAAGGACCGTCGTTAGAATACCACATCTCTTACTCACCTTACCCTTATATAATAACACTCTTTTAATATCCCATTACTATCTCAAAAGGTTTCGAGAACTTAACCAATCTTATTCCCGATTAAAGTTTTTAACGATTTACATTGTTTCCTTAACAACCACTCTCGACTGTAAAAATCCTCATAATTCATAAATTCCGAAATTTGACACAAGGTCAATTGCTAAGGGTTCTCTGATCACCCCATTATAACATCCCAAAGTTTCATAATTTTTAAAAATGTCTAAGTAGGTTGATCATAGCCTCAAAGTTAACACAATTACATTTTCTCGGTTTCCGAATGTCTTTCACTAAAACTGACTTTCCTCCTAAACCGTTCATCATATTTTAACGCACTTTATATCAAAACGATCTATGAACTAAGCTCTATCATTTCATGGTCAATTGGTAACCTAGACAGTAGGGTACCGTACTGATACAGGGGTCCAAAACAGGGCATTTTCTATCCTAACGAAAATCGGGCATTATAACGGCTATATTTTCATACTTTCCAAAACATTACTCCTCCAAATCCATCATCCACCTTATACACCATCACCTACACCATGTGGTCATCTTACCAACCATGGTTACAAGCACATACTCCTTTCATATTAAATCAAAACACATATCCACAACTATATAATCAAGATTTCATGGTTTATATCACTTAACTTCTAAACTAAGCATAATCAACCATAAACTCATAATTCAAGTTAGGGTCTCAAGTAATATACCTTCCTTGTAGCTTCAACATCACTTAATAAACCTTGGGTACTCTTTAAACAACCTCAATATAGCTTGAATCAACTAAAGGAACCATGAAAACAAAGTTAACAATGCGGAGTTACTATTCATCAGCTGAATGAACATGGAAAACGACCCCCTTACCTTGCTTTTATGGAAAAATATTGTGAAATACGACTTGTAGCTTATCTCATGGGCTTTCTAAAAAGCTATAGAACGCAAAATTGTGCTAAGAAACGAAGAAGTTATGCTTGATTTACTAGCCTGCTGTCCTTTTTGCCGAAAATGATGGTAATGAAGAAGATAAGAAATTTTTTTGTGTTTGCTTGTTCTTATCTCATCCTCTTGATAATTCTAGAGTATTATAGATGTTTATGGAAGAGTTTAGATAAATACTTAGGTGAAATGACTACTTTGCCCCTTAACCATAATTAGTGGAAGATGATGTAACATTGATGATCTCAT
Organism: Kitagawia praeruptora; assembly: GCA_037693485.1. Classification (NCBI taxonomy): domain Eukaryota; kingdom Viridiplantae; phylum Streptophyta; class Magnoliopsida; order Apiales; family Apiaceae; genus Kitagawia; species Kitagawia praeruptora. Next base: position 154,672,141 of record CM075351.1, on the reverse strand, counting down.
AATCTCTTTTGCTTTGCTTTTCTAAGTATAATGCTAAAATCTTGGTAAATGGTAATGTGGTATGTATCCTTGCTATATTACTAATCTTGGTTGTCTTGTTCCCATACTCGTCTAATTGTGGTTCGTTTCGGGTGTACCTCATTATCTCAGTGGTTTTCGAAATCATTTACAAATCCAATTTCCTTTGGTATTCTCTTAACTTAATAATCCCTTGGTTTAATCTAGATTCACTGATCCCTCAATATAAAATTCTTATAGTATTTCCATGCTCCTTAATATCCAATAGAAGCTTATTCAAAATCAAAATCCTCAAAATCCATATTCAGGAATTTCCGGAATCTATCGTCATTTCGAGTCTCTTATTTTCAATGTACAACACTAATATGGTTTCTGTTTATTCATTCTCCGTTTCCATTATAGAGTACTTATATACCCTTTCTCTAAATCCTCGAAATTTACTATTCATGTGATCACTGTAGCTTCGTTAAAGTTAGGGTTATTACAAAATTTATCAAGGCAATGTGTTATAGCTACAGCTTTTAACAATCAAATATAGATCCTGACAAGAATATCAAGTCTATAAGCTAAAAACAACATACCTTGCTACTATTGCAGATGTTAAAGATCTAAAAATTTAACATTCCTAACTCACTTACTAATCTACTGAATGTAGTCTCATCAAGTGGTTTAGTTAGAATATCTGCAAGCTGTTTGTCAGTAGGAACAAAATGAAGTTCCACAATACCATTCTCAATATGTTCTCTAATAAAATGATACCTGACATCAATGTGCTTAGTCCTTGAATGTTGAACTGGATTTTCTGCAATTTTAATAGCACTAGTATTATCACAAAACATAGGAATATTACTAAGTGTCATACCATAATCCATCAACTGATTTCTTATCCAAAGGAGCTGTGCACAACAACTGCCTGCTGCTATGTACTCAGCTTCTGCAGTTGAGGTTGAAACAGATTGTTGCTTCTTGCTTGCCCAAGAAATCAATCTATTTCCCAAGAATTGACATGTACTTGTAGTGCTTTTCCTGTCTATTTTACACCCTGCATAATCAGAGTCTGAATAGCCAATTAGAAAGAAATCAGATTCTCTAGGGTACCACAAACCAAGATTTGGAGTTCCTTTGAGATATCTAAAAATTCTCTTCACAGCAATTAAATGAGATTCCTTAGGATCACTTTGGAATCTAGCACATAAACAGGTAAAAAACATTATATCTGGCCTACTTGCAGTTAGATATAACAATGAGCTTATCATGCCTCTATAACTAGTATTATCCACACTCTTCCCTTTAGGATCAGAGTCTAGTTTAGTGGCTGTTGCCATGGGTGTTTTTGCAACTGCACAGTCTTGAAAGTCAAACCTTCTTAAAAGATCTTTGATATACTTTGACTGATTAATGAAAATACCAGTCTCAGTCTGTTTGACCTGCAAGCCTAAGAAATAATTTAATTCACCCATCATGCTCATCTGATACTTAGACTGCATAAGCTTGCTAAACTTAGCACATAACTTTTCATTAGTAGAACCAAAAATAATATCATCAACATAAACTTGAACTAAAAGCAATTCACCTTTTATCCTTCTAAAGAAAAGAGTTTTGTCAATTGTACCTCTTGTGAAGCCATTTTCAAGAAGAAATTTAGACAAAGTCTCATACCATGCTCTTGGTGCTTGCTTTAGTCCATAGAGTGCCTTGTCAAGTTTGTAGACATGATTTGGAAACTTTGGATCAACAAATCCAGGTGGCTGTTCCACATACACTTCCTCATCAAGTTTGCCATTTAGAAAAGCACTCTTTACATCCATCTGGTATACCTTGAATTTTGAATGAGCTGCAAATGCAAGAAACATTCTGATTGCTTCTAATCTTGCTACAGGTGCAAAGGTCTCATCATAATCAATGCCTTCTTCCTGAGTAACCCTTTGCCACCAGTCTTGCTTTGTTTCTTACCATCATACCAGATTCATCTAGCTTGTTTCTGAAAACCCATCTTGCACCAACAATAGATCTATCTTTAGGTCTTGGTACCAGTTTCCAAACTTTGTTTCTCTCAAACTCATTTAACTCCTCCTGCATTGCAATTACCCAATCAGGATCCTGTAAGGCTTCTTCAACCTTCTTAGGTTCATTATTTGAGAGAAAGCAACTATACAAGCATTCATTTTGAATTGATCTTCTAGTTCGAACACCACTGTTTGGATCACCAATAATCAAATCTTCAGTATGATCCTTTGTCCATTTTCTAACAGGTGGTAGATTAACTCTGTTAGTCTCTCCCCCTAAGTTAGTGGTATCTCTTGTAGAAGAATTCTCTCTACCTTCAAAAATTCTCCTTTGATCAATAGAATCAGTAGATTCCATATTGCTGTTAGTTACTGATCTTTCCTCAGTAGACTCTGAAAGATCAGTTCCTGATGGAGTAGACTCTGAATAGCTAGTCTGCTCCTGATGATCACTGTGTTCTCTTTGATTTATTTGCTCCCCCTCAACAGTAGCATTCCTTTGAGAAGCAATAGAAATTCCTTCTGGAGAACCTTCATCATCACTGGAGAGTATCTCATAATTCTTCAGATTTTCAAATTCCAATTTGTCATGGCTTTCATCAGTTTGCAGAATTCCAAATTTCTTATCATCAAATGTAACATGAATTGATTCCATAACAATGTGAGTTCTGAGATTATAAACTTTGAAGGCCTTAGATGCTGAATATCCTAGAAAAATTGCTTCATCCGATTTGGCTTCAAATTTTCCAAGTTGTTCTGGATGAACTTTTAGGACATAGCATTTGCACCCAAAGATGTGAAAGTATTTCACACTTGGTTTCTTTCCTTTGATCATCTCATAGGGAGTTTTTCCATGACTATTTACCAAGGTACAATTTTGAGTGAAACATGCAGTGTTAATAGCTTCTGCCCAAAAGTAGGTTGGAAGTTTTGCATCTGCAAGCATGGTTCTTGCTGCCTCTATGAGAGTCTTGTTCTTTCTTTCCACTACACCATTCTACTGAGGTGTACCAGGTGCAGAAAACTGTTGAGTGATTCCTTTGTCTGCACAAAACCCCTCCATTGTAGAATTCTTGAATTCTGTACCATTGTCACTTCTAAGTACTTTGACTTTGTACTCAGAGTTATTATGAATATTCTTGATAAGTTCAATGATTTGCTAAGGAGCTTCATCCTTCTTGTGTAGAAAGAACACCCATGTGAACCTTGTGAAATCATCCACTATAACTAGAGCATATCTTTTCTTGCTGATAGACATAATGTTTACTGGACCAAACAGATCAAGATGTAGCATGTGAAATGGTTCAGTAATTGAATTTTCAGTCTTGCTCTTGAAAGTGGTTCTTCTTTGCTTTCCAAGCTGACATGCATCACAAAGTCCATCTTGCACAAAATTTGCCTGAGGTAGGCCTCTCACCATATTATGCTTAACAAGTTGATTAAGCTTCTTGAAGTTAAGATGTGAGAGCTTCTTGTGCCAATTCCAGCTTTCATCACTTGTTGCTTTGCTGTAGAGACATCTAACAATTCCTTTAGATGTATCACTTAAGCTGGCTTCATATATGTTACCATGTCTTTGATCAGTTAGAACAATGTCTCCATTCTGCATATTCAAGATTTTGCATCCTTCTCTGTCAAAGATTGATTTGTAACCTTTATCACCCAGTTGACTTATGCTTAAAAGAGTATGTTTCAAGCCTTCAACCAGTGCTACATTTTCTATGATGACATTCCCCAAAACAATTGAGCCATATCCCAGAGTTTCTCCTTTATTGCCATCTCCAAAAGATATTACTGGGACAGCTTTTCTCTCAAACTTTGTAAGCAAGGACTTCTTTCCAGTCATATGTCTAGAGCATCCACTGTCCAAGATAATTGAATGCTTCTTTCCTGTGCCCTGCAAACAAAAAGTAACTAGTTAGAATTTTTTAGGACCCAACTTTGATTGGATCCTTTCTTACTAGATTTAGAAACAACAGGCTTTGAGAATTTTGTCTTTACTTTACCTGTTGTAGAGTCAACTTTAGACTCTAATTTCACAAACTGTTTGTGACTAGGAGTTTCAGATTTCAAGGAATAATAGTCATAATACAGTTCATGATATTCTCTACACATGTAAATGGAATGAAGTAAACTACCACAATGATAACAAGCTTTTTGTGGTTGGTATTGAATTTTCTGAGTCTTGGGGAATCTGGACTCAGTTTTCCAAGAAGGTTTGTGATTGCAGTCTAGGGCCAAATGATTATGATTTCCACACTTATAGCATTTTTTCCTAGGTGCATCAGGTACATTCTTGTAATTATTCTCTTTGTTAATACCTTCTTTTCCATTCCTATTTCTTTTGATCTTGCTAGACTCTGAAAGACCATCTAATCTCTGTTTCAACTGAGACTTAGACAGAAACCCTATGTTTATATTCTTAGGTTTCTCTAACACTTTCTCATCTGAATTACTATTGTTAATCCTTTTGTGTACAACAGGGGTACCTTTTGAATCAACAAATTTAACATGATTAGGTTCAGAAACAATTTTCTTACCTTCAGATTTAGATGTGCTAGCTTCTACCTTACTATCATCATTGACAATAGCTACTTTTTCTTCTTGTCTAGCCTTATCAAACCCTAAGCCATTAACCTTACCACGAATTCCACTTTCAAAGATTTCTATAGTCTTTTTACTGGAATTGTTAATGGTCTTAATCACATCTCTCTCTTCTTCTAGTTCTTTTCTGACATAGTCATAAGCCTCAAGAATAACACTATAATCATGCTTAGCTTTATCAGAACTTAACTTGTGTTCTTCCATTTGAATTAATTCAGATTCAAGAAAATTATTTCTATCAACTAATTTATCATTCTTAACCTTAAGTTCATCTCTTTCACAAGTAAGAATTCTAAAATTAGTCATAAGATTCTTAAACTCAGCATGGATAGATCTAATTTCATCAGAATTTAAGCTATTAAATGAATCAAGAGAGTGAAGTGATACCTTAACAGAGGATGGAGAAGTTTTCTTTGGAGATCCAGGTTTGTCTGAACCATTTGCCATCAATGCAATGTTGTCATAATCCAATTCATCTTCAGAATCACTGGAATCAGCCCAATCCTTCTGTGTGACCATAAGTGCATTACCCTTTCCTGAATTCCTAGGCTTCTTACACTCACTAGCAAAGTGTCCAAGCTCACTGCAGTTAAAGCACTTGATCTTGGCCTTATCAAGCTTGACAATTGTACTTTTGCCTTTGTCACTCTTCTTCTCCTCCTTCTTTTGAAAAGGTCCTTTGCTAAATCTTCTCCTATTGAATCTTCCTTTCTTGAAAGCTTTAGCAAACATAGCAAAGAGTTCCTGCATCTCAGATTCAGAATCATTGTTGTCAGAGTCCATATCAGTAGTCTCTGACTCAGAACTTTCTTTGCTTTTCTTCTTCCTTGAATTCTTTACAGCAATATCTTCATGCTGTTCTTCAGGAAGCTTCTTTACTTCAGATTGAGCAGTAAGTGCAATAGTCTTCATCTTTCCTTCACTCCTGCTCTTCTTCTGTTGCTTGTCAAGTTCATAAGCTCTCAATTTTCCATATATTGCTTCTAATGAAATCTCATCCAGATCATTAGCTTCCTCAATCGCAGATATCTTCTCATTGTAGAAATCGGGCAAAGCTTTCATGAACTTTGTATTCATATCCTCCAAGTCATAATATTTACCATGCATGGCCATCTCATTGATGAGTTTTGTAAACCTATCAAAGGTATCAGTAAGTGACTCACCAGACTTGGATTCAAAGTACTCATATTGTTGTATAAGTAATGTCCTCATATTCTTCCTGACAGGCTTAGTTCCTTCACAGTGAACCTTAAGATTGTCCCATATATCCTTAGCAGTTTTACAAGAGAGAACATAGTTAGTGAGAACAGAATCAAGACTGTTGAATAATATGTTTCTCACTTTAGCATCTTTAAGAACATTCTCCTTGTCATTATCTGACCATTCAGATTTTGGCTTCTCTGCTGTATGTTCTGGAACAACCACACCATCAACAGTTGCTTGTCCAACGACCTTTGTTGGAACAAAAGGTCCATCTCTGATTCTGTCAAGATAATCAGGATCTGTTGCTTCCAGATGATGCAACATCTTTACTTCCCATAGAGTATATTCGTTTCTCTTGAGCATAGGAATCTTAGTATTCCCATCCTTGTAACCAGACATGATTGCAGATCTTTATGATTATCCGAAATCAACCTGCTCTGATACCAATTGTTAACTCGAATAACTTGTAGAAGGGGGGGTTGAATACAAGTTATATAATCGTGTCTGATTTTTGCTTGATTATATGAACAAGAATAAACGAATGAATCAAACTTTGTTTGTATTAATAAGATCAAATACAAACTCTACCAAAGGTGTACAATACCTTTAGCAGCTGCTGACAAAATGAAACTCTCTCTCTGTTTGTTTCGAACTCTCGAATACAAACCTTATACAGAGCTACGCACACGAACTCACAACACACGTTTGTTCGACTACGACACTTTTTACAATGATATATAGAGAGTATTTATAATGCTACCTATTAACTACTAACAGAAAGATATAATCTATACATGACAATGTTTTGCCTTCTAGTCGATAGTTTCCATCAATAGAAAACTCTTTCCTTCATAATATCTTCTTTCTTGTTCCTCAAACAAAGATCCTGTTTTATAGCACTTGCCAGTTTCTGTAGCATCCATAATGACATCATCAGTAACACGACTGATATCTAGATTTCATCTTGCATCAGTATCTGATCATCATCAGTATTAGACCGTCATCAGGATTTGCTCTTTGTTCCTGATATGTAGTCTCCGATACACTATTCATTCCTGACTAAACTGTACAGATAACTGTCTTACACATAAATCCTATATATAGTGCTAAATCCTTTATAAGATCAGGATTACAAGAAGTATAATGTGTAAATTCTATTCTTAACATCACAACTTATGAATTATTCCTAACATTCGGCTACAGTCAGACTCTCCTGTTTAAGCTCTAGGAACTTGAGTTCCATCTAGGTCTCCATAAACCTCTGAAAGTACTTTTCCAAGAATAACTCTGTGAATCTATCCCATGTAACCACTCCAGCTGGTTCAATATTTTTCTTGGCCTCCCACCAGTAGTTGGCCTCTCCCTTAAACAGGTATGTAGCAAAGATGGTTTTCTGGGCTTCCTAAGTGCCCATAATCTCAAAGGTCTTCTCCATCTCCTTCAACCAGGCCCTGGCCTCAACGGGGTCTATTGTCCCATGGAATTCTGGGGGTTTAAGTGATTTAAAGGCCTTAAAGGCATTGATGACTGCATTGTTGGGGCCGCGGGGTGGTGGCTGTGGCCGTGGCTGGCGCTCTAGATTTTGCCTCATCAGGCGCATAAATTGTTCCATTGGGTCATCTTCTTCTTCCTCATAATCCTCATCGTCGAACTCATTGTACTCATCTTCCTCATCCATATGTTCTGGGAGACGGCGTTCCTCTTCCCGATGTTGGTTACTACCATGAGTGGTGGACTCGGCAGGGTGAGTTCTTGTGTTTCTTCTTGGTGGCATTTTTCTGAAAGTATACATGTATATAAAAATTCTGTTAGGGTTTCCTCATTTTTCTTAATCTGGTTTTCTATGATTGGCACCTCGAAGGTGTAATCTTTTATAGGTATGTATGCATCTTATAAATAGCTGTCAAACAATCATGGCATCATATATGTAACAAGTTAAACGGAAACAGTTGCTAAAATCGAACGAAATTTACATCATAATACTGCTAGCGACTTCTGAGAGTCAAAGTTTCAATACAACATAAAACTAAAATATATAAAAAGTACATCCAAAGCCAGCTAACATGTCTTCCTATCCAGAGGAAATATACTACGTGACTGACATCACTACCAAAAGTAAAACTACTACAACATCCCCCTGTACTCGAAGACTGAACTAGTCAACCATCCATCAGTCTGTGTGAAAGCGTATCGCCTCCCTAACTCGGCGCATAGTCCTCGAAAGGACTTTCTCTGCATCACTCCGACGGATCCTCCTACTGTGGCGGGAACGTGGAAGTGCTCTGAGTCGGGTGTGAGCCCTCCTCTCAATCTTTAGTACTGCCCACCTCATCCGTCTAACTCTGGAGTCTCTCCCCTGGGAGTATAGCCTCGCTCGTCTCTCCTCAGCTAGCTGGAACCTCAGCTCCGCTACTCGGGCCTCCGCTGCCACCAGATCGGTGGTCATCCGGGTCACCATCCAATGGTACTCAATGGATCTAACAACCTGTATGGGAGGACTAACCGGCTCGCTCTCCGGGGCAACCTCAGTTTCGGCATCCTCTGGTATAGGCTCCTCAGAGTCACCCTCCAAATCTGTGTCCCAATGATATCCAATAGGGGATGAATCCTCTCTGAGAGGAGGGGAATGCATAGGAATATTAGTCCACACCACCTCCTCATCCTCAGGCTCCTCTCCGGTTACGGGGTCAGCTGGAACATCGTCCACGGGGTCCTCTGGATCCTCCTCTAGATCACTCTCTGGCTCATCTGAGTCCAATGGGTCCTCTATGGGCATAGGGTCATCAGCTCTAGGATCCTCCTCCTGGACTATCTCTCTCTCTCCCTCCTGCTGAGGTTCAGTCTATGTCTCAACATCAGGCTCATCTACAGCTCTCAGAAGGGCATCATCGTTGTAAGAACCCAGATTTTTGATAGAATTAAAACTTTTACTATGTAATGATGTAATAACGAATAGTGGTTACGACTACGATGTAACGGTTGTTCTAATAAATAAATAGAAGGGATGTGGGTTCAAATATTTATATGTCATGAAGAATACTTTTGGTTGACAGCATAGATAAGAATGATCTATCTCCTAAGGATATAAGTTATATTATTCCAAGAAAGATTATTCTTGTGTCATCCAAATTAATATCTATTATAAGTCCAGCGGTTCCGTAAAAAGGTTAAGGAACACTCGAGGGTAAACCAGGCTCATTTTCCTATTTATAGGAATTAAATAAAAATAAGTGATGAATATTGATTTTGGTGGAATTTGGAATATTATTATAATAATGCTATATCCGGTATTCGGAACGGATTTTTGAGTTCGTATTAGTGGTCTAGGAGGAAAATAAGTGTATGTAAAAGCTGTCGGATTCAAAAAAATAGCACTTTTATTTTCTCCGAGATTTCCCTGGACACTGCTAGACTTAAGGAATTATCAAAGGGATTTAAGGAATTTAAATCCGAGAAGTATTAAGAAAGATGAAGAATAGTATTATAAATATTAAGAAGGTTTTCGGTGAAACCCTAACTAGAAACGAATGAGTTATTCCCTCGAACGATCAACGAATTAAGCAATAAACGGACAAAGAAACAAGCAGAGGGAGCAAGAGTCATGCATAAGCCACTAGAAAATATATAGTAACCAATATAGTTACAAGAGCAACTAGAATCAAGTGATCAACCAAGTACTTAGCAAATCTAACTACAAGTTAGCCTTAAACCACCACAAAATCAACACTTGTCCCTCCTAATTGCATCATCTAGTGCATCACACTCCACTAACACCACTTGGATGAGATATTATCTTAGAAACATCACTTTATGCATTATTGAAAATCAACCAAGCAAAACACTCCATTTTCTTCCTTTTCTTTAAAAACATTCGGCCAAAGCTAGAAGTAGGAGTTCCCACCATCACTTGATCTCCAAATTTTTATGGTGAGTACTACACATCATATTAATGATCTCCTAAAAATTTCAAGTCCAAACTCATTTGTTTCCATTTTCAAAAAAATCATCAAAGTAGGTGATGAATAGTGTTCTTCAAGAACTAACTTGATTTTTCTTGATTTCTTTGGTTGATCTAGCAAGCTTAAGCACTCCTAAGGACCATACCAAGCTTTGTAAGGCTAGTTCACACTCTCAAGAAGGTGTAATGATCTTGAAACCCTAGCTCTTAGTTTAAGTTTTGATGAATATGGAGTGATTTTATAGTAGTATGTTCATGATAATGTTATAAGCATGATTAGTTAAATGGTTTAGTTGATTTAAGAAGCATGATGATTTTGATGCTAAGATCAGTATCTTATGGACTTGTTGAGATGAAGAACATGTGTATAAGTTGGATTTGTGCCCGGTGTGGCTTGGTATTGTTATAATTTTTAGAACGTTCGATTTATAGCCGTCGTAATGCCGAAATTTCGTTAACCTTAAGAACACGAAATTGACAGTAGATGTAACTCACTGAATAGCTTCGATTTATGCCATGATAAGCTAGATCATGTTACAAGCTTTGTTTTGATATAAAGATCGCATAAAATGGACTTACGGTTTAGGAGTTATGGCCGATCGAATATAAGGGGTTCGAAACTGAGAATGCGAATTCGTAATTGAAATTGAACCGTGTAAAATAAGTATCGCAGTGGCAAATCTTGGTAATTAAATATTAGAGATCATAAGGATGGTGTGAGAGAAGACCTCGTACTAAAAAGATTGTATTTCGATTTTATAAAAATGTTCGAATCAAGGTTAAGTACGAAAGTACCCCTAAAGAGTATACTTGGTTATAACTACGGTAAACCACTTAGAAAACGATCGATAAATCTTGAGGTATAATCTTTCGACTTTAAAACTTTTACAAATCAAATACTTACCATATGTAAGGGTAATGACATGCTTTATTAACGAACAAGTGTCGGATAATAAAAGCAATAATAAGAGTGAATTAGAGGGGTATAACGAAACGACTTGAAAACGTATTTCGATTTAAGTTAAGTTTATACTTAACCTTTTGAAAGGTGTTAAGTGATTAATCCCGAATGCCTTGGCTATTTATAGATCATCAGGCTGACCCGGGACACGCTACCACTACCCCTACCCGTACTCGATTCCCAGGCAAGTTTCAAATCCTTTTTAAAAGGTTGTTGTTGTGAATATATATATATACATGCTTTCTGTTATACATATTCCATAGCATGCATGCCTATTTTCAAAGTCATATTGATATACTTGTTCCCTGAATTATTGTTGGCTTATAAGCTAGATAGTTAATATATCAGTTATAAGCCGGATATTACTAAGACCCTTAAGCGAAGGGCAGTTGAATCTCATTCTTTGATTATAGACCGGGAGTCGGTATTCCTTGATATATTGATATTATTTTTAGAGGAAAATAATTAAGTAAATATTTTCCATTTATTATTTGGCGAATATTATTGGAATTTTCCTTGAAGATTATTTGATAAATATTATTTGGAATATTCATCCGATATTTATTTATTCGATGAATAATATCTTTAATGTTCATCTAAAGTTAATTTAATATTCGAATATGATTTCGGAACCTCATTTAAGTTATTTACTTAAAGAATATTCAATCGAGTTTATTTACTCAATAAATATTATTTTGAATATTCATTAGAGTTTATTTATTTAATGAATATTATTTTTAATATTCATTCGAGCCTTATTTATTTAAATGAATATTATTTCGAATATTCATTCGATCTCTATTTATTTTATAAATATTAGTTGAACATTGATTCGAACTCCAGTTATTCGATAAATATTGTTTTGAATATTCCCTTGAGACGATGATTATCATCTTCGACATTCATTTAAAGTCGATTCTATTATTGAACATAAATTCAAATATTCATTCGATAATCATTTCTTCGATAAATATTATCAAGTTGAATATTCATTATTGATTCAATGAATATTATCTCAAATATTCATTTGACGATTATTTCATCAATAAATATTATGATTAATTTGAATATTCATTATTCGTTCAATGAATATTATTCTAAATATTTATTCTAAGATTATTCCGAGCAACCTTTTTTTCAATATCTGTGACTTAATAAATATTCTTGGAATATTTATTTAATTCTTCTAACTCGTTTCAAAGATGATTGATTTCATTCACATAGTATCATCGACCTTCGAACATTATATAAATTATTACAGGGTCTTATTTTTATTATTATATTACCAAGGAAGGTTCCCAGTAATTCCATTCTTCCTTCGATTCTATTATAAGGGAACCTTACTTGAGGAATGTTATTTATCTTGTGACTGCCCGGTCATGAATTATTCGTTTCACTCGCAACTTGGTTGCTATTATTCATGGAATTGTGCATACCCACTCATTATTCGAGGGGTAAGAATGTTGGAACAAGTTGGTATCCATTAACAAGCAGTAGCTTGGGAAATATTGGTGAATTTTCCTTTCCAATTAGATACGACTACTTTGTGGAGTCTTATCAACAAGTATTATACTTGGGGAAAGGGAGAAGAACTTTACGTTTCAAAGTTATGGATGTGAAATGAACTAGGAGATGCGTAAGTGACCCAGTGGCACCGGTCCAGCAAATGGCCCAACCGTTGGCCAGGGGGTTCCAGAGGGCGGTAGACAAGTAAATCCGTCGGTGCTTCCTTCTACATGTAGTAAACAAGAGGTGGGGAGCATAACATGCGACTGATCATCGTGTAAATGCTATGTCTCTTGGCGCGTCAAACTCCAGTATTAGTTCATCACTCAATGTTGGAAATTTTCTGCAACATCATCATGGTTGGCAGAGTTGAAAAGTATTTGAAACTGGAATTGCAATCTCTTTCTTGCAAGTTCCTATTTTATGAAAATGATGCTATTTTGCTTATTTTGGCATAGCATATGCTTCCACAAAATATATACCTGTTGAGTTACCTTGTAACTTCATCCTTTATATTAAACTGGCACTATTTTCGTAAATGCATGGCATATGATTTCAAAAATATACCTTTGAACTGTCGTATATATTACCGCTCAGTTATACTATTGTTGGTGGGCTATTGCTCACCCTTGCTTATTTATATTGTCACAACAACAGCTAGGTCACATGGCTCGCGTCAGGCACACTCGGCGCAAGCAGGTTACCCGCCCCACAGGACTACCCGCTGATATCATCGCTGCCATTGCTGAGGTAGCATAGATCAGCAGCCTTTGGGTTACCAGTTTAATTATATGTATCAATAATGTTAATCAACGGCAAACTCTTAAACTTATGATGTTATCCTTTTGGTCTGTAATAACTTATATTCGTGGAACCGTAATGTGAGACTTATTTCAATTTCATCTCTGGGACTATAACTGTGTGTGTGTGAGTGGACATTATTGTGGGGTCACAGCATGTGATTTATTTATTGTGGATTCAAGTTAAGTATCAATCACGGGAAATAAGATCGTAACGACCCGATCCCGGACCCCGGATCTGGGGGTGTTACAATCGTGTCGCTGCTCGGAACCCTCAGGTAGCTCTACATCTTCGGGTGTCTACACAAAAAGGGAAAAATGTTACTATCCTTGAGGTTCTGATAAAAGTTCCCTTATTAGCTTAAGGTTGTTAGGGCTATGTCTATTAGCCCGACAATGTTTCGGTAAGGGTTTGAGTCATTAAACCTTCCTATTGTCTTTGAGATTATAACCTATATCTCTGATACCATTTCTGTAACACCCCTAGATCCGGGGTCGGAGATCCAGGCTGTCACTATATTCTTAATTCCCATTTTAATAAACATTACTCTCAATCTTCCTTTTAGCATGATGTGACCCCTCAGTCAAACATAACATTTACAGATTATAGGCTCAGAGACGAAATTAAAACGTTACTAAGTTATTACAACCATCTTGAAATAGATATTACAAACCCAAATTGTCATAATCTTAAAAGTTTAACTTAACAGGATTACCATCTAAGGTGGCATCTACAGCCACAATACGGTTTGGTTTTCAGAAGATTACACAAGTCATGCTTGTAAATAAACCTAACCAACCTAAGATGTAAACCTATCCAACTTAGTCTGCTCACCTATGGTAATGCTACTGGGTGCGGCCTCGGCACCTGCCTCGTAAATAGTCTCCTATACTGCTGACCGTTTAGCACGCTTTTGCGGGGGGTCTGCCTTGTTCTTGCCATGCTTATCTGTTATTGTGTGGTAGTATATATAAAAGAAAAGCAAGAGTGAGCAATATAGCTCAGCTATATAATAATAGTTTTCAAAGTACTTTTGTTAACGTAAACCATATGACATATCATATACTGATATTGTATCATCATTAAACATTTTCATTCTTTATCCAGAATTATAACGAAGAATTTCTGAGGTACTTTGAATAGTTCATCATTCTGTCAACACTATCGGTAATTGAGCACCTAGGCTTTCATTACAGTGTTGCAGTACAATTCCAATTGGAAGAATGGGATTATGCTGGAGCCTCTTCCACGAGGTGATCAGCCAATATACCGTGCCTCTGCTTCGCTACTAGTAGAAGGATGACGTTCCCTTATCGAGTTGCACCCTGACCACATATGGGCCTTAATATTTGGACTACGCTCAAAGGCGATGTCCCCTCTTCCTCCAATCCCTTATAGAATTCTATGCATCGTAGGAACAGAATTTAATTCAGTTCCCCCCAAGCACAAAGCTTGACGACTGGTTTGATAATCATTACTAACTTTACTTCCATGAGTAATTGAGAAAGTAACTCTGATGTGTGGGTTGACTTTAGTCAACAGATTTCAATTACTAAGAATCGCTTCATCAAACATAACTTGGGAGTTGGTCGAAGTTTTGAGTGTTTAGTCAAACCTGAGCCCCTCCTTACTAGGTAGGGTGCATTTCTTGTTGGTAGCGAAGGGAGAAAATAATTAATACTAGCTCCCAAAACCTTGGGTTCCCGAGTTTTGATAAGTTTGAGCGAGGTAGCGATACTTTTCGATGAGTGAAGCTATAGTCAGTGAAGAAATGGGAACCCGTTCTATTTTTAAATACTTTTTCGACGATCAGAAAATATTAAAAATAATTTTTAAAGTTTTAAATAACTTTTGAAATAAATAATATGATTTGTAAATCATCCTAGAATATTTAATAAATATTCAAATAATATTTATTAATAAATAATCAACTTAGAATATTTAATAAATATTTAAATAATATTTATTAAATAAATAATCACTCACAATCCTCAATTGAAAATAATATTCAACTTATTAATAAATATTCAAATAATATTTATTAATATCATCAAAGGAATTTTTAATCCGAAAATATCCAATTTATATTTATTGGATTATTTTTAAAACTAACTATACGTCATATATCATCTCTGGAGACTTCCGGGTTTTTATGTCCTTATCCGGACGAACTATCTCCGACTCCCTTACTAAGAAAAGGTATTATCATACTCTACTGGGAACTTGTAACACATCATCATATACATATATATAAGAGTCTGTGCATACATACATACTTAACAGGTTTATAAATCCACGTAAATAACCATACATCATATGCTGATTCGCAAAAATACTATCAAGCAGTTCATAGCATTTATACCACAACAACAACAGTTTGAAAATACTTGAAATACAAGTTTTGAAAACTTGCCTGATAGTGTTGGAATAGTCTGGGCTCTGTCTCTAGTGTGATAATCTATAATAATCAATACGGTTCGGTTAGTTCGTTAAACGATCCCGTCAAATCGACTATTCACGTAAAGACACAACTTCGTAACGATACATCCTTATTATACGTTTGGCTTATTATAAGTCGATGATATCCTTTAACCACTTTTGGATAATTATTGGTCTCGTAACGACTTTCGTTAAAGGTCATTTTCAACGAAACTAAAGTTCATCTTAATTCGTCCCCTAAAAGGGTTTTTCACTTGCGCAACTATGATTCGAAAAATTCTATAAAATTGAAATATAAACTTTTTCATGAAATTCTTTTTCTCACTTCTTCTTAACCGTACAGAGGAATTTTCATCCAAATTTCATAATTAAGAACATCATTTTGCTACCTCAATTGCTGCTCTAAATATAGCTTCTTTCTGCGCATTCTTGACTTAAACATTTCTATAAAATCGAAAATTAAGCCTTTTATCTTCAAATGTTTACAGGGATTTAACAACTGACTAAGTTACCCCCTGTAAAAATTTCATAATCACAGACCATTTTTAAAGGGCTCGTTTTACTTGGTAAAGTCAGTCCATCTTAACGATTCGTCCGTTTTAACCGGTTTCACTAAAACGAGCATATCTCATAAACCGTAAATCGTAATCACATGATCTTGGTCTCAAAACAAACTACAAAACAAGTCCTACTGGTTTATGGCCAAAAACCTACCAAGAAAACATTTGTTGAATTCGGTATTAACTGCTCAAATGATCTAATGAAATTTCGACATTATAACGACTATAAACCGAACATTTCCAAATTCCATGAACTCCATGTAACCACTTAATTCAACCATACACCATCAAGATCATATAAACATCATCAAGGATCTATAAGACCAGTGGTAACATCCATTTATCACTATCCAAAACTTTACCCATACTTATAAAGCTTAAAACATCACAATCCCCTTAAACATGTACATACTTGCATCAACCTTTCAAATCAACTTATAGCTCATAAAGTTTAAGGTGGGTGTGAGTGTTTTACCTTCCTTGGAGTCCTCACAACCTTAACCAAGCTTGACTTTCCTTAAAAACACCTTAGATAGCTTTAACAACCTTTAATCTTCAAGACCTAAACAACCAAGTTTAAAATTTTCGTAGTCAGCATTACCACTCTTGAAAGAACTGGAAAAACGAGGGTCTTACCTTGATTTTCTGGACGAGGCTTCGAAATAGGAGTTGTAGAGAATCACAATACCTTTCTAAAAAGCTATAGAACACAAAATTTCATTGAGAAATGAGGGAGTTATGGTAGGTTGAAGTGGCTGCTCTGTTTTTGGCCGAAAATAGAGAAAATGGAGGGGGAGAGCTTTTGTTATCTTTTCTTATGTAATTGATAAAATGATATGTATAATTGATATATATCAATCATACTTCAGTACTTATCAATTACCCAAGGTAATCTCAAAAGTAATTTTGCAAAAGAAAGGTAATTGGCAATTTGTCCCAAAATTGGTATACAATGCTTGGTTTAAATAATCATGACTTGACTTATTTGATTAGCATCCAATGCTCCTTGCCTTGCATGGCTTGCATGGCTATTACATGGTAAATTGCAGGTATATTACTCACCTTTTAATCAACCAATGCTTACCATTTAATTCCATATGCAAGTTTATAGATTTTCTTGTAAAAGCGTTTCGTCTTGTAGAAATTTCTTTCATCGTTCTTGAACATTTGCCTTTGAAATTCTTCTAATCAATTACATAATTCCTTGCCTTGGTATTTAAATTAGCTTAAAGATTTTCTTAACCTCAATATCCCATATTTATACCAATATTTAATAAAAGTGAAAATCTACGTAATCTGATAGTTTCTACATTCACTTTCTTCTTGGTACAACGATACTTTATCCATAAAAGTATAAATACTTCTTCATTCATATAATATGATCTTAAAAACTTTACATAACCTCCACCAATCACCGTTTATGATCATTTTAGAAATATTACAAAAACCTGGGTTCTTACATAATAGGTCAATTTTGTACTTGTATAGTTTCATTAAAATCTTCAAAACACACCAAAGGGCTGTGTAGTAAATCATGGATCATCCTAAGAAGCTCCCAAGATTTCATTTTACTATAGGTTTCAAGCCATCCATAAAATCATGTTCCTCGCCAATGCAAGATTCCATCTTCCTGTAAAGTTATGAAGTTGATACAATTATGAGAATGGCCTAGAATAGATATACAAATATCCTTCTACCTAAGTAGAGCCATACACCTGATCATTTATTAGAATTGACCATAAACTTATATATATTAAATCAAATTTTTATTTGTACCATTTCATTGTAGCGAAGCTTGGTATCCATTAAGAAAACTAAGTTTGAATAATTTTATCTCATAAATCTAGCTAACGAATATGATGTCAGGAGTTACCATCCCATGAATGTTTAGCCAAATATTTTCATAATGTCTGTCGGTGCTGTTGAGCAGTCACCGCCTCACTTGCAAACAAGCATGCATCAAGAGTTTCCCAACTCCTTTTTTCTTTGTTACTAATTCACCCCTATCACCCAGTATATCGCTGATCTTGTGCTTACTTTATTTTCCTGAAATATGCCCCACCTCAACCAATTACTTTGAATTTCTTTTTAATCTCTTCCTTTTTGTCATAGATATATTTTTCTGACCGTATTTACCAAAAGGAGGGCTCTTAATGTGACTTAACTCTGGGTTTCTTATTTTTTTATCACCAGTTATTGATATTACTTTACTACCTTCAAACCTTCCACACTCAACCTTCTCACCATAACTTTGTGTTGCGTTTCTGTATATTTTCCCTTTGTGTACTAAGTTTTTCCTATACAATACTATATTATCTGCATGTACCAAGATGACATCGCATTTAAAACAGAAATCCCTTCAATTTCCTTCTTCGATGAAGTTTTCAACTTCATCCAAACCAAAGATAATGACGTCTAATTGACACTTATATGTTCATACCCTCTATTGTTTTGGGTTCTGGACACCTTTTTGTATTTTGAAATTCCTCAACTAATTGATGTTGTCCTCCTATTTTCATTGCCAAATTCTCTCTTTTATAGAGTATTCCCCTTATTTTACTATCTTAACAAATTTAGTCCGCACATGCTTTTTTTTTCTCATGCCTTTAGAGTCTCAAAACTGACTAACCAACTTATTGAGATGTCCCATGAATTTCATATCGTGTGGCTCCACGTGTATCCCAAGTTCCATCTATCTACTATAGTTAACACCTTCATTTGTAGCCTCTAGTGTTGCATTAATTATGGAAGAGTGATGAGTCATAACCTCATCCTTGATTATCTCCCCTTCCAAATGAATACTAATGTGCTAAAGCGAATTTCTACCTACCATGTTCTTACTTCATGCACAACTATTGTTTGTTACCAAGTTCGTTGATTGCCTTTTCATGACTCACTTTAGTATCTTCACCTTCATCTACACTCTTATTTTGAACCATAGCAGTTGAAAACCCTTCCCTTAGTTTCTGTATAGTCACCTTTATGACATATTTCCAAGTTTCATGCTTCACATATGGGTTCTTATATTTTCTACTTAGAAATCATTTGAATGCTTCTTTACTACTTAATATCAACAATTCCTGAGGAAGCATTCACCTTATTTTGATCAGTAGAGTATTGGTGATGATCAACTGAACCAACTAATTATAAATTTCATCTAACACCCTTACATTTAGAAACATATTACCTTTATTTTGAGTATTATCTTGAGATTCACCGATGTGTTTAACTTCATAAACATCAAATATGATGACATAACCCCTCGGTGTACTCTCCATAACCTTATTTGTAGCTTGTAACTCAAGAAAATCTTTGGCCTCCTTGATGCTTCTTTTGTAATCATTATTCTACATACCTGCAGTATTTTAAGCTGTAACGCCCCCAAATCCCCTATGGGAATCCAGGCCGTCACATCTTCATCCATCCTCATATCAATACCTGCTCACAATATAATCCACTACAATAATAATAATTCTCCACACAATCTAACTCCATAGGTTATAATCTTAGAACAAGTACTCAACATCTCAATAGTTATGACAACTCAATTGTATCTCACAGAATCTCTGAAATAATATTACAGCCTCTACATGAAATTATAATAGCATTTCCTACTCATCTACTAACAATACAACTCATTTATTACTACTCAAGTGCTAATAAAATATTAAATAACTATTCCATTGGTATAACTGGGAATTCTTGTAGTGACAGTTACACCAAATGAATAGTGTGAAACAATATTTGTTGTCAAAAGTATAATTGGTGTAATTTTTACACCAATTTGGCATCTTTAGTAGTTTCCATTTTGACCTCGTATTTGTTAGCAAAAACAAATTTATTTCCTCCATGCCCCATTTATATCCTATCACATCCCAACAAAATACTTTTGGAAAAGTGAGAATATGATGTCTTCTTTTAGACAAAAGATACTTTTTACTGTGTACATGGGATGGAATTGATTTTATGAACAATGTAATTTTCACCCTAGGATATTGTAAAAGTTGCACAATTTTAGTGTTATAGGATGGATACGGTCAAAGGGTTTAATAGAGTCACACACACTCGGCATTATGTAGATATTACATCTGCCATAGTTTTATTGCAATAGTTTGTCCAAATACAGCATACTATATTGTGTTGTACAATACCAAGCGAATCTCATCAACCAAAAGCGAACTTCATCGCCGTATGCTCGTATAAGTATCAGTAAATACAGGATCTTGTCATAGGATGAGCAGTCTACAATAAAATCCTTTGAACATTATGAAACAAGCATCATTGTAGTACTTAATCCTGCATAGAAAAATATTGTAACAAGAAGCTTTATGACACCAAAATGACCTGCATCATGCGGCCTATTTTTATCCAATTTATAACAGTTTCCTTTCAGTCTTCATTTGGTTGTGAGGTAGATGTCCACGTTATCTGCGTGTAGTATGAGTTGGAACAGATTTAAATTTCTCTTAGTACTGAATATAGTGATTTATTCGGCCTTACCACAATTATATATGTGTTGTGGAATAAAAACTAGGTTACGATTTGTAATTAATGCTAGGGTGGTTGAGCTTCGAGCGTAAATGGCTGTTCTTGCGTTCGAGACTGATCGGTCTTCACAAGATGCCTATGTATCTCTGTATTGCTACAGAATCAAGCCAACGTAGTTCTGAGATGAGGGGTTAGACCCTTTATATAGGTTGAGAAGCCCTAGAATTATGGTAGGAGTCAGAGACTTGGTGGACAAGTCTTCCTTGAGGAAGGTTCTAGATCTATTCCTTGTAGGAATCAGTTTTCATGTTGAAATATGTATCCTGGAGGCTAAGTCAGGCAAGAGTAATATCCTTGTTTGACTCTTATTTGCTGAGCTGTTTATTACCCTTAATATTAATTACGAAATTAATATTATAAATAGGGTTTGGGCCCATCTGGTGGGCCCCACGTTTGGACCATTCCGGGTCTAATTAATGCCACATTAATTGTGTCTTTATGGCTTACTTTTAGCCCATATCATTTGCCCCCCAACTTCCAGAAAAACTGATCAGGTTTTCCTTGAAGTTATAACGGCCTTATTCGAGACTTGGGTCAGGGTTCATTTCTCTTACGTGAGTGTTTTCAACAATATCATCTTAATGTGAAGCGTGGAGCGACCGATGCCTTTACGACGATGTTGAACGACACTAAACGGTGTTAATTACTAATAGAAAAAAGCTCATAGACATCGGTTTTTGGCCGATGTCTATTAAAAACTCATACCGATGTCTTTGTCGGTGATGTCTATTGTATTATGTCATAGACATCGGTTTTTAACCGATGTCCAGGAAGCTATTACACATCGCTTTTAAACCAAAAAATGATGTTTATATCTAATAGTTTTGCATAAATTGCATGAACCTGACATTTCTACCGTACTATTACAGGTGCTAGATGCAAATAAACATGTTGTGCACAACTCACAAATCAACATATACATCATTATCTGGAAGTAAAATGATGTCTAAGTCTGTTTTAGACATCGGTTTCTGCTATCGAAACTGATGTAGAAAGTGGTATTAGACATCGGTTTTGGACGATGTTAAATATGTCCTCAGACATCGGTTTTGTTTATGGTAACCGATGTGGAATAATATATTAGACATCGGTTTTTATACTTATTCGCTATTTAAGTTAGTATTAGACATCGGTTTTATTTGTGATAACCGGTGTGTATATGTTGTCTAATTACTATTAGACATCGATTTCTGGCAACATTTGTGACATGTGTGTTTCTGTTAGACATCGGTTTTATATATGTTCTACATTTAAAACTGATGTTTTTTTGCTATTGTAACAAACAGAAGAAATTTAAAAACTGATCAATGCCAAATAAACATAAATAGCCATTCATATATATACCAAACATTCATACAATGCAATGGCTCAAACAACCATACTCCAAACTGTTGCAAAACATCCATACCAAAAGCTAGCTAGCGAAACCAAACAATATTGTCTACAATACCTTAATCCGAAACAGCCAAAGCTGATTACTACATCAATATTATCCACAAAAACAACCAACATATTCCTAGAAATTTTTAAACCAACATCATCCGACAATAAAACTCTAGTCAAAAGCAACGTCAAACACGCTCTTGGATGAACCCGAGAGCCTCAATACGCACCTCATCCAGTTCAGCCTCAGTGTAAGACCTTCAAGTCTTGTTCAACCACTAAAAAATGCAACAAATAGCAAAACTAATCATTTAACGCAAACACAATATTCTGACATTTCAATGGCAAAAACAGACAGTACAACAAAGTTTACCTTCGTGGCAAAAGACAAATCCTCGTCCTCAATAATCTCTTTCATGTAACGCATAACAACGTAGCCACATTCAATACCACCTGGTTGTTTAGGACTTCCCTATTTGAGTAAAAAAATACACATGAGGCAGGACATGGAAAATAAACCACTATTATATATATTATGCGGTATTACAATGAGATGCAAAAATACTTACAGTGAGATATTTTACTTTCGGCATCTTGTTGCCCCTACCAGTTTCACAATTGAAACTTCTCACTGCTCTGCACAAAAAAAAGTACACCATGTCAAAACCCAAGAATACTTCACCATTTATCAAAATGGATTAAGTATGTAACAGTACTGCTAACAGTAAATTAAATGTTACCTTTGTAAAGCTTTTTCTAGTGCTGAAAATTGTGTCGGATGTGGCAATGGATTAAGTATGTAAATTTCATCGTGCCAAAGTATAGCTAAAATCCAATGCACACTGTTTTCAATTAAGAAAAAATACCAAATTTAAATTAATTAAGCAAATTAGATGCAAGTACTGCTGGTATTTAAAAATATTAAAGTTACAAATGACGAGAATTTAAGTGTTCCAATTTGCTAGAATAAATATTGCACTTACTTGTGATTATGTGGCAAAAAGAAAATGCGATCAGCATTACCCTCCTTGAGTCGTTTTACAATGTTACTTTCAAACTCATCATTGAGTTTATATGTCAATCCCGGATCAACAAAAGCAAAAGTGTCTGATTCATCAGTACCACGCAACTTTAAATGCAAGTTCCTACAAAAAAAATAATAACATTATTAATGCATATGGAACCTTCAATAATCAGAGAACAAAAAAATGTAACTTACAGCATATAAGCTGAGATAGCAGCCTGGCCAATCATCTTGAACTCCAATAACGCTATAATAATCTCATGTAACAGATAAATGATTTTACTATCGCATCCAAACACCTCTTTATCACATGATAATTGTAATGAGATCCCTTAGGGTTTCATCCAGCAGGTTGCATGTTTAAACAATAAATTAAATCCCTTTGGTACTTTTGGAGTAAGCTTTGCTTCAGTAAAGAGGGCCTTCAACTTCTGTAGCTCACCCTTCTTGTTAATTGGTACTGAATCCTTTTTCTTAATCTACAGATAATAAAACCACATATATATATATATATATATATGTTTATGCTCATTTTTAGTTCAATGGATCATGCATGCATGGAAAATGAAATGTAATTATTTTTTATGGTAAATCATACCACAACACCAGGGTAGCTGATCAATTTCTCGGGCCATGCTACATGAGACCCAACAGCTTGTAGGACAGTCTCGATTTCACCAACTACTGGCACCGGAACTAATGCCTCTTCTTTGATAAAACCGTCAACCGAGATGCGTAAGCATCCAGGCGGCATAACCTTTCCATGTATTAAATCACAGAAATTGCCTTCACGGGGAAAAGCAACACCGAAAGCAACCTTGTTGTGTATGTGGTCCACTGCAAGCTCACATTTTTTACCAGCCTAGAATTAAGATAGATAAAATTCAAAATCCAGTTATATTAGAAATATGTTTTCAATTAGACTGTAGATATATATATATATATATATATATATAGTTTTACCAGATTTTTAGGAGGCGGAGGATTCTCCATAGCAACACAATCTTCAACATCCCCATCCAACACCAATCCTTTTGCAGCAGTTGGTTTTGTCTTCTGTTCTAGTACAGCCTCTTGTTCAACACTTGCTTTGTCAGAAAATATTGGTGAACCATGATTGGCTTGGCCATTAACCATTAATGCCTTCAATGTTGCAAGCTCCGACTCTAGAGTCTGCATCTTCTCCGCCATTTTTCGATCACGGGCCATCAACTCTGCCTTTGTGATTCGTATTTTTTTCTCATTTGATAAATTGAAGAATTGTTTTGGAGTTACGAACCCTCCAACTCCCCGGACCCTTCCTGAATGCTCAGGAGTTTGCAATGCCGTACTCAGTACATCTTCACTTCCAGATGGGTGAAATTCACCCTTTTCCTGTGCCTCCAATAAGGTATCCTACATAATGACATGAATATAGTCAAAAAAAGAACCATGTTCTTGAAAATAGAATAATTAAAATTAACTACCATATGACAGAAGACTTACAATTGTTTGGAACACTTCAGCCAATTCAGGGTCCTCTGGCTCCAACTCATTCTTTCCTTTTCGCGCCTTCTTCCAGAAAATTGCCCTATCAGGATTTTCTCCGGGTTGCAACTTCCCCTTTTTAATCTGTTAAAAATAAAGCAACATATTAAGAAAATGACAACAAAAAATTTAAGATTACAAAATTGAATATGTTCTTATTACTTCTTCCTCCTTTAAACCGATGTAGCCCTTTCTTGACATGCGATGCGGATATTTCCGTTTACCAACTCTGTAGCTTTGTTTTTCATGAATTTCGTACATCCAAATTCATTACTATTCAGTAATCATCACAATCGGTCTTAAATTCTAAAATAAAAATAATCAAAGTACAGAATTCATAATAAAAGAAAATATAAATTATAAAATCACATTTATATACCTTCCAATTAGGATCAATCCTCTGTGCAACAAATTTTTTCCAGGCTGACTTACCAACAAACTCATATTCCTTTGGCGGCCTATTCAATTTCTTTTTTTGTCCAACAAATGGTAGAACATACTTTCTTGTTAATCTAGTCTAATTGTCTCCATTTAACGCCGGCAGACTTTAGGATATAGTCCCGAGATCGTGCTTTAACTTTGAATGTATCCTGAAGAACACTCAACATACAAAAATTCATGATTAACAGTCACAAAAAAAATACATAATTAAACCCTATCTCAACACAAATTTACAAAAATTATAGACTAGCCAAAGTTTACCTGAATATCTTGCCAAAGTTTTGATTTTAACTCAGGATCCACATGTGGCCAGCTTGGAATGTCGATGGGGATCATTGACCTAGCCGCGTATCCAACATATGAGTGCAATTTCGGCCTAGCACTCCCAGTAGGAGCTCCCAACTCATTGCATGAAACTTTAAACTTCTTACCACGTGCTTTCCTCACAATCACTTTGTACATGGCACATACACCTCGCTTACCTCCAGATTTCGTTTGTAAACTGTCAGTAGTAGATGTGGGTTGCCCAGCTGAGTCTGACTTTGGAGCTTCTGATGCATGTGCTGAGTCTGAGCCTTGAGCTTCTGATACATGTGCTTTGTCCTCTATCTGCAGTGGTTTGGTTGCACCAGAGCTGACAGTACCCTTTTTTGGTGATGATTTTTTTTGCTTCTTTGCTGCCATTTCTCTCGTATTTCCTCAATCTGCAAAGTTCAATAAAAAAAATTTCACAACACAAAGTATAAAGATAATTAAGTAGCCAGTCACAATAAAATTTGCAAATTGAATTAAAAATGGCATTAATATTCTTATACAGAAACATGGCTCACAGAAAGATAATATTAATGTCATAGAGAAACTATTATAATTAGAGAATAGTAGTACTATACGACATATTTATCAATTTTTCACCCATATCCCCTTAATATTTTGTCTTATGTTGCTAACAGTGGCTTCATCATCATTAGTGGAATCACATATAGGGATGTCAGAGCAGAATGGGGGATGTGAGATGGTGTCTCCTAGATCATCATCGTAGTACACCTCACTATTCTCTCTTATCGTCGATGTTAACACAACAGACCAATTTGCATCAACTGGATCTTCAACATAAAAAACTTGTTTGACTTGGTCAACAGACACGTATTTGTCCTTTTTATGGCCCTGTCGACTAAAGTCAACAAGTGTGGAACCAAGTTCATCAATCTTGACCTTATCATTTGCTGCCCATTTACACAAAAACAAAGGTGCCTTGAAAGCATGGTAATCTAGCTCCCATATTTATTCGATTATCCCATAAAATGTCATGTCACTCTCCACCGGATTTAAATCCTTGGCGCTAAAGACTTGGACTGTCCTAGCAACTAATGACACCCCACTATTCTGAACAACCCTTGCATTATCTCGCTCATTGGTGTAGTATCGAACCCCATCAACTAGATAACTTTCAAATGTCAAAACTGAAAATGATGGTTTGCCTGCCAACCATCGTATCGTTTTGGAAACAGCTCCACGATTCTTCATCAATTCAATACTTACCTGCACACATAATTGTAACACAATTAAAGTAAACTCTAATTAAACACTTCAAAAATATACAAAACAACAATAAAATAGGAGAAGAATGTAAACTAACTTTTTTTTCAAACCAATCAGCAAAGAGTCGATTGTGCTCTCCCACTAGCCATTGAGCACTCTTTTTTTCCCTCGATAAACTCCTTCCAGATACTCCTTGTGCATCCTGAAAGCAAGTACATTACATAAGAATAATTACATATGGAATGACTAGAGCAGGAATCAAGACACTTTTACATTTTACTTACGTAACATATGGTTCCACTTCAGGGTTGTTAAGAAGAACATGAAGATGAGCCTCATCTCGTTCATTTTCTTCCACTGCCTTCATTGTCGCAACAGATAATGGACCGGAAAGCTTGCCATCATCCTTCCGAAGACCAGCAGTTGAGCCACTGTCACTAACAAATTCTGTGCAGAATTCTATTGATTCTTCTTTGAGATAACTTTCTGCTATACAACCTTCCGGATAAAAACGGTTTCGTACATAACTTTTTAACACTTTATTGAACCGTTGAAATGGATACATCCATCTATAAAAAACCGGTCCACATAAACTTAATTTCCTAACCAAGTGGACTGTGAGATGGAGCATAACATCGAAGAATGATGGTGAAAATATTTTTTCCTACTCACACAAGGTCAAAATCACATCTGATTGCAGTTTATTCAGTTTCGACACATCTACAACTTTCTTACACAAAGAGTTGAAGAAGAAGCACAATCTTATTATACTAACCCCTAACATTTTTTGGAAGCACAGAACGAATGGACACGGGAAGTAATTGTTGGAGGAGGATATGACAATCGTGGGACTTCAGCCCATACATCTTCATATCGCTCATTGATCCGCAGTTTTTAATGTTTGATGCATGTCCATATGGAAGTTTCATATTTGACAATGACAACAACACTTTTCTTTTTTTTTCCTTGGACAAAGTATAAGCTGCAGGAGGTAAGTAAGTTTTCTTATCGCCTACTTTAGGAGCTAAATCAACCCTTACACCCATGTCAACCATATCAAGACGAGAGGCAGAACTGTCTTTAGTCTTAAACTTCATATTAAGTAGTGTCCCAATCAAACTATCGCACACGTTCTTCTCGATATGCATAACATCAAGACAATGATGAACATAGTGAAACTTCCAATATTCTAACTCAAAAAAATTGATTTCTTCTTCCATGCAGATTCCACTTTCTTTGACTTCCCCCCCTTCCCAAAATTAAACGTAAGTTCACTCTGTTGCTTTAGCACTTCTTCTCCACTAAGCGGTGCAGGTGCGCACCCAAACTCTTGTTGTCCATTAAAGGCTGCCTTTTGCCTCTTATAAGGATGATATTCATGTAAATATCTACGATGCCCTTGGTAACACATTTTCCTACTATGACTTAAATATTTAGCTACGGTATCATCACCGCAGATTGGACAGTCCTTATAACCCTTGTTGATGCAGCCTGACAAATTCCGATAAGCGGGGAAGTCATTTATTGTCCACATCAAAGCTACCCTTAAAGTAAAATAAGACTTGGTATGTGCATCGTACACATTTGGTTCACCTTCTTCCCACAGTTTCTTCAAATCATCAATAAGTGGTTGTAGATAAACATCAATATTATTACCAGGCTCGTTCGGGCCAGAAACTAACGTTGTTAACATCATAAACTTCCTCTTCATGCATAACCATGGAGGAAGATTATATGTTACTAATACAACCGGCCAACAACTGTACCTATTGCTTAGGCCATTGGTGTGCGGGTTAATGCCATCGGCCGATAATGCTAAACGGATATTTCTTGCTTCACTACCAAACTCAGGCCATCTATAATCTAAATTTTTCCAAGAAGGCGAATCAGCTGGATGACGCATGTGGCCATCTGTACTTTGATTATGTGCATGCCAAGTCATTAACTCAGCGGTAGAAGCAGATTTAAACATTCGTTTAAATCTTGGGATTATTGGAAAATACCACATGACTTTAGCTGGTATAGTAACCCTCTCTTTACCATCCTTCCCAACCTTCCAGCGAGACAAGCGGCATTTAGGACACTCTAAAGCCTGCTCATGGATACCTCTATATAACACGCAATCATTCGGACATGCATGGTATTTGATATACTCAAGTCCTAAATTAGCTAAAGTTTTCTTTGCTTCATGTGAGCTCGGTGGCAACGTATGATCTTTGGGAAGGAGAGAGCTTACATTTTCAAGTAAATCAGTAAATGCGGTATCGCTAATGCCAAACCTAGATTTCCAATTGTGTAATTTTAAGACCGACTCTAGCTTAGTGCACTCACTTCCCTCAAACAAAGGTTGTTCTGCATCAGCTACAAACATTTTAAACTCGTGTGAATCATCTTCGTAATCACCCTTATTGTAAGCTGCTTCACACACATTAGCTGTTTCCTAAGCAGGTATCGGCTTCGAAACAGGAGTACTACTACCAACAGATGATTTACTACTCCTAGAAGACTGTTCTCCGTGCCAAATCCACTCAACATACCCCAAACTAAAACCTGATTCATATAGATGCCCTCTAATTATTTTCACCGTAAACTTTTTAAAATTAACGCAGCGTCCACATGGGCAAGGAATCTTCTTAGGATTTTTAGCATTTTCTTCAGCAAATATTAAGAACTTTTTGACACCTATTTCATACTGTAAAGAATCTCTATCTTCTCTAATCCATGTCTTATCCATTTCAACTTACCTGATATGTCACTAAAAATATCAATAAATCGAATCGATAATATTATTACATTGATAATTATGTGTATATGACCTACCTTATTTAATTGATACTCCCTCCGTCCCTTTTGATTGTTAACATTTCACTTTTTCAAAACTTTCTGGCACGCATTTTAAGGTGCATTTTAAGGATAGTCAAATAATTTTTTTTTAAAATTTTCTTTTTCTGTATAAAAATTTAAACATTAAATTTTTATACAGAAAAAGAAAATTTTAAAAAAAAGTTATTTAACTATCCTTAAAATGCACCTTAAAATGCGTGCCAGAAAGTTTTGAAAAAGTGAAATGTTAACAATCAAAAGGGACGGAGGGAGTAACATTTTAACTGATTGTAAAGTACCAATTAGAATGAACATATATAGGACAGTCAAATTACAAACACAGCAGATCGAGTCAATTAAGCAACCAAATTCAATATTAATTCAAACACATGTAGGACAGTCACTTATTTAAGCTACAAACACATGCAGGACAATCAATTAATTAAGCTACAAACACATGCAGGATAGTCAAAATGAACAAATGAAAATTCAATTCACAAAATAAATAAACATTCTATAAAAACAAACTAAATAAAATTAGGGTTTCGAGTTAATAAATCCCCAAATTAAAAGAAAGAAAAACACTTATCCAATCACCAATTAAAATCCCCAAATTAAAAAAATAGGGTTTCAAGTTTAAAAATCCCCAAATTAGTACTAAATCGAACAAATGGTTCAATTCAAGATAGTTCGAGTTCAATGCAAGCTAATTCGAGTTCAGTGAAAGCTTACCCAAATCGAGCTTTGTAGAAATCAAGTTGAATGCAAGAGCGAGCTCACTACTCGAACAAATCTCCAGTCGAATCAGCTTTGAGAGAGAGACACACAGTCGAGAGAGAGAGAGAGAGAGAGACGGGGAGAGAGAGAGAGAGAGAGAGAGAGGCCAGCTGTGTTTGAGATTTAGGGTTCGAGGAGAGGGGTGAGTGACGAGAGAGAGAGTGATTTTTTGTTTTATGATTTTTATGTTTTGTCTGAGAGAGAGTGTGTGTTTGACTAGTACAACATGTTTGATAATTTGGGGGGAACAAAAAATCGTCTAAGGAGGGGAAACATTTTAACAAATTGGGGAAAATATTCTAAGGGGGAAACTATTTGGGGTGGGCGCGGGAATTTTTCATTTTTTTTAGCTTATTTTAGACATCGGTTCTTCTGGAAAGTGATGTCTTAAAACTCAAAGACATCGGTTTTATTTTAAACGATGTCTTAAAACACATAGACATCGGTGGCATTACTGATGATGCTAAAGGCATGATGTCTATTAACAAATTTGTAGTAGTGTAAACGGCACTACACAACGCTAATTAGCCTTAAACATCGTTTAAACAATGTTAAACGATGTCAAAGGGCATAAAACGGCACTAACGGCACTAATCAACGCTAAACAGTGCTAATCGGTGCTAATCGGCACTAATCTGTGCTAACAGGCACTAAACAGCGCTTAAACAGCACTAATCGGTGCTAATCGGCACTAATCTGTGCTAACAGGCACTAAACAGCGCTTAAATAGCACTAAACGGTGCTAATCTTGACCTCTTTTTAGTACTGAAAATCATCCGAGATTCACTGAAAAAGTCGAGATCTAGGTCTGAAAATTATCCGAGGTTCGCTGAAAAAGTCGGGTTCTGGGACCACAAACTACCCGTGATCGACCGGATCAACGGGTAGCTTGTGGTCGGCTACCTGCTGATTGGCCAGAGGGCTTGAAACCACCATGGTCGGTCGAGCCATGGTCGGCTGAGAGGTGGTCGGCCGAAAGGCCCGAAACGCCGTGGTCGGCCGGGAGGTGGTCGACTGCGGCTCTCTCGGGGTGGTGGTCGGCTGCTTCGTGGTCGGCCACCTCGTGGTTGGCTACGGCCCTCCGGGTGTCGTGGTCGGCCACTTCGTGGTTGGCTAAAATGCCCGGACCTGAAAATCATTCGTGGTCTTAAGGATCAAGAATCTCGATCTTGATCTCATGTCACTATTTTGGTCATTCGTGACTTCGTTGTCTTAAGGATCAAGAATCTTAACCTTGATCTTAAGTCGTCAGGGATCTAGGATCTAAAATCATCCGTGATCCTGAGGATCGAGAACCTTGAACATGATCACAAGTCGTCAGTTTGGTCATTCGTGACTTCTAACGATATTACTCCTTAATTTATGATTAGCACTGCTGATCTTGTGCTTAAGGCTAAACTCGTTACTTAACTTCTTAAGCACAATCATCCATCCAGCAAATATTTCAGCTATTTCTTTTCTGGCATATATGAATTATAACGATTCTTTCTGTATATCGCGGATAATTTCTGTCCCTTTTTTTTATCTTTAAACGATAGATGACCTGTAAACGCGAACCAAGCTGAAGTTCAACTTGATGTAGAAGGTCATGCTTTTTCCAAAAAAGAGGAGGAGCAACCTTCATTTCACTTCACTTCTTCATTTCAAAGCTTTCAAATTCTTAAGTTCTCTAGCCTTTAAGTTGTAAGATCAAGTTCAAGCTTTAAGATCAAGTTTCAGCTTCAGGATCCGGCTTCAAGATCAAGATGTCGAAAGGTGATCGCCCAATGGCTCCCCCTGTCTCCATGATGGAAGCTATGTCGAAGAGGAGTAAAATGAGGACCACCAAAGGTAAAGAACAAATCAAACCTCCTTCATATGTTGAACATAGATTTGAATCCTTGCTAGATCTTCTAAGCATTATGAGGGAAGCATTCCCAAATTGTGCCAGCTTAGATTCTTTTAACAGTCTGAGTAAGTTGTCGGAACGAGATGCCCAAGAAATAAGGGAGACATACCACTTTCCAAGTGCCATTAAGGTTCGTCTTTAAAACCCATTAGATAGAACATGCAACTGGCATCCTGAAAGGATTTACGTTCACTGGGGTGCCTTAGATGCTGGGTTCAGATTCCCGGTTGATAACTTTATCATTAGATTGCTGGAGGAGTATCAAATCCACCCCTGTCAGTTGTATCCCAACGCTTGGAGGTACATCTCTATTTTCTTAATAAGGTGTCGCCAATTGGAGATTCTTTCGACTACTACAATGTTTCGAAGTATCTTCGGGGCCAGAAACTCTTCCGACTCCAATAAAGGATGGGTTAGCCTTCAGCACTGAGCTAAACTTCCATACATAGTGAATCCCTTCTACTTTCCAGATTCACAGCATTTCTGGGAAAGGGAGTTTGTAGTTCTTGAGTAGAAAGGTGGTGACTGGGGCAACTTCTTTGTGAAGAGATTTGGATCCGTGAAAGATAGTTCACATTTCGTGTGTGATCTTAGTGACTCAGAATTGTGGGATCGAGATAGGCTTCTTGCTGACGACGGCCGTACACACTATAAAACTTTTCTGAAAAAAAAGAATCTTATTGAGGCTGGCCTTGACTTTCTTTCCATTGAGGGTAACTTTCTTACTTGAGCTTATTATGAACTCTATTTGTTCTTATCCCGATATTTTTCTCTTTGTATTTCAGCTGCCGAGGAGATTAATAGTCGTCCTCAAAACCAACCGACTGTGACTAAAAGGATGAAGAAGAAGGCTGAGGAACTACTGAATCCTACTAAGCCTCATATCCCTAACTTCTTGGAGCGCTGCTACCAAGGCGGGAAACGATCCCGGAACGCTGATGGGGATGTCAGGACTCCTTTCATACCTCCTTGGGGTATATGTGAACAAGACTCGGTCTTTGGGAGCCCTCATCTAGCTCTAGACTGGTCCAAGCTTTCAATCACTCCTCCCGATCAAGTGACTATGCATGCAGGTGACAAAATAGATGAGTCTCAGCCTATGGGCGCTCAAGCCTTGTATCAGGTATAAAATTCCCTCTGTTAAGATCGATACTGCTATTGATTTCGACTTTGTGTATTCCTTGTAGCTCACCCATTTCCTTATTGCAGGCCAATGCTTACTTTCAAACTGTCTCAACTCAAGGCCGGGATTTTAGGGATGAGAATATTAGGTTGAAGAATGACCCGGCAAGGTTCAAGGAAGAGATTGAAGATCTGCACTCCCAAGTTGTTCGTGCCGAAGCTAATGCTGCATCCACCCGTAAACAACTTTCTTCTTTAGCCCGAAAGAAGGCATCTGATGCTGGTAGGGTGATCCAGGCCTATCATATGTCCAAAGATTTTCTTAAGTTCATCGATGACCATGATGATGAGGTGCGTCCCTTTAACATGTCTGTTGGTTGGGATAAGGCCATCAACGCTGTGAGCCATAGGCATCCTTCTGTTGTCAACCCGGCTGATTTTCCTTGCCCTAACTGGGGTGTCAACTCGGCTAATCTAGCTTCTGGTTCGGGAACTAAAGTTGTTCCTCAGACATCAGGATCCGGCTCCAAAGGCAGTCATCGACGTTCTGGATCCAACTCTAAGGGAGCTGTCCAAGTTGCTAGCCAAGACTCATCCTCTTCTGGCTCTCGCGGGAAGAAACCCCCGCCCACAAGGAAAGTTGGAGTGGTTCGACAACCAATCCCTGGCAAGAGACTGATCCAAAATGAGGGCAGTTCTTTTTCTGATTCATCCTCTGAAGAAGATGGGGCCGGAGTTGCTGTGGTTCAGCCTATGGTGGTGGCCGAGCCTGGTAATGACTCCGGTGAAGACTAGGAGGAGGAGATCGGGGAAGAGGGGAGCGGCAAAGAGGAGTCTGCATAGGAATAGCCGGAGTTGGTTTGTGGCCTTGCATGGCCTTATTAGCCGCGTGTGGCTTTATATTTCTAGCTTTCAACCAAGGTCCTTCGGGATCAAACTTTTATTTTCTTAAGTGATGTAACTTAACTGTCGGCCCTTCGGGGTCTTTATTTATGCACTTGTTTTCCTTATTTGTCTGTTTACTTGCTTTCGGTACTTGGTCTTTCTAGACTTACACTCAACAGGTGCTTTGTACATAAACAAAATCAAAGAATCATTGAAGGAAAACAAACTTGCATTAATAATTCGAAATGGGCTCAGCTCTTACATAACTTATTATTGTCCTACTCGGGGCGTTAAGCCCTGAAATGGTTTCATCGAACCTTATTTATACTTCTCCTAATAGATAGATAAAAAGCTACATCCACTAGTACAAAAATGGCCTATTACGTCGCAGTTTTTGGTCTTTTACGTCGCACTTTTGGCGACGTATACAGAGGCGTCGTATAAAGTCACCATCTTTTACGTCGGTTAAAAAGGCGACGTATAAAGCTTCATATACGTCGGTTAAAAAGGCGACGTATAAGATCAAAAAGGGCGTCGTATAATGTCATAAAAAGAGCGACGTATAACATCAAAAAGTGCGACGTATAAAATCTAAAAGGCGACGTATAATGTCAAAGAAAGGCGACATATAAGATCAAAAAGTGTGACGTATAAGATCAAAAAGTGCGACGTATATGTTTATTGAAAAATGACAATTTTCCCCTGTTTATATTTATATATACATCAAAATTCCTGTTATTACAAACCAAAAAATAATAATAAAACTTGCAACCCAAATTTCTCAACAAAGTAAATAAATTAAAATAATAATTACATACTTGAAAATACATCTCCATGTTTAATTACATAAATTTCTCAAATTTAGAATTAGCACTAAACTTGCTTTAAATAGCCTACTCTATTGGTCCTTGTAGTTCATTCATAGCTTTAGCAAACATTTTCTTAGCATCTTTCTCCTTCTCTTTAGCTTCTATGTACTCAGCCTTCTTCATATGATACTTGAGCCAGGACAATTTCTTCTTCATTGAATCAACCTACAAAACTTCATGTTAATTAATGATGCTTCAAACAACATAATGTATTCTCAAATTAAATGAATAGATCACATTGTAATTTGTAATTACACCCATTTCGTAACTGTATGCAAACTGCAAAAGCGTCACATAACATGAGATTTAAATAGATATATGTTGCTAAGAGTTTTGAGGCATAGATACAATCCATCTTCAGCTACATATATTACGAAATAACCAAGTACAATAGAAGAACAGTAATGTCAACTGAAAATCTACACCAGAAAAAAAATGCCAGGAGGATATCAGAAAACACTAGTACAAAATATGATAATGGTTTAAGTGTGCCTTAAGGTATCACAAGGAACATCTTATAAAGTTGGCATAAAAGAGAAAAATCAATGAATAAATTGTAATGGATAGTCATAAACTGGAACTTATAACAAAACAAAGAATGTTCCATTATAACTATGACCACATTTTACAATGGAATGCACTTCTAAAGGAAAGTGGCATCACGCATCTTCACACCACAAGCTACAGAAAATTACAATGTTAATTCATGACGGAGGATTTTATTCATCAGCAGAAACAATCTACATTTAAACATGTTTCCACCCTAGTTAATTTGCAATGGCACGTTGTTATACCTTGGCCAACACATACTTTGCAACCTAATGCTGACGTTTAACTTCACCTCGCGGGAATTTTACAAATTTGTACTGCCTCTGTAATGATGGAGACTACTGTTTGCCATCATAACAACAGCAATACATTACAGATCTATTCACCCACTTGATCTGATGGTATCTTGCAGATATATACACACCGACACAAACACAGAAATTACAAAATTCACTACCAGGCAAGGTTTTTCCTTGCTGCCAAACTTTGTAGGGTAAGAGGACAAAGAAGAGAACATATATACCTTAACAGTGAACACATTGGAAAATGTTTCAGAATCTTTTCAGCAACCGAAATGTTAGCAGCAAGCATAAATTCCTCAACCATTTGGTTTGCTTCCCGAATTTGATACATACCTACAAATTCAAGTCATTCATTATTAGATTAAAAACTTATTCTAAAGCTAACATAGAATTGTAATGACTAAAAGAAATGCAAGATGAGCTAGATTCAGGACACACAAAGGACTGGACATTACTATTTTTAATCATACTTTTTGCTAAATATTTTTAATCAATTTTAAAAACAATAAATGCCTAAATGCTAATAACCAGGGAACATGTTATGAAAATTTCTGAAAGAGCTTGAATTTGATCAGCCATAGAAAGGTAATTCTCTGCCAAAATTATACACTTGGGTCATCACAGAGCTGAAGGCAAACATAGTGATGGTATACAGTAACTAGGAAGAAGAAACAATATTTATTTTGTGAACAAACCAATATCTAGAGGATCATGAGTTTCAGTATCTATTTGAAACTTGACTTCAACAGAAGCAAGCGTCAGTGCCCCTCTTTCAATTCGCCTTTGCCTCATTATCTACAACAATAAAAACGTAGATTACATTATCAAGGTTAAAATGTTATATATCATGCTGACCACTTTTGATATTAACATTGTTTGTAAAGTATCTGCAGCCTTAACTAATTGATATTTTTAAATCATACACATACCTTCGCTAAAGAATTCATATTCCTTAAATCTGCAGTCAAAGGATCCACCATGCGCCTGCAACTCACAAGAAAACAAACACTTTACATGCTGATTGGGGCATGCAGTACATAAAGACTCCCTCCACACCAGATACAATTTCACTAAAAAAGTTAATTTTGTGACATTATAAAATTTAAGTTTGACATGATTACTTCTACAATTCTATATCGATATACAAATTTTATAGTGCAGTTCGATATTTCTGTATATTGATCTTGAGAACTCTTTACATGATGGAGTAGAGAGATTAACAGTGTCAAAGTTAATATAAAAAAAAGTTTTCTTCAATAATTTTGTGGCCCTTAGTGCTTTTAGCACATAAACTGAAAACCACCCAAATCTTTACAATCACCGTTCAGTGGTAGACAGGAAGGTATAAACATACCCAGCACAAGCCTATTTACATTAGAGTACCACAATCCAAAGATTACCATTAGTCCATCACTGCCACTGTGCCACGTTTATTATACAATTCACCAAAGGTATTTGTATCACAATTCAAAAGGTATGTTTGACTGAAATTTTCTGTTTTATAAGTCGAGCTAATGCCTTCATCATAGATATTTATCAGAAAAGCTTTTAATCAGTTCAAATGGCATCATAAACATATATATCTTATCATCCAAAAATTTGCCTTGTGCGTTTATTAGGAGCCATTCACATAGGTCATGCGAAACATCATGCACAGACCAGAAGTCTCACGATGGATACTAGGCACTAGAGCATGCTGATTTCACTCAATATTCTCCTTAGCCTCATTATTCACCAACACAAACCTGATTGTTTCCTAGCAGTTGCCCTAACATATTTTTCGGTTTAATTTCCTGAACAACCATCTAAGATTCTAAGAAAATCAATGTTTGATTAAAAAATTTATAAAAGAGGAAGACAATACTGATTACTTATTAGCAATTTGGTGGCAAATCTCCTAAATTTGAGACATGTTTATTAAATTATGTCAAATTTGTGTAGCTAATCAATTCAAAGCTACTATTATTTGAGGCACAATACATACAAGTTGAAAAAGCGTATAATAAGTGTCTGAGATCCAATTCAGTAACAATCCTGCTTAATGTTTAACTAGAGAACATAAAATACGGAGCACCTGTCATCCATCCTTGCTTGCGCTTCCACATAAGACAATGCTGCACATGACTTGATAACACTTTTTGTAAATCTTGTAGAAATAATTTCGGCTTCAGGTGTCATTTCCTGAAATAATAATTCAGGAAATAAAGAAGGCACGTTCAGCCAACTATCATCACTGGAGTATCCAGAACATATGCCTACTAAAATGAAATCATTGACATATATGAATACTTACAACAGAAGCGGATGCCTCCTTGCTACCTCCATATAACATCCCAGCAAAAACTCCGATTATAGTTGTTGTGCCCCAGTTGACAGTTCCAGCCAACTTTGGAGTTCTCTAATTGCAAAAATAACACCAACTTATTTGGAATCGAAAAGTCACTTAAGTTTGCATCATACAGACTAATAACTAACCCGATAAGAACATAAATGGTGTGTTAAGAGAAGATACAGCACCAGAAACATCGTTACAAACCACATCCGCCCAAATATAGTAAACTTGAGTAAAAACACATAATTCAATCGATACATACAACTGAATGTATAGATACAAGATGTAATTGAATGAATTAGATGAGTTACCATGGTTACTGCTGCTTAAAGAGTGAGGGATACAAAGAAGCTTACCAGACTGAGTGGGACTCCGGATTTGGGAGAGAAGTCGAAGTGATGAGAGTTAGAGGGAGAGAACTCGGAGATTTTTGGGAGGAAGGGGAGCGAGTTATAGGGATTTTGCAAGAGACCCGATGAAATTATGGATGAACTGCTATCTAATTTACGGATTTGGGGGTGAAAATGGGGAGAGTTAAATGGGGAAAAAATTGATATTATACGTCGCCTTAAACAAAGCCGACGTAAAAAGTACATTTTAAATATATCTTATATGTCGCCTTACATAAAACCGACGTAAAAAGTACACATCTTATACGTCGCTTTAAAAATGCCGACGTAAAAAGTATGTCTCATACGTCGCCCTTTTACAAATGCGACGTATAAAGTAGTATATACGTCGCCTTTCTTTAGGTGCGACGTAAAAAGTCATCTTAAAAGGGGTTTATACGTCGCTCTTTTAAAAATGCGACGTATAAAGTAGTATATACGTCGCCTTTCTTTATGTGCGACGTAAAAAGGGCGACGTAATAGGCCAATTTTGTACTAGTGATCCTTGAAAGGGCAGCTTAAACATAGTAAATCTTGAGGTTCAAGGTGTGCCAAGTACGGGGTACCTCGTTCCCATCCAAGGTCTCCAACTTGTATGATCCTCGTCCTAGCATCTTCTTGACTCGATACGGCCCTTCCCAATTAGGGGCTAGCTTTCCCTTCTGACCAACTCCAGAAGCTTCTATCTTCCTTAAAACCAGGTCGCCTTGCCGAAAGAACCTCTCCTTAACCCTTCGGTTGTAGTGGAAGGATGCTCTCTTCTGATGCTCCGCATTCCGGGCATTTCCTTCATCCCTAACCTCATCAATTAGGTCTAGGGCAAGCCTCATGCCTTCTTCATTAGTCTCCTGCTCGTACGCCTCAACTCGAGGTGATGCATGCATGATCTCCAGGGGCACAACTGCCTCGGCTCCATAATCCAACAAAAACGGGGTTGCTCCAGTTGTCACTTTGCAAGTGGTACAATATGCCCAAAGTATATGCAGTAACTCATCCACCCAGGTGTTCCTTGAGCGTTCGACCCTTTTCTTCAGTCCATCAAGGATTATCTGAATGGCTACTTCAGCTTGTCCATTAGCTTGCGGGTTTGCTACTAAAGTGAAACGAAGATCAATAGCATTTTCCTCACAGTACTTCTTGAATTCTTCATTGTTGAACTGCGTCCCATTATCCGTCACAAGGATTCGTGGGATTCCATATCTGCAGATCACGTTCTCCCAGAAGAACTGGGCAACTTGCTTGGTGGTTATCTTGGCTAGGGGTTTGGCCTCAATCCATTTAGTGAAGTAGTCGATGGCTACTATCAAAAACTTTCTTTGCGCAGATGCTACGGGAAAAGGACCAAGTATATCCATTCCCCACATTGCAAACAGAATAGGGGAGCTGATCGAGGTCAGCATCTCAGGCGGCTACCTTACAATCGGAGCGTGCTTTTGGCACCTCTCACACCTCTTAACATGATCTTTTGCATCAGCCAAAATTTCTGGCCAATAGAATCCTAGACGAGTGATCTTGTGAGCTAGGGCTCTGCCCCCCAAGTGTTGTCCACAAATTCCTCCATGAACTTCTTCCAACGCTTCTCTTGCCTCATGGGGCCTTAAACACTTTAGGTATGGGATGACAAACGATCTCTTGTAGAGAATGCCTTCAATCAGGGCGTATCTCAATGCTCTTACTGACAACTTTCGTGCCTCCAAGGCATCGTCAGGAAGCCATCCAGTTTCAAGGTGAACTTTGATGGGATCCATCCAACAGCTTCCTAGATTAATTGGTGCTATCAACTTAGAGTTGATGGACGGGGCCTTCAAGACTTGGAAGTAAACACTCCCTACATAATTCTCTATTTCAGAGGAAGCGAATTTGGACAAGGCATCAGCCTTAACATTTTCCTCTCTTGGGATGTGCTCCACATAGCATTCCTCAAATTGGGTCATAACACCCTTCACGATCCTTAGATATTTTGCCATGGTTTCATCCTTGGCCTGAAACTCACCATTCACTTGTGATACTACAAGCCTTGAGTCTCCACAGACCTTGAGGTTCTTGACCCTCATTATTCTTGCCAAGCCTAAGCCAGCTATCAATGCCTCATATTCAGCTTCATTGTTGGTAGTAGGAAAGTCCAATTTCAAAGCATATTCAACTATGAACCCATCAGGGCTTTGCAAAACCAAACCTTCACCACTAGATTTTGTTTTTGATGCTCCATCAAAATAGAGCACCCAATATTCCTTCTGATCAGCTACAAGTTCTTCATCTTTATCTCCATTTTCAGGGGTGGTTACTATCTCCTGCCCCCCGACTTCTTGGTTGCTAATGGTACATTCAACCACGAAGTCAGCCAATGCATGAGCCTTGATGGTCGTCCAAGGCTTATACGTGATGTCAAACTCTCCAAGTTCGATTGCCCACTTAATCAATCTTCCACTTGCTTTCGGGCTGTGTAATATGTTCCTCAATTGCTGGTCCGTCAGGACTTCGATTTTATGTGACTGAAAGTACGGTCGTAGTTTCCTTGAAGCTGTTATCAATGCCAAAGCAAATTTCTCGATGGATGAGTAATTTAACTCGGCTCCGAGGAGCACCTTACTTACATAGTAGATAGGCCTCTGAACCTTGTTCTCTTCTTTAATGAGGATGGCACTCAATGCTTGTTCAGACACTGCTAGATACAGATAAAGAGTCTCACCGGGACTTGGCTTGGCCAACAACGGGGCTTCGGCCATGTACTTCTTCAACTGTTCAAAGGCCTCTTGGCTTTTATCAGTCCATTCAAAATTTTTCACCTTCTTCAATGCTTGAAAGAAAGGCAAGCACTTATCACCAGACTTGGAGATGAATCTCCCTAGAGCGGCCACTCTACCTGTTAACTTTTGTACGTCCCTCACAGAACGGGGTGGTTCCATGTCTAAGATTGCTTTGATCTTGTCGGGATTGGCCTCTATGCCTCTTTTCGAAACCATCAAACCCAAAAACTTTCCAGATCCAACGCCAAAAGCACACTAGGCTGGATTCAACATCATCTTGTGGTGCCTCAGCACTTTAAATGCCTCTCTGAGGTGCTTAATGTGATCTGACTTGAGTAGGCTCTTGACTAACATGTCATCAACATAGACCTCCATGGTTTTTCCAATCAAATGGGCGAATATCTTATTCACCAGTCGTTAGTAAGTAGCTCCTGCATTCTTTAGACCAAAAGCCATAACAAGATAGCAGAAAACACCAAAGTCAGTTATGAAAGATACCTTAGAGATGTCATCCTTGTGCATCTTAATCCGATTGTAGCCGCTGAACCCATCCATGAAGCTCAACATCTCATGTCCAGTAGTGGCATCTATCAACATATCAATCCTTGGCATGGGAAAACAATCCTTCGGACATGCATCATTCAAATCAGTGAAGTCTATACACATCCTCCACTTCCCATTCACTTTCTTGACCATTACAGGGTTTGCTAACCATTCGGGAAACTGAATTTCTTCAATAAACCCAGCCTCTAAGAGCTTGTCAACTTCTTGTTTAATGGCCTCCTGCCTTTCAGGAGCAAAATTTCTCTTCTTCTGCTTTATTGTCTTCCGCCCAGGATCAACATTCAACTTGTGAGTTATGAGTTGGGGATCAATCCCTGGCATGTCAGCTGCAGTCCAAGCAAACACATCACTATTTTCTTGCAAGAATGCTATCAACTTGCCCTTCAGGGGTTCTTTCAAAGATGCTCCCACATAAGTTACTTTCTCTGGGTTGCCCGGCTCTAGAGGGATAGGAACTAAATCCTCAGCTGGTTTTCCTCGGTGTTCATCATCATCGCGGACATCCATGTCTTCAATCGGGAGTACCTGCCCCCCGACTCCATCAGCTCTTAAAACAGATACATAACAACTCCTTGCCATCTTCTGGTCGCCCTTCTGTTCTCCAACTCCGTTTTGGGTTGGAAACTTAATCTTCATATGATAAGTAGAGGCAACAGCCTTGAACGCATGAAGTCCAGTCCTTCCCAAGATTGCATTATAAGTCGAGGATGCCTTAATCACCAGAAAGTTTAGCATCTGGGTAGCCTCCTTAGGTTCTTATCCAATAGTCATGGGTAACTGAATAGTTCCTTCAACCTTGGACTCAACTCCGTTAAATCCGTAAATTGGCATGTTGGTCGGGGTCAATTGAGATTCGGTGTACCCCATCTTTATAAATGCGTCATGAAACAAAATATCAACCGAAGCTCCATTGTCTGTCAAGACTCGCTTCACTTCCGAGTTCCCAATCACAGGGGTTATGACCAACGGGTCGTCATGGGGGAACTTCACCCCTTCCAGATCAGAATCATCAAAACCGATTGCAATCTCAGTTCTAGCATCACTTCTCTGGCATAGGCCATTCGTGAATTTCGAGTTGTACCGGCCGCTGTCGGGCCTCCCCAGATCATGTTGATAACTGGCCCTCGGGGCTGTGTGTTACGATCACGATCATGATCCCTTTTGTCATTGTCTCTCCTATCGTAGTCCCTTCTTTGGGTTCCACGATCTTCACCCTTTGTAAATTTATTCAACTTTCCTTTGCGGATCAAGAACTCAATCTCATCCTTCAACTGCCTACAATCATCTGTATCATGCCCCACATCTCGGTGGAACCTACAGTACTGTTCCTTGTCTTTCTTTGCAGGATCACCTTTTAGTGGCTTCGGCCATCGAAAGTCCTTATCCTTCTCAATCTCTAGCAGAATTTGACTCCTAGGAGCATTCAACCTTGCATAGTCAGAAAACCTTGGTCCAAGATTCTTTTTTGGTGCTGATTCAGAATCTTTGCTAGTACGGGGATACTTGTCCCTAGCATCATACTCCTGATCTTGCTTTCTCTTCTTTGTATCATTGTTACCTCGGCCATTGCTTACTATGGCCTCCTTCTTTATACTATCCTCAGCCTTGATATACTTGTCAGCCCTTCGTTGGAGCTCAGCCATATTC
The DNA here is from genome assembly GCA_037693485.1 of Kitagawia praeruptora. Classification (NCBI taxonomy): domain Eukaryota; kingdom Viridiplantae; phylum Streptophyta; class Magnoliopsida; order Apiales; family Apiaceae; genus Kitagawia; species Kitagawia praeruptora. The sequence continues at coordinate 154,628,729 of CM075351.1, read as the reverse complement.
TCGGGAGGATGCTTTGCCAACGACCTTTTAAAGTATAGGTCGGTGGTGCCATGCTCCAAGGCTACCATCGCCACCTTATTTTCCAGATCAGTGATGTTCATAGTCTCCTTGGTGAACCTCTTAAGGTAGTCTCTCAGATTTTTGTTCTTCCCTTGTACCACATACATAAGGGATGCAAAATTTTCTCATGAATTCTTCTGCTGATAAAATGACTAACGAAAGCAGCACTTAACTCCTTAAAGGAGCCAATTGAGTTTGCAGGCAGCCGGCTATACCATCTTTGAGCCATGCCCGACAAAGTCTGAGGGAATGCCCTGCACTTCAAAGCATCACTTGCAGGCTGCAACAGCAGTGCATTTAAGAATGTCCTAACGTGGTTTACGGGATCACCCGTTCCATCATAAGCTTTAATTGTCGGCATATTGAACTTCTTTGAGATACGAGCATTCATCACCTCCTCAATAAACGGGGGTGTGGGATCATCAGGATCCCCAAGTGGCATCAGATCCTTGGGGTTGCTCTTGGGGGTTTCCACCCTCGTTGTTCTTCCAGCTGGGGCATCAGCCCTTCTCTGCCTTCTTGAAGACCTTTCCAGATCTATAAAGGGAATCGGTCCTGATGTTGGAGGAGGTTGAGTCTAATTTAACCTAGCTTGTTCTCTTGCAATATCGTCCTTCAACCTTAAGATCTCGGCCTCACGAGCCCTGATCCTCTCAGCGGCTGTCAAAGGAGGTCCGTCATGGACAGTTTATGTTCTTCTTCTTGGTTCTCTGCTAGTGCGTCGCCTCCTCGGGGCTTCATCACGATCATCCTCATCAGACGATGAATCATCAGTATAGGGACCAGAGTAGTCAACATACTCTCGATCTCGGATCTGCAAGGCGTGGCCACTAGGTCCAGCTCCTTGAGTAGGAGGGTAGTTAGGCAGCCCATACATTTGGTTGGTGTTCATGGGGAGATCCGTAGTATGGATCTGGACTCCATGTGATGGGTTGTTAGGATCGATAACCAAGGGAGAAACCACCACCTGAAGAGGATTGGTCCCTTGATTTGTGTGGATGATTGGAGGTAACGTACTCTCAACATGGGAAGTTATCCCTAGAGGTTGAGAAACTTGATGTTGAACAATCGTACAGGTCGTCTGGGGCGCCGGATCCGTAGTGGGCGGTGCAGAACTGAGTGGCAGAGGCTCGGTAATTGTTGGTGTCCTTCGTGTTTGAACCATGGTTGATGTCTTGTCCCACAGACGGCGCCAAATGTTGTGGAATAAAAACTAGGTTACGATTTGTAATTAATGCTAGGGTGGTTGAGCTTTGAGCTTTAATGGCTGTTCTTGCGTTCGAGACTGATCGGTCCTCACAAGATGCCTACGTATCTCTGTATTGCTAGAGAATCAAGCCAACGTAGTTCTGAGATGAGGGGTTAGACCCTTTATATAGGCTGAGAAGCCCTAGAATTATGGTAGGAGTCAGAGACTTGGTGGACAAGTCTTCCTTGAGGAAGGTTCTAGATCTATTCCTTGTAGGAATCAGTTTCCATGTTGAAATATGTATCTTGGAGGCTAAGTCAGGCAAGAGTAATATCCTTGTTTGACTCTTATTTGCTGAGCTGTTTATTACCCTTAATATTAATTACGAAATTAATATTATAAATAGGGTTTGGGCCCATCTGGTGGGCCACACGTTTGGACCATTCCGGGTCTAATTAATGCCACATTAAATTTGTCTTTAGGACTTACTTTTTACCCATATCAATAGGTATTTTCTAAATAAAAAAAATAAGCAATAAAACAACTACATGATATGGAGGGGCATACCCCAATTTTACAGCTCAGGACAAGATACCAACTACATTAGAAGCAGCCTAATACAGAATGCACGATAATTACTAGTGTTTTAATTTATTCATACGAAAAGAGGTTTTCTTTGAATACATTTTTTATAGCAAGTACCACCCACTGCAAGGAAGAGAGCCCCCTTTTTTCATGTGTGGTAAACACCCACTGCAAGGAAGAGAGCCCCCTTTTTTCTTCTTGTAAAAGATTCTCTTGCATTAAAAGTAACCCAAATTTTCCAGTTACACCAATCAGCATCGAACTGAATAGGACTTGCATTTCTAATCTGGCCCAAAAATGAGCATTGCGAAAATAAGTGATGAGCAGATTCTACACCACTATTGCAACGGGCACAGCTAGGAGAAGTATGCATATCAAGATTAACATATTTTTTTAAGGAGAAAAATGGGCATGAGGTGGTAACTCCCTGAGGTTATAACATATTCCTATACAATTTTAGTGGCAAGTTGCTAAATACTAAAACTATTTCTGAATTTACAAATTCACCCTCGTGTATTTACATGGGGACTTCTTATAACCTCCGGCAACCGGAGGTTACTACCTCTGGCTACTACCTGAGGGTGACCTCAGGTACATGTTAGATGCGATTTTTAATAGACAACTACAAAAAAACAAATTTGAGCATTTACTAATTGAAAAAGAATGCCAAACTACTTCAGACAACTGCACTGGTGCATTCGAAACTCTAACAGAGTTCTATGTTGTGGATAAAACCATCCCGTGTGATATGATCCATATTAAGAATTTGTGTAAATGCAGCGGGTCTTAAAATTTCAATCACTTCAACATGGTTGGGAAAATGAAAAAGCCAAGAGCTACTATCAAGAAAGTCACTAACCCTTGCCATTTTATGAGACTCCGTAGCTGAAATGGAATTATGAGAGGTTTGCAAAGAGGTCTGTTTCGAAGCCAGGGATCCTACCAAAAACGAAATTTGACTTCGCACCAATGTGATCCCGAATGAGACGTAAAAGCACTTATATGATATTTAAGCTATACAGAAGGCCTTTTTGTTGAGAAAATAATTGTGTATCCAACGAATTCACAGCGATTCTGGGGCTCAGCTCTACAATTCCCCATAGTTGAAAATAAATGGATGCATGTTTATTATACCCGATCCACCCTCGGGCTTAGGCTCACAACACTCCTCCTAGCTGACTTTATAGTGACATTGACCATTTTATTTGTGAAAGTCTCCCCACAGGCATTTAAGCATTAGAGAATTAACCTTCTTGAGACTCAAGCAGGAAAAGAAACATACAACAATACCTGAATACCCCAGAAAGAATGGACTTCACTAGTTGGAGACGACCATTGAAACTTAGAAAAGGCTAGTCCAAGATTCAGTGTGACTACCAAATTTATTAAACAGAGGGACGCAGTCCCAAGTAAGAGTTAGGAAGAATGCCTCGTTAGAAACCGGTCATTCAGAAATTGGAAGACATAAATCTTCATTAATATTACCAAAAAAACATACTGATATTTAGTTATTAGAAGTAAGCCACGAAATATTAGAGAATAGAGTAAATCTCGTCATTAAACCATGAATAGAACTCAATATCCCCATGATAAAACAGAAAGACGTCATTTGTAAAAATAAAGTGATGCAGCTTAGCTTCTCTTGTCCTCCTGTGAAATTTAAAGGGCAGCTCAGTAGTGCTTTTGTTAAGACAAGTAGAAAAAACCTCTATTGATAACATGAATAGATATGGGGATAAAGGCTAGCCTTCGTGCAAACCTGATTCTCCTTTGAAAAATCCCTCTAGGCATCAATTGAGTTTGACTGAATACATATCTCTGACAAAGATTAGCAAGCGCCATCGCCGAAATATTGTGTGGAAAGATTGTACCCAAATGATAAAAGCTAATGATAGATCTAAATCCATGTTTATTTTCATGTACAGAAATTGGAGAGTACTACTCAAGAAAAGTAAGGTGTTGACCCTTGATGAAGCAAACGCTTCAGTTAACACAAGTACTGATAATTCCTACTTTTGTGATTGTACCCTTGTAACCATAGTACATTGTATCACTTCAGTACTTGAGAGCGATATGGTCTTTCTTTCTTAGTCATGGTATAATCAATTCCTACTCTCCAAAAAAACGCAAAACTTCAATAATGTTTGCCACTTAAACTTTTACAATTAGTTGGTGAAGCCTGATTTCCCTGCTGCAACTTTTACTATTAGCTAATTCTCTTGCAGGTATAGTAAAGGAACCAAGGCTTCTTCATTATCAAGGTCCTCTAATCAGGGTCCAACTATGATGGTAATATGTTTATGCCCATATGTGGTGCACAATGTGTGCCATTTACCGTCTTTTCAAAGTACACTTTGCACACATTTCCGTAGCTTATTCATTCCTAAGTATTTATTATCTTTGATAATTATGAACTCATTCGAACATTTGCATAGAGAAAATGTTCCCAGTAGAGGGCTAATTTTTAATTTATCATATACTTGTAGCGAGCATAATTATTGTCGGCTTCTCACTATCACTGTTTGCTCGTAGGTAACTAAAATTAGTTTAGTTGCTCAATGACTTTCCCATCTGTTAGCAAAACTATCACTATGTGAGGAACATTCTTTGGCTATTCAGTTTCATCTTGCGCGGTATTTTTCTGTCTTTTAGGTGTGTTCCAGAGACAAAGGGGAAAACCTTAGAAGAGTTTGAAATGCTTTTCCAAAAAAAATTATAATGGAGAGGTGGTGCAGTGGAGCTTGATGATTTTACTGAAGTACAAAGGCAGATTCTGAATAACTACTAAGTATGCATTACAAAGAGTTCTTAACATGTATCTCTTCTGGATATTCTACATTCACCTTTATCTCATTGAAAAATATTTATCTGAAAAGGTTATGTTTCTTGGTTGGTGTTACTAGTCTCCAACTTGATAGCCTCAGGTGTCCTTGTCAGGCTCTTCCAGCTGGAAACTCCAACCCAAAGCGATCTAACCTGGTAACAGGATTTCATTGTATCTCTTTCTACATATGAAGAGTTACTAATTCCCTATTTTGCACTCTAGAGATACCGAATGGTAATACAGGGAATTATTTGTCCGTGGATTTCTTAAGTATGTCACAAAGGTCTACAAATTGCCGAGACACCATGGTGTGCAGTTGCATCAAACAACAAGGGGGCTGCTTGATCAGCTATTTCACAGAAACCGACGTCTACAAGGCCTTAGATTGATTAAGGTCATAAACATTATTTTCATATTCATTAGTGTCTACAGCTTATAAATTGTCCAAAATTCCGACTGTACATTAATTGTTCTTTTCGCCATTAAAATTTGTAGTAGTTTAGTCAGGTAATATATTCTCTACACTATCCGCACATAATATTTTTTGGAAACCTGTGTGCCTTGCAAGGTTTATCGTTTTATTCTTCCCTACCACAAATATTATTTTCAATAATCAAATACATATGAATTTACTCATGGTACTATCTAACATCCTCTAACAAATACCATATATACACATCATTTATCATAACAAATAGTATATTGAGACAATGAGACCCAATATGTATCATTACCAATTTGAATACCGCAGAGAATGTCTTTTGCAATATATATATATATGCATTAAGAGCATGCTTGTGTGCCTTGCACGGACTAAGAGCATCTCCAATGGTGTTGGATAAAATGATTGGCTAAAATTATTGTTATGTCATAATTTTGACATGTCTAATAATCTCCCAAATTCCTAATATTTATTAATTATTAAATCAGATTAATAATTATTGCTTAACCGCTAAGTTTTATCCTCTCTCTGAAATGGGGAAAGAATCAATCTCAATAAATCAATAACGGAATATATCTCCAAACGATATTCTTCAAATCAGGAAGATATAACAACGATAAGATTAAATCAGATAAAATCAATCATTATCCACATTAACGTAACTTATCCCTTAAGTCTCTCGGGATAAGACCAATCAATTTCACAGAACTACGTGGGCTTGATCCTATATAAACATAGGTACGTAGGCATCTTGGCATGTGAAATCCGATACACGAGACAAATCGAGACACCTGCCAAGTCCAGTCCCCTCTTTTTTCATAAACCCTAATCCCTAAAACAGCCATATTCATAAACCCTAATCCCTAAAACAGCCATATTCATACAAATCGCTCTATTATTCCAGCAAACCTTCGATTTCGTGTTGTTACGAAATTCCTCCAATAACAATTATATAAAATAACGATTATGTAAAATTTGTTGAATCTGTAAGGAATTACAGTTCAATGGAGCTGGCTATAATGATTGGCTATATTTTAAAAATAGTATGTTATAAATATTTCAGTTGTTAAATATAGAATATATTTTTTCAAATATGGTAATAGATGATGTGGAGTTTTCTTACAGGTCTCTAGCGATTCAACAAATATAGCCAATATGTAGGGGTTATCTATAATTTTATAATTTTAGATAACAGGAATGTACCATTGAAGATGTAATTATTTTACATATTCTTTAAAATATTTAATTATGGTATGTAATACACACTTTTAGCTAATAGTTTTCAACGATTGGAGATGCTTTAAGAATCTAGTTATAGATAATTTTGCATGTGTTTCTGCAAAAATGAGAACATGTCCCTAGTATTTCTATCTTTCTCTAAAAAATATGACACCCTCTTAACATACTCAAACTCTGGTCCAAAAAGATGACAAGCCGAGGCTGCTTTATAAGTTAGAAGCTGCATATCACCTGCATGACATTGGAATAGATCAAGATAATTAAAACAGGAATCAAAATGAAACGATTAATACAAGTCAAAAGCTACTTTTAATAAATATAAACATTCAGTCAACTTGTCTCACTACGCCATAGATGGCCTGCAGCAACGGTTTTTTTGGGTGTTGCAATGAAAAACGTTACAGTAGCTCTAAACTTGATGGCCTGCAGCAACGTTTTTTTTTTGTGTTGCTGTATACAAAACATGGTGTTGCCGTAGCTATAAGAAACGTATCAAGTTGCAACACTTGTGAAGTGTTGCCGTTAATATGATTTAAATTACACAATCTTTTTAACAAAAATTGAAATAAATAATTATTGTAAATTAAAATTAATTAATTTAAAAAAATAATTTAAATTTTCAAAATATGTTATTAGAGTAAATATTGGCATTTTTATAAAATATAAAAAAATTGAAGGAAAAAAATATGACATTTTTTATAATTTGAAATAGACCAAATTATTAAAAAAATGTAACAATTTTTAAAAAAAATTTAATTTAATAGAAAATGAATAAAGTTTGTGAAATAATGTTAAATTTGATATTAAAAAATTTGTATGCATTGTTGAACAAAACTATAACATTTTTATAAAAATAGCATATCTTCTTATAAATTTAATTAAATTAAAGAAATTTTCAAATAAAAAATTAACAAAATAAAAAAAAAAAAAATTGTTGATGCTGTGTTGAGTTATGGCCTTGTGGCACGGTCCGAAAAATTCTAATATTAGAAGCGCGGCGATTTTGCCGCCTGTTAGAACATACTCTCACTCACAAACACAAACAAAGCACCCACTCACACTCTAATTAGGGCTTCTAACAAAAACACCGTCCCTCACACTCACTCTGCTCACCGCTCACGCTCATCGCTCTCTACCGCTCACCGCTCACGCTCATCGCTCTCTACCGCCGCTGATTCAATTAGGATTTCGATCTGGGATCGAATTGAATTGGCGATTTTCTCTGATTTGATTGTTATATTAAAGTATGTCTGTTGTATCTCTCTCCCTCTCTTTCTATGTCTCTCCTTCTCTCTCCCTAAATCTGATTTAGGGGTTTCGATTTGTTTGTTTCAATTTGATTTTCTCTGATTTGATTTGAGAATGACTTGTGTGAAACCATGTGCAGAGGATTCATTGTCAAAGTCTGAAATCAACATAGATGTTTTAAAGGAGGTATGAATGATTTTCATAAATTAGTATCCCAGTTTATCTTTTGTTTTGATTTATTCAAATGATATCCACATTAATTTTGGAGTCAAAATTATGAAATGCTACTATACAAACGAGAAAGCATATTTAGGTAACAGTAGTTTTCCTCTTAAATGTCAGCATCTTTTGCCTGATTTGTTGCAATGTATTTTACCATTATATTATAAGAAAGCAACTGATTATATGTAACATATGAAGTTTATATGGTTAAATATGTTTCAACGCACTTAGATGAGCAATACTGGTGGATTAATTGAGTTTAAGGCACTTGTTAACAGTGATTTCTTTCCGATGTTCCATAGGGAATACAGTATTTAGATGTCCCGTAATATACAAGCACATAACCTGCAGCTTTTGTTTTGTAACAAGCAGTTGTAATAGTCAGTTAGCACAAGTAGTTGACTGAATGTGTTTGTTAAAAATGTTTTTTCCCTTTTTTGCAGGAGTCTGTAATCAGTATCATCACATATTTACTAAAAAGAAAAATGAGAAGGGTTGGTTACCAGTGGTGGAAGGAAAAATAACGGGCCAACATTTTCTGCAGGCCAATGAGGATTGCTTGAGAAAGGATACTGCACTTCCTTCTCCAGACTGGTCCTCTAATCACATAGCACTCTTATATATACTATTGTCTAGTATCATGTTCTTGCCTCCAGCCTGACTTAAATATTTAAAACGTGCTTTTTTTTTCAAGATAACTATATTGCTTTTACTTTTGTAGGATTGTATACTGCCTCAAACGGCCACCTCGTTACTGAAGTTATTCAGTTCAGACGTAAGTTTGGGCAGTGGCAAGATAATGGTGAAATTGAGGATCCTTCTGAAATTGAGTCGTACGATTATGTTGAAGCTGTGAAATTGACTGGTGATCCTGATGTGCCAGCTGGCCAGGCCAATATTTCCTCATATAAACATGTTTTTATTTGTGTATTATAAATACCATGTGTACGCTTTAGGAATTTCTTATTACACAGGTCATTTTTAGCTCAATACATGTAGGTTGTCTTTCATTTAATTTTCTTAATTTTAATAAGCATGAGACCAGGATTCTTCTTTTTGTTCAACACTGGAGTTGATTTATGAATTGAGGGAGCATTCTCGTGTTTCTTGTATTTTTTGAATTTGTGTGATTTAGAAAGTAGAACACTGGAACGATTTTATGATCTGAGTTTTTCTAATTCTGTGGTTGATGAAGTATACTATACAAACGAGAAAGCAACTGATTATGACAGTTAAGAATGTTAGATTTTGATGCATCATGCGGTATTGATCCTTGAGATGAACACTCTGTATTATGTTACCTTATCCTGATTTATGGAAAATATCATGTTAGATCTAACTGAGAAGCTTGATTAATTTTTGAAAGGGGGAAAAGAGACTAAGCTAGATCTTGTACTGATACAACAAGTGTTTGCTTTTATATCTTTCAGGATGGCAGAATAGATTACAATGAGTTTGTGGCAATGATGCAGAAAATAGATAACGATATGGGCAAAAGACAGTTACAGAGTAATTTTAGCATGGGATTCCGGGAGTCTTTACCTATCTGCTGACATAACAACGATGACACTGTTTCTCTTTATTATTCTTTGTTCTAATTTACATGAATTCACTATAGGGTTGAGATTGGTAGCATGCTCGTATAATAGCAGATGCGAAAACTCTTGTGAGGTTGAGATTTGAGTAGCATAGGTAATTACAATGTTGGTTAGTGTCTGGACAGATAGCACAATACCATGTTACTATTATTGTTTAATTGTGAAGGAAAAGGTCATTTGTTGCTCTCTCCCTCTCTTCATCCACACTCAGCACTGTCACACAAATTGAAAATTGTGAAGGAAAAGGTCATTTTTATTACTCGAGCTTGCTATCCTATAGCTCATTTTTATCTACTTCAGTCATAGAAATTGTTTTATACAGAAGTCATTCTGTTTCCCTGACTGCAGGACATAGATCACCAACATTTGAGATTCACTCAACTCAATCACCTCAGCAGACACTGCCCGAACAAAAGATCTGAAGCCATCGTTATGATCACGTAACAATATTAAGTAATAGGTATTGTCCATGTTTACTTTCAATAAAGTTAAAAAGAGTTCTTTGACTTCTTTTTCTGGTTTTGTTTTTGTGCTAGTGGATGAGTATATGGGTTGTGTTTTCAGGATTATGACGAAGAGGATCAATGATAGTAGTGGCATCCTGCGTACTAGAAAGACATGCCCAAGAGATGCTCTCGGCATCTGGAAGTTTAATAAAAGAATTAAAAGAGATGCAATATTTTTTGAACCTTTGTTGACATGTGCCTTTCATTTTTTTGTTTCTTTTTTTAGATTTTCTGGCCATCTTTTAAATTAGATCTCTAAATGAATCTTGGCAAAAAAAAAGATCTCTAAATGAATGTCTTTTTTTAATCTTCAGAAAGGCTTTTCTCACTCTCCAAATATCGATGTCTTCTTCCAGCCATATCATGCCTTCCCCAACTGGAGGACTTGACTTTACTCCTGCCTTTGACAGTGATACCAGCTCTTTATTGGATCAAGTGGAGTACTTTGTTTTCAAATAATTTTATTTGTTTTCAAATAAAATTATTTGAAAATAATTTTATTTGTTTTCTTGTAGTATTGGATTCTGATTTTTATTATGGGGTTGAAGGTTATAAAGCCCTATACTTGTATTGGTGAATTTTTGTATTGATGTAATACATGCTTTAATTTTTGGGAAATGCAAATATAAAAAATAGTTTCTTTTAAATTTTCATTTGGAACATATAGTAGGTTCAATATAATGTTGCCTCTAATTGCTAAAAATATGATTATAAATGGTGCATTTAAAAGGGGGCCACACGTGGGACCCACCTGTCGGACCCAATTTTACCAAATTTTAACATCTACTGCAACACTAGTTTAGTGTTGCTGTAGACTATGTTTAACGTTGCCATAGAAGTTTCTGGTAACAAAAGTAGTAGCGTTGCCGTAGTGAACAAAAGCGTTGTTGTAGACCCCTACGGCAGCTGTGCCAAATGCAATGCTGAAAAAGCGTTGCCGTTTCGTTTTTTTTCTCTACATCAACGTTTTTTTGGCTTGCTGCAACATTTTGAAAACGTTGCTGCTGGCCATCTATGGCGTAGTGTCTTTTCATCAAAATGAAGGCAAATAATTAGTTTGCACGTCTTAATTGCTAAATGTTTTGTACTTGATTTAAAAGCTTTTATAAGATAGAATGTGGCAAGGGCTAAGGTAATCAAGTAAATGATACATACTGTCGTTCTAGGTGAAAAATTATGAACATAAACCTGATTTAAATTCTGACGCGAGTATACTTTGGCTGAAGTGACGGGTTTTCCACCATCTGCAGCAAAATTTCCAGTCCTCACCCATTACACTATTAGCAACTATAACTGGGTTCCTTTCAAAAAATTTAGATTGCCACTGCAACATTTCAAGATAACCAGATATTCTATCTTCTTCACTCAGAGATAACTTCAGAAAGCAGGAAGCAAACTCTTTCCAGATGCTGCACCGGATGTGTTCTTGACTTGAGCTTGATTTCTCCTTGTGTTTTTCCAACTGAGATTTCAGTTTCTAGTGTTCCAAGTGGTTTGCCAACTCTTGGCTTATAAAGAGAAATAAAGTAAAATGGAGCCTTAAACAATTAGGCCATTTTTTATTTAAACAAATCTTATTTATTTATTTAAATAAATTAATCAAGTCATACTTAATTAATCAAATAAGTCAAGAAAATACATCTTCAAATTTTATCCTTAACTAATCAAGTCTCACTTAATTAATTTTATAAAATTCGAATTATTATTTATTATTAATTTAAAATCATAATTTAAATTATTATTAATTTAAATTCATGAAATAAATTAATTTCCCTTTTAAACATTCTTTGTGTGTGACCCTGTAGGTTATTATTTAGTTGGCAATAATTTTATTCTCTAATAAAATTATAAACAATAAGCGGCGTCTAGTAACACATTATTGCTACCCAATTAAATAATAATTAAATCAACGATTCAATCAACCTTTTATGACTAATGTTCCCTGTAATATAATCCCTTTAAATCATGATATTATAGATTAAACTCGAGGCATGAAATGTGTCATCCTCTTCATAATTTAATCTTCATTTTTCTTGATCGATGAGTAGACTATTAATCAAATCAACATTTGAGCATGGCCATGCATTTCATAGTCTCACTCAAACAAGAGGCCGATAATATCACTCCTTTATTAGGAGATTTAAATCCCATCTAGATCATTCATATTTCTCACATGATTCATAATATATCCGATATTCACCTTTATCATTATCCGGCTGAAGATAACTTTTGACGAATTCAAAATATATTAATTCTCATGTAGAATTATAACGACTTCAGGTCTTAGGATCATTACACCATTATCACTGTGAGAATACATATGACACGTTTATTATTTACTATGATGTATCTCACGGTGGGTCTGTCCAGTACCCCGTACTCGTACAGTTACCTATGCATTGCTTTTAAGTATCTTCATACTTATGACCAATGAGATGTGGTCATCTGTCAATTATCATACTAACCTCAGTGTATTATTATTGTCCTAAGTAATAATAATACTTGGTTAGGGACATTTAAGAATATGATACAATCATTATATAATCTCATGTTCAAGTCACATACTTGCAACTATATAATTTGTATCAAGGTTCTAAGGACATTTATTATACTTTATTTATTTCGCAGTAAATAAAGCCAACAATAAACATATATATATCGAATATATAATATCACTCAAACATAAATATAATGTATACATTGCCTCTAGGGCACCAATACTAACAACTATATCTGGGTTCCTTTCAAAATTTTTAGATTGCCCCTGCAACATTTCAACATTACCAGATATTCTATCTTCTTCACTCAGAGATAACTTCAGAAAGCAGGAAGCAAACTCTTTCCAGATGCTGCACCCTGCATATAGTCAGTTTGCAAGGCTACCATCTTCAACAGTTTTTCAGCACTATAATCCGCTGCCATTTTGTAATCAGGAGCACATCAGATTTTTTCAAAGTTCGGAAGTTCAAAAGTGAGGCTACTACAGAAAAAGATCCTGGCTCTTAACCATGCAGGTGATAAATTATCAGACTTGGACACTTCACTTTTTTTAATTTGTTAATAATTACATGCTAATAGGTAAAAACAAAGACAATAAACTTTTGATAGACTTATGAAAAATAATTATGAATACAATTTCATATTTTTTACTATTAATAAACTAGTCAAAAGCTTTCACTGGAGTTAATTTTATAAAATCAAAACACTGGATTTTGCTAATCTACCATTTTTAAGTTGTGCATGTGCATACTTTGAAGCTTTTTTAGTGTGGCATAAACCAATGGAAGATGTAATATCGTATCAGATCAAGCGCAAAATCAATTATTAGCAGACAAATCATACTATGTCGATGCAAGAAAAGAAGTCTTGTCAAGGTGTATGTACATGCAGGATCACTTTTTAGAGCATTCTCCAAACAGGTAGAAAGATAAATGTGGTGGTTGCTGTTGATGGAGGATTTTTGTAAACAACGTGATTTTCGGAGGCCCGCTGGAATTTACAAGTGTAACACATGTAATTGGCTGTTTTTGATGATTTGGGTGTGATTTGATGGCGGGGGTGAGCTGAGCTTGAGAGGTTACGAGAATCATCGCAGGTTCCATTAGCGAGATCTGTGTCCGTTTTCCCAAGGTGCCTACGTACCCTTGTTTATATAGGGATCAAGCTCACGTAGTTCTAATGCAAAGCTGATTCTGCTTGACCAGCTGTATTCGGTTGTCTAATTCGTGTAGGACTCAGGTTCCTTTAGAGCCTTTCACGAACTAGTTGGCTAAGTAGAGTAGAACTCGAGTTCGTACCCTACTATAATTCTCATGTCTATTAGAGGCATTCTAGGATCAACTGCGCCCTAGAATTATACTCCAATAATAATTCGGTCTCTTTCTGATTGGTTACGCTTAGGAACCTGGTGCTCAGGAACCTATGTCTCAGGAACCTGGTGCTCAAGAACCTATGTCTCAGGAACCTGGTGCTCAGGAACATATGTCTCAGGAACCTGGTGCTCAGGAACCTATATTTCGAAACCTGGTTCTCAGGAACCTCTGTCTAGGAACCTGTTTCTCAGGAACCTCCTTATTTCGGGACACATTGCTTAGGGACCTCCCTTTAGGCATCAATACCTGCACAAATAACAAACTGGTTAGACTGGATAACTCTTCACATGCTCTTATCATCTCAATGGTTGTTGCTATGCTAACTTGAACTCTTCGGCTGGGAGGAACCTGGCCTTCTAATACTCTGCTCAGCTTCCTGACCATTGGGAACCTCCTGATACTCATACTTCCTTAGTCATTTCTTCTATCTGATCTTCATAACTCGTACTGGATCTATCTCCTGGCTCATATAGATTGGACCCTATAGCTTATTGGGCCTAAATCTAGCCCATGGAGATTTTGGGCACAACAGTTGCTATCAAAATGATACAAGAGACTAGCCTTCAATCTGCACCCATCGTATGTCAAGAAAAACGTAGTTGGTTAATAAATTAATGTGCATAATAAAACAATATATTTGACTACATTTGGTGGCAAGTCTATGACATAGATGGCTACTTCTTAAGGTTTTAGAAGGACCGAACTAATCTGAGGCAGAAGCAATCAACAAAAAAAAATAAAAAAATCTTTTAAAAATATTGAAAAACTAGATAATTTGTATTCTCAACATATATAATTCACCTCATCTAGAACCAGAAGTCAATAACAGACAAATAAATACCACCGACCACAGAGGTCATTGTACACATGACACAATTATTATGCTTGTATCTTTTATCTTTTATATAGAGGTCTAGGCATTTAAAACATATTAACTATTATCTCTTCTTTACCTCAAACTGTATTTTTTTCTAAACTTTGAAAACAAATACATATGTAACTAAAAAAAGGATTTCGTCATACATAAGTGATCACATTATATAATGTGATGTGTCTGGAATGAGAAACAAACTTTTCAACTGTTGGGAATTATGACTAAAACAGCAACATAGAGGCAGTTATATATCGTATTTAACAAGTCCAGGCCAAGCATACAATTAGCGAAACAAAACACGAAGGTAAAACACATGCATGTCAGTAACTGATAGAACAAAGAGAAGACAGAAAACATACCAGTAGCCATAGCTATATCAGTATGTAAATCAAGAAAAACAAACAGCTGAGTCGTCAGGATTTGCTAGAAAGCCTGACTGCTCTTGAAGAGATAATTGCCCCCACTTACAACTGTGTTGGGATGCTTGCAACACCTCTCCCAGGATAAAACAGCTCCGAGCTAAATGATCACAGTAATCAGAAAGCTCAACTTCGACTAGCACCTCAGTCGCCGAAAAAAAAAAACCTAAGTAATATATACTATAACAGGTGGAGAACAGAGAGTGCAGAGAAGACAAGAGAATATAGGGTGTGGTCTGTATATTCAGTATATCAACAATCAGTAGCTTAGCTCTCTATTTATAGGAGAGGCCAAACGTAACTGATGCCACCCAATTAATATTGTAACTGCCGATTTACATTTAATAAAATGAAACGGCTGATTTAATAAAATCAAAACGGTTGATTTAATAAATCGTAACTGTTACGTTATATTTATCCACACATATCAGTTTTTATTTTAATTATACGAATATATATTATCAAATTCTGTTCAGGATTCAACATCAGGAACTGATGTTAGTCCATCAGTATTTGATCATCAGGATCTCATACTGTCAGGACTTGAGGTCCATCAGTATTTGATCAAGCATCAGGATCTGGTACTGTCAGGACTTGAGGTCCATCAGTATTTGATCAAGCATCAGGATCTGGTAGTACCTTCAGGATTTCATCAGGACTTGGTCCATCAGTATTAGATGTCTGACCAGTTACTGATTTATTCCAAGTACTGATCCCAATATATATATATATATATTATAATTAAAATATATTTAAACACAGAAATAAAATCCCTCGCCCAGGTCGCCTCGCGTACGCGAGACGCCGAGACATTCGCCCAAATCGCCCTTCGACCGAGCCGACCCGAGACGAGACGAGACGTGGCGTGGCGAGGCGGGCGGCGGCGGCGCGCGCGTGTGTGTGTGTGTGCGCGTGGAGCACACAGTAACACCATGCACCATCATACACCTTAGTAGTTGTACACTACCCATGTGTGTGATTCTATATAAAGCCAACAACCCCCTTTATTCATTTCAATGTGGGACAAATACACATTCTCATTTCAAGCTTATTCAAGCTACTAACTTCAACTCCATTTCTCTATGGGTTTCACTAAGAAAATTACTTAGACCCATATATGAAAATTTAAGTCCTCATAACAAGGAACAATTTCCAATCGTTAAAATCCGGAATTAACATCAAGAACATAAAATACTTATGCTCTAAAAACTCCATTTTCTAACAATCCCCCACAAATCCATATAGAAATGTTTCAGGTTTCTCATCATGACTTGTTTTTCAGAGTCGGTACCCTTCCGGGTTTGAACCCTCCTAAGTCCTCTACTTCAATGATTACCGGATTCAGATGGAATGTTTCACCTTGAATCTTAATCCGTTTGGTGTAACCATGTTCCATAGACGACGACAAGTCAAAGGCTATGGTGCCAATCTACGGCTTTGAGACATTAAAGGTCTTGTCTCGATCCTGTTCGTCGAATGTTTCAAGGAATAACCCTTCCCTCTAATTGCGACCACACAATTACATTCGCTTAGCTGGGCATCTCCAGAGATGTACTGCAACCATCTCGTCAAATGACTTGACCCCATTCAGAGTTATAATAACTCTTGCTATCTAGCAGTATCAGTACCTTCTAGGTTTTCAGGGGATAGACTCAGATACATCAGTATCAGCTATGTAGCAAAGGTACTACCAATTCATCCTTACAGCTTGTTATTACCACATTGAATACACTTCAAGGGATCTCCTCTCATGTGTATTGGGTTCCCACTGATGATGAACTATGATGGGTTGACAGCCCCATCCCCAACCTCGACTTAAGGACCACTGCAGGTTCCAGTCCTTTAGTTAAAGGATCATCTATATTATTCTGAGTTCCTATGAACTCTACAGCAATAATCCTATCAGACACTAAACCCCTTATAGACTTTAGTCTAACTTGGATGTGCCTCTTGGTTTTAGCATTATACTTTTTACTGCTAATCTTGTCGATAGTTGTTTTACTATCACAATGAATAGCAAACGCCGGAAGCGGTCTGCTTACTACAGGTATCGCGGACATAAGTCCATGTAACCATTCAGCCTCCGTCCCCGTGGCATCAAGTGCACACAACTCAGCCTCAAAAGTAGACCGAGTTACTATAGTCTGTTTGGTCGACTTCCAGGATATTGCTCCCCCTGCTAAGGTGAACACGTATCCAGTCACTCCATTGGAACCAGACTTCTTAGCTATCCAACTTGCATCACTGTACCCCTCAAGTACACCAGGAAATCTCCTATAGTGTAAACTTAGGTACATTGTGCCTTTCAGATATCTAAGTACTCTATCAAGAGCATCCCAATGAGTTCTGTTTGGACAGCTTGTATACCTAGCCAACTTAGACACAGAGTATGAAATATCTGGTCTAGTACAGTTAGCAAGATACTGCAAACTCCCTATAATCTGAGAATACCTTAACTGAGACACAGGTACTCCTGAAGCATTCTTAACAAGGGCAACTTTAGGATCATAGGGTGTACTAGCGATTCTACACTGTGAATAACCATATTTCTCAAGTATAGATTTCTCTATATAATGAGACTGCGATAAAGTTATTCCTTCAGCTGACTGTGTCAGTTTGAGACCAAGAATCACACTAGCCTCACCCATATCCTTCATTTCAAAGTGCCTTTTCAAGAAAGCTTTTGTCTCGTTAATAATCTCAATATTGGTTCCAAACAATAGTATGTCATCTACATATAGGCACATGATGACACACTCACTACCTTTAACTTTGGTGTAGACACACTTGTCACTATCATTAATATCATAACTGAACGGCACTATAGTTTCATCAAACTTTTTATGCCAATCCCTAGGAGCTTGTTTCAAGCCATAGATGGATTTGATCAACTTACATACTTTCCTTTCGTTACCAGATGCAACAAATCCCTCAGGCTGATCCATATAAATCTCTTCTTCAAGTTCACCATGAAGAAAAGCTGTCTTTACATCCATTTGATGGATGATAAGACCATGTACGGATGCCAATGCTACAAGCATTCGGATTGTTGTCATCCTAGCTACAGGAGAGTATGTATCAAAGTAATCAATACCCTCCATTTGCTTAAAACCCTTAGCTACCAGTCTAGCTTTGTACTTATCTATTGAGCCGTCAGGATTCAACTTCCTTTTAAATATCCATCTGCACCCGATAGTAGAACACCCAGGAGGGAGATCAACTAACTCCCATGTTCCGTTAGAAACAATAGAGTCAATTTCACTCTTTACAGCGCCCTTCCAGTGCCTAGACTCTGAAGAATCCATAGCTTGTCGGAAAGTTAAAGGTTCATCCTCGACATTGTAAGTGATAAAATCACTTCCAAAATCCTTGACTACCTTTGCACGCTTACTCCTTCGTGGTTCCTCTACCTCCTTAGCAGTAGAGCTACTACTAAGTTCCGCCCCCACATTTGTCATCTTTTCCACATGATCAGGAATAGAACTTGATGTGTGAGTAGGATCTTCATTAGAAGTATCTTGAGGCATACCAGTCTTCATAGGGTAGACATCCTCAAAGAATGTAGCATCACGAAACTCAACTATCGTGTTTGCCACTATACCATCTATGTCAGATTTTAAAACTAAAAATCTCATAGCTGTAGTGGTCTCAAGATAGCCTAGAAAGATACAATCAACAGTCTTCGGACCTAGTTTCTTTCTCTTGTGTTCAGGGACAAGTACCTTAGCAAGGCACCCCCACACACGAAGATACTTAAGACTAGTCTTCTTGCTCTTCCATAACTCATAGGGTGTCTTATCCATGTGTTTCAGAGGGACTCTATTCAGAATATGGCAAGCCGTATTCAGAGCTTCTCCCCACATGTATTTAGGCAGCCCAGAGTTAATAAGCATACTATTAATCATATCTTTAAATGTTCTGTTCTTTCGCTCAGCAACCCCATTAGACTCAGGTGTGTATGGTGGGGTAACTTCATGAACTATACCATTGTTTGCACAAAATTCATTAAAATCGTTACTCGTATACTCACCACCTCTATCAGATCTCAACCGTTTAAGTACCTTACTAGTTTGTTTTTCTACTTCAGTTTTATATATAATGAATTTACTAAGTGCTTCATCCTTATGTCTAAGTAAATAAACATAACAGTATCTACTACTATCATCTATAAAGGTAATGAAGTATCTAAAATGGTCCTTAGTCAACACACCACCAAATTCACAAATATCAGTGTGTACTAAATCTAACAAGTCTGAATCCCTAACAATATTATGAAAAGGTTTCCTTATTTGTTTAGCAGACACACATACTTGACATTTAGAATTCTTTTCTATAGTGTGTTTTGGAATCAACTCTAAGTTCATCATATTTTTAAGAGCACCAAAATTTAAGTGACCAAGTCTAGCATGCCATAAATCAGAAGATTCAACATAATTAACAGAAGGAGTAATATTATTAAAAGCACCCAAAACGGGCTCAGCATTTATAACAAATAAACCATTTGACAAGTAACCCTTGCCAAAGAAAGTACCAGTATGAATAAGAACTACTTTATTACATTTGAGAGAGACTTCAAAGCCATTAGCTACTAAACAGCTACCACTTATTATATTTCTACGCATGTCAGGAACATGATGCACTCTCGTCGGGGATAGAACACGACCCGAAGGAAACTTCAAGTCCACGTTTCCTATTCCATGTACTTGAGCAGCACTTGCGTTCCCCATCGTCACTGTCAAGCTATGACTCTGTTGATAAGATACAAATAAACTAATGTCAGCACAAATATGCACATTAGCTCCAGTATCAATCAACCATTCATTTGACAGATAAGTGGAAAATAGTACAGGGTTGTAGGTAACATACCGGTCTACGTTGGTTTCAGAAGCCAAAGCTTCACCAACAACCATGTTCGCTACAGGCCCACTTGAGGTTCCAAGCACAGCATTCGCTTGAGCTACCCCTTCGGCTTTCTTTGCTTTCTTTGTAGGGCAGTCCTTACTCCAGTGTCCAACCTGCCCACAAGACCAACATGGTTTGTTTGCCTTTGGTTTCTTGGCCTTATCCTTGTCACTCTTAGGTTTATTACTATTACCCTTCTTAGAGACAGCCTTCCTTTTCTGTCCTACAGTTGCTACGTTTACCTTCGAACTTCCATGCTCAGTTGGCATCACATGTCCCTGTTTGGACTTGTGTTGTTCTTGCACCGAGATGTCCAGCATAAGGTTGGTCCAGGTGATCTCTCCTTTCTGTCTTTTCAGGGAGAGAGAGAACTCTTCCCAAGACTTTGGAAGCTTTTCAATCACACTCATCACCTTAAACTTTTCGGGGAGGTCCATTCCAGACTCCTTCAAAGCATGCACTATCATCTCGAACTCATGCACTTGCTCAGTCATGGACTTATTGTCCACCAGCTTGAAATCAAGGAACCTAGCCACAGAATACTTTTCCAGACCTTGTGAGTCAGTATTATGTGTCTGGTCCAGCTTCTCCCATAAGAGTTTTGCGGTGTAGGCATCAGAGGAGTACACATCAAACAATGTGTTGGTTAGAGCAGCCAGAATTGCTGCCCTAGCAACCCCATCCTTCTCAGCCCACTTAGCAAAACCCTTAACTGATTCAGCCTTCTCTTGATCTAGAACCGGCTTCTCATATTCCACGACAGGCCATAGACCCTTTACAGTCAACCACAATTTCATCCTTTTCTGCCAACGAGAAAAGCCAACGCCCCCATTGAATTTCTCAGGCAAGCCAGTTAATTCAACAGGTTGTGGAAAACTGTAAGTGGTCCAATCAATGACCCCAGCAGATGCAACCGAACTACCACTAGCAGGAATTTCACTCTCGTTAACCATTATGCTAAATACTATATAACAAATTATCTCTTCAAGAATGTTGGGAATTATGACTAAAACAGCAACATAGAGGCAGTTATATATCGTATTTAACAAGTCCAGGCCAAGCATACAATTAGCGAAACAAAACACGAAGGTAAAACACATGCATGTCAGTAACTGATAGAACAAAGAGAAGACAGAAAACATACCAGTAGCCATAGCTATATCAGTATGTAAATCAAGAAAAACAAACAGCTGAGTCGTCAGGATTTGCTAGAAAGCCTGACTGCTCTTGAAGAGATAATTGCCCCCACTTACAACTGTGTTGGGATGCTTGCAACACCTCTCCCAGGATAAAACAGCTCCGAGCTAAATGATCACAGTAATCAGAAAGCTCAACTTCGACTAGCACCTCAGTCGCCGAAAAAAAAAAACCTAAGTAATATATACTATAACAGGTGGAGAACAGAGAGTGCAGAGAAGACAAGAGAATATAGGGTGTGGTCTGTATATTCAGTATATCAACAATCAGTAGCTTAGCTCTCTATTTATAGGAGAGGCCAAACGTAACTGATGCCACCCAATTAATATTGTAACTGCCGATTTACATTTAATAAAATGAAACGGCTGATTTAATAAAATCAAAACGGTTGATTTAATAAATCGTAACTGTTACGTTATATTTATCCACACATATCAGTTTTTATTTTAATTATACGAATATATATTATCAAATTCTGTTCAGGATTCAACATCAGGAACTGATGTTAGTCCATCAGTATTTGATCATCAGGATCTCATACTGTCAGGACTTGAGGTCCATCAGTATTTGATCAAGCATCAGGATCTGGTACTGTCAGGACTTGAGGTCCATCAGTATTTGATCAAGCATCAGGATCTGGTAGTACCTTCAGGATTTCATCAGGACTTGGTCCATCAGTATTAGATGTCTGACCAGTTACTGATTTATTCCAAGTACTGATCCCAATATATATATATATTATAATTAAAATATATTTAAACACAGAAATAAAATCGACATTCGCCCAAATCGCCCAAATCGCCCTTCGACCGAGCCGACCCGAGACGAGGCGTGGCGTGGCGAGGCGGGCGGCGGCGGCGCGCGCGTGTATGTGTGTGCGCGTGGAGCACACAGTAACACCATGCACCATCATACACCTTAGTAGTTGTACACTACCCATGTGTGTGATTCTATATAAAGCCAACAACCCCCTTTATTCATTTCAATGTGGGACAAATACACATTCTCATTTCAAGCTTATTCAAGCTACTAACTTCAACTCCATTTCTCTATGGGTTTCACTAAGAAAATTACTTAGACCCATATATGAAAATTTAAGTCCTCATAACAAGGAACAATTTCCAATCGTTAAAATCCGGAATTAACATCAAGAACATAAAATACTTATGCTCTAAAAACTCCATTTTCTAACATCAACTTCATGTATAGCCTCCTTGACTTGATCTCCCATAAGCAGCATCTGGAAAACAAACTTTCTTTATAACTGAAAGTGTACGAAGAAACACCAGCTAAATATGTTTGCGTGTAGGTGGACACTAGGAAAACTATGAAATTTGCAACAAAATTAGTTCCCAAATCAAATATCCTACTTGTATGTGTTTATATAATATAAGAATAATATAAAAATGACAACAATAGAAACATGACTGCTTTAAAAAATTTGAAAAATCTCCTATGTTTTACTTCCTGTACTAGCAGAGGAAACAAGGCCAGCTCCGTGGTTGGAGGTGTTGAATTAACTGCAAGTCGTAAATGCTTCAGCGCACCCTTGTATGACTCATTGGGTACTTTTTTTTTTGTAGTGAGAGAAATTCATCTGAATTTTTAATCGCGTAAAGAAACCTTGAAGGGAGCAACCATGGTTCCAGACCTTTATCAGAAAGCAAAGGTTGACACTTAACAGAGAAACTTGGCATGGAGATGTCAGCTCTCCTGTTCATTATAGGAGAGTACCCAAAAAATTTGGAAGAGAAGATGAGTAGGGAAGCAACTGGAAGATCTGTCACAACGGGTAAAACTCAAGTAATGCCAATGAAGAACTTTTCAGATGGACAAAAAGTCATGTGGTTTTTGCATGGTTAGCATGGAGGCAGCCCCAGATGTGGCTCCCAAATGAGCCAACTAACCATTTGGATTTTGAGGCTATAGACTCACTTGCTGAGGCATTGAAGGATTGGGATATATGGTGGCTTGGTACTAAATCAGGCTGTGATCCAAACATTAATATATAAGCATTAATTTATCTGTGCAAACCAAACTTTAAAATTTACTTGATAGGCTTTAAAACAATAATGTATAAGCATTGGAAAGGTAGGTCAATTTATAAACCTTCAAAACAGTACTCCCTCTGTTTTTTTCAATAGTTTACATTTGCGGACCAATTTCCGGCACGGATTTTAAAGTGCATTTTAAGGATAGTTCCATAACTTATTTTTGATATTTTCTTTTTTTGTATAAAAATAGGATTGTTCTATTTTTATACAAAAAAAGAAAATATCAAAAATAAGTTATATAACTATCCTTAAAATGCACCTTAAAATGCGTGTCAGATACGCAGTTTTTTATGTAAAGAAATGGATTGGACGGAGGAAGTAATATATAAGCATTTGATCGACAGCTGCAGGTTCCTGTTTATGCTTACAGAAAAGCAATAGATATACCATTATAGTACTATACTACATTATTTGACCATGCATATTTTTAGTCACCATGATTATAAACATATGCCATTTTTCACCATCAAGTATGTGTGGGACTCATTTGTACACAAAGTCCGATATCTATTTGTTAATATTGTTTCGTATAAAGTTCTTATTAATCAGGAAAAATGTATATTATAAACTTAGGCATATCTAATCTGTTTAGACCATTGGCAGCCCTATCAGGGGTAGTTCTTAGAGGCGTACACAGGAGCCTGTTTGTAAATTTATTTCCATTAATCATGGCTTCTGCACATCAACAGTATTTGTTCCTCATCAAAAGATAACAACACGTAAGGAACCAGTTCTTGTCGATTATGCATGGAATATGAAGTGTGGGTAACACATTGTAAAATATTTGTGACAACTGAGATTAGCTAGAATTCACAATCTTATCAGGCTACTAACTAAGGATGACGTAAGGATTGTGATTCTGGAAACCAAATCCTCTTCCAAGGAATTTTTAATAAAATTACAACATTTAAGACTCTTTAGGATGTTGGAAGCGACAAGTATAGAATTTCATAGTTCGTATGGTGTCTATATCAGTTTAAGAGGGGATATAACCTAAAGGTCAATGGTTAAAAGTTGATAATGCATGTTTTTGTCAAATTCTTTCAATACGGATGTGTATTGAGCAGTGATCTCAAATTTTCCGAGATAACACCAAGGATCTTCTCTCCTTCAGATGTTGTCAGACATAAATGATGCATGAAATTCGATAGAAAGTCTCATATGCATAGCTCTATGACACATCCTAAATGCCTATCATCAAACACGTGCTAATTTATAACATAATCTACTGTCAACTGATTTTAAATATTTTTGCAATGTAAGAAATACGATGAGAGGTTATAATATGGAGGAACACATTCAAACCTCTATTTTAGTACCAATTTTTCGGATCGGATATCTAATTTCCGGATTTTCATAATCGGATATCGGATCGGAAAATCGGATAATCCGGTTTTCGGATTTTTTTGCTCACCCCTACGCACAGTTACTCTTAACTATTAAACATTCTGCAAAAGCACTCCTCACATCACTCACCAAATGGAATATTCTCCATTTTAGTTTGATGAGAAGAGCAATATATATATAGTCTGACTCTACATAAGGAACTCTAGCGAAAAAGAGTTGATGCATGCACATACGTCAAGATAAGATGTAAGATAAGGGTGATAAAATTTACAAAGAACAATTTGCGGCATGTACTTGCAGCAACATGAAGATGAAATCCTAGTAAATAAACATTTGTATTATACATAGAGAGGCATTAAAAGAAAAAACACAATCATGTAAAAAAAGGTTCAATAAAAATTATTTAAAACCCATGGTTATTGTCATCATAAATTGCAGAAATAAAACATCAACATCGTCATCATTTTCCTTCACATGTCAAATTTAAAACAACTGTCTCCACCGCTCTTTCCACAAAGACAAGAACATTTATCTAGTTTAATCTTAACAGACAATGAACGATTACAAGAATCATCTATTTTGATTTTGATAGGTGAGGAAGAACAACTATCTAACTCGATCTTGACAGGCGATGAACGATGACAAGAATCTACTTTGATCTGGACAGGTGTTGAGGAACGGCAAGAAAACTTATCATCTAGTTCGTTTCTAGAAGAAGAATTAAAAAATCTTCTCGGCTTCTTTACTCCTCCTCTGGCTGGAGCAGTGATCCCAGAAAGCCTCTTCAGCATAAGTGGCTCCCGACGTGGCGTGCTCGATTTATAAGCTTTTTGTTTTACACGCCCCATTTGTGATGATTTACACACAAAATTGTGTTGGTTATAAGCTCATATGACACCAGTGTTTTTATAGTCTACAAACAAATGGGTAAAATATAATCCCAAGAATATGATCCCAGCTTTCTGTGCCCTAATTTCAGCCAGAAAAGTTGCACGTAAAGAAATAAAATACACTACTATATATGGTACTACTACATATGATGGAAAGTTAATAACATTTTGGATTGATATATTTTGCCCACAAATTATAACCAATCAGTCTTCAATTAAATGATCTCAAATGTATCATGGCTTAATATATGTCCTCGTCAAATTGGTACATTTTAAAAATATATTTGTTTTACTACGTACAACATTAATTAATTTATAACTAGGGAATCATGTGCGTATCTTCTAAAAAATTTATTTTTAAGATTATTTTAAATTTAAAATATAATAAAAATGTTATATTAATTTTATTAGTAGTAAACATTGATTTTTATTTATAACATGTAATAATTGTGTGTATAAATTTATCTGCTTTTGACAATAACTATGATGATAAATTTAGTAGTAAAATATCATAAAAATATAGATAAGTATGAGTTGACATTCTATTAGTTTGAAGTATGAGTTGTGTATATAATAAGTTATTATGATTTTTGACGATACGCACATAATTCCTTAGTTAATGCTGGTGCGGAGTGGTGCGGAGTGATATATAATAAGCATATGCGTGCCAATTCAGAACATAATTCAGATGCGTGCCCCCTCCATAAATTGAACAGAATTTTTAACGTAAAAAATCGTCAATTTTTTTTCTCTTTTGTTCCTACGTAGTTTAAATTGGGAAAAAATTGTCAAATCGTCACTAAATTAAAATTTATTTTGTTAATTTCATGTGGGCTATAAATTCATCCAAATCTGATTTATAGATCTTAAGATAAAGTTAAAAAAGTAAATATAAACTTTTTTTAATATTAATAAAAAATAAGTAATTATATGTTTACAATATTTATTTATTTCTTGAAAAAAAAGGTTTATTTCATTCATAACAAGTGTAAATAAGGGTGGTTCGTACAGCTAGTGCTCCTGGCCCAATGAAACCAGGGGCCCAAACAAAAAGTTATTCTTACCGAGGCATAGAGGGTAATATAGAATTTTGAGTTTACAGAGTCCAACAAATAACAAATTTATCACAACTAGCATTTTACCCGTGCTACGAAAACACAATTTTAATATTCAAAATAGTTAAAAAAAATATAGTGTGTCAAAAAATAAATTATTTTGATATATTTTGCTTTGAGAGTAACGGGAATCCGATATGCATCTCAAGAAATTTTCTCAAATTATGTGTAATTGTATGGACGCGTGTTAAAAGATTTTGAAAAATTGTGTATATAAAAAAAAGATTAATATCAAAACACATTCATTTGATAAATAATAAAATTTACCTGAGATATATTTCAATTTTCTTATTCCCTTTTGTGTTTTTCCCGAGTAATTTAACGACATTTTATGCTATTTTTACAGAAAGTTCGGTTCAATATAATCATGTTTTGATAATCAGGCGTAGAGAACAATAAAAACACAATTATTATTATTAGAAAAATAAATCAAATACATATTTTTCATTCTATAAAATATAAATCCAAAAATATCCCAAAAAGTGAGTTGTCATATTTTGATTGGTTAGCGTTCTACCCGTGCTACGCCCCTCTTTATTGTTTTTTTCTTAATTTTATTTTTCATTTGATTTCTCTCATTTTCGAGAATCTTTCAACCAAGTTCATCAATTTTTTATTCTTATTTTAAGTTTTGTTATTTTGAAAATTTGATATATTTAAATGTGCAGTACAATGGGTTTCTATAATTTTAATTATATTAATATTCAAAATATTTGCATGGATCGCGATCAATTTTTCGAATAGATATAAAAAATTCACAAACACTTATTTCTAACGATCGTTATAAATCATTAGATTTTCTCTCAAAAAAAGATTGCATGTTTCAGCGATATGATAATGGATCACTACTGTGCAAGACCCATTAAACGAACGTAATTATGATAAAGGAAAAATTTCATCTAATCTAGTTTCCTTTGTGTTTGTTCCATATCATTTTTACAAATTTTATGTTCTTTTATTAGTGAATTGATTTATTATATAGAAAAATAAACATTATCAATTAACCAAACAAATTCAACATATCCCACTTTTTGAGTAAGATATGACGGTTAGAGTTTATGGTGAAAAAAAAAAATCCGAATGAACATTTTCGAATGGACAGTCAAAAAGACATGGGCCCACCTGATACTTTCATTCAAAAAAAAATGAAAAAGGAGTTTTCGAATGGGATTTTTCGAATGGAAGGATGTTTCATGGCAAAAGTGATGTTTGACCCCTAAGGTTCTGCTTGGTTAACAAAGTAGCCCCCAAAGTTTGTGGACAAGCAAATAAGTACCTGAAGTTTGCAAATTTATGAACTAGACCCTGAAAAATCAAATAATTAAGAAAAATACCTGTTGGTACATAAAAAATCCTAAAATATTAGGAATAATTAAGAAAAATACCTGTTGGTACATGAAAATTCCTAAAATATTAGGAATAATTAAGAAAAATACTCGTGGGTACAAGAAAATTCCTAAAATATTAGGAATAATTACAAAAAATACCTGTTGGTACATAATAATTCCTAAAATATTAGGAATAATTAAGAAAAATACCTGTTGGTACATGAAAATTCCTAAAATACTAGGAATAATTAAGAAAAATACCTGTTGGTACATAAAAATTCATAAAATATTAGGAATAATTAAGAAAAATACCTGTGGGTACATAAAAATTCCTATAATATTAGGAATAATTAAGAAAAATACCCGTGGGTACAAGAAAATTCCTAAAATATTAGGAATAATTACGAAAAATACCTGTTGGTACATAAAAATTCCTAAAATATTAGGAATAATTAAGAAAAATACCTGTTGGTACATGGAAATTCCTAAAATACTAGGAATAATTAAGAAAAATACCTGTTGGTACATAAAAATTCCTAAAATATTAGGAATAATTAAGAAAAATACCTGTGGGTACAAGAAAATTCCTAAAATATTAGGAATAATTAAGAAAAATACCTGTGGGTACAAGAAAATTCCTAAAATACTAAGAATAATTACGAAAAATACTTGTGGGTACAAGAAAATTCCTAAAATATTAGAAATAATTACGAAAAATACCCGTGGGTACAAGAAAATTCCTAAAATATTAGGAATAATTACGAAAAATACCTGTGGGTACATGGAAATTGAGAAAATGTGCAAGAAAATTATTTATAATTTTCTGTAAGACATAAAAACTGTTAGTTAGCCTCGAATAAGGCAAATCGTCGTAAATGTGTAGGTCGCTCCACACTTTACAATAAGGCGATATATGTGAAACACTAGTATAAACCAAAATCCCCATATGATCAGGGTAGGAAAGTTAAGAAGTCCAAGGTAAGGGATAAAAACGACCCCGAGTCTCGGCTAAGGCAAATATAACTTCTACGAAAACCTGATCAGTTTTCCTAGAAGTTGGGGGGCAAATAATATGGGCTGAAAGTAAGCCCTAAAGACACATTAAATGAACCTAAGTTTGTCCAAGGTCAAAGCCCAATTACGAGGCCCAAAACCTTAATAATGATAATAAATTCGTAGCTGTACAATTAGCCAAATAAAAGACCCCGTATTTGAGTTCAACAAGGAAAGCAAATCATCTTTGGAGTAGCCTTCAAGGCATATAATTCCAATATTTATCTTTTTATCTCTTGGAAGACTCTAGAATTGGGCCAAGATAGTGACTTGCCCGCCAAGACACCCAATTCTACTCAAAATCTAGGCTTCCTACGCCTATATAAACAACACAACCTCTCATAACAGAACAACATTTTTTTTTTGGGGAATGACAACTTAAAATGTATATTCAGCTTGGGAGTTTATATGTATATTCAAAATGTATATTCAGCTTGGGAGTTTATATGAGATTAGCCAGAAGTTACAATCTTATCATGCTACTAACTAAGGATGACGTAAGGATTGTGATTCTAGAAACCAAATCCTCTTCCAAGGAATTTTTAATAAAATTACAACATTTAAGACTCTTTAGGATGTTGGAAGCGACAAGTATAGAATTTCATAGTTCGTATGGTGTCTATATCAGTTTAAGAGGGGATATAACCTAAAGGTCAATGGTTAAAAGTTGATAATGTTTTTGTTAAATTCTTTCAATACAGATGTGTATTGAGCAGTGATCTCAAATTTTCTGAGATAACACCAAGGATCTTCTCTCCTTCAGATGTTGTCAGACATAAATGATGCATGAAATTCGATAGAAAGTCTCGTATGCATAGCTCTATGACACATCCTAAATGCCTATCATCAAACACGTGCTAATTTATAACATAATCTACAGTCAACTGATTTTAAATATTTTTACAATGTAAGAAATACGATGAGAGGTTATATGAAGGAACACATTCAAACCTCTATTTTAATACCAATCTTTCCATCATCGCTTGCAGGCATGCCCGCACAGTTACTCTTAACTATTAAACATTCTGCAAAAGCACTTCTCACATCACTCACCAAATGGAATATTCTTCATTCTTAGTTTGATGAGAAGAGCAATATATATAGTCTGACTCTACATAAGGAACTGTAGCGAAAAAGAGTTGATGCATGCACATACGTCAAGATAAGATGTAAGATAAGGGTGATAAAATTTACAAAGAACAATTTGCGGCATGTACTTGCAGCAAAATGAAGATGAAATCCTAGTAAATAAACATTTGTACTATACATAGAGAGGCATTAAAAGAAAAAACACAATCATGTAAAAAAGGTTCAATAAAAATTATTTAAAACCCATGGTTATTGTCATCATAAACATTAATGTATAAGCATTGGAAAGGTAGGTCAATTTATAAACCTTCAAAACAGTAATATATAAGCATTTGATCGACAGGTTCCTGTTTATGCTTACAAAAAAGCAATAGATATACCATTATAGTACTATACTACATTATTTGACCATGCATATTTTTAGTCACCATGATTATAAACATATGCCATTTTTCACATTCAAGTATGTGTGGGACTCATTTGTACACAAAGTCCGATATCTATTTGTTACTAATATTGTTTCGTATAAAGTTCTTATTAATCAGGAAAAATGTATATTATAAACTTAGGCATATCTAATCTGTTTAGACCATTGGCAGCCCTATCAGGGGTAGTTCTTAGAGGCGTACACATGAGCCTGTTTGTAGATTTATTTCCACTAATCATGGCTTCTCCACATCAACAGTATTTGTTCCTCATCAAAAGATAACAACACGTAAGGAACCAGTTCTTGTCGATTATGCATGGAATACGAAGTATGGGCCACATTGTAAAATATTTGTGACAACTGAGATTAGCCAGAAGTCACAATCTTATCAGGCTACTAACTAAGGATGACGTAAGGATTGTGATTTTGGAAACCAAATCCTCTTCCAAGGAATATTTAATAAAATTACAACATTTAAGACTCCTTAGGATGTTGGAAGCGACAAGTATAGAATTTCATAGTTCGTATGGTGTCTATATCAGTTTAAGAGGGAATATAACCTAAAGGTCAATGGTTAAAAGTTGATAATGTTTTTGTCAAATTCTTTCAATACGGATGTGTATTGAGCAGTGATCTCAAATTTTCCGAGATAACCACTACAAGAAATTTGGCCAATTATGACGGTCAACTTGCGACGGAAGCAATTTTCGCGCCCAACTTACGACGGAATCTCAAATCTGTCATAAATTTCGTACCAAACTTATGAAGAAAATGAAATTCGTTGCAAGATAATTATTTTATTAATAAAATTTAGCTCCAAACAATTAAAATGTAATTAAAAAATATTTACAGTGAACTTACGACGAATTGTCCGTCATAAATTCATTTTAACAGTGAACTTATGACGGAATTTTCGTCGTAAATTTCGTTATTTTAATAAAATTTACTTGTAAAAAATTTACTTTTTCTGATTGAGAAACGACGTCGTTTTGTAGTGAACTTACGACGGAATTTGCTTCCGTCGCAAATTTGTTTATTGTAATTAAATTTAATTACAAAATGAATTAATTTTCCTGATTACAAAATGTCGTCGTTTAGTAATGAACTTGCGACGAAAATTCCGTCGTAATATAATTTATTATAATTAAATTTAATTGTAAAATGAATTACTTTTTCTGATGTAAACTTACGACGGCAAAATCTATCGTAATTCTAGGTTACTTATGACGGATTAAGAAGATCGTCGTAATTCTGGGTCAATTATGACGAAATTTCCGTCATAAGTTACCTAGAATTACGACGATCTTCTCAATCCGTCGTAAATTTCTTCAATATTTTTTCTTATCATCAACTACATAGATTAATTTTTTATTTTTTGAAACTTTGGGAATATCATTTAATTAGATATGTCTTGACATCCGTACGGTTGGATCATCGAGAAATATTTTTTTTAAAAATGGAAACAATAATATGGGACGAAGCACTAGTTAC
Source organism: Kitagawia praeruptora (assembly GCA_037693485.1). Lineage (NCBI taxonomy): Eukaryota > Viridiplantae > Streptophyta > Magnoliopsida > Apiales > Apiaceae > Kitagawia > Kitagawia praeruptora. The sequence goes on along the minus strand of CM075351.1, from coordinate 154,596,758 downwards.
TAGTACTAGTCGGAATAGTAGTGATCTACTAAGAACTCTAACCAAATTAATTTTTTATATTTTAAAACTTTGGGAATATCATTTAATTAGATATGTCTTGATATTCGTATGGTTGGATCGTCTAGAATATTTTTAATAAAATAGAAAAAATAATCTGGGACGAAGTACTAGTTAGTAGTACTAGTCAAATCAATAGTTGACTACTAATTTCACTATCCAAATTAATTTATATTTTTTAAAATTTTGGAAATATCACTTATTTAGATATATATTGACATTCGTACTGTTGGATCGTCGATAAATATTTTTAAAAAAATAGAAACAATAATTTGAGAGGAAGCACTAGTTACTAGTAATAGTCGAAATAGTAATGATCTACTAAAATCTCCAATTAAATTATTTTGTTATTTTTTGAAAATTTGGGAATATCATTTAATTAGATATGTAACGCCCCCAAATCCGGGGTCAGGGATTTGGTCGTCACGCGGAAATCCTTAATAACAAATCGCCTGATTAACCACATTAAACCATCTGTAGTCATTAATAATTGAGTTACAACATTTGAGACCCCAACCACCAAGCATCTTTTAGGTTATAGGGCTAGAAACAAGAATAAACTCCTTACTACTAGTATAACTTCGTTGAGAAGTACACCAGCAACTAGTACTATATCATGCAAAGTAACATATATATTACACATCAATATACTTACATATAACTTACTCCAGCTATAAACTTTCTAGATCATATCGTCTTCATAAGGGCACGCTGCCCGCTTCATCTAAGCCATGCAGATAACCTCGTCCGGCTACCTTCCACTGAAAAGTTAATATTTGAAAACAAGCAAGTATGACCGAAAGAATTGCTCAGCAAGTTATTACTAGAGTTTAACAAAATATCCCATCATGTGCATGGATTTCCAACATTCAACCGATACTTAATATCATCTTTGAAACATTTATAACAACGAAATTCTATAGGGAAAGTATAATGTTTGAAAATAATATCAACTGAACAATGTACCAATATAATATAAAAGGTGTCATTACAAGGTAATTAAATAGCCACATCTTGTTTGCGCAGTAATACACCAACATAAACTTGCTGGTTATTCAATATGGAATCACTTACTTATTGATAATATAATATCAATTCTCTTCTATAACCAGATAATAATCAATACATCATCTTAGTATAACATTTAAAATCAAGCTCTCAATATAATCTTTCCATTTCCTTTTATACAACAATTGTATGTAAAAGTAATATAAAATCAGTTTATCTTCTTACTGTAAAACAATTCCATCATTTCATACCATTTTCCTTTTTCAGTACACAACTCTGAAAACCCTTATTAATTCTTTCCTTTAAAGAAAACGTTGGGGATTTTCACTGTTGCCGAATACATAAGGACGATGATAAGTCGCCCTCCGTACCCGTCCCTTTTACTACCGGTAGACGGAGGTAGGTTCTCCACCATCCCCCAGGAGGAAGGTTCACCACTACATCCTCCCTCGGCACTCTTGGGCCGGAATAAATATTGGATGCTGGACTGTGCCACTACCACACAGCCTCTTACGCTTACTGTTGCAATCCCCCTTTTTCAAATCATTTTTCCATTATCAAATACCATTTCACATTTTCCATTTCCATTCACATTTCCATTGACATTTCCCTTCACATATATCATCACCCTTTTAAAATCATACGTCATAGCACTTTAATTATGACTCATACATCTTTTCTATAATTAATAAAGTCAAATATGCCTTTATATACATAAGATATTCCATCTTATTTAAAAGTATTAAATAATAATCAAATAATATTTATTAAATCACAACTACTTAAAGATTATAATCAACAGAATATTATAACTCATATAACCCTAGATAACAACTGATACCATTCTCTTTCATATCCCTTTAGAACATAAAGTATATTCGCTCTATCCATATTCATATCTATATCCATAATCTATAACCATACTCATATCCATCTTCCTTTACTTCTCAAAATCAGGAAATAAATCCTTAGCAATATAGCAAACGTAGAAAAACATATATATTCCATGAAATCATTTTAAAATACCAATGCATGATTTAAATATATTTAAATCCTCAAAAATATAAATAAAATACATCAGCCTTCACAGCTCACACAAATCATCATATAAACACATAAACACAACTTCACATACATTCCACCTTCCAACAATAATCACATAATATAGTTCATAATTACACTGAACTAGACAATAATTAAATAATTCTCTTTTGAAATTCCTTGAACTGGAATAATGAACAATAAAATAAAATAACAATTTCCTCCTCATTTTAGGAAAACATTAATATTCTTAAAATTATTTTTTATAAAAATTCAGGTTATTACAAGATATATCCTAACATCCTTACGGTTGGATCGTCGAGAAATATTTTTGAAAAAATAGAAACAATAATATGAGACGAAGCACTAGTTAATAGTAATAGTCGGAATAGTATTGATCTACTAAGATCTCCAACCAAATTAATTTGTTATTTTTAGAAAATTTGGGAATATAATTTAATTAGATATGTCTTGACATCCGTACTTTGGATCGTCGAGAAATATTTTTGAAAAAATAGAAACAATAATCTGAGCCGAAGCACTAGTTATTAGTAATAGTCGGAATAGTAACGATCTACCAAGATCTCCAACCAAATTAATTTGTTATTTTTTGAAAATTTGGGAAAATCATTTAATTTGATAAGTCTTGACATCCGTATGTTGGATCGTCGAGAAATATTTTTAGAAAAATAGAAACAATAATCTAGTATGAAGCACTAGTTACGAGTACTAGTCGGAATAACAGTGATATACTAATATCTCCAACCAAATTAATTTTTTATTGTTTAAACTTTGGGAGTATCATTTAATTAGATATGTCTTGACATTCGTACGGTTGGATCATCGAGAAATATTTTTAAAAAAATAGAAACAATAACCTGGGATGAAGCACTAGGTACGAGTAATAGTCGGAATAGTAGTGATCTACTAAAATCTCCAAACAAATTAATTTTTGATATTTTTAAAATTTGGGAATATCATCTAATTAGATATATCTTCACTAATTTTCCATTTTTTTGATTTTTTCCCCATTTGTAACTAGTTTGTAAAATAAAAAAAATAAAAAATAGGTAAAAGGTCAAATTAAATTAATTTTTTGTGAATATCACTAAATTAGATATATATTGACATCCATGCGGTTGGATCGCCGATAAATATTTTTAAAAAAATAGAACAACAATCTGGGACAAAATTCTAGTTAGTAGTACTAGTCAAATCAATAGTTGACTACTAATTTTACTATCCAAATTAATTTTTTATTTTTAAAATTTTGGGAATATCACTAAATTAGATCATGCAAATTATTATGATCAATTAGTCGAAATATGGATCATATTAAATTTTTTATAAAATTTTATTAGATTTTTTTATTTATTTTTACTTTTTAAAAAAAAATTAAATTAATAAACTTACGACGGATTCACGCGGATCCGTCGTAAGTTTTGTGACAAAAAACAAACGGCTCCCATTGGCCACTCACACTTCAAGCGGATCACACCCTTCCACCGTTAGATTAAAACCAAGAAGCATACATCTAACGGTCCATATTAAATCTAAACCCCCTCCCCTTCCTCATCAATATCAAATAACCCCCCCCCCCCACCCCACACCACCCCACCCCACCCCACCCCACCTTCCTCTTCCCTCATCTCACATCTCACGCTCACATATATACATACATGTATACTATTAATCTTCCAAATTTCATAACTTCACTTCTGTTTATCATCTGTGATTTATGCGTATATATTTGGGCTCCTAAAATCAAAATCTTCATTTTGATATTTATGATAACCAATTCCGAAACAATTTTTTTTGGATGATATTTTGATTTTAATTCGATTTTGATGATTCAAGGAGTTTTTGGTGATTACGAGCTTATTATATTATTGATGGGTGAGTTTGGGGAAGATTCCAAGACTTTTGAGGTGGTTGGTGTTCGTCGGAGTTTTTTCCAATGACCGGATTTTGGTGGAACCAATTATTTTCGAGATTGTATATTGGCGAATGTTTAAGTTAAGATGTGTAGATGATTATATGCTTTTTTCAGATTTAATAAAAATTGTTTTTGGTTCACCAGATTCCGGATTGTTGACCGGAATTTGTGGTCTAAATTTTCTTTGTAAATTTTGGGTTACTATATGTGTACATAAGGTTGTTAAGTAGTGCATATAATTCATTGGGATTTTTCTGGGTAAATTTTTGAATCGTCGGAATCTTGAGAAGTCGCCGGAGTCTTTCTGGAAATTTTTCTGGACAGTATTTACGACGGTTGTTCATTGTGAAATCCGTCGTAAATTATTCATATTCCGACTAACTTACGACGGAAAATCCGTCGTAAATTATTGATTTATTATTGAAAAATAATTTTATTTTCTTTTATTCTTAAATGAAATTGGATCATGATTGAACTTACGACGGAAAATTTCGTCGTAAGTTTCAAACTTAAGACGGAAAATTTCGTCGCAAGTTTATATATTATTTTAATACCAATGTGGGCTCCACTGGTTTAAACTTACGACGAAAATTTGAACTTGTGACGAAAATTCGAACTTAAGACTTGAGCAAAAACGACGAAATTTTTCCGTCGTAATTGGACCAATTGCGACGATTTCAATGTAAAATTTCCGTCGTAAATGGCCATTTTTCTTGTAGTGAACACCAAAGATCTTCTCTCCTTCAGATGTTGTCAGACATAAATGATGCATGAAATTCGATAGAAAGTCTCATATGCATAGCTCTATGACACATCCTAAATGCCTATCATCACATGTAAGAAATACGATGAGAGGTTATATGGAGGAACACATTCAAACCTCTATTTTAGTACCAATCTTTCCATCATCGCTTGCAGGCATGCCCGCACAGTTACTCTTAACTAGTGTTGCAGATTTCGGAAATCGGAACTATTCGGTTGAGGTATCGATTTACGATTTATCGGGTGATTCGATTGAAAAATCGGCGATTTATCGGCTATTTTTGCAAAATCGATCAAATCGGTTTCAAAATTTTAACCGATTTTTGGCCGATTTATCGGTGATTTTTCAGAAATCGGTCGATTTCTATAACAGAGCTCTTAACTATTAAACATTCTGCAAAAGCACTCCTCATATCACTCACCAAATGGAATATTCTCCATTCTTAGTTTGATGAGAAGAGCAATATATATAGTCTGACTCTACATATATAAGAGCAACTCCAACCATACATGGTCCTTACCTATAATGTGCATAGGTGGATAAATATAGGGATTTTAGTTTAAAAATAAAGCTCCAACCCTAACCCTCATCCCCTTTATTTTTTAGGGGAGAGAAAATATAACCCCTTATCTGAGGGATCAAAATTAGATCCCCTATATCCTCCACCTCATCTATCCTCCATCTCATTGGTTAATTTATAAGAATGTTCAAAATTTAAATTTCAAAAAACTATATTAAAAATTACTTTTAAAATATATAGGTTATATGATTGGAGTGAAACACAATTTTCATTACCTATATTTTTAATAATCTCTATTTTAGGGGTTAAGGAAAGGGAAGAGCATTGGAGTTGCTCTAAGGAACTGTAGCGAAAAGAGTTGATGCATGCACATACGTCAAGATAAGATGTAAGATAAGGGTGATAAAATTTACAAAGAACAATTTGCGGCATGTACTTGCAGCAACATGAAGATGAAATCCTAGTAAATAAACATTTGTATTATACATAGAGAGGCATTACAAGAAAAAACACAATCATGTAAAAAAGGTTCAATAAAAATTATTTAAAACCCATGGTTATTGTCATCATAAATTGGAGAAATAAAACATCAACATCGTCATCATTTTACTTCACATGTCAAATTTAAAACAACTGTCTCCACCGCTCTTTCCACAAAGACAAGAACATTTATCTAGTTTAATCTTAACAGACAATGAACGATTACAAGAATCATCTATTTTGATTTTGATAGGTGAGGAAGAACAACTATCTAACTCGATCTTGACAGGCGATGAACGATGACAAGAATCTACTTTGATCTGGACAGGTGTTGAGGAACGGCTAGAAAACTTATCATCTAGTTCGTTTTTAGAACAAGAATTAAAAAATCTTTTCGGCTTCTTTACTCCTCCTCTGGCTGGAGCAGTGATCCCAGAAATCCTCTTTAGCCGCCAGGGGCGTAGCCAGAAATCCGAGTCAGCGGGGTCAAAAAAAAATTAACTTAATGATGTGTGCAAAATTTTTTTAAGGATAAATTTTTTATTTTAAAATTGAATTATCAAGAACAAAATTAATTATCTACAAAATTTGATGGGATCAAATTTATATTTACTAGCCTAAAATCCGTGCGATGCACGGATTTTTTTTTATATTATATAAAAAAATTCAATAATTAAAATTACTTTTTCTTAAACATGAATTTTGGAGGATTACTTTTTTATATGAGATGATTTGATAATAATTATATAAATGTTATTAGTGATATTTCTAGAAAAGGAGGGATTTAGTTAAAAAAATATAGAAAAGATGATATATTTTAGTTAAAAAGAATAATCAATTAATTATTAGTAATTATAAAATTATTACTTCATTTTATTAAATAGAATGCTCGTGTCCTGATTAGAAAAATAGAGAATTTAGTTAGTGAAAATTAAAAGGTTATATGTTCTAGGTGAAAAGGGTAATTGATTAGTAATTATAATTGAATTACGTTATTTTACTAAATATAATTGTTCGTAATATTTTTAGAAAATGAGAAAATAATATTGTCCGTGGTATTTCTATTATAAAAGGGATTTTAGTTAGAAAATATAGAAAAGATGATATGTTTTAGTTGAAAAAGGTAATCGATTAATTAATAATATTATAATATTACTCCCTCCGTCCCAATGGGATGTTAACATTTGCTTTTTGCACGGAAACCAAGATAGTGGGTGTAATATTATTAAAATAAATGAAGTAGTGGGTGTAATAGTGATTTTATTGTTAAAATAAGTTAAGTAGTGAGTGTAATAGTGTAAAGTATTGTTAAAATAAGTGAAGTAGTGGGTGTAATAGTGTTAAAACTTACTATTTTAGGAAATGTTAACAATCTATTGGGACATCCAAAATAGAAAGTGTTAACAATCTATTGGGACGGAGAGAGTATTATTTTATTGTATTAAATAGAACCGTCCGTGATATAATTGAAAAAATAGATTTTAATTAGAAAAAATAGAAAGGTAACGTGCATGATTTACGTGAAAAAAGTAATTGATCAGTTTATAGTAATTATAATTTAATTATGTTATTTTACGAAATAAAATTGTTCATAGTTTTTTGAAAATGAGAAATTAACGCTTCCACTTATATTTCTAGAAAAAAAGAAGAATGTAATTAGAAAAAATAGAAAAGATGATATATTTTAGCTGAAAAGGTAATCAGTTAATTATTAGTATTATAACGTTATTATTTTATTTGTATTAAATAGAAACGCCTGTAATATAATTAGAAGAAAGGAGATTTTAGTAAGAAGAAAGAAAAAAGGTAACGTGTTTCGCTGAAAAAGGTAACCGTCCATGATATAATTGGAAAAAGAGAGATTTTAGTTAGAGAAAATAGAAAAGGTAATGTGTTTTGACTGAAAAATGTAATTCATTAGTTAATAATAATTATGTTATTTTTTAGCTGAAATGGTAATTGGTTAATTATTAGTATTATAATATTATTATTATTCTTATTAAATAGAAACTCCTATAATATAATTAGAAAAATGGAGGTTTTAGTAAGAAAAAAGAAAAAAGGTAACGTGTTTTGCTGAAAAAGGTAACCGTCCATGATATAATTGGAAAAAGAGAGATTTTAGTTAGAGAAAAGAGAAAAGATAACGTGTTTTGACTGAAAAAGGTAATTGATTAGTAAATAGTAATTATATATAAATAATGTTATTTTATTAAACAAAATTGCTCGTAGTATTTTTAAAAAGGAGAAATTTTAGTTGGATAAAATGTAAAAGATATTCTATTTTAAATGAAAAAGAAAATTATTTAGTTATTGAAAAATAAAAAAGGTCATATGTTTAAACTGAAAAAGGAAATTAATTAATAAATGAGAAATTTTAGTTAGATAAAACATAAAAGATATTGTGTTTTACCTGAAAAAGGAAATTATTTAGTTCTTCAAAATAGAAAAGATAATATGTGTAACCTTTAAAAGGAAATTGATTAGTTAGTAGATCTGTAATTGAGTAAGGATAATTAGGTAAATTCAATAGGTACCATTGAACCAAACTTTTAATGTTTCGGTTTTTATATAATAGTACTAGCTTATAACCCGTGCAATGCACGGGTTTCTTTTAATATGTTATTTAAATTTTATTTTATGCTATAATTATATTTTTATATAATCATTATTTTGTAAAAATTATTTTAATATTATTTTAATATAATTTAATATAAATTTAGTTAATCATGATTTAAAATTTACAATATTATAGGATTTTAAGTTAAATATGTCGTTGACGGGATTCGAAACTTGTATTTTTAGTAAAATACTTTAATCATAAAATATATCTTATAATTACATCTAACGGTTCTTATTAATTACTAAAAATCTAACAGTAAAATGGTTTAATATTTTTCGGTATACATTAATGATTGCAAATTATTGGTTTAAAATTTATATTATAAAAGTTTTTTAAAAAATATGTCTGACAGAATTCGAACCTTGAAATTTTAGTAAATTAATTTAAACATATAATATATCTAATCATTAGATCTAATGGTTCTGATTTTTTACTAAAAATATAACGATCATTATTCGTTGTATATATATGTCTATTATCTTTTGTTAATGATTAGACAATATAGTGTTATTTTTTTGGGTATATATTAATAATTGTAAGATTATATTTTAAAATAAAAGTTAACGTGTTTTATTTAGAAAGAAATATTATTGATTGGAAGATACGATATCTTAGGTGTTTATAAAAGGTAATATCATCAATCAATTAAAAGTAAATTTTACTATTTATCGACTAATTATCACTAATTATATTATTTTACTATTTATTTTAATAGTTAGGATGACCGTGCTGAAGATCGAACGGACAAACTTTCAATGCCCGTGTGATGCACAGATTTCTTTTATTATATTATATAAATTTTATTTAATATTACAATTATGTTTTTATATAATCATTATTTTTAATATTTTTTTAATTTTAATTTAATATAATTTAATATTCTCATGTTTACGGATTATACTAATGCTTCCTTATTATTAAAAATGTATACGGATTTTTAATATATTTTATTAAATAGTGATATAATTGGGAAAAAAACATTTTAGTAAGAGAAAATAGAAAAGATAAAAAATTAATTTATTAGTTAACAGTAATTATAATTTGTTTTTTAATTAGAAAAAATATAAAAGATATTATATTTTAATTGAAAAAGGAAACTGTTTAGTTATTAAAAAAAAGGTAACATGTTTAACCTGAAAAAGTAGATTGATTAGTAAAGTAAAAATTTTAGTTAAATAAATATAAAAGAAGATTTTTAAAAGGTAACCCGTGATATAATTGGAAAAAGAGATATTTTAGTTAGAGAAAAGAGAAAAGATAATTTGAATGAAAAAATTAATTAATTAGTTAATAGTAATTATAATATGCTTTTTAGGTAGATAAAATATAAAAGATATTATATTTTACCTGAAAAATGAAACTGCTTAGTTATTAAAAAGAAAAGAAAAGGTAACATGTTTAACCTGAAAAAAGAAATTGATTAGTAAAGTAAAAAATTTAGTTAGATAAAATATATAAAAAATATTTTATCTATAATTAAGTAAGGGTAAATTAGTAAAATCAATAGGTACCAACCAACCAACCAAACTTTTAATGTTTCGGCTTTAATATAATAGAACTAGCTTATAACCCGTGCAATGCACGGGTTTCTTTTAATATGTTATATAAATTTTTTTTATGCGATAGTTATATTTTTATATAATCATTATTTTGTAAAAATTATTTTAATATAATTTAATATAAATTTAGTTAATCATGATTTAAAATTTACAATATTATAGGATTTTAAGTTAAATATGTCGTTGACAGGATTCGAAACTTGTATCTTTAGTAAAATACTTTAATCATAAAATATATCTTATAATTACATCTAACGGTTCTTATTAATTACTAAAAATCTAACAGTAAAATGGTTTAATATTTTTCGGTATACATTAATGATTGCAAATTATTGGTTTAAAATTTATATTATAATTTTTTTTAAAAAAATATGTCTGACAGAATTCGAACCTTGAAATTTTAGTAAATTAATTTAAACATATAATACATCTAATCATTAGATCTAATGGTTCTGATTTTTTACTAAAAATATAACGGTCATTATTCGTTGTATATATATGTCTATTATCTTTTGTTAGTGATTAGATAATATAGTGTTATTTTTTTGGGTATATATTAATTATTGTAAGATTATATTTTAAATAAAAGTTAACATGTTTTATTTAGAAAGAAATATTATTGATTGGAAGATATAATATCTTAGGTGTTTATAAAAGGTAATATCATCAATCAATTAAAAGTAAACCTATTTTAATTAAAAAAAGGCAATCGACTAATTATCACTAATTATATTATTTTACTATTTATTTTAATAGTTAGGATGACCGAAGATCGAACGGACAAACTTTCAATGCCCGTGTGATGCACAGGTTTCTTTTATTATATTATATAAATTTTATTTAATATTACAATTATGTTTTTATATAATCATTATTTTTAATATTTTTTAATTTTAATTTAATATAATTTAATATTCTCATGTTTACGGATTATACTAATGTTACCTTATTATAAACAATGTATACGGATTTTTAATATATTTTATTAAATAGTGATATAATTGGAAAAAAAACATTTTAGTTAGAGAAAAGAGAAAAGATAAAAATTAATTTATTAGTTAACAGTAATTATAATTTGTTTTTTAATAAGAAAAATATAAAAGGGATTATATTTTACTTGAAAAAGGAAACTGTTTAGTTATTAAAAAAAAAGGTAACATGTTTAACCTAAAAAAGTAGATTGATTAGTAAAGTAAAAATTTTAGTTAAATAAAATATAAAAGAAGATTTTTAAAAGGTAACCCTTGATATAATTGGAAAAAGAGATATTTTAGTTAGAGAAAAGAGAAGAGATAATTTGAATGAAAAAATTAATTAATTAGTTAATAGTAATTATAATATGCTTTTTAGTTACATAAATATAAAAAATATTATATTTTACCTGAAAAAGGAAATTGCTTAGTTATTAAAAATAAAAGAAAAGGTAACATGTTTAACGTGAAAAAGAAATTGATTAGTAAAGCAAAAATTTTAGTTAGATAAAATATAAAAAAATATATTTTATCTATAATTAAGTAAGGGTAAATTAGTAAAATCAATAGGTACCAACCAACCAAACTTTTAATGTTTCGGCTTTTATATAATAGTTAGTAAAATACTTTAATCATAAAACATATCTAATAATTACATTTAACGGTTCTTATTAATTACTAAAAATCTAACAGTAAAATGGTTTAATATTTTTCGGTATACATTAATGATTGCAAAATTATTGGTTTAAAATTTATATTATAAATTTTTTTAAAAAATGTGTCTGAGAGAATTCGAACCTTGAAATTTTAGTAAATTAATTTAAACATATAATATATCTAATCATTAGATCTAATGGTTCTGATTTTTTACTAAAAATATAACGGTCATTATTCGTTGTATATATGTCTATTATCTTTTGTTAATGATTAGACAATATAGTGTTATTTTTTTGGGTATATATTAATTATTGTAAGATTATATTTTAAAATAAAAGTTAACGTATTTTGTTTAGAAAGAAATATTATTGATTGGAAGATATGATATCTTAGGTGTTTATAAAAGGTAATATCATCAATCAATTAAAAGTAAACCTCTTTTAATTAAAAAAAAGGTAATCGACTAATTATCACTAATTATATTATTTTACTATTTATTTTAATAGTTAGGATGACCGTGCTGAAGATCGAACGGACAAACTTTCAATACCCGTGTGATGCACAGGTTTCTTTTATTATATTATATAAATTTTATTAAATATTACAATTATGTTTTTATATAATCATTGTTTTTAATATTTTTTTAATTTTAATTTAATATAATTTAATATTCTCATGTTTACGTATTATACTAATGTTTCCTTATTATAAACAATGTATACGGATTTTTAAAATATTTTATTAAATAGTGATATAATTGGGAAAAAAACATTTTAGTTAGAGAAAAGAGAAAAGATGAAAAATTAATTTATTAGTTAACATTAATTATAATTTGTTTTTTAATTAGGAAAATATAAAAGATAATATATTTTACTTGAAAAAGGAAACTGTTTAGTTATTTAAAAAAGGTAACATGTTTAACCTGAAAAAGTAGATTGATTAGTAAAGTAAAAATTTTAGTTAAATAAAATATAAAAGAAGATTTTTAAAAGGTAACCCGTGATATAATTTGAAAAAGAGATATTTTAGTTAGAGAAAAGAGAAATGATAATTTGAATGAAAAAATTAATTAAATAGTTTTAGTAATTATAATATACTTTTTAGTTAGATAAAATATAGAAGATATTATATTTTACCTGAAAAAGGAAACTGCTTAGTTATTAAAAAGAAAAGGTAACATGTTTAACCTGAAAAAGGAAATTGATTAGTAAAGCAAAAATTTTAGTTAGATAAAATATTAAAAAAAATAATATTTTATCTATAATTAAGTAAGGGTAAATTAGTAAAATCAATAGGTACCAACCAACCAAACTTTTAATGTTTCGGCTTTAATATAATAGAACGCACGGGTTACTTTTAATATTTTATAATTTATTTATATTGTAATATAATATTATAAATATTAATTATAATATGTTATTGAAAAAATTCGAAACTTACGTCTTTGCATATAATAATTTTTAGTATTAAATATAAATTAATTATTGCTATATATGAAAAAGGCAATTGACTAATTACAATTAATTATATTATGTTATTATTTATTTTTATTTGGTTTATGAAGATATGTGTGATATTTTTGGGTATATATTAATTATTGCTATATATGATATGGTTGGAAGATATGATATGATTGATGTTTTTAGGTGTTTATAAAAGTTAATATCTTCAACTAAAAGTAAATGTGAAAAAGGCAATCAACTAATTACAGTTAATTATATTATGTTATTATTTATTTTAGGACTTTTAATAGTATAGATATTGTATATATTTTTTTAGTGAAGGTTAAATAAGTAAATTCACGAAGTACCAAAAAACATGTAAAAAAATGTACCAAAAAACAGGTACCAAAACTTTTAATGTTTCGGCTTTTATATAATAGTATAGATTTTTAAAAGGTAATCCGTGATATAATTGGAAAAAGATATATTTTAGTTAGAGAAAAGATAATTTGAATGAAAAAAGTTAATTAATTAGTTAATAGTAATTATAATATGTTTTTTAGTTAGATAAAATATAAAATATATTATATTTTACCTGAAAAAGGAAACTGCTTAGTTATTAAAAAGAAAATAAAAGGTAAAATGTTTAACTTCAAAAAAGAAATTGATTAGTAAAGCAAAAATTTTAGTTGGATAAAATATAAAAAAAGATTTTATCTGTAATTAAGTAAGGGTAAATAAGTAAAATCAACAGGTACCGACCAACCAAACTTTTAATGTTTCGGCTTTTATTATTTATTTTTATTTGGTTTATGAAGATAAACCCGTGCGATGCACAGATTTTTTTAATATTGTAAAAAAAAATTATTAACTTTTTTTAAATATGAATTTTGGAGGTTTAAATATTTAAATGAGATGATGATCATAATTATATAAATGTTATCCATGATATTTCTTTAAAAGGAATGATTTTAGTTAAAAAAAATATAGAAAATGCGATAGGTTTTAGTTGAAAAGGTAATAAGTTATTTATTAGTAATTATAAAATTATTATTTTGTTTTATTAAATAGAATGCCCGTGATATAATTGAAAAAAGAGAGGATTTAGTTAGAGAAAATTAAAAAGGTAATATATTTTAGGTGAAAAGGGTAATTCATTAATTTACAGTAATTATAATTTAATTATGTTATTTTACAAAATAAAATTGCTCGTAATGTTTTTAGAAAAGGAGAAATTTATGTTGCTCATGATATTTCTAAAAAGGAATTTTAGTTAGATAATATAAGAAAAAGATGATACGTTTTAGCTAAAAAGGATAATCGTTAATATTAGTATTATAATATTATTATTTAATTTTATTAAATAGAGTCGTCCATGATATAATTGGAAAAAGAGAAATTTTAGTTTGAAAAAATAGAAAAAGGTAACGTGAAAATTAAAAGGTGACATACTTTAGGTGAAAATGGTAATTGATTAGTTTATACTTTATAGTAATTATAATTTAATTGTTATTTTACAAAATAAAATTGCTGATAATATTTTTAGAAAATGAGAAATTAATGTTACCCATGATATTTTTAAAAAAAGGAATTTAATTAGAAAAAATAGAAAAGATGATACATTTTTAGCTGAAAAGGTAATCGGTTAATTAATAACATTATAATATTATGATTTTATTTTTATTAAATAGAATCATAATTTGAAAAAGAGAGGTTTTAGTTAGAGAAAATAAAAAAGGTAACTTGTTTTGGCTGAATAAGGTAACCCGTGATATAATTGGAAAAAAAAATAATTTAGTTAGAGAAAAGAGAAAATATTAATTTATTAGTTAACAGTAATTATAATTTATTTTTTAATTAGATAAAATATAAAAGATATTACATTTTACCTGAAAAAGGAAACTGCTTAGTTATTAAAAAAAATGGTAACATGTTTAACTTGAAAAAGTGGATTGATTAGTAAACTAAAATTTTTAATTAAATAAAATATAAAAGATTATTTTTAAATGGTAACCCGTGATATAATTGGAAAAAGAGATATTTTAGTTAGAGAAAAGATAATTTGAATGAAAAAATTAATTAATTAGTTAATAGTAATTATAATATGCTTTTTAGTTAGATAACATATATAATATATTATATTTTACCTGAAAAAGGAAACTGCTTAGTTATTAAAAAGAAAAGAAAAAGGTAACATGTTTAATCTGAAAAAGTAAATTGATTAAATTTTAGTTAAATAAAATATAAAAGAAGATTTTTAAATGGTAACCCGTGATATAATTGGAAAAAGAGATATTTTAGTTAGAGAAAAGCGAAAAGATAATTTGAATGAAAAAATTAATTAATTAGTTAATAGTAATTATAATATGCTTTTTAGTTAGATAACATATAGAAGATATTATATTTTACCTGAAAAAGGAAACTGCTTAGTTATTAATAAGAAAAAAAAAGGTAACTTGTTTAACCTGAAAAAGGAAATTGATTAGCAAAGCAAAAATTTTAAAGGTAACATGTTTAACCTGAAAAAGGAAATTGATTAGTAAAGAAAAAAATTTAGTTAGTTAAATAAAATATAAAAGAAGATTTTTAAATAGTAACCCGTGATATAATTGGAAAAAGTGATATTTTAGTTAGAGAAAAGCGAAAAGATAATTTGAATGTAAAAATTAATTAATTAGTTAATAGTAATTATAATATGCTTTTTAGTTAGATAACATATAGAAGATATTATATTTTACCTGAAAAAGGAAACTGCTTAGTTATTAAAAAGAAAAGAAAAGATAACATGTTTAATCTGAAAAAGGAAATTGATTAGCAAAACAAAAATTTTAAAGGTAACATGTTTTAACCTGAAAAAGGAAATTGATTAGTAAAGAAAAAAATTTAGTTAGATAAAATATAAAAAAAAGATTTTATCTGTAATTAAGTAAGGGTAAATAAGTAAAATCAATAGGTACCAACCAACCAACCAACCAAACTTTTAATGTTTCGACTTTAATATAATAGAATAGATAGATAGATAGATTATTACAAAAATAATTATTTAGTGGGGTCAAATTTAAAATTTTCCACTTTAAATATTTTAATAAAAAATCTATACATACAAAATTTTCATTTTTTAAAAATTCAGTTACATTAGGTACGCCCCTGTCTTCAGCACAAGTGGCTCCCGACGTGGCGTGCTCGATTTATAAGCTGTTTGTTTTACACGCCCCATTTATGATGATTTACACACAAAATTTGTTGGTTATAAGCTCATATGACACCAGTGTTTTTATAGTCTACAAACAAATGGGTAAAATATAATCCCAAGAATATGATCCCAGCTTTCTGTGCCCAAATTTCAGCCGGAAAAGTTGCACGTAAAGAAATTAAACCTACTACTCCCTCTGTCCCTCCCATTTCTTTACATTTCTTTTTCACTGCTCGACACGCATTTTAAGGCTCCTAAAAAGTATAGTTCCATAACTTATTTTTTTAATTTTCTTTTTTTGTATAAAAATAGAACAATTCTATTTTTATACAAAAAAAGAAAATTTAAAAAATAAGTTATGGAACTATCCGCAAATTGCACCTTAAAATCCGTGCCAGAATTACGTCCCCCAAGGTAAAGAACCAAGGGGGACAGAGGGAGTACTATTTATGATGGAAAGTTAATAATATTTTGGATTGATATCTTTTGCCTACAAATTATAATCAATCAGTCCTCAATTAAATGATCTCAAATATATCATGGCTTAATATATGTCCTCGTCAAATTGCTACATTTTAAAAATATATTTGTTTTTATTTCAAAAAAATATATTTGTTTTACTACGTACAGCATTAATTAATTTATAATATGTAAATATAGATAGGACAAAAAACTTCTTTAAAAATTAATTGATCCTAGCTATTATTTACGGATATATGTATGTTGTTAGCATGGATTTTGTTGTATTGATTTACTCTCTCCGTCCCAATTTACATGTCCTTTTTCTAAAAACCACACATATATTAAGATAAAGTTAGTTGAATAAATTTTTCCAACTAATACCCTTATTTGATATATTGAAAAATGAGAATAGAGTTAAGTTTAAAAAAGTCAAATTTTTGATACAATAAATGTAGGGATAGTTTTGTAAAACTACACTTAAATTTGCATTGAAAGGAGAAAAGGGACATGTAATTTGGGACAAATTTGTTTTAGAAAAATACATATTATGTCCTTATAAAGGGAAGTTGAAGGGGCAAGAGTAGCCTAACCTAACTAGTCATGTTATTTTGAGTATCAAAATGACAAACGCCATAGCAAAATTAATAAGAAAATGTAATTATAAGAAGAAGAGAAAGATGGTCGACGTGAGTTGGAAGAAGAGTGAAATGAGCAATGTGGTTGACCAGACTCCTTTATTTGTTAGGGTGTTCTCGAAGGATGATGAAGTTGTCATATTGCAGGGTATGATCAAGTTTAAGTTAAAAAAAGGTATCGGTCACGGTTCGAATCTTGTTGCATTTCACGACTATGTTTTAGAATTACTATCTTGTAGTGTCGATCAATGTCAGATTGCGGATAAGATTAGGAGGTTGAAGAATAAATTTTTAAGGAATCTCAAACAAGGAGTGAACAATAGTGCAAGTAGAGAGGAGTGGTACCAGCTTTCGATGAAAATTTGGGGAACAGATGGTCGGGGTTGTCAAATGGATGAGAGTTTCGTCAAAGTTAATGAAAAAACTGAGGTTGATATGAAAAATTGTTGGTCATTGTATCCGTACTTGTGTGCTTCACTTGAGTCTGAGGTAGCCAAGTATTTTACAAGACCAGGACTGCGTCCAAAGGAATACGTGCAGGAGGTAGTTAGTGGGATCGAGGCAAACAAGGCAAGAAAATTGGAGCAGGAATGGGAGGGTATTTATGTGATGGAGCTTCAAGCGTATGCCAAGAGGTCAGAATTGGTGTCTAAGCAATCTCAAGCTGTGATGGATGTGGTACAACCTTAAAGTCATTGGGGCGCGAGGTATATGCATGATTTAAGCATTTCGATGCATTCTACTAGCAAATTTGGACATTGCTTTAGCGTGGTTTTTTTTTTTAATTTAAGGTACTTTTCAATGTTTTTAAGTTGTGGCATGTTGGATCTGGTTAACTTCTTATTTTCTATTCTGTTAAGATTAGTTGTGCCTTTGGTTGTTCTGCATTAGTGGTGTATGTGATGAATTAGTGTGTGTTTCTTACTGCATGTGGTTTATTACGGTTGGGATCCACTTATTATTTATCTATATGGGATTTGTATGTCACCGGTATAAACAAATTGAAGTATTTTGCTTTCTTGCCATACTGTTGCAACTATGGTTGTATATACGATTCCGCATTGGTAATGTTGTACTAGTGCTTCAACAGTGAATATGAGCTAAAAATCAGTAAGGACGTTCCAGTTTTCAGCAAGTCTTCTTCCCATATCTATTCCTCAGGTTCACTTTAAGTTATCAGTGTCCCAATACCTTAATCTTCACTCTTGTGCCTATTACTTGAACATGAGCGCTTGTGCCCCAGGGGTTTCTTATGTGCATTGGTTGAGCTTTTCTATTCCACCGGACACACCATTTTTGTTCTCTGCTTTCATTTCTGTAGTTGTACATCCACGCGATTGGCTAATACATTTTTTTAATTTATCAAGAACACAAAAGTTCCTTTTTGAAAAATCAAACTACGGGCTCCAACAATCAAATTAACCCGCAGTAAAAGCTAGCATAAAAAAAATGTTTGTGTAACTGTTCATCTTTCTTGAGATATATACACACGTATATATACACACAATTTCACAGATCTGTTCAAAAACGATTTTACACACACATACTTCACTGTTAAAGCAGATTTAATCACTGGTTCGAAATTTGCCATCCATTAACTGTTTGTTGGAGCCCGTAGTTTGATTTTTCAAAAAGGAACTTTTGTGTTCTTGATAAACATTTTTTTTATGCTAGCTTTTACTGCGGGTTAATTCCCTAATACATAACTGAACTCGTGCCTAACTTGCAGTTGGGTAACTGAACTCAAAAAGCTTGCCGTCAACTTATCAAAATAATTAAAACTTGCAATCGATTAAATATCGTTAACTCCATGTAACGGCCCTGACGGAAATCTGACGTGGCATGCTTATGTGTTAAAAATTAACACGTTGTCTGCTGAGGTGGTGAATCCCTAAAACAAAATATAATTCATAAAATTCCTAAAACAAAATATAATTCATAAAATTCATCAAACAAAACATAATCTCCAAAAACCCTTCCCTTTTCCCCTCGATCGCTTTTATCTCTTCCTTTTCTTCACCACGCCATCTTCACACCCGCTGCTTCTTCAACCTCTCATCCCCTAAAATCAGCTCCCCCCCCCCGTTTAATTCCTTCTCGCCGCCCACCACTCTCTTATCTCCTTCACTACCAAACACCCCACCCCTTTTCTTCCCTTGCACCAACCTTTTTCCTATCTCCTTCACCGAGTTCAAACGTAGTGAATTAGGTAGTTTGCGTAAGGCAAATTAATGGTCGAATTGGGGGTTGGTCAGAGTGGATTTATGCGTGTGGATTTACGCAAATTAATGGTCGAATTGGACGAATTAATGGTCGAATTGGTGTGGGCCTATTTTGCTGATTGTGTCGTGCTGATGATGGTGTTCGACGGGGATGGGAGGAGAAAGTAGGAAGAGAAGACGTTGGTGTTGGGGTGTATGGGTGCTGCTGGTGTGTGGGTTGTGTGGTGAGACAGGGGAGACGAGGGAGAGAGTCTGTTGTAGAGAAGAGAAGAAGAGGTGAAGTAGGGGGGAGGAAGTGGATGATGTTAGTGTAGGTGCCCTAGAAGGCAATACATTGTTTATTTTGATAAACCTTTATGTCATTTGATTATTTAATAAATGTATTTATTATGACTTTAATTACTGCGATATATTTGTCAGCATAATAAATGTCCTTAGAATAATGATACACATTATATAGTTTAAGTATTTAACTTAAACTTGAGATTATATAATATATCATATTCTTAAAGGTCCCTAGTCGAGTATTATTATATAGGACAATAATAATACATAAATAGACTAGTATGTTGTTGACTGATAACCACATCTCATTGGTTATAAGTATGGAGATACTAAAGTCAAAACATAGGTACATGTAAGGGTACATGGCACTGGACAGACCCACCGTGAGATTCTTCATGTTAATAAAGTCATAAGAAAGACTCACAATGATAATGGTGTAATGATCCTTTGACTTGAGATCATTATATTTCTATACGAGGATAATATACTTTGACTACATTAAAAGTTACCTTTGACCGGGTGATGATAAAAGTGGACATCGGGTATATTGTGAATCGTATGAGAAATATGAATGATAGATAAAGGATTTAACCCTCCTATCAGATAGGAGAGATATTATTGGCCTCTTGATTGAGTGAGACTATAAAATGCATGGTCGTGCTCAAATAATGATTTGTTATTAATAGTTTACTCATGGATCAAGTAAACCCGGATTAAATTATGAAAAGGATGACAATAAACATGCCTCGAGTTTAATCTATAATATTTGGTTAAAGGGATTATATTACACGGGAACATTAATCACAAAAGGTTTATCGAATCATGATTTAATTATTATTTAATTGGGTAGCAATGATGTATTACTAGATACCGCTCATTGTTTATAATTTTATTGGAAAATAAAATTATTGCCAAAATAAATAATAACCTACAGGGTCACACACATAGAACATTTTAAAGGAAGGATTAATTTAAATTATGAATTTAAAGTTGGATTTTATTATATTAATTAAGTGGGACTTAATTAAGCTATAATAAAATACAAAGATATATCAGATATGATTTTAATAATTAAGTTTGACTTAATTATTATTTATTTGAATAATAGAATTAGATTTTATTATTTAAATAAATCATGTTTGGGCTAGGTTTTTGACAAGGGTTTTTGGCTTTATATTATCCTATTTATAAAGATATGGTGAAAAGGATTTGAGATGTGAAAAATTCAGTATAGCCGCATCCCAAAACCAAAACCCTAAAAAACCTACATCTCAGATTTTCATTGGAGGCTAGTACCTCCCTTCCGAACAAGAATCGTTCTTGGAGTGTTCGTGTGGATACCGTAGAGGAGGCTTCGCAAAGGAGCGTTCAACAATCGTGGGAGGCTTGCATCTCCATCATTCTTTAAACGTAAAGCTTCGATAAGGTAATCGTTCTATATACCATGATTATTCCGCATTAAACATGGATCCCGGGCTTGGAATTCGATTTAATTTTACAGTTTCCGTTGCTTTTTGATGCTCGAATTCCAACAATGGCATCAGAGCTACATGTTTAATGGATAATCTGGTGAATATGTGATGTATACGATGTGATATAGAAGTCATCAGAACTGCGTTTTTCTTCCCGGGAACTAAACTGCTTGTTTCATACGATCATATATATGCAACTGTGATTCTGTATTTGCTGCATTGCTTTGGTCTGTTGCATCTGCTCCGTTATAATAAGATTAAATCGTGGCTAAACGTATGAGATACCAGTAAAACGAATACATGATTTGTAGTCAGACAATACCAGTTGTGTATGAACCCTACGTACTATGAACCCTACGTAATGCATGTATACAAACGAATTGTATGATTCTGTTTATTCTGTTTCGTTGTGTTCATCTGCTTAGCTATGTTCTAATAAGATTAAAGAGTAATCTGGACGTTTAACAAACCAGTTTAAGTCGATTTTGATGATCAAATTTGTAGAATTTTCAGTTCATGCATGTTTATTATACGTACATATACATACATGTTCACACAAATCTTCAACAAGTTTTAGATGTTTGATTGTTCATGAATGACTGTGATGGTACTGCTATAGTAATCGTAGGACTGAATTCAGAATTAGGAATCAGAATCGAGATGAATAATGAAGAACACGATTCTTGGTTTTCTGGAGAAACTGCTGCAATCAGTAATGTACAGGTGATGCGCATACTCAGTATGCGCATCTGATAGGGTTTCGGTCATATACGCATACGAGGAATGCGTGTTTGATTAAAGTAATTGATTAGGTCATATGCGCATACTGTAGATGCGTATCTGCTGCTTTAATTAAAAAAAAAAAAATTCAGCCAAGTTTTGCATGCTAAGATTAAATTATAAATGTTAATGTTTAACTTGGAGTATGCAAAATTTTATTAATTAGTAATTTTGATTACTAAGTTAATATTTAAATTAATTTGATTATTTTTGATTTGATCATATTTAATTTTTTGTTGTATAAAATTGTGATTATACAATATGTGATGCTTTTAATTGTTATGTGAGCATGATTCATGGTTATGGCCCCAAGACCTAGATTTCAATTTATTTTATTAATTTTAATTTATGGTTTGTAATAATTAAATACGACTTGCATGTCGTTTTTCTTTTTGTAATTATTTTATCTCGAATGCAACTCGAGTTCTTTTGTAAAATGTTTCAAGAGGAGCTTGGAGGCAATCAAGGCAGCTTTGGAAGCGAAGCAAGAGATTTTGTAATAATTAGTTATTACCACCATAGATTGACCTTGATTTTTCCATTAGCTTGGAAAAATCGCATAGGATTGGGCCATAACCATAGCATATTAATTTAGGTGATGCACTTTACATATGATGCATGTGTAGAGTAACAAATGTATGCATGTTTTAATTAGATTAATGATGTATGCATATATTAGATACGTCACCCATGCCATGCTTGCCATGCCAAACAAGATAAAATCTGTAACGATTCGAGATTTTAAAATGAACAAACGATCATTAGATTTCTGTGTTTATGAAACACGGAAGTAAATACGAATTTTCAATTATTTAGATATGGGGAGATTTTGTCAAAAACAGGTTTTACCTGTAAGGAAGTTGGGTATTAAGTGAGGCCACTTGTGACTCCTCCAACAACCTGGAAATCAAACTATTGATAATATTGATTTGAAGTATTTAATTCAAGGAAAAATTGGGAATCTCTTTATGATGGGATCATGATCGTTTTAATTCGAAAACCCCTTAACAAAATATTAAGTTTTAATCGGATGCTTTCCAATGAATAAACACTCATTGAATCCTAGATCGATAAGGGGAATGACTGCCAATGGCAGGGGACTCCTGTCTATCATGGTGAGATGTGACGAATATAAGCGGTTATATTTGACCGTTGTATCATTGGGTTTAACTTAACTAAGTCGTCATAATAAGGTGAAAAATAAACGGTTATATTCAATTATTATGAACTTAGAAGCATAGAGTTTGGTTTAAAAATCTATTAGATAGACAAGAACAATTGTTGTTCACCAAACTATCCAAGAATTATATATGATATAATTGACAAATGTTGTCTACCTAAATAATCATGTTTTAAGGACTACCAGTGGTTGACTTAGGATATGACGAAATATGGATCTTGGCTCACTAGAAAGATTTATGGGATATTCTTTTCGATTTAATAGTAAGGGCTATTAATTTGATAAAAATAGTGGGAGATATATTATGAATATATCATAATCATTTGAACATAATAATGATAACTCAGACAATCTAATGTTTATTATGTGTTTTTAACATTGTAGATACTGAAAATGACAAACAACACAAACTCTCTATCCGTTCGATCAATCCTTGAGAAGGATAGCTTGAAGGAGGATCTGAAGAAGAAGAAGGCTCAACAAGCTTCTACTTCAGGAATATATGTTATAGAAGTCAATCTGTCTACTTCTACATCTTGGGTATTGGATACTGGATGTGCTTCTCACATTTGTATAAATGTGAAGGAACTGCAGAGAAGTAGGACTTTGGCTAAGGGAGAAGTGGACCTACGAGTAGGCAATGGAGCAAGAGTTGCTGCTTTAGCCGTAGGAACTTATTATCTATCTTTGCCCTCTGGGAGATTGTTAGTGTAGGTGCCCTAGAGGCAATACATTGTTTATTTTGATAAACCTTTATGTCATTTGATTATTTAATAAATGTATTTATTATGACTTTAATTACTGCGATATATTTGTTAGCATAATAAATGTCCTTAGAATAATGATACACATTATATAGTTTAAGTATTTAACTTAAACTTGAGATTATATAATATATCATATTCTTAAAGGCCCCTAGTCGAGTATTATTATATAGGACAATAATAATACATAAATAGACTAGTATGTTGTTGACTGATAACCACATCTCATTGGTTATAAGTATGGAGATACTAAAGTCAAAACATAGGTACATGTAAGGGTACATGGCACTGGACAGACCCACCGTGAGATTCTTCATGTTAATAAAGTCATAAGAAAGACTCACAGTGATAATGGTGTAATGATCCTTTGACTTGAGATCATTATATTTCTATACGAGGATAATATACTTTGACTACATTAAAAGTTACCTTTGACCGGGTGATGATAAAAGTGAACATCGGGTATATTGTGAATCGTATGAGAAATATGAATGATAGATAAAGGATTTAACCCTCCTATTAGATAGGAGAGATATTATTGGTCTCTTGATTGAGTGAGACTATAAAATGCATGGTCGTGCTCAAATAATGATTTGTTATTAATAGTCTACTCATGGATCAAGTAAACCCGGATTAAATTATGAAGAGGATGACAATAAACATGCCTCGAGTTTAATCTATAATATTTGGTTAAAGGGATTATATTACACGGGAACATTAATCACAAAAGGTTTATCGAATCACGATTTAATTATTATTTAATTGGGTAGCAATGATGTATTACTAGATACCGCTCATTGTTTATAATTTTATTGGAGAATAAAATTATTGCCAAAATAAATAATAACCTATAGGGTCACACACATAGAACATTTTAAAGGAAGAATTAATTTAAATTATGAATTTAAAGTTGGATTTTATTATATTAATTAAGTGGGACTTAATTAAGCTATAATAAAATACAAAGATATATCAGATATGATTTTAATAATTAAGTTTGACTTAATTATTATTTATTTGAATAATAGAATTAGATTTTATTATTTAAATAAATCATATTTGGGCTAGGTTTTTGACAAGGGTTTTTGGCTTTATATTATCCTATATATAAAGATATGGTGAAAAGGATTTGAGATGTGAAAAATTCAGTATAGCCGCATCCCAAAACCAAAACCCTAAAAAACCTACATCTCAGATTTTCATTGGAGGCTAGTACCTCCCTTCCGAACAAGAATCGTTCTTGGAGTGTTCGTGTGGATACCGTAGAGGAGGCTTCGCAAAGGAGCGTTCAACAATCGTGGGAGGCTTGCATCTCCATCATTCTTTAAACGTAAAGCTTCGATAAGGTAATCGTTCTATATACCATGATTATTCCGCATTAAACATGGATCTCGGGCTTGGAATTCGATTTAATTTTACAGTTTCCGTTGCGTTTTGATGCTCGAATTCCAACAGATGAGCGGCCGGTAGTTGCAGGTGGCGAAGATGTTTTTGAAAGAGAAGAAATAGGGGAACTATTGGGGAAGGGCGGTGGCTGTGAAGTGAGTTGAAGTGAAGGAGGAGAGGAGGAAGGGGTGAAGGAGAAACGAAGTTGAGGCGGAAAGGGGAGGTGATGGAACGGAGGTTGAATCGATGGCTGGAAATGGATGATAGAGGAGTGCGGTGGTGCTTGTGTTGTTGCAGGTGGAAGAGAAGAGGGGAAGAACGGTGGCGGACGGGTTTGAATTAAAAGGGGATAAAGGAGGAGCATGAATGTTTTTGCAAGTTGGGTACGAGAATGGGAACCAGAGCCCAAGTGTTGCAGCAGTAAGAGAAGGTGTGTAGGAGGAGAGAGCGAAGTAGGGAGAGGAGAGGGATGGTTGCTGGTGAAAAAAACGCAGAGATAGAGAGATGTTAAATTTTGTTTCGTCGGAAAATTCACCGGAATCTGCAAATCTTTATGAACATTCAAAATGTTCTTCATTTTATGTTTTTTATATTATATAAATGGATTTGATATGTTTTATTAGATTAAG
Source organism: Kitagawia praeruptora (assembly GCA_037693485.1). Classification (NCBI taxonomy): domain Eukaryota; kingdom Viridiplantae; phylum Streptophyta; class Magnoliopsida; order Apiales; family Apiaceae; genus Kitagawia; species Kitagawia praeruptora. Next base: position 154,570,693 of record CM075351.1, on the reverse strand, counting down.
GGTAAAAATTTTATGATTTTAATCTCATGAAAAATTACTGTGGCTGTAATTTCCTTAAAAAAATTACTGTGGCTGTCATAAATTTTATGATTAAGGGTTAAAAGTATTATTTACTTTTAATAAATTTTTTTAATTATTTATTTAAAAAGAATTTAAAAAGGGTTTATGTAATTTTTGATTGCAATGTTAAAAGTCAACGCGACTTAACGGCCATGCAAGTTATTTCGTGTTCAGTGGTTCAATTGCAATAAATAATTAGTGTACTTACCAATTTGCAAGTTTTTTGAGTTCAGTTACCCAACTGCAAGTTGTGCACGAGTTCAGTTATGAAATAGCTAATTAACCGCTTTTACTGCTGAGAAAAGATTCTTATTGCTGGTTTAAGTTTTTCACTGGTCTGAATTTGCATCGACCTTCATCATATATGACTCCATTCCAAACTTACTATGCTCAAGTTTGTCACCAATTTTTTAATTTTTTTCCTGACTAACCAACACACCAGTCATTTAATTTTATTTTATTTGACACCAAACCTCACTTTGCTAAATGGTCTCTGTATTATTCCTGAGAGCATATGCAACTTGATTTCTTCCAACTGACATCATATTGATTGTTTTACACATTCACTCCCTTCTTTTTTGAACTCTGAAAGTCCTGTTGGAAAATCTGATGCGAAACAGTAAATTTTCGTGGCTCTTTTGGCCGACTGGTTTGTATTTCCATGTTGTCCACACATAATTCAAGTAACTTAATTTATTTCCAAAATTTTGATCCCGGTATAGTTACTTGAAATGTCCAAAGTGAGTCAGTCATTGGTAGAGATTGCTAGGTTTTAAATAGGCTTTGAAAATGTTTTAGTTTCCTTAAACACCTTTATCTCATCATTTAGAAACTTCTCCCAAGAATCATACCCTACTAATTTTCAGTTCTTCCAAAATCTTGTCTAGCAATTCAGCTAACCGAGCAGTACGAAACATACTTTTATCATGAGGCAATTCACCCCTCAAATTTAGACAATCGTAGAATCCTCGAGAAAATAGACAAAGCCTCAGCAAACCGTACGTTAACAGTTTTAGAGGTAGATTATTGAGCTCCGACACAATTGCATCCAACTTCTTGTTGATTTTTCTTGACGATGTGCTGCAAGCATCTATATATGATATTTTCTTGCATTTTCATGCATGTTTTGCCAAAACAAGAACACTGATCATAGACTTGTCAATTTTTTCAGCAATGGATGGGTTTGAAAAAGCTATCACATGACCACAAAAGAGTTTATGATGCTATATTAGCAATTAGTAGACAAAATATTCATTTAAGAGAAGCTTCTATCAACCAACTAAAAGATCGACTCAAAGAGCTGTAAATTGAGTAGCACAATACGATTAACTGTCAAGTAAATGAGACTGTCTCAATTGATAAAGAGACTGTCTCAATTGATAACGAGACTGTCTCAATTGATAACAGAATAAATAAACAGCAGAAAGTAAATGACAGAAAATAAAACAAGAACACCAGGAATTTTCACTTGGTTCGGCCCCTACCCAATCAATGGCCTACATCCAAGTCCCTATGCCAACTAGCATAGAGATTATATTATTATAACAATAATATAAAGCCTACAGTCTTTCCCGATTACAAGTTTAAAGCCTCTTATAAGAACCATTCCCTTTGACACAGCTGTCACCTAGCAAACCTGCTACCTGGAAGAACCCTTCCCTTTGACACACTTGTCACCTAGCAAACCTGCTACCTAGCCCACTGGCTACCTTGGCTTATGACTTGTAATCCCTATCTTAGTTGCCACAACCCGGCACAAGTATATGTAGAATGAATAAACTTTTACAACTCGATGAATGGAACTTCTAAACAAAGTGTGTATAAACTTGAATGTCTGTGTATAGAAGTTGTATTGCAGAGAAGCTTCGATTCCACCCTTCTTCTTGCTTGATGAGCGAATATATATAGCACTAGAAGATGTAGCCGTTGGGAATTTGAATTCCTGAAATCGTAGCTTTTAAAGAATAAATCAATTAGATGAAAAATAGTGATTTCACATGATTAGCAATCAATCAGAATAATTATGTTTGCTAAGTCAAACGGCTCTATTAATAAGTTTAGAGATTTTAATGATAATCAAATCACACCTTAATCCTGAAATATATCCTAAGATATATCTTTGATATATTACCTGAAATAGATAGAAATGATATCCCTGAAATATGGCAAATGACAGATTATATTCAAGATATTCGTTAGACACATGGAATCAAATCTCTAGAATTTAACTCGAAAATAATTCAAGTATCATCCTAAAAACATGGTACTAACAAGAGCAACTCCAGTCCAACACTTTGACACCAAAATAGTGTAGGTTTTAGTGTAAAACCAACTCCAGTCCAACACTATCATAGTGTAAAAGTTACAGCAAATGAATAGTGTGAAACCACATTTGTTGTCAAAACTCAAAAGTATAAATGGTGTAATTTTTACACCAATTTGGCGTCTTTAGTAGTTTCCATTTTGACCTCGTATTTGTTAGCAAAAACTAATTTATTTCCTCCATGCCCCATTTATATCCTATCACATCCCAACAAAATACTTTTGGAAAAGTGAGAATATGATGTCTTCTTTTAGACAAAAGATTTTTTACTGTAAGATATAGTGTACATGGGATGGAATTGATTTTATGAATAATGTAATTTTCACCCTAGGATATTGTAAAAGTTGCACAATTTTAGTGTTATAGGATGGATACGGTCAAAGGGTTTAACAGAGTCACACACACTCAGCATAATGTAGATATTACATTTGCCATAGTTTTATTGTAATAATTTGTCCAAATACAGCATACTATCTTGTGTTGTACAATACCAAGCGAATCTGGTCAACGAAAAGCGAACTTCATCGCCGTATGCCCGTATAAGTATCAGTAAATACAGGATCTTGTCGTAGGATGTGCAGTCTACAATAAAATCCTTTGAACATTACGAAACAAGCATCATTGTAGTATTTAATCTTGCATAGAAAAAGATTGTAATGTTGGAAACGTGAATGGGCTCACTCAACTATTTTTAAACTCACAAACAGGATGTGTATGTGTGCTGTGTATTATTTGTTTTACCAAATAAAGGAAAAACACATAACAGGCTTTTATTTCTCAAACTATAATTAAGCTACAGCTTATTTTGTTACACACGTACAACTAGAGCTTCAGCTAGCTCTTTTTCTTTTTCACTCTGTACAACACTACTACAAATGACCAGATCTATTTATAGGCTTTAGAAACTAACATACTAATCATGCCTTACATCACCTTTCTTTAAATTCCTGGCCAGCCTTACATTTTACAATTTCTAAGAGGTAGCCTACTTTAATTCCAGGAGCTATTTCATCTTCACATTTGACTCTTCCAGATTGTACAGCTAGCTGTTTTATTTCTTTGGTATGAAATCTTGACAATCAACTTACAATTTATTACACACGGTTTTTCACCACCTTGCATGTAGATAATAATAACTTGCAGCCTACCATATTTTACTCCTTGAAAACCCAGCTTCTGAATTTGAATAGCTGCTGCATACAAACTCCAGGATCCTAGGAAGACTTATGTACATCTCTTATATGAAAAGTTAACCATGCATGCAGTAGAAATTATTAGACACGGCTGCCCACCATATTTTGAGGATGACATTATGCAAACCCATCTGTTTTCTTTATTGTTTCAAGAGAGTTTGAATTTTAACACTCCCCCTCAAACTCGACTTTCCATTCCGAGCTTCTTTTTCATTTTCTGAAACACATCCGGCTTAGATAGTAACTGGATAGTAACTGGATCCTCCTTTGCAAGATTTAACTCGCCCAATATGTAGCCTAGCCACATAGCTTGACATGCGCATGCTACTGCTGTGATGTATTCTGCCTCACATGTTGAGAGAGCAACTGTCTATTGCTTCTTTGATGACCACGAAAATATCGCCGAACCGATATGAAAAGCATATCCAGAAGTGTTTTTCCCGTCATCCAAATCACCACCATAATCACTTTCTGAGTAGCCAACTAAATTTGAATCTTGAGAATGCGTGTAAAACAAACCATTATCAAGTGTACCTTTTATGTATCTCAAAATTCTTTTAGCTGCCATGAAGTGATCTTGCTTCGGCTTCTCCATGTACCTACTAACCAGTCCAACTACATACATGATATCTGGATGAGTGAAAGTTAGGTACCTCAGACTTCCGACCAAACTTTTGAATAATGTCGGATTTACCGATTCTCTTGTTGAATATATTCTGAGCTTTATGCTTGCTTCTGCTGGCGTGCTCACTGGCTTGCAATCCTCCATTCTGAATTTCTTTAGAATCTGCTCCGCATATTTTTTCTGTGACATAAAGATCCCGTCTTTGCTTTGGTTGTCTTCAACTCCAAGAAAATATGAAATTTGACCAATATCTGTCATCTCAAATTCATTAATCATAACTTTCTTAAAATCATCAAACATACCAGGGTTGTTTTCGGTAAAGATCATGTCGTCCACGTACAAGCACACGATCATAATATCTCCCCCTGAATTTGTTTTTGTGTAGAGTGCATGCTCGTATGGACTTTTCACAAAACCATTCTTCTAAAAATATTCATCAACCCTTGTGTTCCATGCTCGCGGGGCTTGCTTCAAACCATACAAGGCTTTCTTCAATCTGTAGACTTTGTTTTCTTTGCCTTTTTGAACATATCCGGGAGGTTGCTCAATATAGACTTCTTCTTCGAGATAACCATTCAGGAATGCTGACTTCACATCCATCTGATAAATCTTCCATTGATTTTGAGCTGCAAGTGCTGTAAGAATTCTTATGGTATCCACTCTTGCAACTGGAGCAAATACCTCATCATAGTCAGTGCCATGTCTCTGCTTGTAGCCTTTAGCCACCAACCTCGCCTTGTGCTTTTCCACTATGCCTTCTTGATTCGTCTTGGTCTTATAGACCCGTTTGACACCAATAGCTTTGTGTTCCTCTAGAAGATCTGTGAGCTCCCAAGTATCATTCTTCTTGATTGCACCAATTTCTTCATCCATGGCCTTGTTCCATTTTATTTCTTCAGAAGCTTCCTCAAATGTTACTGGATCACATTCAGCCATTAAACAAAATAATGAATAATCAAAGGTTGTTTGTACCGGACTTGTTGCTTCATAAATGTTATCCAAACTCCGTATTTTTCTTGGTGCTCCCCCTGAACTACTTCTATTGCTGCTTCCTGAACTCGATGGTGTTGAAGCAGGAGTTTGTTGATTTGGATCATCATCTCCGTCATCTTCTATGTTTGAGCCATCAACATCATCATCATCATCATTGAAAAATAAACCAGCAACTTTTCTTTCCTCCTCGTTCCATTTCTAGTAATCGGATTCATCGAATTCAACATCTCGAGAAATGATTAATTTCTTTGTGAGGCGATTATAGAGTCTGTAAGCTTTGCTCCTTTTATCATATCCGGTAAAGATGCATTTTTCGCCTTTATCATCCAGCTTCTTCCTTTTCTGATCGGGAACATGTGCATATGCAATGCACCTAAAAATCCTGAGATGTCCAACTGATGGTTTGCTACCACTCCATGCTTCATTTGGAGTTTTGTTTCTCACACTTTTCGTTGGACAACGACTCAACAAATAAACTATACAGAGAACGGCTTCAGCCCAAAAATTTCTTGGCATGTGCTTTGCTTTCACCATGCTCCTTGCCATGTCAAGAATAATACGATTCTTCCTTTCTGCAATGCCATTTTATTGTGGGGTGTAGGCCGTTGTCAACTGATGATTGATTCCATGTGCTCGGCAGAAATTTATGAATAAATTTGAAGTATACTCGCCTCCTCTGTCTGATCGAAGTATCTTCAAAAAATGACCACTATGCTTTTTTGCCATAGTTTTGAACTCCTTGAATTTATCAAGAGCCTCCGTCTTTTCTTTAATGATATATACCCAACTTTTCCTGCTAAAATCATCAATAAATGTTAGGTAATATCTGTTACCTCCAACTGATAGAATATCAAATGGACCAGCAATATCTGTGTGAACAATCTCCAATGGCCTTCTGGCTCTCCATGATTTTCCGACCGGAAAGCTTTGTCGGTGTTGCTTCCCCTTGACACACGCTTCACACAAATTATCTGGTTCCTTGATTTCTGGCAAGCCATCCACCATCTTTGTCTTTGATAATAATTTTATGCCAGAAAATCCAAGATGACCAAATCTCAAATGCCGCAACCACGAGTCATTTTTAATGACCGACTTCAAACACTTCTGCACCTTCGTCTGCATATCAAGTGTGAACAGACAATTCTTTGACATCTGCACATTTGCATCTGAATATTATATCCCTTCTCCACAAGTTGGCCAAGACTGATGATATTACTTTTCAAAGCAGGTATATAATAAACATCATTTATATACCTCTTATCACCTTTCTTTGACACAATCATAATAGTACCTTTGCCTTTGACGAGAATCTTTGACGAGTCACCAAAAGTAACTTCTCCGTTGATGGTGTCGTCTATCTCCGTAAATAAATCCTTGTGGCCACACATGTGGTTGCTAGCGCCCGAATCTAGATACCATGTATTTTTCTTGCCTTCATCATCTCCTTTGTAAGTGAGGAACATAGCAGACCCCACATCTTTATCTTCTTTTACTGCTGCAAAATGTCTCATTTCTTCCACTTTTGGAGATCTACACTCATAACTAAAATGGCCAAATTTATTACAATTTTAACATTGAAATTGAGACTTGTCACCTCGTTGAAATCCGGCTCTTCCTTAACCTCTAAAATTTTGACCGCGACTAGATGGTTGATAACCTTGAGAATTCTGGCCTCTATTGAAAAACTGCCTACCACGTCCTCGTCCACCTCTATAGCCACCTATGCCACGTACAGAACTGCTACTGCCAGAACTATCACCGATGGATACTTTACTTTGCAACGCCTTCTCCAAATGGCTTGCGTCATCATATTGATTCATTCGCTGCTCGTGGGCTTGAAGAGAACCAGCGAGCTCATCAATGGATATTGTGGACAGATCTTTTGACTCCTCGGTAGACGTAACAACATAATCAAATTTTCTTGTCAACGAACGGAGCAATTTTTCCATGACCCGAACATCATCGAGACTTTCGCCATTTCTTTTCATTTCGTTTGTCACCGTTTTCAAACGCGTAACATATTCACCGATATTTTCTGAAGTCTTCATTTTGATATTTTTGAACTCGCCACGAAGAACTTTGAGCCGCACCTTTTTTACTTTCTCGACACCTTAGAATGATTTTTGCAAAATCTCCCACGCCTCTTTCGATGTTTTTGCCTCCGAGATTTTTTCAAAGGTTGATTCGTCAACTCCTTGAAAAAATAAGTACAAACCCTTCTTGTCTTTTTTTTGAGACTCCTTTAATGTTGACTTTTGGTCATTTGATAAGCCTGCTTCAGCAGTTGCATCTGCGGGTTCAGTATACCCGTTTTCAACCATATCCCAAATATCTTGGGAACCAAGTAACACCTTCATTTGAATACTCCAATTTCCATAATTTGTAGCCGTCAACTTCGGTTTCCATGAACGAAACCTTAGCTCTGATACCACTTGTTGGAAACGTGAATGGGCTCACTCAACTATTTTTAAACTCACGAACAGGATGTGTATGTGTGTTGTGTATTATTTGTTTTACCAAATGAAGGAAAAACACATAACAGGCTTTTATTTCTCAAACTATAATTAAGCTACAGCTTATTTTGTTACACACGTACAACTAGAGCTTCAGCTAGCTCTTTTTCTTTTTCACTCGGTACAACACTACTACAGACCAGATCTATTTATAGGCTTTAGAAACTAACATACAGATCATGCCTTACATCACCTTTCTTTAAATTCCTCGCCAGCCTTACATTTTACAATTTCTAAGAGATAGCCTACCTTAATTCCAGGAGCTATTTCATCTTCACATTTTGTTAGGAATAATTCATAAGTTGTGATGTTAAGAATAGAATTTTACTTATACTTCTTGTACATCCTGATTTTATAAAGGATTTAGCACCTTGTATAGGAAATATGTGTTAGACAGTCATCTGTAAAGTTTATTCAGGAATGAACAGTGCATCAAGTACTATATGTCAAGAACTAAGATCGAATCCTGATATGTCAAGTCAAATATTGATCAAGTACTGATAGGATGGTTAGATCCTGATGCAATAAGGAATCCTGATATTAGTCGTGTTACTGATGATGTCATTATGGATGCTACAGAAACTGGCAAGTACTATAAAACATGATCGTTGTTTGAAGAACAAGCAAGAAGATTTCATGAAGGAAAGAATTTTTTATTGATGGAAACTATCAACTGAAAGGCAGAACATTGTCATGTATAGATTATCTTTCTGTTTTGTGTACGTAGCTCTGTATAAGGTTTGTATTCGAAAGTTCGAAACAAATAGAGAGAGAGTTTTATTTTGTCAGCAGTTGCTAAAGGTATTGTACACCTTTGGTAGAGTTTGTATTTGATCTTATTAATACAAACAGACTTTGATTCATTCGTTTGTTCTTGTTCATATAACCAAGCAAAAATCAGATACGATTATATAACTTGTATTCAACCCCCCCCCCTTCTACAAGTTAATCGAGTTAACAATTGGTATCAGAGCAGGTTGATTTCGAATAATCATAAAGATCTGCAATCATGTCTGGTTACAAGGATGGGAATACTAAGATTCCTATGCTCAAGTTAACGAATATACTCTATGGGAAGTAAAGATGTTTCATCATCTGGAAGCAACAGATCCTGATTATCTGACAGAATCAGAGATGGACCTTCTGTTCCAACAAAGGTCGTTGGACAAGCAACTGTTGATGGTGTGGTTGTTCTAGAACATACAGTAGAGAAGCCAAAATCTGAATGGTCAGATAAGGACAAGGAGAATGTTCTTAAAGATGCTAAAGTGAGGAACATATTATTCAACAGTCTTGATTCTGTTCTCACTAACTATGTTCTCTCTTGTAAAACTGCTAAGGATATATGGGACAATCTTAAGGTTCACTGTGAAGGAACTAAGCCTGTCAGGAAGAATATGTGGACATTACTTATACAACAGTATGAGTACTTTGAATCCAAGTCTGGTGAGTCACTTACTGATACCTTTAATAGGTTTACAAAACTCATCAATGAGATGGCCATGCATGGTAAATATTATGACTTGGAGGATATGAATACAAAGTTCATGAAAGCTTTGCCTGATTTCTACAACGAGAAGATATCTGTGATTGAGGAAGCTAATGATCTGGATGAAATATCATTAGAGGCAGTGTATGGAAACTAAGAGCTTATGAACTTGACAAGCAGCAGAAGAAGAGCAGGAGTGAAGGAAAGATGAAGACTATTGCACTTACTGCTCAATCTGAATTAAAGAAGCTTCCTGAAGAACAGCATGAAGAGATTGCTGTAAAGAACTCAAGGAAGAAGAAAAACAAAGAAAGTTCTGAGTCAGAGACTACTGATATGGACTCTGACAACAATGATTCTGAATCTGAGATGCAGGAACTCTTTGCTATGTTTGCTAAAGCTTTCAAGAAAGGAAGATTCAACAGGAGAAGATTTAGCAAAGGACCTTTTCAAAAGAAGGAGGAGAAGAAGAGTGACAAAGGCAAAGGGACAATTGTCAAGCTTGATAAGGCCAAGATCAAGTGCTTTAATTGCAGCGAGCTTGGACACTTTGCTAGTGAGTGTAAGAAACCTAGGAATTCAGGAAAGGGTAATGCACTTATGGTCACACAGAAGGATTTGGCTGATTCCAGTGGTTCTGAAGATGAATTGGATTATGACAACATTGCACTGATGGCAAATGTTTCAGATAAACCTGGATCTCCAAAGAAAACTTCTCCATTCTCTGTTAAGGTATCACTTCACTCTCTTGATTCATTGGATAACTTAAATTCTGATGAAATTAGATCTATCCATGCTGAGTTTAAGAATCTTATGACTAATTTTAGAATTATCACTTGTGAAAGAGATGAACTTAAGGTTAAGAATGATAAATTAGTTTATAGAAATAATTTTCTTGAATCTGAGTTAATTCAAATGGAAGAATACAAGTTAAGTTCTGATAAAGCTAAGCATGATTATAGTGTTATTCTTGAGGCTTATGACTATGTCAGAAAAGAACTAGAGGAAGAGAGAGATGTGATTAAAACCATTAACATTTCTGGTAAAAACACACAAGAAATCATCGAAAATGGAATTCGTGGTAAGGTTAATGGTTTAGGTTTTGATAAGGCTAGACAATAAGAAAAAGTAGCTATTGTCAATGATGATAGTAAAGTAGAAGCTAGCACATCTAATTCTGAAGGTAAGAAAATTGTTTCTGAACCTAATCATGTTAAATTTGTTGATTCAAAAGGTATCCCTGTTGTACACAAAAGGATTAACAATAGTAATTCAGATGATAAAGTGTTAGAGAAACCTAAGAATGTAAATATATGGTTTTTGTCTAAGTCTCAGTTGAAACAGAGATTAGATGGTCTTTCAGAGTCTAGCAAGATCAAGAGAAATAGGAATGGAAAAGAAGGTATTAACAAACAGAATAGTTACAAGAATGTACCTGATGCACCTAGGAAAAAATGCTATAAGTGTGGAAATCATAATCATTTGGCCCTAGACTGCAATCAAAAACCTTCTTGGAAAACTGAGTCCAGATTCCCCAAGACTCAGAAAATTCAATACCAACCACAAAAAGCTTGTTATCATTGTGGTAGTTTACTTCATTCCATTTATATGTGTAGAGAATATCATGAACTATATTATGACTATTATTCTTTGAAATCTGAAACTCCTAGTCACAAACAGTTTGTGAAATCAGAGTCTAAAGTTGACTCTACAACAGGTAAAGTAAAAGCAAAATCTTCAAAGCCCGTTGTTTCTAAATCTAGTAAGAAAGGATCCAATCAAAGTTGGTTCCTAAAAAATTCTAACTAGTTACTTATTGTTTGCAGGGCACAGGAAAGAGGCATTCAATTATCTTGGACAGTGGATGCTCTGGACATATGACTGGAAAGAAGTCCCTGCTTACAAAGTTTGAGAGGAAAGCTGGCCCAGTAAATATCTTTTGGAGATGGCAAAAAAGGAGAAACTCTGGGATATGGATCAATTGTTTTGGGGAATGTCATCATAGAAAATGTAGCACTTATTTGAAGGCTTGAAACATACTCTTTTAAGCATAAGTCAACTGGGTGATAAAGGTTACAAATCAATCTTTGACAGAGAAGGATGCAAAATCTTGAATATGCAGAATGGAGACATTGTTCTAAATGGTCAAAGACATGTTAACATATATGAAGCCAACTTAAGTGGTACATCTAAAGGAATTGTTAGATGTCTCTACAGCAAAGCAACAAGTGATGAAAGCTGGAATTGGCACAAGAAGCTCTCACATCTTAATTTCAAGAAGCTTAATCAACTTGTTAAGCACAATCTGGTGAGAGGCCTACCTCAGGCAAATTATGTGCAAGATGGACTTTGTGATGCATGTCAGCTTGGAAAGCAAAGAAGAACCACTTTCAAGAGCAAGACTGAGAATTCAATTACTGAACCATTTCACATGCTACATCTTGATCTGTTTGGTCCAGTAAACATTATGTCTATCAGCAAGAAAAGATTTGCTCTAGTGATAGTGGATGATTTCACAAGGTTCACATGGGTGTTCTTTCTACACAAGAAGGATGAAGCTCCTCAGCAAATCATTGAATTTGTCAAGAATATTCAGAATAACTCTGAGTACAAAGTCAAAGTACTTAGGAGTGACAATGGTACAGAATTCAAGAATTCTATAATGGAGGGGTTTTGTGCAGACAATGGAATCACTCAACAGTTTTCTGCACCTGGTACACCTCAACAGAATGGTGTAGTGGAAAGAAAGGACATGACTCTCATAGAGGCAGCAAGAACCATGCTTGCAGATGCAAGACTTCCAACCTACTTTTGGGCAGAAGCTATTAACACTGCATGTTTCACTCAAAACTGTACCTTGGTAAATAGTCATGGAAAAACTCCCTATGAGATGATCAAAGGAAAGAAACCAAGTATGAAATATTTTCACATCTTTGGATGCAAATGCTATGTCCTAAAAGTTCATCCAGAACAACTTGGAAAATTTGAAGCCAAATCGGATGAAGCAATCTTTCTAGGATATTCAACATCTAAGGCCTTCAAAGTTTATAATCTCAGAACTCACATTTTTATGGAATCAATTCATGTTGCATTTGATGATAAGAAATTTGGAATTCTACAAATTGATGAAAGCCATGACAAATTGGAATTTGAAAATCTGAAGAATTCTGATATACTCTCCAGTGATGATGAAGGTTCTCCAGAAGAAATTTCTATTGCTTCTCAAAGGAATGCTACTGTTGAGGGGGAGCAAATAAATCAAAGAGAACACAGTGATCATCAGGAGCAGATTAGTTATTCAGAGTCTACTCCATCAGGAACTGATCTTTCAGAGTCTACTGAGGAAAGATCAGTAACTAGTAGCAATATGGAATCTACTGATTCTATTGATCAAAGGGGAGTTATTAAAGGTAGAGAGAATTCTTCTACAAGAGATACCACTAACTTAGGGGGAGAATCTAGCAGAGTCAACCTACCACCTGTTAGAAAATGGACAAAGGATCATACTGAAGATTTGATTATTGGTGATCCAAATAGTGGTGTTCGAACTAGAAGATTAATTCAAAATGAATGCTTGTATAGCTGTTTTCTCTCAAATAATGAACCTAAGAAGGTTGAAGAAGCCTTATAGGATCCTGATTGGGTAATTGCAATGCAGGAGGATTTAAATGAGTTTGAGAGAAACAAAGTCTGGAAACTGGTACCAAGACCTAAAGATAGATCTATTGTTGGTGCAAGATGGGTTTTCAGAAACAAGCTAGATGAATCTGGTATGATTGTAAGAAACAAAGCAAGATTGGTGGCCAAGGGTTATTCTCAGGAAGAAGGCATTGATTATGATGAGACCTTTGCACCTGTAGCAAGATTGGAAGCAATCAGAATGTTTCTTGCATTTGCAGCTCATTCAAAATTCAAGGTATACCAGATGGACGTAAAGAGTGCTTTTCTAAATGGCAAACTTGATGAGGAAGTGTATGTGGAACAGCCACCCGGATTTGTTGATCCAAAGTTTCCAAATCATGTCTACAAACTTGACAAGGCACTCTATGGACTAAAGCAAGCACCAAGAGCATGGTATGAGACTTTGTCTAAATTTCTTCTTAAAAATGGCTTCACAAGAGGTACAATTGACAAAACTCTATTCTTTAGAAAGATAAAAGGTGAATTGCTTTTAGTTCAAGTTTATGTTGATGATATCATATTTGGCTCTACTAATGAAAAATTGTGTGCTAAGTTTAGCAAGCTTATGCAGTATAAGTATCAGATGATCATGATGGGTGAATTAAATTATTTCTTAGGCTTGCAGGTCAAACAGACTGAGACTGGTATTTTCATTAATCAGTCAAAGTATATCAAAGATCTTTTAAGAAGGTTTGACTTTCAAGACTGTGCAGTTGCAAAAACACCCATGGCAACAACCACTAAACTAGACTCAGATCCTAAGGGAAAGAGTGTGGATAATACTAGTTATAGAGGCATGATAGGCTCATTGTTATATCTAACTACAAGTAGGCCAGATATAATGTTTTCTACCTGTTTATGTGCTAGATTCCAAAGTGATCCTAAGGAATCTCATTTAATTGTTGTGAAGAGAATTTTTAGATATCTTAAAGGAACTCCAAATCTTGGTTTGTGGTACCCTAGAGAATCTGATTTCTTCCTAATTGGCTATTCAGACTCTGATTATGCAGGGTGTAAGATAGACAGGAAAAGAACTACAGGTACATGTCAATTCTTGGGAAATATATTGATTTCTTGGGTAAGCAAGAAACAACAATCTGTTTCAACCTCAACTGCAGAAGCTGAGTACATAGCAGCAGGCAGTTGTTGTGCACAGCTCCTTTGGATAAGAAATCAGTTGATGGATTATGGTATGACACTTAGTAATATTCCTATGTTTTGTGATAATACTAGTGCTATCAAAATTGCAGAAAATCCAGTTCAACATTCAAGGACTAAGCACATTGATGTCAGGTATCATTTTATTAGAGAACATATTGAGAATGGTACTGTGGAACTTCATTTTGTTCCTACTGACAAACAGCTTGCAGATATTCTAGCTAAACCACTTGATGAAACTACATTCAGTTGATTAGTAAGTGAGTTAGGATTGTTAAATTTCTAGATCTTTAACATCTACAATAGTAGCAAGGTATGTTGTTTTTAGCTTATATACTTGATATTCTTGTCAGGATCTATATTTGATTGTTAAATGCTTTAGCTATAACACTTTGCCTTAATAAATTTCAGTATGATAGACTTGTTAATAATCATCAGGATTAGATTTTATCAGGATGCTGACGTCATCAGTATTGTGAAAATTGTTTTAGATCCTGACGTTTACTTTGTATAGTAATCTAATTCTGTGATGTGTTAAGTCTATGCCAGCAAGTTTTAATATTTGCATACTGATAATTTATACATTATTCAATAATCAAAAGACAAGTAGATAATAAGAAATTGTATTTTCATTAATTGAAAACATTGTATACATGGAAATGAAATACAACATCTTTTTGTCTAACTTCTACTGATGATCCTATACTTGTCTAATGAAATGAATTCTGAGGTACAGGACAAGGAGCATCTCAAGAAATCCATCAGGGGATTTAAACAGCCTCGTTTGCTCTTGGATTCCTTGTCTGGGCGACTTGAATGAGAGTAGCTAACTTAAATGAATAGCATCCCCATCAAGATCAACCTCAGACTCTCGACCAAATTCTTCATCCTCAAGTTTTGAGGAGGTTAGGGGAAGATTGTATCCAACAGATGGATATTCTAGGAGAAACCTTTGGATATTATCTGAAACTACTCCATTCATGATTGGTTTGATGAGAAAAGTTGTCTCTTCAAAGAGATTATCAATAACAGGATGTTCATCGACTGTGAAAAACCTAAAGAATGGGTTTGAATGGAATTTTGGTTTGAGAATCATTGTTGAAAAGAAAAGAAATTGAAAGAGTTATGGAGAATGGCATAAGACGTCTGTTTCTTTTATAGAAAGACGTGAGAAGCTGAACAGTCACTTGGAATTTTCAATGAAGACATATGCTAATTGTAAGAACCCAGATTTTTGATAGAATTAAAACTTTTACTATGTAATGATGTAAGAACGAATAGTGGTTACGACTACGATGTAACGGTTGTTCTAATAAATAAATAGAATGGATGTGGGTTCAAATATTTATATGTCATGAAGAATAATTTTGGTTGACAGCATAGATAAGAATGATATATCTCCTAAAGATATAAGTTATATTATTCCAAGAAAGATTATTCTTGTGTCATCCAAATCAATATCTATTACAAGTCCAGCGGTTCCGTAAAAAGGTTAAGGAACACTCGAGGGTAAACCAGGCTCATTTTCCTAATTATAGGAATTAAATAAAAATAAGTGATGAATAGTGATTTTGGTGGAATTTGGAATATTATTATAATAATGCTATATCCGATATTCGGAATGGATTTCTGAGTTCGTATTAGTGATCCAGGAGGAAAATAAGTGTATGTAAAGGCTGTCGGATTCAGAAAAATAGCACTTTTATTTTCTCCGAAATTTCTCTGGACACTGCAAGACTTAAGGATTTATAAAAGGGATTTAAGGAAATTAAATTCAAGAAGTATTAAGAAAGATGGAGGATAGTATTATAAATATTAAGAAGGTTTCCGGTAAAACCCTAACTAGAAACGAATGAGTTATTCCCTAGAACGATTAGTCAAATTGAGCAATAACCGGACAAAAGAGCAAGCAGGGGAGGCAAGATGCATGCATGTGCAATTAAGAAAATATCTAGAAACCAATTAGTTACATAAGTAACTAGCATGTTTAGAACATAACCAAGTATTTAGCTTGCTTTATCATCCTAACCACAACAAATCAACACTTGTCCCTCCTAATTTCTTCATCCATTACATCACCACTTTAATAAAGCTACTTTAACCAAGATATTATCCAAGGCCTTCACTTTATGCAATTATTTTCCAAGAGCCAAGCAAAAGAACACAAAACTCTCTCTCATTTCCTCTCCATTCTGCTGCTCACGGTTCAAGTTAAAAGGGGGGTTCCCACCATCATTTGATCTTGATATGTTTATGGTGAGTACTTCATATCATAGTTTAGATGCCCTAAAAATTTCAGCTTCAAATTCATCTTTTTCCATTTTCAAATAAATCATCAAAGTGATGATGAATAGTGTTTCTCATGAACTAATCTTTGATTTTCTTGTTTCTTTTGATTGATCTAGCAAGCTTAAGCACTCTTAAGGACCATACCAAGATTTTTAAGGCTATTACATACTCTCAAGAAGGTATAAGTCTTGAAAACCCTAGATCTTACTTTGAGATTATGCTTGTTCTTGATGATTTTAGAGTAGTATGTTCATGATAATGTTATAAGCATGATTAGTTAAGTGATTTAGTTAATTTAAGAAGCATGATGATTTTGATGCTAAGATCAGTAGCTTCTGGACTTGTTGAGATGAAGATCATGTGTATAAGTTGGATTTGTGCCCGGTGTGGCTTGGTATTGTTGTTATGATTTTTGGAACGTTCGATTTATAGCCGTCGTAATGCCGAAATTTCGTTAACCTTAAGAAAACGATTTTGACAGAACATGTAACTCACTGTTTGGCTTCGTTTTCTGTCATGATAATCTAGATTATGTTATAAGATTCGTTTTGATATAAAGTTCGTATGAAATGGACTTACGGTTTAGAAGTTATGATTAAATTCGTAAAAGTGGTTCGAAACCGTAAACGAAAGTTCGTAACTGAAATTGGATCCCTTTAATATTGCGAAATCAGTGGTATATCTTAATAATTAAATAACAGAGATAAAAAGGAAAGTGTGGGAGAAGACCGCATGTCAAAAAGATCGTTTTCCGATTTTATAAAAATGATCGAATCACGGTTAAACGCAAACGAACCCCTAAAAGCATGCTTGATTATGACTTTGGTAAATAAATTAGAAAACGATCGATAAATCTCGAGGTCCAATTTTTCGACTTTAAAACTTATACTCCCTCTATCCCATCCATTTCTTTACAATTTCCTTTTTGGGACGTCCCACCAATTCTTTACATTACTAAAAATAGTAACTTTTAACAATAAAATATATTATTACATCCACTACTTCACTCCACTTTTTCAACACTTTATACTATTACACCCACTACTTCATTTATTTTAACAATAAAATCACTATTACACCCACTACTTCATTTATTTTAACAATATTACATCCACTATCCTTGGTCTCCGTGCACAGCCCCCATGTAAAGAAACTATCGGGACAGAGGGAGTACGATTTAAATACTTACCACATGTAAGTATAATGACACGCTTTATTAACAAACAAGTGTCGGGTAATAAAGGCAATAATAAGAGTGAATTAGAGGGGTATAACGAAACGATTTGAAAACATGTTTCGATTTAAGTTAAGTTTATACTTAACCTTTTGAAAGGTGTTAAGTGATTAATCCCAAATACCTTGGCTATTTATAGATCATCAGGCTGACCCGGGGCACGCTACCACTACCCCTACCCGCACTCGATTCCCAGGCAAGTTTCAAACCCTTTTTAAAAGGCTGTTGTTGTGAATACATATATATGTTTTCTGTTATACATATGCCATAGCATGCATGCCTACTTTTAAAGCCATATTGATATACTTGTTCCTGGAATTATTGTTGGCTTATAAGCTAGATAGTTAATATATCAGTTATAAGCCGGATATCACTAAGACCCTTAAGCGAAGGGCATCTGAATCTCATTCCTTGATTATAGACCGGGAGTCGTTATTCCTTGATATATTGATATTATTTTCAGAGGAAAATAATTAGGTAAATATTTCCCATTTATTATCTGGCGAATATTTTTGGAATATTCCCTTGAGATTATTCGATAAATATTACTCCCTCTGTCCCATCCATTTCTTTACAATTTCCTTTTTGGGTCGTCCCACCATTTCTTTACATTACCCAAAATAGTAAGTTTTAACACTATTACACCCACTACTTCACTTATTTTAACAATACTTTACACTATTTCACCCACTACTTAACTTATTTTAACAATAAAATCACTATTACACCCACTACTTCACTTATTTTAACAATAAAATCACTATTACACCCACTACTTCATTTATTTTAACAATATTACATCCACTTTACACCCACTATCCTTGACCTCCGTGCCCAGCCGTCATGTAAAGAACCGGCTGGGACGGAGGGAGTATCTGGATTATTCATCAGATATTTATTCGATGAACATTATCTTTAATATTCATCTACAGTCGATTTATTATTCGAATATTATTTCGAACCCTCAGTTAAGTTATTGACTTAAAGAATATTCATTCTTATTTACTCAATAGATATTATTTTCGAATATTCATTCAAGTTATTTATTTAATGAATATTATTTTAATATTCATTCGAGCCTTATATATTCAAATGAATATTATTTCGAATATTCATTCAATCTCTATTTATTTTATAAATATTAGTTGAACATTGATTCGAACTCCAGTTATTCGACAAATATTATTCAAAATATTCCCTTGTGACAATGAATATTATCTTCGACATTCATTTAAAGTCGATTCAATTATTGAACATAATTTCAAATGTTCCTTCGATAATCATTTCTTCTATAAATATTACTGAGTTGAATATCCATTGTTTGTTCAATAAATATTGTCTCAAATATTCAGTCGATCATTATGTCATCAATGAGTATCATTCTTAAGTATAACATTCATTATTGATTCAGCGAATATTATTTCAAATATCCATTTGATGATTATTTCATCACTAAATATCATTATTAATTTGAATATTCATTATTTGTTCAATGAATATTATTCTGAATATTTATTCAAAGATTATTCCGAGCAACACTTTTCCGATATCTGTGACTCAATAAATATTCTTGGAATATTTATTTAATTCTTCTAACTCATTTCAAAAAGGATTTACTTCATTCAAATAGTATTATCGAACTTCGAACACTATATAAATTATTACAGAGCCTTATTATTATTAAATTATCAAGGAAGGTTCTCAGTAATTCCCTTCTTCCTGCGATTCTATTGTAAGGGAACCTTACTTGAGGAATGTTATTTATGGAATTGCGTATACCCACTCATTATTCGAGGGGTAAGAATGTTGGAACAAGTTGGTATCCATTAACAAGCGGTAACTTGGGAAATATTGGTGAATTTTCCTTTCCAATTAGATACGACTACTTTGTGGAGTCTTATCAACAAGTACTATACTTGGGGAAAGGGAGAAGAACTTTACGTTTCAAAGTTATGGATGTGAAATGAACTAGGAGATGCGTAAGTGACCCAGTGGCGCCGGTCCAGCAAAATGGCCCAACCGTTGGCCGAGGGGGTTCCAGAAGGCGGTAGACAAGTAAATCCGTCGGTGCTTCCTTCTACATGTAGTAAACAAGAGGTGGGGAGCATAACATGTGACTAATCATCGTGTAAATGCTATGTCTCCTGGCGCGTCAAACTCCAGTATTAGTTCATCACTCAATGTTGGAAATTTTCTGCAACATCATCATAGTTGGCAGAGTTGAAAAGTATTTCAAACTGGAATTGCAATATCTTTCTTGCAAGTTCCTATTTTTATGAAAATGATGCTATCTTGCTTATTTTGGCATAGCATATGCTTCCACGAAATATATACCTGTTGAGTTACCTTATAACTTCATCCTTTATATTAAACTGGCACTATTTTCGCTAATGCATGGCATATGATTTCAAAAATATATCTTTGAACTGTCATATATATTACCGCTCAGTTATATTATTGTTGGTGGGCTATTGCTCACCCTTGCTTATTCATATTGTCACAACAACAGCTAGGTCACATGGCTCGCGTCAGGCGCACTCGGCGCAAGCAGCTTACCCGACCCACAGGACTACCCGCTGATATCATCGCTGCCATTGCTGAGGTAGCATAGACCAGCATCCTTTGGGTTACCAGTTTAATATGTATCAATAATGTTAATCAACGGCAAAACTCTTAAACTTATGATGTTATCCTTTTGGTTTGTAATAACTTTTATTCGTAAATCCGTAATGTGAGACCTATTTCAATTTCATCTCTGGGACTATAACTGTGTGTGTGTGAGTGGATATTATTGTGGGTTCACAGCATGTGATTTATTTATTGTGGACTCAAGTAAAGTATCAATCATGGAAAATAGACCGTAACGACCCGATCCCGGACCCCGGATCTGGGGGTGTTACACTAATTATCGCGTGTGACTTTATTTCTTGTATTTTCAAGAAATGTCGAATATATCTAACCAATTGATTTTGTTCAGATTAATTGTTTATTTCTTTTTCAGATAAAAGAAAGATGCCACGTGGAAACTCCATATTAAGTCTCTGGAATCAGGATGATATTGATCAGGATTTCAAGTGTGACCATTAGGATTTGAAAATTATATTTTTAAATCACATTGCATTTTGTGATTATTTTGATGGGAGGTCAACAGGAAAAGGAAGCTGATCAGTATTGATTTTTATCTTGATAATACCTTGATTTATTTCATGAAAATCAATTTTGGATTTTATTTTCCAAAAATCATGAGTAACCGCACTTTTCAGGGACTGACACCTGTCAATCTACGTGTCGACGTGGGATAGTGGTCTGAAAGATTTGTAAAATATATTTATTTTGAAACTCTAATCGTGTAATTGCTTTCTCTAATTTCACATTCTCTAAAGCAAAAAACACTCTCGAGTTTTCAAAATCACTAATCCATTTCAAGAATTTTTCAAGTTCTTTTCAGATAAAAAAATGGCAGCTTAGAGAAGATTACCTAAATCAGTAGCTTTCAAGTTTGGTGACTTCGATTTTATGACAAACAATCATGTAGCAGCTATCACCAACAAGAAAGGAGTGTCAACTGATTTTCATCCAATCATGGACTTTCTGGCATATGGACCATTAAGTTATGCATTGACAGCATCTCCACAAATTAATCAAGCAGCTGTTACACAAGCCTGGGAGAATGCTAAGGTAATTGATTATACTCATAGTCAATCAGGTAAGATTGTTCTACAATTAGGACAAGATTCTTTTGATATTACTGAATCTGTTGTTAATTCAGTACTTCACTTACCTGTTAGTTTGATTTATGAGAATGTACCATCTGATGATGATGTTAGAACTTTGTTGTCTGCATTAGGTTATAATGGACCTTTAGATAACATGAGCCAGTTAAGAAGATCTTATCTTAGGAAAGAGTGGTCTTTCTTCTTTGATCAATTAGCTAAATGCTTTACTGGTAAATATAGTTCTTTTGATCAAATTACTTCTATTACTTCACATATTGCTTACAGTTTGCTTTATGACAGAGTAGTTAACATTGGTCACATTATCTTAAGTCAGATGTGTATTAAACTTGGGTTAAGAGATCAAAACAGGGAAATAGTTTATTATCATAGATTTATACAATTATTTATTAACCATTTTATTCCTGATGTTGAAGCTAGATTTGGTAGAGAACATTGTGTTTCTTCTTATGTACAGCAAAAGAGAATTTTCTCTTACATTACAAAGAAGGACAATGAAAAGAATCTAGATGAAATACCTGCAATTCATTATCCACATCATGTTCAGGTAATTCTTAAAACTCATCTTCCTACTCTCTACAATTCTTCTTTCTTTTGTGGTGAAATGGCTCAGGAATCTCATTTGGAGGAGAACCCACCTGTGTCTACCCAAGTAGCCCAAAACATTATAGTCTCTGAAACAATTCAAGAACAAAGTTTTAATCCACGGCCTATTGTTTCAAAGAAACCAACCTCTGGTGTTTCTCAAAAGACATCAGTTGTAAGGAAGAGAAGATTTGTTGTGTCAAGTAGTAGTAGTAGTTCTAGTGAAGATGATGATAATATATCTCTTGCTGAGAGAGAAAAATTGAAGGTTGCAATTCGACTTTCTAAGCTAGGACAAAGAGATGAAGCACCTAGTCATAGCCAGGCTGCAGTTTCTCAAAAGACTGTAGTACTTAAAAAGGAAAAACAGTTACTGGATACTGTCTCTCAAAAGACTGTGTCTATTGAAAAAGGATCTCATCCCAAGATCAATTCTTTGTCTACACCTCTTGAGTCTTCTCAGGATAAATCTTTTGCTCACTATACCAGGAGAATAAGGAGAAAGATTCAATTGTCACCTACACACACAGAGTCTAGTCCAAATAATATCATGCAGGTCTCTACAAATGAAGCTACAATCAAGTCAGCAAATGACTATAGAGATCTGGATATTGATTCTTCATGGGAAACTACATTATCATACATACTGGCTATGGGACTAATTTCTCTCAAAGTGAAGTTATCAAGGCCTGTTCTAGATTTTTTGGTTGAAAGAGTACCAAAACTTTTATTTCCAGATGAATATGGACTTCTATATCAAAGGCTTGACTTAATGAGGATGTATTTCTATGTATCTGTCAGAAGACAATTAGTCAATAAATTTGGACTCTCGAAGCATGTTGCACTTCAATCACTACATACATACTTATTTGACAAGGATGTCATTATTGAAGATGCTTCAGCTCAAGGTGAACAACTGGAGGAACTAGATAGAGGAATGCAGTCAACAGAAGATACTATTGCACCAGTGGTGGATAGTAGGAAAAATCAGATCACAGTCACTGTAACACAAGAACCATCTAGTCAGAGGTTGGATGATTCAGGAGCTGTGATAGCTGATGTTGAAAGATCTTATGTGATGACTGAAATTGCAAGTGAGAAACCCTATGATATGGGAGCACTACTAGAAAAACAGCCTACAACATCGGTTTTTGACTGATGTTAAAAGTGTTTCAGAACCGATGTCTTTGTTGGTGTAGATAAAGGGGGGGTCTTTAACATCGGTTCCTGACCGATGTCAAAGATGTTTATAGACATCGGTTCCCGAGAAGAAACTGATGTCTTTCCTACTGTTTAACATCGGTTTTTATAGAAGAACTGATGTTTAATACCATCTTAGACATCAGTTCAATAACTAAACGATGTTTAATATAACCTTTAACATCAGTTTTTATAACATAATGGATGTTTAATATTTTTTTTAACATCGGTTCATGTTACAAACCTGATGTTTATACTTGTATATGTACCACCTTTAGCATCATTTAAAAGTTTTAATATGATGTTATTTCTATTTTTTAACATCGATTTTCACTTACATGTATTGTTAATTTTGCTTGATTGCATGCATTATTCCTCCTTTATATTCAGCAGCTAGAACCAAAACAACAACAAAAGAATTAAATAGAACTTGGAAGGCATTTCTCAACTACTCATTACCAAAAACCAAATTCATTGCAACAAAATAAGAAAGTTTAGCTCCAATCCAAGATTACCATCCGACATACATAACCAATCCAAGTTTTAAATAAATCAAACTATCAAACAATCCACAAAACTAACCGATGACTCTAAACATAAACCAAATAAAGTACCAATATTCCAACGATAGCAACCACCATATACATTGTCAAAACCAAACTGGTTGAGGTACGTAGCTACAGATCACAAATCACTTTGCTCTAATTTGTCTTCGATGAACTTGATGAACTCCATACGAACGTGATGGCCTAGCTGACCCTGTGACAGATACAACTGCTTTGCGACTTTGGATTTGATTGCTTTCTTCATAGCATCCTACAGTTAAAGAAAAGACATATATTCCGTTAGAAAAAGCGCAAGCAGAAAAATACTAAATTTTAACACAACATAGAACAAAACCGACTGATGAATCAAATTGAGATGAAAGGTTATAAACACTAATACAGCAAAGATGGCACCACAACCATTCTATGATTTGCTCTTAAAAACTTAACTTAAATTACCACAAATCTATTTTTTCTTTTGTTTGTGTAATATATATGCGACACAGTACTTTTGTCCTAGAATTCAATTAATGACACATTGATTTATTTTTTGCTTCAACCACCTGAAAACAATTAGCAAGTTGTAAAGATGACTACTTTTCAGTCATATACATGCATAGAGAAGTCTGGGTATCTTTTAAGTAGTTGATACAAGTTCCAGGCAGAGCCGCAGAGGGTTGGAAATTAGTAAGATACAGGATTATATGAATCAATAATTCACTAGAATAATAATATTTGAAGGACTATTATTACAATTAATTATTACCTTAGGGAAAGGAAATGTGAAGCTCAAAGTATCATCAAATTTAACTTTTATCTTGTGTTTCAAGTGGAACAGTAATAAAATGTTTCAGTAATAATAATATCTGAAATATGTTTTAACATCAGTAATGAACCAACCGATGTCTAAAATACTTTTAACATCAGTGACATTTCTAACTGATGTTAAAAGTGTGATGTTATATCTACCAATTCTAGTAGTGGAGGAATAACTTTGACTGATTTTCTTGAAGATCAAACAAACATTGTTCATTCAGAGTTTATTCACCTTGAGGGTGAGTCTCAGCAAACAACACTTAAAGATGGTGACATACTAACTAGGGTGTCTAATGAAGTATTACTGAAGACATCAGAGTCTAGTAAAGAACCTGAAAGTGGTATACTGGAGCCTATAGTATCTGGAAGGAAAGAAGATGATTGTAAGGGTTCAGAGACTATAGCAGCTCACTCCTTGGAGAAAACCTCAAGCCCCTTGCCAAATGAGGAACCCTCTCTCCATGTGAGTTCAGGTATAAAAACTTCTTCTAAACTCTATTTTTCTGTAGGTCATGAGAGCACTTATCCAAATTTGAGTGATATACTTGAAAAGATGGATATTGATCCACAATCAGAGCGGCTGGCTCCTGACCAGGCAAAAGGAGAGGTAGAAAGAGTGGTGACTTTAGATAGTCAAAGTGAGATTGAGGGTATGGATGATCAACTCCATAGTGAGGGAGAGAAAATTAGGAAACCATCGTTTGATTTCTGGGATCAGGATTTTCCTGAATCTTGGTCTAATAATCTTGGTATGGATGCTGGTACTTATTCTTTTATCAAGATGTATGAGAATAATGACTTAGCAAAGCACAACTCAAAGCCAGAAGTTAAAGCTCAGAAGCAAAAAGAAAGGCTTGCAGGAATTATCAACAGAAGAGGTGAAAGGCTAAGACAAACTTCTACATTATCAGTACCAGAAGATATTTCTAATGATCCAAGTATTCCTTTATTTGTACTTCCACTATCAGCAAGAATTGAAACATCAACACTATCTGATCAATCTAAGGAGAAGTCAGAATTTGTAGATGTTAGTACATAGAATACTGGTGAAGGACAAGATGATCATATTGCAGCTTCAAATCAGAAAGATGAAGATGTTTGTAACTCTAATCGAGTTTTATTACTTGAATATCATTCTACACAGGCAACTTCTTCTACAAGACTTGAATCTGAAGATATTCCAAACACTTCCAACATTGAAGTCAATTCTGAAATTCTATAAGATATTCAGAAATCTCAAGTTGAAATTCAATCAAGACTTCAAACACTTGATGATAACCAAGTCACTATTATGGAAAATCAAGCAGTTCTGATGAATCTCATTTGTTCTGTTACTGAATCTCTTGGAATTAATGTTGCTGATGTCAAAAAGGGGGAGATAAAGACAATTCAAAGACAACAACAACAACAGACTGAGGATAAAAGAAGAACTGGGGGAGATAAAGATTGTGACAGAGGTGAATCTCATCATGGAAGTGGTATAGGAAAAGAAGCGTCAAATAGTTGAATTCTTTCGTCTAAGTACTGGATACTATGTCTATATCTAAGAAGAGGAGGTACTTAACTTCATGATTTTTGAATTCATAAATTCTATTCTGATTGTATTGTTATATGTTTTGACATCAACAACTCAGATTTATGCTTCAGATTTTAAAGCATAAATAGGGGGAGATTGTTAGGAATAATTCATGAGTTATGATGTTAAGAATAGAATTTTACTTATACTTCTTGTACATCCTGATTTTATAAAGGATTTAGCACCTTGTATAGGAAATATGTGTTAGACAGTTATCTGTAAAGTTTAGTCAGGAATGAACAGTGCATCAAGTACTATATGTCAGGAACTGAGATCGAATCCTGATATGTCAAGTCAAATACTGATCAAGTACTGATAGGATGATTAGATCCTGATGCAATAAGGAATCCTGATATCAATCGTGTTACTGATGATGTCATTATGGTTGCTACAAAAACTGGCAAGTGCTATAAAACAGGATCGTTGTTTGAAGAACAAGCAAGAAGATTTCATGAAGGAAAGAATTTTCTATTGATGGAAACTATCAACTGAAAGGCACAGAACATTGTCATGTATAGATTATCTTTCTGTTATTAGTTGATAGGTAGCATTATAAATACTCTCTCTATATCATTGTAAAAATAAGTTTGGGTCGTGAGTTTTGTGTGCGTAGCTCTGTATAAGTTTTGTATTCGAAAGTTCGAAACAAACAGAGAGAGAGTTTTATTTTGTCAGCAGTTGCTAAAGGTATTGTACACCTTTGGTAGAGTTTGTATTTGATCTTATTAATACAAACAGAGTTTGATTCATTCATTTATTCTTGTTCATATAACCAAGCAAAATTCAGACACGATTATATAACTTGTATTCAAACCCCCCCCCCTTCTACAAGTTATTCGAGTTAACACATTTGAATCTTCCAGATTGTACAGATATCTGTTGTATTTCTTTGGTATGAACTCTTGACAATCAACTTACAATTTATTACACACGGTTTTTCACCACCTTGCATGTAGATAATAACAACTTGCAGCCTACCATATTTTACTCCTTGAAAACCAGCTTCTGAATTTGAATAGCTGTTGCATACAAATTCCAGGATCCTAGGAAGACTTATGTACATCTCTTATATGAAAAGTTGACCATGCATGCAGTAGAAATTATTAGACACGGCTGCCCACCATATTTTGAGGATGACATTATGCAAACCCATCTGTTTTCTTTATTGTTTCAAGAGAGTTTGAATTCTAACACTCCCCCTCAAACTTGACTTTCCATTCTGAGCTTCTTTTTCATTTTCTGAAACACATCCGGCTTCAACGATTTTGTAAAAAAATCTACCAAATTTTCTTCAGTCTTGCAGTGCACCAATTCCACAATTTTGTCTGTGACGCCCCCAGATCCGGGGTCGGAGATCTAGGCGCTCACGGTCCATTTTCCATTAATAACATACTTGTTCTTGCACACAATATAAATAAACAACCATTGACCCCACAATAAACTCACACCGCACACACACACACACACAGGTTAGAGTCTCAGAAACGTCATACATATGAATAAGCAAAAGTAAGAATTTTAGAGTTATTACAGACTGAATTAAATAGCATTTATGCTACCAGCAACACTTCGATATGAAGCGAAGTTGGCGGCTTGAAAGTTTGTTACGGTACACTGCCTTGCACAGGTCATACTTATAGATAAAACGTACTAACAAAAGTTGCCGACCAATCCGGCTAACGGGGCCTACCGGTGGAATCTCAACTGCAGCCTGGGGTCTAGTCACCTGCTTTCGAACAGTCTGATAGGTTCTTGCCATTTCTCTTAGCTGTTGTGTTTGTAAAATTTGAAAACAAGCAAGAATGAGCAACTATAGCTCAGCAAGAATATAGGTATAAGATAAGCAATATAACATTTCATATGTATAACAGTCATTAAACTCGTTGTATCAATCAGTTATAAAATCACTTGTCATTATTGGTAAATTTCAAAGGTGCACCAGTACGTGCCCTTGTTTTCAAAATAACCTTGCAGTTCTAGCTACTGCATAAAGTCAACATCTTTCTCATCAAAATAGGACACTATCGGCAACTGGCACATAGGCCTAAGATGCAGTGTCAAAGCATTTTTCCAAAGTGGAGGAATGGGACTTAAAGAAAACATAAAACCTGACAGGGATTGACGATGATCAGTCGCCACATCCGAGTCCAATAATCCGCGGGTCTTCTCTACCGGTAGAAGGATAGAAACTACATCCGTAACTATCCCCGAGTGAAAACTACATCCGTAATCACCCTCGATGAAAACTACATCCGTAATCATCCTTCGGCAACACCTGGGCCGGAATAATAAGTGATGGACCGCCTGGCTCACGGCCGCTTACACATCCCGGGAATCGTTCGTCAACGGTTCCCACACCTGCCAGAGTCCCTTTTTCTTTTTCTTTTAAAAACCAGATTTTGATTGAAAATAGAGTAGTTGTGGTTCGACATCAGTCGACCGATAGTTCTTGAAGTCATCCGAGAAGCAGGACCTGACCGGGGGTTTTCGAAAATGTTTTGAGTTCGAAAAAAAGTTCGAGTTTTAAAGTATTAAAAGGTATCTTGGATTAACTTTGTTTTTAAAATAGTGAACAATAATTATTAAATGATATTTAAGATTTAATATTAATAATTAATAAAATAACTATTTAATAAAATAAACTTTTAATCCAAGATAGGGTTTCGAGTATTTACGAAGATATAATAATAGTTATTTGAATATACGATACCACCCGAATGACCCTTCGGGTTTTCGCAATATAATATACCGCTCCCCGGTCAATAGTATATACGGACCGCTACGACCTCTATTGCTAGAGTCGTTGTCTGAAGAAAACATTTCAATCTAAGTTCAAGGGGTAAAAGCATACATGTACTTGTTCAATCTCAATTGCATCAATACTTCGATAAACATAGCATTTGATATAATTTGAAAACTACAAACACAACAGTGAAAATCCTTGTATATGTATAAGTTTTGAAAAGTAAACTTGCCTTGGTTTGGTTGGGGTGGTCGAGCGTGTGAATTCGAACGATCTATACATAAACAATAATCGTTCGTTAGTACCTTAACAATTTCTTCCTAATTACGGGGTTTTAAGGGGATACGAAATTAACTTAACGACTTCGTATTATGACTCCCTAGCCCCACTATAGGTCCATGACATCATTCGTTTACGCTCGTCACTTACTCGACTTAATTTAGTTACCACGTTCGAACCATAACCATTACTCCTAGAATTATGCTCCACTAACGACTTTTTCCCTTGCGCGAAATTTACTCTAGCATTTTTATAAAATTCAAAAATTCGTATTTTAATCCAATTCTTTTTGGGTAGCCTTCACCACTGTATTTCCTAGCTTCTCTAATTTTTCCATGATCCCAAATAATTTTTAAGGTGTTTAAACAAGGTTCACAAGGGGGTCACTTTATGCAGTCCATAGTCCAGAAACAAAATCACTCCTCCGGCCATAACTAAAAATCCACACATCACCTAGCTATGAATCTTACATATCCAGAAACTACATTCAATTATCTTTCCAACAATATAAGGTAGGACATCAGGGGACATCATTTAGGTGTTCAAAATCGTGCTACAACACAGGTAAAAGTTCCTGGACAAAATCAGCAAGCTCAAATCACTTAGATCAACCATTTTTCATGCTTCCATAACATAAACACCACTTAAAACACTTAGATCATGACTCATAACACTCATGGAGATATATATGTTCACCATAGTCATAAAATTCACCATCTCAACATCCAAACCTAAGATCCATGTTATCCAATACATATACATCCAAGATAACCCCTAAAATGCATGGATCTACTACCATACTACATGAACAACACATAACCAAGGGTGGTTTGAGATTTCATACCTTCTTGAGCTCCTAGAGACTTTGAACAATCTTTATACAACTTAAAGACACCTTAGATGGCCTCCTACAACACTCACAATGCAAGATCTAAAGGAAGAACAAACTTGGTTACTATTCATCCAAACTTTAACAATTTATAACTTGGAATTGGATGGATGAAATGAAGTGAAATTGCTAGCATACCTTGCTTAGATGATGTAGTTGACCTAGGAATTATATTATGATTTATGAGTGATGGAAGAGGGAGGAGAAGAATTTTTCTTCTCCACTTTCAAGCTTGGCCGAGAGCACCTTGTTCAAGGGGGGGGAGGAGTTTGATTTTTCTTTTGTGTTTTGTGTGGTTGAATAATTGATTGGGTGATACATATAATTGTATGTATTAGCATTGTACAAGCCTAGGTATGGCTATAGGCATGGCTCCTTGTACTATTGGTCTCCTCCTTTTTGAAAAGCATGCAACTAAACACTATTCACCTTCCAATGGCCAACT
The DNA here is from genome assembly GCA_037693485.1 of Kitagawia praeruptora. NCBI lineage: Eukaryota > Viridiplantae > Streptophyta > Magnoliopsida > Apiales > Apiaceae > Kitagawia > Kitagawia praeruptora. The sequence continues at coordinate 154,540,323 of CM075351.1, read as the reverse complement.
AGTTTGCTAGGTTTCTAACTACTTGGTTGCATGGGCTTGCATGCAATACTACTCCTTGTATTATTATTCTCCCACCAATGCTTATTATCTAATCTTTAATTCGTATCGTATCTTAATTAATCTCTCGTAATAATATTTTGTCGCGTAGGGATTTCCCTTATAATTCCTTAAGTACTAATTGTGTAAATTCCTCTAATGTCCATAATTCCTTATCATAATTCTTAATAAATCTTTTAACACTCTAATCATTCTCAAATCCCAAGTTTCATAAATCTCACTACCAATAAGACTCTTGCCTTCACAATCTCCCTTTTTATCTTACATAGTGAACACAACAACACAGTTTTCCAGACAATCAACTCCATTAATCACAGGGATGACCAGAAAGGTTCCATATTGACATTGACACAAGATATTAAATAAAATAAAATATTACCAAAAATTAGGGTTCTTACATTGTCGTTCACCTGTTCTTGAATAAAATGATATTTTATATTGATGTGCTTGCTCCGACTGTGTGACACTGGATTTTTCGCAAGTGAAATAGCAGATTTATTATCGACGTAGATAGTAACCGGATCCTCCTTTGCAAGATTTAACTCGCCCAATATGTAGCCTAGCCACATAGCTTGACATGCGCATGTTGCTGCTGCGATGTATTCTGCCTCACATGTTGAGAGAGCAACTGTCTATTGCTTTCTTGATGACCACGAAAATATCGCCGAACCGATATGAAAAGCATATCCAGAAGTGTTTTTCCCGTCATCCAAATCACCACCATAATCACTTTCTGAGTAGCCAACTAAATTTGAATCTTGAGAATGCGTGTAAAATAAACCATTATCAAGCGTACCTTTTATGTATCTCAAAATTCTTTTAGCTTCCATGAAGTGATCTTGCTTCGGCTTCTCCATGTACCTACTAACCAGTCCAATTGCATACATGATATCTGGATGAGTGAAAGTTAGGTACCTCAGACTTCCGACCAAACTTTTGAATAATGTCGGATTTACCGACTCTCTTGTTGAATCTATTCTTAGCTTTATGCTTGCTTCTGCTAGCGTGCTCACTGGCTTGCAATCCTCCATTCTGAATTTCTTTAGAATCTGCTCCGCATATTTTTTCTGTGACATAAAGATCCCGTCTTTGCTTTGGTTGACTTCAACTCCAAGAAAATATGACATTTGACCAATATCTGTCATCTCAAATTCATTAGTCATAACTTTCTTAAAATCATCAAACATACCAGGGTTGTTTTCGGTAAAGATCATGTCGTCCACGTACAAGCACACGATCATAATATCTCCCCCTGAATTTGTTTTTGTGTAGAGTGCATGCTCGTATGGACTTTTCACAAAACCATTCTTCTGAAAATATTCATCAACCCTTGTGTTCCATGTTCGCGGGGCTTGCTTCAAACCATACAAGGCTTTCTTCAATCTGTAGACTTTGTTTTCTTTGCCTTTTTGAACATATCTGGGAGGCTGCTCAATATAGACTTCTTCATCGAGATAACCATTCAGGAATGCTGACTTCACATCCATCTGATAAATCTTCCATTGATTTTGAGCTGCAAGTGCTGTAAGAAGTCTTATGGTATCCACTCTTGCAACTGGAGCAAATACCTCATCATAGTCAATGGTTTTATAGACCCATTTGACACCAATAGATTTGTGTTCCTCTGGAAGATCTGTGAGCTCCCAAGTATCATTCTTCTTGATTGCACCAATTTCTTCATCCATGGCCTTGTTCCATTTTCTTTCTTCAGAAGCTTCCCCAAATGTTACTGGATCACATTCAGCCATTAAATAAAATAATGAATAATCAAAGGTTGTTTGTACCGGACTTGTTGCTTCATAAATGTTATCCAAACTCCGCATTTTTCTTGGTGCTCCCCCTGAACTACTTCTACTGCTGCTTCCTGAACTCGATGGTGTTGAAGCAGGAGTTTGTTGATTCGGACTTTGTGGAGGAGTTGGATCATCATCTCCGTCATCTTCTATGTTTGAGCCATCAACATCATCATCGTCATCATTGAAAAATAAACCAGCAACTTTTCTTTCCTCATCGTTCCATTTCCAGTAATCGGATTCATCGAATTCAACATCTCGAGAAATGATTAATTTCTTTGTGAGGGGATTATAGAGTCTGTAAGCTTTGGTCCTTTTATCATATCCGGTAAAGATGCACTTTTTGCCTTTATCATCCAGCTTCTTCCTTTTCTGATCGGGAACATGTGCATATGCAATGCACCCAAAAATCCTGAGATGTCCAACTGATGGTTTGCTACCACTCCATGCTTCATTTGGAGTTTTGTTTCTGACACTTTTCATTGGACAACGACTCAACAAATAAACTATACAGAGAACGGCTTCAGGCCAGAATGTTCTTGGCATGTGCTTTGCTTTCACCATGCTCCTTGCCATGTCAAGAATAGTACGATTCTTCCTTTCTACAATGCCATTTTATTGTGGGGTGTAGGCCGTTGTCAACTGATGATTGATTCCATGTGCTCGGCAGAAATTTATGAATAAATTTGAAGTATACTCGCCTCCTCTGTCTGATCGAAGTATCTTCAAAAAATGACCACTGTGCTTTTCTGCCATAGCTTTGAACTCCTTGAATTTATCAAGAGCCTCCGTCTTTTCTTTAATGATATATACCCAACTTTTCCTGCTAAAATCATCAATAAATGTTAGGTAATATCTGTTACCTCCAAGTGATGGAATATCAAATGGACCAGCAATATCTGTGTGAACAATCTTCAATGGCCTTCTGGCTCTCCATGATTTTCCGACCGAAAAGCTTTGTCGGTGTTGCTTCCCCTTGACACACGCTTCAAACAAATTATCTGGTTCCTTGATTTCTGGCAAGCCATCCACCATCTTTGTCTTTGATAATAATTTTAAGCCAGAAAATCCAAGATGACCAAATCTCAAATGCCGTAACCACGAGTCATTTTTAATGACCGACTTCAAACACTTCTGCACCTTCGTCTGCATATCAAGTGTGAACAGACGATTCTTTGACATCTCCACATTTGCAATTAATTCTCGAACCTGATTTCTGATGATAAGAGAATTATCCTGCATCTGAATATTATATCCCTTCTCCACAAGTTGGCCAAGACTGATGATATTACTTTTCAAAGCAGGTATATAATAAACATCATTTATATACTTCTTATCATCTTTATTTGACACAATCATAATAGTACCTTTGCCTTTGACGAGAATCTTTGACGAGTCACCAAAAGTAACTTCTTCGTTGATGGTGTCGTCTATCTCCGTAAATAAATCCTTGTGGCCACACATGTGGTTGCTAGCGCCCGAATCTAGACACCATGTATTTTTCTTGCCTTCATCATCTCCTTTGTAAGTGAGGAACATAGCAGACGCCACATCTTTATCTTCTTTTGCTGCTGCAAAATGTCTCATTTCTTCCACTTTTGGAGATCTACACTCATAACTAAAATGGCCAAATTTATTACAATTGTAACACTGAAATTGAGACTTGTCACCTCGTTGAAATCCGCCTCTTCCTTGGCCTCTAAAATTTTGACCGCGACCAGATGGTTGATAACCTTGAGAATTCTGGCCTCTATTGAAAAACTGCCTACCACGTCCTCGTCCACCTCTGTAGCCACCTCTGCCACGTACAGAACTGCTGCTGCCAGAACTATCACCGATGGATACTTTACTTTGCAACGCCTTCTCCAAATGGCTTGCGTCATCATGTTGATTCATTCGCTGCTCGTGGGGCTTAAAGAGAACCAACGAGCTCATCAATGGATATTGTGAACAGATCTTTTGACTCCTCAATAGACGTAACAACATAATCAAATTTTCTTGTCAACGAACGGAGCAATTTTTCCATGACCCGAACATCATCGAGACTTTTGCCATTTCTTTTCATTTCGTTTGTCACCGTTTTTAAATGCATAACATATTCACCGATATTTTCTGAAGTCTTCATTTTGATATTTTTGAACTCGCCACGAAGAACTTGGAGCCGCACCTTTTTTACTTTCTCGACACCTTGGAATGATTTTTGCAAAATCTCCCACGACTCTTTCGATGTTTTTGCCTCCGAGATTTTTTCAAAGGTTGATTCGTCAACTCCTTGAAAAAATAAGTACAAAGCCTTCTTGTCTTTTTTTCGAGACTCCTTTAATGTTGACTTTTGGTCATTTGATAAGCCTGCTTCAGCAGCTGCATCTGCGGGTTCAGTATACCCGTTTTCAACCATATCCCAAATATCTTGGGAACCAAGTAACACCTTCATTTGAATACTCCAATTTCCATAATTTGTAGCCGTCAACTTCGGTTTCCATGAACGAAACCTTAGCTCTGATACCACTTGTTGGAAACGTGAATGGGCTCACTCAACTATTTTTAAACTCACGAACAGGATGTGTATGTGTGTTGTGTATTATTTGTTTTACCAAATGAAGGAAAAACACATAACAGGCTTTTATTTCTCAAACTATAATTAAGCTACAGCTTATTTTGTTACACACGTACAACTAGAGCTTCAGCTAGCTATTTTTCTTTTTCACTCGGTACAACACTACTACAGACCAGATCTATTTATAGGCTTTAAAAACTAACATACATATCATGCCTTACATCACTTTTCTTTAAATTCCTCGCCAGCCTTACATTTTACAATTTCTAAGAGATAGCCTACCTTAATTCCAGGAGCTATTTCATCTTCACATTTGACTCTTCCAGATTGTACAGCTAGCTGTTGTATTTCTTTGGTATGAACTCTTGACAATCAACTTACAATTTATTACACACGGTTTTTTACTACCTTGCATGTAGATAATAACAACTTGCAGCCTACCATATTTTACTCCTTGAAAACCCAGCTTCTGAATTTGAATAGCTGTTGCATACAAACTCCAGGATCCTAGGAAGACTTATGTACATCTCTTATATGAAAAGTTGACCATGCATGCAGTAGAAATTATTAGACACGGCTGCCCACCATATTTTGAGGATGATATTATGCAAACCCAACTATTTTATTTATTGTTTCAAGAGAGTTTGAATTCTAACATGTAACAAGAAGCTTTATGACACCGAAATGACCTGCATCATGCGGCCTATTTTTATCCAATTTATAACAGTTTCCTTTCAGTCTTCATTTGGTTGTGAGGTAGAGGTCCACGTTGTCTGCGTGCAGTATGAGTTGGAACGGATTTAACTTTCTCTTAGTACTGAATATAGTGATTTATTCGGCCTTACCACAATTATATATGTATTTTCTAAAAAAAAAGTTTAAAGCAATAAAACGACTACATGATATGGAGGGGCATACCCCAATTTTTCAGCTCAGGACAAGATACCAACCAACTACATTATAGAAGCAGCCTAATATAGAAGGCTCAATAATTACTAGTGTTTTAATTTATTCATACAAAAAGAGGTTTTCTTTGAATACATTTTTTATAGCAAATACCACCTGAAGCATGATGCCCGCCCTTGGTTGTGAACTCTGAAATTTCGCTCTTTCCATGTGTGGTAAACACCCACTGCAAGAAAGAGAGCCCCCTTTTTTCTTCTTGTAAAAGATTCTCTTGCATTAAAAGTAACCCAAATTTTCAGTTACACCAATCAGCATCGAACTGAATAGGACTTGCATTTCTAATCTGGCCCAAAAATGAGTATTGCAAAAATAAGTGATGAGCAGATTCTACACCACTATTGCAACGGACACAGCTAGGAGAAGTATGCATATCAACATTAACATATTTATTTTAAGGATAAAAATGGGCCTGTGGTGGTAACTCCCCTGAGGTTATAACATATTCCTATACAATTTTAGTGGCAAGTTGCTAAATACTAAAACTATTCCTGAATTTACAAATTCACCCTCGTGTATTTAAATGGGGACTTCTTATAACCTCCGGCAGCCGGAGGTTACTACCTCTGGCTACTACCTGAGGGTGACCTCAGGTACATGTTAGAGGCGATTTTTAATAGACAACTACAAAAAAAAATTGAGCATTTACAAATTGAAAAAGAATGCCAAACTACTTCAGGTAACTGCACTGGTGCATTCGAAACTCTAACAGAGTTCTATGTTGTGGATAAATCAACAAATTTTGCTTGTAAACCATCCCGTGTAATATGATCCATATTAAGAATTTGTGTAAATGCAGCAGGTCTTAAAATTTCAATCACTTCAACATGGTTGGGAAAATGAAAAAGCCATGAGCTACTATCAAGAAAGTCACTAACCCTTGCCATTTTATGAGACTCCATAGCTGAAATGGAATTATGAGAGGTTTGCAAAGAGGTCTGTTTCGAATCCAAGGATCTTGCCAAAAATGAAATTTGACTTCGCACCAATGTGATCCCGAATGGGACGTAAAAGCACTTATATGCTATTTAAGCTGTACATAAGGCCTTTTTGTTGAGCAAATAATTGTGTATCCAACGAATTCACAACGATTCTGGGTCTCAGCTCCACCATTCGCCATAGTTGAAAATAAATGGCTGCATTTTTCCATTCAAAGATGTTTATTATACCCGATCCACCCTCGGGCTTAGGCTCACAACACTCCTCCTAGCTAACTTTATAGTGAAAGCCTCCCCACAGGCATTTAAGCATAAGAGAATTTACCTTCTTGAGACTCAAGCAAGAAAAGAAACATACAACAATACCTGAATACCCCAGAAAGAATGGACTTCACCAGTTGGACGACCATTGAAACTTAGAAAAGGCTGGTCCAAGATTCAGTATGACTACCAAATTTATTAAACAGAGGGACGCAGTCCCAAGTAAGAGTTAGGAAGAATACCTCATTAGAAACCGGTCATTCAGAAATTGCAAGACATAAATCTTCTTTAATATTACCAAAAAAACATACTGATATTTAGTTATTAGAAGTTAGCCACGAAATATTAGAGAACAGAGTAAATCACGTCATTAAACCATGAATAGAACTCAATATCCCCATGACAAAACAGAAAGACGTCATCTGCAAAAATAAATTGATGCAGCTTAGCTTCTCTTGTCCTCCTGTGAAATTTAAATGACAACTCAGTAGTGCTTTTGTTAAGACAAGTAGAAAAAACCTCCATTGATAACATGAATAGATATGGGGACAAAGGCTCGCCTTCGTGCAAACCCGATTCTCTTTTGAAAAATCCCTCTAGGCATCAATTGAGTTTGATTGAATACATATCTCTGACAAAGATAAGCAAGCGCCGTCGCCGAAATATTGTGTGCAAAGATTGCACCCAAATGATAAAAGCTAATGATAGATCTAAATCCATGTTTATTTTCATGTACAGAAATTGGAGAGTACTACTCGAGAAAAGTAAGGTGTTGACCCTTGATGAAGCAAACGCTTCAGTTGACACAAGTACTGATAATTCCTACTTTTCTGATTGTACCCTTGTAACCATTGTACATTGTATCACTTCAGTACTTGAGAGCGATATGGTCTTTCTTTCTTAGTCATGGTATAATCAATTCCTACTCTCCAAAAAAACGCAAAACTTCAATAATGTTTGCCACTTAAACTTTTACAATTAGTTGGTGAAGCCTGATTTCCCTACTTCAACTTTTACTATTAGCTAATTCTCTTACAGGTCTAGTAAAGGAACCAATGCTTCTTCATTATCAAGGTCCTCTAATCAAGGTCCAACTATGATGGTAATATGTTCATGCCCATATGTGGTGCACAATGTGTGCCATTTACCGTCTTTACAAAGTACACTTTGCACACATTTCCGTAGCTTATTCATTCCTAAGTATTTATTATCTTTGATAATGAACTTATTCGAACATTTGCATAAAGAAAATGTTCCCAGTAGAGGGCTAATTTTTATTTTAACATATACTTGTAGCGAGCATAATTATTGTCGGTATCACTTCTCACTATCACTGTTTGCTCGTAGGTAACTGAAATTAGTTTAGTTGCTCAATGACTTTCCCATCTGTTAGCAAAACTATGACTATGTGAGGAACATTCTTTGGCTATTCAGTTTCAGCTTGCGCAGTATTTTTATGTTTTTTTGGTATGTTCCAGAGACAAAGGGGAAAACCTTAGAAGAGTTTGAAATGCTTTTCCAAAAAAAATAATAATGGAGAGGTGGTGCAATGGAGCTTGATGATTTTACTGAATAACAAAGACCCAAAAAAACAAAGTAAGGCCCAAAACATAATAAAACAATGACCCTGCCCATTTCAATTTTCCCTGTATTTTCACTTATATACATACATCCATTTGTATCATTGTATGTATGCACACCCTTCTTTCTCCTTCAAAATCTCACACTAAAACCTCAACTAAGAATTATCTTTACAATGGCCACTGTAATTTCAACTATTTTAAAATCAAGATTATCCAAGAGGAATTTAATCAAGATACCCAATGTGATGACCCTGTTTTTATCTGATTATTTGGCAAGGAATTATCATGATGGGAGGCCCAGAGGATCACTTGGAAGAGGGAAGAAGCTTACTGGGATAGAAGCAATATTTGTGATATTGGGTTTGAAAAGATTCAAGGATGATGAAGAGAAGCTTGGTAAGTTTATTAAGACCCATGTTTTGAGATTGTTGAAAGTGGATATGGTGGCTGTTCTTAATGAGATTGAACGTCAAGAAGAGACTTGTTGTTGGAAACGTGTATGGGCTCTTGCACCAAATATATAAAATCTTTGTATAACACAAACACACGCCTGTATATATTAATAATAATAAGCTACAACTTTCTTACACAACAACAAGGCTTTAGCCTTTTCTTTTCTCTCAGAGCTTCAGCTCTCTTTTCTCTCGAACTTACAAGTTCTCTTGGTGTGTTTCTTGGTGTGTTTAAACAAAGACAACTAGCCTTACTTATAAGTTGAAAAACAGAACTTTTCATCATGCCTTACATCACGTAATTTATTCCTTGGGTTTCCTTTCTTCAATATCAGCCGCTGCCTTAATTCTTTGGTTCACATGAGCTGCCTACCTTTTGAATAGCTGCTGCATACTGGTCAACCTTGAATCCAGGAGCTGCTATGTAGTTTCTTCCATTCATATATTTCACCACCTGCGTTCATATTCACTAGTCTCATGCTATCTGCTAATATTGGAACACCCATCTCTATTATTGTATTATACTAGCCCACCATATATGACCGGGTTCTTGCTGCTGCTCTATATTACACCACCTTTATTTACTATCAACATATTTGACTATCAACCTTCCCGCATGCATCCATGTTGATAGCCTACCATATTCACAGGATGATTATATAGTAATTTATTCAATTCATGCTGCTGCAATGCTGAGAGAGTTTGAATTCTAACACTCCCCCTCAAACTCGACTTTGCATTTTGAGCTTTCTTTTCATTTTCTGAAATACATCCGGCTTCAACGGCTTGTGGAAAATATTTTGATGCAAAATAAAAATCTTTTATCTCTTTTTGTAGCCTTTAAATTTTTTACCACGACCATATGACTGGTGGACTTCATTTTTCTGGCCTCTCCTGAACTGTTGCCTTCCACATTCATGTTTACCTCGATAATCACCTCTTCCACGTACAAAACCACTGCTGCTTGAATTGTCATTGATGGACACCTTACTTTCTAGTATTTTCTTCGACTCGTCATCTAGATTTATTTGTTGCTTGTGGGCTTGAAAAGAACAGACGAGCTCATCAATTGAACTTTTGGGCAAGTACTCCTTTGACTTCTCGATAGATGTAACCACATAACCAAATTGTCTTGATAATGAACTAATAAATTTTTCATTCACCTTGACATTATCGAGACTTTCGCCATTTCTTTTTGTTTCATTTGTTACTGTCTTCAAACGCTTAACATTTTCTTCCATATTTTCTGAACTTTTCATTTTGATATTTTTGAACTCACCACGGAGTACTTGAGGCATCGCCTTTTCTCATTTCTTGATAGCTTGGAATGATTTCTGCAGAATTTCCCAAGCTTCCTTTATTGTTTTCAATCCTGAAATTTTATCAAAAGTTGATTCATCAACACCTCGATAAATCATAAAATACGCCATTATATTTTTCTTCCGGGACTCTATTAGCGCCATCTTCTCGGCATTTGTGAGGGCTGCTTCGACAATTGCATTGACGGGCTCATTATACTCGTTCTCGACTATATCCCAGATGTCGTAAGAACTGAGTAGCTCATTCATTTCGATACTCCATCTTTCATAATTTTTATCCGTCAATATCGGAGTCTGCGCTTGTAAGAAACTCACCGTTAAAAAAAAAAAATCTTTGTACAGTATAAGTGAACAGTACTGTATCTATGAATAGTACCGTATGAACAGTATCCGTGAATAGTACCGTATGAACATTACTTCGTCTTCTACAGCGTGAACAGTATTTTCCGGCAGAAATAGTGACCGGAATTTTTTCCAGAAATTTGCCAATTTCTTTTCCAAACGAAACCTTAGCTCTGATGCCATTTGTTGGAAACGTGTATGGGCTCTTGCACCAAATATATAAAATCTTTGTATAACACAAACACACGCCTGTATATAATTATTAATAATAAGCTACAACTTTCTTACACAACAACAAGACTTCAGCCTTTTCTTTTCTCACAGAGCTTCAGCTCTCTTTTCTCTTGAACTTACAAGTTCTCTTGGTGTGTTTCTTGGTGTGTTTAAACAAATACAACTAGCCTTATTTATAGGCTGAAAAATAGAACTTTTCATCACTACACCATATATTGCATATTGCAACGACAGGAAAACATTGCCTTAAGGCCTATATTCGTTGCAGTAGAGTATATGGCAACAAATTTGCAAAATTTGAGCGTTGCATCCGGTTGCCTTGCAATAGGTCGATTTAGCAACGTTTTTGATACCATACAGCAACATAATTAAATCATTGCAATAAATTTCAGTAGCAACATTTTAGACTCTATAGCAACAATTAAAAACTATTGCAGTAGCATAAGAAGGTAGTTTATTGACACTTAAAGGCAACATTTTTCAGACCAATTGCAATGATTTTTTTATAGATTAATGCAACATATTTTGACCCTATTGTAACATTTTTTTTAAAAAAATTAGTAGGGTCATGCTGAAAATACACTAAACCAGGCCATTTATAGCCACAATCCAAGCATCATCAATATTTTATAAACCATGGCAACTTAATGCCAAATATCCAATTACATGTGTTTGTTCAAAGTCAAATAAAATTACAATTCTTTACATCAAATTTTCCTCAACAATTATTATATCGGAAAACCAAATAAAGTTAAAAACTACATATGCTAATTGCTTTTTCCATATATTGTACATATGCTAGTTGAGAAGCGCTGTCTCGGTTGGTTTTAACTATTTCACAAGTTCAACAGATTCCTCCTCCGTATTGCACCGCAATACCTCTTCTGGTGAAAGTCCATCAAGAATACCAGAAGGAAGTTCCCTGAACCAAGCCTTAATTAGACCTGCCAGATAGTGCACATCAATATCTTGTCGTACAATGCCTCTGTTCAGCTGATCCCTCACATATTTCTCTTTGCTATTCTCTGTATTTATACGAAATTTTTCTTCGGACTACATAACCGACAAAATTAATTAGAGAAATACTGAAGATGTTTGTATTCTTATATGTTTGGTGAGGAGAAAATTTAAAACATGAAGCGCAAAACTGAATATGATTGGAAAATGAACAATTATATCAGATAAAGTCATATGCACCGAGATTATTAGAAAGTACCATTGATAGGGTTCTCCATTTGAGTTGCTTGAAGACTTGTATGCAGTTTCTTTAGCCACCGAGAGGACTGGATGCTCAGGCTTGATGGTGGAACCAAAAGATCAATTTCCAAAGATGAAAGCAGATCTTGATAATTGCTGGTATGATTTCCATCTCATCTAACCTGTTAAATGGTTTTAGGCTGGGGTCCTAATTATACATTCACAATGATATATATCTTCTCTAATTCAGAAATGTCTCATTGTGCATCCAAGAATAATAGTATCTGATATAGAATACATTATCTTAAGTGAACTGGATTAAATTAAGCCAAAATGATTGTAAAAGAGATAGACTACAAGCTAATAAGAAAAACACATACCAGTTTCTGTTATTAAAAGTCTGGCCTCTTCTGTCGGGAACCCACAAATTGCAGGACTTGGATGAAGAGTTGACAAAATATAAAAGAACATAAAATAAATAAGTAGGACTTAGTTACAACACCTTTTGCAGCATATCAATACCTAAACTAAGGGATTCTAAACTAAATACAGTAAATCAGAGACAATTAGTTTTATTCCTTTCATACCATCTCGTGACCGCAGACTTTCAGTATTTCACCAAAGCCTACTTCTGCAGCTTTACGGACATCTGCTGATTTATCCTAACCAGATACCAAAATGCAAACACCAGTTAACACTTACTGGACGATGACATCTAAACTTCAATACATTTGATAAGAAGAGAAAACTAACTGTCATGACTATGGCACTGGTTTTAACCGATGTATAGCATCGGTAAAGTCTTTCAATACAAGATCTTAGCACCAATCTTAGCAGCAAAGTAAGGCACCTAAATAGGAAACAGGATTGTCATAGGCACCTAAAACATCATCAAGAAGCTGCCTTATATGAGTCAAAGATGAAAAGTATGTAAAGGATTATGAGACACTGAATACTATATTCTTGACTGAATTAATAAGGTGCAAACTGATAGTTGAGACTAATTAATAAGGTACACAAACCAGCTTCTTTATATCTCGTACTGATTCTCCAGGGAAATGTCCATTCTCCAGGGATAAATACTGCCCAGATAATATACGTTTAGCATAGTATAAATAGAGAATGGTCGTACCCCTGTACGATGGTGGTATAATGTCAGGTAGAAGAGTCCGCACCACATCTGCATAAATATTAATTATAACAGTCCACCAGTAAAATGAAACAGGTAGAGGTAACATCTTAAAAAACAAATGGAATGTTCAAAAATTTGAAAAAATAATGTTCTGGCATTCTCAAATTATGGCATGCTGAAGGATTGGAGAACCATATCAATTTTACTTAATTGATGTATACGAGAAACAATGATTACGTTGGCTTACATGTTCTGGTGGCACCTGATGAAATAATTTGATTTGATACAAATAATGGTACTGAAGAATCCATGAAAATATACTCGCCTGAAATATGAACAATACAAGAATAGAAAGTGACCAACAGATGGAATCACTACGCCATAGATGGGCTATCGGAACATTTTTTTCATAGATGTTGCTAGAATATGTTACCTTAGCATGTTACTTTGTACCTACTATAACATTTTGTTTTTTGTGTTACCTTAGTCACAAATGTGATGTTACTTTAGCTTTAAAGTGTTGAATGTTAGCAACATACATGATATGTTACCTTAGATCATTAATAAACTCAATTTTTAATTTTTTTTAAAAAAAATTGTTTAATTGTTTAAAAATCACATTTACCTTTAAAATATTTCATTTTTTTTTATAAAATTTAAGAGTTTACTAAGTAAATGAGTTTTTATTTTTAAATATCAAAGTATTTAATTATTATTATTTTTAGGTTCTATTTATTTATTAAATTTAAAATTCTTAAAAAAATCAAAATTTAATAAATATATCTATAACAATGTTGATTAATGAATGGCACACAGATCAGTGAAATTTGTAAGCGGGCAAAAATTAGCGCCCAAACTAAAAATTTCAATCTTTTTACACTGACAAAACTCCCACTCTCTCCTAAAACTCTCTCTCGGCCCTCCCCTCTCTCTCTCTCGTAAAACTCTCTCCATCTCTCCTAAAACTCTCTCCCTCAATTTCTTTATAATTTCTTCATGTTAGTGTTTAATTGGGTTCAATTCATGGCTTCTCAATTGATTGGGGCTTCGATTTGAGGCTTGAATTTCTTCAATTTGGGGCTTTTTCAAATTATGGTTCTTCGTTTTGAGTTCAATCAATTCAATTTCTTCACTCATTAGGCTTAAACTTCAACTAATTGATCTCTATTTTTTATTTCAGGGATTGTTCGGTTGGGGCTTCGGATTTCTGCTTCACATCGGAGTTCACTTTCCGGAAATAACTAAAGTACGCAACCAAGATTGGTTAAAATCTAGAGATATAACTGATCTTAGAGGGGAACCAGAAGAATATCCACAATTCGAAAAACTGGGTAATTGCCTAATTGAATATTTTGTATAATGTTGCCTGTTCCGGTGTATTGTTCTGTTAATATTCTGTTATGTTGATAACATATAATGTTGGTAATTTATTGTTTTATAGTTGAGCTCAAAGTTGGAATTTTATTTTAAAAGTTGGACATTGATGACTGAAGTCTGAAGGTATACTGGCAAGTTTTTGTTAGAACTTAATATAATATCTAATTAAGCACTCGTACCAAAACCTTGAGGTTCACAAGAGCTGACAAGTTAGCAGTTTTTTATATATGTTGAAAAAACTTTTGGTCTGTAAACTTTTGGTCTATTAAAGAAATTAATGTGTAATTAAATCTCCATTGTTATTTAGCTTGTTAACAAATGTGCAGTTGAGGAAAGCTAATTTCATTTTTTATAAGTCCAGAAAGGCTTTTTAAATAACATAAAACATTAAAAACCTGGACCCTGATTATGCAACTAATCATTCTGTACTTGAGCTGATTTATTAAAACTTAAAAATTAGAGTTCTCTATATTTTGTTTCAAGCCATTTGGATAAATTTGGGGAGCCTATGAGGTAACAGTCCTTTGTTTACTATATTGAGTTTGTGGAGTCTGATGGTTTGTTTGTATTGATTATTACAAATGGAGGTAGGGGAATCCAAGTGCGTAGTGCCTCTGCGAGAACTTGCCGCCTGGTTAGTGAGCAGGGTTTCCTCCTGCCTCTTAAAGGAATATTGTCTAGGTGACAAGTGCATGTGGATTCTGCCAGTGAAGCGGTCTTATAATATGATAATAAGGGAGGGGAACAATCTAACAAGGCATACGACTCATTTAAAGAATTGTACACCTTTAAAATCTTCATTTAAATCAATGCAGTAGGGGGACTAGTTCTGCCTAGGAGTACAACTAAATTTAAGTAAACTTGCAATACTTTTGATTGCATTGTAATGCACTGAATTTTTTAACAACCTCTGCTGAATTTTTACTGCAATTAGCTTAAGGAGTTGGCAACTGTTTTCAAGTTCTGTTTGTGAAGAAGAACATGATGTCAAATTTAAGTCCTAGGACCGATACTTCTGCAGATGGAGATATTGACGATAAGACACCAGTGGTGATATTTTTAACTTCTACTTTAACTTGTATCTGTATTTGTTCCTGTTTATCTTCTTACTGTAGGTACACATTCTACTTGGCCGTAAATTGTATATTGTTTATAATATCTAGATACAACAATCTATGAGTTACCAATGAGAAAGCTTAAATTATTAAGTCTTGCACTACATTATACTGAGAATAGATACAGTCACACCATGTTTACATTTGTTGCTGTTCAGGTATGGTATAATTAATATTTATTAAATCTATTGTGCCTTACCAATTGATTAAATTCTCTTCACACCATGACGTGCTTCTGTCACGAAGCTGTCAATACATACTAAGCTGTCCAATTTCAGATGTAGCGGAGGCAGAGAAGCAAATTCGAGCACACGGGTTTTTTCACTTGGTTTTATTAGTTTTGTTGCAGGCTTCAATATGGTTCCAAGGCTTTGATATTTAGGTATTATCCTTTTTCCATAAACACTTGAGGTTTTTTCGCACGTCTCATGTTTCTAATACTGTAAATAAAAAACCAAAAACTCTTTGCAGGTGATTTATAGTGCTCAGGTATGTCATTCAGATACAATCAGTTTATTTTAAGTTAATAGAGATCTGATCTATCTCTTCGTCACTAATATTATTTAAGTTAATACTAGCACCTTATACAAAGTTTATTGGAAGTACCATTAAAATGAAATGCTGTCATTTTTTATATTGCTAACTGATGAGTCTTTCAACACCGGTAGTCCCGCCTTTTAGGTTAACTACCAGTTTCCATTTCTCATTTGTTATGGATGTCTTGTTTCAGGATATCTAGTAGACTAGTACTGTAATGGGTAGTCAAAGTTTATAATTGGTATGCCATCAATCAGAAAGTTAGTCAGTGTGTTATTGACAATTTTTTGTCAAATGCAGGTTGCAGAGAGATGCTTTGCCACTATTTAATAGGTTGAGACAGAGTTATGCATCCTGTTTGGATCGAGATCCTGCATTGAATGAGGTGCCTACTTTTTTATAGGCAATATATTGAATTATTGATTTATGTATGAACTTGGTATATAAAATTGTCTCTGAACTTAATATTTTTAGCACCGTGTGTACTTTTGTATAATTGAAAAAGATGGCCAGATGGCCCTAATTCTTTACTCATCTATCTCTTTAGCTCACAATGATTTTAATGTATTCCTAACTTATGCGCTTCTGTTGGTTTAGTTGCTTGACGTTGTTGCAGAGAAGTTTTATGGAGTACAACGTAGAAATCCAATGCAGGATATGTTTGGAGATCTTTGTGTAAACGAAAGATTCAATTTGAAAAGGAAATCTGGTGGAACTATAAACCAAGCACTTGGACTAGTAATATGGGATTTATGTTTATTTTCTGAATAGATTTCTTGTTAATGCCGTGAAGAGGCTTAATCTTAAGTCATTTATGAAGGGAACCTGTTTTGTGTTTTGTATGATATCATATTTTACCCCAAGTACTATGTTACTGTCTAGGAACAAGTTTTTGGTATCTGTGTCTGAGTGAAGGTGTATCATGTGCAGGTACTGAGACAAAACAATGCTAAAATTGGCAATGGGGTAGGAGGAGCTTCTGCTCTTGTAAGCCATTTATAATTTTTATGCTAAGTAGGCCTGTTCATAATAACTGGAATGGTTGGACGAAGCTGTAGGATTTATATAGATAGTTTAATTATTGAAAGCTACTTGTTTATTGCAGGCCAGTTGCAATGGTTGGACGTTCGAAGCTGTGACAACATAATGCGTTCTTTCTCAGTGGCCAAAATCACATGTTTAACTTTGTGGTTGCCTTAAACATTTTGATGCTGTGAACTTTCTCCGTTTAACTTCTTTTTGACTATATTGGTGGGATTTTGTATGATGTAACTGGTGGTTTAGGATGTTTTGGGAGATTTAGTATGTTTATTGTGTAATGTATTGGTGAATTGGATTATTTTGGGATGTATAATAAATATGCAATTTTATTCAATTTTTTTCACGTAAAATTTTGTGATATAATATATATATATATAGGTGGATCCCATTTGTGGGCTCCATTGTGGGGCCCACTATTTTAAAAAAATTGAGGCCTCTAAGGTAACATATATATTAAGTTGCCATAGCCCTCACTTTTGTTGCTATAGCAAGCTATGGTAACATAAAATTCCATGTTACCTTAGGGATCAAAAATGTTACCTTAGATACCTAAGGCAACATGCTGAGAGCTATCACCAGAAAAATGTTACCTTAGCTACTTTATGGGCCTAAGGTAACATATAATGTACCTGCTGTAACATTTTTTTGATGTTACCGTAGGCTGTTTATGGTGTAGTGAATAAAATAAACAGGAACAGTATTCGGTATCTTCATATTAATGTGAAAACTAACTTTGCATTTGAATCTAATTGCAATGTCATCTTATAGAAACTGAAAGGTGATATTAGTGGAGGAATTTTATCATAGTTTAGTACCATGTTTCCCCAAGATAGTAGAAATCTAGCGGAGATCAATTATAATCAAGAGAAGGGTTCAGACGGTTGGCATATTAGACATTCGTTTGATACACTAACAAGAGATCAAGTGAAATATTAAGAAATCTGAGTCATTGTTTTTTATATGAATAATCCTATGAGTGTGAAGTCATGTTTGGAAACAACCTAGTGAAAGTAAGGCAAATCTGTTATGCATCTATCTCCGGAGATATGTCAGCATATATCTTACCCTCCCCGCATCGCGAATTATATAATCTAACAATAAACACACATATACAAAAGTACAGACCCCTCAATTAAAAAGGGCATAACAAAAAATAGAAATTAAAGATATACCCCTACTTGTCTACCCATGTTTGTCTATCCCTGCTTTCAGTAATGTTTCTTCCTCTCTTGTCCACTTTTGCTTTTGAATCCCCATTTCACAATTGCACACTCACCTCTCCAATTATCTTCACAAGGTTGAAGCTCTCCATTTTCTATACAAAGAGTGGTTAGCTCCGATTATCCACTTAAACAGACATACACAAAGCTTGGAAACATGGGTTAGACAGAAAATAAGAGAACAAGGCACTTATAAATAGATGTTCTAAACAAAGTATTAAACAAAAATCTCTCAAACTGAACATAGTCAAGAACTCCAAATTAAAATACAAAATTATGAATACAAACCACAACTCATACATTTGTAAATTTAAAAACCTACATTAAACCGTAATTAACAATATAATCTTCAATTAATAAAAAATTAAGAACCCTAACTGAAACTCAATCTATTTAAAACTACATTTGGGGAAAAAGAATAATGGGGAATATACCTTCTTCTTGCTTTAATCTTCTTCGCTTTTGTGTTTTCTTCAACCTAACTGTCTTCTTCAATTTAGTTTTCTTTGATTTTGTCGGTGAATGTGTACCGTGTATGTTTGTATGTCTTTGTGTATGTCTCTGTGCATTGTGTATTGTTATTGTCCTTTTTTTCATTTTGATTTTATTAAGCCGGGCAAACTTTTGGAAGGCCGCTCAAATTTTCAGGAGCCCGCCTAATTTTTTGGGCTCAAAAGTCAAATTTATTGCAACAATTTAAGAAAATTGTTGCAATAGACAAAATGTTTTTAACTCTCTTGAATTTTTTCAATGCTATTGCAACGTTTTTCAAAGACGTTGCAATTTGTGTTATTTGGTTTCTCAATAGCAACGTTTTTTCTACAAATCTTCAAAAATATGGTTGCAATAGGCATTATATGGTGTAGTGCATCATGCCTTACATCACGTACAATATTTATTCCTTGAGTTTCCTTTCTTCAATATCAACCGCTACCTTAATTCTTTGGTTCACATGAGCCGCCTACCTTTTGAATAACTGCTGCATACTTATCAACCTTGAATCCAGGAGCTGCTATGTAGTTTCTTCCATTCACATATTTCACCACCTCCGTTCATATTCACTAGTCTCATGCTATCTGCTAATATTGGAACACCCATCTCTATTATTGCATTATACTAGCCCACCATATATGACCGGGTTCTTACTGCTGCTCTATATTACACCACCTTTATTTACTATCAACATATTTGACTATCAACCTTCCCGCATGCATCCATGTTGATAGCCTACCATATTCCCAGGATGATTATATAGTAATTTATTCAATCCATGCTGCTGCAATGCTGAGAGAGTTTGAATTCTAACATGTCAAGCTGTAGTTGTTTGTTTGATAAAGAAATAAATCTCAATTGTATGTTTCTTTTATTATCAAAATCTTTTATACATATATTGTGAGCGTGTGTTTAAATCGAATCAAGTTTAAATACTTGTGAGGTCCATTACGTTTCCAACACTTGTTTGGCTGTAAAGTTTACTAAATCTCTCCGCTCTCTCTCTCTCTCTCTCCCTCTCCCCTCCCACTCTCTCTCTCCCTCTATCTATCTCTCTCTCTCTCTCTCTCCTCTCACTCTCTCTTTCTCTCTCTCTCCCTCTCTCTCCCTATCTCTCTCTCCTCCCCCCATCTCTATCTCTCTCTCTCTTTCTCTCTC
This sequence comes from Kitagawia praeruptora, assembly GCA_037693485.1. NCBI lineage: Eukaryota > Viridiplantae > Streptophyta > Magnoliopsida > Apiales > Apiaceae > Kitagawia > Kitagawia praeruptora. The sequence goes on along the minus strand of CM075351.1, from coordinate 154,520,555 downwards.
CCTCTCTCTCTCTCTCAGAGGTGCCAAACTTGTATGAATAAAGTACTTTGTATGAAAAGTACAAACGCAGATTCTGAATAACTACAAAGTATGCATTACAAAGAGTTCTTAACATGTATCTCTTATGGATATTCTACATTCACCTTTATCTCATTGAAAAACATTTATATGAAAAGGATATGTTTCTTGGTGTTACTGGTCTCCAACTTGATAGCCTCAGGTGTCCTTGTCAGGCTCTTCCAGCTGGAAACTCTAACCCAAAGCGATCTAACCTGGTAACAGGATTTCATTGTATCTCTTTCTACATATAAAGAGTTACTAATTCCCTCTTTTGCACTCTAGAGATACCGAATGGTCACTACGCCATAGATGGGCTATCGGAACATATTTTTCATGGATGTTGCTAGAATATGTTACCTTAGCATGTTACTTTTGACCTAATATAACATTTTGTTTTTTGTGTTAGCTTAGCCACAAACGTGATGTTACCTTAGCTTTAAAGGGTTGGATGTTAGCAACATAAAGGATATGTTACCTTAGATCATTAATAAACTCAATTTTGAATTTTTTAACCAAAAAATTATTTAATTATTTAAAAATCACATTTACCTTTATAATATTTGATTTTTTAAAAAAGTAAGAGTTTATCAATTGAATGAGATTTTTTTTTCGAATATCAAGTTATTTAATTGTTATTATTTTTTAGGTTCTATTTATTTATTAAATGTAAAATTCATATTATAAAAATCAAAATAAAAAAAACAGAAAAGTAATTGTAAAAGTTAGAAAAATAATTATAAAAGCGCGGTTCCCTGTGAAATGTTTTAGCGGCATTTATCCCGCCTGTCTGAAATCTTTACATTTACACAAAATAAACCTCCCTCTCTCGCGCTCTCTCTCACTCACTCTCTCTCCCTCTCTCATTCTTTCTCTCTCGCTCTCTCAGCTCTTTCTCTCATAAGCCTCTCTTTCCCTCTCGTTCTTCTCTAATTTTCTATCAAATTAGTAAACCTCTCCTAATTTGCTACAAATTAGACTGCTCAATGTAATATGGCTTTGGTTTAAGACTTCAAACTGGTCCCTCTCTCGCGCTCTCTCTCACTCACTCTCTCTCCCTCTCTCATTCTTTCTCTCTCGCTCTCTCAGCTCTTTCTCTCATAAGCCTCTCTTTCCCTCTCGTTCTTCTCTAATTTTCTATCAAATTAGTAAACCTCTCCTAATTTGCTACAAATTAGACTGCTCAATTGAATATGGCTTTGGTTTAAGACTTCAAACTGGGGATTTTTCCAATTAGGGCTTTTTCGAATTAGGGATTCATTGTTTTGAGTTTAATTGATTCAATTTTTGGTGAATTGGGGCTTCGATAAAGTGGATATGGGGCTTCAATTCGTGAGTATTACCTCATTTCTTTCGGCTTCACTAATTAGGGATTCTCTCTTTGATTTCACGACTTGTTAAGTTGGGGCTTTCTCGGTTTTTATTTGGAGCTTGTTCAATTTGGATTTAAGGCCTTTCGGGCTTTCGGTTTGGATTTGGAGTTTGTTCAGTTTGGATTTAGGGCTTTTCAGTTTGGATTCGGGGACTTTTTTCCATTTGTAGGTATTACCCTCTTTTCGATTTGGATTTGTAGATGTATATTATTTGTCCAAATTAAGTCATATAAAGATTTGATATGTGTGTTTCTATATATATAATGTTCTTGACATGTCTGTGTGTAGTGTTCGGTCGTATGTATACATTTTTGTGTTCTATGTCTATGTTTATTTTGTTGAAGAGTATTTGTGTTTTTTTAATGATGATGTATATTCGCGTAGCCCTAGGAGATTTTGGTTTGAGCTTTAGATGTGGTGGAGTTGATCTGATATTAATGTGGTTTAATTGTGTAATGTAGAACGGTACCTTGGAAAAGGTTAAGAAGATCGTGGTATGCTTAATGATGGCGCAGTGCCTTCCCCCGATGTTGTGGGTATTTTTAAAAGTTATGTGCAGTGAGTGTATGTGGTTGGAAATGCTGTTATGTTTGTATTCTCGTCTATCTTTGGCTTTGCTCTTGCTGTTGACTCTAATGCAATGTTTTTCGTGCCATATCTCATTTTTACTTTGCAAGATCTAACTTCTCTGTTGAGCGTTGTTTTCCATTTAATGCATTGGTACTAGTTCAATTTGTATAGTACTCTGTATGAAAATTGCTAGAGAAAGTTAAAGGACTTTCAAAACCATGCATGTGAATGTACCACTTTTAAGGGTTTAATTGGTGGTTAAATTAAGACTTTTTTGACGAACACTTACTAGCTGATAAAGTCCCTTTATATTTGTAGCATTCTGTTCTTATGAATTTTTTTTGAAAAAACTAGATGAATGGAGGAATTTTGAGGATCGCATCAAAGATCCAAACTTGGATATCCTACAAAAGATATGGCTGAATTAACACGCCAATGGGTTTCATACAGGGGCCAGGCACTTTCAAGAACAGGTATAGAAACAACTGTTTCACATCATATTTTCGGGTATTTGGCATCAGGAAAGCTTTTAACTTTGATAGGAATTTAATATATATGTTGTAGTGAGAGGAATGATGTATTACAAGGAAGCTCTCGAACTTCAATGCTTCTTGGATTTTGCCGTGGATAATGGTTAGTGTTTCTGTCAAAAGAAAACATTGCGCTTACAACCAATAAATGGTTTCACCTCTTCGTTTATCTAATGATTCCACGTGAACGTATATTTTCTAAACACTACTCATGTTATTGCAGCTATTTTCGAAAGTTATCGAACTATTTATATGAATGAACATAAAAATCTTACCTGTCAAAATTTGAAATTTGTAATGGAATCTTACTTGGATCCATTAGCGATAGTTTTCATGTCATAGGAATTTACTGACTACTTGTGTGTAGCATGAAGAATCTAAAGTGTTATACCATTCAGCCTATTAGTTAGGCTGTGTCCATTTGGATTTAATGAAATCAGGTAAGAATGGAAGTAATTCTCATACAATTATTTGGTCACGTGTGTCAAGTATTTGTTCATTCATACATTCCATTGTCCAAGTTTGAACTAAGCTTCATTTTTGTCTGATTTCAAAGTAGATGGTCACTCCTTCCCATTGAAGTGGATACAATCTAGTTCTCTACCGCATGTAGATCATAGTGAAACTTTATTAAAAATAATTCTGATTTCATTAATCCACAAACACATTGTTGTATCCCTGTGCTTTCTTTTCCAGATTTTATGTGTTGAATGCCTAAGAAGACCTTGAATGGGTCTTGTGGTCCTGTCCTATAAAGAACTCAAGAAGAATCTGCTTGCTAAAAGATCTGCCTTTGTTATATATGTCGAAGACTCAAAAAAAGGCCTTTTTTATAAGGTAGACTCAAAAAAGGCCTTTTTTTATAAGATCTGCCTGTGATATAGTTTATGATGATGTTTTAGTGTCTACTTGACTAAAGATTTCCTATGCTTATTTTGATATTGTTGTGAAATTAGGTAATATATCGAATCAAAATATTCAAGCAGGGATCTTAAGCGGAGAAGGCGGCGATGAAACAAAAGGTATCTCGTATATTTTTAGAAAATATTAAAATTATGTTGTAACCAGGCTTTAGATTGAAACTAATTTATTTATTTTCGATCAGATATGCTAGTAATAGATGCGACCCCTCTTACACTTGGTATTGAAATTGTTGGCGGCGTGATGACTAAGTTGGTTCCAAGAAACGCTGCTATACCGACCAAAAAGTCTCAGACTTTTACTACTTAACAGGATCAACAGACTACTGTTTCCATCAAGGTACTTTAATCTTCCTACATTAGTATTGTATCCTGTGCTGCTTAGTACTACAAGCTACTGTAATCACTTTACATAGAGATATTGAACTATGCATTTATTCAGATTTCATGGTTGTTGTGTTCTTATTTAAGCTTAAATGTTCTCCAGGTGTATGAGGGCGAAAGGAGCATTACAAAAGATTGTAGGCTGCTTGGGACATTTGATTTAACTGGAATACCTCCAGCTCCAAGGTATCTACTTTGACCATTCATATATCTAAACATTAAATTGGTACATGCTCAATAACTACAAGAATACCTAATTAATCGCATAATAAGTTAACAATTATGTTGATGCTGATATGAAACCAGGTGAAAATGGCACAGTCGACGGTCAGGGTGCTCTCTGGTGGCAACAATTTCACAGGAAAAGGCTCGAATATACACGACCTTACCTTTTCGAGATCATGCATTCTGATAATATCAAGATATCAAATCTTACATTTCTCAATTCCCCATCGTGGAATGTTCATTCTGTTTATAGCAGGTAATTTACAGTTTTAAATCTCACTCGAAAAGTCAAATAAAACTTTCTTCCTAGTCACATATTCTTAATAATATATGCAACAATATCATTATCCAAGGCATTACAATATTAGCACCAGTAACATCACCAAACACAGATGGAATAAATCCAGGTTAGTAGATTAACCTATTTCATTAACCTCAAGATCAACACATTTCGTTACTTAAATTCCTTACTTTTAATGTCCATCTACAGATTCTTGCACAAATACAAGAATTGAGGACACATACATAGTCTCTGGAGATGATTGTATAGCATTTAAAAGTGGTTGGGATGAATATGGTATCTCATATGGTATACATAGTCTATGTTTTCTTTTAATCTTTAAATTGCCATTGTAATCACAAATGAACTGATTTAGTGACGCCATTTTGATGCAATTGATTTTATCTTTTGCAGCTGGGTATTGATCATATCTTGAGTACATATACCACTGCACAAAAAGCAGGGGATGAAGTAGTCAGCCATCTCTAGTATTTTTTTGGAGATGCGATATGTTAGCAAAAATTGTAAAATACTTTAGGTGATCATCCATTACAACGTTTAGATATTTAGTTCATCATTGAGCATGCTTAGACCTGGTTCATGCTACATATACACACACGTATTGATATAAATAGATCATTGTTAAATTCACTATAAATAGCCAGATTTATTAATTTTAGTATGGGACATGCTACTATTTTTTTGCAAAGCCAGGATTAAGATATTTCATTTTTTCTTAATTTCTATTGTATGATGACTGATTTATTAATTGTTTGATTACCTTAAAGTGCATGATATATGATTTGCTATCAAAATTATATATTTCTTGAAGTTGTTTAATCAGCCGAGACTGTAGAATATTCTTTCAAGTTGCTTAAACAGCTCAGAATGCATTACTTTCGAGAATCCATTGGTGCACATTTTTAAGCAAGACATTTACCCTGGACTTACTTAATGTGGAACAGCATTTAGTCAAGCCTAAGCACTAGAAGGGAAATTAGAGGCCATCTGCAGAAGGTAATATTTACCCTCATAACTTTGATACATTTTTATGATATGTTTGTCTTAAGAAAGTTGACAAGGGAAATTAGAGGCCATGTGCAGAAGGTTTCAAATACGCACTTGCTACTGGGAATTGGGAGAAGACAAATTCAGCTGGTACAAGAACTGGTGTTTCACAGGTTTAATATTGTGTATTTTTTTAATTTATCCTTGTAATATGTTTGCGTTTGTTAGCACTGTTAGTTGTTTGTATGTGTAGATCTATCTATGCAATTTGATGTTCTTTAATGATTATTAGGTTCCTAAGTGTTAGTTTTGTGGTGAGCGCCTTAAGTTATGTGGATAAATGCTTTTTTTTTACTACATATGTATTCTAAACATTTTTCCATCTATAGGAAATTACACCTGCTATAGTTTCCCGAGCCACATTGAACCTATGCTGAACCTTATGTTGCTGATCAGAGGTGAAGTCCCACGTTCTTTATTTCATGTCATTACTTTTGGGGCACCATCAGTTATGTATGTAGGAGTTCGTTTGCTTCACAAGCTTGAATTGCCAAGGAGCATATACAATCTATCGTAATGTATTATATAGTGGCTGGTGTGGATTATGAATTAGTAGGTGGATGTGCTTGTTTTGGATTATGAATTATGTAATATGTTGGATTTGGAATGAACAAGATATTTAATTTGGGATGCATAATATGTATGTGCAAATTTTTTCAAATTTTTCTGGAAAAGATGTTGCATTAGCTAATGAAAATGTTGCTAAATAAAAGCTAATGTAACAAAAAAAATGTTACACTAGATCAAACAATGTTGCCAATAAAAGTGGTTCAAATAGTGGAGCCCACATTGGGCTCCTTTGTGGGTCCCATTGTAGGCCCCAATTTTTTAAAAAAATTGAATCTCTAAGGTAACACATATATTAAGTTGCTGTAGACCTTATTTTTGTTACTATAGCAAGCTACGGTAACAAAAAACTGCATGTTACCTTAGGGATAAAAAATGTTACCTTAGACACCTAAGGCAACATGCTGAGAGCTATCAGCAGAAAAATGTTACCTTAGCTACTTTATGGGTCTAAGTTAACATATAATGTACCTGTTGTAACATTTTTTGTGTGTTACCGTAGGCTGTTTATGGTGTAGTGGGTAATACAGGGAATTATTTATCCGTGGATTCCTTAAGTATGTCACAAAGGTCTACAAATTGCCGAGACACCATGGTGTGCAGTTGCATCAAACAACAAGGGGCTGCTTAATCAGCTATTTCACAGAAACCGACGTCTACAAGGCCTTAGATTGATTAAGGCCATAAACATTATTTTCATATTCATCAGTCCCTCACAGCTTATAAATTGTCCAAAATTCCGACTGTACATTAATTGTTCTTTTCGCCATTAAAATTTGTAGTAGTTTAGTCAGGTAATATATTCTCTACACTATCCGCACATAATGTTTTTTGGAAACCTGTGTGCCTTGCAAGGTTCATCGTTTTATTCTTCCCTACCACAAATATTATTTTTAACAATCAAATACAAATGAATTTACTCATGGTACTATCTAACATCCTCTAACAAATACCATATATATACATAATTTATCATAACAAATAGCATATTGAGACCCAATATGAATCATTACCAATTTGAATACCGTTTTCGTAATTTAATTAATTAATAAATTGTTTTATTTTGTTTTGTAGGAAAATAAAGAAAAACAGAATTTGAGCAGGAAAAGGTGTAAAAAGGAAAGGAGGTGGAAAATACTTGAAGCCAAAGAAATTGGAGGAAAAATCGAATACTTATCTGAGAAGAAAAGGAAATTGAAGAAATTATATTCAAGATCAGATTGTAATTATAGGACCCAAGCCCAAGTTTTTTCCTATATATATGGAGCTCCTCTCTTATATTTGGGAGAACCATTTTAGAGAACCACTTTAGACACCAACTTTTAGACACCACTTTAGACAACAATTTAGACACCATAATTAGGAGTAGGAGTAGATTTAATTATCTTTCAATACAAACCCTTTTTATTTTGTTCAAACACTTTTTCTATTATTTAATTTAACAATTTCAGTCCGTTCAATTTCTTCCGGCGTTTGATTATTTACTCGGTGACAGCGGGTTATTATTTCCATTCGACCAGGAAGTGTTTACTTTATTAATATTAGTTTTGTCCACTCTGCTCATATTTACAATTCACGTGCTTATATTTAAATTTTAATTGTCATGTTTTCTTGTTAATTAAGTTAGTGTACTTATTATTCGTGCATCCTTTATTATAATCATTGCTTTGTTTATATAATAATTATGTGTAGCTAATTCTCTTGCCCTAGGATGAAGATGAAGTTAATTTAATTGTTCTTGATTTCTTTTTGTTCCTATTAATTGATTCTCGTGATTTTTCCTGGTGCTTAATTGTTCAATTGACAAAGTGATTTTGATATATTATTGTTACCGGATTTATTTTTCATAGCCTATGCTTGCTCCTTGAAGTATTGATAGGTTATTGTTAGATAACAAGTTTCATAGTATATGCTTGTCTCGTTAATTGATATATCTTGTTTGTGAAGAAAAGAGGATTGATTTTAGGGCAAGTTGATATTAATTGTGATTGATTAACGGATTCGAATTCCTAGGTTTTCTATATTATTTGATAATCTTTGCTAATTAGGTTAATTAAATCTCATCTCAAATCTTATTGTCTAGTTCGCCTGAGTTAATTATTAAGGTTTTGAAAGTTCATAGTCTCTGATGATCAATCTGTGATTGCTACAATTAAACACTCTTGTAGTTATTTTACACATCAAGTTTTTGGCGCCGCTACCGGGGACTATTGGTATTTTTCACTCCTTGATATTAATTCTTCGGATTAGTTTCTTGTTTTCTTTTGTATTTTTTTTAGGGAATTGTGAATCGGAGAAAAGCTTGGACAAGAAGATCGTTGGAAGACCTCGCTATCTCTTTTGAAATTTTTGGAAGCACTTTTCGGTATTCCGTATCACCTCTCTCTATTTTTCTTTTCTCATTATTAAAAAAAAACCAGAAAAAAATTAAATACTCAAAAAAACCCAAAAATATTAGTTAGTTAATTGTTTGTTAAAAACCAATTTGCTGCATCATTCATTCTCTCACATAGGATCACATCATCTAGATTTCACGTAGTGTAATGCATCCATAAGTGTTTTCTTTTCTTGTTCTTTGTGTGTTGTATCATTCAATTAATCTTAAGGGTGCCACCCAATTACAAGATAAGGTGAGGGATTTCGTCACCCTTTCCTTGGCCCACAAATCACTAATTCGTTCATCTTGCATACCCTGTCCTTAATAAAATTAAGTAGACGTTAGCCCCTAGGATCTCGCGCTCAATTAGGAAGAGAATCTAGGAGGAACAAATCACTAAGTATTCTTTCGTTTGGTGTCTAGGCAAGCGTGACGCTTACCTGGCTAATTTCGATTGGTGTCTAGAAAGGTGTTTAGCCTCTTGGCAATGCTTGCACCTGCCTGGCCAGTCAGGACGAATGCTTTTTGAGTTGTGACTTTTAGTATTATCTTATTGTTAGAAGCAAGGTCTAGATTTTTCTTAGGATAATATATAGATTTTTCTTTTTAATTATCCATTTTTTTAGGTGTTTACTTATAGCTCTTGTCTGCTACGTGCTTATTTGATTACTTCTCTTGTATGCAAAGTGCTTGGGTTTGAGACACTACATCTAGATTAGTAAGACAAACCAATCTATCATCTCCTAAAGTAATAAGGCAACTTGAGTTTTCTTCAACCACTAGAATTGAGCCAAAAGAATTAGAAGTTCAACCCGTAGTCATGGCTGTTTCACTCAAAGACCGTTGTTATACCGCTCGCACCGCTCAACCCTCATGCATAGTCTTACCCGCAGTAACCGCGAATAATTTTGAAATCAAACATCACAACATTAGCATGTTACCTAGGTTTGCTGGGGTAGAGGGAGAGGATCCATATCTTTTCATTCGAGAGTTTGAGGAAGTGTGTGCTTTAAAAAAACTTCAACAACTGAGTGTGGATTCTATTAGGCTCAGACTTATTAATTTTGCTTTAAAAGAAGATGCTAAACAGTGGTTATATAGTCTACCCATTAATTCTATTTCCACATGGGAGGGATTTGTTGCTATATTTCTTAAAAAATATTTTCCAAACCATAAGGCAAACAGACTTAGGAATGAAATCAACCAATTTCAACAAAATCGGAATGAATCTTTTTGGAAGTATTTTGATAGATTTAAAAAGTTCTTGTCTAAATGTCCTCAACATGGTATAGAAAAATGGAGACTTTGCAAAATTCTTTATGAAGCCTTAGATAGCCAAACCACTGCTTTGTTAGAGTCTATGTGCAATGGTAAGTTTATGGATAAAAATGAGGATGAAGCTTGGCAATTTTTTGAGGAGTTAGCTGAAAGAACAATGTTGTGGGAGTCAACTAGGGAACCTAATCAGGAAGCTGAAAAATCTAACTCATTTAAGGGCTTACGCGTAGTTGGTAATTCTATTGCAACCGAAGATAAGTTAGCTACAATCACTAGACGTCTAGAAGCCTTAGAAACCAACAATGTGTCATCTCAAATGTCTCTCTGTGCAAACTGTAGTTCTCCTAATCATGTGGTAGAGAATTGCCCTGAAATTGAACAAGTTAATGCCATGTTTCAACCTAGAGTTAGGAATGATCCTTATGCACCCACATACAATCCTGGTTGGAAGAATCACCCAAATTTCTCATGGAACCAAGGTCAATACAATCAGTACAATCAAAATCCTCAACCTGCTTTTCAAAAGCCCAATCCTGGTCCATACCCAAATCCTAATTCATATCCTCCTCAAAATCTTGGTCATTATCCAAACTCAGTTCCCTTGAATCCTCCTGGTTTTACTGAATCTAACAAAAGATTTACTTCTTTAGAAAAGAGTATGAAGGCATTACTCAAATCTCAACAATCTTTCATGCAAGTTATGACCCAAGATAGGCAACTACTAAATTATAACACTCAAGCCATATCTAAGCTAGAGGTCCAAGTCAGTCAATTGGCAAACATAATCAGTGAGAGAGAAAAATCGATTTCCTAGTCAACCCGAGACTAATCCTAAATTTCATCCTAATCAAAAGTCTCATGAAAATGTGAATTCTGTTATCTCTCTAAGGTCTGGTAATCAATTCAATAATCATGTTGGTGTTAATACTGAAGAAGAAGATAAGCTAACATCTGAACCAAATCCTTTGCTCTTGAATCCTAGTCTTAAGCAATCTTCAAATCCCGAGAGTTCTGAAGTAGATAAAGCTGATGAGTCATCACCATCTGATGAACCACCTTCGAAACCCCAATATGATGTTTCTAATGAAAAAGTCTTTAAGCCGAAAGCCCCGTTTCCTCAAAGACTTACTTCAAACAAACAATCTGCTCAGTTAGATAAGATTTTGGAAGTCTTTAAGCAAGTCAAGATTAACATTCCTCTTTTAGATGCAATTCAACAAGTTCCCTCTTCTGCTAAATGTCTAAAAGATTTGTGTACTCATAAAAGAACCACACATGTTCCTAAGAAAGCTTTCCTAACATCTCATGTTAGTTCTATTTTGTCAAATCAAATCCTTGTGAAGTATAAGGATCCTGGTTGTCCTACCATCTCTTGTGTCATAGGTGATACTTTCATTGATAAAGCTTTACTCAATCTAGGAGCTAGTGTGAATCTTCTTCCATTATCTGTCTATCAAGCCTTGGGTTTAGGTGAACTTAAGAAGACTAGTGTTACTCTTCAGTTAGCTGATCGTTCTGTTAAAACTCCAACAGGTATAGTGGAAGATGTGTTGATTAAGGTTGGTGATTTTGTCTTTCCCGTTGATTTTGTTGTTCTAGAAACCGAACCAGTCAAAAATCTCAAAAATCAAATTCCCATCATTCTAGGAAGGCCTTTTCTTGCTACGTCTAATGCTTTGATTAACTGTAGGAATGGTTCGATGAAACTCACTTTTGGAAACATGACGATAGATCTTAATATCTTTAATGTAGGAAATCAATCTAATGAGCTTTTTGAACAACATGTAGGAGTTAATTTGATTGATGAGGTTGTTTCATGGTCGAATCTTAAGGATAATGCAATTGAGACTTTTCTTGACGAAGATGTTTTGTTAGAGTATGAGGATAATAGAGATCTTCATGAGTTGTATAGAAGTTTTTCTTCTGATGAGTTGTTAGATGAATTGAATGTCATTTGTTCTAAGCATGAAACGCAACTTGAGGATAGTTCTTTTAATCCTAAGTCCGTTGTTAAGACTTCTGTAGGTGAGCCACCCACTTTCGTTCTTAATCCGTCATTTTCCACTTTTGATCAGTCTTTGGTAGTTAATAATGAAACTCATGTTGTTATTTCTAGTGGCTTAGTTCATAACCAAGAATTTCAAGTGATTAATTTGCTTAAACCAAATAAAGAAACGTCTAATTGGTCTATGAATGATGTTAGGTGTATGAGTTTTATTCTGGTGCATGATCTTATTTCTCTAGTGGATAATGATGTTTTTATGGGTGTGTTTCACATGTTTGATGATTGTGGTACATGTGTTGTTTTTCCTCGATCTGGTATTGGTTAATATATCTGTTTCATGAAGTGTCTCCCATATAGTCAAGTTTAGGTATGGGGGAGTGTGTGTGTGTGTGTGTGTTCTTTTATGTGTGCGTGTGTGTTTTATAGGTAATTGTGTATCTCCGTCATGCCCTTATCAGGTATTCTCGTCCTTTTACTTTATCATTTTTCTCTCATTTGCATACATTGAGGACAATGCATGATTTAGGTATGGGGGAGGGATTTAGTAGTATTATTATAAAAAAAAAACCAAAAAAATCAAAAAAAAATTAATTCTAGCCTTGTGAAATGATTACTTGTTAAAAGTTGGCTTGATGCACCCTTACATGCTATAGTACTCTTGTGTTTCTGATACTTTTGATTGAGAAGTGATATGCTGCTAAGTTCTTGTGCACACATCCACTAGCGAGTTGAAACTAGTAGACTTATTGAATATTGTGAGTAATTAAAAGGACATGAATATGTGCAAGAAGATTTGGTTTCCATGCTTTGAGTACAAGTAGGTGCATTAAAGAGACTTTTGCTTGGGATTGATTATGTTTTACCACCAAGTGAGATTTTGAGCCTATATGAATATCTTTTGCATTTTATATTCGTTTGCTTGAGTGTCCACATGTTATTTGCATTGCTAGCACTTGTTTGAGACCTTTCTTGAAATGCATGACATTATTTGATGATAAGATGATAAAGGCATTTAGGAATAACCAATTACTATCCAAATTACCACACCCTTTATATATGATCAATTAGTTACCCCTTTGAGATTTATCCTATTTTTTCGATGACACACCACATTACTTGCCTAGACCTTTTTCTCGTGTAGCCTAACGTATACTTGATCCCAATTTGTCAAAGGCTAGTAGGAAGTTGAGGGAGTAATAAGGTGTGTAAGATGGGTTAACTTTTGTTCATTACTTTTGGGGAAATATTAGGTTTTGTTGCTTACTTGTTAGTCATTCAAGAAATTTTTGAAGAAGGATTGTGGTTATATATTATCTATGTTAGCTCTTCAAAAAAAAAATCAAAAAAAAATCAAAAAAAAAGGAAAAAAGAAAGAAGAAAAAAGAGAGAAAAAGAATAAAAAATATATTATCTGAGAGCATACTTATGTTTCTGTGTTTGTGTGATCCTTCTTCATTTGACTAGTCAAGCATTTTGTTGGAAGAAAATTAGAAAATCTGTGAGGGGAGGATGTATGGTGTTGTGTATGATTTATAATGGTTTTTACTAGCTTTTGATACTTCACCTTATTTGTCTTACTTGACAAACCTTACCACTAGCCCCATTACAACCCAAATAAAGACCTTTTGATTATCGTCATTAATGTATGTTGTGTTAAAGTTAGATTGATACCAAATGTCAAGCATGCTTATGATTTTGTTGTAATTGAGTGATACACTTACCTTTGTTCTTGAGTGAATATTCTTTTGTGAGTGAAAGGTGAGTTGTTACTTGTTTCTGCATATGAGATCCCAAGTTTTGACTCTAAGGTGTACTCTTGTGGGCTTAGCATGGTTACCTGTTGGGACAATCTGATCGTGGCCCTGCGATTTTTGATACAATAAATTAACAAGTATGAAAAAAAAAGTCACCTTGTTAACGGTTGATTCCACGCTCTTCTATTATATTCCCAAATTCCCTTTAGCGAAGTGTGGCCTTCGTCTTCTCAAGTTAACCTCTCTTCTTGCTCCTAGTGGCTACAATATTTTTCTTAACCAACCCTAGCAAGAAGAGAATAAGAATATATATAGGGCTACAATAGGGATCATGGATAATTAGGTTGGGCCTTCTAATTACATCTTAGGCCTAGCCCAATGTAATTAAATATTAATTCAATCCACTAAAGAATTAATATTTGCACTACCTTTCCTAATACCGCAACTTAATTATTTAATTGGGTTCCAATATTATTTGCTTATTAAATTCTCCATGTTTAAAATAGCGCATGCCCATTAATTAAATAAATTACTGATAATTTATTTAATTAATATCTTTTATCCTTGATTATCCACTCAACCTTTATTTAATTATGCCGGAATAAATCCACCTGCAGGGTTTCACATAATTAAATCTTTTTGAGCTTTCAAGGGGACATCATTAACCCGAATATTACCAGGACATGGATTCCTTCTATAAATAATATTCACCATGTATATAATTCCATCACCCAAAATATAATGATATAATTCAAAAGAATTATTTCATATATAAATCAAAGCATGTAAATAATATACACGTGTCAATTACTATATCCGAATTAAGAACCTAAGCATTAATAATAACATAGAATCTTAGTTCTCCTCCTTAATCAGTATAAGGGAACAATTCTAAATTTGATCCTGTTCAATATACACAAAGTATACTAGTATTATTTATTAGTCAATATAAACTAATCTAAATAATACTACAGCCATACCAGTGGATTGTCCAACACCACCTGTGCTGTGAACCTTATTATATTATATAAACCGTATTTAACAATCTAATATTCTGTATCCCATTTGATACTAGATTGTCCACAATATATAATATTAGACAGCATGTAAACATTCAAATGATTCTCAATAAAACTGGGCCAGAAATAAATGTATATACTTAAAATAAATATTTTCAGTATACACTAACAATCTCCCACTTATACTCAAAATATTCTATGAGTATATCAGTGTTTATTTAATCCACTATTACATTAAAAACTATGTGTCCATCCATCTGACTCCTATCGCTTCCACATGCCTGTCAAAAGCCTTGGCTGGCAAGCTCTTCGTGAAAGGATCTTCCCGGTTGTCTTATGATGATATGTGAGCCACAACTATATCTCCTCGCTTTACGATTTCACGTATGAGATGATACTTACATTCAATATGTTTAGCCGCTTTGTGGTCTCGCGGTTCCTTCGAATTTGCCACAGCACCAGTGTTATCACAATACACTATCAAGCTCCTAGGCAAGTTAGGTACCACATCCAAGTCCATAAGGAAGTTCCTGAACCATACAGCCTCCTTTGCAGCCTCAGAGGCCGCCACGTACTCGGCTTCCATAGTGGAGTCTACGAATGCATTTCTGCTTTACACTCCTCCATATAACGGCTCCACCTCCCAAAGTAAAAACATATCCCGAGGTTGATTTCCTCTTATCCCTATCTGATTGAAAATCTGAATCAGTATATCCCAAAGGAAATAGATCTGAGGCCTTGTAAATTAACATATACTCTTTAGTCCTTCGCAGGTACTTGAGTATAGTTTTTACTGCACTCCAATGTTCCTGACCTGGGTTCGACTGATATATACTAACCATGCCTACAGTAAAGCAGATGTCAGGCCTCGTACATAACATAGCATACATTAAGCTTCCACATGCCGAAGCATAAGGCACTGCTTTCATGCTCTCTATATCCTTAGGTGTCGAAGGACACTGCTCCTTGGATAGAGCAACTCCATGCTTAAAAGGTAGAAAACCTTTCTTGGAGTTCTCCATGTTAAAATGAGCTAATACTTCATCAATGTAAGGCTCTTGAGATAAAGCCAACATCCTTTTCTTGCGATCCCTTATTACTTTGATCCCAAGGATGTATGCCGCTTCACCTAAGTCCTTCATGTCAAATTGTTTGAACAACCATGCCTTTACTGATGACAACATCTTAACATTGTTTCCAATGAGTAAAATGTCATCTACATATAGTACTAGAAAAACCACTGCATTACCCTCACTTCTCTTATACACGCATGATTCGCTTGGACTTTGATCAAATCCATATGACTGGACTACCTAATCAAAACGAATATTCCAGTCCCTAGAAGCTTGTTTAAGTCCATAAATAGACCTCTTAAGCTTACAAACCAGATGCTCTTGGCCTTCCTTAATGAATCCTTTTGGTTGCTGCATATAGATGGTTTCCTCAAGACTTCCATTAAGGAAAGCTGTCTTGACATCCATTTGCCAAATCTCATAATCGAGATGAGCTGCTATAGATAAAATAATCCGGATCGACTTAAGAATAACAACCGGCGAAAAGGTTTCCTCATAATCGATCCCTTCTTTCTGAGTATACCCTTTCGCAACAAGTCGTGCTTTCCAGGCTTTCACCTTTTTGTCAGACCCTCTTTTCTTCTTGTAGATCCACCTACATCCAACGGGTTTTACACCTTTGGGTAGTTCCATGAGCTCCTAAACTTGATTGGAATACATAGATTCCATCTCAGATTCCATTGCCTTTTGCCATAGATCTGCATCTTTATCTACAATTGCCTCTTCGTATGTCTGGGATCCTCATCATGTTCACAAGAGACCAAGTCCGAAGACTCTCCCAAAAACACGAATCTGTCAGGTTGTCGAATAACCCTCCCACTACGACGAGGCACTGGTGCGGTACTAGTGTCAAGTTGTGCATTTTCTTGTGGTTGTTCTACTTGTACTATTGGCACTTGGGGATTATCTGTCCCTCCCACTAATTCTTCTAAAATGATACTACTCATGGGTTTATGATTCATAATATAGTCTTCCTCTAAGAATCTAGCATTGGTGCTAACAATGACATCTCGATCCCTAGGACTATAAAATGAATAACCTTTCGTTCCCATGGGATAGCCTACAAACAGCCTTACTTCTGTACGAGATTCTAGTTTGGTCGTGTTCTTATTCAGCACATGTGCTGGACATCCCCAAATCCGAATATGTCTTAGACTTGGTTTGCTACCAGTCCACAATTCTATTGGAGTCTTGGGAACCGACTTAGAAGGTACCAAGTTCAGAAGGTAAGCCGCTGTTTCTATAGCATATCCCCAAAACGACTTGGGTAAATCTGAATAACTCATCATCGATCTAACACTCTCTAAAAGAGTCCGATTCCTTCTCTCTGCTACACCATTCTGCTGAGGTGTGCCAGGTGCAGACAAATGGAATGTAATCCCATTTTCTGATAAATATTCCCTAGATTCTCCAAGCAAGTATTCGCCACCACGATCTGATCGTAGTGACTTGATACATTTTCTATGTCATTTCTCCGTTTCAGCTTTGAACAACTTAAATTTGTCAAAGCATTCTGATTTACGGTGCAACAAATAAATGTATCCATATCTAGAATAATCGTTAATAAAAGTGACAAAATATTCATAACCACCTCTTGCTTGGATATTCATAGGTCCACATAAATCAGTATGAACCAATTCTAACACTTCTTTGGCTCTATTCCCCTTTGCTTTAAAAGGCCTATTATTCATCTTACCTTCCAAGCAAGATTCGCAAACTGGAAATGGCTCCACTGCCAACGAGCCCATTGGCCCATCTACTACCAGTCTTTGAATCCTCCTCAAGTTAATATGACCTAATCTTAAGTGCCAAAGATATGTTTGGTTCAATTCAGAAGGATTCTTTCTTTTGTTTGAGCTAGAAAGAATGTTATTAGATTCCTTTTGTTGCAGCATTGGTTGGATAAGATTAATAATATATAAATTGTCTTGCAATGTACCAGAACATATAACTCATTTATTCATCAAAATAGAAACATTACGATCCAAACAAACATTATAACCATCCATGGCAAGTTTAGAAACCGAAATCAAATTCCTTCTAAATGAAGGTACATAAAGACAATTGTTCAAAACCAAAATCCTATCATCGCCAAAAGATAAAGTAATTATTCCAACTGCAACTACTGCTACTTTCGTAGCATCTCCCATGAACACATATATCTCGCCATCTCTAAGCATTCTGGTTTGCTGGAACCTCTGCATAGAGTTACAAACATGGTCAGTGGCTCCTTTATCTACACACCAAGTGCTCGTAGATATAGCCGCTCTATATGTTTCGGTAACTAGAGAAAGAGACATACCAGTATTGTTTGTCTTCTTAGGAAGAGGACAATCCTGTTTCCAGTGACCTGACTGCTTGCACCTGAAGCACTTGCCCTTAGGCTTTTTCACACCACCTTGAACTCCCACTGCATTAGCAACCTTTCCAGATTTCTATGTCTGAACCTTTTTCTTCTTCTTACCTTTCGGCTTGGAGGAAGAAGCTTTCTCAGCCACATTCACTTGAACATTCTGTTTAAAGAGTCCTTCAGCTGCCTGAAGTTCTGTCAGAAGTTCCGCGAGACTATACAACCTTTTGTTCATGGTGTAATTCAAGCGGAACTGTTCAAAACTTTTCGGCAGACTCATAAGGATGATATCGATCTGGGTTTCCCCATCAATATCAGCACCAAGGATCTCCATCTCATTCAGATGAGACATCATCCTGAGAACATGATCCCTTACAGGTGTTCCTTCATTCATCTGAGTGTTCATTAAAGCCTTCGTTGCTACTTGCCTAGCAGCCCTATTCTGTTCTCCAAAAAGTTCCTTGAGATTAAAGAGCATATCTGAAGCTGTGTCCATAGCCTGATGCTGATGTTTCAAAACACCTGACATTGCTGCCAGAATGTAACATCGTGACATCTCATCAGCCTTAAGCCACCGCTTATAATACTCCTTCTCACTTTCAGGAGCATCTTCAGCAGGCTGATCTGGCTTGGGTTCATAAGTGCAAAATTTGTACTCCTCAGTAGTCAACACTATGTCCAAATTACGTTTCCATTCAATATAGTTTGGTCCCGTAAGTTTGTTATCCTTAAGTATGGTGAATAGTGGATTAAAGTCCATAGTGATCTAATCCTGAGAATCATACATGTAACACATAATCAGAGGGTTGCACAAATCTCAAAACCTATTGATTTTCTCTAACAATTAATTAAAATTAATGCACTAATATTTAAACACCATAAGTATCTGGTACGCCACGATGGGTGACATATATACCACTTAAATTCGTTTAAATATTACTTCGGTCCAATTACTAAATAATACGCCACGTTAGGGTGGACTATATATTATTTTTCATAGCTAAGTGTATACCATTATTAAATCTTAAATTAGTAACAATAAGACCGGATGCCACCATTAAATATTTCAAATCAATAATCGATAATAGGATAATTCCCAGATCGGGGGGAGCATTGTCAAGAGGCGTCACTTAAGACCCCTTTCTAGACAGAATCATCCTTTGTCTCAATATCGAAAATCTATATTCAAACATTGGTACCCTTCTAATTAATCGAATTCTATGAAACTTGGTACGCCACGTTGGGTGGCATGTATACCTTTCAATATTCGTAATTTAATTTAAGAAGTTTGTCCTAGTAATATCCATAACACTACCTGACACCATAAATCATATGCCACGTTTGGATGGACTATATAATTTATATTCGTCTTAGTGTTAAATTTACGTACAAACAATAATGGAGACCGTGGGATTTAATTCCTAATTAACTCCCTCACCCACTTAGAATTTTTATTAAAATTGAGGAATTTTATTTATCTACATGCATCGCCCTATGTTAATTATTCGAGGTCCACATGTTATCATAATAACAATACAAAGAACACATAACATAGCATAGCATGATGATCAACATAATTAAAGCATAGTATAAATAACCCTATGTCCATGTCAATCTAGAATACTAAGGTTAGTATTGCATGGCATGAAAATCACATAAGGCATGTATAATAGCAATAATTAAAATAAATAGCAGAAAAATTAAAATAAAAAATAAATCCACTATTATGGCCCAATAAACAATTCGCCCGAAAATCATGCGAAAACTTCAGCCCGCTGTTTGAGGCTCTAAACGAGCTCGAATGGCCAAAAAACGTCATGGTTGATAGCTTTGCTATCAGTTTTGAAAAGTAGCTCGTTCCCTTTCCGAAAAGGTATTATGCGTCCAAATCTGACACCGTTAGCAAATTCGGCACAGCAACATCAGCAGCCAACAACACAGCAGCAGAATTGCAGCAAAACAGCGGCATAATAAGCAGAAATGCACCAGAAACGCAGCAGAAAATTGTCCCCTTTTCGAATCCAAAACATGGCTCAATTGCAATCATAAGCAATACATGGATAAAACACACATCCAATAACGATTACAACATTTTGAATCAGCTTGGAATCATGTTAGGGTTGTCTTGCCAGGCTTCTTCTTGGATGGATTTACTTCATTCCTGGCTTCTCATCCACGACCCGGTCCTTCGTCATCTAGCGCTTCTTACTCTACAGACATTTGCTTACCACTTATGGAGAGAAAGAAACTGCAGAGCTCATAACAAAGGATTTCTTCAACCGGCGAAGCTGATAAATGGAATCATCACAGACATTAAAACCCGGTTGTCCTCTTCCCCGTGGTTCCTTAAAAAAGCTTGCTCCATTACATACTCTTCCTGGCTTACTATCTAATGTATTAGCCTGCAATTTCTAGTCCTTGTTTTCCTGTTTTTCCTGTTTTTCGCCCTCGGAAATCTCTATGGTCTGTCATAGAGCTAGGGTTAATCCCTTGTATTCTTTTGTTTCTCTAATACACACAACTTAGCAAAAAAAAAAAATTGCAATACCTATTCTAACACGAATTTATTCGTGATTACAAGCCAAAACAAAACCATACACAACCACGATAAACCACGTGGAAACCAAACAAAAATTAAACACGATTAAACCACGTGGGATCCAAACACATAATTAAAATATACATGGCCATAATAGTGGATAACAACCTGCAAAACAAAATATACAAGCCTACCACTATATACATGCATATATAATTACGACATGGACATCATATCAAAAACCGCAGAACCATAGAACCAAGCTCTTGATGCCAATTGTTGGGACAATCTAATCGTGGCCCTGCGATTTTTGATACAATAAATTAACAAGTACGAAAACAAAAGTCACCTTGTTAACGGTTGATTCCACGCTCTTCTATTGTATTCCCAAATTCCCTTTAGCAAAGTGTGGCATTCGTCTTCTCAAGTTAACCTCTCTTCTTGCTCCTAGTTGGCTACAATATTTTTCTTAACCAACCCTAGCAAGAAGAGAATAAGAATATATATATAGGGCTACAATAGGGATCATGGATAATTAGGTTGGGCCTTCTAATTACATCTTGGGCCTAGCCCAATGTAATTAAATATTAATTCAATCCACTAAAGAATTAATATTTGCACTACCTTTCCTAATACCGCAACTTAATTATTTAATTGGGTTCCAATATTATTTGCTTATTAAATTCTCCATGTTTAAAATAGCGCATGCCCATTAATTAAATAAATTACTGATAATTTATTTAATTAATATCTTTTATCCTTGATTATCCACTCAACCTTTATTTAATTATGCCGGAATAAATCCACCTGCAGGGTTTCACATAATTAAATCTTTTTGAGCTTTCAAGGGGACATCATTAACCCGAATATTATCAGGACATGGATTCCTTCTATAAATAATATTCACCATGTATATAATTCCATCACCCAAAATATAATGATATAATTCAAAAGAATTATTTCATATATAAATCAAAGCATGTAAATAATATACACGTGTCAATTACTATATCAGGATTAAGAACCTAAGCATTAATAATAACATAGAATCTTAGTTCTCCTCCTTAATCAGTATAAGGGAACAATTCTAAATTTGATCCTGTTCAATATACACAAAGTATACTAGTATTATTTATTAGTCAATATAAACTAATCTAAATAATACTACAGCCATACCAGTGGATTGTCCAACACCACCTGTGCTGTGAACCTTATTATATTATATAAACCGTATTTAACAATCTAATATTCTGTATCCCATTTGATACTAGATTGTCCACAATATATAATATTAGACAGCATGTAAACATTCAAATGATTCTCAAAAAAACTGGGCCAGAAATAAATGTATATACTTAAAATAAATATTTTCAGTATACACTAACATTACCAACTTATTCTTACACTTGACATGGACTTTTGATGACCTATGCATATTTCTTTGAGTAGACTATGTGAATACTTGCACTTTCCACACCAAGACAATGCAAATTCACTTTAATTTCTTAAGTTGATGTAGCATGAGATGATTTGTATGTGTGGTGTTGCATTGAGCAATCTTTTACATGAGCTAGATGGATTTTGTGGGTACATTCACTATAGGCCCTCACGAGACCTCACTCGTCCACTAGGGCTGCCTAGGGGTTTAAAGGGCTTGTTGCATATGTCAAATGTAACTGTGATTACCTACGGAAGTGTTATTATTTATTTAGATAGTATTTAATATTGTTTTTTTTCTCGAGGACGAGTAAAAGATAGGTATGGGGGCATTTGATAGGTCCATAATTAATAATATTTTTAATACCTATTTTATGTCCATTTTCGTAATTTTATTAATTAATAAATTGTTTTATTTTGTTTTATAGGAAAATAAAGAAAAACAGAATTTGAGCAGGAAAAGGTGTAAAAAGGCACGGAGGTGGAAAATACTTGAAGCCAAAGAAATTGGAGGAAAAATAGAATACTTATCTGAGAAAAAAAGGAAATTGAAGAAATTATATTCAAGATCAGATTGTAATTAAAGGACCCAAGCCCAAGTTTTTTCCTATATATATGGGGCTCCTCTCTTGTATTTGGGAGAACCACTTTAGACACCAACTTTTAGACACCACTTTAGACAACAATTTAGACACCACAATTAGGAGTAGGAGTAGATTTAATTATCTTTCAATACAAACCCTTTTTATTTTGTTCAAACACTTTTTCTATTACTTAATTTAACAATTTCAGTCCGTTCAATTTCTTCCGGCGTTTGCTTATTTACTCGGTGACAGCGGGTTATTATTTCCATTCGACCAGGAAGTGTTTACTTTATTAATAGTAGTTTTGTCCACTCTGCTCATATTTACAATTCACGTGCTTATATTTAGATTTTAATTGTCATGTTTTCTTGTTAATTAAGTTAGTGTACTTATTATTCGTGCATCCTTTATTATAATCATTGCTTTGTTTATATAATAATTATGTGTAGCTAATTCTCTTGCCCTAGGATGAAGATGAAGTTAATTTAATTGTTCTTGATTTCTTCTCGTTCCTGTTAATTGATTCTCATGATTTTTCTTGGTGCTTAATTGTTCAATTGACAAAGTGATTTAGATATATTATTGTTACCGGATTTATTTTTCATAGCATATGCTTGCTCCTTGAAGTTTTGATAGGTTATTGTTAGATAACAAGTTTCATAGTATATGCTTGTCTCATTAATTGATATATCTTGTTTGTAAAGAAAAGAGGATTGATTTTAGGGCAAGTTGATATTAATTGTGATTGATGAACGGATTCGAATTTCTAGGTTTTCTATATTATTTGATAATCTTTGCTAATTAGGTTAATTAAATCTCATCTCAAATCTTATTGTCTAGTTTGCTTGAGTTAATTATTAGGGTTTTGAAAGTTCATAGTCTCTGAGGATCGATCTGTGATTGCTACAATTAAACACTGTGCGCTTGCAGTTATCTTACACATCATATAGGTTTTTGCTCAAATACAAACCAATCCTTAAATACAAACTACAAACTAACACTAAATTAATTATATTTCATCTATTCTAAGGTTCCCGCCAAGGGTACCTTCACGAAAGAAGCTTAAAATAATTGGTTCTATCCAAAAAAAAAACTTTCCGTGGAAATGCGAAGCATTTAAGACAGTAAACGGATGAGTTAGGTAGTCATGAGGGCCGAAGGCCCTCGACACACCCGTTAATCATCTATTGCCTTTACCATTGATTGTCATTCCTTACAACTTTAGAATGATAAAGGCGCGAAGCGCCGTACAAGAAGGTGCGAAGCACCGTTAACCAGTGAAATCCACTGCCACGTCATCACGTGAACATTGATTTTTTCTATTTTTTTTGTTGGATAGAGCCAAGTATTTTAAGCAATTTTTGTATTGGGGTACACCTAGTTTGATCATTAGATTAGCATGAAATGTTGGATTATTGTTTAGTTTTTAGTTTGTCGTTAATTTTAGTTTGTAGTGAAGTAGGACTCTATATATATATATATGCATTAAGAGCATGCTTGTGTGCCTTGCACGGACTAAGAATCTAGTTATAGATAATTTTGCATGTGTTTAATTCTGCAAAAATGAGAACATGTCCCTACTATTTCTATCTTTCTCTAAAAAATCTGACACCCTCCTAACATACTCAAACTCTGGTCCAAAAAGATGACAAGCCGAGGCTGATTTATAAGTTAAAAGTTGCATATCACCTGCATGACATTGGAATAGATCAAGATAAAACAGGAATCAAAATGAAACGATTAATACAAGTCAAAAGCTACTTTGTAATAAATATAAACGTTCAGTCAACTTGTCTTTTCATCAAAATGAAGGAATATAATTAGTTTGCACGTCTTAATTGCTAAATGTTTTGTACTTGATCTAAAAAGCTTTTATAAGATAGAATGTGGTAAGGGCTAAGGTAATCAAGTAAATGATACATACTGTCATTCTAGGAGAAAAATTATGAACAGAAACCTGATTTAAATTCTGAGGCGAGTATACTTTGGCTGAAGTGATGGGTTTTCCACCATCTGCCGCACAATTTCCAATCCTCACCCATTACACTATTAGCAACTATATCTAGGTTCCTTTCAAAAATTTTAGATTGCCCCTGTAACATTTCAACATTACCAGATATTCTATCTTCTTCACTCAGAGATAACTTTAGAAAGCATGAAGCAAACTCTTTCCAGATGATGCACCCTGCATATAGTCAGTTTGCAAGGCTACCATCTTCAACAGTTTTTCAGCACTATAATCCGCTGCCATTTTGTAATCAGGAGCACATCAGATTTTTTCAAAGTTCGCAAGTTCAAAAGTGAGGCTACTACAGAAAAAGATCCTGGCTCTTAACCATGTAGGTGATAAATTATCAGACTTGGACACTTCACTTTTTTTAATTTGTTAATAATTACATGCTAATAGGTAAAAACAGAGACAATAAACTTTTGATAGACTTACGAAAAATAATTATGAATACAATTTCATATATTTTACTATTAATAAACTAGTTGTTACGACTGAATTTCTGCCGGACCTTGGTTCGGTCGGACCTGCAGATGAGAAGAATGCGAGGGTTTGGCCCCCCGATTCACCTCCGGTGTGAGAATAAGTTAGTCGGTTTTTGGATAAGATAATTAGAATGCAGAGTGTTTGTGTTGTCAAAATTGTGTATGAATGATCCTTCAAACCTGATTCAAACATATTCTCTTCTCCTTGGGCTGTTACCGAAGAGTGGGCGATGTGGGGTGTTGTGTCCCACGTTCTAAGGAGTCCATAACCACATAACCGTTGTTGTTTACTGGACCGAATGTCAGTGGGCTTCATTCGGCTGGGCTGATAATCGGCATATGTATCTTCGATCCGGCCCACAAAGGGGATGGGCCTCTAACATGTCCCTGGGCTTCGTTCGGATTTATCCTCAGCACGGAGGCCAAAGCCTGGGCCCATCTTCGGAATTCACTCTTCGGACATTTCATTCAGATAAGGAGGGCGATGGACAAGGTCGAGACGTCTCATGGGGAGTCGTGTCCTTTTATGATTGACAGCTGTCTGTTCTCGAGATTTGCGTAAGGATCTCAACCGTTGAATTCGAAACGGCTCTGTCCAAACGTCACACCTCCTTTACTTAAGCCCATAAACTCTTTCGTTTTTTAGTTTTACGTTTACAAACATACACCATTCTCAGAGCCAAAATCTTTCTCAAAACTCTTCGCAGACAGCAATTGGAAACGTCATTACATCACCGGTTATCTTCAACGCTCCGATTCCAGTCGACGTTTACGTCCAAGTGACCTATCCCCAAGAACTCGATCTTATCCACCATCTTCAAACCAGTAAAAGACATTTTCCTTTCGTTTCTTTACTGTTATTGTCCTGTGTTTTATATATTCATGTATGTATCTGTATGTATGTATGCGTAAAATCACCTGTGCCCTTTAGATGAAATACTCACATGTCTCAGATGTTTTAAGTTCTTCTAGATGTAGCATTTTATTCTTGTATTAGCATTTCCAATGATTTTTGAAGTTGGTCCGAAAATAGTTTGGGTAGGAACTTCCTTCGGGATCTTCAAACCTTGAGGACGCTCTTCGGACCATCTTGATCTTTCGGAATTCCCTTTGGAATATCCTAGTTTCCCATAGTTTTTAGGCTTTCGGATTCCTTCGTCCTAGATCGTAGAATGCCCCGACCGATCCTGGCTCACTATACTCGGCCTTTTACCCCTTTGTTTTCTTCTTTTTCTGTCCGAGTACAAGGCTAACGTCTCTTCATTCCGAATGCAGAGACATGGATCGGTCAACCGAGGGTGCTGGTCCTTCGGAGGTTTCGCCCTTTAGCGACGCCAAAGTGTTCCCAGCCGCTAACCTTCGGTCTCAACTGACCGAGGAACAAATCGAAGGATTCCATTCCAAGAAGTTAGTGGAGAAAAACGTCTGGTACTTCTTCGCACCGCGGAAGAAGGATCGCATCTGGCACAACCCCGAGATTCCCCCTCTCTGCGGAGGAAGTGTGGCGACCGGTATATCTGAAATGGCGTTCAAATGCGGCTTTCGGTTACCGATGTTGCCGATCTTGAAGGAGATACTGAAGCAGCTGGGGATAGCCATAGGGCAGTTAGATCCAAACAGTTTCTTCCACATCAACGCCTTCCAAGCTCGGTGCTTGGCTAAGGAGATGACTCTGAGGACGACCCTGTTCTGGCATCATTACGAGCTTTGAAGGAACACAAAAAGCAACGGCTATTATACCATAGCCCGTCGAACCAGTAGGGCCGATTGGGCTCAAACGAATTCTAGCAACAAAGGGGCCCATGAGAAATGGGCTTTTATCTCGGGGCCGAAAATGGAGAAATACGGTCGATGACATGATCTCGATCCGTCCAGGTTAAAGTATCCCGACCTACTGCAAGCGGACCAACATAATTACCGTCTCCTCTGCGAACTTGAAATGGACAGGGTTCCGCTATCGGACGGCAGGGACAACAACTGGTTGGTCACCCTTTGGGGTAGTGGTAACATCCATCTTTGACTTGTCATAACATATTTGTTTTCAGCCTTTAAGTACTACATTTTATCTTCAGCTGTGCATGTTTTAACCTCTTATTATTTTGTGCAGTGTCCTCTCTTCAGGATATTGTTGAACGTAAATACAGGAGGGCGGCCCAACTTGCTTCGGCCGCTACAGCTGAAGCCGAAGCCGCGGCTAGGGCGTCCGATGGGGTGTTAAAGTCGGCTTCTGGTCCGAAGGATATTATAACCACTCCGCCTGCCTCTTCCCCTCCTCGGGACTTGGAGACAAATGAGACAGGCCTGATTACTCCGACCGACTCTCGGAAGAGGGGCGGGTCGGGAAATTCCGGTTTGAAAGTGTATGCTCCCCAGTGGGGAGTTATTGAATCTGATAAAATTATTGTCCCAGCTCCACAACTCTCCACCATCGTTAATCCCGACCTCTATAGGGGCCTCATTCTACCAGCTGATAGGCCGACGCTTGCCAAGGCGAATGACCTGGAGGCTTATACCGAGATGCTGGCCCTACTCTCTATGGTGAGCCTTTTCCTCGGTGTTGCCCCTTTTACTTGTCCTCAATATCTAATTCTTTCCCTAGTTTGTTTTCAGAGTGTCTCCTGGTCAGCTAACGTTGCCGAACGGATGGAGGGGATTCAGACTAAGCTAAAGATGATTGATCAACTGGAGGCCCTGGCGGTCAAGGCCGAAGAGGATCTCCGCAATGCGACCACAGATTTAGAGAAGGTCATCGGCCAAGCTAACTCCTTGAAGGCCGACAACGATGCCCTGAAGGAGGAGCTGGAAGAGATGGACGCTCTGAAGAAGCGTGTTGAATGGAGAAACCAACAACTCAAGGCCTCTAGGAAGAACATTCGGAAAATGCAGAAGACTCTGGATTTGACCGAAGAACGTTGCTACCAGATGGGGTACGACGCTGCTTTGGTGAAGGCACACTCTCTTGGTTTCGATCATACTCAGATGATCGATGCCACGATGGGTATGACGGATCCAATCGGCAGGGAAGTGCTCGATGAACCTCTGGTAGTCTCTTCGGGTGAAGATGAGCCTCTTTCTGACTGATTCCTTTGTCTTTTAATTCTTCTATTTTGATGGCCTTCGGGCTTGTAATGATTAACTTTTCCTTCAGGCTTTTTATTGTGCCTTCGGGCTTGAAGTATTTCATTCTGCCTTCGGGCTTTTTATTTATCGCCTTCGGGCCGTTCAGTATTTGTCTTAGCATAATTATTCTTATTTATGCATTGTCGGCTTTGGCCTTAGTATAGCTTCTGTTTCCATTCATGCATTTTGGGCTTTGATTTGCCTTAGCATGATTCTGTTTAATTCTATGCATCTTTGGCTTCATTTTGCCTTAGCATATTTACTTTACTTTAACTTTTATACGTTTTCGGCCTTATATTGCCTTGGCATAATTACTTGTATGTTTGTGCATCTTTGGCCTCAGCCTAGCATGTATGTGCATTTTTGGTCGTAACCTAGCTATCCCCTAGTATTTAAGGGGTTTTGTAAATGATTATGGTCCCGTTCGGTCGGTTGAAAATTTTTTCCCCCTGGCCTTAATTAATGTCAAAGCAACTTAAATACTAAGACCTTTTTGTAAGGGTCCAAATTTCATTCGGTCGGCCCCAAATTTGGATTCGTCAAGTATTTGCTACTTAAATCATAATGTACTTGAATACTAAAAATAAGTTAGAGGGCTCATGTTTTGTTCGGTCGGCCCCAAACATGGGTCCGTTAAGCTTAATATTGTGTACTTAACCCTTTGGTTACCAATGTACTTAGCTTAATAATAGTAGATAAAAGATGGAGCAAAACAATCTTTTCATTAATCATGCAACTCTTACACAGATTTGATTACAGATTGATGCTAGCTTAGGGAATTCACAATAAAGTTGCATAAAACAAAGTACTGAAGTAAAAAGCAATAAAATTTGTCCAGTAAGCTTACTGGTAAAAATGGCGAAGGCGAGCAGCATGCCAGGTGTTTTTGATTGGGCTGCCGTCTAACTGAGCCAATTTGTAGGTGCCTGGCCGAACCACTTCAATTACCACATAAGGTCCCTCCCAGTTCGGCATAAGCTTTCCTTGCCTAGTCGGCATAGATGGTGCTAGCTCCCTTAGGATTAAATCGCCTACTTGGAAAGTCCTCTTTTTAACTCCCGAATCATAGTACTGTGCCGCTTGGAGCTGATACCTTAAGTTTCTTTGGTGGGCTGCCTCCCTTTCTTCTTCCAGTAAATCCGCGTTCGCCCGGAGTCCGAACTCATTCGTTTCCACATTAAAGACTTGTGTTCGATAAGACTCTAAACCAACCTCAACAGGCAGTAGGGCATCTGTTCCAAAGGCCAGCTTGAAGGTTGTTTCCCCGGTTGAAGATCTTGCGGTGGTTCGGTAGGCCCAAATGACCCAAGGTAACTCTTCGGCCCAAAGACCCTTGGTTTCTCCTAGTCTCTTCTTAATCCCATCGAAGATAATTTTGTTGGCCACTTCGATCGCCCCGTTTCCTTGGGGATGTGCGACTGAACTGAATTTCTGTCGGATTCCGAACTGAGCTAGAAACTTTCTGAACTTACTTCCGATGAACTAAGTTCCGTTGTCTGATACACATACCATGGGGATACCAAACCTTAAGATCACTTGCTCTAACATGAACTTCTTCGCTGCTTCTTCGGCAATGGCTGAAAGTGGTCTGGCTTCTATCCACTTGGTCATATAATCGATTGCCACAATGTAATATTTTGCTTGTTTAGTACTGGTGGGTAGGATCCCAACGATGTCAACCACCCACATTGAAAATGGGATCGGGCTGAGGACTGAAGACATCTCTTCGGGTGGTTGCTTCGGTATTATGCTGAATAGCTGGCATTGTCTGCACTTCTTTGCATATTCGGATGCGTCTTCCTTCATCTTCGGCCAGAAAAACCCTTGCCTGAGAATCTTGAAGGCTAAGGATCTTCCTGCCAAATGTTCTCCGCAAATTCCTTCGTGAACCGTCTCGAGGGCTAGCTGCTGTTCATCTTTGTCTAAACACCTGAGTAATGGCTGACTTGTCGATCGTCTAAATAATCGGCCCCCGACCAGAGTATAGTTCCCCGACCGATACCTCACCTTCTGTGCTTCCCTTCAATCAAGTGGTAGGCTACCCTTCTCCAAGAATGCCCTGATGGGAGTCATCCAATTGACCCCTTGGTGAATTTCCATGCACTTCTTCTTGTCTATCGAAGGCGTCTTTACCTCGGTCAGATAGATGGACCCATTCAGGTTCTGGGTGTCTACCGAAGCTAGCCTTGAAAGGGCGTCTGCCCGACTGTTGTTTTCTCTAGCGACTTGAGTTAGTTCAAAAGACTCAAACATCAAAGATTGCTCACGTACCTTAAGTGCGTAGGCTTTCGTTCTGGGATTTTTTTGCCCATACTCCCCTGAGAACTGTTTTACTACCAACATCGAATCGCTGAACGCCCTGAGGTGTTTAACTTGCAATTTTTTTGCTAAGTCTAATCCGGCCAAAAGCGCTTCGTATTCGGCTTCATTGTTCATCAGTGGGAAAGTGAACCTGATAGCTTGGTGGATTTCAAATCCTTCTGGGCTTGTCAGAATTAAACCTGCCCCACACTTTTCCCTGGCGACTGACCCATCCACAAACAATTTCCATTTTCCTGGTGCCTGTATTAGCTGCTCTTCGCGAGCCAAGTCATTCGGCCCCGAGAAAGAGCATTCCATTATAAAATCCGCTAGTGCTTGGGCTTTGATCGAAGTCCTTGGCGTATACTCCAAATCATGCTCCCCTAGTTCGATTGCCCAAGCAACTACTCTGCCTGATGCCTCTGGCTTTTGCAAAATTTTCTTCAACGGCTGATCAGTTACTACCTTAATCGTCCTTCCCTGGAAATAGTGCCTTAGCTTTCTTGCGGCCATCACCAACCCATAGGCAAATTTCTCTGCATTCGGATATCTAGTTTCTGCATCTTTGAGAATATGGGAAACGTAGAACACCGGATGCTGGTTCCCTTCATGTTCCTTGACCAGCACGGCTCCAAGGGTTCGGTCGTTCACAGCTAAGTACAGCTGTAAAGTTTCTTTCGGATTAGGCCTCATTAAGAGTGGGGCATTCACTAAGTATTCTTTGACTTCTTCAAAAGCTTTCTGGCAGTTAGGCCCCCACTCAAAATTCTTGGACCCCCGAAGTACTTCAAAGAATGGTAAGGCCTTTTCGGCCGATCTGGAAATGAACCTCCTTAGGGCTGCTAACCGTCCGGTCAGCTTCTGAATGTCCCTAATCGTCTTCGGCGCTTCCATGTCGATGACTGCCTTAATCTTTTCTGGGTTTGCCTCAATTCCTCGGGCACTAACCATGTATCCCAGAAATTTTCCGCTATTGACTCCGAACGTACACTTATTCGGGTTGATCCTCATGTTGTTTTTCCTGAGTGTTTCGAAACACTCCCTCAAATCCTCAGCATGATTCCTAAAAAGGGATTTAACAATCATGTCATCCACATAACATTCCATATTCCGACCAATCTGGGCCTTGAACACCTTGTTGATCATCTTTTGAAATGTTGCCCCGGCGTTCTTCAGGCCAAAAGGCATCTTAACATAGGCATAAGTGCCGTTTGGTATGATGAATGCTGTCTTTGGAATGTCCTCGGCATTCATGGCGATTTGGTGGTATCCTAAAAATGCATCTAAAAAACTGAGTATTTGATGCCCCAAAGTGGCATCTATCAGTTGATCAATATTTGGCAGAGGATAGTGATCCTTCGGGCAATGTTTGTTCAATTCTGTATAATCGACACACATCCTCCACTTGCCATTTGACTTCTTGACCACGACCACGTTTGCCAACCAGTCGGGGTAGTCGATTTCTTCGATGAACTTCGCCTCTAGCAACTTTTCCACTTGAGCTTGAATTACTTTTTGCCTTTCCATGGTGAAATTTCTCTTTTTCTGTCTCGCAGGCTTGGCTTCGGGAGCTATATTTAAATAGTGTTTGGCTACCGAAGGGTCCAAACCTGGCATATCTTCGGGATTACATGCAAACACGTCATGGAACTCCCTAATGACCTTAATGACTTTATCTTTTAGCTCCGCTTCCATGTTCTTTCCGATTTGGATCATCTTTCCGGACTGACCCACATATAGTTCTACCTCTTCGGTCTCGACAGCCGGCTCGGCAATGGGGCTTGACAGGTCGGCCCCAAATTTCTCCAGCTCTATGTTCAATAGTTGATGGATGCCCCCAGTTTCGTTCTCACTTCTCTTCCTTTTACCAGCTTCAGTCATTTCCATATCCCTGTCTTTCTCCAAATCTTCTAACATAATTATTCTTGCGGCTTTCTGATCGCCTCTCATCTCTCCGACACCATGTTCGGTCGGGAATTTCAACTTCAGGTGTGGAATGGAATAGACGGCTTGGAACAGAGATAGAGCTGGTCTCCCCAGAATGTTGTTGTAAGGGCTATCGACCTGAACAACATAAAACTTGGCTTCTTTAACAACTGTGTGTGGAGCTTTTCCCAACAAAACATTCAGCGTGATCGTGCCCTCGATCGGTACCGGTTGATTACCGAAGCCGTATAGTGGTGCCTCATGGCACGGCTCCAGCTATTTACCACCCAAATTCATCTTGCAATACGTTCGGTGATAAAATATGTTGACCAAACTTCCCTCATCGACCAACACTCTCCAAATCTTGTTTTCCCCAATTACGGGTTTTATAACAAGAGGGTCTTCGTGCGGCCATATCACGTCTTCAAAATCATCTTCCGTGAATGATATCAGAAGTGTTTGCTTGGCGGCATTTGACTGGTAGAGATTGTAGATTTGCCTGGCATACTTCTTTCGGGCTGTTTTGCTGTCCCGATCAAGGATGGTTCCTCCGGATATTGTTCTGACTTCGCCTCGATACTTTTCTGAACCTTCGGCATCTCTATTGTCTCTCTTCTTTTCCTTATCGTCTAGCCTGTCCCTCAGATCTCCCACGAACTTGGTCAGTTCTCCGTCTTTTATCATTTTCTCAATCAATTTCGTCAAGTGGTAACATTCATCAGTATTATGACCTTTATCCCGATGATAGTCACAATATTTGTTGTCGCTTCTTCTGTTTTCAGGGGTCTTTAACTTGGGTGGTCTAACGAACCCAGGTTTACCCTTTATCTCGTGGAGAATCTTCGAGATAGGTGTGTTAAGTGGTGTGAACACAGTACTATCCCTATCTCTTCTTCGTTCGGCCCCTTTGTTGGGCCTCGTATCATTCAGTCGGCTCTTAATGTCACCACGGCCCCTTCTATCATCCCTTTGGTCGTCCTTTCTATCATCCCTTCTATCATACCTATCATTTTTCTTGCTCTCCTTGTAACCCCCTATGGATTCTAGCTTTCTTCTAATAGCCTCCCCCCTTAAATATATATCATTTAAAGATCTAGGAGGCATATCATAAAGAGAAGATCAAAGCTTCTTACCTTTAACAGGGTCGAGTCCGGCTGCAAGGAATCCGGCTGCCTTTACTTTATCCAAGTTGGTGACCATTCCTGCCTCTTCTTTGAACCTTTCCAGGTAGTCACCCAATTCTTCGTTCGATCCCTACCTGCAGCGGATCAGGGCTTCAGTATCCTTCTCTCTTCGACACAAGTGTGAGTAGTGCCTCATGAATTTCTTCTTTATCTGCTCGTACGAGCCTATCGATCTAGGCCTTAATGACCTGTACCACATGGATGCGTTTCCCTTGAGGTATGTCTTGAACATTTTGCAAAGCATCACATCACAATGCCCCATACCGGTCATGAGCGATTCATACTTCTCACAGTGGTCTTCGGGGTCTCCCTTTCCATTGAACTCGTTCATCTTTGGAAACTGCCTTCCTGGTGGAGGTCGAAACTGCTCAATATCCTCGGTCACCACTGGCTCGTGGCTGACTCTTCTTTCTCCGAACATAGCCTTTTCGATCCTACGGATATGGTCATCCGTATGTGGACCTTCTTCCTCCGAATCAGAGGAGTACACTACCTTCGATCGGGTTCTCCTGGAATTTGATTCAGAGTCCTCTGACTCGTCTTCAACATTTCTAGTCCTCGGCCTCTTATCCCTTCGGTCATCCAACTCCGGGTCTTCGACTTCTAAAGCCTCGCGGAGCACTTTCTCTTGTAACTCAATCTCCTCCCTTTGGAGCTTTAGGGCTTCCAGCCTCAAGCGATCGGCCTCCCTTTTCTTGGCCAGTCATTCGGCCTCCCTGCTGCTCTTTTCTTTTTCCATTTTGTTTCGCTTCCCCTTGGCCTTTTGTTCTTCACTCCATTTCATGAGCATCTCTTGTTGTTCTTCAGGAGACGACATATCTCCTTCTTCATCAAAAGTTAACAGCCTCGGGGTGATGGGAGTTGTCCTTGGGATCAGGGGAGGAGTGGTGCGGCTGTTTCCAGCCACTATGCTATTATCGGCTACTGGTATTTCGGTTTCATTTGCCATAATTGATGGTAGAACTCAACACAAAACGTATCTCTACGTTCCCACAAACGGTGCCAAATATTACAACTGGATTTCTGCCGGACCTTGGTTCGGTCGGACCTGCAAATGAGAAGAATGCGAGGGTTTGGCCCCCCGATTCACCTCCGGTGTGAGAATAAGTTAGTCGGTTTTTGGATAAGATAATTAGAACGCAGAGTGTTTGTGTTGTCAAAATTGTGTATGAATGATCCTTCAAACCTGATTCAAACATATTCTTTTCTCCTTGGGCGGTTACCAAAGAGTGGGCAACGTGGGGTGTTGTGTCCCACGTTCTAAGGAGTCCATAACCACATAACCGTTGTTGTTTACTGGACCGAATGTCAGTGGGCTTCATTCGGCTGGGCTGATAATCGGCATATGTATCTTCGATCCGGCCCACAAAGGGGATGGGCCTCTAACATGTTCCTGGGCTTCGTTCGGATTTATCCTCAGCACGGAGGCCAAAGCCTGGGCCCATCTTTGGAATTCACTCTTCGGACGTTTCATTCAGATAAGGAGGGCGATGGACAAGGTCGAGACGTCTCATGGGGAGTCGTGTCCTTTTATGATTGACAGCTGTCTGTTCTTGAGATTTGCGGTGGTTGCTATCAAAATGATACAAGAGACTAGCCTTCAATCTGCACCCATCATATGTCAAGAAAAACGTAGTTGGTTAATAAATTAATGTGCACAATAAAACAATATATTTGACTACATTTGTTGGCAAGTCTATGACATAGATGGCTACTTCTTAAGGTTTTAGAAGGACCGAACTAATCTGAGGCAGAAGCAATCAACAAAAAAAAAATCTTTTAAAAATATTGAAAAACTAGATAATTTGTATTCTCAACATATATAATTCACCTCATCTAGAACCAGAAGTCAATAACAGACAAATAAACACTACAAGGATTTTTGCTTTAGACAACAGGCAAAACGTGTTGTCTAAATGTACCAAAAACTGTTGACTATTGAGAAGTCGTCTGATACACACCTCAGACAACACACCGCAAACTGTTGTGTGAAAGTTGAAAGACAAGTAAAAGCCACCTATAAAGTGTTGTCTGATACCCAGAAACAACAACACTCCTTTGGAAACCACTTGTCAAACATCGAATAACGCAACACTTTTTAACGAATATATTGTTGTTATTCAGCAGTAAAGACAATGGTTTTTAAAAGAAATCCTATTGTTTAAGTGCAAAAGATACAATCTTTTACTTGATCAGGGTTGTTGTTGTATGTCACTACAGACAATGGTTTCTTAGCAAAAACCATTTGTTTTATGGTTAGTTGTACAACATGTTATCACATATGGCATGTTGTTGTACACTAGGAAGGATAACACTTTCTTAGTATATAACTCTTGTTTGAAATTATTTCAAACAATGGTTTTGCAGAGTATAACATGTTATTATTTGTTCAAAGAGACAATAGTTTTATGGGTTTTAACCTGCTGTGTGTATTCTTCTCCCACATTACTTTGTTAAATGGTACATGTTGTTTGATTGTATTTTTTACAACTGTTAACATTAGGTAGTTTTTATTTTCCTATTGTGTGAGTCATTTTCTCACAAGGGATTTTAATAAAAGCATTGCTTGATATATAATACAACAAGTGTTAATCATTGGTGGACATTGGCTAAAAGTATCTTAAACAATGGTTCTGGACATGTAAAGAAAACCAAACCACACTATAAAATGAAAATGCCAGAAACAAACAATAGAAACCAATTCGATCCATCCATCCAACACCACCAACAAACGTACACAACCAACCAAGTACATAATTAAAGTCTATCCACATCCAAAACAACTAATACATAAGTCATATTTTTAGGTGAACACATCCACAAAAGAGACGGACTAAAAGTTTAATTTACGCTACTAACAAGTACATGTTCAACTCGAAATACCAATTTCAATAAAAGACGACAGAGTTCAACGAGCCAGGTGCTTCAACATATACTTCGCCAAGTCAGTCCTTATATCATTAAGCTCAGCCATGCCATAGTTCAAGTTGCTTCTGCGTCGCCACTGCAAAATGGAACATGTATTGGAAGTCATATATCTTCACCACAAAACACAAGGATATCAGAAAAAAAAAACTTGTGCATTTAGATCCACTGTCTTTAATAGCATGAAACAAGCTGTCATTGCATGTTCATGAATCATGACTTTAAAGTTTGTTATTGCTCATTTTGTAACAATTTAACGTCCCTTTTAGCTTCCCCACTTAAACCTGATTCTGTTCAATAATTGCATCAAGATGTTAGATATCAATTTATGAATGATGGTGAATTAACTAGTCTCACAAGTTGGACCTGTTATATCTCTATTTTTCTTATACGACAGGGTATTTGACCTTCTTCTCATGGTCTACATTGTTAAATCAACCAGGACTTCACATAATGTAAACCTAATGAGGATTTTTTTTATAATTTTCCTCTGTATATTGAGCACGGCAAAATAAGAAAAAGACCCCATCATCAGAAAATAATCCAGGAGATGCATAAATTATTAGAAGACAAATAAGATTGAGGAATACATAAACATTTTTTGTACTTGTAATCTTGATATGTGGACATATGTGACATGTATGAGTACAGGGGATGGAGGACATATAAATTACATTAAATATGTGAAAGCTTAACTTGCCAGAGCACTTCTGTTGCAAACAAGTACTGCTCCTCCTCCAAGAATACCAGCAAGAGTCACTGCCCATATCAACAGACCAGTTGTACCTGCATTTTCAACCCCATTATTACAAGTCTTATAATTTTTCTTACATGTTAATTTCCTCATAATAATTCATGATTACCTCCTGCATATCGATCACCGCTTTCAAACCATTCATCACGGTTGTAAATAGGACTCCAAAGAGAAACAATCATAATCGTAAGTGTCAAATATCGAACAAGAAATATGTTAGCGTGCAGTGAAAATCAATTACTAACTAGGTTGAGCACTCGAAAAATCGGAGAACCCCTGAGTCAAACTTGTCCGAGTACTCGGACGTTAGAACTACCGAGTGGTTGAATTTCAACAATACAAACTCGGACATTAAAGTACCTGATATCAGGATGAATGGAGGAACCTCTGGAAAGGTTACAGAGACCTTTAAAAATATGTTCTAGCAATAGATTGTACACTAGATATTGCAAGTTGTGCCAACTGCTTTACGGTTGGAAACAACAAACTAAGCTACAACCTACTTCGCAGCTTTGATATCCAGGTAAAAAAACTGAATCATTGGCCACTGACAAAACTATAAACATACTAACCTCACTGCTGCTTTGATTGTGTCATCGTTGAGGAACTTAAAGCTCAAATTTTTATAATACCTTAATGAATTTCCACCATGGATCCATAGTTAACATAAGGTGGATATAGTACTGCAGAACAAGTCGACAAAACAGCCATTGTAACACCCCCAGATCCAGGGTCAGGGATCTGGTCGTTACGGTCTCAATATCCAACCACAAAACCAACATAATTTAAATTACCACCTTGTGACCCAAAACAACAACATAAAACACACCCGTTATAGTCCCAGAGATGAAATCAGAGTAACCAACAATATTATTAATCACAAGTTTGAGTTCTTACAACCCAAAGAATTACAATTGTACAATTACATACTCTTTGCCATCCATTAATAGATACCATAATATAAATACATTTGAGGCTCAATTGCTAACAACTAGCCTACCTGTAAGAACCCAGATTTTTGGGTAGAATTAAAACTTTTATTATGTATTGATGTAAGAGTGAGCAGTGGTTACAACTACAATGTAATACTGGCTTTAAAGAATGAATAATGAAAGGATATATATTCCAAGGTTATATGGCCTGAAGGATGCTATTGAGTGATAACTTAGATTAGAATAATCTATCTCCTAGAAAGTTAAGATAAGATTCCCTAGAGAGAAATAGATACCCTCATGTCATCCAAATCAATATCTATTATAAGCCCAGCGGTTCCGTAAAAAGGTTAAGGAACACTCGAGGGTGAACCAGGTTCATTTTCCTAATTATAGGAATTAAATAAAAATAAGTGATGAATAGTGATTTTGGTGGAATTTGGAATATTATTATAATAATGTTATACCCGGTATTCGGAACGGATTTCGGAGTTCGTATTAGTGATCCAGGAGGAAAATAAGTGTATGTAAAAGCTGTCGGATTCAGAAACAGAGCACTTTCATTTTCTCCGAGAATTCCCTGGACACTGCCAGACTTAAGGACTTATTTAAGGGATTTAAGGAATTTAAATTCGAGAAGTATTAAGAAAGATGAAGAATAGTATTAGAATTATTAAGAAGGTTTTCGGTAAAACCCTAACTAGAAACGAATGAGTTATTCCCTCGAACGATCAACGAATTAAGCAATAAACGGACAAAGAAACAAGCAGAGGGCCAAGGGGCAACCATGTGCTAGTAGATAAGAGCAAATAACCAAGTAGTTACATGAGCAACTAGCATCTTAGAGAATGCAACTAAGTACTTGGCAAGCAACTACCTAGTTAAGCTCTAAACCACCACATTTTCAACACATGTCTTGCCATTTCCTCATCCAACACCTCACTACTTTAATAAAGTAGCTTTATACAAGATATTATGTTGCAAGTGGATGAGATTGGAAGAGAAAATATCAAGAAAATCAAAGCAAACTCTCCCCCCCTCCACTTTGCTCCATTCGGCTTTATGCCAAATTCAAGAATCAAAAACCCTCTTCCCACCATTGTTTGATCACCAAACTTTTATCCTAGATCCTATATTTCATAAAAATGATACCCTAAAAATCTTAGCCTCAAAATCCTTTGTTTCCATTTTCAATAAAATCATCAAAGTTAAGGGTGAATAGTAACATCAAGAACAAAATTCTTGGATCTTGAATTTTTGGATGGTCTAAGCTTGGTTAAGGGTGGACATGGACTATACAAGGCTTAGCAAGGTCTTTAACATTCTACAAGGAAGGTATAAACCTCATGAAACCCTAGTTTGACTTTGAGTTTTAATGATGTTCTTGATAGTTTTGAATTAGTATGGTTATGGTGATGATTAAAGCATGATTATGTAGTTAGTTTTGTTGATTAAGAGGTTCAATGATTATGATGGTTAAGTAAGATGTTCTTGGACATTTTGGGATGAGAAATCATGTGAATAAGTTGTATGGATGCCCGGTGTGGCTTGGTTTTAGTGTTACGATTAGTAGAACGTTCGATTTATAGCCATCGTAATGCCCGATTTTCATTAACACTAAGAACCCGAACTGGACAGTAGCCATAACTCTCTGTTCTTGGTAAGATAATGAACCCTACTGCTAGATTTTTGAACATAGATCACTTTGGCGAAAGAATCGAAGCATTTCAATTTACGGTTTAGGAGTTATGATTAAATTCGTAAAAGTGGTTCGAAACCGTAAACGAAAGTTCGTAACTGAAATTGGATCCCTTTATTACCACGAAATCAGTGGCGAATCTTGATAAGTAAAAATTAGAGATCATAAGGATAGTGTGAGAAAATACCTCGTATTAAAAAGATCGTTTTTCGATTTTATAAAAATGTTCGAATCGAGATTAAACGCGAACGAACCCCTTAAAAGTATGACTTTTGTTATAACTTAGAAAACGGGCGATAACACTCGAGGTATAATCTTGATTCGTAAACGACCAACCTTAGAACTTATACGACTTAAGTATATACCAAGTATAAGCATGATGACATGTCTTGATAACGAACGAATGTCGGATCGTATCGGTGATAAAAAGAGTTACACTAAAAGAGACGTAACGAGATAACTCGAAAACATGTTTCGATTTAAGTGGAGTTTATACTTAGCCTTTTAATAAGCGTTAAGTGGTTAATCTTAAATATTCTGATTGTTTATAGATTGTCGAGCTGACCCGGGACACATTACCCCTACCCGCACTCGATTCTCAGGCAAGTTTCCAATACTTGGAACTGTTGTTGTGATAATATATATATGATGATTGTTGTATACATATGCCATAGCATGCATGTCTACTTTCAAG
This sequence comes from Kitagawia praeruptora, assembly GCA_037693485.1. Classification (NCBI taxonomy): domain Eukaryota; kingdom Viridiplantae; phylum Streptophyta; class Magnoliopsida; order Apiales; family Apiaceae; genus Kitagawia; species Kitagawia praeruptora. The sequence goes on along the minus strand of CM075351.1, from coordinate 154,480,137 downwards.
TATATTGGAATACTCGTTCCCTGAATTAATATTCGCTTATAGACTAGATATGGATTATCAGATATAAGCATGATTGTTTTGGTAGGACCCTTAGTGAAGGGCGTATGATATGTATTCTTTAAATATGAAACCGGGAGTCGGTATTTGTGTTATATAGATAGTCGTGGAAACCCGGAGGGATTCCAGCGACAGAGTAGTATTAATTTTGAGGAATGTTATTATTAAACATTATTTATATTTCCATAAAAGTATCAAATACTTGGAAATCTTTCGAGAAATGTTAGTTGAGTATTATCTCAGTCGAGAAATATTAAATGAATATTATTTTTGAATATTCATTAGATTTGATTATTAATGAATAATTACTTTGATATTCATTTGAATTTTATTCATTAAATGAATATCACTTTCGGATATTCATTTGAGTTTTATGTAATTGATAAATATTATTTCAAAAGTATTCTTTGGAAGTTCTAATTACTCAAGGAATATTATTTCGAATATTACGGTTTCGATTACTAAATGAATATCATTTGGATATTTTTTTCTAGAATATTATTTGTTTAATGAATATAAATTGAATATTCATTTGGAATTTATTTATTAAATGAATATTATTTTGAATATTCATTTAAGATATTATGTACTTGATGAATATTATTTTGAATATTCATTTAAGATATTATGTACTTGATGAATATTATTTTGAATATTCATTTAAGATATTATGTACTTGATGAATATTATGTTAAAATATTCATTTGAAGTTCTATTTACTTAAGGAATATTGCTTCGAATATTCCTTTAAAGTTTTGATTACTAAGAATATTATTTGGGTATTCATTTAGAATATTATTTATTAAATGAATATTATTTTCAAATATTCATTTAAGGTTTGATTTATTTAGTGAATATTATTTTAAATATTTACTTGAGTTTTATTTAATTAATGAATATTATATTGAATATTCATTTAAAGAAGAGAATTATTTAGTAAACGATTCTATATATTTATTTGAGGATTACTTACGAGAAATATTATGATTTAATCATATCCCTTAATTATTATTGTTAAAATAAATATTCTTGGAATATTTATTTAAATCCTTTTAAGTTCTTTTTATAATAATTCATATTACTCAAAGATTATCTTTCACCTTCAGATATGGTGTAAAATATTTCGGAATATCTTATGACTATTTATATCAAGGGGAGGTTCCTAAACTTTAATTTCATTTAAATCTATCTTAAAGAAGATTTAAATACTCGCTCAACTTCCAAACGTATATAAGGGGACCTCACTTGAGCGATGTTATTTATTGGACTGCCCGGTCATATACTTGCTAAAACTATCTTGTCACTCACATCTTGATTCTTTCAAGCATCGATATGAGTCTTTTGGTTACCTCCTCAACGCTCGAGGGGTATGATTGATGTAACAAGTTTATATCCATTAACAAGCATCAGCTTGGGAAATATTGGTGAATTTTCCTTTCCAATTAGATACGACTACTTTGTGGAGTCCTATCAACAAGTGTTACACTTGGGGAAAAAGGGGAACGAACTTTACGTTTCAGAGTCATGGATGATATTCGAACTAGGAGACGCGTAAGTGGCCGAGTGGCGCCGGCCCAGCAATAGCCCAACTGTTGGCTGAGGAGTTCCAGAGGGCGTTAGATAAATAAATCCGTCGGAGCTACCTTCTACATGTAGAGAACGACTGATGAGATGCATGACATACGACTGATCATCGTAAACGTCAGGGCATCTGGCGCGGCAATGCTCCCGTATTAGTTCATCTTCTAAAAGTGAGAAATTTCTGCAACACTGTTGGTGTTGGCAAGGTGAAAAAGTGTTGAAACCGGAATTGCAATATTTTTCCTGCAAGTTCCTCTTTTATGATAATTGAGAATATCTTGCTTATCTTTTGCATAGCAGATATTTATTCAAAACAAATATATTTTTGAGTTACCTTGTAACTTCATCTCATACCTTATATTGGTACTACATCGTTAATGCATGGCATATGGTTTCAAAGATATTTTGAACTGTCATATATTATTGTCGTTCAATTATATTTTCGGTGGGCTATTGCTCACCCTTGCTTTATTTATTTATATTACAACAACAGCTAGATCTGATGGCCGCGCAAGGTGCACCCAGCGTAAGCAGGTGTCAACCGTCAGAGGTTTACCGGTAAGGTCTTGGCTACCATTGTTGAGGATGCAACTACTGGTAGGCTAGTTGTTAGCAATTGAGCCTCAAATGTATTTATATTATGGTATCTATTAATGGATGGCAAAGAGTATGTAATTGTACAATTGTAATTCTTTGGGTTGTAAGAACTCAAACTCGTGATTAATAATACTGTTGGTTACTCTGATTTCATCTCTGGGACTATAACGGGTGTGTTTTATGTTGTTGTTTTGGGTCACAAGGTTGTAATTTAAATTATGTTGGTTTTGTGGTTGGATATTGAGACCGTAACGACCAGATCCCTGACCCTGGATCTGGGGGTGTTACAGAAATGGTATCAGAGAGAGCGTTATATATCCCAGAGATGATGCGACGTTAAAACAGTAAATTCATTAAGATAATAAGAACTCTTGCCAAGTTCATAGTCAGACTACATAATGTAGTATTGACATATAAAACCCTTATGGGAACCCTAAAGTATCATGATAGTAACTTAGCTCGTTTTTGTATCGACTAGTAAGGCGACAGACCTTGGGGATTACGAGCAGTAACATAATGATGCTTGTTTTGATGTTGAAGATCGGATGGTGGATTTGATAGAATACCCTACGGAGGACCCGGAAGAAATTCCAGCAGAGAGGGAGAATCCTGTTAGAGACAGGGAAGTTTACCTTGAGGAGATGAGGGCTGCAGCCAGAGAGATTGTAAGAATCTAGATATAGTGCTCAGAGAAGCGAGCTTAAAGAATTGAGATATTATTAAGAGAATTAAAGAGGCAGATTGGATTCATAGCCGGACTACCGAATGAAGTGCCAGCAAGTAAGATGGATTTGAGGAATTACTCAAGATCGTATGTAAGGATAGATAAGAATCCTTGGAGACTTTCAGATTAATGAGAAAGGAATTAGAATGATGCATGATTATCAAAGACATTGATATAGGACGGGGAGCAGAGTCCCTAGGAACAGTTAAGACATAGGTGGCAAGTGCCATATCTTCAGATAAATGGATTAGTGTGAATCTTATTAATGATAATTCGCCGTGAGAAGGCAGATTTCCTAGGTTATAATTTATAAAGTCAATTGAGATTGATGAGGTGGTTTATCCAGTGAGATGTCCATTTTATGAATGGATTAGCTAAGAAAGTAAAGATAGTGGAAAACAATGGCCTGAATGGATAAAGTTATATAAGGAAGTAGTAAGCGAGACAATGATCTCAGAACCTACAAGACTAAAAGACCAGTGAGTCTATGATAAACTAGTAATGAGGCTATCGTCAAGAAACCAAGTATAAGTTCAGTTCAATTCAGTGAGATGATGAACCAGAAACATTAGTTGCATGTGATTCAGAAGAATATTAAATTCTTTCTTTTCCTTGAATGGATTATGGTAGTTACCTTAAGTTTATTCTAACACTGAATCATAAATGGATTAGACAAGGTGAGCAGTGGTCGAGATGTAATTGAGAATGCTTCTAGATGCAACCTGAAAGAACATGCGTAGGACATGTTCTCGAAATAAGAGTTTTGGCAAAATGAAGTCCAGCAATAGGACACATGATCAATAAGAGTAGTGTTGGTCGGCCCTACCAAGTTAAAGACGGTTTCAAATGAAGATTGGCCAACCACACTGGCAAAGGTGAGAAATTTCATAAAATTCACAAGGTATTACCAAGGATGTGCTCAGGACTTTACAGAAAGTGTAGTCCCGTAACCCGACTTATTATAAGAATAAAAGTTTGAATGGACAAGATAAACGTGAGAAGATCTTCCTGGAGCTAAAGGTAAAGTTGGTGATGACCAGGGTTGGTGTTGCCTAATGGAAGAAGGAAACTTTGGGAGATATTATGATGCAACTCATACAGGTATAGGTCTGCGCTTATGCAGCACGACAGCGTAATTTCGAATACATTTAGACAACGCAGTTCATCGGATTCGGATGGCCTTGGTAGTGCCAATGTTGAGGAACGACTAACCCCAACGGTAGTATTCCTTTTGAGACTAGTTGTTAAGAAGACTGGTATTTGGTAGTATCGACTAATAGGACGAATATGTATCGGGAAGATGTGGCATGTTACTAGTGGGTGAATAGATTAACTGAAATTTTCCCAAATTCTGGAAAGGAATTCAACGAATTTTGGCAAACCTTGTCTTTCTGATTATCAAAAGACGTCATTGAAGAGAGTGGAAACTGGAGCGAACCCTGTGGATTGGGTAAAGTAGCCGCTATACAGGTGGGTAGACATACCCCGATTTATTACAGTTGAATGTAGGGATAAAATTTTGAAGTTGAATGTAATTAGGAAACAAGCCGGACTGAGAAATTCTGGGATTGACTTAAATGAAAAGGTTGTTATGCCAGAAGTGTTAAGCTTTTGTGGTACGTGGAATTGATAAGAGTAACTAGAAGAATAAAAGAAAAGGAAAGGTGACCGGAGATGGCACCGAGAAGACGATTGAGACTTATATGGAGTGAAGTTTTGAAAAGATCAAAAGGTATCAAAGTAGAAGGCACTATGCCAGCAATTGTTAGAAAGTAATGCTATTAGCCGACCCCTAAACTCACATATTTTAGCATGGCCAGTTGGGGCCAAGTCACTAAAGATTATCGAGTGACTGAACCAGCAAGGTAAGGACAAAGCGGGGTGCTTCTAACCAAGTGCCAACCGCGAGGACTTTTGATATAAAATGAGTTGAGGAACATGATGATGGATTTTATATATACCATGGAAGTATTGGGATTGAGGATAGTGACCAATAAAGAGTTTCGAAGGTTGTCAAAGATGGCGTAGTATGATGTATAAATGTTATCTGAAGCTTAGCGTCCTCAAAAAGAGCATTAGACACTAAGAGATTCACGTTGAACACGACCAATATCTTCCAGAACATCCTTGCTACCATTACCAAGTTCTGTAAGAAGGACAGATAGACATACGTTGTCTTTTGGGAAAGTCATATAGACTGACATTCGTTTGAAAGGAGAGGTAACATTAAGCTACCTATAGATTATCAAGATTAAAAAGAGACCTTTATTAAGGATATATGATTGAATTGCCAAGTACAGGATATAAGTATTCCTTGAAACTAGAATTGAGCATAGAATGTCCATATATTAAGATGAACCCTGGGGGATGCACAAAGAATAGCATTACCCCTAATATAGACATTGTGAAATCAGACGATATAAGTGGAATCGACCAAGGTATCAATAACCTGTAAGGATTTGTGGAAAGGAGTCTCTAAAAGTACATAGACAGAATTGTTATCGAATTGATTAATGATGTTTGATATACCCTGTAACCAGGAGATGCAGGAGGAATGATGAGGATGGCCTAAGAAACCTTATAAGGGAAGTGCTAATATTCTAAACTTCAAACGGGGAGTTTGGAAGGGAATGTATGACATAGTAACAATAAGGCCAGATGAAGCATGTGTGGAACCATGTAAAAGTATGGATTGAACCAATAAGGTTGAGATTATCCTAAAAACAAGAAGGGAGTTAAGTAAGGAAATATCCTAGGTATGATTTGGAGTACCTGTAGTCAAGATCGCACTAGAAAGGTGGAAGCAATGACTTTTGGAGAAGACTGATAGATGCTTTCTCTCATTCAGCAGAATTTAAAGGAGAATGCTTCCACCCTGAGTTGGAATAGATCCAGAAAGCATTGATCTCAAGAAATTATTATAATCAGGAAAGGCCAACGAGGTGGCCGACGCTTTAAGTATAGGGGAGTAGGTATAAATGCTCAGACCAAAGAAATAGAATGATAATGTAAGGACCTTGATGGTCATAATGTGGTGGAGGAAGTTACATTCCGTCTAATGATTTTGCCAAGATCAACTATAAGAATAGTTTAAGTAAAGATTCGATTCCTGATGTTGCCAGTAGCACATTACCGACATTAGGAGGCTCTACGACAGACCAGACCAAATTCCCCAAGAGACTCGCCTTTTCTTTGGAAAGAGAGAGGGGAGGTTAAGTAACAATGAATGGGTAGTAAATGACCAGAAATAGAAAGGGTACAAATACTGATAAGCCAAATGGCACGATGATGAATGACAAGCAAGTTTATGTTGGTGTATTTCTGTGCAAACAAGATAGAGAATTATGAGGTTGGCAAGCGATTAAGCAAACCGCTAAGCTTTTAGTCTTCTACCGGAGATATATGATTAATAATCTCACCAGCCTGTTCCAGCTGCGATGCTGGAAGCTTTCCTGCAATTTTATCTGCTTCATGTAATATCTACGTCAAGTTCAGGAAGCATTCCCTATGGATAGGGAATAGTGATTATTTTGTTTTCCTAGAGGATCTTGAATTGACAATTATGATGCTTAGTTGTTAAAGCACTAAGTAAACGATAAGCGATGGTAATCCTTCTGAGAAATTAGGTGGTAACGACTGTGGAAATGTCGAAGTGAATCTAAGTTAGAGAAATCATCCAGGTTTATTTCGGATGGTGTAATTTCTGGATCGACAGGATATTTGAAATGAAGAATTAGGTTATGATGGTTCATAAAATGATTATAGTAGAAATAAAGACAAGAGACTGATAGAATTGGGAATTAATAAGAGAGTCAGATAGGCAGACTCATGAGAAGCTCCAGTAATGAAGCGAGAAGAGTATGGAATTGGCAAGGTAAGGGTATTGGCCAAAACGGAAAGTTGGAATTAGGAGCATGAATGACATACAAATTGACTCCTTTTAAGTTTGGAAAATCCGAGGAAATATGGAATAGTTGATTAAGAAATAAAGAGACTCATGGAATGAGAAAGTGAAATCTAGACGGTTGAACAAAGGAAAATTCGACCCCAAACGTGTAACACGTATTGAGTAAAGGTGGCGAGTGTCTCAACACTGAGATGACGATAGAGTTAAACAACAAGAGTAAATAAGAATTAGATAATATGAAGGATGTGATTGATAAAGAAAAGATTGGGAAATAATTATGGAATGTGGAGCAAGAAATGTTATGAATGGATTGATGAATGGGTTTTTCCTAACGAGCACTCGGAATGACAACCTAATAGTGTTAGAATTATGAGTATGAAAGAGCCAGTGTCGGGGCGTGAAATGTGAGATTACGAAAAAGTGGAATTTGATACGAATATGATTATTTCTCTTCTCTAATAAACCTCTATAGTTCAGAGGTAAATTCTAAGTATGATATTTTGACAATCATGAAAACTTTCATATATGATTCTTTGAAATTCGTTCTTTTCTTCTCCCTTATTTATCTTCTTCTAAATTGAGAAGAACAACCCTTTAAGGAGGGGAGGTAATACTACGTGACTCTCTGTCTGTGTGATAGGAGTCTAAGTGGAATGCCATTAATTGTTTAATTGCTTGTTAAGTACTAAAGGCTGGCCCCCTTTTGTACTAACTATGCGATATAACAAATGTTCATTGATCACAGTGATCTCTCGATAAATTTTTCCACCTAAATATATATACATCGAGATTGCGAAGATTAAAGCGATCAGGAATTGCAAAATTACGAGTGAGGTTATCTCCGGAATTCGTAGCGCGTTAGTGATACCGAAGTCACTGCACGTACCAATAAGGTTAATAGTGTAAGACCGGACAAGAGCGTATACCGGATAATGTGTTATGCGAAAGTATCAAAGAATTGGTAGAACGGATAAAGGGTGTATTGTAACACCAGTACGATGTGCTTTAGAAAGATTGGAATGTGTAAGGATCGACCAGAGAATTGGAAAGCGAAATAACCAACAAGTACCCAATTGTCTTCTACCTGATTCCGGGACGGAATCCTTTTAAGGAGGGGAGACTGTAAGAACCCAGATTTTTGGGTAGAATTAAAACTTTTATTATGTATTGATGTAAGAGTGAGCAGTGGTTACAACTACAATGTAATACTGGCTTTAAAGAATGAATAATGAAAGGATATATATTCCAAGGTTATATGGCCTGAAGGATGCTATTGGGTGATAACTTAGATTAGAATAATCTATCTCCTAGAAAGTTAAGATAAGATTCCCTAGAGAGAAATAGATACCCTCATGTCATCCAAATCAATATCTATTATAAGCCCAGCGGTTCCGTAAAAAGGTTAAGGAACACTCGAGGGTGAACCATGTTCATTTTCCTAATTATAGGAATTAAATAAAAATAAGTGATGAATAGTGATTTTGGTGGAATTTGGAATATTATTATAATAATGTTACACCCGGTATTCGGAACGGATTTCGGAGTTCGTATTAGTGATCCAGGAGGAAAATAAGTGTATGTAAAAGCTGTTGGATTCAGAAACAGAGCACTTTCATTTTCTCCGAGAATTCCCTGGACACTGCCAGACTTAAGGACTTATTTAAGGGATTTAAGGAATTTAAATTCGAGAAGTATTAAGAAAGATGAAGAATAGTATTAGAATTATTAAGAAGGTTTTCGGTAAAACCCTAACTAGAAACGAATGAGTTATTCCCTCGAACGATCAACGAATTAAGCAATAAACGGACAAAGAAACAAGTAGAGGGCCAAGGGGCAACCATGTGCTAGTAGATAAGAGCAAGTAACCAAGTAGTTACATGAGCAACTAGCATCTTAGAGAATGCAACTAAGTACTTAGCAAGCAACTACCTAGTTAAGCTCTAAACCACCACATTTTCAACACATGTCTTGCCATTTCCTCATCCAACACCTCACTACTTTAATAAAGTAGCTTTATACAAGATATTATGTTGCAAGTGGATGAGATTGGAAGAGAAAATATCAAGAAAATCAAAGCAAACTCTCCCCCCCCCCTCCACTTTGCTCCATTCGGCTTTATGCCAAATTCAAGAATCAAAAACCCTCTTCCCACCATTGTTTGATCACCAAACTTTTATCCTAGATCCTATATTTCATAAAAATGATACCCTAAAAATCTTAGCCTCAAAATCCTTTGTTTCCATTTTCAATAAAATCATCAAAGTTAAGGGTGAATAGTAACATCAAGAACAAAATTCTTGGATCTTGAATTTTTGGATGGTCTAAGCTTGGTTAAGGGTGGACATGGACTATACAAGGCTTAGCAAGGTCTTTAAAATTCTACAAGGAAGGTATAAACCTCATGAAACCCTAGTTTGACTTTGAGTTTTAATGATGTTCTTGATAGTTTTGAATTAGTATGGTTATGGTGATGATTAAAGCATGATTATGTAGTTAGTTTTGTTGATTAAGAGGTTCAATGATTATGATGGTTAAGTAAGATGTTCTTGGACATTTTGGGATGAGAAATCATGTGAATAAGTTGTATGGATGCCCGGTGTGGCTTGGTTTTAGTGTTACGATTAGTAGAACGTTCGATTTATAGCCGTCGTAATGCCCGATTTTCATTAACACTAAGAACCCGAACTGGACAGTAGCCATAACTCTCTGTTCTTGGTAAGATAATGAACCCTACTGCTAGATTTCTGAACATAGATCACTTTGGCGAAAGAATCGAAGCATTTCAATTTACGGTTTAGGAGTTATGATTAAATTCGTAAAAGTGGTTCGAAACCGTAAACGAAAGTTCGTAACTGAAATTGGATCCCCTTATTACCACGAAATCAGTGGCGAATCTTGATAAGTAAAAATTAGAGATCATAAGGATAGTGTGAGAAAATACCTCGTATTAAAAAGATCGTTTTTCGATTTTATAAAAATGTTTGAATCGAGATTAAATGCGAACGAACCCCTTAAAGGTATGACTTTGGTTATAACTTAGAAAACGGGCGATAACACTCGAGGTATAATCTTGATTCGTAAACGACCAACCTTAGAACTTATACGACTTAAGTATATACCAAGTATAAGCATGATGACATGTCTTGATAACGAACGAATGTCGGATCGTATCGGTGATAAAAAGAGTTACACTAAAAGAGACGTAACGAGATAACTCGAAAACATGTTTCGATTTAAGTGGAGTTTATACTTAGCCTTTTAATAAGCGTTAAGTGGTTAATCTTAAATATTCTGATTGTTTATAGATTGTCGAGCTGACCCGGGACACATTACCCCTACCCGCACTCGATTCTCAGGCAAGTTTCCAATACTTGGAACTGTTGTTGTGATAATATATATATGATGATTGTTGTATACATATGCCATAGCATGCATGTCTACTTTCAAGTATATTGGAATACTCGTTCCCTGAATTAATATTCGCTTATAGACTAGATATGGATTATCAGATATAAGCATGATTGTTTTGGTAGGACCCTTAGTGAAGGGCGTATGATATGTATTCTTTAAATATGAAACCGGGAGTCGGTATTTGTGTTATATAGATAGTCGTGGAAACCCGGAGGGATTCCAGCGACAGAGTAGTATTAATTTTGAGGAATGTTATTATTAAACATTATTTATATTTCCATAAAAGTATCAAATACTTGGAAATCTTTCGAGAAATGTTAGTTGAGTATTATCTCAGTCGAGAAATATTAAATGAATATTATTTTTGAATATTCATTAGATTAGATTATTAATGAATAATTACTTTGATATTCATTGGAATTTTATTCATTAAATGAATATCACTTTCGGATATTCATTTGAGTTTTATGTAATTGATAAATATTATTTCAAAAGTATTCTTTGGAAGTTCTAATTACTCAAGGAATATTATTTCGAATATTAAGGTTTCGATTACTAAATGAATATCATTTGGATATTTTTTTCTAGAATATTATTTGTTTAATGAATATCAATTGAATATTCATTTGGAATTTATTTATTAAATGAATATTATTTTGAATATTCATTTAAGATATTATGTACTTGATGAATATTATTTTGAATATTCATTTAAGATATTATGTACTTGATGAATATTATTTTGAATATTCATTTAAGATATTATGTACTTGATGAATATTATGTTAAAATATTCATTTGAAGTTCTATTTACTTAAGGAATATTGCTTCGAATATTCCTTTAAAGTTTTGATTACTAAGAATATTATTTGGGTATTCATTTAGAATATTATTTATTAAATGAATATTATTTTCAAATATTCATTTAAGGTTTGATTTATTTAGTGAATATTATTTTAAATATTTACTTGAGTTTTATTTAATTAATGAATATTATATTGAATATTCATTTAAAGAAGAGAATTATTTAGTAAACGATTCTATATATTTATTTGAGGATTACTTACGAGAAATATTATGATTTAATCATATCCCTTAATTATTATTGATAAAATAAATATTCTTGGAATATTTATTTAAATCCTTTTAAGTTATTTTTATAATAATTCATATTACTCAAAGATTATCTTTCACCTTCAGATATGGTGTAAAATATTTCGGAATATCTTATGACTATTTATATCAAGGGGAGGTTCCTAAACTTTAATTTCATTTAAATCTATCTTAAAGAAGATTTAAATACTCGCTCAACTTCCAAACGTATATAAGGGGACCTCACTTGAGCGATGTTATTTATTGGACTGCCCGGTCATATACTTGCTAAAACTATCTTGTCACTCACATCTTGATTCTTTCAAGCATCGATATGAGTCTTTTGGTTACCTCCTCAACGCTCGAGGGGTATGATTGATGTAACAAGTTTATATCCATTAACAAGCATCAGCTTGGGAAATATTGGTGAATTTTCCTTTCCAATTAGATACGACTACTTTGTGGAGTCCTATCAACAAGTGTTACACTTGGGGAAAAAGGGGAACGAACTTTACGTTTCAGAGTCATGGATGATATTCGAACTAGGAGACGCGTAAGTGGCCGAGTGGCGCCGGCCCAGCAATAGCCCAACCGTTGGCTGAGGAGTTCCAGAGGGCGGTAGATAAATAAATCCGTCGGAGCTACCTTCTACATGTAGAGAACGACTGATGAGATGCATGACATACGACTGATCATCGTAAACGTCAGGGCATCTGGCGCGGCAATGCTCCCGTATTAGTTCATCTTCTAAAAGTGAGAAATTTCTGCAACACTGTTGGTGTTGGCAAGGTGAAAAAGTGTTGAAACCGGAATTGCAATATTTTTCCTGCAAGTTCCTCTTTTATGATAATTGAGAATATCTTGCTTATCTTTTGCATAGCAGATATTTATTCAAAACAAATATATTTTTGAGTTACCTTGTAACTTCATCTCATACCTTATATTGGTACTACATCGTTAATGCATGGCATATGGTTTCAAAGATATTTTGAACTGTCATATATTATTGTCGTTCAATTATATTTTCGGTGGGCTATTGCTCACCCTTGCTTTATTTATTTATATTACAACAACAGCTAGATCTGATGGCCGCGCAAGGCGCACCCAGCGTAAGCAGGTGTCAACCGTCAGAGGTTTACCGCTAAGGTCTTGGCTACCATTGTTGAGGATGCAACTACTGGTAGGCTAGTTGTTAGAAATTGAGCCTCAAATATATTTATATTATGGTATCTATTAATGGATGGCAAAGAGTATGTAATTGTACAATTGTAATTCTTTGGGTTGTAAGAACTCAAACTCGTGATTAATAAAACTGTTGGTTACTCTGATTTCATCTCTGGGACTATAACGGGTGTGTTTTATGTTGTTGTTTTGGGTCACAAGGTTGTAATTTAAATTATGTTGGTTTTGTGGTTGGATATTGAGACCGTAACGACCAGATCCCTGACCCTGGATCTGGGGGTGTTACACTACCAGTAGTTGCATCCTCAACAAAGGTAGCCAAGACCTTAGCGGTAAACCTCTGACGGTTGACACCTGCTTACGCTGTGTGCGCCTTGCGCGGCCATCTGATCTAGCTGTTGTTGTGATATAAATAAATAAAGCAAGGGTGAGCAATAGCCCACCAGAAATATAATTGAACAGTGATAATATATAACAGTCCAAAATATCTTTGAAACCATATGCCATGCATTAACGATGTAGTACCAATATAAGGTATGAGATGAAGTTACAAGGTAACTCAAAAAATATATTTGTTTTGAATAAATATCTGCTATGCAAAAGATAAACAAGATATTCTCAATTATCATAAAAGAGGAACTTGCAGGAAAAATATTGCAATTCCGGTTTCAACACTTTTTCACCTTGCCAACACCAACAGTGTTGCAGAAATTTCTCACTTTTAGGAGATGAACTTATACGGGAGCATTGCCGTGCCAGATGCCCTGACGTTTACGATGATCAGTCGTATGTCATGCATCTCATCATTCGTTCTCTACATGTAGAAGGTAGCTCCGACGGAATTACTTATCTACCGCCCTCTGGAACTCCTCAGCCAACGGTTGGGCTATTGCTGGACCGGCGCCACTCGGCCACTTACGCGTCTCCTAGTTCGAATATCATCCATGACTCTGAAACGTAAAGTTCGTTCCCCTTTTCCCCAAGTGTAACACTTGTTGATAGGACTCCACAAAGTAGTCATATCTAATTGGAAAGGAAAATTCACCAATATTTCCCAAGCTGATGCTTGTTAATGGATATAAACTTGTTACATCAATCATACCCCTCGAGCGTTGAGGAGGTAACCAAAAGACTCATATCGATGCTTGAGAGAATCAAGATGTGAGTGACAAGATAGTTTTAGCAAGTATAGGACCGGGCAGTCCAATAAATAACATCGCTCAAGTGAGGTCCCCTTATATACGTTTGGAAGTTGAGCGAGTATTTAAATCTTCTTTAAGATAGATTTAAATGAAATTAAAGTTTAGGAACCTCCCCTTGATATAAATAGTCATAAGATATTCCGAAATATTTTACACCATATCTGAAGGTGAAAGATAATCTTTGAGTAATATGAATTATTATAGAAAGAACTTAAAAGAATTTAAATAAATATTCCAAGAATATTTATTTTATCAATAATAATTAAGGGATATGATTAAATCATAATATTTCTCGTAAGTAATCCTCGAATAAATATATAGAATCGTTTACTAAATAATTCTCTTCTTTAAATGAATATTCAATATAGTATTCATTAATTAAATAAAACTCAAGTAAATAATATTCACTAAATAAATCAAACCTTAAATGAATTTTTGAAAATAATATTTATTTAATAAATAATATTCTAAATGAACACCCAAATAATATTCTTAGTAATCAAAACTTTAAAGGAATATTCGAAGCAATATTCCTTAAGTAAATAGAACTTCAAATGAATATTTTAACATAATATTCATCAAGTACATAATATCTTAAATGAATATTCAAAATAATATTCATTTAATAAATAAATTCCAAATGAATATTCAATTGATATTCATTAAACAAATAATATTCTAGGAAAAATATCCAAATGATATTCATTTAGTAATCGAAACATTAATATTCGAAATAATATTCCTTGAGTAATTAGAACTTCCAAAGAATACTTTTGAAATAATATTTATCAATTACATAAAACTTAAATGAATATCCGAAAGTGATATTCATTTAATGAATAAAATTCCAATGAATATCAAAGTAATTATTCATTAATAATCAAATCTAATGAATATTCAAAAATAATATTCATTTAATATTTCTCGACTGAGATAATACTCAACTAACATTTCTCGAAAGATTTCCAAGTATTTGATACTTTTATGGAAATATAAATAATGTTTAATAATAACATTCCTCAAAAGGAATACTAATCTGTCGCTGGAATCCCTCCGGGTTTCCACTACTACATCTATATCTCAAAATACCGACTCCCGGTCTATATTTAAAGAATACATATCATATGCCCTTCACTAAGGGTCCTACCAAAACAATCATGCTTATATCTGATAATCCATATCTAGTCTATAAGCGAATATTAATTCAGGGAACAAGTATTTCAATATACTTGAAAGTAGACATGCATGCTATGGCATATGTATACAACAATCATCATATATATATATTATCACAACAACAGTTCCAAGTATTGGAAACTTGCCTGAGAATCGAGTGCGGGTAGGGGTAATGTGTCCCGGGTCAGCTCGACAATCTATAAACAATCAGAATATTTAAGATTAACCACTTAACGCTTATTAAAAGGCTAAGTATAAACTCCACTTAAATCGAAACATGTTTTCGAGTTATCTCGTTACGTCTCTTTTAGTGTAACTCTTTTTATCACCGATACGATCCGACATTCGTTCGTTATCAAGACATGTCATCATGCTTATACTTGGTATATACTTAAGTCGTATAAGTTCTAAGGTTGGTCGTTTACGAATCAAGATTATACCTCGAGTGTTATCGCCCGTTTTCTAAGTTATAACCAAAGTCATACTTTTAAGGGGTTCGTTCGCGTTTAATCTCGATTCGAACATTTTTATAAAATTGAAAAACGATCTTTTTAATACGAGGTTTTTTCTCACACCATCCTTATGATCTCTAATTTTTAATTATCAAGATTCGCCAATGATTTCGTGGTAATAAAGGGATCCAATTTCAGTTACGAACTTTCGTTTACGGTTTCGAACCACTTTTACGAATTTAATCATAACTCCTAAACCGTAAATTGAAATGCTTCGATTCTTTCGCCAAAGTGATCTATGTTCAAAACTCTAGCAGTAGGGTTCATTATCTTGCCAAGAACAGAGAGTTATGGCTACTTTTTAGTTCGTGTTCTTAGTGTTAATGAAAATCGGGCATTACGACGGCTACGAATCGAGCATTCTAAAATTCGTTACGCAACAACCAAGCCACACCGGGCATCTAATCAATTACTACAGTTGATAATCATCTCTTAAAAGCTCAAGAATATCATGCTTCATCAATATATCACCATGAAGCTAATCTATCCACAAAATCATGCTTACATGGTGGTAAAATTACTACCAATATCACTTAATCCAAAACCACTAAAAATCAAGCATAAACTCAAAGTAAAGCTTAGGGTTTGGAATGGTTTATACCTTCCTTAGAGAGTGATATAGCCTTACTAAGCCTTTTATGGTCCTTGTATAGCCTCCATGAAGCTTGGATCATCAACCAAAATCAAGATCCAAAAGTTTTGTTCTTGAAAATCACTATTCACCCTAGGCTTTGATGATTTGTTTGAAAATGGAAAAAAAGGAGATTGAAGCTAGGATTTTGAGGAGATCATTTACATGAATTATAGGACTCACATAAAAAGTTTCAAGATCAACAAATGGTTGGAAGTGGATTTTTGGTCTTTGAATTAAGCAAAAAGCCGAATGGAAGAGGCAAGAGAGAGTTTGATATTTTCTTGTGGTTTTTCTTGGAATAATGCATCAAGTGGATGACATTTAGATAATATCTCATCCTTGGTTGAATTATTAAAGTGATGATGCACTAAGTGATGTATTTTTGCAAGCCATGTGTTGATCTTTGGTTGATTCCAAGCTAACTAAGTGATTTGTGTGCAAGTACTTGGTTGCATTCTAATTGATCTAGTTACTCTTATAACTATGTTGGTTACTAGATATTTTCTAGTAGCTTGCACAAGACTCTTGCTCCCTCTGCTTGTTTCTTTGTCCGTTTATTGCTTAATTCGTTGATCGTTCCAGGGAATAACTCATTCGTTTCTAGTTAGGGTTTTACCGAAAACCTTCTTAATAATTATAATACCATCCTCCATCTTACTTAATACTTCTCGAATTTAATTTCCTTAAATCCCTTTTATAAATCCTTAAGTCTTGCAGTGTCCAGGGAAATCTCGGAGAAAATAAAAGTGCTCTTTTTCTGAATCCGACAGCTTTTACATACACTTATTTTCCTCCTGGATCACTAATACGAACTCAGAAATCCGTTCCGAATACCGGGTATAACATTATTATAGTAATATTCCAAATTCCACCAAAATCACTATTCATCACTTATTTTTATTTAATTCCTATAATTAGTAAAATGAACCTGGTTCACTCTCGAGTGTTCCTTAACCTTCTTACGGAATCGCTGGACTTATAATAGATATTGATTTGGATGACACAAGAATAATCTTACTTGAAGTGATCTTCTCATATTCTTAGGAGATAGATCATTCTTACCTATGTTGTCAACCAAAGGTATTCTACATGACATATAATAATTGAATCCAAATCCATTCCATTCATTAAATAGACAGTCGTTACATCGCAGTCATAACCACTATTCATTCCTATATTATTACATAATAAAAAGTTTTAATTCTACCCAAAAATCTGGGTTCTTACAGTCTCCCCTCCTTAAAAGGATTCCGTCCCAGAATCAGGTAGAAGACAATTGGGTACTTGTTGGTTATTTCGCTTTCCAATTCTCTGGTCGACCCATACACATTCCAATCTTTCTAAAGCACATCGTACTGGTGTTACAATACACCCTTTATCCGTTCTACCAATTCTTTGATACTCTCGCACAACACATCATCCGGTATACGCTCTTGTCCGTTCTTATACTATTAACCTTATTGGTACGTGCAGTGACTTCGGTATCACTAAGGCGCTACGAATTCCGGAGATAACCTCACTCGTAATTTTGCAATTCCTAATCGCTTTAATCTTCGCAATCTCGATGTATATATATTTAGGTGGAAAAAATTTATCGAGAGATCACTGTGATCAATGAACATTTGTTATATTGCATAGCTAGTACAGAAGGGGGCCAGCCTTTAGTACTTGACAAGCAATTAAACAATTAATGGCATTCCACTTAGACTCCTATCACACAGACAGAGAGTCACGTAGCATTACCTCCCTTCCTTAAAGGGTTGTTCTTCTCAATTTAGAAGAAGATAAATAAGGGAGAAGAAACGGAACGAATTTCAAGGAATCATATATGAAAGTTTTCATGATTGTCAAAATATCATACTTAGAATTTACCTCTGAAATATAGAGGTTTATTAGAGAAGAGAAATAATCATATTCGTATCAAATTCCACTTTTTCGTAATCTCACATTTCACGCCCCGACACTGGCTCTTTCATACTCATAATTCTAACACTATCAGATTGTTATTCCGAGTGCTCGTTAGGAAAAACCCATTCATCAATCCATTCATAACATTTCTTGCTTCACATTCCATAATTATTTCCCATTCTTTTCTTTATCAATCACATCCATCTTATCATCTAGTTCTCATTCACTTCTGTTATTGAACTCCACCGTCACCTTATTAGGGGAACGCGTGTTACCTTTATTCAATATACGTGGCACGTTTGTGGTCAAACTTTCCTTTGTTCAACCATCTAGATTTCACTTTCTCATTCCATGAGTCTCTTTTATTACTCAATCAAACTATTCCATATTTCCTCGGATTTTCCAAACTTAAAAGGAGTCAATTTGTATGTCATTCATGCTCCTAATTCCAACTTTCCGCTTTGGCCAATACCCTTACCTTGCCAATTCCATACTCTTCTCGCTTCATTACTGGAGCTTCTCATGAGTCTGCCTATCTGACTCTCTTATTAATTCCCAATTCTATTTCCATCTCTATCAGTCTCTTGTCTTTATTTCTACTATAATCATTTTATGAACCATCATAACCTAATTCTTCATTTCAAATATCCCGTCGATCCAGAAATTACACCATCCGAAATAAACCTGGATGATTTCTCTAACTTAGATTCACTTCGACATTTCCACAGTCGTTTCCACCTAATTTCTCAGAAGGATCACCATCGTTTATCGTTTACTTAGTGCTTTAACAACTAAGAATCATAATTGTCAATTCAAGATCCTCTAGGAAAACAAAATAATCACTATTCCCTATCCATAGGGAATGCTTCCTGAACTTGACGTAGATATTACATGAAGCAGATAAAATTGCAGGAAAGCTTCCAGCATCGCAGCTGGAACAGGCTGGTGAGATTATTAATCATATATCTCCGGTAGAAGACTAAAAGCTTAGCGGTTTGCTTAATCGCTTTCCAATCTCATAATTCTCTATCTTGTTTGCACAGAAATACACCAACATAAACTTGCTTGTCATTCATCATCGTGCCATTTGGCTTATCAGTATTTGTACCATCTCTGTTTCTGGTCATTTACTACCAATTCATTGTTACTTAACCTCCCCTCTCTCTTTCCAAAGAAAAGGCGAGTCTCTAGGGAAATTTGGTCTGGTCTGTCGTAGAGCCTCCTAATGTCGATGATGTGCTACTGGCAACATCAGGAATCGAATCTTTACTTAAACTATTCTTATAGTTGATCCTGACACAATCATTAGACGGAATGTAACTTCCTCTACCACATTATGACCATCGAGGTCCTTACATTATCATTCTATTTCTTTGGTATGAGCATTTATACTTACTCCCATATACTTAAAGTGTCGGCCACCTCGTTGGCCTTTCCTGATTATAATAATTTCTTGAGATCCATGTTTTCTGGATCTATTCCAGCTCAGGGTGGAAGCATTCTCCCTTAAATTCTGCTGAATGAGAGAAAACATCTATCAGTCTTTTCCAAAAGTCATTGCTTCCACCTTTCTAGTGTGAACTTTACTACCAGTACTCCCAATCATACCTAGGATATTTCCTAACTTAAATCCCTTCTTGTTTTAGGATAATCTCAACCCTATTGGTTCAATCCATACTTTCCCATGGTTTCACACATACTTCCTCTGGCCTTATTGTTACTATGTCATACATTCCTTACCAAACTTCCCTTTCTGAAGTTCAGAACATTACCTCTTCCCTTATAGGGTTCCTTAGGTCATCCTCATCATTCATCCTATATCTTCTGGGTACAGGGTATATCAAACATCATTAACCAATTCTATAACGATTCTGTCTATGTACTTTTCGAGACTCCTTTCCACAAATCCTTATAGGTTATTGATACCTTGGTCGATTCAACTTATATCGTCTGATTTCACAGTGCCTATTGTTAGGGGTGATGCTATTCTTTGTACATCCCCCAGGGTTCGTCTTAATATATGGACATTCTATGCTCAGTTCTAGTTTCAAGGAATACTTATATCCTGTACTTGGCAATTCAATCATATATCCTTAATAAGGGTCTCTTTTAATCATTCTCATCTTGATAGTCTATAGGTAGACTAATGCTAACCTCTTCTTTCAAACGAATTTTAGTCTATATGACCTTCCAAAAAAACAACACATGTCTATCTGCTCTTTCTTACAGAACTTGGTAATGGTAGCAAGGATGTTCTGGAAGATATTGGTCGTGTTCAACGTGAATCTCTTAATGCCTAATGCTCCTCTTGAGGACACTAAGTTTCAGATAACATTTTTGCATCATACTGCACCATCTCTGACAATCCTCATAACCTTTACTAGTCACCATCCTCATTCCTAACACATCCATGGTATTTATAAAATCCATTATCATGTATCTCAATTCATTTTATATCAAAAGTCCTTGCGGTTGGCGTAATCACTGAATAATTTTTTTGAATGATGTCTTTGACGATCGAACCGTACGGATGTTAACAAACACTCATTTTAGTGTTGGGAAGAAATGATTAAAAAATAAAAAAAATAGATCATGTGCAATCGGTACGACACTTGTTAGATGAAGTGTTGGGAGTAGTATTTTTGGCGGATTTATATTATAAACACGTACAAGAATGATTTTTTTTTTTCCAAACTTTTTGTACACATCACTCAAATCAGTATATAACATCATCTGTACGGTTGGATCGTCGAAAAATATTTTTTAAACAAATAGATCATGTTCAATCGGTACGATACTAGTTAGAGGGAGTAGTACTTTTGGCAGATTTATATTATAAACACGTACAAGAATGATTTATTTTTTTCTAATTTTTTGTACACATCACTCAAATCATTAGATATTAACATTTGTATGATTGGATCGTCAAAAAATATTTTTAAAAAAAATATTATTCCAAAATTATACTAGTTTGACCAAGTAGTATTTTGACAGTTGACCATTAAAATATTATACAAGAATGATTTGTTTTTTTCTAATTTTTTTTACACATCACTTAAATCAGTATATAACATCATCCGTACGGTTGAATCGTCGAAAAATATTTTTAAACAAATAGATCATGTTCAATCGGTACGATACTAGTTAGAGGGAGTAGTACTTTTGGTAGATTTATATTATAAACACGTACAAGAATAATTTCTTTTTTTCTAATTTTTTTCACACATTGTTAAAATCAGTATATAACATCATCCGTATAGTTGGATCGTCAAAAAATATTTTTTAAAAAATAGATCATGTTCAATCGGTACGATACTAGTTAGATGAAGTAGTACTTTTGGCGGATTTATATATAAACACGTACAAGAATGATTTCTTTTTTTTTTGAATTTTTTTCACACATCACTAAAATCAGTATATAACATCATCCGTACGGTTGGATAGTCGAAAAATATTTTTTTTTAAATAGATCATGTTCAATGAGTACATTTATAATTTTAAAATCATAAAAATCACTAAATTCTTTGTACACATCACTAAAATCAGTACCTATATAAATTTAAAAAACATTTAAAAAGATCATGTTTAAAAAATAGAAATTTTAAAATTTATCATATATAATTTTTTTAATAAATACTTACTCAAATTACTACTACTACATTACAAATTCATTTTATAATATGAAAATGAAAATTTTTTCATTTCCTCAATTCATTTCCCTCCACGCCAATTTTTTCCCTCCTTTCATCTCAACCTAAAATTTCATTCCCCCCCTTTAGCTCTAAGTTCCCCCCTTTCATCTCTTAACCTAAAATTTCATCCCCCCCCTTCAGCTCTAAGTCAGTCTCAACACATCACAAAGACTATCTCCATTTATCCCGTTTAATCAATTCGAGGCAAAGGATTTGGGTTCATCTTCTTCAATAGATAGGTAAGTTGGTTTCTCTTAGAGTATTTAGAGGATGATTCCTAATTGTAAAGATTATACTACCCCTGGTTGCGTATGTATACAAAGTTGTTTTCTCCTTTAACTCCTTTTCTTGGCCAAATAATTCAATGTTGAGTGCAAGAAATAGATAATACAATGAAGCTTGGTCCGTAATTACTTTCTTAAGTGGATTAATCCATCTACTACTAAAATAGCAAAGACCCTAAACCAAGGGATATAGTACAATCTCCACTAACACATTCAAATTTGTTTGTTGCGCTTGTAGTTGTGAAATTTATTTCTTTAATTTGGATTTTCTAATTGAATTCTCTTGTTCATCCTTTGTGACTTTTTTGTGACCATCACTACAAACAGAGATACTACTTTTCCTCTGCACTTTGCACGATTTTGCTTCCTCCTAGAACTTTCAGCTCTGGTCAGTACTGGTTTGAACTAATTTTTACAATTTTGTTATCCAAAGATGCTAGAAACACGCGTTCTTGTTTCATAATATCCGGTTAAAAAAATTTCGACAGTTTTGTTTGATGTTTCGGTATTGTTGGTCGCACAGGAAGTGACAAAAGTACCCTCATAGGTGCCTTATTTTGTCTCTACTATTGGACTACACAATTTAAGGTCATTTCAGTGATGGAAGATGGGCTCAACTGGAGCATGGGGCATTGGCAACCTAGTAGTCACAGGTACATTTCTTCTTTCTCATTATATATAGCACCTTTTTTGCTAATTAATATGTTGATGGTCTTAATTCATTTTAATTAGCTCATATTTTGTTTTCTATTTAATTTTAACTAAGGAAATAATATGCAGCCTATTTGATTTACATTTACAGAAATCTATTAGTAGTTTGTTTCTATTTTGTGCTAAGCAGAAAGTTGCTACAACCAACAAAAACAATGCATCAAAACAGGAGCATTGGCATTCAACCGGAAAGAAACCACTACAGGTTCTTAAGCAGCAGGTGCATAATGGTTTTGTAACTTTGTTTGATGATGTTATGACCTTTTTATTAGCTGGAATTGAAAATTATAAAGTTTTTGATTATTAAGTACAGAGAGATGTGCATCTCTGTTTTGCAGATGTCTGCTGAGGGAATGAATACAGATCGACTTAGTGTGTACGTTGCCTCACGAGCTGGGAGTAAAAGAGAAGCGACCAAGAAGATGCTTGTATGTTTTCCTTTTAAATAAATTATATTTTTCCTATAATTTTTGTTTTAAATGCTCTTTTCTACAAGTGTAAGTGCCTGTTGTCATTAAGAATGTGATGGGCGTAATTTTTTTACAAGTCTCTAGTGTGACACTGACTTAAATTATGTATAATATTAGCTAGCAGTGAATATTAGCTAGCAGTGAGCCAGTGACATTATAAGGCCTTTGAATATATTCCATCGTGAGCCAAGTCGGATTCATTTTCTGAAGTTTGTTGTTCTGATTGGATCAATTCAGTAGTTGTCATCGTCTACATATAAATGTGAATTTCAAGATGGTCAATATAATCTGATCACATGTTTTACAGACAAAGCTTAATGAGGTTATAAGGGATATGCCAGAAGAACTTCAAAATGATCCAGATGCACGTGAGAGAAGGTTTGTTGATATATTTGGAAAAGATCAGCATGGTCGCATGCGGTGCATGGGATCGTAATGTTACACCAACAATGATCTATGGTAGAAGATGTGGTGATACAAGTGCAGAAAATGTTGCAAACGTTCGTGCTGAATTCGAGGAAAAAATGGAATTACAGAAACAAGAAATGGAATTACAGGGTGGTTCTTTTTTTTTGTAAGATTTTCCGGATGTTGATGAGGAAGACATGCCTACTAGTTACATTCGAGATGAAGTTGATGAAATAATACAACTTTCGTAATGTAATAAATTAATTTGTGCTCTTTAATTTGTAATATAACTCTTGATAGATTGTTGGTTGGTTTGTTCTCTTCTGTTTGGCCTTTGTTGATTTGTTGGATGCCAATTTGGTATGTTAGTCATCTTTTAGATATGTTTTTTTTTTCATGTACAGTTTATTAGACAACAGTTTTAAACAGAAGACACTTGTATGAGTCGAAACACACAATAGGCCAGAACCTATTGTGTGTTGGATTAAGCTCATACAACACTATGTAAAGCACTTGTGTTAAATATTATTACACAATACCACATTGGAAATCACTTGTCTCATTCTAACAATACTTTTTACGAAGTATTGTCTATGCTTCATTCACATAATATTTCTAAAAAATGTTGTTTGTTGGTTCACTGTCACACAACACTATGGATAACATATTGTATGACTGCTTCTTAGACAACAGACCTAAAAACACTTGTCTGAATACAACAACGGTTTTCCGGGATATTGTGTTGCAGGCATTCACACAACACTTATTTGTTAACGCTTGTCTAATCTTAAAAATACTTATGCATTTACACAACACCCCTGGTCAAGAAATGCTTGTCTGATAAGATTTTTCACACAACTATTTTGGCCCATTGTGTGAATGTCGGATTACACAATACTTTCTCGAGAAGGAAAATAACAGTTGTCTGATCATTTCGGGCAACACTTTTTTCCATGGGTGTTGTCTGATACGTGTCGTCTATTGCCATATTTCTTGTAATGAAATACCACCGACCACAAAGGTCATTGTACAGATGACACAATTATTATGCTTGTATCTTTTATCTTTTATATAGAGGTCTAGGCATTTAAAACATATTAACTATTATCTCTTCTTTACCTCAAACTATATTTTTTTCTAAACTTTGAAAACAAATACATATGTAACTAAAAAAAGGATTTCGTCATACATAAGTGATCACATTATATAATGTGATGTGTCTGGAATGAGAAACAAACTTTTCAACTTCATGTATAGCCTCCTTGACTTGATCTCCCATAAGCAGCATCTGGAAAACAAACTTTCTTTATAACTGAAAGTGCACGAAGAAACACCAGCTAAGTATGTTTGCGTGTAGGTGGACACTAGCTAGGAAAACTATGAAATTTGCAACAAAATTAGTTCCCAAATCAAATATCCTAATTGCATGTGTTTATATAATATAAGAATAATATAAAAATGACAATAATAGAAACATGACTGCTTTAAAAAATTTGAAAAATCTCCTATGTTTTACTTCCTGTACTAGCAGAGGAAACAAGGCCAGCTCCGTGGTTGGAGGTGTTGAATTAACTGCAAGTCGTAAATGCTTCAGCGCACCCTTGTATGACTCATTGTGTACTTTTTTTTTGTAGTGAGAGAAATTCATCTGAATTTTTAATCGCGTAAAGAAACCTTGAAGGGAGCAACCATGGTTCCAGACCTTTATCAGAAAGCAAAGGTTGACACTTAACAGAGAAACTTGGCATGGAGATGTCAGCTGATCTCCTGTTCATTATAGGAGAGTACCCAAAAAATGTGGAAGAGAAGATGAGTAGGGAAGTAACTGGAAGATCTGTCCTAACGGGTAAAACTCAAGTAATGCCAATGAAGAACTTTTCAGATGGACAAAAAGTAATGTGGTTTTTGCATGGTTAGCATGGAGGCAGCCCCAGATGTGGCTCCCAAATGAGCCAACTAACCATTTGGATTTTGAGGCTATAGACTCACTTGCTGAGGCATTGAAGGACTGGGATGGTGGCTTGGTACTAAATCAGGCTGTGATCCCCATTTATCTGTGCAAACCAAACTTTAAAATTTACTTGATAGGCTTTAAAACATTAATGTATAAGCATTGGAAAGGTAGGTCAATTTATAAACCTTCAAAACAGTACTCCCTCTGTCCCTTAAAACTCTTCTTACTTTCCTTATCGGGACATTCAAAAGACTCTTCTCATTTCTATTTTAAGCCATAAAATAACTATATTCAATACCCACTACTCCACTCACTATTCCTTAAAATAATATTAAGTACCCACTATTCCACCCACTAACCTTTAAAAACAATATTCAATACCCACTATTTCACCCACTACTCTTTAAAAACCATTTTTTCTTAAAACCCGTGTTTTTCCCCAAACGAGAAGAAAATTAAGGGACGGAGGGAGTAATATATAAGCATTTGATCGACAGGTTCCTGTTTATGCTTACAGAAAAGCAATAGATATACCATTATAGTACTATACTACATTATTTGACCATGCATATTTTTAGTCACCATGATTATAAACATATGCCATTTTTCACCATCAAGTATGTGTGGGACTCATTTGTACACAAAGTCCGATATCTATTTGTTAATATTGTTTCGTATAAAGTTCTTATTAATCAGGAAAAATGTATATTATAAACTTAGGCATGTCTAATCTGTTTAGACCATTAGCAGCCCTATCAGGGGTAGTTCTTAGAGGCGTACACAGGAGCCTGTTTGTAAATTTATTTCCATTAATCATGGCTTCTGCACATCAACAGTATTTGTTCAAAAGATAACAACACGTAAGGAACCAGTTCTTGTCGATTATGCATGGAATATGAAGTGTGGGTAACACATTGTAAAATATTTGTGACAACTGAGATTAGCCAGAAGTCACAATCTTATCAGGCTACTAACTAAGGATGACGTAAGGATTGTGATTCTGGAAACCAAATCCTCTTCCAAGGAATTTTTAATAAAATTACAACATTTAAGACTCTTTAGGATGTTGGAAGCGACAAGTATAGAATTTCATAGTTCGTATCAGTTTATATTTTGGATTGATATCTTTTGCCCACAAATTATAACCAATCAGTCTTCAATTAAATGATCTCAAATGTATCATGGCTTAATATATGTCCTCGTCAAATTGGTACATTTTAAAAATATATTTGTTTTACTACGTACAACATTAATTAATTTATAACTTGGGAATCATGTGCGTATTTTAAATTTAAAATATAATAAAAATGTTATATTAATTTTATTAGTAGTAAATGCCTAAATGCCTATCATCAAACACGTGCTAATTTATAACATAATCTACTGTCAACTGATTTTAAATATTTTTACAATGTAAGAAATACGATGAGAGGTTATATGGAGGAACACATTCAAACCTCTATTTTAGTACCAATCTTTCCATCATCGCTTGCAGGCATGCCCGCACAGTTACTCTTAACTATTAAACATTCTGCAAAAGCACTCCTCACATCACTCACCAAATGGAATATTCTCCATTCTTAGTTTGATGAGAAGACCAATATATATAGTCTGACTCTACATAAGGAACTGTAGCGAAAAAGAGTTGATGCATGCACATACGTCAAGATAAGATGTAAGATAAGGGTGATAAAATTTACAAAGAACAATTTGCGGCATGTACTTGTGTAAACTTTATGAACAAAACAGATTGTATTGATTGAAAAAGAAGAGAGTGTTGTACAAGTTGCTATATGTCCTATTATATACAAGTATGAAAAATGGCGGGAAGTAACTAACTTTTAAACTAACTAATCTAGTGTGTGTACTAGTGTGTGTACAGCTGGAATTTTGGAGAAAATGATTCTCATAATCTATTTCTAGAACTAGTATCTACACTAGTCTTTGTAGTCTCAATATCCCCCCGCAAGTTGGAATCGTAAACGATGCCTAACTTGGAACATAACTCTTGCATTTGGGAAGAAGGCAATGTCTTCGTTAGGACATCAGCAAGCTGATTTCTAGTTGGTAAATAGGACAACTGCAACAACCCTTCAAGTACTTTGTCACGAGTGAAGTGACAATCAACTTCTATGTGCTTAGTTCTCTCGTGAAAGACTGGATTTTTTGCAATATGTAACGCAGACTGATTGTCACAATATAGTGTAACAGGTTTCAAACCAGTGATGCCTAATTCTTGTAACAAGCTAACAGCCCAAGTCACCTCAGAAGCTGCTGCAGCCATTGCTCGGTATTCAGCTTCAGAACTAGAACGAGAGACTGTTGCTTGCTTCTTTGATTTCCATGTAATGGGAGAACCACCCAGGAGAAGTACATAACCTGTTACTGAACGTCTAGAGTCTGGACATGAAGCCCAGTCAGAATCAGAGTATGCCTGTAAAACTAAAGATTCTGGATTCTGCAACTTGATACCCTGACCTGCTGTATGAGCCACATAACGCAATGTATGATGAAGAGCTTCATAATGAGATGTACGAGGAGATTGCATGTACTGGCTTAATAGCTGAACTGTATAGCTAAGATCTGGCCTTGTATTTGTAAGAAAATTTAGCTTACCAATCAATGACCTATACTGTTCAGGATCATGTAAAAGTTCACCATCAGAAGCATGTAACTTTATATTCAATGGTAAAGGTGTCACTGCTTTCTTTGAGATATCTAGTTTACACTCCTGCAACAACTCTTTTGTAAACTTAGTTTGACTCATCACTATACCATCAGATAGGTAAGTTATTTCTATCCCAAGAAAATAATGCAAAACTCCCAGATCCTTGATGCTGAAAACATCATTCAAATGAGTCTTAATAGACTGAATATGTGTTAAATTGCTACCAGTCACAATAATATCATCTACATATACTGCTAAGATAGTGATATCAGTGTCAGTCTTGTATGTGAACATACTATAATCATTTTTAGACTGAACAAAACCTTGATCTATAAGCTCATGAGTAAGTTTTTCTGCCCACTGTCTTGATGCTTGCCTAAGACCATATAAAGATTTTCTCAGTCGACAAACCAAATTCAATGGATTATCAAGTCCCTCTGGAACAGTCATATATACTTCCTCAAACAAATCACCATGGAGAAATGCATTGTTTACATCCAACTGAAAAACATCCCATTTTTTACTAGCTGCAACTGACAAAATACATCTCACAGTACTCATTTTCACTACTGGTGAAAAAGTCTCAGTAAAGTCTATACCAATCTTCTGATTATATCCCTTGGCAACAAGCCTTGCTTTACAACGTTCTAATGATCCATCTGCATTTAATTTCACCTTGAACACCCATCGACAACCTATGGCTTTTTTACCTGGAGGTAATGGCACTAACTCCCAGGTTTTATTCTTATGTAATGCATCAAGCTCTTTTTGCATAGCAGCAATCCAGATTGGATTCTTAGAAGCTTCTTGATAACAAGAGGGTTCACTAATAGTGGATTGTTTTGACATGAATTGAAAATGAGAAGAAGGAAGAATAGAACTTGATACCAAATTACACCAATGAGAACTTGAACTATGATTACAATAGTAATCAGAAAGATATGAAGGAATTTGTTTTGATCTAGCAGAAACTCTAACTGGAACAGATGAGACTGATGTATCAGAAGAATTGGAAGTAGATGTTTGTGTATCAGTAGAAGAAGAATTAGTATTTTGGAAATTATCATGATCAGAATTTTCATTTGCATTTGTAGTAATAGCAGGAATATGTGGTTCATTATCAACAATAACATGTGAACCAGAGAATTTAGGAAGAAATGTAGTATTTAAAAAATCAGTTGTTGAAGACTGAGAAATGATATGAAATGGAAAAATTGACTCATGAAAAATAATATCTCTGGAAATTACAACCTGATTTGTTTTCAGATTATAAACCCTATATCCTTTGGTAGTATTTGAGTATCCTAGAAAAACAGCAACATCAGCTCTAGGTTCAAATTTTGACCTATGAACTTTATGAGTGGACATAAAACAAAGACATCCAAAAACTTTAAGGTGAAGTAAATCAGGATCAGAATGGTACAACTTGAAATAAGGAGTAACATTTTCAATTGATTTCAGAGGCATCCTATTTATGAGGTAGGTTGCACATAAGATTGAATCACCCCAGAATTTTGGTGGTAACTTGGCTTGAATAAAAATAGCTCTTGCTGTTTCCAGTAAATGTCTATGCTTCCTCTCCACAACACCATTTTGTTGTGGAGTGTAAGCACAACTAGTTTGATGAACTATACCTCTGGATTTATACAGTTGTTCAGTAAGACCAGCACTTAATTCCAAAGCATTATCACTTCGTATATAAAGAACATTAGCATTGAAATGATTCTTCACATATATCAGAAAGTTTTCAAGTACAGTTGATACCTCAGATTTACACTTAAGAAGATGTGTCCAAGTGAATCTTGTAAAGTCATCAACTATTGTCAAGAACAATGTGCAACCAGAAATAGATTTTACCTTATATGGTCCCCATATATCTATATGTAGTAACTGAAAAGCTTTTTCTGACTTTATTGAACTAGTAGGAAAAGGTTGTCTGACTTGTCTAGCTGCAGGACATATCTGACAAACACAATTATGTAGAGCACTCTGAGCTTCTGGAAAAACAACTTGCATTTGACTAAAAGGTAAATGACCCATTCTTTGATGCCAGGTCTGAGCTTCTGTGACAGAGTTGAACTTAGCAGTGTTGCAGCACTTGAGACTGGTAGATAGATCAGAATTCTGAGAAGACTGCACACTGTACAAACCATGTGAAATGCTACCAAGAAGAATCTGTGGCCTTCTCAAGGAATGGCCCTGAATGAAAGATTTTTCATTAGTAAAAACTATACTGCAATCCAAGTCTTCACACAACTTGTGAACAGAGATCAACTTAAACTGAAAATCAGGAACATGAAGCACATTATTTAAAATAATGTCATCATTCAATTTTACAGAACCTACATGTAAAACTTTCACCTTGTTTCCATTTGGAATAGTAATTGTATTACCAGTATCTTGAACAGACTCATGATGCAAGAAATCATCAAGAGTTGGACAAATGTGATCTGTGGAACCACTGTCAATAATCCAGGAATGATTAGAAGTAGATAATAAGCAGTAATTACCTGCTAGTAGAGCTACTTTGCCACTGTCATCAGCTTTAGCTTGATCAGTCTTTTGATTGTACATGTTCAACAGATGATTATACTGAGATAGGCTAACAGTTTCATTTTCAATTTCACTTGCAGATGTCTGAGTCTGAGTATTGACACTTTCAAGAAATTCAGTAGTTTGAAAATTGTTATCACTATCATTCTGCACAGCACCAGCAAATTTCCTGCCTTGTCTTTCCTGAAAACCAGGTGGATAACCATTCAATTTAAAACATCTTTCCATACTATGTCCAGGAATTTTGCAATGATTGCAAAAGTAGTTTGAAGCAGGCTTAGTCCCTTTTCTGTAAGTCTGAGTATCATTTCTGGAACTCTGTTGAAAATTAGAAGAAGGAAACGTAGGTTTAGTTCCAGAAAATGCATGTCTGACTCCTTGATTATTTGTGTTAAACCTTCTTTTATCTGCATAAAAAGCCATGGATTCAGTCTGAGCAGTAACTGAGGCAATCTCTTTGTGCCTTTCTTCTTGAGCAAACAGCCTATATGTCTGAGAAATTGTTGGCAGGGGTTGCATCATAAGCACATTTCCCCTAACCTGAGAAAACTGATCAGATAATTTCATCATAAATTGCAGTACTCTGTGTTCATGCTGTTTCTGAATCAGCCTTTGAGACAAATTACAGGTACAAAGATTACAAGTACAGTAAGGCAATGGACTTGCATCATTTAAGCCATCCCAGATTGTTTTAATCTTAGTGAAGAATTCAGATATTGTATCATGACCTTGATTGATCTCACTACAAGGATAATTGAATCAGACAAGGCTTTTTGCCCGTTGTCTGATGTCCTAGAAAACCGTTGTCTATTGAGCTGCCGTCTGTTACGCAGCTCAGACAACGTACGCGTCCGTTGTCTGATTCCCTACAGACAACGGTTTTGGTCTTAGAAAACGTTGTCTGAAATGCTTGAACAACAACGGCTGTTGTAGAAACCATTGTCTGACAAATAAATCAACAATTGTTTATTAACTAGAAAATGTTGTTATTTTAATTTTCAGACAAGGCTTTATTTTCCAAAAGAGTGTTGTGTGATCTAAATATTTACGACGGTTTTAGTAGAACAACCCCATTGTCTTAATAGTTTAAGACAATGGTTTCCTTTCTACAAACTGTTGTAGGTACTTGACTTGCACAATTGTTTTCTTTAAATACCTATTGTCTGAGAGCTGTTAGGCAACAGTTTTTGTTTCTAAAACACTTGTTTCTGATTTTGATAGACAACGGTATTGGACAAAAAACTGTTGTCTGAAGTGTTTACGACAATGGTTTAGCATAAAATACTTTGAATTATTTTTAAAACAACAACGGTTTTTATTAGTATATTGCTTGTAAAAAATCTCTATTGAATTAAAAAACTGTTGTCTGAAGTGTTTACGACAATGGTTTGAAATCAAGTATCTGTTGTCTGATGTCTTTACCACAATGGTTTCATATGCTTGTATTGAATTAATGTATTTGGACAACGGTTTTTTTTAACAAGAAGTTGTTACCTAGCTTAATAGACAATGGTTTCATAGAAAATTCAACACATTGCCTAGTACAATGCTTGACAACAGTTTTCATTATAGTCCAATTACCTAAAATAACAAGAGACAATGGTTTTATATAACAAAATTAAAAAACCAAACTGGCAATATAAAGAAGCCAAACTAAAACCAAAACAGCCATTCCATTCCATCGTATTCAATAAACCATTACAACCAACACATCCAACCAAGTAAAATTCACGAACTAATTAAGTTAAATAGACTCAAACCAACATCAGATTTTCGGATGCACATACCCCAAAAGTAGACTCAAACCTTCACTTAAGTTAAATAGTTAAGCCATTACATGTGCATCAGAAAATTTGCGGTGCGTGGTTACTAAATGTGCAAAGAACCTAAGAAGTCTCTTGCTTCATGAAGTACTTCGCCCACTCGATCCTGATTTCATTGAGATCATCGACTCCATAGGATAAGCTGCCCCTTCGTAGCCACTGAAAGATTAAACTATATTATCACCAGATTTCAACATAGAAAAGAAGAACACAAAAGATGACAAAATTAAAAAATTTATACCTTTGAAACAAATTTGAGCTCCTTATCAAGACATATTTCCTTCATATATCGCATGATAAACAGACCACAGTCCTTGGTCCCAGATTGAAGAGGAACACCCTGAAAAATATTTATATAAATATTAACTCATATATGAAGCAACAATTACAGATATATATCCATACATATATCCGAGAAACTAATATAAGAATAACGGGTGGCCAAGAAATAATTATACCGCAAGATTCTCCCATATGATCTTCTTCTTCGCAATCTTCTTCCCAGCATCCTTGTAAAGATTAATGGCACTACAAAAAAAATATAAATTCGCATTACGACATTTCTCATTAATATAAAGAACAGAAATAATACTATCACACTCACTTGTCAACCACTTCTGTCCATTCTTCGACTGCAATTCGACGCTTCAATGGGTCCATGTGGTAGACTAATTGTGACTCGGGATTAACAGCGGTGAGCGCCCAATGGTTCCTACAATGACCCCGTCAGAAACATATATATTGTAAATTAGGTATAATATTAGAAGTCAATTATTAGCACTTAAACATGTAATAAAATTATTTTTCTTTGGTAGTGAAGAAATGCATATTTGAAAGTAATACAAGTCCAAAGAATAATATTTGTTACGACTGAGATGCCCATTTTGATATTAATAACATAGACGGTGAAAATTAAATTAGAAATACAATTACTCACACATTATTATATGGCAAAAGAAAGAGCTGGCCTGGTTTGGTAGTCTTGAACCGTTCAGCAAGATTACGCGACCTCTCCCCTGCTGTACCACAACCTTTAGAGCCAATGACAGCAGGATCAACAAACGATATCATGTCGGTCATCTTGTGCTTCCTCAAATAAATATGCAGTAAACTATACATAAAAAAGTAAAGAATTAGGCACTTTTACGATATAACTTTGAAGTTGTCTATTTTTCCAAAAATTAATATTTGAGTTTACAAGTCAGAAAACTGGATAAATTCGCAAGTATAAGGTAAGATCCTAATTATTGAAAATTTAACAGAACTTAATAATACTTACTTGATGAAATAGCAAATGGTTGATCCTGATATTTCTCCTCCAAAGCACAGAGCATGCACGTCGGATAAGAACATAACATTCTTCTTAACTGATCCAAAAGCATCTTCATGTAATTTAAAAGCCAACGTACGACCATCATTTAATGTGTCACTTGCCTAGAGCCACAAACGCTTTAGTGACTGGTGGAATTCAGGACCCATCTTAGCGACCAACTCTGGTTGTGAGACGCATTCAGCCACCTTTTTAAACTTCTTTTCAGTAAGTTTCTTCCCTCCCTGAAAAAAATTAGGAATGCAATTATGCATACTAGAATGAAAGAACAGAATATCCAACGGAATGTAAACTGAAAGTAAGTACTTAGTCTTTACTTCTAAAGACTTCTAATATTTAAAGCCAAGAAAAAATAATTGAAAAGGTTATATTCAAGTTTAGTAGTTAACCTTCAGATTTCCTTTCACTGGAGCAGTATTTGTCTTCACTTTCAAAATATTGCTTTTCGGCCATGCAATGTACGTTCCGACGGCTTGTTGCACAGTCAAGATTTCATCATTGATTGGATAAGGAATCGGTGCATCTCCATTCATTACACGAGTAATCGAGACTCGTGCATTCTTCTTTCCAAGTGGCTTTCCATGAACAACATCGCTTTCCATATCAACTGTTGCATAAGCAACAACATTGCTCGAGCCAGCTATTGTCAACTCCCAATGATAATCACCCTCATCATTGTCAACAACTTCAACAGCCTCAGCCTTCTTCCCCCCATCAAACTCCTCTTCAACAGCCTCAGCCTCTTGATCAGCCACGAGTTCAAGTTTCTTCTTTACACCTTCAATTTCCAAATTATTAACTTGCCCCCCCTTGGAACAACTTTCCTGTTGTGATCCAATATTCGGGCTCCCATCAAACACAACATTTTTTGCATGTAAAGCGGCATTCATCTTTTCCATTTCTGCAGCCCAAAATGCATCGCGCTCTTTAATAATCTTGTCTTTTGCCTCTGCCATGTACTTCTGAATTCCCTCTTGGATCTTTTCCTCAATCGACTTGCCTTTCCTTTTCTGTTTTGGAAGATCAAAATACACAGACTGCTTAACATGGCATCCCTGGCCACGTACTCGTCCTCGATGCTCAGGGTTACCGAGCACCTTGGTCAAGACATCCTCAGTGCCTTCCAGTGTCACTTCCCCAGCACTGACTCTCTTCTTCATCTCAGCCTAAAAAAATGAATAAAACATATATTAAGTTAACTAACAATGCATATATTATGCTCACAAGGAAATTGAACCACAATAGAAATGAATAACATACAATATTCGCAGCAATAGTAGCAACATCATTTGACTTGAATTTCCCGTCTTTATCCTGCCGGGCAAGAACCCAAGTATCGGATCGATCTATTTCAAATTCAGGATCACCACCAGACTACAAGTATGAACAGACAAGGAAATTAAATATCAAAACATAATCAAACATGTCATGGGAAAAATAATATAATGTATAAAGATCACTAACCAACTCCTGTTCCAGGTTGGCATAACCCTTCCGAGACAAGTAGTGATCGTACTCATACATACCCCTTCGCCTTTTCTGCTCGGTATGTACCTCCTTCATAAAAACACAAAAGAAGTTATCAATAAAGATGTACCACTAAATATATTTGGTTTTATGTAATCACGCTAAACAAATTGAAAATCTTACAAGGAACTCATTAGATAAACGGTTGGCAACAAACATGTCCCAATGCGGCTTCTCAATGAATGAGTAGTCAGCTGGAGGACTTTCTAGCAACTCGGGCTGATCACGATATGCCAGGACATAATGGGTTGATAAACGGCTCTTAAACTCCCTCCATTTTTGGCACGCAGAATTAAGCACCACCTTCCTCGCTGTTGATGGTACATCAAATGCCATCTGGTACAAACATAAATCAATTAGTCAAGATTCAAGAATAAAAAATACACACAGTGAGATTGTATTTATTTTACCTGAACACAATCCCAAATCTTTTTTTTTCTTTCAGCCGGAACTTTTTTCCAAGAATCATACCAAATCGGGGCCTTAGACCTCCCAAGAACCCCGATATAAGACTGCATCTCTGTGGTTGCCTTGCCGTACGGCTCCCCTTTTGCATTAAAATTCACCGTTAACTTGATGCCCAACATCTTCCGCCTAACAATCCTATGCATTGTAACAGCACCCCGTTTTAAAAGCCTAAGTCCCTCGGTTTTGGTAGGCACGGGTTCTGCCTCTCGTTTCCTCTTCTTCGTCTTGGACAGTTGCTGTTGCAGAGTTGTAGAAATAGCCTTCTTCTTTACCGATTCAGGAGAGGACTTAGTAGAAGTAGCCTTCTTCTTTACCGAATCAGGAGAGGACGTAGTAGAAGTAGCCTTCTTCTTTACCTCCTTATTTACCGCACCAGTGTCCAGGCTACTATTCCTCTTTAAAGCCTTCATAAGGCAAGACGCGGTTTTATTTGGAGCAGATCGTGTCTTATTCGAAGGCGCCATATTAATCTACACACCACATAAATAATATTAGGATATAGCAAAAGCAGGTATGAAGGCTCATTGAAGGTGATGCATTATACATGCAGGCTCATTGAAGTCAACTACTGGGATGCAGCACACAAGTCACACAACCAAGGACAAAAATAGCAGAAACAAAATTAAAACCAGAAACAAAATTAAATTAACAACCTAACTAACGCCTTGTTCTGAGCTTCTCTTAAGATGGAAAACAGATGGAAGACGAAGAAAGTGGAAACTAAAAAACTTGACATAAAAACACGCATATTAAGGTTAAAAACACAAACAGGGCTAATATCTAGCCCCCTAGTTCTAATTTTAAAGACAAAGGTAAAGGATATAAATTGGATTAGATCCCTTAAAAACACACATATTAAGGTTACTACTAGTATTAAGGATGCCACAGATCACACATATGTAAACAAGATAATATTAGATCTGATGTGAGATGCACATGCACATCAGATCTAAGAGAGACGGTGAGAGAGAGAGTGAGAGAGATAGTGAGAGAGAGAGTGAGAGAGAGGTGTGTACCGATGATGGAGACGGAGACGGAGACGGAGACGGAGAAAATTTGGGGAATG
Organism: Kitagawia praeruptora; assembly: GCA_037693485.1. Lineage (NCBI taxonomy): Eukaryota > Viridiplantae > Streptophyta > Magnoliopsida > Apiales > Apiaceae > Kitagawia > Kitagawia praeruptora. The sequence continues at coordinate 154,443,200 of CM075351.1, read as the reverse complement.
AGGGTTTTTTAAATCACCGGCGATGGAGACGAGAGTGAATTGGGGGGAAATTTGGGGGGGAAGAAAGTGAATTGTGTTTTGGGAAATGAGAGAGTGACCTAGATGATTAAACCCGGGAGTGATAGATACAGATTGATAGATAATATTAAATAAGATAATATTAAAAATAAATTGATAGATACAGATTATCATAAGATTTGAAGTATATGTGATAAATTATGAATATTTATTAAATATACTAGCATTTTGCCCGTACTTCGTACACGGCATCTTATTTAATTTAAAATGACAATACCAAAAATTTAACAAATTTGATTGATTTCTTAAAAAGATATTGTATGCAATTATATAAATAATCAATTCTTAGAAAGATGCTATTCCATAGTCCCTTCTTAGAGGGCGTGGCTTGTGTCGTGGGTCTGAGCTTTTAAGTATGCTATTCCATAGTCCCTTCGGAGACATCCGATAAAAAGTATGCTATTCCATAAGACCTTCTGGTACGTAGCATGTCTACCCCATGAACCTTAAGTTGAACAAATCAGTATATAACATCATCCGTACGGTTGGATCATCGAAAAATATTTTTAAAAAAATAGATCTTGTTCAATCGGTACCACACTTGTTAGAGCGAGTAGTACTTTTGGCGGATTTATATGATAAACACGTACAAGAATGATTTGTTTTTTTCTAATTTTTTGTACACATCACTCAAGTCATTAGATATTAACATTCGTACGGTTGGATCGTGGAAAAGAAAATTTAAAAAAAATATTATTCCAAAATCAAACTAGTTTGACCAAGTAGTACTTTGACAGTTGACCATTAAAATATCATACAAGAATGATTCCTTTTTTTCTAATTTTTTGTACACATCACTAAAATCAGTATATAACATCATCCGTACGGTTGGATCATCGAAAAATATTTTTAAAAAAATAGATCTTGTTCAATCGGTACCACACTTGTTAGAGCGAGTAGTACTTTTGGCGGATTTATATGATAAACACGTAAAAGAATGATTCTTTTTTTCTAATTTTTTGTACACATCACTCAAATCAGTATATAACATCATCCGTACGGTTGGATCATCGAAAAATATTTTTAAAAAAATAGATCTTGTTCAATCGGTACCACACTTGTTAGAGCGAGTAGTACTTTTGGCGGATTTATATGATAAACACGTACAAGAATGATTTGTTTTTTTCTAATTTTTTGTACACATCACTCAAGTCATTAGATATTAACATTCGTACGGTTGGATCGTGGAAAAGAAAATTTAAAAAAAATATTATTCCAAAATCAAACTAGTTTGACCAAGTAGTACTTTGACAGTTGACCATTAAAATATCATACAAGAATGATTCCTTTTTTTCTAATTTTTTGTACACATCACTAAAATCAGTATATAACATCATCCGTACGGTTGGATCATCGAAAAATATTTTTAAAAAAATAGATCTTGTTCAATCGGTACCACACTTGTTAGAGCGAATAGTACTTTTGGCGGATTTATATGATAAACACGTAAAAGAATGATTCTTTTTTTCTAATTTTTTGTACACATCACTAAAATCAGTATATAACATCATTCGTACGGTTGGATCATCGAAAAATATTTTTAAAAAAATAGATCATATTCAATCGGTACGACACTTGTTAGAGCGAGTAGTACTTTTGGCGGATTTATATCATAAACACGTACAAGAATGATTTGTTTTTTTCTAATTTTTTGTACACATCACTCAAGTCATTAGATATTAACATTCGTACGGTTGGATAGTGGAAAAGAAAATTTAAAAAAAATATTATTCCAAAATCAAACTAGTTTGACCAAGTAGTACTTTGACAGTTGACCATTAAAATATCATACAAGAATGATTCCTTTTTTTCTAATTTTTTGTACACATCACTAAAATCAGTATATAACATCATCCGTACGGTTGGATCATCGAAAAATATTTTTAAAAAAATAGATCTTGTTCAATCGGTACCACACTTGTTAGAGCGAATAGTACTTTTGGCGGATTTATATGATAAACACGTACAAGAATGATTTGTTTTTTTCTAATTTTTTGTACACATCACTCAAGTCATTAGATATTAACATTCGTACGGTTGGATCGTGGAAAAGAAAATTTAAAAAAAATATTATTCCAAAATCAAACTAGTTTGACCAAGTAGTACTTTGACAGTTGACCATTAAAATATCATACAAGAATGATTCCTTTTTTTCTAATTTTTTGTACACATCACTAAAATCAGTATATAACATCATCCGTACGGTTGGATCATCGAAAAATATTTTTAAAAAAATAGATCTTGTTCAATCGGTACCACACTTGTTAGAGCGAGTAGTACTTTTGGCGGATTTATATTATAAACACGTAAAAGAATGATTCTTTTTTTCTAATTTTTTGTACACATCACTAAAATCAGTATATAACATCATTCGTACGGTTGGATCATCGAAAAATATTTTTTAAAAAATAGATCATATTCAATCGGTACGACACTTGTTAGAGCGAGTAGTACTTTTTGCGGATTTATATTATAAACACGTACAAGTACAGATAACCGATAGGAATAAAAAGTAGATTAAAAAATATATAGAGATAAATTTGAGGAGGATTGTTGGAGTCGAACTATACATTTGCATCTAACATGACTTAAGATAATTAGAAACTATGCTATCCCTAAATTTCACTCCCCGCCTCCCAAATTAGAAATCGCCGCCTCCCAAATTCTCCCCCCCCCAAATTTCATCTCTCCCAAAATTTCACTCCCGCCCCCCAAATTCTCCCCCCCCCAAAATTTCATCTCTCTGTCTCTCTCTTTCCCGATTTGTGTTTGTATACATCTTCAGGTACCACATCTCCCTGTCTCGAATTAAGCTTCATTGCCTTCGAATTAGGTTCCTATAGTACTGTATGTTTCGCTTTGGTGTTGTTATGTTGTTTATATCTGATGAATGTAGGAAAGTAATGCTGATTCAACTAGTAGCCACTGTTTTTTTCATATGTATTTGCAACAACAATGTCTATGGACAAATCTTTACTGTTAACACTTGTATGCTAACACTTCTGATAAAAGCTTTTAATTTCTCTCAATTTAAATGGAACTCCTTTTTTCTGCAGCACTTTTGTTATTTTTCTGCAGCACTTTTTTCTGGTGGTCAAGACTTAGCATAAGATTTTCAAATTTCCAAACACTTAGCATCAAGACTTAGCATTAAGTACTTAGCATCAAGACTTTATGAATTTATATTTTCAATTAAGTGCAGTTGCTGTTTGGTGTACATTATGAGCCTGCCTTGCTTATTAATCCAAACACGTATATGCTTATTATTGCTCTATTTTATATATGCTTAGTACTGGCTTGCTTTTGCTTGCTAAGAATATCATTTGATCTGACTTAATGTTATTTTACTTAAAGGATGAATCGATCGTGGGTAAAGGCTGATAGAAGAACAAGAAAGTTTGCGGACGGAGTTGATGAATTACTGTTGTTTGCATTTGAGAACGGATATGATGAAAACAAAATTAGTTGTCCGTGTATGAGATGTGCACACAGTAAATCGTGGTCAGCTCGAGTTGTCAAAAATCATCTTTTCCAACATGGTATCGATCAGACCTACACATGTTGGATTTGGCATGGAGAAATGGATGCAGAAGAAAGTCCGGTCACCGCTGAAAAGACCAACAGTTCAGAAATAGTGGATCAAATTCCGATGGATACAGAGAATGCAGATAGTGAAGATGATGCTTCCCTAGATTCCTCGGATTTATTTAACCATGTTCAATATGAACATGAACCCCTATATCCGGGATGCGAAGAATTTACCAAGATGAAGGCTTTAGTGAAATTTTACAATCTGAAATCAAAACATCAAATATCCGATTGTGGCTTCTCTGAAATGCTACTCTTGGTTGGGTCCATGCTCCCGAAAGGAAACACTTTTCCTTCATCATTCAGTGAAGCGAAGAAAAGCTTGTGTGTTTTAGGGATGGAGTATGAGAAAATTCATGTGTGTCCGAATGATAACACCGTGGAAAATGAAACAGCCCCAGTTCCATTAACCGGAGAGGAGGTGCTTAAAAGAACACAACATTTAAAGGGCCATGTGTTTGGTAAGACACAACAGCAGCCTCGATTTAAAAAGGGCGATGACAGACCTATTTGGAAGAAGGTATCTATATTTTTCGATCTTGAGTATTGGAAGTTTTTGCCTGTTAGACATGTTCTTGATGTGATGCACATGGAGAAAAACATATGTGAAGCTTTATTTGGTACATTGCTTAATATCCCAAAGAAGACAAAAGATAAGGAAGCTGTCCGTCTTGACATGGCTAAAATGGGAATCAGAACAGAGCTAAGGCCAAAAAAACCGGGGAAAAAGGAGAAGTTACCATTAGCGTCTTGGAACTTAACTCATGTTGAAAAAAAAGTTGTTTGCTCCTCCTTTCTTGGAATGAAGCTGCCTGATGGTTTTTGTTCTAACATTAGGAGGCTTGTATCAATGGAAACTCTCCGACTTACTGGAATGAAATCTCACGATTGTCATATGATTTTGCATCACTTGCTCCCGATTGCAATTCGGTCCTCACTGGAAAAAAAGGTAAGGAACACTGTCATTCGGTTTTGTCTCTTTTTCAAAGCAATATGCAGTAAAGTTATAGAGGTCGATAAGTTGGAGAAAATGCAATCACAATTAGTAGAAACTTTGTGTCACCTAGAAAAATACTTCCCTCCTTCGTTGTTTGATGTAATGTTTCATCTATCGGTTCATATTGTAAGAGAAGTGGAGCTTTGCGGACCAATTTTTCTTAGGTGGATGTACCCGTTTGAGAGATATATGAAGACATTCAAGGGATATATAAGAAACCGGGCTCGTGCGGAAGGCTGCATTGCAGAGGCATATATCGCAGAGGAGGCAGTTGAGTGTTTGGTTGATCATGAAGAAAGGACTATTGGGGTGCCCAAAAATGGTGGGCATATGCAAGACACCACTTCGAGGCCATTATCTGGTGCAACCATCATCACCCCGAGCAACACTGATTTGCACGCAGCACACTTATGCGTCCTACAAAATACTACTGCAGTTATGCCATTTTTTGAGTAAGTCAAGAATTGTTTATTCATTATGTCTTTCATTTTCTGCACCTTTTTGACATTAATAATTTTCTGCAGCGAACACATGTCATTCTTGATGTCCAAATTTCCGGAACATGAAAATGATGCAATATGGCTAAAAAACAAGCAAAATGACACATTCCCAAATTGGTTCAAAGAGAAGGTATTATGTGCATTTTTGTTAAAAATTAATGCATTTTTCTGATAAAAATAGCTGACATGAATCAACAATTTTTTGGCAGATTGATTTGGATTTAAATGCTGGAGAAGAGGTACCGGTGGAGCTAAGATGGATTGCAGATGGGCCTAACAAGGATGTCCCCACATTCAGTGGCTACAAAGTGAACGGGGTTACGTTCAGTACTAAAGATCGGGATGACACGCGTCAAGTTCAATGTAGCGGCGTCTGTGTACAAGCCGATACAATGATTGTGGAGGGTAAGGATAAAAATATTGAGCATGCTTCACAACTATTTTATGAAGTTATAACAAGTATATGGGAGCTGGATTATGAAAACTTTAGGATCCCTATTTTTCGGTGCAAATGGGTAGATTTGAACAGAGGGACTAAGGTAGATGACTTGGGGTATGTATTGGTTAATTTGAATAGGTTGGGGTTTTTAAACGAACCATTTGTGTTAGCTAAACATGTCAAGCAAGTATGTTACATAGACGATCCCCTTGAGAAATTATGGTCTGTGGTGTTAAAATTACCCGAGAAGAACTACTATAAAGTTAATGATGAAGAAGGTGAGGGATCCGTAGAGGTACAACTTGAGAATGAGTGTTTTGTGCCTAATTTACCGGATGTTGATTTCCTTGAGGAGGATGACTATAGTTACATGCGAGATGTTGATGAACAAATTTTACTTTCTTGATGTAATTTTATTTATGTACTTTGAATGGTTGGCTGCTATATGGTTGTTTGGTTTTGCCTTTGAAATTTCAAACTACAGAATGTTCTTGTGAATTAGTGTTAATGTATGCAGTATTGATTGGTTTTGCATTTGAAACTTTGGCAGGGGGTTTACTTCTTTATATTATTTTTTTAAAATTTTTTGACTATCAGACAACGGTTTATGTAAGCTAAACAATTGTGTGACAGCAACATATTTAACAGCCAAAAACCATTGTCTCTAAGATTTCAATTGGACAACGGTATGCAGAAACTGTTGTGTGAATTAAGTATAGTCCACATACAAGTAAAACACTTGTCTGATTCTAACAACGGTTTACAAAACCATTGTCTGAAGTTTCTTCAGACAATGGTTTTGTAAACCGTTGTTAGAATCAGACAAGTGTTTATTCAAACTGTTGTGTGACATCCATTTAAGTAACAACAATACAAAAACACTTGTCTGTTTTTAACAACGGTTTATGAAACACTTGTCTGCCCTTTCTTCAGACAACGGTTTTATAATTCCGTTGTGTAAAGCCTCTGTTTTACTCCTTCGAATAGACAATGGTTTTAGAAACCGTTGTGGAAGTTCTTTCAGACAACAGACAGATTTTGCAAAACAAAAAACCGTTGTGTGAAACTTTCAAACAATGCTTTTACTGCCGACCGTTGTCTGATAAGTGTTGTCTGTTTCAGTTTTTCTTGTAGTGTCTCCAAAAGCTGTTGCTCAAGTGAATACACTTGTGCCATAGAAGTATATCCAAACCTATCATCAAGATCTCGCCAGATTTCTGCAGCATTTTGCATAAAAAGCACACTCTTCGCTATCGTTTCATCCAGATTAGCTATAATCCAAGATATCACAAGATTGTTACACCTTTCCCAATATTTGTAATCAGCAGATGTGATCACCGGAGCAACAATCGTTCCGTCAACGAATCCTAGTTTGTTCTTAGCAGACAAAGTTAAAATCATTGATCGTTTCCAGTTATGAAAACCTGAACCAGAAAACTTTACAGAAACTAATTGTGTAGTTGAAGCATCTGACGGATGAATATAGTATACACTAGACGGATCTTGATTGCCTTGCAACTGTGTAGTTGTAGCCATTGACACTCAGGAATTTTGTGTGTTTTGTTTAGAGTTTAGTGTTTAGAAAGAATACGCAATACGTATTACTCAAAGAACAATTTCAGAGATAAGATCAAAGTACACGATCTATCAAGAATGATAAGTGGATTTATATCCACTTGGAACATTCTAAATCGGCTTAAATTGATTGTCTTGGACTCAAGTTTCTTGTAGTTTTGATGTGTTTTGCTTAGTTGTGCAGGTTTACGAGAATGTTGATTAAGGTGGATGCTTCTACAATTTTTTGGGAATTAAATGATTAAAATTCGGATTTTCTGGGAAGGCTGCGCAGCTTATACTGTTTTGGCCATATCTGGAGTTCTGTAAGTCCGTTTTTAGCGATCTTACTGCCCACGCGAAGCTTGAGAGATTTTCTACAACCTGGGATAGGAATCACGTGCAAGTAAAGTACTGAGTTAATTCGCGCAGGCAGACTTTGTGAAGCATGGCTGGGAAATTCCTGTTTTGCCCTTTTCGAGTTCTAATTATATTCCGGGCAGGTTTTAGCACCTTAATTAAATTCTAATTGTAATAGAATATTAAATATTTTTATTAGGCAAGAGGGAGGAAACGTTTTTTATGTATAAACGTCCTACCCTTGTAAACAGACATATACATACGTTCATATTATAACCTAGTTTTATACAGAGGAGAGAGGAGGAGAAGGAATTCTTCCAAGCTAGTGACAAGCAAGGATTATTCTTGAAACCTTTGTATTCTTCTATTGTGGGAGTTCAATTCTAAACTTTATTCTTCTTCTTTATTTTTACTTGTTGATTTTAGAATTATGTTTTCCATAGAACCCATGATGACAATTAGGTCAATTATGGGCTAATTCGTTATCATGGGGTTTTAATGGATTTTGCTATGGATTCTAGTTATTGAGTGTTTTTATGCCTTGGTGTGTGATTGTATGTATTGATTGCCTAGTATGTTTATGCTTATTCGTTATAAGTGCGTCGCGAACACTTGTAATTGCTTGTTTAATCCTAGTGAATGCGAAAGTGGATCTAGGGTTTAGAACAATTCATGCTAGCATAGGTTTTTGCATGTGAAGAACATGTATTAATTTGTGATGTGATTCTAACCGTCTTGCATCGACTATGTGGTTTAATGGGTGCTTGATTTTCAACCGGTATGTGTTCAATTGCTATAGACATATAGGGACTACACATATTTGGTGACTATTTGACTTCTATCAATTGTGGATGATCAGTAGGATGGTATATGCACAACGAAAGTTGGTATGTATCAGTTTAGTGCATCTAATCAGTAATCAACTCGGTCACATGCTAGGCTAAAGGGCATAAGATTCTAGATGAAGTAGTAATTGAAGTTGAAATCCCATGTTTGTTTATTATAAGGTTTAAGTTAAGTTATTTTCTCGTAATTGGCTTAGTTGGTAATCAATCATTAGTTAAATCAACCCAAAATTGTGATTGTCTTAGCAGTGAGTGTAAATCATTAGCTGGTGCATAAGTGAACATAACGAACAATTTGAGTCTCTGTGGGAACGAATCTTATTTACTCTGTATTACTTGTTGACCACGTTCTCTTGCGTGAATAAGTGCGAACAAGTTTTTGGCGCCGCTGCCGGGGACTCGGTTCATTGTTTGTTTAGTTTATGATCTTGTCATCAATTTGGATTAAATTCACTGACTCAGACGTTTTCTCACTCATTTACTTTGTGGTTTCTCAGGTACTATCTTGAGCGTGTATGCTTACTCGATCTCAGGCTCGTAAAGAAAATCTGGAAGAAAGGAAGCACGAAGAGGAATTAGTGGAGGAAATTGAAGAAGAGTTGGAAGTTACTGGAGAAATGGCAGATAACAAGGCGCTGAAGGATTATTCTCAGCCCAAGATTAATGATATTCAGTCGAGTATTGTGCGGCCGGCTATTGCTGCAAATAATTTCGAGATCAAGCCGGGCACAATCCAAATGGTCCAGAACTCAGTCCAGTTTGGGGGTTCATCTGTTGAGGATCCCAACATGCATATCAGGGACTTCATTGAGATCTGTGACACGTTCAAAACCAACGGAGTTTCTGAGGACGCTATCAAGCTAAGGTTGTTTCCCTTCTCTTTGAGAGACAAAGCAAAAAGCTGGTTGCATTCACTTCCAGCAGGTTCCATCACTACATGGGAAGATCTGGCACAAAAGTTCTTGACTAAATTCTTTCCTATGGCAAAGACTGCTGCCATGAGGAATGCTCTTACACAATTTAGTCAGCATTCTGGTGAATCACTGTGTGAAGCTTGGGAAAGGTACAAGGAGATGCTCCGGAAATGTCCCCATCATGGGATGCCAAATTGGATGGTCATCAATAGCTTCTACAATGGTTTAAGTCATTCTCGAGCAATGCTTGATGCAGCATCTGGAGGAGCTCTGTGGGCCAAAAGCTATGAAGAGGCCTATGACTTGATTGAAATGATGGCTGCAAATGAGTATCAGAATCCGACACAGCGTATTCCACAAGGTAAGGTTGCAGGTGTACTTGAAATGGATGCCACAACAGCTATAGCAGCTCAGCTACAAGCTCTAACCATGAAAGTGGACTCATTGGCTAAGGTGGGGGTTCAACAAGTCGCCATGGTCTGTGAATTGTGTGCGGGGGCTCATGACACTAATCAATGTGCAATTTCTAGTGAGTCGGCACAGTTTGTCAGCAATTATCAGAGGCCGTCACAACCTGCTCCCAATACATATCATCCCAACAATAGGAATCATCCTAACTTCAGTTGGAGCAACAATCAGAATGCTGTGCAACAACCATCTCAGAGTCAGCAGTATAGTTCAAGGCAGTTCAACAATTCGGGTTATCAACAACCCTATGCCCAAAGGCCACCATACAATCCACCTGGATTTCATCAACAGCAACCTGGAAGTCATGTGCAATCTAATGAGAAGTCAGAAATGGAAGAATTGCGAATGATGTACAAGAGTCAAGCAGCATCTCTCAAAACTCTTGAAACTCAAATGGGCCAACTGGCCAATGCTCTTTTGAACAGACCTCAAGGGCAATTACCTAGTGACACGGAAGCTAATCCGGGTAAAAAGGAGGTCAAGGAACAGATTCATGCTGTTACGTTACGTTCTGGAAAGGTTACAGGTGATCTGGGAGTCAACCAGCAGTTAAATGAAGAACTTGAAAATGCTGTGAACAGTGATGTGGACGCGGGCGCGTCTGAGGGGTCTATCCGGTCTTCTAATTCAGATCTCCCGGTCATTCAGAAGGCATCAGGTGAGGAAGAAAAGGAGAAGTCGGATGGGAAAACAGGTTCAAAAATTACGGAAGCTAGCAAAGAAGTTTATCCGCCTCCGCCATTCCCTAAAAGGCTTCAGAAGCAGAAGTTTGATAAGCAATTTGCAAAGTTCTTGGAAGTGTTCAAAAAGTTGCACATAAATCTACCATTTGCTGAAGCGCTTGAACAAATGCCAAGTTATGCCAAGTTCATGAAGGGCATACTTTCGAGGAAATTGAAGCTCGAGGAGTTAGAGACCGTCGCTTTGACGGAGGAGTGCAGTGCTGTCTTGCAACAAAAGTTGCCACCTAAGCTGAAGGATCCGGGGAGTTTTACCATACCGTGCATCATTGGAAATTTGTCGTTTGACAAGTGTTTGTGTGATTTAGGGGCAAGCATCAACCTCATGCCCTATTCGGTTTTCTTGCAACTTGGTCTTCCGGAGCCTAAGCCTACCAACATGTCACTCCAGTTAGCTGATCGCTCAGTTACTTACCCTCGAGGAATTGTAGAAGATGTTCTGGTAAAAGTGGACAAACTCATCTTTCCAGCGGATTTCGTCATACTTGATTTTGAAGAAGACAAGAAAATCCCTATCATTCTTGGGAGACCATTCTTGGCCACGGGGCAAACCTTGATCGACGTGCAAAAAGGGGAACTTACGATGAGGGTGCATGACCAAAATGTCACCTTCAATGTTTTCAAGGCTATGAAGTTTCCAACTGAAGAAGAGCAATGTTTGAAGATAGATTTGGTGGAGTCAGCAGTGCAATCAAAAATTGAGCATCTACTCTTGAATGACACATTGGAAAAAGCACTGATTAGTGATTCTTTATTGGAAGAAGATGAGATAGATGAGCAACTGCTACTTCTTGATGCTACTCCATGGCAAAGGAAATTCGAGAGACCAGTGGAATCGTTAGGTCTATCTGAATTGAAGGGGTCACATCAGCGGTTGAAACCATCCATTGAAGAAGCTCCAACTCTAGAGCTCAAACCATTACCTGATCACTTAAGGTATGCTTCTCTTGGTGAGTCATCTACTTTACCTGTGATTATTGCTGCTAACTTGTCAGATTCTGAGGAAGACAAGCTCTTGAGAGTTCTTAGAGAATTCAAATCAGCTATTGGATGGACCATAGCAGACATCAAGGGAATTAGTCCAGCTTACTGTCAACATAAAATTCCTTTAGAAGAAGGGAGTAAACCAACAGTGGAAAATCAGAGACGTCTAAATCCAATCATGAAAGAAGTTGTGAAGAAAGAAATCATCAAATGGCTGGATGCAGGGATCATCTATCCCATTTCTGATAGTTCATGGGTAAGCCCAGTTCAATGTGTGCCGAAGAAGGGTGGCATGACGGTAATCACCAATGAGAAGAATGAACTTATCTCTACTCGCACAGTCACTGGTTGGAGAATCTGTATGGACTACCGGAAATTGAACAAGGCTACTAGGAAGGATCATTTTCCTTTGCCCTTTATTGATCAGATGCTGGACAGACTTGCAGGTCAGGAGTACTATTGCCTATTGGATGGATATTCTGGGTATAATCAAATCTGTATTGCCCCTGAAGATCAGGAGAAGACGACTTTCACATGTCCATTTGGTACATTTGCTTTTCGGCGAGTTTCTTTTGGTTTGTGTGGTGCACCTGCTACTTTTCAGAGGTGTATGATGGCTATCTTTTCAGACATGATTGGCAAGACTGTAGAAGTTTTCATGGATGACTTTTCTGTAATCGGTCTCTCTTTCGATGAATGTTTGAATAATCTGGGTGCGGTTCTGAAAAGATGTGTGGAGACTAATCTAGTGCTTAACTGGGAGAAATGCCACTTCATGGTTCAGGAGGGAACTATTCTTGGGCACAAGGTGTCACGGAGAGGTCTAGAGGTGGACAGGGCAAAAATAGAGACAATTGAAAATCTTCCACCACCTATTTCAGTGAGAGGGATTCGTAGTTTCCTTGGTCATGCAGGTTTCTACAGGCGTTTTATCAAAGACTTCTCAAAAATCTCCAAACCGTTGTGTAAGCTCTTGGAAAAGGATGTTCCTTTTAAATTTGATGAAGAATGTTTGACCGCTTTCGAGACTCTGAAAAAGAAATTGGTTTCAGCACCAGTGATTATTGCTCCCGATTGGAGTGAACCTTTCGCTATGATGTGCGATGCTAGCGATTATGCAGTGGGGGCTGTTCTCGGTCAAAAGAAAGACAAAGTGTTTCATGTGATCTATTATGCAAGCAAGACTCTTAATGATGCGCAGTTGAACTACACTACCACTGAAAAGGAGCTGTTGGCCATAGTCTATGGTTTTGAAAAATTTCGTTCTTACTTGCTAGGTACAAAGGTAATGGTGTACACGGATCACGCGGCTATTAGATATCTGCTCTCTAAAAAGGACTCCAAACCTCGTTTAATTCGTTGGGTACTTCTGTTACAAGAATTTGATGTGGAGATTAAGGACAGGAAAGGGACAGAGAATCAAGTAGCTGACCATCTTTCTCGTCTGGAGGACTTGGGTAAATCTTCTCGAGACAGTACCATCATTAATGAATTCTTCCCGGATGAGCAATTGTTTAGGGTGCAAGAAGAGGAGCCATGGTACGCAGACATTGTGAACTTTCTGGTTAGTCAAGTCATTCCATCTGAATTTTCTTATGCACAAAGGAAGAAGTTCTTGCATGAAGTTAAATGGTATCGTTGGGACGAACCATATCTGTTTAAACAGGGAGCTGATCAGATTCTTAGAAGATGTGTGCCGTATAGTGAAACAGAGGCTATTCTGAGGGATTATCATGCCACGACATATGGGGGCCACTATGGAGGTGAAAAGACTGCTACTCGTATTCTTCAAGCAGGGTTCTATTGGCCTTCTCTTTTTAAAGATGCTCATCAGTACGTCTTAAGGTGTGATCGTTGTCAGCGTGTTGGTAACATTTCGAGGAGGGATGAGATGCCCCTTAATGTAATGTTGGAAGTGGAAATTTTCGATGTTTGGGGAATTGACTTCATGGGACCCTTTATCTCTTCATGCAACAATCAATATATCTTGCTAGCAGTTGATTACGTCTCTAAATGGGTTGAGGTCAAAGCACTTCCGACAAATGATGCCCAAGTCGTGCTTAACTTCCTTCAGAAGAACATCTTCACCAGATTTGGTACTCCTCGAGTCATTATCAGTGATGAAGGCACTCATTTTTGCAATCGCAAGTTCACTACACTAATTCCAGATGCAGGTATTCAGGCGAGGTGGCCAGTCTATGGAGCTCGTACGCAGTATCCACCGCCAGATTATGATTCCTCCGAAGAGGAGGACGAGTAGGTATGTTTTCTGCTATCCCTTGTATTACTTTCCATTCAATGAGGGCATTGAATATGTTAAGTTTGGGGGTGGTATGAGGGATTAGTAGTTGTATATATATTGTTGTATTTTGTGTTCATATAGGATATCATGTTTGCATAGTAGTGATAGTTCATGCATGATTGTTATGTTCGTATTATCTAAGTTTGTTCATTTAGGACATTTTGTTTTATTTTCGTATACCATGTGAGTTTTCATTTGGTTGCATTTCATGGCATGCATATTTCATGATCCCTTAGGACGAGCTGATTCTGATTGATAGGTGGATGTTGATTTGGGTGTGATGATGATGAGTAGAGGGCTGATTTATAGTTTCTATGAAATTGACTTGCATGTTACGGGAACAAAATCTATTACACAGTCTCATTGGGGTGCTGTTGGGCTAGGTTAGGGTCATGCCTGTGGGATGTTTTGAGATTTAATCACTTGTTTATATTTAGAATTTTCGTTATTCCCTTTATAGCGTAGGGACATTAAAGTCTAAGTTTGGGGGAAACCAGGAATTTTCATACTAGTTGTTAATAATTGTTAATAATGGCTAGGCGTCAAATGGCTAGTAGCCAGCTCATATTTATATGAGTAGTCTAGGGTTGGAAATGAGAAAGGCTCATTCCAGATTGAAAAAAAAAACAAAAAAAAAAGAAAAAAAATATAAAAGAAAAAAAAAAGGAAAAAAAAAAAGAGTCTAGTATTGTTTGTTAATGCATAATTAACCAGAGTGAGCTCTTTAATACTCGAGTAATTAAGTCTGAGGGGACTTAGTCCTAGTGACCTAAGGCTTTATAGTCTGGGATCCTGCTGACCTAACACTCGCTACATGGGTATTATTGTATAATCCTTTTGGGGTCTCATTCATTGCACGGTTAAATAAGCATGCGTATTGTATATGTAGTGTCGTAGTATAGTAATAAAGCATGAGTTTCTGTCTACCTTGGATAAGGGTGGAGGTGTTCCTAGGCTATGGAGTGTCTACAGTCTATTCTAGTTATAAACCTGTGATTGTCTTGACGGAAAGCATGTATGATTTTTGACCTAGTTCTGGGGGTATTTCTGATGAGCATCGCACACACGCACGTTTCTGTTCATGTATTTGTTAGTATACGGGGATTTAGTCGAGCTCTGCTTGGATTTGTTACATTTTTTGAGATATTTGCTTGTTAGTTGGTTTTGGTGAGTTTGAAGGGGATCTTGCATTTTTTCATAATAGTTGCATTCATGCATTGCATTGCATTAGGTTAAATGGATTTTGTGGGTACATTCGCTATAGGCCCTCACGAGACCTTACTCGTCCACTAGGGCTGCCTAGGGGTTTAAAGGGCTTGTTGCATATGCCAAATGCAACCGTGATCACCTACGGAAGTGGTACTAGTTAGTTAGTTGTAATTGTTAATGCTTGAGGACAAGCATCGGTTTAAGTTTGGGGGTGTGATAAGTGGATTTATATCCACTTGGAACATTCTAAATCGGCTTAAATTGATTGTCTTGGACTCAAGTTTCTTGTAGTTTTGATGTGTTTTGCTTAGTTGTGCAGGTTTACGAGAATGTTGATTAAGGTGGATGCTTCTACAATTTTTTGGGAATTAAATGATTAAAATTCGGATTTTCTGGGAAGGCTGCGCAGCTTATACTGTTTTGGCCATATCTGGAGTTCTGTAAGTCCGTTTTTAGCGATCTTACTGCCCACGCGAAGCTTGAGAGATTTTCTACAACCTGGGATAGGAATCACGTGCAAGTAAAGTACTGAGTTAATTCGCGCAGGCAGACTTTGTGAAGCATGGCTGGGAAATTCCTGTTTTGCCCTTTTCGAGTTCTAATTATATTCCGGGCAGGTTTTAGCACCTTAATTAAATTCTAATTGTAATAGAATATTAAATATTTTTATTAGGCAAGAGGGAGGAAACGTTTTTTATGTATAAACGTCCTACCCTTGTAAACAGACATATACATACGTTCATATTATAACCTAGTTTTATACAGAGGAGAGAGGAGGAGAAGGAATTCTTCCAAGCTAGTGACAAGCAAGGATTATTCTTGAAACCTTTGTATTCTTCTATTGTGGGAGTTCAATTCTAAACTTTATTCTTCTTCTTTATTTTTACTTGTTGATTTTAGAATTATGTTTTCCATAGAACCCATGATGACAATTAGGTCAATTATGGGCTAATTCGTTATCATGGGGTTTTAATGGATTTTGCTATGGATTCTAGTTATTGAGTGTTTTTATGCCTTGGTGTGTGATTGTATGTATTGATTGCCTAGTATGTTTATGCTTATTCGTTATAAGTGCGTCGCGAACACTTGTAATTGCTTGTTTAATCCTAGTGAATGCGAAAGTGGATCTAGGGTTTAGAACAATTCATGCTAGCATAGGTTTTTGCATGTGAAGAACATGTATTAATTTGTGATGTGATTCTAACCGTCTTGCATCGACTATGTGGTTTAATGGGTGCTTGATTTTCAACCGGTATGTGTTCAATTGCTATAGACATATAGGGACTACACATATTTGGTGACTATTTGACTTCTATCAATTGTGGATGATCAGTAGGATGGTATATGCACAACGAAAGTTGGTATGTATCAGTTTAGTGCATCTAATCAGTAATCAACTCGGTCACATGCTAGGCTAAAGGGCATAAGATTCTAGATGAAGTAGTAATTGAAGTTGAAATCCCATGTTTGTTTATTATAAGGTTTAAGTTAAGTTATTTTCTCGTAATTGGCTTAGTTGGTAATCAATCATTAGTTAAATCAACCCAAAATTGTGATTGTCTTAGCAGTGAGTGTAAATCATTAGCTGGTGCATAAGTGAACATAACGAACAATTTGAGTCTCTGTGGGAACGAATCTTATTTACTCTGTATTACTTGTTGACCACGTTCTCTTGCGTGAATAAGTGCGAACAAGTTTTTGAAAAAAAAGAAAAAATATATAAAAGAAAAAAAAAGGAAAAAAAAAAAAGAAAGAAGAAAAAAATTTGGAGTGTTTTGAAAAAAAAAAAAAAAAAAAAAAAAAAAAAAATCAGAAAAATCGAATTTTTGGGCAAATTGCGGGGCTGTAACGCAGCTAGCCCCTGCGTTTCTGGAAGGAAGGCAAGCTGCGCCTCTGTAACGCAACTTGCAGTTGCGTCTCTGGAAGTAAAGCGGTTTGCGGCCCCAAGGCGCTAATTGCGTCTGCGTTTCTGGAATTTGAGCAAATTGCCCCCCCACGCGGCAGTTTGCGCGTGTAACAGAAAAAAAAAAAAAAAATTTTCTCTCAGCCTTGTCACTGTATGTCGCCTGTGCATGTTTATGTATATAAAAATAAAATCTTTCACCCCAATTTCTTTTTATAACCCCATCTCCTCCCAAATCTTTTCCTATTTTAATTCCAAAAACCCCTCATCTCTCCTAAAAAAAAAATCCAATTCCTATTTCTTTTCTAAATCTTTTCCTTTCATCCACTAAATATTTTTTCTATCCTATATCAAATTCCAAATTCCACCCAAATTTTTTCCTTTTCACATTAAAATTCTTATATTCATCCTATCACTCCATGGCCTATATATATACCCATACATACACACCCAATTCATTATCTTTCTCCTCTACATCTCTTAAAAATTCAAGTTTGGGGGAAAATTAGTACAAGTTCACCTCTTTGATTCGTAGTGGGAATTCTTTTCTCTATTTTATTTTACTACGAATTTGTGTTCTTGTAAATTGGGGTTTTTGTATTATTCTTGTTACGTGGGTATTTGTGGTGTGATTTGGTTTGGTGGTTTTTGGTGGGATTTTGCTTGGGGGTTTTTGGTGGTGCTATTGTTGAGTGGGGTTTTGATTATTATGGCGCCTAAGCGAATGAGGGGTGGTGCTATTAGGGTGGAGAGATTTTCTTCTCCGGATGCGGAGGTTGAGTATAATAGGTTGTTGACTAAGTCGGTGGCGAAAGAAAGGGGGTTTTTACCAACTCGTCATTATGGGTTGGTTGATGTGATTAGTAAGTTACGTTGGGGAGAGATTTGTAAGGCACCTGCTCCAGTTCCGGTGAATGTTGTTAGGGAGTTTTATGCTAATGCTAAGGGTGAGCCGGATGAGGTGTGTGTGGTTCGAGGTAAACAGGTGGAGTATAGTGTTGATGCTATTCGTAAAATTTTGGGACAACCACCAAAGCTTGTGGGGGATGAAGATTGGGCAAGGAAGACTAGTAAGGATGTGGATTTGGAGGCAATTGTTCGTGAATTATGTGTTCCTGGTACGGTTTGGAAGTATAAAGTGGGAACCAATGCGCCAGTTAATTTTCTGTCTTCTGCTATGAATAAATTTGCACGTGCATGGTATGCATTCCTTTGTGCGAATATTATGCCTACTTCTCATATAGGTGAGGTCACAGTTGATAGATTGATTCTTTTGTGGGGCATGCTAAAGGGGAAGTACATTGATGTAGCCTATATTGTTCATCAGAATATTATACGGTTTTTAAAGTCTCATACGCTATCATCGATGCCCCATGCTTCTGTTATAGCTGGTTTATGTAAGGAAAGTGGTGTTATCTGGGGTGCGGATGAGGAGTTGCAGTCACCTTTGCCTTCCATTACTGATGTGTCTATTGATCGAATGCCTGACTGGCAAGGTGGGGTTCCAGATCCGAGGGGACTTGGTTATATTGTTGATGATGTTGATGCTAGTGGTAATGGAGCGGGCGCTCAGCCACAGGGTTTGGAAGTACCGAGAGTTTTGGAGGACCACTTTAGGCGTTTGTATAGGCGGATGGATGCTATACATGCTTGTAACAGGGAGTATGCTCAAGATATGGCTACAGCTTTGACAGATGCAGGTATTCAGGCGAGGTGGCCAGTCTATGGAGCTCGTACGCAGTATCCACCGCCAGATTATGATTCCTCCGAAGAGGAGGACGAGTAGGTATGTTTTCTGCTATCCCTTGTATTACTTTCCATTCAATGAGGGCATTGAATATGTTAAGTTTGGGGGTGGTATGAGGGATTAGTAGTTGTATATATATTGTTGTATTTTGTGTTCATATAGGATATCATGTTTGCATAGTAGTGATAGTTCATGCATGATTGTTATGTTCGTATTATCTAAGTTTGTTCATTTAGGACATTTTGTTTTATTTTCGTATACCATGTGAGTTTTCATTTGGTTGCATTTCATGGCATGCATATTTCATGATCCCTTAGGACGAGCTGATTCTGATTGATAGGTGGATGTTGATTTGGGTGTGATGATGATGAGTAGAGGGCTGATTTATAGTTTCTATGAAATTGACTTGCATGTTACGGGAACAAAATCTATTACACAGTCTCATTGGGGTGCTGTTGGGCTAGGTTAGGGTCATGCCTGTGGGATGTTTTGAGATTTAATCACTTGTTTATATTTAGAATTTTCGTTATTCCCTTTATAGCGTAGGGACATTAAAGTCTAAGTTTGGGGGAAACCAGGAATTTTCATACTAGTTGTTAATAATTGTTAATAATGGCTAGGCGTCAAATGGCTAGTAGCCAGCTCATATTTATATGAGTAGTCTAGGGTTGGAAATGAGAAAGGCTCATTCCAGATTGAAAAAAAAAACAAAAAAAAAAAGAAAAAAAATATAAAAGAAAAAAAAAGGAAAAAAAAAAAGAGTCTAGTATTGTTTGTTAATGCATAATTAACCAGAGTGAGCTCTTTAATACTCGAGTAATTAAGTCTGAGGGGACTTAGTCCTAGTGACCTAAGGCTTTATAGTCTGGGATCCTGCTGACCTAACACTCGCTACATGGGTATTATTGTATAAGCCTTTTGGGGTCTCATTCATTGCACGGTTAAATAAGCATGCGTATTGTATATGTAGTGTCGTAGTATAGTAATAAAGCATGAGTTTCTGTCTACCTTGGATAAGGGTGGAGGTGTTCCTAGGCTATGGAGTGTCTACAGTCTATTCTAGTTATAAACCTGTGATTGTCTTGACGGAAAGCATGTATGATTTTTGACCTAGTTCTGGGGGTATTTCTGATGAGCATCGCACACACGCACGTTTCTGTTCATGTATTTGTTAGTATACGGGGATTTAGTCGAGCTCTGCTTGGATTTGTTACATTCTTTGAGATATTTGCTTGTTAGTTGGTTTTGGTGAGTTTGAAGGGGATCTTGCATTTTTTCATAATAGTTGCATTCATGCATTGCATTGCATTAGGTTAAATGGATTTTGTGGGTACATTCGCTATAGGCCCTCACGAGACCTTACTCGTCCACTAGGGCTGCCTAGGGGTTTAAAGGGCTTGTTGCATATGCCAAATGCAACCGTGATCACCTACGGAAGTGGTACTAGTTAGTTAGTTGTAATTGTTAATGCTTGAGGACAAGCATCGGTTTAAGTTTGGGGGTGTGATAAGTGGATTTATATCCACTTGGAACATTCTAAATCGGCTTAAATTGATTGTCTTGGACTCAAGTTTCTTGTAGTTTTGATGTGTTTTGCTTAGTTGTGCAGGTTTACGAGAATGTTGATTAAGGTGGATGCTTCTACAATTTTTTTGGAATTAAATGATTAAAATTCGGATTTTCTGGGAAGGCTGCGCAGCTTATACTGTTTTGGCCATATCTGGAGTTCTGTAAGTCCGTTTTTAGCGATCTTACTGCCCACGCGAAGCTTGAGAGATTTTCTACAACCTGGGATAGGAATCACGTGCAAGTAAAGTACTGAGTTAATTCGCGCAGGCAGACTTTGTGAAGCATGGCTGGGAAATTCCTGTTTTGCCCTTTTCGAGTTCTAATTATATTCCGGGCAGGTTTTAGCACCTTAATTAAATTCTAATTGTAATAGAATATTAAATATTTTCATTAGGCAAGAGGGAGGAAACGTTTTTTATGTATAAACGTCCTACCCTTGTAAACAGACATATACATACGTTCATATTATAACCTAGTTTTATACAGAGGAGAGAGGAGGAGAAGGAATTCTTCCAAGCTAGTGACAAGCAAGGATTATTCTTGAAACCTTTGTATTCTTCTATTGTGGGAGTTCAATTCTAAACTTTATTCTTCTTCTTTATTTTTACTTGTTGATTTTAGAATTATGTTTTCCATAGAACCCATGATGACAATTAGGTCAATTATGGGCTAATTCGTTATCATGGGGTTTTAATGGATTTTGCTATGGATTCTAGTTATTGAGTGTTTTTATGCCTTGGTGTGTGATTGTATGTATTGATTGCCTAGTATGTTTATGCTTATTCGTTATAAGTGCGTCGCGAACACTTGTAATTGCTTGTTTAATCCTAGTGAATGCGAAAGTGGATCTAGGGTTTAGAACAATTCATGCTAGCATAGGTTTTTGCATGTGAAGAACATGTATTAATTTGTGATGTGATTCTAACCGTCTTGCATCGACTATGTGGTTTAATGGGTGCTTGATTTTCAACCGGTATGTGTTCAATTGCTATAGACATATAGGGACTACACATATTTGGTGACTATTTGACTTCTATCAATTGTGGATGATCAGTAGGATGGTATATGCACAACGAAAGTTGGTATGTATCAGTTTAGTGCATCTAATCAGTAATCAACTCGGTCACATGCTAGGTTAAAGGGCATAAGATTCTAGATGAAGTAGTAATTGAAGTTGAAATCCCATGTTTGTTTATTATAAGGTTTAAGTTAAGTTATTTTCTCGTAATTGGCTTAGTTGGTAATCAATCATTAGTTAAATCAACCCAAAATTATGATTGTCTTAGCAGTGAGTGTAAATCATTAGCTGGTGCATAAGTGAACATAACGAACAATTTGAGTCTCTGTGGGAACGAATCTTATTTACTCTGTATTACTTGTTGACCACGTTCTCTTGCGTGAATAAGTGCGAACAAAGAACAAGAACAAGACTCAGAAAAGAATCAAGTCAGAACAAATTCAAACAAAACAGATCAAATCAGAGATCTTAAACAAGTACAATTAGCAATTTCTTGTTTAAAAAACCAGAAGAATCAAATAATCGATCAACAGAATCGATGAAATCTACAGAATCGATGAAATAAATCGATGAAATCGATGAAACAAATCGATGAAATGATCAGAAAAAACACAACTTTTATTCACAAAGAACAACTACGAACATACGAAAGATAAACGAAGTAAAACTAGAGGTTGAACACCTGAGAATCAGTCGGATGAACACCTGAGAATCAACCGATCTCTCTATGGATCGCCATTAGAGCTTCAGCAAGCTCTGATACCATGTAAACTTTATGAACAAAACAGATTGTATTGATTGAAAAAGAAGAGAGTGTTGTACAAGTTGCTATCTGTCCTATTATATACAAGTATGAGAAATGGCGGGAAGTAACTAACTTTTAAACTAACTAATCTAGTGTGTGTACTAGTGTGTGTACAGCTGGAATTTTGGAGAAAATGATTCTCATAATCTATTTCTAGAACTAGTATCTACACTAGTCTTTGTAGTCTCAATAACTTGCAGCAACATGAAGATGAAATCCTAGTAAATAAACATTTGTATTATACATAGAGAGGCATTAAAAGAAAAAACACAATCATGTAAAAAAGGTTCAATAAAAATTATTTAAAACCCATGGTTATTGTCATCATAAATTGCAGAAATAAAACATCAACATCGTCATCATTTTCCTTCACATGTCAAATTTAAAACAACTGTCTCCACCGCTCTTTCCACAAAGACAAGAACATTTATCTAGTTTAATCTTAACAGACAATGAACGATTACAAGAATCATCTATTTTGATTTTGATAGGTGAGGAAGAACAACTATCTAACTCGATCTTGACAGGCGATGAACGATGACAAGAATCTACTTTGATCTGGACAGGTGTTGAGGAACGGCAAGAAAACTTATCATCTAGTTCGTTTCTAGAAGAAGAATTAAAAAATCTTCTCGGCTTCTTTACTCCTCCTCTGGCTGGAGCAGTGATCCCAGAAAGCCTCTTCAGCATAAGTGGCTCCCGACGTGGCGTGCTCGATTTATAAGCTTTTTGTTTTACACGCCCCATTTGTGATGATTTACACACAAAATTGTGTTGGTTATAAGCTCATATGACACCAGTGTTTTTATAGTCTACAAACAAATGGGTAAAATATAATCCCAAGAATATGATCCCAGCTTTCTGTGCCCTAATTTCAGCCAGAAAAGTTGCACGTAAAGAAATAAAATACACTACTATGGTACTACTACATATGATGGAAAGTTAATAACATTTTGGATTGATATATTTTGCCCACAAATTATAACCAATCAGTCTTCAATTAAATGATCTCAAATGTATCATGGCTTAATATATGTCCTCGTCAAATTGGTACATTTTAAAAATATATTTGTTACAACATTAATTAATTTTTAACTAGGGAATCATGTGCGTATCTTCTAAAAAATTTATTTTTAAGATTATTTTAAATTTAAAATATAATAAAAATGTTATATTAATTTTATTAGTAATAAACATTGATTTTTATTTATAACATGTAATAATTGTGTGTATAAATTTATCTGCTTTTGACAATAAATATGATGATAAATTTAGTAGTAAAATATCATAAAAATATAGATAAGTATGAGTTTACATTCTATTAGTTTGAAGTATGAGTTGTGTATATAATAAGTTATTATGATTTTTGACGATACGCACATAATTCCCTAGTTAATGCGTGCGGAGTGATATATAATAAGCATATGCGTGCCAATTCAGAACATAATTAAGATGCGTGTCCCCTCCATAAATTGAACAGAATTTTTAACGTAAAAAATCGTCAATTTTTTCTCTCTTTTGTTCCTACGTAGTTTAAATTGGGAAAAAATTGTCAAATCGTCACTAAATTAAAGATTAGTTTGTTAATTTCATGTGGGCTGTAAATTCATCCAAATCTGATTTATAGATCTTAATATAAAGTTAAAAAAGTAAATATAAACTTTTTTTAATATTAATAAAAAATAAGTAATTATATGTTTACAATATTTATTTATTTCTTGAAAAAAAAAGGTTTATTTCATTCATAACAAGTGTAAATAAGGGTGGTTCGTACAGGTAGTGCTCCTGGGCCCAATGAAACCAGGGCCCAAACAAAAAGTTATTCTTACCGAGGCATAGAGGGTAATATAGGATTTTGAGTTTACAGAGTCCAACAAATAACAAATTTATCAGAACTAGCATTTTACCCATGCTACGCACTGAAAACACAATTTTAATATTCAAAATAGTCAAAATATATATATAGTGTGTCAAAAAATAAATTATTCTGTTATATTTTGCTTTGAGAGTAACGAATCCGATATGCATCTCAAGAAATTTTCTCAAATTATGTGTAATTGTATGGACGCGTGTTAAAAGATTTTGAAAAATTGTGTATATAAAAAAAAGATTAATATCAAAACACATTCATTTGATAAATAATAAACGTTTAAAACCCATGGTTATTAAAAGAAAAAACACAATCATGTAAAAAAGGTTCAATAAAAATTATTTAAAACCCATGGTTATTGTCATCATAAATTGTAGAAATAAAACATCAACATCGTCATCATTTTCCTTCACATGTCAAATTTAAAACAACTGTCTCCACTGCTCTTTCCACAAAGACAAGAACATTTATCTAGTTTAATCTTAACAGACAACGAACGATTACAAGAATCATCTATTTTGATTTTGATAGGTGAGGAAGAACAACTATCTAACTCGATCTTGACATGAACGATGACAAGAATCTACTTTGATCTGGACAGGTTGAGGAACGGCGGCAAGAAAACTTATCATCTAGTTCGTTTTTAGAACAAGAATTAAAAAATCCTTTCGGCTTCTTTACTCCTCCTCTGGCTGGAGCAGTGATCCCAGAAATCCTCTTTAGCCACGGGCGTAGCCAGAAATCCGAATCAGCGGGGTCAAAAAAAAAATTTAACTTAATGATGTGTGCAAAATTTTTTTAAGGATAAATTTTTTAATTTGAAGTTGAATTATCAAGAACAAAATTAATTATTTACACAATTTGATGGGATCAAATTTATATTTATTAGAATAAAATCCGTGCGATGCACGGATTTTTTTTTATATTATATAAAAAAATTCAATAACTAAAATTACTTTTTTTTAAACATGAATTTTGGAGGATTACTTTTTTATATGAATGATTTGATAATAATTATATAAATATTATTAGTGATATTTCTAGAAAATGAGGGATTTAGTTAGAAAATATAGAAAAGATGATATGTTTTAGTTAAAAAGAATAATCAATTAATTATTAGTAATTATAAAATTATTACTTCATTTTATTAAATAGAATGCCCGTGTCCTGATTAGAAAAATAGAGAATTTAGTTAGTGAAAATTAAAAAGATTATATGTTCTAGGTGAAAAGGGTAATTGATTAATAATTATAATTGAATTACGTTATTTTACTAAATATAATTATTCGTAATATTTTTAGAAAATGAGAAAATAATATTGTCCGTGGTATTTCTATTATAAAAGGGATTTTAGTTAGAAAATATAGAAAAGATGATATGTTTTAGTTGAAAAAGGTAATTGATTAATTAATAATATTATATTATTATTATTTTATTGTATTAAATAGAACCGTCCGTGATATAATTGAAAAAAAATTGATTTTAATTAGAGAAAATAGAAAGGTAACGTGCATGATTTACGTGAAAAAAGTAATTGATCCGTTTATAGTAATTATAATTTAATTATGTTATTTTACGAAATGAAATTGTTCATAGTTTTTTGAAAATGAGAAATTAACGCTACCAGTTATATTTCTAGAAAAAAAAAATAGTGTAATTAGAAAAAATAGAAAAGATGATATATTTTAGCTGAATAGGTAATCGGTTAATTATTAGTATTATAACGTTATTATTTTATTTGTATTAAATAGAAACGCCTGTAATATAATTAGAAGAATGGAGATTTTAGTAAGAATAAAGAAAAAAGGTAACGTGTTTTGCTGAAAAAGGTAACCGTCCATGATATAATTGGAAAAAGAGAGATTTTAGTTAGAGAAAAGAGAAAAGGTAATGTGTTTTGACTGAAAAATGTAATTCATTAGTTAATAATAATTATGTTATTTTTTAGCTGAAAAGGTAATTGGTTAATTATTAGTATTATAATATTATTATTTTTTTTATTAAATAGAAACACCTACTCCCTCCGTCCCGAAAACAAAGACATTGTCAAGTTTACACAAAATTTAAGAAAAATCAGTTTGACTTGCTAGGTGTCAAAATGTGATTAGCTAGTTGTGAAAGTGGGTGTATAAAAAATGGGTAAAGTGAGAAAGTAGTGGGTGTAATAGTGTTTATTGAATAAAAAGATAGTATAAAATAGAGAAGTAGTGGATGTAATAGTGAAAAGTAGTGTTCAAAAATAGTAAGTATAGTAGGTTCATTCTTTTTGGGACGACCCAAAAAGGAATGAGGGTCTTATAAAATGGGACGGAGGGAGTATAATATAATTAGAAAAATGGAAGTTTTAGTAAGAAGAAAGAAAAAAGGTAACATGTTTTGCTGAAAAGGGTAACCGTCCATGATATAATTGGAAAAAAAGAGATTCTAGTTAGTGAAAAGAGAAAAGATAACGTGTTTTGACTGAAAAAGGTAATTGATTAGTAAATAGTAATTATATATAATTATGTTATTTTATTAAACAAAATTGCTCGTAGTGTTTTTAAAAAAGAGAAATTTTAGTTGGATAAAATGTAAAAGATATTCTATTTTAAATGAAAAAGAAAATTAGATTTTAATTAGAGAAAATAGAAAGGTAACTTGCATGATTTACGTGAAAAAAGTAATTGATCAGTTTATAGTAATTATAATTTAATTATGTTATTTTATGAAATAAAATTGTTCATAGTTTTTTGAAAATGAGAAATTAACGCTAGCAGTTATATTTCTAGAAAAAAAATGTAATTAGAAAAAATAGAAAAGATGATATATTTTAGCTGAAAAGATAATCGGTTAATTATTAGTATTATAACGTTATTATTTTATTTATATTAAATAGAAACGCCTGTAATATAATTAGAAGAATGGAGATTTTAGTAAGAAAAAAGAAAAAAGGTAACGTGTTTTGCTGAAAAAGGTAACCGTCCATGATATAATTGGAAAAAGAGAGATTTTAGTTAGAGAAAAGGTAATGTGTTTTGACTGAAAAATGTAATTTATTAGTTAATAATAATTATGTTATTTTTTAGCTGAAAAGGTAATTGGTTAATTATTAGTATTATAATATTATTATTATTTTTATTAAATAGAAACACCTATAATGTAATTAGAAAAATGGAGGTTTTAGTAAGAAGAAAGAAAAAAGATAACGTGTTTTGCTGAAAAGGGTAACCGCCCATGATATAATTGGAAAAAAAGAGATTCTAGTTAGTGAAAAGAGAAAAGATAACGTGTCTTGACTGAAAAAGTTATTGATTAGTAAATAGTAATTATATATAATTATGTTATTTTATTAAACAAAATTGCTCGTAGTGTTTTTAAAAAAGAGAAATTTTAGTTGGATAAAATGTAAAAGATATTATATTTTAAATGAAAAAGAAAATTAGATTTTAATTAGAGAAAATAGAAAGGTAGCGTGCATGATTTACGTGAAAAAAGTAATTGATCAGTTTATAGTAATTATAATTTAATTATGTTATTTTATGAAATAAAATTGTTCATAGTTTTTTGAAAAATGAGAAATTAACGCTACCAGTTATATTTCTAGAAAA
Organism: Kitagawia praeruptora; assembly: GCA_037693485.1. Taxonomy (NCBI): domain Eukaryota; kingdom Viridiplantae; phylum Streptophyta; class Magnoliopsida; order Apiales; family Apiaceae; genus Kitagawia; species Kitagawia praeruptora. The sequence goes on along the minus strand of CM075351.1, from coordinate 154,415,723 downwards.
AAAATGTAATTAGAAAAAATAGAAAAGATGATATATTTTAGCTGAAAAGATAATCGGTTAATTATTAGTATTATAACGTTATTATTTTATTTATATTAAATAGAAACGCCTGTAATATAATTAGAAGAATGGAGATTTTAGTAAGAAAAAAGAAAAAAGGTAACGTGTTTTGCTGAAAAAGGTAACCGTCCATGATATAATTGGAAAAAGAGAGATTTTAGTTAGAGAAAAGAGAAAAGGTAATGTGTTTTGACTGAAAAATGTAATTTATTAGTTAATAATAATTATGTTATTTTTTAGCTGAAAAGGTAATTGGTTAATTATTAGTATTATAATATTATTATTATTTTTATTAAATAGAAACACCTATAATATAATTAGAAAAATGGAGGTTTTAGTAAGAAGAAAGAAAAAAGGTAACATGTTTTGCTGAAAAGGGTAACCGTCCATGATATAATTGGAAAAAAAGAGATTCTAGTTAGTGAAAAGAGAAAAGATAACGTGTTTTGACTGAAAAAGGTAATTGATTAGTAAATAGTAATTATATATTGTTGAGTATTGAACACGGTCAAAGAATACAAGGGGGGGGGGTGAATGGATTCTTGAACTTTTCTTGGATTGAGTCTATGTAGCAGATAAGTGCCTGTGTGTGCAGAAATTAAGGTGCGGATAAATAAACAACACAAGACACAATATCACTTTAATCTAATGTATATTAGATAAAGGTTGCTACAATCTGTGAATACAAATGGTAGTATTCTCAGCTTCGTTTTTCTCAGAGAGATATAGCTTACAGTGTATGAAAAACTTGACTCACAAAAGTTACTAAGTTATGAAGTGAGGCTGTGTCCTTATAGAACATGGATACAGCCTGCTTACTACAAATAAGGTAGCTAAACAAATTACTTTCTAGTCTGTCTAACCTTTTTGAATAAGCGTCCAAACGGTTACAGATTTGACTTTGCAAAGCCTGTTTAGATCCACTTCTTTAGCTCCTTGTCTCTTCTATATCTCTCCAAGCTTCCTTGTAGGCTTTCCAGAGCACGTTACAGATTGTGGTCCATAAAGTGCATTGGCTTGTTGCAGGTTTCTGACTTGTACAATTTCTTCAGTATTTTGTCTCCAAGAATGTATTCGAGAAGTGACTAAGTAAGTGATTCGAGAACTAGAATTGACTTGATCGATAACTCTGAGTTCTCGAATACTGTTATAGTGACATATCGAACCACTTCTCGAATACCTCTTTTCTATCAGGATTCCTTGAGTTGTCGAATAGAGCATTTGACTTATCGAATCCTCGAGTTGTCGAATAGCTTTCTGAGTCTTTGAGATATCGAATGGAACTCTGACTTGTTGACTCTTTGAGAACTCGAATACCATCTTGACTTGTTGACTTCTTGAGTTCTCGAATAGAGTAGTAGACATATCGAATCCCTGAGATATCGAATGAGATATCGAACAGTGTATTCAGAGATATCGAATAGTGTCTTGAGATATCGAATCTCTGACTTCTCGAATGCTGAACTTCTCGAATAGACAAATATACTTCTCGAATTGGTACTTAGGCAAATTTCTTCATTTCTTCAAATCCCAACTGTGATTATTTGATAGTCTTTAACTCCTTGCTTGAGGCATGAACCATGGAACTTCTTTCAAGCATTATTCTAGACTCTATTTGTACAGTCACACAACTAGGATTTGATGCCTATTACAAGTACAATACAAACAGAAACTCTACAACTAGAGGTTCCCTCAGTTAAGAGGTCATGTAAGTAATGCAAAGCATTACAAACAATTAGGCTTGTTATTAGAAGTATACAGGCATGCCTCTGTAACTAACAATCTCCCCCAAATTGTGAGTGAGACCCTTAGTCACAATTTCATGTCTGATAACAAGCTTAACATACATTAAAGATAAAACTTTAAAAGTACAGGTATGTGATTTGATTGAACACATAAATGAAACTACAAGATAAATATTCTTACAGTATGATGAGGTACTAGCCATTTTCTTTTGATTGCATCTCCATTGCTTTGGCTTGTAGATCATCATATGCTTTCTGTTTCCTTTCTTTCTCCTTTCTTGCAATCTCATCTACTGCTCTCATGATTTCTGTCATAGCATCCAATTCTTCAATCATAATAGAGTTTTTGAAATCTTCAAGCACGGGCTTCAGAATGTTGGCAGGATAGTGACTGAGTAGGTCCATTCTTATATTGACATTGTCTCCATTTCTTCTCCTATACTTCACCACATAGGGATCAAACTGAACTCTACACAATCCCTTTGCCCTTAGCTTTTCTGCTTCAATCTCCAGTCTATCAATTTCTTTCTCCCTTTCTAACCATTTCTCATAGCAGCCCTTTCTTATCTTCTCAGCATATTCTTTCTTCATTTCACAAAGTCAATCAATTCCAGCTTCCATACTTTCTCCACCTTGTCTTTAGAATCCAGCAATGCAATGATTCTTTCTATCTCATACAATTTACCCCAATGTTGACAACCCCCTTGTTTGAATTTCATTTCTTTCCCATCAGTGTACTTGATTACAAGGTGGTCATCCACAATTGCAGCATAGCATATCTTTTGAGCTCTTAGAAATAGCAGTTGCTCTTCATCAAAGTCTTCATCAAGTGGCTGGAGTTTCAATCCTGGAATGATTGTTAGGGCTCTAGATTTGGATAGCTTCACTCTCCTTGCAGCATGTTTAAATTTCATCCTCTTGACATGATTGCTTGGCAGAAATCTTTGACCTTGGTTGGTAGACCATAGTAGTATTCCATTAGCAGACTGCTTTCTGAATCATACACATGGTTTCTTGACTTGAATCTTCTTCTCTTCTTGAGATGGTAAGACAGTTGCAGAAGCCATAGATGTAGATTTTGCTAGGTCACTACTAACAGTATTCACCCTAGACTTAGAGTCTTGTGTTGTGGTGAGGTTACTGCTAGCAGTGCCTAAGGCTTGCTGTCTTCCACTCTTTCTCACATATGTTTTACCCTGGTCATCATCATCCTTTTTATCCTTGTCCCCCTTTTTCTTCTTGTCTTCATCATCCTTATCTCTCCTGTGATGTCTTCTCCTCCCATCACCTTTGTCTTCAGAATCATCATCCTTATTTCTCCTAGGTTCAGCCATCTCTGGAATTTCACCAGTTGCAATATAGGTTCTGAGGATGTGTAGTGCCTCAGTTTCTTCAACATTTCTAGCTCCAACCTTCTTTTGTAATTGATCAATGATAGCAATGATCAGTCTATGATTTCTAGTGGTGAGATCATGGGGAATGACCAGTTGCTTGATATCTTCAATTCTGGTACCAGACTGATAAATGATTGTCCATGGCTTCTTGATCACTTCTGGTAGCCTTGTAGGTTGACCATTCCTCAAATCATCAAACAGACTCTTGCTGTTCTCATTCCTCTTCTCAATGAGCTCAAGTATGGCATCTATCTCTGAGTGCTTTAGGTCTTGTAGAATCTGGTATGTTAGATGCCATATCTTTAGTTTGGAAACCATCACTATCTCCTTGACCCATATATTGTTGACTTTCTTGGGGATGACAGTGATGTAGTCAATATGCTTCTTCACCTCCCTCAGATAAAACTGAGTGTCACCAGCCTGTTCCCTTATGGCTTTCAGAAACTCCAAGAAGGCTTTATCATGATAGACTTTGGAGTTAGCAACTTCTTGTAGCTTGGCCTCAGTAACAACTTTGACTTCTACAGGCTTGGCACTCTCAGATATAGAGATTGGAGGTTTGTCAGATGGCATACTCCCTGCAACCACTGTGGTAGTTATGGATTGCTTTTGTCCTCCAGGAGTAGTGATGTGCACAGTTGGTAAAGTGACAACTGGCAAGATAGATGGAGGCTCATCCACTTTGGCTTTTCCTTTGCCAGGCACATTTGCTAGAGACTTTGAAGCCCTTTGTTGACCACCCTCTTTGATTATTATGCCTTTCTCCCCCTTTGTATTTGAGTTCCTTGCCTTCTTCTCCCCCTTAGGCTTGTTGTCAGGCACCGAGGCTGTAGAAATGTCCTTTGGAAGTGAAGATTCATCATGTAGAGGGAGACCCATATGCTTCATCATTGCAGCTAACATGGATTGTTGATGCAGAAGGACATCAGCTGTGGTGGATGCTTGAGTGTCCAACTGATCATTTAGCAATGCAACCTTTTCTGTGAGATGAGCATTGGTCTTGGTGAGAGTAGCTACCTCCTGTTCAAGAGTGTTCACCTTAGTGAATAACTCATTGGCCTTGAAACCAGATAAAGATTGATCCTGCAGCCTCTTCACTTCATATTTAGATAATTCATGCACAGGGACATCAGTCACTAGCCTATCTCCATAAAGATTTTTGAACATTATCCTCAGCATGGCATTGGCATCTGTAGTTTGGTCAGATAGATTCTGAAATTGGTGCCCCAGACCTGTGACAGTATCCTTTAGCAGAGCCAGTCCATTGTCCATCTGAGTGCAGGTAGAGTTGCAGTGTTTGATATCCTTGAACACACTGTCCAATTGAGGAAATTTAGCATCAAAGGCCCTCTTGACTTCTGCTACTGAAGTGGCTGTCTTGTCACACACCTTGTTGACTTCAGTTTTGACTCCCTTGCCAAGTGTTAGTTACAGAGGCATGCCTGTACACATCTAATAACAAGCCTAATTGTTTGTAATGCTTTGCATTACTTACATGACCTCTTAACTGAGGGAACCTCTAGTTGTAGAGTTTCTGTTTGTGTTGTACTTGTAATAGGCATCAAATCCTAGTTGTGTAACTGTACAAATATAGTCTAAAATAATGCTTGAAAGAAGTTCCATGGTTCATGCCTCAAGCAAGGAGTTAGAGACTACCAAATAATCACAGTTGGGATTTGAAGAAATGAAGAATTTGCCTAAGTACCAATTCGAGAAGTATATTTGTCTATTCGAGAAGTCCAGCATTCGAGAAGTCAGAGATTCGATATCTCAAGACACTATTCGATATCTCTGAATACACTGTTCGATATCTCATTCGATATCTCAGGGATTCGATATGTCTACTACTCTATTCGAGAACTCAAGAAGTCAACAAGTCAAGATGGTATTCGAGTTCTCAAAGAGTCAACAAGTCAAAGTTCCATTCGATATCTCAAAGACTCAGAAAGCTATTCGACAACTCGAGGATTCGATAAGTCAAATGCTCTATTCGACAACTCAAGGAATCCTGGTGAAAAAGAGCTATTCGAGAAGTGGTTCGATATGTCACTGTAACAGTATTCGAGAACTCAGAGTTATCGATCAAGTCAATTCTAGTTCTCGAATCACTTACTTAGTCACTTCTCGAATACATTCTTGGAGACAAAATACTGAAGAAATTGTACAAGTCAGAAACCTGCAACAAGCCAATGCACTTTATGGACCACAATCTGTAACGTGCTCTGGAAAGCCTACAAGGAAGCTTGGAGAGATATAGAAGAGACAAGGAGCTAAAGAAGTGGATCTAAACAGGCTTTGCAAAGTCAAATCTGTAACCGTTTGGACGCTTACTCAAAAAGGATAGACAGACTAGAAAGTAATTTGTTTAGCTACCTTATTTGTAGTAAGCAGGCTGTTTCCATGTTCTATAAGGACACAGCCTCACTTCATAACTTAGTAACCTTGGGGAGTCAAGTTTTTCATACACTGTAAGCTATATCTCTCTGAGAAAAACGAAGCTGAGAATACTACCATTTGTATTCACAGATTGTAGCAACCTTTATCTAATATACATTAGATTAAAGTGATATTGTGTCTTGTGTTGTTTACTTATCCGCACCTTAATTTCTGCACACATACACACTTATCAGCTACACAGACTCAATCAAGAAAAGTTCAAGAATCCATTCACCCCCCCCCCCTCTGTATTCTTTTATCGTGTTCAATACTCAACAAGTGGTATCAGAGCGGGCTGTTTATTCAAAAACAGAGAAACGATCATGAGTTCGAATACACCAAAGACTACAGGAACAGTGAAGGTCCCTAAGTTTGATAAAGAAAACTTCAACCTCTGGAAGATAAAGATGATGTTGTTCATCAAAGCCTCTCATCCCTTGTATCCTGAGATTCTCAAGAATGGTCCTTTTGTTCCACAACAAGAGATACCAGAGAAGACTGTTGGAACCCTAACAATCCCTAGAACTTATGAGGCCAAGGATCCATCAAAGTGGACAGAGTCAGAAAGGGAGAAGGTTGCTCTTGACAGCCACCTCATGTTGCTCATCATTGATTCCATGGATATGTCAATGTTTGCAAACATTGCATCATGCACATCTGCTAAAGAGATGTGGGATCACATTGAGGTGTTGTGTGAAGGGACTGATGAGGTTAAAGAAAACAGGAAACAGATACTGGTCACACAGTATGAAGCTTTCATGGCACAGCCCAAGGAAAGCATTACTGAGATGTTTGAAAGGTTTCACAAGCTAGTTACTGAGTTGCAGATGAATGGAAAGGTTTACAGCACCAAGGAGTTAAATATGAAATTTCTGTTGTCTTCACCAAATCATCTGGAGCAAAGAGTCATTTCTCTAAGAGAGAGAGATTTGAACAAAGTCACCTATGATGTACTCTATGGAGTCTTAAAGACTCATGAACTTGAGTTGCTTCAGAAGAGGGCTATCCAAGCCAACCAAGGTAGGATGATAAACACATCATGTGCCTTGATTGTCAACAAATCCATACTGGACCTAGAAGCATCTACAAGTCAACTGAGGATAGAGGAGGTGGCAGATGATGAAGAAACTGAAGCTGGGGTGAGTGAACCTGTTGAGGAAAAGGTGGAAGAAGAAGAGGAGTTTTACACTCTGGAAGAACTTGATGGGATGGAAAATACTTCATATGCTTTCATGGCCAGAAAATTTCCAAACATCAGATTTAAAAGAAATCAACCCTTCAAACCCAAAACTCAAAACCATTCAGCTTACAAGAACAAGGCACCTGTGAAACCAAACAGAAATAAGTTCAAAACCGGTTATGTGGATAGGTCATCTGTAAGGTGTTATAGATGCAATGACCTAGGGCATTTTGCCAGTGAATGCAAGAAGCCTAAAAAGAAGGATAGAGATTTTCTTGAGCTAGAAGCTAAGTATGAGGCCCTTCTGAAAAAGCAGACACATGGTAAGGCCTACATAGCTGAAGGGAAGTGTTGGGATGATTCTGAGAGTGATGAAGAGGAACAAGAATTCTGCAATTATGCCTTGATGGCCAACTCCAAGGATGACTCATCTTCATCTGATTCTCAGGTACCATCTCTCACTACAATAGACATGTCTGTTTCTGAATACAAATCCATGATTGAACAATTATCTGTTGAAATGTTTAATATTCATACTAGTATGACTGCTGCTAATGAGGAGATTGCTAAATTGTCAACTAGAAATGAAGTATTAACCAAAAAGAATGAGGAACTTGAGCTAACTGCTATGCAAGTAGAAAACCTTAAGAAAGAAGTTGAATACCTAGAGAACAAGGTTTTGTGTGCTAGCCAAGTAGAGAAGGCTCTTAGGGATGAATTAGCTGAGAATGAATTCAAACTTAAAACTTTCAAGAAATCATCTGGTTTAGTGCAATCCTACTGTGAGAAAATTGAAGCTAAACCCAAAGCAGCTATTGGACTTGACTATGACTCTCTCAAACAAAGGAAAGGCTATGCTGTCATTGAAGAGGACACAGCTGTTCATGAGAAAGTGCCTCACATTTTGAGAAAAACTGAAAATCCAATTTTTAAGGAATCAACATTTGAAATTGATGAGGATGCCTTACTCATCAAGCAAATGTTGAATGATGAGGATGAGGCACAATCTAGTGAACAGCTAGCATCCTCTAAGGGTGAGAGTGTCAAGTCAAAGACCAAGAAACCAGTAGTTGATAGGCCAAGACCTAAGAAGTTTGTTAAGTTTGTACCAGCTGGGAAGAGTGAATCAGAAAAGGAAGTGACTAAAAAGAAACAGAACAGAAATGGCAAGTTAGGGATTAACAAGGATAACAACTATGCTTATATGCCTAATGCCCCTAGGAAAACTTGTCAGAACTGTTTCAGTACCAATCATCTAACTCATGCATGCAAGAAACCTGTTGGTAGTGTGTCTAAGCCTTTCTATGATTGTTCTGTGCCTCTAAGACATAGAGATGCACCTTTCTGTGATAAATTTGACTGTATGCCATGCAACATGAATGTTATGACTAGTTGTTTTAATTTGAGAAGACAATTCATTGATGGTTGTATCAGTCACAATTCACACACACACTACACAAGGTCAAAGTCTTCAAGTCCTCCTAAAGCTAGGAAGGTACCTTTGTCACCAAAGTCTGAGACCTCAGGTTCTAAGACTTCCAACAGTGACAAGAAGACTGACACTAAGAAAGTTATCAAGCATGTTGTTTATGATAAAACTGTCTCTAAGTCACATGGACCCAAACTAGTTTGGGTACCAAAGGAAAAGTAATACCTTTGTGTTTGCAGGGCAAAGAAAGTGAAAAGAAGGTCATGTGGATTTTGGACAGTGGATGCTCAAATCATATGACTGGTGATATGGCCCTGCTATCACAGTATGAGGAAAAGGCTGGCCCAATGGTTGCTTTTGGAGATGACAGCATGGGTAACACATTGGGATATGGCAAGCTGAAAGTTGGAAATGTCATCATTGAAGATGTAGCACTGGTCAAGGGGCTCAAGCATAATCTGTTAAGTGTTGGTCAGTTTACTGATAGAGGATTCAAGGTGAATTTTGACAAAGATGAATGTTTGATCACCCACAAGAAGACTGGTGATTTTGCTCTATCTGGAGTAAGGAAGGGAAGCCTGTTTGTAGCCAATATGGACTCTGCAAACAAGGACAAAATTTGTTGCTTTTACTCAAAAGCATCAAATGAAGATTGTTGGCTGTGGCACAAGAAACTATCACACCTGAACTTTAAGGCCATTAATTCTCTAGTCAAAAGAGAGTTAGTGAGAGGCATGCCCACACTTGAATTCTGCCAAGAAGGAGTGTGTGAGGCTTGTCAAAAAGGAAAAATGAAGAGATCAAGCCACAAGTCAAAGACAGTGACATCTGTAACCAAGCCACTACAACTTATCCATATGGATTTGTTTGGGCCTGTCAACATAATGTCACTTGGAAGAAAGAAGTATGCCCTGGTAATGGTTGATGATTTTTCAAGGTATACATGGGTAGAATTTCTGGCATCAAAAGATGAGGCTCCACAAGTAATCATTGAGCATATAAAGAAAGTTGACAAGGAAGCAAAGGCAAACAATGCAAGTGTGATTGCATTGAGGAGTGATAATGGAACAGAGTTCAGAAATGCCACACTTGAAGCATTCTGCAAAGAGAATGGCATTTCTCAGCAATTCTCAGCTCCAAGGACTCCACAACAAAATGGAGTTGTTGAGAGAAAGAATAGAACTCTAATTGAGGCTGCTAGAACAATGTTACTTGATGCAAGGATGCCCACATGTTTTTGGGCTGAGGCTGTGAGCACTGCATGCTATATTCAGAACAGAACCCTCATCAACAAAAACACTGGAAAGACTCCTTACAACTTGATGACTGGAAAGAAGCCTACACTAAAGTATATTCATACTTTTGGAAGCAAATGCTTTGTACTTAAGGATAATTCTGAATATGTTGGAAAGTTTGATGCAAAAGCATTTGAAGGAATTTTTCTTGGCTATTCTATGGAAAGAATTGCATACAAGGTTTATGTCATCAGTCAAAAGAAAGTTATGGAAAGCACAGATGTAACATTTGATGACAGCAAGCTACCTGGACTAGAAGAAGCCAATGATGAAGACAAAGATCCATTGAAGTTTGATAATTTAGATGATTCTGATGAAGAGACTGAAACTAGAGTTGAAACTCAAGTTCAACAAACTCAAGTGAATAATGATACAAGAGAAGAATTTGTGCCAATCAATAGTGAAGAAACAAGCATCCAAGACACACCTGTGAGTAATGGCAACTTCACAGGGGGAGGAAATGAGGATGATCATGATGAGGATGATGAAGCAACATCAAGGATGAGGAATCAGGCTGAACACTCAAGGAAATGGGATAGATCACACACTGCAGAGCAAATCATTGGAGATCCTAATGCAGGAGTAAGGACCAGGAGAGCAACTCAAAATGAGTGCCTCTATGGATGTTTTCTATCACAAGTTGAGCCTAAGAAACTTGATGATGCATTGTTGGATCCAGATTGGATTATTGCTATGCAAGAGGAGCTGAACCAATTTGAAAGGAACAAAGTATGGGAACTAGTGCCTGCACCAAAGAATAGAACCATTGTTGGAACAAAATGGGTTCTGAAGAATAAGATGGATGAAGATGGTGTAATAATAAGGAACAAAGCAAGGCTGGTGGCAAAAGGATACTCTCAACAGGAAGGCATTGATTATGATGAGACATTTGCCCCTGTTGCTAGATTGGAAGCCATTAGAATATTCTTGGCATTTGCTGCTCATTCAAACTTTAAAGTTTATCAAATGGATGTCAAGAGTGCATTTCTAAATGGAGAGTTGGAAGAAGAGGTTTATGTGCAACAACCACCTGGCTTTGAGGATCCACATTTCCCAGAATTTGTCTACAGATTGCTTAAGGCACTGTATGGACTTAAGCAAGCTCCAAGAGCATGGTATGACACTCTATCACAATTCCTTCTTGAAAATCAATTCACTCGAGGCACACTGGACAAGACACTGTTTTACAAGAAGCATGGTGATGATATGATTCTAGTTCAAATCTATGTGGATGATATCATCTTTGGTTCTACTAATGAGAAACTGTGTGAGAAATTCTCTAAACTCATGCAGAGCAGATATGAGATGAGTATGATGGGAGAGTTGACATTCTTTCTAGGGTTGCAAGTCAGTCAAAGGAAGGATGGTATCTTTATCAGTCAAACCAAGTACATCAAGGATTTATTGAAAAAGTTTGACTTGGAAGATTGTTCACCTGCCAAGACACCCATGGCCACTGCCACTAAATTGGATGAAGATGCTAAAGGCAAGAAAGTAGATATCTCAGTCTACAGAGGCATGGTTGGTTCTCTACTCTACCTCACTGCAAGTAGGCCAGACATCATGTTTGCTACATGCTTGTGTGCAAGGTTTCAATCAAATCCAAAGGAATCACATTTGATTGCAATAAAAAGGATCTTTAGATATCTGAAGGGCACTCCTAACTTGGGGTTATGGTATCCTAAGGACACAGGGTTCAATCTAGTTGGCTACTCTGATGCTGATTATGCTGGATGCAGAGTGGATAGGAAAAGCACCTCAGGAAGCTGCCAGTTTCTTGGACAAAGGTTAGTTTCTTGGTATAGCAAGAAGCAACAATCTGTGTCAACTTCTACAGCTGAGGCTGAATATATAGCTGCTGGAAGTTGCTGTGCTCAAGTGCTTTGGATTAGAAATCAACTTAGAGATTATGGACTTGTGTTGGAAAGAATTCCAATCATGTGTGACAACACAAGTGCAATCTCTATAGTTGCCAATCCTGTCAATCATTCTAGAACAAAGCACATTGACATCAGATATCATTTCATAAGAGAACATGCAACTAATGGAACCATTGAGTTGCATTATGTCTCTACAGATAAACAACTAGCTGATATATTCACTAAGCCATTAGATGAAGCCACCTTCACAAGGTTGGTAAGTGAAATTGGAATGCTGAATTCTTCAGATTCTGGCTAAGTGAATACATCAATCTAGATTGTTGCAGCAGTAAACACTTACTTTATCTAAATTCTCAATATTTTTGGAGTAAGTGTTGGCTGAAATATGATTTATAAATATTTCAAATCTGTTGCATATGTTGAAAATCATATTTTTATTAACTTAAAATTTCTATGAAATTTTGAGAAAATCACTATTTAATTTGCTAGGATATTTTTCAATGAATATGTCTGGTAAATTTTTAAAAGATAGTGAAAATCAAATTTTTATGAGTGATGAGTATAGTTCGATAAGTCAGACTTCTCGAATGATTCACTATTCGACATCTCTAATAAGTCTCATTAGCGTACTCTTGAGTTCTCGAATAGAGTCTTTCTGAGATATCGAATAGAGGAATGATTGACTTCTCGAATATAGTAACTGAGTTCTCGAATGAGTGAGTTCTCGAACACTATATTTGAGTTCTCGAATCATTTGAAAAGGCTGAATTCTCGCTGAATTTTAACCGATTTTGGATTTTTATCTAAAAATTTAATTCACTCATAAAAACACATTTTATTTAATTTAGAATTATTTCTAAGTTAGATAACTGCCAGCTGTGAGTTTCTATCTGCTTGAGTTATCGATTAAGCCATTCTTGACTTCTCGAATAGTGTTTTCTACTTCTCGAATGCCTGACTTGTCGATACAAAACAGTTTGCTAATCGACAATTCAAGTACTTCCTACTTATACAATCTCACATCTATTCGATTCATTTCATTCGATTTCTCAAGCATCTACACTCTCTAAACCCCTGAAACCCTAACTGCGAAAAGCCAAATTTCTTCTTCAACCTTCAATTTCTTTTCTCTCTTCTATAACAAATGGCAACAGTAAAGTTCAACACCAACTTCATCGCTCTAACTAGTGATGTTGAAGCACCCAATGCAAACTTTAAGTGCTTTGTGAAATGGATGGCTGAATCATATATCAAAGAAGCACTCTCTGCCAACCCAACCCTATATCTCGATATTCTGGAACAATTCTGGAATACTGCTATTGTGGAGGTTGTAGCCCTGGAAAATGCAATCACATCCTATGTCATCTACTGCAAGGTTCAGGATAAAGATATCACTATCACTACTGAAGACATGAACCAAGCACTGGGACTACAACAAGAGTCATTTGATAGAATGGCCACTACTGCAGAGTTGGAGGAATTCTTCGAATTCATAAACTACTCAGATGGGATTAACCTTGGAAAGCTAAACAGGAAGAATCTGAGAAAGGAGTGGAGCTATGTGTTTGCAACTCTTCTCCAAGTCTTCACTGCCAGGAAATCAAGCTTTGATCAAATCAGTGCACCTGTGCAGCAAATTGGATATGCTTTGGCCTATGGAAAGAAGATAGATGTTGGCCAAATCATACTTCAAGAACTATATGGGAGACTTGGTAAGAACACAACCAAGAGAGGTACTGATATTTTCTTCCCTCGCTTTATTCAATCTGTACTTAATTATAAAAATGCTTCGTTGATTGAATTGCCTGGGATTGATAAAAATAAAATAGGCTATCCTAAGTCCATGACCAAACTCATTTTTGGTAACTTGGAAACTAGGAATGATGTGGATGTAAGGCTGAACATAACTCCCCATATGGAGAGTTTGTTTAAGACTTACCCCCACAACATGCCAACATTTGATGCAAAATCAAAGTTAGCACAGCCCAAGCAAGTAGAACAAACTGCTAACCCAGGGCCTGCTAACCAACCCTCTCAACCAAACACTCTACCTCTTACTGAGCCAACTGCATCATCCTCTCAAAAGGGTGATGTTAGTAAAAAGAAGAGAAAGGAAGTAATGTCTGCACCTTTGAATATATTATCTGAAGCAGCATTAGCTGTTGAATTAGGGCTAGAAAGTGAGGAACCTGAGTCACCCTTACAAAGGCCAAAGAAGAGGAAAACTAAGACCACCTCTTCAGTCACACAAATGGCTGAAGTTGTAAAATCAGGGGCACACAGCTCACTAGGTGTATCCTCTCAACAGGGTGCACCTATAGAATCAAGCATTCTCCCCAATGCACCTTCTTGTATAGAGTCTGCACATGGGAGTGATAAGGCTGGCACAACACTGAGTGGAGAGCACATCACTTTTGAAACTCCCTCTATCTCTCAGGGGGAGTTGCCAAAATCTACTCTAGAACACACTCCTCTTCCAGAATCTACCTCTGAAATTTCTTTGGAACCTGCAACTCAGGCAACTGAGATGCAAGGTATTGATCATCAAGAATTCTTTTCTCTTGATGAGCCAATAATTTCAAGTGACTTAGTGCATGACACTTTGTTCACCACTCAGAACCCACATTTAGATGGTGAGGGAATGCATGCTGAGGCATATCCTAATGACACCATCACAAACACAGAGGTTCCCCTAGTTTTTACTAGAGACTCTGTGCCTGTGTCAACTGCTGGTGTAATTCATCCCACTTCTGTGGAGACACCAGTAGTAGAGTCCATCCATCCGGCTACAGAAGTTGCATCTGTAACTGAGGAGTCTAGCTTGCCTAGCTCTAGCTCTGACTTTATGTCAAAATGGCTGAAGCCTGTGCAACATGACAGTGCTTCAGGATCAGGGTCTGTTCCACAACAATTGACGGTTGAAGCACTTCAAAGCTTAATTGTGGATCAGATTCCTGAGTTCACAAAGATTGCTCAGCACCTTCTCACAGCAGACATGCCCAATCCAGACTATGAGGCTATTCTGTTATGCCATAGGGATGATGTGGAGGTGCAGAAATCAAAGATCATTGATGATGCTGAGAGAGATGGCAACATAGATGCCTGGCTGCAAGGAAAATATGATATTACTCTCGATGAAGCACTTCAGTATCTCAGGGAGGAGTACATCACTTCACTGGGCTCCAATGCTAAATCCCTGTCACCTGGTGAAGTGTATGAAGCTGTCAATGACTCCTACAAGGGTTTCCTCAAGGCTGCACACTATCTTGGCAAAGGAGTAAAAACTGAAGTCAACAGGGTATGTGATAAGACAGCCACTTCAGTAGCAGAAGTCAAGAGGGCCTTTGATGCTAAATTTCCCCACTTGGACAGTGTGCTCAAGGACATCAAACATTGCAACTCTACATGCATTAAGGTGGACAATGGGTTGGCTGTGCTAAAAGATGCTGTCTCAGGTCTGGGTCATCAATTTCAGAATCTATCTGGCCAGACTACAGATGCCAATGCCATGCTGAAAATCATGTTCAAGAATCTCTATGGAGATAGGCTGGTGACTGATGTGCCTGTACATGAAATGTCTAAATATGAAGTGAAGAGGCTGCAGGAACAGTCTTTATCTGGTTTCAAGGCCAATGAACTCTTCACTAAGGTCAACACTCTTGAGCAGGAGGTAGCCACTCTCACCAAGACCAATGCTCATCTCACAGAAAAGGTTGCATTGCTAAATGATCAGTTGGACACTCAAGCATCCACCACAGCTGATGTCCTTCTGCATCAACAATCCATGTTAGCTGCAATGATGAAGCATATGGGGCTCCCTCTACCTGATGAATCTTCAATCCCAAAGGAAATTTCTACAGCCTCTGTGCCTGACAACAAGCCTAAGGGGGAGAAGAAGGCTAGAAACTCAAATTCAAAGGGGGAGCCAAAGAGGGAGAAAGGCATAGTATTCAAAGAAGGTGGACAACAAAGGGCTTCTAAGCCTCTAGCAAATGTGCCTGGCAAGGGAAAAGCCAAAGTAGATGAGCCTCCATCTATCTTGCCAGTTGTCACCTTACCAACTGTGCACATCACTACTCCTGGAGGCCAAAAGCAATCCATTACTACCACAGTGGTTGCAGGGAGTATGCCCTCTGACAAACCTCAAATCTCTATATCTGAGAGTGCCAAGCCTGTAGAAGTCAAAGTTGTTACTGAGGCCAAGCTACAAGAAGTTGCTAACTCCAATGTCTATCATGACAAAGCCTTCTTGGAGTTTCTGAAAGCCATAAGGGAACAGGTTGGTGACACTCAGTTTTATCTGAGGGAGGTGAAGAAGCAGATAGACTACATCACTGTCATCCCCAAGGAAGTCAACAATCTATGGGTCAAGGAGATAGTGATGGTGTCCAAACTAAAGATATGGCATCTAACATACCAGATTCTACAAGACTTAAAGCATTCAGAGATAGATGCCATACTAGAGCTCATTGAGAAGAGGGATGACAACAGCAAGAGTCTGTTTGATGACTTGAGGAATGGTCAACCTACAAGGCTACCAGAAGTGATCAAGAAGCCATGGACAATTATCTATCAGTCTGGTACCAGAATTGAAGATATCAAGCAACTGGTCATTCCTCATGATCTCACCCCCAGAAATCACAGACTGATCATTGCTATTATTGATCAACTTCAGAAGAAGGTTGGAGCCAGAAATGCTGAAGAAATTGAGGCACTGCATATCCTCAGAACTTATATTGCAACTGGTGGAATTCCAGAGATGGCTCAACCTAGGAGAAATAAGGATGATGATTCTGAAGACAAAGGTGATGGGAGGAGAAGACATCAAAGGAGAGATAAGGGTGATGAAGATAAGAAGAAAAAGGGGGATAAGGATGAAAAAGATGATGACCAGGGTAAGACATATGTGAGAAAGAGTGGAAGACAGCAAGCCTTAGGCATTGCTAGCAGTAACCTCACCACAACACAAGACTCTAAGTCTAGGGTGAATACTGTTAGTAGTGACCTAACAAAATCTACATCTATGGCTTCTGCAACTGTCTTACCATCTCAAGAAAAGAAGAAGATTCAAGTCAAGAAACCATGTGTATGTTTCAGAAAGCAATCTGCTAATGGAATACTACTATGGTCTACCAACCAAGGTCAAAGATTTCTGCCAAGCAACCATGTCAAAAGGATAAAGTTTAAACATACTGCAAGGAGAGTGAAGCTATCCAAATCTAGAGCCCTAACAATCATTCCAGGATTAAAGCTCCAGCCACTTGATGAAGACTTTGATGAAGAGCAACTGCTATTTCTAAGAGCTCAAAAGATATGCTATGCTGCAATTGTGGATGATCACCTTGTAATCAAGTACACTGATGGGAAAGAAATGAAATTCAAACAAGGGGGTTGTCAACATTGGGGTAAATTGTATGAGATAGAAAGAATCATTGCATTGCTGGATTCTAAGGACAAGGTGGAGAAAGTATGGAAGCTGGAATTGATTGACTTTGTGAAAATGAAGAAAGACTATGCTGAGAAGATAAGGAAGGGCTGCTATGAGAAATGGTTAGAAAGGGAGAAAGAAATTGATAGACTGGAGATTGAAGCAGAAAAGCTAAGGGCAAAGGGATTGTGTAGAGTTCAGTTTGATCCCTATGTGGTGAAGTATAGGAGGAGAAATGGAGATAATGTCAATATAAGAATGAACCTACTCAGTCACTATCCTGCCAACATTCTGAAGCCAGTGCTTGAAGATTTCAAAAACTCTATTATGATTGAAGAATTGGATGCTATGACAGAAATCATGAGAGCAATAGATGAGAATGCAAGGAAGGAGAAAGAAAGGAAACAGAAAGCATATGATGATCTACAAGCCAAAGCAATGGAGATGCAATCAAAAGAAAATGGCTAGTACCTCATCATACTGTAAGAGTATTTATCTTGTAATTTCATTTATGTGTTCAATCAAAATACATACCTGTACTTTTAAAGTTTTATCTTTGTGTATGTTAGGCTTGTTATCAGACATGAAATTGTGACTAAGGGTCTCACTCACAATTTGGGGGAGATTGTTAGTTACAGAGGCATGCCTGTACACATCTAATAACAAGCCTAATTGTTTGTAATGCTTTGCATTACTTACATGACCTCTTAACTGAGGGAACCTCTAGTTGTAGAGTTTCTGTTTGTGTTGTACTTGTAATAGGCATCAAATCCTAGTTGTGTAACTGTACAAATATAGTCTAAAATAATGCTTGAAAGAAGTTCCATGGTTCATGCCTCAAGCAAGGAGTTAGAGACTACCAAATAATCACAGTTG